>OU612095.1:49354414-50614272 GCA_914767995.1 Thecocarcelia acutangulata | reverse complement strand
GCTTAGGCTACGTTAAAATGGCGTCAAATATAACCCAAAAAACATGTTATTTTTGAATTTGGTGAGATGTCATATTTTCATTGAAATTTCATTAAATTCATCCCATTACCTAGGCTTAAAAAGACACAAAATGATGTAAAAAATGTTAAAATTTGTTTTCAAAATTTTTAAAAATCGCTTAGGCTACGTTAAAAGTGCGTCAAATTTAACCCAAAAACATGTTATTTTTGAATTTGTGAGATGTCATATTTTCATCGAAATTTCATCAAATTCATCCTATTAGCTAGGCTTAAAACGACACAAATTATGTAAATAATTTTTACAAATTTTTTTCAAAATTTTTAAAAATCGCTTAGGCTACGTTAAAAGTGCGTCAAATTTAACCCAAAAAACATGTTATTTTTGAATTCGTGAGATGTCATATTTTCGTCGAAATTTCATCAAATCCATCCCATCACCTAGGCTTAAAACGATACAAGTTATGTAAAAAAATTTTTAAAATTTTTTTCAAAATTTTTAAAAATCGCTTAGGCTACGTTAAAATTGCGTCAAATTTAACCCAAAAAACATGTTATTTTTGAATTTGTGAGATGTCATATTTTCATCGAAATTTCATCAAATTCATTCCATTTCCTAGGCCTAAAACGACACAAATTATGTAAAAAATGTTTACAACTTTTTTTCAAAATTTTTAAAAATCGCTTAGGCTACGTTAAAAGTGCGTCAAATTTAACCCAAAAAACATGTTATTTTTGAATTTGTGAGATGTCATATTTTCATCGAAATTTCATCAAATTCATCTTATTACCTAGGCTTAAAACGACACAAATTATGTAAAAAATGTTTAAAATTTTTTTTTTAAATTTTTAAAAATCGCTAACGCTACGTTAAAAGTGCGTCAAATTTAACCCAAAAAACATGTTGGTTTTGAATTTGTGAGATGTCATATTTGCGTCGAAATTTCATCAAATCCATCCCATCACCTAGGCTTAAAACGATACAAATTATGTAAAAAATGTTTACAAATTTTTTTCAATATTTTTAAAAATCGCTTAGGCTACGTTAAAAGTGCGTCAAATTTAACCCAAAAAACATGTTATTTTTGAATTTGTGAGATGTCATATTTTCATCGAAATTTCATTAAATTCATCTTATTACCTAGGCTTAAAACGACACAAATTATGTAAAAAATGTTTAACATTTTTTTTTTCAAAATTTTTAAAAATCGCTAACGCTACGTTAAAAGTGCGTCAAATTTAACCCAAAAAACATGTTGTTTTTGAATTTGTGAGATGTCATATTTTCATCGAAATTTCATCAAATCCATCCCATTACCTAGGCTTAAAACTACACAAATTATAAAAAAAATGTGTAAAATTTTTTTCAAAATTTTGAAAAATCGCTAACGCTACGTTAAAAGTGCGTCAAATTTAACCCAAAAAACATGTTATTTTTGAATTTGTGAGATGTCATATTTGCGTCGAAATTTCATCAAATCAATCCCATCAACTAGGCTTAAAACGATACAAATTATGTAAAAAATGTTTACAAATTTTTTTCAACATTTTTAAAAATCGCTTAGGCTACGTTAAAAGTGCGTCAAATTTAGCCCAAAAAAAACATGTTATTTTTGAATTTGTGAGATGTCATATTTTCATCGAAATTTCATCAAATTCATCCTATTACCTAAGCTTAAAACGACACAAATTATGTAAAAAAAGTTTACAACTTTTTTTCAAAATTTTTAAAAATCGCTTAGGCTACGTTAAAAGTGCGTCAAATTTAGCCCAAAAAACATGTTATTTTTGAATTTGTGAGATGTCATATTTTCATCGAAATTTCATCAAATTCATCCTATTACCTAAGCTTAAAACGACACAAATTATGTAAAAAATGTTTACAACTTTTTTTTTTAATTTTTAAAAATCGCTTAGGCTACGTTAAAAGTGTGTCAAATTTAACCCAAAACACATGTTATTTTTGAATTTGTGAGATGTCATATTTTCATCGAAATTTCATATAAATCCAACCCATCACCTAGGCTTAAAACGATACAAGTTATGTAATAAAGGTTTACAAATTTTTTTCAAAATTTTTAAAAATCGCTTAGGCTACGTTAAAAGCTCGTTAAATTTAACCCAAAAAACATGTTATTTTTGAATTTGTGAGATTTCATATTTTCATCGAAATTTCATCAAATCTATCCCATTACCTAGGCTTAAAACTACACAAGTTATGTAAAAAATGTTTAAAATTTTTTTCCAAAATTTTTAAAAATCGCTTAGACTACGTTAAAAGTGCGTCAAATTTAACCCAAAAAACATGTTATTTTTGAATTTGTGAGATGTCATATTTTCATCGAATTTTCATCAAATTCATCGCATTACCTAGGCTTAAAACGACACAAATTATGTAAAACATGTTTAAACATTTCTTCAAAATTTTTAAAAAACGCTTAGGCTACGTCAAAAGTGCGTCAAATTTAACCCAAAAAACATGTTATTTTTGAATTTGTGAGATGTCATATTTTCATCGAAATTTCATCAAATCCATCCCATTAACTAGGCTTAAAACTACACACATTATGTAAAAAATGCTAAAAATTTTTTTTTCAAAATTGCTTAGGCTACGTTAAAAGAGCGTCAAATTTAACCCAAAAAACATGTCAGTTTTGAATTTGTGAGATGTCATATTTTCATCGAAATTTCATCAAATTAATTTTATTACCTAGGCTGAAAACGACACAAAATATGTAAAAAATTTTTAACATTTTTTTTCAAAATTTTTACAAATCGCTTACGCTACGTTAAAAGTGCGTCAAATTTAACCCAAAAAACATGTCATTGTTGAATTTGTGAGATGTCATATTTTCATCGAAATTTCATCAAATTCATCCCATTACCTAGGCTTAAAACGACACAAATTATGTAAAAAATGTTTAAAAATTTTTGTCAAAATTTTTTTAAATCGCTTAGGCTACGTTAAAAGTGCGTCAAATTTAACCCAAAAAACATGTTATTTTTGAATTTGTGAGATGTCATATTTTCATCGAAATTTCGTTAAATATACCCCATTACCTAGGCTTAAAACTACACAAAATTATGTAAAAAATGTTTAAAAGTGTTTTTAAAAAATTTTTTAAATCGCTTAGGCTACGTTAAAAGTGCGTCAAATATAACCCAAAAAACATGTTACTTTTGAATTTGTGAGATGTCATATTTTCATCGAAATTTCATTAAATTCATCCCATTACCTTGGCTTAAAACGACACAAAATTATGTGAAAAAAGTTAAAATTTGTTTTCAAAATTTTTAAAAATCGCTTAGGCTAAGTTAAAAGAGCGTCAAATTTTACCCAAAAATTATGTTATTTTTGAATTTGTGAGATGTCATATTTTCATCAAAATTTCATCAAATCTATCCCATTACCTAGGCTTAAAACTACACAAGTTATGTGAAAAATGTTTAAAATTTTTTTTTTCAAAATTTTTAAAAATCGCTTAGGCTACGTTAAAAGAGCGTCAAATTTAACCCAAAAAACATGTTATTTTTGAATTTGTAAGATGTCATATTTTCATCAAAATTTCCACAAATTCATCCCATTACCTAGGCTTCAAACGACACAAATTATATAAAAAATGTTTTAAAATTTTATTCAAAATTTTTAAAAATCGCTTAGGCTACATTAAAAGTGCGTCAAATTTAATCCAAAAAACATGTAATTTTTGAATTTGTGAGATGTCATATTTTCATCAAAATTTCATCAAATTCATCCCATTACCTAGGCTTAAAACGACACAAATTATTATTATACCCTTCACAAAAATGTAAAGGGTATATATAAGTTTGTGATTCCGTTTGTAATTTCTACAGTTTTTTTTTTTACGACCCTATAAAGTATATATATTCTGAATCAGAATTAATGGAAAAGTGGATTAAGCGACGTCCGTCTGTCCGTCTGTCCGCTGTTGAAATACCGTTTCTGAGAAAACCATTAGACTTAGAAACTTTTTTCTTTCACCATTCTTTTACCCCATCGATTCATGGGTTTGCTATTGAAATTCAGTAATATCGGTCCACGTATAGCTGAGATATATTCAAAATTCCGAAAAAAGCCATTTTTTTTTGCAGTTTTGTATGAAAATTTTTGAAAACAAAAGTTGTTCGTTTTGCTTCAAACTTCACACACGTATTAAGCATGGTGACTAAAAGACAAAAAATTTTTTTTTCAGATATCGGTCCATATATACCCGAGATATAGCCCAAATCGGATTTTTAATGAAAATGTCGCATAGGTGAAGCTAAATAACTTTTTTTTGCTCAAAAGCAGTTCTGATAATTATATAAGGTTACATAAATATGGAAAATGAAAATTTCCGATATCGGTTCATATATACCCGAGATATAGCCCAAACCTGGTTTTTCATGAAAATGTCGCGTAAGCGAACCTAAACAACTTTTTGGTGCTCAAAAGCAGTTCTGGTAAGGAAATAGGGTCATATGAATATGAAAAATGAAAATTTTCGATATCGGTCCATATATACCCGAGATATAGCCTAGACCGGGGTTTTCATGAAAATGCCGCGTAAGCGAACTTAAACAACTTTTTTGTGGTCAAAAGCAGTTCTGGTATTGAAATTAGGATACATAAATATGGAAAATGAAAATTTCCGATATCGGTCCATATATACCCGAGATATAGCCTAGACCGGGGTTTTCATGAAAATGCCGCGTAAGCGAACTTAAACAACTTTTTTGTGGTCAAAAGCAGTTCTGGTATTGAAATTAGGTTACATAAATATGGAAAATGAAAATTTCCGATGTCGGTCCATATATACTCGAGATATAGCCCAAATCGGGTTTTTCATGAAAATGTCGCGTAAGCGAACTTAAACAACTTTTTTGTGCTCAAAATCAGTTCTGGTAATGAAATAGGGTCATATAAATATGAAAAATGAAAATTTTCGATATCGGTCCATATATACCCGAGATATAGCCCAAATCGGATTTTTCATAAAAATGTCGCGCAAGCGAACTTAAACGACTTTTTTGTGCTCAAAGCAGTTCTCATAATGAAATTAGGTTACATAAATATGGAAAATGAAAATTTCCGATATCGGTCCATATATACCCGAGATATAGCCTAGACCGGGATTTTCATGAAAATGCCGCGTAAGCGAACTTAAACAACTTTTTTGTGCTCAAAAGCAATTCTGGTAATGAAATTAGGTTACATAAATATGGAAAATGAAAATTTCCGATATCGGTCCATATATACCCGAGATATAGCCTAGACCGGGGTTTTCATGAAAATGCCGCGTAAGCGAACTTTAACAACTTTTTTGTGCTCAAAAGCAGTTCTGGTAATGAAATTAGGTTACATAAATATGAAAAATGAAAATTTGCGATATCGGTCCATATATGTATACCCGAGATATAGCCCAAATCGGGGTTTTCATGAAAATGTCGCGTAAGCGAACTTAAACAACTTTTTTGTGCTCAAAGCAGTTCTGGTAATGAAAAAGGGTTATATAAATATGAAAAATGAAAATTTTCGATGTCGGTCCATATACACCCGAGATATAGCCCAAATCGGGTTTTTCATGAAAATATCGCGTAAGCGAACTTAAACAGTTTTTTTGTGCTCAAAAGCAGTTCTGGTAATGAAATAGGGTCATATAAATATGAAAAATAAAAATTTTCGATATCGGGCCATATATACCCGAGATATAGCATAGACCGGGGTTTTCATGAAAATGCAGCGTAAGCGAACTTAAACAACTTTTTGTGCTCAAAAGCAGTTCTGCTAATGAAATAAGGTTATATAAATATGGAAAATTAAAATTTTCGATATCGGGCCATATATACCCGAGATATAGCCTGAACCGATTTTTCCATTAAAAAATGTTTTTTTTTTTTTTTTGCTGAAAAGCAATTCTCGTTATAAAAGAAGGTTACTAAAATACAGAAAATAGAAAATTCCCATATCGGTTCATATATAACCGAGCATATTTAGGTCACATTTTTAATATACTATACATATTCGTGACTATCGTGAAGGGTATTTTAGATTCGGCCCAGCCGAATATACTACACTCTTACTTGTTTTTATATTGGACCAGTACTCAGGGGATAACCCCTACATATGCAGTGCATTGTACCAGAACTAGGAAAATAGGTTGTGAGGAGGGGGAAAGAGGGAGTAGTGTTTGTGAACATTTGACTTGAACCTTCCAACGTTATAACAGACAGGAAACACGTCTGCAGGCAACTTATTCCACAGACGAAGCGTACGGCTGAAAAACGAATTCTCTCTGTAATGCGTAGTGCGATTCCCCGGGCAATCGACCACAAATGGATGAGCTCTAGACGATGAGCGCGTGCTACGTAAAAATGTGCGAGTTTCGGAAACAAGATCCCTAATCTCGTCAGAGCAAAATCCATTGTAGTAACGATAGAACAGAGTAACGCACCCCACACTGCGACGATGCTCCAGTAAGTCAATAGAGTTGGATACCCTACTGTCACCGATAAGCTTCTTCGCCCTCTCCTGCACACGGTCGAGTAACCCCAAAATAGACTTTGAGGCACCGGCCCAAACATGAGAGTTGTATTCCATTTTCGGTCGGATGTAGGTGGTATAAATAGTAAGGAGGTCGGATGAAGTGAAGTACATCTTACACCGTTTCAAAAAACCAAGGCACTTGAATGCTTCTTTGGAGACATGAAAAATGTGTTCAGTCCAGCGAACATCACACTGTATCTTCATTCCAAGAACATCAAGAGCATCCGATTCCTCAATATTTATACCATCCATGAGTACAGATGAAGCAGCATCTGCGGTCGTTTGTTTGTGTGTTAATAGGCAACATTGGGTCTTACGAGCGTTAAAGGTGACCCAGTTTTTACGACCCCATTCGGAGATTAATAAAAAATCACTATTCAGTGAATCATTCATATGTAGCCTCCTAGCAGCGACCTCTGATAGGCTGGGCCCATAACTAAAAGAGTACGAGTGACAAATGCTGCTGTCATCCGCGAAAGAATGGATAGGGTTGGAAGTTTGATAGACAAGGTCGTTGAGGAAAATAAGAAATAGAGTAGGGGAAAGAACGGAGCCTTGCGGTACCCCTGACTTAATCCTGAACTCGTAAAAAATGTAAAAATGTTTAAATTTTTATTTTCAAAGTTTTTAAAAATCGCTTAGGCTACGTTAAAAGTGCGTCAAATTTAACCCAAAAAACATGTTATTTTTGAATTTGTGAGATGTCATATTTTCATCGAAATTTCATTAAATCCATCCCATTACCTAGGCTTAAAACTACACAAAATTATGTAAAAAATGTTTAAAATTTTTTTTCAAAATTTTTAAAAATCGCTTAGGCTACGTTAAAAGTTCGTCAAATTTAACCCAAAAAACATGTTATTTTTGAACTTGTGAGATGTCATATTTTCATCGAAATTTCATCAAATCCATCCCATTACCTAGGCTTAAAACTACACAAATTATGTAAAAATGTTTAAAATTTTTTTTTCTAAATTTTTAAAAATTCCTTAGGCTACGTTAAAAGTGCGTCAAATTTAACCCAAAAAAACATGTTATTTTTGAATTTGTGAGATGTCATATTTTCATGGAAATTTCGTTAAATTTACCCCATTACCTAGGCTTAAAACTACAGAAAATTATGAAAAAAATGTTTAAAATTGTTTTTCAAAATTTTTTAAAACGCTTAGGCTACGTTAAAAGTGCGTCAAATTTAACCCAAAAAACATGTTATTTTTGAATGTGTGAGATGTCATATTTTCATCGAAATTTCGTCAAATCCATCCCATCACCTAGGCTTAAAACGATACAAGTTATGTAAAAAAGGTTTACAAATTTTTTTCAAAATTTTTAAAAATCGCTTAGGCTAAGTTAAAAGAGCGTAAAATTTTACCCAAAAAACATGTTATTTTTGAATTTGTGAGATGTCATATTTTTATCGAAATTTCATCAAATCCATCCAATTATCTGGGCTTAAAACTACACAAGTTATGTAAAAAATGTATAAAATTTTTTTTCAAAATTTTTACAAATCGCTTAGGCTACGTTAAAAGTGCGTCAAATTTAACCCAAAAAACATGTTATTTTTGAATTTGTGAGATGTCATATTTTCCATCCCATTACCTAGGCTTAAAACTACACAAATTATGTAAAATGTTTAAATATTTTTTTTCAAAATTTTTAAAAATCGCTTAGGCTACGTTAAAAGTGCGTCAAATTTAACCCAAAAAACATGTTATTTTTAAATTTATGAGATGTCATATTTTCATCGAAATTTCATCAAATCCATCCCATTACCTAGGCTTAAAACTACACAAGTTATGTAAAAAATGTTTAAAATTTTTTTTCAAAATTTTTACAAATCACTTAGGCTACGTTAAAAGTGCGTCAAATTTAACCCAAAAAACATGTTATTTTTGAATTTGTGAGATGTCATATTTTCATCGAAATTTTATCAAATCCATCCCATTACCTAGGCTTAAAACTACACAAATTATGTAAAAGGTTTAAATATTTTTTTTCAAAATTTTTTTAAATCGCTTAGGCTACGTTAAAAGTGCGTCAAATTTAAATAAAAAAACATGTTATTTTTGAATTTGTGAGATGTCATATTTTCATCGAAATTTCATCAAATCCATTCCATTACCTAGGCTTAAGAGGACACAGATTATGTAAAAAATGTTTAAAAATTTTTTTTCAAAATTTTTAAAAATCGCTTAGGCTACGTTAAAGAGCGTCAAATTTAACTCAAAAAACAATTTATGTTTGAATTTATGAGATGTCATATTTTCATCCAAATTTCATCAAATTCATTTCATTTCCTAGGCTTCAAACTATACAAATTATGTAAAAAATGGTTAAACAACTTTTTTGTGCTCAAAAGCAGTTCTGGTAATGAAATTAGGTTACATAAATATGAAAAATGAAAATTTGCGATATCGGTCCATATATGTATACCCGAGATATAGCCCAAATCGGGGTTTTCATGAAAATGTCGCGTAAGCGAACTTAAACAACTTTTTTGTGCTCAAAGCAGTTCTGGTAATGGAAAAGGGTTATATAAATATGAAAAATGAAAATTTTCGATGTCGGTCCATATACACCCGAGATATAGCCCAAATCGGGTTTTTCATGAAAATATCGCGTAAGCGAACTTAAACAGTTTTTTTGTGCTCAAAAGCAGTTCTGGTAATGAAATAGGGTCATATAAATATGAAAAATAAAAATTTTCGATATCGGGCCATATATACCCGAGATATAGCATAGACCGGGGTTTTCATGAAAATGCAGCGTAAGCGAACTTAAACAACTTTTTGTGCTCAAAAGCAGTTCTGCTAATGAAATAAGGTTATATAAATATGGAAAATTAAAATTTTCGATATCGGGCCATATATACCCGAGATATAGCCTGAACCGATTTTTCCATTAAAAAATGTTTTTTTTTTTTTTTTTTTTGCTGAAAAGCAATTCTCGTTATAAAAGAAGGTTACTAAAATACAGAAAATAGAAAATTCCCATATCGGTTCATATATAACCGAGCATATTTAGGTCACATTTTTAATATACTATACATATTCGTGACTATCGTGAAGGGTATTTTAGATTCGGCCCAGCCGAATATACTACACTCTTACTTGTTTTTATATTGGACCAGTACTCAGGGGATAACCCCTACATATGCAGTGCATTGTACCAGAACTAGGAAAATAGGTTGTGAGGAGGGGGAAAGAGGGAGTAGTGTTTGTGAACATTTGACTTGAACCTTCCAACGTTATAACAGACAGGAAACACGTCTGCAGGCAACTTATTCCACAGACGAAGCGTACGGCTGAAAAACGAATTCTCTCTGTAATGCGTAGTGCGATTCCCCGGGCAATCAACCACAAATGGATGAGCTCTAGACGATGAGCGCGTGCTACGTAAAAATGTGCGAGTTTCGGAAACAAGATCCCTAATCTCGTCAGAGCAAAATCCATTGTAGTAACGATAGAACAGAGTAACGCACCCCACACTGCGACGATGCTCCAGTAAGTCAATAGAGTTGGATACCCTACTGTCACCGATAAGCTTCTTCGCCCTCTCCTGCACACGGTCGAGTAACCCCAAAATAGACTTTGAGGCACCGGCCCAAACATGAGAGTTGTATTCTATTTTCGGTCGGATGTAGGTGGTATAAATAGTAAGGAGGTCGGATGAAGTGAAGTACATCTTACACCGTTTCAAAAAACCAAGGCACTTGAATGCTTCTTTGGAGACATGAAAAATGTGTTCAGTCCAGCGAACATCACACTGTATCTTCATTCCAAGAACATCAAGAGCATCCGATTCCTCAATATTTATACCATCCATGAGTACAGATGAAGCAGCATCTGCGGTCGTTTGTTTGTGTGTTAATAGGCAACATTGGGTCTTACGAGCGTTAAAGGTGACCCAGTTTTTACGACCCCATTCGGAGATTAATAAAAAATCACTATTCAGTGAATCATTCATATGTAGCCTCCTAGCAGCGACCTCTGATAGGCTGGGCCCATAACTAAAAGAGTACGAGTGACAAATGCTGCTGTCATCCGCGAAAGAATGGATAGGGTTGGAAGTTTGATAGAGAAGGTCGTTGAGGAAAATAAGAAATAGAGTAGGGGAAAGAACGGAGCCTTGCGGTACCCCTGACTTAATCCTGAACTCGTAAAAAATGTAAAAATGTTTAAATTTTTATTTTCAAAGTTTTTAAAAATCGCTTAGGCTACGTTAAAAGTGCGTCAAATTTAACCCAAAAAACATGTTATTTTTGAATTTGTGAGATGTCATATTTTCATCGAAATTTCATTAAATCCATCCCATTACCTAGGCTTAAAACTACACAAAATTATGTAAAAAATGTTTAAAATTTTTTTTCAAAATTTTTAAAAATCGCTTAGGCTACGTTAAAAGTTCGTCAAATTTAACCCAAAAAACATGTTATTTTTGAACTTGTGAGATGTCATATTTTCATCGAAATTTCATCAAATCCATCCCATTACCTAGGCTTAAAACTACACAAATTATGTAAAAATGTTTAACATTTTTTTTCAAAATTTTTAAAAATTCCTTAGGCTACGTTAAAAGTGCGTCAAATTTAACCCAAAAAAACATGTTATTTTTGAATTTGTGAGATGTCATATTTTCATGGAAATTTCGTTAAATTTACCCCATTACCTAGGCTTAAAACTACAGAAAATTATGAAAAAAATGTTTAAAATTGTTTTTCAAAATTTTTTAAAACGCTTAGGCTACGTTAAAAGTGCGTCAAATTTAACCCAAAAAACATGTTATTTTTGAATGTGTGAGATGTCATATTTTCATCGAAATTTCGTCAAATCCATCCCATCACCTAGGCTTAAAACGATACAAGTTATGTAAAAAAGGTTTACAAATTTTTTTCAAAATTTTTAAAAATCGCTTAGGCTAAGTTAAAAGAGCGTAAAATTTTACCCAAAAAACATGTTATTTTTGAATTTGTGAGATGTCATATTTTCATCGAAATTTCATCAAATCCATTCCATTACCTAGGCTTAAAACTACACAAATTATGTAAAAAATGTTTAAAATTTTTTTTTTCAAAATTTTTAAAAATCGCTTAGGCTACGTTAAAAGAGCGTCAAATTTAACCCAAAAAAAACTTGTTATTTTTGAATTTGTGAGATGTCATATTTTTATCGAAATTTCATCAAATCCATCCCATTACCTAGGCTTAAAATTTGGTTGTAAAAATGTTAAAATTTTTTTTTTTCAAAATTTTTAAAAATCGCTTAGGCTACGTTAAAAGTGCGTCAAATTTAACCCAAAAAACATGTTATTTTTAAATTTATGAGATGTCATATTTTCATCGAAATTTCGTTAAATTTACCCCATTACCTAGGCTTAAAACTACACAAAATTATGTAAAAAATGTTTAAAACTGTTTTTCAAAATTTTTAAAAATCGCTTAGGCTACGTTAAAAGTGCGTCAAATTTTATCCAAAACAAGTAAGAGTGTAGTATATTCGGCTGGGCCGAATCTAAAATACCCTTCACGATAGTCACGAATATGTATAGTATATTAAAAATGTGACCTAAATATGCTCGGTTATATATGAACCGATATGGGAATTTTTTATTTTCTGTATTTTAGTAACCTTCTTTTATAACGAGAATTGCTTTTCAGCAAAAAAAAAAAAAAATTTTAATGGAAAAATCGGTTCAGGCTATATCTCGGATATATATGGCCCGATATCGAAAATTTTAATTTTCCATATTTATATAACCTTATATCATTACCAGAACTGCTTTTGAGTACAACAAATTGTTTAAGTTCGCTTACGCGATATTTTCATGAAAAACCCGATTTAGGCTATATCTCGGGTATATCTGGACCGATATCAAAAATTTTAATTTTCTCTATTTTCGTAACCTTCTTTTATGACAAGAACTGCTTTTCAGCAAAAAAAAAATGTTATTGGAAAAATCGGTTCAGGCTATATCTCGAGTATATATGGACCGATATCGGATATTTTCTTTTTCCATATTTATATAACCTTATTTCATTACCAGAACTGCTTTTGAGCACAAAAAAGTTGTTTAGTCGGCATTTTCATCAAAAAACCTGTTAGGCTATACACCGGGTATATATGAACCGATATCGGAAATTTTCATTTTCCATATTTATGTAACCTAATTTCATTAGCAGAACTGCTTTTGAGCACAAAAAGTTGTTTAAGTTCGCTTACGCTGCATTTTCATGAAAACCCCGGTCTATGCTATATCTCGGGTATATATGGCCCGATATCGAAAATTTTTATTTTTCATATTTATATGACCCTATTTCATTACCAGAACTGCTTTTGAGCACAAAAAAACTGTTTAAGTTCGCTTACGCGATATTTTCATGAAAAACCCGATTTGGGCTATATCTCGGGTGTATATGGACCGACATCGAAAATTTTCATTTTGCATATTTATATAACCCTTTTTCATTACCAGAACTGCTTTGAGCACAAAAAAGTTGTTTAAGTTCGCTTACGCGACATTTTCATGAAAAACCCGATTTGGGCTATATCTCGGGTATACATATATGGACCGATATCGGAAATTTTCATTTTTCATATTTATGTAACCTAATTTCATTACCAGAACTGTTTTTGAGCACAAAAAAGTTGTTAAAGTTCGCTTACGCGGCATTTTCATGAAAACCCCGGTCTAGGCTATATCTCGGGTATATATGGACCGATATCGGAAATTTTCATTTTCCATATTTATGTAACCTAATTTCATTACCAGAATTGCTTTTGAGCACAAAAAAGTTGTTTATATTGGTATATATGGACCGATATCGGAAATTTTCATTTTCCATATTTATGTAACCTAATTTCATTATGAGAACTGCTTTGAGCACAAAAAAGTTGTTTAAGTTCGCTTGCGCGACATTTTTATGAAAAACCCGATTTGGGCTATATCTCGGGTATATATGGACCGATATCGAAAATTTTCATTTTTCATATTTATATGACCCTATTTCATTACCAGAACTGATTTTGAGAACAAAAAAGTTGTTTAACTTCGCTCACGCGACATTTTCATGAAAAACCCGATTTGGGCTATATCTCGGGTATATACGGACCGACATGGAAAATTTTCATTTCTCATATTTATATGACCCTATTTCATTACCAGAACTGCTTTTGAGCACAAAAAAGTTGTTTAAGTTCGCTTACGCGACATTTTCATGAAAAACCCGATTTGGGCTATATCTCGAGTATATATGGACCGACATCGGAAATTTTCATTTTCCATATTTATGTAACCTAATTTCAATACCAGAACTGCTTTTGACCACAAAAAAGTTGTTTAAGTTCGCTTACGCGGAATTTTCATGAAAACCCCGGTCTAGGCTATATCTCGGGTATATATGGACCGATATCGGAAATTTTCATTTTCCATATTTATGTATCCTAATTTTAATACCAGAACTGCTTTTGACCACAAAAAAGTTGTTTAAGTTCGCTTACGCGGCATTTTCATGAAAACCCCGGTCTAGGCTATATCTCGGGTATATATGGACCGATATCGAAAATTTTCATTTTTCATATTCATATGACCCTATTTCCTTACCAGAACTGCTTTTGAGCACCAAAAAGTTGTTTAGGTTCGCTTACGCGACATTTTCATGAAAAACCAGGTTTGGGCTATATCTCGGGTATATATGGAACGATATCGGAAATTTTCATTTTCCATATTTATGTAACCTTATATAATTATCAGAACTGCTTTTGAGCAAAAAAAAGTTATTTAGCTTCACCTATGCGACATTTTCATTAAAAATCCGATTTGGGCTATATCTCGGGTATATATGGACCGATATCTGAAAAAAAAATTTTTTGTCTTTTAGTCACCATGCTTAATACGTGTGTGAAGTTTGAAGCAAAACGAACAACTTTTGTTTTCAAAAATTTTCATACAAAACTGCAAAAAAAAATGGCTTTTTTCGGAATTTTGAATATATCTCAGCTATACGTGGACCGATATTACTGAATTTCAATAGCAAACCCATGAATCGATGGGGTAAAAGAATGGTGAAAGAAAAAAGTTTCTAAGTCTAATGGTTTTCTCAGAAACGGTATTTCAACAGCGGACAGACGGACAGACGGACATCGCTTAATCGACTTTTCCATTAATTCTGATTCAGAATATATATACTTTATAGGGTCGCAAAAAAAAACTGTAGAAATTACAAACGGAATCACAAACTTATATATACCCTTTACATTTTTGTGAAGGGTATAAAAACATGTTATTTTTGAATTTGTGAGATGTCATGTTTTCATCGAAATTTCATCAAATCTATCCCATCACCTAGGCTTAAAACTACACAAGTTATGTAAAAAATGTTTAAAATTTTTTTTCAAAATTTTTAAAAATCGCTTAGGCTACGTTAAAAGAGCGTCAAATTTAACCCAAAAAACATGTTATTTTTGAATTTGTGAGATGTCATATTTTCATCGAAATTTCATCAAATTCATCCCATTACCTAGGCTTAAAACTACACAAATTATGTAAAAATGTTAAAAAATTTTTTTTTAAACTTTTAAAAATCGCTTAGGCTGCGTTAAAAGTGCGTCATATTTAACCCAAAAGACATGTTATTTTTGAATTTGTAAGATGTCATATTTTCATCGAAATTTCTTTAAATTCATCCCATTAACTAAATTTAAAACGAAACAAAATTATGTTAAAAATGTTTAATTTTTTTTTTTCAAAATTTTTAAAAATCGCTTAGGCTACGTTAAAAGTGCGTCAAAATTAACTCAAAAAACATGTTATTTTTGAATTTGTGAGCTGTCATATTTTCATCGACATTTCATCAAATCCATTCCATTACCTAGGCTTAAAGCGACACAAATTATGTAAAAAATGTTTTCATTTTCTTTTCAAAATTTTTCAAAATCGCTTAGGCTACGTTAAAAGTGCGTCAAATTTAACCCCAAAAACGTGTTATTTTTGAATTTGTGAGATGTCATATTTTCATCGAAATTTCATCAAATCCATCACATTACCTAGGCTTAAAACTACACAAATTATGTAAAAATGTTTAAAATTTTTTTTTTTCAAAATTTTTAAAAATCGCTTAGGCTACGTTAAAAGTGCGTCAAATTTAACCCAAAAAACATGTTATTTTTGAATTTGTGAGATGTCATATTTTCATCGAAATTTCATCAAATCCATCCCATTACCTAGGCTTAAAACTACACAAGTTATGTAAAAAGTTTTTTAAATTGTTTTTCAAAATTTTTAAAAATCGTTAGGCTACGGTAAAAGTGCGTCAAATTTAACCCAAAAAGCATGTTATTTTTGAATTTGTGAGATGTCATGTTTTCATCGAAATTTCATCAAATCTATCCCATTACCTAGGCTTAAAACTACACAAGTTATGTAAAAAATGTTTAAAATTTTTTTTCAAAATTTTTAAAATCGCTTAGGCTACGTTAAAAGAGCGTCAAATTTAACCCAAAAAACATGTTATTTTTGAATTTGTGAGATGTCATATTTTCATCGAAATTTCATCAAATTCATCCCATTACCTAGGCTTAAAACTACACAAATTATGTAAAAATGTTAAAAAATTTTTTTTAAACTTTTAAAAATCGCTTAGGCTGCGTTAAAAGTGCGTCATATTTAACCCAAAAGACATGTTATTTTTGAATTTGTAAGATGTCATATTTTCATCGAAATTTCTTTAAATTCATCCCATTACCTAAATTTAAAACGAAACAAAATTATGTAAAAAATGTTTAAATTTTTTTTTTTTCAAAATTTTTAAAAATCGCTTAGGCTACGTTAAAAGTGCGTCAAAATTAACTCAAAAAACATGTTATTTTTGAATTTGTGAGCTGTCATATTTTCATCGACATTTCATCAAATCCATTCCATTACCTAGGCTTAAAGCGACACAAATTATGTAAAAAATGTTTTCATTTTCTTTTCAAAATTTTTCAAAATCGCTTAGGCTACGTTAAAAGTGCGTCAAATTTAACCCCAAAAACGTGTTATTTTTGAATTTGTGAGATGTCATATTTTCATCGAAATTTCATCAAATCCATCACATTACCTAGGCTTAAAACTACACAAATTATGTAAAAATGTTAAAAAAAATTTTTTTTTCAAAATTTTTTAAAATCGCTTAGGCTACGTTAAAAGTGCGTCAAATTTAACCCAAAAAACATGTTATTTTTGAATTTGTGAGATGTCATATTTTCATCGAAATTTCATCAAATCCATCCCATTACCTAGGCTTATAACCACACATATTATGTAAAAAATGTTTAAAATTTTTTTCAAATTTTTTAAAAATCGCTTAGGCTACGTTAAAAGTGCGTCAAATTTAACCCAAAAAACGTGTTATTTTTGAATTTGTGAGATGTCATATTTTCATCGAAATTTCATCAAATCCATCCCATTACCTAGGCTTAAAACTACACAAGTTATGTAAAAAGTTTTTTAAATTGTTTTCCAAAATTTTTAAAAATCGTTAGGCTACGGTAAAAGTGCGTCAAATTTAACCCAAAAAGCATGTTATTTTTGAATTTGTAAGATGTCATATTTTCATCGAAATTTCTTTAAATTCATCCCTTTAGCTAGGCTTAAAACGACACAGATTATGTAAAAAATGTTTAAAAATTTTTTTCAAAAATTTTAAAAATCGCTTAGGCTACGTTAAAAGTGCGTCAAATTTAACCCAAAAAACATGTTATTTTTGAATTTGTGAGATGTCATATTTTCATCGAAGTTTCATCAAATCCATCACTTTACCTAGGCTTAAAACTACACAAATTATGTAAAAAATGTTTAAAATTTTTTTTCAAAAATTTTAAAAATCGCTTAGGCTACGTTAAAATTGCGTCAAATTTAACCCAAAAAACATGTTATTTTTGAATTTGTGAGATGTCATATTTTCATCGAAATTTCATCATTCTATTACCTAAGCTTAAAACTACACAAGTTATGTAAAAAATGTTTAAAATTTTTTTTCAAAAATTTTAAAAATCGCTTAGGCTACGTTAAAATTGCGTCAAATTTAACCCAAAAAACATGGTTTTTTTGAATTTGTGAGATGTCATATTTTCATCGAAATTTCATCAAATCCATCCTATTACCTAGGCTTAAAACTACACACGTTATGTAAAAGATTTTTAAAATGGTTTTTCAAAATTTTTAAAAATCGCTCAGGCTACGTTAAAAGTGCGTCAAATTTAACCCAAAAAACATGTTATTTTTGAATTTGTGAGATGTCATGTTTTCATCGAAATTTCATCAAATCTATCCCATTACCTAGGCTTAAAACTACACAAGTTATGTAAAAAATAATTAAAATTTTTTTTCAAAATTTTTAAAAATCGCTTAGGCTACGTTAAAAGAGCGTCAAATTTAACCCAAAAAACATGTTATTTTTGAATTTGTGAGATGTCATATTTTCATCGAAATTTCATCAAATTCATCCCATTACCTAGGCTTAAAACTACACAAATTATGTAAAAATGTTAAAAAATTTTTTTTTAAACTTTTAAAAATCGCTTAGGCTGCGTTAAAAGTGCGTCATATTTAACCCAAAAGACATGTTATTTTTAAATTTGTAAGATGTCATATTTTCATCGAAATTTCTTTAAATTCATCCCATTACCTAAATTTAAAACAAAACAAAATTATGTAAAAAATGTTTAAATTTTTTTTTTCAAAATTTTTAAAAATCGCTTAGGCTACATTAAAAGTGCGTCAAAATTAACTCAAAAAACATGTTAT
Source organism: Thecocarcelia acutangulata (assembly GCA_914767995.1). Classification (NCBI taxonomy): domain Eukaryota; kingdom Metazoa; phylum Arthropoda; class Insecta; order Diptera; family Tachinidae; genus Thecocarcelia; species Thecocarcelia acutangulata. Next base: position 50,595,924 of record OU612095.1, on the reverse strand, counting down.
TTTTGAATTTGTGAGCTGTCATATTTTCATCGACATTTCATCAAATCCATTCCATTACCTAGGCTTAAAGCGACACAAATTATGTAAAAAATGTTTTCATTTTCTTTTCAAAATTTTTCAAAATCGCTTAGGCTACGTTAAAAGTGCGTCAAATTTAACCCCAAAAACGTGTTATTTTTGAATTTGTGAGATGTCATATTTTCATCGAAATTTCATCAAATCCATCACATTACCTAGGCTTAAAACTACACAAATTATGTAAAAATGTTTAAAAATTTTTTTTTCAAAATTTTTAAAAATCGCTTAGGCTACGTTAAAAGTGCGTCAAATTTAACCCAAAAAACATGTTATTTTTGAATTTGTGAGATGTCATATTTTCATCGAAATTTCATCAAATCCATCCCATTACCTAGGCTTATAACGACACATATTATGTAAAAAATGTTTAAAATTTTTTTCAAATTTTTTAAAAATCGCTTAGGCTACGTTAAAAGTGCGTCAAATTTAACCCAAAAAACATGTTATTTTTGAATTTGTGAGATGTCATATTTTCATCGAAATTTCATCAAATCCATCCATTACCTAGGCTTAAAACTACACAAGTTATGTAAAAAGTTTTTTAAATTGTTTTTCAAAATTTTTAAAAATCGTTAGGCTACGGTAAAAGTGCGTCAAATTTAACCCAAAAAGCATGTTATTTTTGAATTTGTAAGATGTCATATTTTCATCGAAATTTCTTTAAATTCATCCCTTTGCCTAGGCTTAAAACGACACAAATTATGTAAAAAATGTTTACAACTTTTTTTCAAAATTTTTAAAAATCGCTTAGGCTACGTTAAAAGTGCGTCAAATTTAACCCAAAAAACATGTTATTTTTAAATTTGTGAGATGTCATATTTTCATCGAAGTTTCATCAAATCCATCACTTTACCTAGGCTTAAAACTACACAAATTATGTAAAAAATGTTTAAAATTTTTTTTCAAAAATTTTAAAAATCGCTTAGGCTACGTTAAAATTGCGTCAAATTTAACCCAAAAAACATGTTATTTTTGAATTTGTGAGATGTCATATTTTCATCGAAATTTCATCAAATTTCATCATTCTATTACCTAAGCTTAAAACTACACAAGTTATGTAAAAAATGTTTAAAATTTTTTTTCAAAAATTTTAAAAATCGCTTAGGCTACGTTAAAATTGCTTCAAATTTAACCCAAAAAACATGGTTTTTTTGAATTTGTGAAATGTCATATTTTCATCGAAATTTCATCAAATCCATCCTATTACCTAGGCTTAAAACTACACAAGTTATGTAAAAGATTTTTAAAATTGTTTTTCAAAATTTTTAAAAATCGCTTAGGCTACGTTAAAAGTGCGTCAAATTTAACCCAAAAAACATGTTATTTTTGAATTTGTGAGATGTCATATTTGCATCGAAATTTCATCAAATCCATTCTATTACCTAGGCTTAAAACCACACAAGTTATGTAAAAAATGTTTAAAATTTTTTTTCAAAAATTTTAAAAATCGCTTAAGCTACGTTAAAATTGCGTCAAATTTAACCCAAAAAACATGTTATTTTTGAATTTGTGAGATGTCATATTTTCATCGAAATTTCATCAAATTCATCCCATTACCTAGGCTTAAAACTACACAAATTATGTAAAAATGTTAAAAAAATTTTTTTTAAACTTTTAAAAATCGCTTAGGCTGCGTTAAAAGTGCGTCAAATTTAACCCAAAAGACATGTTATTTTTGAATTTGTAAGATGTCATATTTTCATCGAAATTTCTTTAAATTCATCCCATTACCTAAATTTAAAACGAAACAAAATTATGTAAAAAATGTTTAAAATTTTTATTCAAAATTTTAAAAATCGCTTAGGCTACGTTAAAAGCTCGTTAAATTTAACCCAAAAAACATGTTATTTTTGAATTTGTGAGATGTCATATTTTCATCAAAATTTTATCAAATCCATCCCATTACCTAGGCTTAAAACGACACAAATTATGTAAAAAATGTTTAAATTTTTTTTTTCAAAATTTTAAAAATCGCTTAGGCTACGTTAAAAGTGCGTCAAATTTAACTCAAAAAACATGTTATTTTTGAATTTGTGAGCTGTCATATTTTCATCGACATTTCATCAAATCCATTCCATTACCTAGGCTTAAAGCGACACAAATTATGTAAAAATGTTTTCATTTTTTTTTTCAAAATTTTTCAAAATCGCTTAGTCTACGTTAAAAGTGCGTCAAATTTAAACCCAAAAACGTGTTATTTTTGAATTTGTGAGATGTCATATTTTCATCGAAATTTCATCAAATCCATCACATTACCTAGGCTTAAAACTACACAAATTATGTAAAAATGTTTAAAATTTTTTTTTTCAAAATTTTTAAAAATCGCTTAGGCTACGTTAAAAGTGCGTCAAATTTAACCCAAAAAACATGTTATTTTTGAATTTGTGAGATGTCATATTTTCATCGAAATTTCATCAAATCCATCCTATTACCTAGGCTTATAACGACACATATTATGTAAAAATTTTTAAAATTTTTTTCAAATTTTTTAAAAATCGCTTAGGCTACGTTAAAAGTGCGTCAAATTTAACCCAAAAAAATGTTATTTTTGAATCTGTGAGATGTCATATTTTCATCGAAATTTCATCAAATCCATCCCATTACCTAGGCTTAAAACTACACAAGTTATGTAAAAAGTTTTTTAAATTGTTTTTCAAAATTTTTAAAAATCGTTAGGGTACGGTAAAAGTGCGTCAAATTTAACCCAAAAAGCATGTTATTTTTGAATTTGTGAGATGTCATATTTACATCGAAATTTCATCAAATCCATCCTATTACCTAGGCTTAAAACGACACAGATTATGTAAAAATGTTTAAAAATTTTTTTCAAAAATTTTAAAAATCGCTTAGGCTACGTTAAAAGTGCGTCAAATTTAACCCAAAAAACATGTTATTTTTGAATTTGTGAGATGTCATATTTTCATCGAAATTTCATCAAATCCATTCTATTACCTAGGCTTAAAACTACACAAGTTATGTAAAAAATGTTTAAAATTTTTTTTCAAAAATTTTAAAAATCGCTTAGACTACGTTAAAATTGCGTCAAATTTAACCCAAAAAACATGGTTTTTTTGAATTTGTGAGATGTCATATTTTCATCGAAATTTCATCAAATCCATCCCATTACCTAGGCTTAAAACTACACAAATTATGTAAAAAATGTTTAAAGTTTTTTTTTCAAAAATTTTAAAAATTGCTTAGGCTACGTTAAAAGTGCGTCAAATTTAACCCAAAAAGAATGTTATTTTTGAATTTGTGAGATGTCATATTTTCATCAAATTTTCATCAAATCCATCCCATTACCTAGGCTTAAGACGACACAAATTATGTAAAAATGTTAAAAATTTTTTTTCAAAATTTTTAAAAATCGCTTAGGCTACGTTAAAAGAGCGTCAAATTTAACTCAAAAAACATGTTATTTTTGAATTTGTGAGATGTCATATTTTCATCGAAATTTTATCAAATCCATCCCATTACCTAGGCTTAAAACGACACAAATTATGTAAAAAATTTTTAAATTTTTTTTTTCAAAATTTTTAAAAATCGCTTAGGCGACGTTAAAAGTGCGTCAAATTTAACTCAAAAAACATGTTATTTTTGAATTTGTGTTATTTTTGAATTTTCATCGAAATTTCATCAAATCCATCCCATTACCTAGGCTTAAAACTACACAAATTATGTAAAAATGTTAAAAAACTTTTTTTTCAAAATTTTTAAAAATCGCTTAGGCTACGTTAAAAGTGCGTCAAATTTAACCCAAAAAGAATGTTATTTTTGAATTTGTGAGATGTCGTATTTTCATCGAAATTTCATCAAATCTATCCAATTACCTAGGCTTAAAACTACACAAATTATGTAAAAAATGTTTAAAATTTTTTTTCAAAAATTTTAAAAATCGCTTAGGCTACGTTAAAATTGCGTCAAATTTAACCCAAAAAACATGTTATTTTTGAATTTGTGAGATGTCATATTTTCATCGAAGTTTCATCAAATCCATCACATTACCTAGGCTTAAAACTACACAAATTATGTAAAAAATGTTTAAAATTTTTTTTCAAAAATTTTAAAAATCGCTTAGGCTACGTTAAAATTGCGTCAAATTAAACCCAAAAAAAACTTGTTATTTTTGAATTTGTGAGATGTCATATTTTCATCGAAATTTCATCAAATCCATCTTATTACCTAGGCTTAAAACTACACAAGTTATGTAAAAGATTTTTAAAATTGTTTTTCAAAATTTTTTTAAATCGCTTAGACTACGTTAAAAGTGCGTCAAATTTAAATCAAAAAACATGTTATTTTTGAATTTGTGAGATGTCATATTTTCATCGAAATTTCATCTTATCCATCCCACTACCTAGGCTTAAAACTACACAAATTATGTAAAAAATGTTTAAGATTTTTTTTCAAAAATTTTAAAAATCGTTTAGGCTACGTTAAAAGCTCGTTAAATTTAACCCAAAAAACATGTTATTTTTGAATTTGTGAGATGTCATATTTTCATCGAAATTTCATCAAATCCATCCCATTACCTAGGCTTAAAACTACACAAGTTATGTAAAAGATTTTTAAAATTGTTTTTCAAAATTTTTAAAAATCGCTTAGGCTACGTTAAAAGTGCGTCAAATTTAACCCAAAAAACATGTTATTTTTGAATTTGTGAGAGGTCATATTTTCATCGAAATTTCATCAAATCCATCCCACTACCTAGGTTTAAAACTGTGAAATAAAACGACTTATTTTTCTACAAAAATAATTGTGTACATAGATTTATATAGGATGTAGTATCCTGGTGAAAAACTCTGACAAGACTAACAAACACACATGACTATTATAATTACATATAAAATCATACAGTCAGAGTCTAGCTTTGATAGTGAACGGACGTATTTGTTTTTAATCGGAGTGCTAAAAAAAAGCAACGGTATAAGTAGAAAACCGCAATAAGTGGAAGAGTGAATTTATAAAAAAGAAAAACTTTGTGACAATTATTTTTATATACTTTTAAAGTAAAAAATATAAAAAAAACAAAATTGCATGAGTGTACCTAGTAGATGCAATTCTGAGAGGGAGCTTAGCTCCACTGGAAAAAACCTCTGGATTTCTGAGGAAGAATCTTTAAAAAAGTCATTGGATAATCTCCTGTCTCTAAGAGATAAAAAACGCACGCGTTCGTGTTCGTCAAACATTGCTGTTACAACAGAAGACCAACCATCCAAAAGTTCAGTAATTGCAGATAAGCCGAAAACACAAGTAGGCATGGACAGGTATGTAACCGTGGTTAAACGTCAGCGAAGCCCCAAATCCGCTCAAATATCATCAAATCCGGAAATTTCCAAAGATGATAATAGGACTACGGCTACGGATAGTAATAGGTTTGCTATCCTTCAGACTGACGAGCCAACTACATCAAAAAAAACATTTAAGCCGCCACCAATATACTTGAGAGAACCTACATCTAATGAGCTGGTAAAAGCACTTAATACGGCAATTGGTAAAGACACCTTTAACGTAACATCAGTGAAGCACGGACAAATAAGTGAAACAAAAATTCAAGTCAACTGCGAAAATGATTACCGAAAACTCTCTGCCGCTCTGGAAAAAGAGAAAAGATCTTTTTATACTTATCAACTTAAAAGTGCTAAAGGCCTTCAGGTTGTTATAAAAGGTAGACACGGAAGAGGTTAAGACTGCACTGCTAGACAAAGGCTTTAAAATAAAAAATGTGGTAAATATGCGGAACCGTGAAAAGATGCCTCAACCTATGTTTAGGGTTGAACTGGAACCAGGGGATGTTATTCTCAAAAAGAATGAAACTCACCCAATTTATAACCTCAAATTTCTTTTTCATCGCAGGGTTACCGTTGAGGAGTCGCACAAGTGTTTAGGGCCCATTCAATGCCTAAACTGCCAGGAATTCGGTCATACTAAGGCCTATTGTAAGTTGCCCGCAGTTTGCGTTGTGTGTGGTGAACTGCACGGCACATCACAGTGCGAGAAGCCAAAGACTGATTCAAGTGCTAAAAAATGCAGTAACTGTGGAGGCAACCATACTGCAAATTACAGGGGCTGCCCGGTCTATACTCACTTTAAGCAGTCAATGACAAATAAGTCATCAATCACCTATAAACAACCCCAGCAGGCAAACATAATTCCTACAAACAATTTTCCGCAGATAGGCCAGTCAACAAGCACCATAATCATGCAAACCCCCAAACAAGTTTCATATGCCAATGTGGTCAAAACCGATACACAAAACTTGAATCAGGAGACCAAGCCCCAAAATTCCGATCAAAATTTTAACAATCTTGAGGCAACTCTGCAGACTCTTATTCAATCCATAAACACATTTACGGTTTCTATGACGAACATGATGCAGGAAATGCTGAAAATGCAATCCACTATTTTGCAGGCAATTTTAACAAAATGAATTGTTTTAAAATATGTTTCTGGAACGCAAACGGCATCCGCCAACACAAAAATGAACTTGAGCACTTCCTTATGGAAAAACAAATCAACATAATGCTGATTGCTGAAACTGACTTGACAAGCAACAGTTATTTCAAAATTAATGGCTACACACTGTATGACACCAAAGATCCCCGTGGAAGATCTTGTGGTGGCTCAGCAATTCTAATAAAAAATAGAGTTAAGCACTATTAAGCTGGTTAAGCTGGTGACTATAACGCTGGTGACTATAAGCCGTGTGCTTTTTGAAACAGTTTCCAAACTGGGCTTAGATGTGATTTCAAGCGGACATCCCACTTATTGGCCCTCAGACCGACGAAAGATCCCAGATGTTATAGATTTTGGAGTTGCAAAAAATTTTCCTTTAGAAAGGATGCAAGTAGAGTCTTCATTAGATTTGTCATCGGACCACTCACCCACTATAATATCCGTTTCGTTCCCCCAGGAGGTTGGCTCCCCGTTTAGTGACTTGACGTTCGCCATCACTAGAGTTAATTAGCTAAAATATAAGAAATATTTGAGTACTCATTGTACAGAAAATATTGCCTTGAGAACCCCTGAGGATGTTGATATATCCATTAAAGATTTTTCTGAAGACCTTAAACTGGCCGTACAACATGCTACCACTAGCCATACAAGATTCAGAAATGTGAGCAATAGAACGTATTCATCTGAAATAGAGCAACTTCTGTCAGAAAAAAGAAGAGTTAGAAGAGAGTGGCAACTTCGAAGGTCTCCCCAGCTTAAAAGCAGGCTACGGGAGTGCATAACTCAGCTAAGAAATCTGCTTGAAGTCCATAGAATGGCTACCCTTAAAACAAATTTGGAAAGCCTTGATGGTACCCCTGAATCTGAATTTTCCTTGTGGAAAGCGACAAAAGGTTTAAAAAGACCCGTAATAGGTAAGCCACCTTTACGAAATTCAACTGGCGACTGGGCAAGAAGCGATTCTGAAAAGAGAATGTTGTATGTCGATTATTTGAGAAACGTTTTTATAACAATTGCTGAATTTCCGCCATATGCTGTTAGACCGCCTGTGCCTTTGAGACTTAGTTTTCAAGATATCGAAAACGTTATAAATAAAGTAAACTCAAAAAAAGCTCCAGGTTTTGACAAAATTACTGGCAAAATGCTTGTACAGTTACCTCGTGTTGCTAGAAGAATTCTTCTTTTCATTTTTAACGCTATTTTGCGCCTAGAATACTATCCTGCAGAGTGGAAGGTGTCTATGGTTACTATGATACCCAAGCCAGGGAAGGATCCCACTAAAGTAGAGTCATATAGACCAATAAGTCTACTGCCAACAATTTCAAAACTTTTCGAAAAATTGTTAATGGCGAAGTTGACTCCAATATTGAATGATGTAGGATGCATCCCTGATCATCAATTTGGTTTTCGGGCTAAACACAGCACCATTGAACAAACGCATAGACTAGTTAATGTTATGAGAAAGACTTTTGAGAATAAAAAGGATTGCTCAGCTCTATTCATTGATGTTTCCCAAGCTTTTGATAAAGTGTGGCACGAGGGATTAATGCACAAAATAAAGTTGAACTTGCCTGCAAACACTCATAAGCTTCTGGAAAGCTATTTATGCGGCCGGAAGTTTGTTATCAGAGAAGGCGACTTTATAAGCCCAACTCAGCCAATCGAGGCAGGAGTTCCCCAAGGCAGCATTCTGGGACCCACTTTATATTTAATTTACAATTCTGACATGCCAACCAGATCTGATATTCACACTTCAACTTTTGCAGATGACACAGCATTCTGCAGCGTACATGAAAACCATCAAGTAGCTTCGCGAAATTTGCAGGAGTATATTTCAATATTAGAGATGTGGTTAAAAAGTTAATGAACAAAAGTGTACTCATGTTACATTCACACTGCGTAGACAAACATATTCAGCTATCCAAATTTACAATTTACCTATTCCGCAGCAAAGTGAAGTCAAGTACCTTGGTATTCATCTCGACCGTAGGTTAACGTGGAAGTCTCACATTGACACGAAAGTCACTCAGTTGAAATTAAAAGCAGCGCAATTAAATTGGCTTATGGGCAGAAATTCTACATTGAAATTAGACTGCAAACTTTTGTTATACAACGCAATACTAAAGCCTATATGGCGCTACGGAATTCAATTATGGGGCACCGCCTCAGCGTCAAACATTGAAAAAATTCAAAGGCGACAAAACCAAATTCTTCGAACAATTACTGCAGTACCATGGTACGTAAAAAACTCCTGAATTCACAAGGATCTGTGTGTTCCACTGGTAAAAGATGAAATTTCAAAGCATGCGACAAGGTATATCAGCAAATTGGAACTTCACCCAAACCCTCTTGCACGAAACATACTTAATTTTAGTGGTCACACTCGGTTGAGAAGAAGGGATACCATTGCCACCATCAGAGCGTTAAGTAGGTGATTCTACCGATATAATTGGCGCAAAATAAAACTTTTTGTCTAGCATTGGCTGGACTTAGTTAATTTATTGTATTTAGTATTAAGATTTGAATACTTATTGTTAGTTCACATTGTGAAGATTCAGTAAATAAATAAAAGCTAAAAAAAAAATATATATCAAATCACAAACTACTGGATTTAAAACTAATATCAAAAACCAGGTATAAAAATAACCATACAAACAATTTACATTGAAACTAACAACATCTTGTAAGTATTTCCAACAAACACCCCCTCAATGTAAATTCCAAGTATACATATAAATTAAGTTAAGTATATGTACATATAAGTTAACTCAAACCTTATTGCCACAAAAAAAAATTATAGCCTATCTTAAATTAAGTAAATTGCAACATTTCTAATGTTTAATACTACAAAGACATTTGGTTAAAACATCAGCTACATTCTCCTGTGTTGAGACATACTCCAATTGCAATTCATTTGAGTTATTCATCTCCTTTATGTAATGATATCTTATATCAATATGTTTACTATAAATTAGCATTACAAAATTTGCAAGAACATATTCTTATATTGGAGAAATGGCTGAAACTGTGGAAAATCAAAGTAAATGAACAAAAATGTACCCATGTTACTACGTAGAAAAACTTGCTCGGCTATTAAAATCAACAACTACATTGTTCCGCAGCACAGTGAAGTCAAATACCTTGGTATTCATCTCGACCGTAGGCTCACGTGGAAGTCTCACATTGACGCTAAAGTCACCCAGATGAAATTAAAAGCGGTGCAACTAAATTTGCTCATCGGCAGAAATTCTATCTTGAAGTTAGATTGCAAACTTTTGTTGTATAACGCAATCCTAAAGCCAATATGGAGCTATGGAATTCAATTGTGGGGTACCGCCTCTGCATCTAACATTGAGAAAATTCAAAAGCGCCAGAATAAAATTCTCCGTATAATTACTGCAGCTCCATGGTATGTTAAAAACTCTCGAATTCACAAAGATCTAAGTGTACCCTTAGTGAGAGATGAATTTTCAAAACACGCGATAAGGTACATTAATAGACTGGAGTCTCACCCGAATCCTCTCGCACGTAGCATCCTTAACTTTGGTGGCCACACTCGACTGAGAAGCGTCAATGCAACCATCAGAGCGTTGGAACAACAAAATACATGCAAGAAACAACTTTTCGTCTAGCATTGGTTGGACCTAAGTAAAAAAAATTTTGCAATATTAATTTATTTTTTTTCTATATTAATTAATGAATTTTTAGTTTTAAGATTTGCATACTTATTGTTAGTTCTTTTAGAAGATACAATAAATAATTGAATTATAAAAAAAAAAAAATATGTTTACTCCTTTTCATCATCAGTTGGCTTTTTGTTAAATACAATTCAATACAGTTGGATTTCTTATTAACTCTGCAAAACCAATTTCCTTTAACAGACTTCGAAAGAAACTGATTTCTTTAGCCGCTTGACACATTGCGATATATTCTGCTTCCATTGAACTAAGTGCCACAATGCCTCGCTTTTTCGACTCCCAGGATATTGGACCCCCAGCGAAAAACAACACAAATCCGCTATGAGACTTACGATCAATAACATTCGATCCCCAGTCCGCATCAGAAAAACCTTCTAAGTCGCCTCCATCTTTTGTGTATGACAATGACATTTGCTTAGATTTCAAATATCGTAAAACATGCTTGGCTGCTATAAAATGATCATTGTGCGGATGAAAACTAAACTGAGACAGCTTTGACACCGTGTGAGCTATATCAGGTCGAGTTACTGTAGCTAAGTACATCAGGCTACCTATAAGAGACTGATATGTTTTCACATCCATCATGCTCTTGAAATTTTCTTCCATACATTTCATTAACACAGTTCCAGCCGGCAACGGAGTTTTTTCTGGTTTACATTCATGCATATTCCACTGTTTCAGCACATCGTTCACAAAATTATCTTGATTAATCTTGACCTCGCGGTGTTTCCCTTTTAATTTCCATACCAAGAAAATAATCTACAGGACCTCGATCCACAACTTCAACATGCTGGTTCAGGGTTTCTATTACTGTTTATTAATTCTCCCACTTCTTCGTGACACAAATACACAGCTATCTGTCTTACATTGCGTAAACTCCATACCTATCAATATTTCGCTTATTTTGTGATTCCACTGTCTTCCAGACTGTTTAAGATCATACAGAGATTTTTTAAATCTGCAAACAAGATTTTCCTTTCCTTTCTCCGCAAACAATTCAGGCTGCTTCATATAGACTTCTTCTTTCAAACTTCCATTTACATAAGCAGATGCAACATCAATATGTCTTATTAAAAGTTTAAACTTTACTGCCAATGACAAAATCAGTCGAATAGTAGGGTGACGCACAACTGGCGCGTATGTTTCATTATAGTCCTGATTAAACCGCTGAAAGCACCCTTGAGCAACTAACCTCGCTTTAAACCTTTCAATAGTTCCATCAGCTAATCTCTTCTTTTTGAATATCCACTTACACCCAATCACATTTTTATCTGCGGGTTTTTCAACAAGTTCCCACGTCTTATTCTCAATTAATGATTTGTATTCTGCATTCAAAGCTGCTTTCCATTTTTTCCACTCTCCGCTATTCATTGCATCTTTTACATTTTTTGGATCACAATTTAACTCTTCTACCCCATCTAGCACTTCACTCTCCATCTTGCACACCCTACGTGGCCTACCCGGTTTTTCTGTTCTCAATATTCTTGGCCTACCTCTTTTGCGTTTACCATTGACATCCTGTACTTGAATCTAAGATTCACCATTACCAACTTCACTTGATCCTCCTTCAACGTCATCATTCGATTCATTTGACTGAACGGTACCCATGTTTCTACAATCTTTTTCAACTCTTTCAGAAGCCTCTTCAATATGTTTATCAACAGACACTTGACCCATACTCCGATTATCTGAGATTGTACAACATGGAAATAAACTGCTATTATCATCTTCCTGTAAATACATCATGCAAAAACTCATTTTCATAAAATTTCACATCTCTCGCAATGACTAACTCCCTGGTCTTAGTATTGTATAAACGATACCCCTTTGTGTTTGCTTGATAACCCACAAACGAATAAACACTTCCTTTAGGATCTAATTTTGACCTACCAGGCTTCTTGATCAACACGACAGCCTTGCTTCCAAAAACTTTGAAGGAAGAAACACAAGGTTTTCTTCCGGTCCATCGTTCATAAGGTGTAGCGTTATCCAACACCTTTGTTACGGAACAATTCCTCGTATGAACGCTAGTATTTATAGCTTCAGCCCATAAAGATTTTGTTCCTCAAGCATACACCGAGCCATTTCCATCAACGTCCTATTCGCTCTTTCAGAAACCCCATTTTGTTGTGGCGTATAACATACTGTAGTCTCATGCACTATTCCATTCAACTTTAAACGTACTCACGGCCGTTATCGCTTCTCAATCGCTTCAACTTGCATCCCATTTGCTTTTCTGCATTAGCCAAGTATTCTTTAAAAACAGGGCTTCAGATTTACACTTCAAAACAAAAACTGCAATGAATCGAGAATAATCGTCAATAACCGTTATAAAATATACTGCACCACCCAGAGACTTCACGCTCATCGGTCCACATATGTCAGTATACACCAGTTCCACTGGACTGTTTGTTACCGTTGTACCAATTGGTTTAAATGGTTTAACACAAATTTTGCATATCGAACAAGTAAAACAATCACCCTTATTAGATATTACACCTTCTAATCCTCGAACTAAACCATTTTTTTGCATGACCAAAACGTCTATGCCACAAATCATCTTTCGAATGCTCTTCACCAAACATCAACTCAGCGACCCATTCCGACTTTACTCTGTAAACACCATTTGATGCAAATGCTTTAAATTGAAACTGCTCGCCTTTAAAAACCTGTACCTTGTTGTTTGAAAACATCACCGAATACCCTTTTTCTGTCATCTTACTTATTGAAAGGAAATTTGCCTTCATACCAGGTACATATAGAACATCTTTTAAATAATAATAATTTGTATAAAACTTCACCTTCACTTCGCCAATCCCATCAGTCGTGAAACTGTCACCTGATGCAAGAATAACACTGCTATCGTACTCTTTAATAAATGAGAAATAATTCTTATTCCCACAAACATGCGAAGAAGCACCACTATCCAGAATCCATTCATTCTGATTTCCTCCATTCTCACAAGAATTCAATACAAGCATGGCACTGTTTACATTATTGGATTTGTTCTTCATATAGCACTGAGACTTAATATGCCCCTTTCTTCCACACTCAAAGCACCTCAAATTTTTTGTCTTACTTTGAACATTTGCATTCTGCGTATATTTGCTGTAGTTCTTGCTTTTGTCTTTTACTGCAAACACCTGTTCTTTACTATTTCTCTCGTTCTCACCTCTGCGTTGTTCTTCTTCTATTATTTTGTTCTTCAGTTGTTCAAATTTAGGTAACCTATCTCTACTCTCAATTGCTACTATAAAATTTTCCAACTCTTGAGGTAAGCTGCATAACAGAAATATCGATAGTAACTCATCTGGAAAATTGATATCAACACTTTCTAAATCTTCAGCTAAAGAACAAAACTTATTAATTTGCTGTCCAAAATTTTCATTCGATACAAATTTAAACCGAAAAAATTGCTTAAACAAATGTACTTTCCTTGCAGGATTCTTGGCTCTATATACATTCTCCAGTTTGTTCCAAGCGTCCTTTGCAGACTTGCAACCTCTTATATGTATAAGCTCAGAAGTTCTCACTGCCAATGTCATAGTCGCTAGGGCCTTACTATCTCTAAGTTTCCAAGCAGTTTTTTCAGCTTCGGTAGCTCTCTCAGCATCCAACGTTGTTTCTAGAACGTCCCATAAATCTTGAGTAATGAGATAACTCCGCATCTGAACGCACCACGATACATAATTCTCGGGATTCAATTTTTCAATATAATAATTTGAGCCTGCCATCTTCTTTTCAAGCTTTATCAGTACCGTCTTATTCATCGGGTGGTTAAATTTCAAGGGCCGATGTTGATTGTGAACCACACCTAAACGCCAAGTTTTTTTCCGAATTTTATTTGACATTTCTCTATTTCAGACTTACTCAATTTGAACTATGGAGAGATACACAATCCAACAACGTGTTAAAGTTATCCAGACTTATTATGAAAATGATGATAAATTTTCGAAGAAAATCATCTTCAGTGATGAGGCACATTTTCACCTCAGTGGATTCGTCAATAAACAGAATTGCCGCATTTGGGCGAATGAGAATCCAAGAGTGACTGTCAAAAAACCAATGCACCCACAAAGAGTGACTGTTTGGTGCGGTTTATGTGCTGGCGGCATCATCGGGCCGTATTTTTTCCAAAATGAGGCCGGTCAGGCAGTTACTGTGAATGGTGTTCGCTATCGTGAGATGATAACGAACTTTTTATGGTCCGAATTGGAAGATATGAATGTAGACGATATGTGGTTTCAGCAGGACGGTGCCACTTGCCACACAGCTAACGAAACAATTGCTCTTTTGCGCAACAAATTCAATGGCCGTGTTATCTCACGTAATGGCGATGTCAATTGGCCGCCAAGATCATGTGATTTGACACCGTTGGACTTTTTTTGTTTGGGGTTATTTGAAAGAAAAGGTGTACGTCGATAAGCCAACAACAATTCAACAGCTAAAAGATGAGATAATTCGGCACATTAACGGCATAGAACCTCCATTTGGCCGATATTTTGCTCCACACATAATTGAGTGATACCAATATATCATAATAAAAAAAAATGACAATAATTTCTTAAATAGTTTGTGTTTTATTCAAAATCAACATCGACCCTTGAAATTTAGCCACCCTTTATTTAACTTCCTATTGTGAAAATTCAGCGTAATTCTGGTCCCATAACCAATGTAAAATAAAACGATTTATTTTTGTACAAAATAATTGTGTACATATATTTATATAGGATGTAGTATCCTGGTGAAAAACTCTGACAAGACTAACAAACACACATGATTATTATAATTACATATAAAATCACAAACTACTGGATTTAAAACTAATATTAAAAACCAGGTATAAAAATAACCATACAAACAATTTACATTGAAATTAACAACATCTTATAAGTATTTCCAACAAAAACGACACATATTATGTAAAAAAATGTTTAAAATCTTTTTTCAAACTTTTTAAAAATCGCTTAGGCTACGTTAAAAGTGCGTCAAATATAACCCAAAAAACATGTTATTTTTGAATTTGTGTTATTTTTGAATTTTCATCGAAATTTCATCAAATCCATCCCATTACCTAGGCTTAAAACTACACAAGTTATGTAAAAAATGTTTAAAATTGTTTTTCAAAATTTTTTTAAATCGCTTAGGCTGCGTTAAAAGTGCGTCATATTTAACCCAAAAAACATGTTATTTTTGAATTTGTAAGATGTCATATTTTCATCGAAATTTCTTTAAATTCATCCCATTACCTAGATTTAGAACGAAACAAAATTATGTAAAAAATGTTTAAAATTTTTTTTCAAAATTTTTAAAAATCGCTTAGGCTACGTTAAAAGTGCGTTAAATTTAACCCAAAAAACATGTTATTTTCGAATTTGTGAGATGTCATATTTTCATCGAAATTTCATCAAATCCATCCCATTACCTAGGCTTAAAACGACACAAATTATGTAAAAAATGTTTAAAATTTTTTTTTCAAAATTTTTAAAAATCGCTTAGGCTACGTTAAAAGTGCGTCAAATTTAACCCAAAAAACATGTTATTTTTGAATTTGTGAGCTGTCATATTTTCATCGAAATTTCATCAAATCCATTCCATTACCTAGGCTTAAAGCGACACAAATTATGTAAAAAATATTTTCATTTTTTTTTCAAAATTTTTAAAAATCGCTTAGGCTACGTTAAAAGAGCGTCAAATTTAACCCAAAAACGTGACATTTTTGAATTTGTGAGATGTCATATTTTCATCGAAATGTCATCAAATCCATCCCATTACCTAGGCTTAAAACTACACAAATTATGTAAAAAATGTTAAAAAAAATTTTTTTCAAAATTTTTAAAAATCGCTTAGGCTACGTTAAAAGTGCGTCAAATTTAACCCAAAAAGAATATTATTTTTGAATTTGTGAGATGTCATATTTTCATCGAAATTTCATCAAATCCATCCCATTACCTAGGCTTAAAACTACACAAGTTATGTAAAAAATGTTTAAATTTTTTTTTCAAAATTTTTAAAAATCGCTTAGGCTACGTTAAAAGAGCGTCAAATTTAACCCAAAAAACATGTTATTTTTGAATTTGTGAGATGTCATATTTTCATCGAAATTTCATCAAATCCATCCCAATACCTAGGCTTAAAACTACACAAGTTATGTAAAAAATGTTTAAAATTTTTTTAAAAAATTTTTAAAAATCTCTTAGGCTACGTTAAAAGAGCGTCAAATTTAACCCAAAAAAAACATGTTATTTTTGAATTTGTGAGATGTCATAGTTTCATCGAAATTTCATCAAATCCATCCCATTACCTAGGCTTAAAACTACACAAATTATGTAAAAATGTTAAAAAACTTTTTTTTCAAAATTTTTAAAAATCGCTTAGGCTACGTTAAAAGTGCGTCAAATTTAACCCAAAAAGAATGTTATTTTTGAATTTGTGAGATGTCATATTTTCATCGAAATTTCATCAAATCCATCCAATTACCTAGGCTTAAAACTACACAAATTATGTAAAAAATGTTTAAAATTTTTTTTCAAAAATTTTAAAAATCGCTTAGGCTACGTTAAAATTGCGTCAAATTTAACCCAAAAAAACTTGTTATTTTTGAATTTGTGAGATGTCATATTTTCATCGAAATTTCGTCAAATCCATCCTATTACCTAGGCTTAAAACTACACAAGTTATGTAAAAGATTTTTAAAATTGTTTTTCAAAATTTTTTTAAATCGCTTAGGCTACGTTAAAAGTGCGTCAAATTTAAATAAAAAAACATGTTATTTTTGAATTTGTGAGATGTCATATTTTCATCGAAATTTCATCACATCCATCCCACTACCTAGGCTTAAAACTACACAAATTATGTAAAAAATGTTTAAAATTTTTTTTCAAAAATTTTAAAAATCGTTTAGGCTACGTTAAAATTGCGTCAAATTTTACCCAAAAAACATGTTATTTTTGAATTTGTGAGATGTCATATTTTCATCGAAATTTCATCAAATCCATCCCATTACCTAGGCTTAAAACTACACAAGTTATGTAAAAGATTTTTAAAATTGTTTTTCAACATTTTTAAAAATCGCTTAGGCTACGTTAAAAGTGCGTCAAATTTAACCCAAAAAACATGTTATTTTTGAATTTGTGAGAGGTCATATTTTCATCGAAATTTCATCAAATCCATCCCATTACCTAGGCTTAAAACCACACAATTTATGTAAAAAATGTTTAAAATTTTTTTTCAAAAATTTTAAAAATTGCTTAAGCTACGTTAAAATTGCGTCAAATTTAACCCAAAAAACATGTTATTTTTGAATTTGTGAGAGGTCATATTTTCATCGAAATTTCATCAAATCCATCCCAGTACCTAGGTTTAAAACTGTGAAATAAAACGACTTATTTTTCTACAAAAATAATTGTGTACATAGATTTATATAGGATGTAGTATCCTGGTGAAAAACTCTGACAAGACTAACAAACACACATGACTATTATAATTACATATAAAATCATACAGTCAGAGTCTAGCTTTGATAGTGAACGGACGTATTTGTTTTTAATCGGAGTGCTAAAAAAAAGCAACGGTATAAGTAGAAAACCGCAATAAGTGGAAGAGTGAATTTATAAAAAAGAAAAACTTTGTGACAATTATTTTTATATACTTTTAAAGTAAAAAATATAAAAAAAACAAAATTGCATGAGTGTACCTAGTAGATGCAATTCTGAGAGGGAGCTTAGCTCCACTGGAAAAAACCTCTGGATTTCTGAGGAAGAATCTTTAAAAAAGTCATTGGATAATCTCCTGTCTCTAAGAGATAAAAAACGCACGCGTTCGTGTTCGTCAAACATTGCTGTTACAACAGAAGACCAACCATCCAAAAGTTCAGTAATTGCAGATAAGCCGAAAACACAAGTAGGCATGGACAGGTATGTAACCGTGGTTAAACGTCAGCGAAGCCCCAAATCCGCTCAAATATCATCAAATCCGGAAATTTCCAAAGATGATAATAGGACTACGGCTACGGATAGTAATAGGTTTGCTATCCTTCAGACTGACGAGCCAACTACATCAAAAAAAACATTTAAGCCGCCACCAATATACTTGAGAGAACCTACATCTAATGAGCTGGTAAAAGCACTTAATACGGCAATTGGTAAACCCACCTTTAACGTAACATCAGTGAAGCACGGACAAATAAGTGAAACAAAAATTCAAGTCAACTGCGAAAATGATTACCGAAAACTCTCTGCCGCTCTGGAAAAAGAGAAAAGATCTTTTTATACTTATCAACTTAAAAGTGCTAAAGGCCTTCAGGTTGTTATAAAAGGTATTGACCCTTATGTAGACACGGATGAGGTTAAGACTGCACTGCTAGACAAAGGCTTTAAATTAAAAAATGTGGTAAATATGCGGAACCGTGAAAAGATGCCTCAACCTATGTTTAGGGTTGAACTGGAACCAGGGGATGTTATTCTCAAAAACAAGTAAGAGTGTAGTATATTCGGCTGGGCCGAATCTAAAATACCCTTCACGATAGTCACGAATATGTATAGTATATTAAAAATGTGACCTAAATATGCTCGGTTATATATGAACCGATATGGGAATTTTCTATTTTCTGTAGTTTAGTAACCTTCTTTTATAACGAGAATTGCTTTTCAGCAAAAAAAAAAAAAATTTTTTTAATGGAAAAATCGGTTCAGGCTATATCTCGGGTATATATGGCCCGATATCGAAAATTTTAATTTTCCATATTTATATAACCTTATATCATTACCAGAACTGCTTTTGAGTACAACAAATTGTTTAAGTTCGCTTACGCGATATTTTCATGAAAAACCCGATTTAGGCTATATCTCGGGTATATCTAGACCGATATCAGAAATTTTAATTTTCTCTATTTTCGTAACCTTCTTTTATGACAAGGACTGCTTTTCAGCAAAAAAAAAAAATGTTATTGGAAAAATCGGTTCAGGCTATATCTCGAGTATATATGGACCGATATCGGATATTTTCTTTTTCCATATTTATATAACCTTATTTCATTACCAGAACTGCTTTTGAGCACAAAAAAGTTGTTTAGTCGGCATTTTCATCAAAAAACCTGTTAGGCTATACACCGGGTATATATGAACCGATATCGGAAATTTTCATTTTCCATATTTATGTAACCTAATTTCATTAGCAGAACTGCTTTTGAGCACAAAAAGTTGTTTAAGTTCGCTTACGCTGCATTTTCATGAAAACCCCGGTCTATGCTATATCTCGGGTATCTCGGGTATATATGGCCCGATATCGAAAATTTTTATTTTTCATATTTATATGACCCTATTTCATTACCAGAACTGCTTTTGAGCACAAAAAAACTGTTTTTTTTTTTTTTTTTTTTTATTTTTTTTTTATTTATTTCATACACAAGACCCAAGTCTTATATTGCAGTATGAAACTAGTTAATCAAAATTTAACAAAAATATTAATAATAATAATTAAAATACAAATACAAATCAATCGCATTGTGAAACTGAGTAAGTAAAAAGATACAATAAAAAATAAATAAAATAAAATATATGTATGTATATGTATATATAACAATAATAACAATAATTATAGTACAGATCAATTGAACAAATACACATATATACATAAAAACAAAGAAATTTAAATTCCATAAAATAGTTAATTATATAAAGCTAACAACATTAGGCTGAGAAAACTAAAAATGTGAAATCAGAAATGTTTAAAACATACATTATTATTCATACAATTATAATTTAAACATATGTATTAGCATTTACGACGAGAAATGAGAAAAAATATATTTTCTGAATTGATGTGCATTACTAACGGTTTGTAGTGTATAGGGTATTCTGTTCCAGAGACTGATAGCATAAATAAAGAAGTGATATTTAGAAATCTGTGATCGATGGCCAAATGCTAGGATTCTTTTCATTTTCCATATTTATGTATCCTAATTTCAATACCAGAACTGCTTTTGACCACAAAAAAGTTGTTTAAGTTCGCTTACGCGGCATTTTCATGAAAACCCCGGTCTAGGCTATATCTCGGGTATATATGGACCGATATCGAAAATTTTCATTTTTCATATTCATATGACCCTATTTCCTTACCAGAACTGCTTTTGAGCACCAAAAAGTTGTTTAGGTTCGCTTACGCGACATTTTCATGAAAAACCAGGTTTGGGCTATATCTCGGGTATATATGGACCGACATCGGAAATTTTCATTTTCCATATTTATGTAACCTTATATAATTATCAGAACTGCTTTTGAGCAAAAAAAATTATTTAGCTTCACCTATGCGACATTTTCATTAAAAATCCGATTTGGGCTATATCTCGGGTATATATGGACCGATATCTGAAAAAAAAAATTTTTGTCTTTTAGTCACCATGCTTAATAAGTGTGTGAAGTTTGAAGCAAAACGAACAACTTTTGTTTTCAAAAATTTTCATACAAAACTGCAAAAAAAATGGCTTTTTTCGGAATTTTGAATATATCTCAGCTATACGTGGACCGATATTACTGAATTTCAATAGCAAACCCATGAATCGATGGGGTAAAAGAATGGTGAAAGAAAAAAGTTTCTAAGTCTAATGGTTTTCTCAGAAACGGTATTTCAACAGCGGACAGACGGACAGACGGACATCGCTTAATCGACTTTTCCATTAATTCTGATTCAGAATATATATACTTTATAGGGTCGCAAAAAAAACTGTAGAAATTACAAACGGAATCACAAACTTATATATACCCTTTACATTTTTGTGAAGGGTATAAAAATAACCATACAAACAATTTACATTGAAACTAACAACATCTTATAAGTATTTCCAACAAAAACGACACATATTATGCACAATCCCTACGTTAACATTATTATACTATATACTCCCCAGCGGCCAAAGTTTCGCTTACAGAAGCGATGATCCGATGCACACTTGTAAGTCAGTAATGCACACCATCTCATATACGAACCTAGTATACTTTTTCATATACATTGCCGCATTTGTAGAGTGAACGCCTACCACCTGCACACAAAGTAAGCGAGCTAGTGTGGTGTTCATCCAACAAAAGCTCATTACTTCCTAACATACATTGTAAGCTATCAGTAGGCAGCTCGAATACAATCTCGCATACTTTGTAAGTCGGAAGTAGGCAGCTCGGATACAATCTCGCATACATTGTAAGCCGGCAGTAGACAGCTCGTGCGTACTGCGCACTTCAGTTTTTTTGGGAATATTCCATTAAATAAATTTGTTTTGTTTTTTGTCTACTGCATTCTTTTATTTTTTCCCTAAATGTTGTGTCTTTCTTGTACCTTTTTTAAATTGTTTTCTAGCACTTTTACCTAATTTTGTTAATTAAAATTTTTGCAACGTACGACTAGTCTGACAAGGACGGCGAACGTTTGATTTACAACTAAAAAATAAAATACATATGTATATAAATGTGATACAAAAAGTGAACGTAATTCATTTATCGGAACTCCATATACTACTTTCATACACTTTGTAAGTTATCATTCATTGATTGCAAAGTGTTGCACACATCATCGAAGAGAAGTAATGTGGTAGGCAATGTTCGCCGCTGGGTCTTATATTATCTCTCTTTCTCTCTCTATGTAAGACAATTAGATTTAAGTTTTAATGCATTATAATATATGCATACTTGTTAATAAAGCACAATAATAATAACAATAATAATAATAATAATAATAATAATAATAATAATAATAATAATAATAATAATAATAATAATAATAATAATAATAATAATAATAATAATAATAATAATAATAATAATAATAATAATAATAATAATAATAATAATAATAATAATATTCAATTCAAATATTGTATTGAATTTGAAATAGGTAAATATAGAAAAACACAAAAAACATTAAAAAAAACGAAGAGGACCTTGAGCTGAACAAAACACGTTTGTTAGCGAAGTCGATGTTGGTTATACCACAGAGGAGATAATCCCTGGTAGCGAAGCCGGTGTTTATTAATAAATTAAATTTGTGATAAATTTTAATTTATATCTATTGCAATTTTACAGGAGATGGAAAAATCGTAATGGAAACTGCATTACTAGATACATCTAAAACTAACTTTTTTACCCAATTGCTTGTACGAAATTATTTAATTAAATCTTTGTCACACTGTGTACTTATCTGAAACGTAGTAGAATCCCTAAAAGAGCTCAATTCAGGGAAAATGAGAGTTAGGGCCTTTCTACATGAGACCAACGATATATAACACTTTGATACAATTTTTTAAAACTAATGATACTTACCGAGTTAACTTTTTTTTCAGAAGTTTTATGGTCATATTCATAAACATTTAAACGAATTTGAAATGTGTTTTAATTCAAAAATTCCTTAAAAAATTTGACTAAAATTAATTTCAAATACATATAATTTTTTATGAATATGGACATTAGTATATTTGAAGATATATTCATAAACTTTCAAATGATGTCAATATTGATCATATAGGTTGAAAAATGTGGTAGAAAATTGTATAAAATTCTTCGGTCCATAACTCGGAAACTAAGCGTTTCCGCCAATATTGCCATTTTCTTATTTTTTTTATATATTCATTTGCCAAACATATGCTTTCGTTTGCGCGCAAATGACACAGACATAAGAAAAATTAATCACTTTTTTTGTTTTCAATGCGAGTAGATGGCGGTTGTGTCGTAGTAATTTGCTCGCTGGAAAATATAAATTATTTTATAAATTGTTATACCCACTATTTTTTGCGATTATGCTACTATAATCTTTGTTTTTTAATTTTCTAGAAAGAAGGCGAACTTTTACACAATTCTAAAAATTCTAACTAAAAAACTTTTCTTCCACTTAACTCTGCGAAATTTTCATTGAAATGACAAATTTAGCGCTATATACACAAACATTCAAAAGTTTTGCACGAAAATCAAAATTTTGTCCAAACAAGCATCACCCCTATAAATAATGATAAACACTATACTGAATAGAGTTTTTGGCGTCAGAAATTTGAAAAAGCACTTCAAATGGTACGAAAAGTACGTAGTTGACAACGCTGTCGAAAGCATGAACAAATGAAGAAATATGCAAGAAAAGTGAATGATGAAAGAAATACAGAAAGAATACTGAAGTATTTCATTCGTTCACCGAAGAGAATCATTCAGTTGAAGTAATTCATTCATGAACGACACAAGACTAGTGGATTGTTTTTGCGTTGAAAATAAACGTTGCTCATCAAAAGTCTCTGCGTTATCTTCCATTCGTAGGTGTTCTTCGTTGCTTTTACCTTTGTAACTTTCGGATGAGGCAGCTTGTACTTTCGCCTCGAATTCAGAAGTTCCCTTCATGCCACTGACAACGTCAATAATTGACAGCAATTCGTTTACTCGTTCTTCTATTGAAGTAAGCGAGCAGAAATTGCTAGGACATGCCACTCGCGTTTCTCCTACACTTCACTTTAACGTGTTGTTTGTAGTCTGCCCACAGCTACATATGTAGTAATACACGCATATTTTTAGAAATCCGCACATTCACCCTTATTCTGAATGATAATTCCCTGAGAATTTTCTCCCAATTCCCTCTTTCCCTATTGTAAATAAAATCTCCCAAGAATATTTTTCTCTTTTCCCATTTCCCTTACTCTTAACCAACTTCGAAAACGGAAAACTCTAACTAGAGGAAAAATTAGGTATTACGAATGCCAGGCAAAGGAAAAATATATTAACGAAATTTGAGAATAATTCCGCCAAACAATTGCAAAGGATTCGTGCATAAAAATGTAAGTATTTGAAATTTTTAGTAAAAACTAATATATATCGCCATTTATTTGTAATTTCAGGTCAAAAACAATTAACAAAAAGCAAATGGACATACTTATAAGTGCAATACAATTAAACCCAGATGTTGCTCGTGGATGGTTTAAAGGGAGCAGAGAAGAATTAAATAGGGCATGGAGAAATTTGGAAGCAGAGCTAAACTCAGCTGGACCACCATCGAAAAGCATTGCAGAGTGGAAGAAGGTATAAGTAATAGAACTAGTTATTTTAATACACATAAATGATAACGGCCGTATTCATAAAAAAGTTAAACAGCCGTTCAAACCATTTTTAGGGAAAACTCGATAAAACTGTATTCATAAACGAATTTTACGTTAAAATGTTCTTTTTAGCAGTTTTTTAAGTCAACCATTTTTAAAACTGATTGCACCCAATTTTAAGACAATTTTAAGGTGATATTTGTTTTTTTTTAGTTATTGTTTGTTTATATGTTGCGAAAATTTTTATTGCATATTTATCAGAAATCCCATGATATTGATAACAATAGATGTGTGTTTTTAATAAAAAATATGATCCATGCTTTAAATAGCTGGCAACAGAAAACTTTCAAGGAAAGAAGTAATCTATTTTATTCTGGATTCCAGATAAGCAATTACGCTTTACATTTTGCAAGTCTTCTTATTTTAGTTATTACTAACATTTTATTTATTTAAAATAATATACGTTAATAAAATCAGTGATGTGTAAAAAAAACGAAATAATAATACGCGTAAGCAAAAGGAATCAAAGTAAAACTTTTCGGACTCAGTATTTTTGGCTATTTAATTGAAAGACAAAATGGTGTTAACATTTATTTATTTGTTTTAAAGTCGATTTTCATAAAAAACCATACAAGACATTTCTTTACATGACACTATGTGAACAAAAAACCGTTTTGATGTGCTTTTTTATGAATACGGCCGTAAAAATATAAAATTCAAAATTTTTTTTTCAGTTATGGTGCGATCAAAAAAAAGTACGTACGGCATAGGAAGCAGATAATCTTAAATCGTCTAGGGGAGCTAGGGGAGGGCCCAATATGGAGTTGAAGTTTTCTGAAAACGAACTGGTACCATTCAATTTGATCAGCATGAAGGAGTCTGTGGAAGGAGTAGCGAAAACATTTGGGTTGGGCTCTTCAACTTCTATGGAAACAAATTCAGATAGCAGTGCACCTGAATTGGTGGAGTTAGTAGTAGAAAATAATATATATGACAGTGAAAGAGATACACCCCAAAAACCATCATAGAAAAAATTAAGTTAAACGGACAAAAAGAAACCTCACGCGCCTTCACTGGCGACGTCCTTGCAGAAGAAATATCTATCCACAAAAAAATGTTGGAATCGATAATGGAGCAGCAGCAGAACTCAAAAAAAATTATCGTTCTCTAGACCACCTTTACGATATAAAGAAGCAAGAATTAAAAGAACAAAAGAGACACAATTTGGTTATGGAAAAACTAAGGATTGAGGAAGTAGAGCACAAGATAGAAAAGAACCGTAGACTTTTAGGTTTAGAAGAGTTAAAATATAAACTCTAAGTGCAAACGGTGTTATTTATAAACAATATTAAAAAATGTGATGCAATGTGAGATGAATATAGATAGAAAATAATTAAATGGTCGGTGACTGAGTGGTTAAAGCAGTAGATCATGATACGTCATGACCCGAGTTCAAATCCCAGTGGGTGCTGATGAGTAGTGTAGCGACTACGAAACAGCTAGTTGTCCCCCAGCTATAAAGATTTGATTATTATTTTTCTTGTCTTCTTCAATCAAAATTATTGATCACAGCAGATTTGTATTGTAAAAAATCCTTCTTAAGAAAAAAAACTTAAGAAAGGAAAAAAACCTAAACTATAACCAGTTGTACAAATGTACAAACCAAAAATTTAATTTAAAAAATTATAAAAGTTCAACAGAAAATTCAATAAAAAAATATTACACGTTTATTAAGCCCATATTAGGCAAATTTTTTACACAAATTTGTCTAATAAGAGCTTAATAGACATGAAGTATTTTTTTTTTTGTATATAAGACAGCAAATACGTATACGTAGCAAAAAGAATTGTACCAAAATGAATTGTACCTGAATTTAATTTATATATTTTTTATTTGTTTTTAATAAAATGTGATAAAAGTGTTCTTAACTAGACTTATGTATGTTTGATTATTCATTATTATTATTAATTATTTATTAATATAATAGATGCACTACAGGTAGATATGTAAATATATTACACGTTATTTCCAATATTATTTCTAATGTTTTGTGCAATAGACAAATATTGCGAAGGGGCTATAGATAGGACATCCCTCTCTTGTGTACTAGAAATATCACCATTTTTTAGATCCTCTACAACGGTGTTACATTTCAAATGAATGCAGATATTGTGCAGTGCACAGCAAACATTTGTTATTTTTGCAGCTTTGGCTGGAGCATAGTGCACTTAGAATGTGTTTCATTGAATTTCAATTCAACAGAATTATCCTGAGGACATCTATGAGGAGTTAGAAACCACGGCTCCAAGGAATATCCTGCATCTCCTGGTAGATAAATATATTACTAATTTATGAAAAAATTCTATTGACATTTTAAATCGTACCAAGTAGCCAATAATTGCTGCCGCCTCTTTAATATTCTTCCTCAATATGCGCTCGCAATTCGCTGGGGTTCAAGATGAACGAGTCGTGACATGCGCCGGGATGAGAAGCGTCAACGTACTGAATTATCAAATCGTGATCGCACACCTGTTAATTTTTATTTTCGTTAAAAATTATTTATTACTGAGAGTACAACAATTATTGCTAGGAACAGAACTGCGACGAACTTCGCCCATCGCGACGAATTCGCCGGCAAATATTCGTTGTATAAATTCGTCATGTTAAGCACAATATCAACGAACATTGTTTACATTCCGTGCAAAAAAAAAAAATGAATATAAATACTAAGGCGGCCATATTAAAAGTAAATCTATATAAATCCGAAAGAGGGATTTTTGAACAAATTATCTCAGGTACTTTATATTTTGAGAACATCTTCATAAATTGTTTACTACATGGATTAATACAAATATAAAAAGTATGATTTCGTGAAAAATATTTTTTTTTATATAAGAAACCTGGCCACCTGATACTGTTTTGTTCGTCGTTCGCTGACGAAGCAATTAGAAATAAATCTATTTCAATTTTCGCTGAGTATGACGAATTTATACCAACGCCAAGATTGTGTGCATTTTCATTTAGACCAATGTGTTTTATTTTTGGCGACGAATATTCGCAACCAAATATTCGTCGTTCGTCGCAGTTGTCAAAAAAATACTTACCAACATTACATTTAAACTGTAGTACCCCTTCCTGTTGAGATATAAATGCTTGTTGGAGGAGGGAGCAATAATGCGTACGTGCGTTCCGTCAACGCATCCTATAACGCTAGCAATGTCATGCTTTAAATATAACGCTAACGCAATTTTACGCTTTTCATCTTCAGTTCTGCAGAAGTTTATCCATTTTGGGCACAGATGTTCCTCCAATATATTTATTAATTCTTGGAGAACTTTGCTCAAACTACTCTGTGCCACAGCGACGTCACAATCCTTACCTATTCCCGTTTGATACCCACCTTCTACAAAGAATCTTAAAGCCGCGCTTAACTTGACGACTGGGTGTATGGCAAAAGACTTGTGGTTTGGATGAACGTGGGATCTTAGCACATTTAAAAGATATATGAAGGCAGGTTTGTTTACTCTGTAATATTTTTCAAATCTACGAAAAGCAAGTTTTTCGTAATAAAATTAAGAAATTTGTCATGTACTCACAAAGTTTGAGGCAACTCAAGTGGCTTGCTAGCATCAGGCAACTTTCTCCTTGCTATCCTCTGTTCATTTATTTCTTGTTGTTGCACTTGAGAGTTTACATCTTCACAACCGATCATAAAAGCTACGCTAAACGTTTTTTTATTTTTTTCTTCATTAACTTACATCCACATATATTACTTTCTTTCAACTTTTGTCATTTTATACCTATAAAAATTATTTGCACATTTTTAGTCAACACTTAACAGCTGGAGCAAAACAGCTGACTTCGAATGATCGAAATTCTCTCTTCCTTATTATTGATTCCCCGATTGTTTAGACCAGGGGGATTTTATCTTTGGGAAAATCACATTCCCAAAGACTTCAATTCCCTGGGAATATTTAGAATTGAGCTGATTATATTTACAAAATTTAAAACTTGCTTTTTTATACCCTTCACAAAATTGTAAAGCGTATATTTTAAAGAGTTGCATGAGCATGCTTGATTTCTGAGCATGTTCATATGCTTGAACATTGAACAGAGTAACGATCATACCCAAATATTCAGAAGCAGAAACGAACACTGTTGATTTAAACAAAATGCTTACTTGAAAAAACGAGCAGTGCTTATTATCAAAACGAACAGTGTCCGGTTATTGTTTGGTAAATAACCAGGTGCATTAATGTATACACGGTGGCAGCACTAGAGCAAAATTACAACAATACAACAAAAACAGGCATGTGGTAAGCTATGTTTATCAAAAATATTTGTAACTATTTTCACAATTATAAACTATGAATGTACCTTTTCATAATTATAAATTATTCTTATATAAATTATTTATATGTTCACAAAGTAATTTGTATATGTTTAATTCAGAATAAAACACTAAATTCACTTTCAAAAATGTAAACAATATATTTGACGTAAATAGCTTCCTATATTGCCAGTAGCAAAAAATGTCACATGCCGTAGTGCTGCCACGGTGTATACATTAATGCACCTTGGTAAAAAAAAGCCAAACTATAAAAATAGGAATATTTCGGTTCAAAAAGATATCCCGTTTATGCCAGTAGTAAGTGCCCCTTTGGATAAGTTTCACTGTATATATGAACGCCGTCAACAAAACTTTATACTACCAGATTATATTATAACTTTAAGATTATTCCAATGTAAGACCATACAAAATAGTTGACATGTCTTTAATCCGGTTGCTAGCACCAGAAAATCGTCTGATTAAGTAGTGATATTTTTTACACTTAACGATATTAAATCATGGACGATTTAAGTTTAAAAGTGTAACTTTTATTTCTTTCTAACGTTCGAGTATTTCCTTAACAAAACGAGTAGTTTATATAAGAAATTTGAATCCTAAAAAGGAGCATTCCAATTGGTTACAGCCAATTTGAAACACATATGCATAATTTTTGTTTTCATGTTGAGTAATTACAAGACTATTTAACTATAAAGTGGAAATATATTTTGTATAATAATGCAAATAAGATTACATTTTTTATTAAATATTCGTATCATTTGATCTTGTTTACATTGTTTTCTTATAAATTTTCCAGCTAAAGACCTTGGTTGATTTTTGTTTTTTATAAAAAAAAGGTTTAACGGTATTTTATTTTTGATATTTCGATAACAATTTGTTATCATCATCAGGAAAACTAAAATGTTAAATGTTTTCCTGATAATGATAACAAATTGTTATCGAAATATCGAAAATAAAATACCGTTAAACCTTTTTTTTTTTTAACAAAAATCAATCAAGATCTTTACATTTTTTATATTTGCCAAGTAAACAAAATTATAATAATTTTGTTAATTTTTTTTGCACATTTGGTAATTTTTTGAAAAATTTTAGTTGTAATAATTTTTTTGTCATGGCAGCACACAACATATTACGCAGCTAACGAAGTTGTTCGGGTAATTACTTATTCTCTTCGTGAATAATCGAACCAGGATTGCTCCAGTTTTAAAAACTTACTACCAAAAAAAAAGCTTCTTAAAATGTACCAAAACCAATTGTATAGTTAATTTTCAATACATTAAATTATCATCATCTTTGAATTTAACTATCGCACTTTATTTAGTGACATTGCTTTAATAATTCCTGAAAAGCTATTTTTGTATCAACAACTTAAGAAATTTTATAACGTTACAAATGGTTTGTAAAAAAATCCGCACGCTTTCTTTTCTTCGTGACAGTGGCACCCATATTTACAACAAAAGAAAATGTGCGAAAAGACAAATTTCATTCAGTAACTTGGTAGCTTTCAACAGAGTAGGGGCATGGCGGATTTTTTTATGTTTTCAAAACTTTAAAGAGAGCTTAAGTTTTTGCTTTGCGACACTGAGAAGTGTGGCTATATAAATATATGAATTTTTATGTTTCGTGCAAAATAGATACATATTTGCAACTTTTTAAAACAAAATATTTAATGAATATGTATATGCTATGGACAATTAAGGAAAAATACTGTACAATTTTATATTTTTCATTTATATTTTACCACTGAGAAGTTGAAAACAAACAAAACATAAAACACGTTAATAATAAATGTGGAAAACAACCAAAAACTACTCTAATAATTTCCAATTGTTCCTTTAAATTTATTATAATATTTTCTCTCAGTTAAACGCTAAAAAAAAGCTCTAAAATCAAATACTTTAATAATATTGCATTTTTTGTTGAATTTAAAACAAAGGTAATATACTATTCAATAAATTCATAATTGTTTTAAGAATGAAAACAAATTTTGCGCGTCATAACAAAGAACAAAACTCATAATTTCTTTCAGTGTAATATTCGTATTTTAAATTTGCAAAAAAATTAAATTTTTTCAGATATCGGCCCATATATACCCGAGATACAGCCCAAATCGGGTTTTTCATGAAAAACTCGCGTAAGCGAACTGAAACAACTTTTTTGTGCTCAAAAGCAGTTTTGGTAATGAAATAAAGTTATAAAAATATGGAAAATGAAATTTTCCGATATCGGTACATATATACCCGAGATATAGCCTAGGCCAGGTTTTTCATGGAAATGTCGCGTAAGCAAACCTAAACAACTTTTTTTGCTCAAAAGCAGTTCTGATAATGAAATAAGATTATATTGTAGTGCCATCACTACGTACTACCCAAATATACAGCTGTTGATAATTACAATATTTATACAACTATGTAAATAAGTAAAGAGGAATAAAATAAATGAAAATACGACTAGCCAGTCAGTCTGAGTTGAATCATAGAATGCGTAAGATGTGTTTTAATTATTAGTCCGGCCCATCGTGTACAGAGGTAATATGGCGACCGTGACAGTGTCTTACTGTAATCAAGCAAAAAAATGTGATGAGATGGAAGAAAATAATATAAAAAGGCGAAAAAAAAATAATTAAAGAATTAAAAATGAATAAATTAAAGAAAACAAAAACGCTATGAAATTATAAGTTGTAATAAAATTAAAGTATTTACAAAAATTAATAAGTAATTAATTTGAACTAATTGAAAAAATATCTACCAAGAAGAAAAAAAACTTATTAACAAAAAAAAAAACATCTAGATAAATACAAAATAAAAAGCAAATTTATGTCCCACAACGGCATAAGCGTACATAATTATTTGCAAGCCCTCTGATCTATTTTGTCAAACAATATACATGTACATATACATATGTTGTATGTATGTTGGGAAGGTAAAGTGAACAAACCTTAAATTAAAAATTACAAAAATCAGTGGTGACTGTACGGAAAATCACATGTAAGAAAAATGTACATACCTATAAATTCTAAAAAGCAAGGGAAAAACGGGAGAAGTAAGAATTAGTAAAGAAACAGTTACAAATATAATAAAAACCAGACATCTGAAAGTTCAAAGTGAAATAAGTGATAAACAACTATCAAAACCGAACAGAAAGAAATATAGGAACTAACAAATAAAAACTCAACAACAAAAAAAAGAAACACATTGTGAATGAGAGGAATGAATGAAAGGAAAAACAAAAAAAACAAGTAAGAGTGTAGTATATTCGGCTGGGCCGAATCTAAAATACCCTTCACGATAGTCACGAATATGTATAGTATATTGAAAATGTGGCCTGAATATGCTCGGTTATATATGAACCGATATCGGAATTTTCTATTTTCTGTATTTTAGTAACCTTCTTTTATAACAAGAATTGCTTTTCAGCAAAAAAAAAAAAAAATTTTAATGAAAAAATCGGTTCAGGCTATATCTCGAGTATATATGGACCGATATCGAAAATTTTAATTTTCCATATTTATATAACGTTATTTCATTACCAGAACTGCTTTTGAGCACAACAAATTGTTTAAGTTCGCTTACGCGACATTTTCATGAAAAACCCGATTTGGGCTATTTCTCGGGTACATATGAACCGATATCGGAAATTTTCATTTTCCATATTTAGGTAACCTAATTTCATTACCAGAACTGCTTTTGAGCACAAAAAAGCTGTTTAAGTTCGCTTACGCGGCATTTTCATGAAAACCCTGGTCTAGGCTATATCTCGGGTATATATGGACCGATATTGGAAATTTTCATTTTTCATATTTATATAACTTCATTTCATTACTAGAACTGCTTTTGAGCACAAAAAAGTTGTTTTAGTTTGCTTACGCGACACTTTTATGTAAAACCCGGTCTAGGCTATATCTCGGGTATATATGGACCGATATCGGAAATATTCATTTTTCATATTTACGTAATCTTATTTCATTATCAGAACTGCTTTTGAGCAAAAAAAAGTTGTTTAAGATCGCTTACGCGACATTTTCATGAAAAACCCGATTTGGGCTATATCTCGAGTACATATGGACCGATATCGGAAATTTTCATTTTCCATATTTAGGTAACCTAATTTCATTACCAGAACTGCTTTTGAGCACAAAAAAGTTGTTTAAGTTCGCTTACGTGACATTTTCATGAAAAACCCGATTTGGGCTATATCTCGGGTATATATGGACCGACATCGAAAATTTTCGTTTTTCATATTTATGTAACCTAATTTCATTACCAGAACTGCTTTTGAGCACAAAAAAGTTGTTTAAGTTCATTTACGCGACATTTTCATGAAAAACCCGATTTGGGCCATATCTCGGGTATATATGGACCGATATCGGAAATTTTCATTTTTCATATTTATGTAATCTTATTTCATTATCAGATCTGCGTTTGAGCAAAAAAAAATTGTTTAAGTTCGCTTACGCGACATTTTCATGAAAAACCCGATTTGGGCTATATCTCGGGTATATATCGACCGACATCGAAAATTTTCATTTTTCATATTTATGTAACCTAATTTCATTACCAGAACTGCTTTTGAGCACAAAAAAGTTGTTTAAGTTCGCTTACGCGACATTTTCATGAAAAACCCGATTTGGGCTATATCTCGGGTATATATGGACCGATATCGAAAATTTTCATTTTTCATATTTATGTAACCTAATTTTATTACCAGAACTGCTTTTGAGCAAAAAAAAGTTATTTAGCTTCGCCTATGCGACATTTTCATTAAAATCCGATTTGGGCTATATCTTGGGTATATATGGACCGATATCGGAAATTTTCATTTTTCATATTTATGTAACCTAATTTCATTACCAGAACTGCTTTTGAGCACAAAAACGTTGTTTAAGTTCGCTTACGCGACATTTTCATGAAAAACACGATTTGGGCTATATCTCGGGTATATATGCACCGACATCGAAAATTTTCATTTTTCATATTTATGTAACCTAATTTCATTACCAGAACTGCTTTTGAGCACAAAAAAGTTGTTTAAGTTCGCTTACGCGACATTTTCATGAAAAACCCGGTTTGTGCTATATCTCGGGTATATATGGACCGATATCGGAAATTTTCATTTTCCATATTTATATAACCTAATTTTATTATCAGAACTGCTTTTGAGCAAAAAAAAAGTTATTTAGCTTCGCCTATGCGACATTTTCATTAAAATCCGATTTGGGCTATATCTCGGGTATATATGGACCGATATCTGAAAAAAAAATTTTTTGTCTTTTAGTCACCATGCTTAATAAGTGTGTGAAGTTTGAAGCAAAACGAACAACTTTTGTTTTCAAAAATTTTCATACAAAACTGCAAAAAAAAATGGCTTTTTTCGGAATTTTGAATATATCTCAGGTATACGTGGACCGATATTACTGAATTTCAATAGCAAACCCATGAATCGATGGGGTAAAAGAATGGTGAAAGAAAAAAGTATCTAAGTCTAATGGTTTTCTCAGAAACGGTATTTCAACAGCGGACAGACGGACAGACGGACATCGCTTAATCGACTTTTCCATTAATTCTGATTCAGAATATATATACTTTATAGGGTCGCAAAAAAAAACTGTAGAAATTACAAACGGAATCACAAACTTATATATACCCTTAACATTTTTGTGAAGGGTATAAAAATGGTTTCAATAAGTGTAAAGAATAAATGATACCCAACCATATTAAGCAACTCAGCATATCAACGACAAACGAAACCATAATAACGCTTAACCAATCAAATTATAAAAAAAGTGATTTGGAAAACTTAAGTTCGCATCGAACATACCTATTTTCTGTGCACGACATACATAATTACATAAGTAATACAAACACTAGTGGAAACACAATTTTTTTAAAATTAAAACAAAGACAAACACCAGCAAAATTTTATCAAATCATACTTATAACTTCATTATTATTAGACGACAAAAGAATGTTGCAAATAAGGAAAAAAAATTTGTGTGGTGAAAAGAAAAACGTGAAGACAAAACATAACCAAAATAACAATAGGAAAAGACATCTTAAAATAAACGTAATAAATACTGAGAAATGGAAAATACAAATGCCTACATACAGGAAAGTTGAAATCGTGAACGAGAACGATAAAAGAAAAGCAAAACAAAACAACATGCGGAGAATGAATGCCAACAAAACAGAGCAACGAGTGAAGAAGAACAAAAGAAGGCAGTAGCAGAATGTATTTAATAATTATTAATTTTTAATAAAATGCTATATAGTACTATGTGTATATAGGTAAATATAAGAAATTGGAAAATAATAACTATAAATATTTAATATCTTTAATTCTTTTTCTTTATATATGTATATTATTAAAATATTATATCTATGCTATAGTTGAAAAAAAATTGACAATAATACGTGAATAAAAATTTAAAGAAAAGCGAAAAAAAAGAAAGTAGTTCACATAAAATTCATATATATTTTTTACATGCTTACAGAAATAGTTATTTTTTCCAGCTATTCACTCAAAAAAAAATCTAACCAACAATACAATACCAACAAAACCAGCAAAATTGTTTAAAAATTTATTATTATTATACCCTTCACAAAAATGTAAAGGGTATATATAAGTTTGTGATTCCGTTTGTAATTTCTACAGTTTTTTTTGCGACCCTATAAAGTATATATATTCTGAATCAGAATTAATGGAAAAGTCGATTAAGCGATGTCCGTCTGTCCGTCTGTCCGTCTGTCCGCTGTTGAAATACCGTTTCTGAGAAAACCATAAGACTTAGAAACTTTTTTCTTTCACCATTCTTTTACCCCATCGATTCATGGGTTTGCTATTGAAATTCAGTAATATCGGTCCACGTATAGCTGAGATATATTCAAAATTCCGAAAAAAGCCATTTTTTTTTGCATTTTTGTATGAAAATTTTTGAAAACAAAAGTTGTTCGTTTTGCTTCAAACTTCACACACTTATTAAGCATGGTGACTAAAAGACAAAAAATTTTTTTTTCAGATATCGGTCCATATATACCCGAGATATAGCCCAAATCGGGTTTTTCATAAAAATGTCGCGCAAGCGAACTTAAACAACTTTTTTGTGCTCAAAGCAGTTCTCATAATGAAATTAGGTTACATAAATATGGAAAATGAAAATTTCCGATATCGGTCCATATATACCCGAGATATAGCCTAGACCGGGATTTTCATGAAAATGCCGCGTAAGCGAACTTAAACAACTTTTTTGTGCTCAAAAGCAATTCTGGTAATGAAATTAGGTTACATAAATATGGAAAATGAAAATTTCCGATATCGGTCCATATATACCCGAGATATAGCCTAGACCGGGGTTTTCATGAAAATGCCGCGTAAGCGAACTTAAACAACTTTTTCGTGCTCAAAAGCAGTTCTGGTAATGAAATTAGGTTACATAAATATGAAAAATGAAAATTTCCAATATCGGTCCATATGTACCCGAGATATAGCCCAAATCGGGTTTTTCATGAAAATGTCGCGTAAGCGATCTTAAACAACTTTTTTTTGCTCAAAAGCAGTTCTGATAATGAAATAAGATTACATAAATACGGAAAATGAAAATTTCCGATGTCGGTCCATATATACCCGAGATATAGCCCAAATCGGGTTTTTCATGAAAATGTCGCGTAAGCGAACTTAAACAACTTTTTTGTGCTCAAAAGCAGTTCTGGTAATGGAATAGGGTCATATAAATATGAAAAATGAAAATTTTCGATATCGGTCCATATATACCCGAGATATAGCCTATACCGGGGTTTTCATGAAAATGCCGCGTAAGCGAACTTAAACAACTTTTATGTGCTCAAAAGCAGTTCTGGTAATGAAATTAGGTTACATAAATATGCAAAATGAAAATTTTCGATGTCGGTCCATATATACCCGAGATATAGCCCAAATCGGGTTTTTCATGAAAATGTCGCGTAAGCGAACTTAAACAACTTTTTTGTGCTCAAAAGCAGTTCTGGTAATGGAATAGGGTCATATAAATATGAAAAATTAAAATTTTCGATATCGGTCCATATATACCCGAGAAATAGCCTAGACCGGGGTTTTCATGAAAATGCCGCGTAAGCGAACTTAAACAACTTTTTTGTGCTCAAAAGCAGTTCTGGTAATGAAATTAGGTTACATAAATATGAAAAATGAAAGTTTTCGATATCGGTCCATATATACCCGAGATATAGCCTAAACCGGGTTTTTCATGAATACGCGGCGTAAGCGAACTAAAACAACTTTTTTGCTTAAAAGCAGTTCTAATAGCAAAATAAGGTTACATAGGTATGGAAAATGAAAATTTCCGATATCGGTCCATATATACCCGAGATATAGCCTAAACTGCGGTTTTAATGAAAATGCCGCGTAAGTGAACTTAGACATCTTTTTTTGCTTAAAAACAGTTCTGGTAATGAAATAGGGTCATATAAATATGGAAAAAGAAAATATCCGATATCGGTCCATATATACTCGAGATATAGCCTGAACCGATTTTTCCAATAACATTTTTTTTTTTTTTTTGCTGAAAAGCAGTTCTTGTTATGAAAGAAGGTTACGAAAATAGAGAAAATTAAAATTTCTGATATCGGTCCATATATACCCGAGATATAGCCTAAATCGGGTTTGTCATGAAAATATCGCGTAAGCGAACTTAAACAATTATTTGTGCTCAAAAGCAGTTCTGGTAATGATATAAGGTTATATAAATATGGAAAATTAAAATTTTCGATATCGGTCCATATATAGCCGAGATATAGCCTGAACCGATTTTTCCATTAAAAAAAATTTTTTTTTTTTTTTGCTGAAAAGCAATTCTCGTTATAAAAGAAGGTTACTAAAATACAGAAAATAGAAAATTCCGATATCGGTTCATATATAACCGAGCATATTTAGGTCACATTTTTAATATACTATACATATTCGTGACTATCGTGAAGGGTATTTTAGATTCGGCCCAGCCGAATATACTACACTCTTACTTGTTTTTAACTTCTTTTAATACGGCTCTCGTATATTTACCTTTATTGTGAATGAAAAAAAAAATGATAACGTACACTTATTCATGCAAATAACAACAACAATTATGCTGTTTTGTAAAGTCAATAGTTAAATTTAAAATACTTTCATACAATATTATGAAAATGAGTAATCAAAACAGAAACCAAAACTGAGTGACACCCGAGAAAAGAAGGTTAGTAAAATTTTGGTATTTATTTTATGATATAATAGTACAAAAAAATCATTAAAAGAGAATAATAGAAAACAACCCCTAATTTTTTTTCCCACGATCTCTCATGCAGCTAAACAATTATAAGAGAATTATAAAATATTTACTCCATTATTGAATTTTCTTTTTCTTTTATATTGTCATTTAAAGCTAAATTTTATATATAATCTCTTATAAATGCTTAAATGTCAGAATTTAATGCAAATAATTTCAAAGAATTATTACAGGAATTTCAAAATGTCGTGAAAAGAATTTTACAAAATAGGCCTTTATCAACAAACATAGTTAAATTAAACGAATATAAAATACTACTAGTAGAGAAATATAATTCAATTATATCTTATGCGATATCTTGCTCAGAAAATCAATTGCCTTCTGACAGAGACAAAACTTTTTCAGCAGTTAACAAATGTAGGACAAAGTTAATAAATTGCATTCATAAACTCGGATACGAAATAGAAGACCCAGGTGACATAGAAACGTTAATACGAACAGAGGAAATATTTATGCTAAAGAGCGAACAAGATTCTAAAGTTGTTGAATCAGAATATATTGAAAATATTGTAAACGAAGACATTACAGAAACAGTGTACAAAATGGCAACAACGGAACAGAAAAGGGCTTACGTTACCATGTGTGGTTCAATAATTAGGGAAAACTACGATGGAAATGCCCTACAACTACAATCGTTTCTTGATAAAATCGCCCTAATAGAAGATTTAACGGAACCAAATTTACAGACCACATTTCTAAATTTCGTAAAAGCAAAACTAGAAGGTAAGGCACGCGAAGCACTACCAGATAGTATTAATAGTATAAATGACATTACAAATGCTTTAAAAAATAGTATCAAACCTGACAGCTCTAAGATAATAACTGGTAGATTAACAGCTCTTAGTGTTAGGAATGATGATTACACTGTATTTAGTAAACAGGCAGAAGACCTTGCCGATGCATTGAAGCGTTCTTTGGTCATCGAAGGAATGACAAAGAGCAAAGCACACGAACTAGCAATAGAACAGACAGTCAAAGTCTGTCGGCTTAACGCTAAAACGGACCTCGTTAAATCAATTTTAGCTTCTTCGGTTTTCAGTGACCCGAAGACGTGATATCTAAGCTTGTAGTAGAAGAAGCGAACGAGGTAAAAGAAAGAAATGTTTTTACTACTCATGATCAGAACAGGAACAACAACTCGTATCAGGGGAACGACTTTGTCCGTTTTCGCACTAATAGTTATTATCGTGGCAATAATCGTATCAATTCGTATAGGGGAAACAGTCGTAACAACTATCGGGATAGAAATTATCCGGGCCAGACGAATCGTAATCCCAATAATCGGTACAGGAACAATTATCGGGGTAACAATATGAATAACTTTTCTCAGGGGAATAACCAAAGAGCCTCAGTCCGAACTTTAAACGGGGAAGTCCCTCAACAGGCGACGTTGAGGGAGGAAGAAAATTAATAACATTCGAACATTTACAAAAATCAGTTTACAGCTTTAACCTTAACTATGCAGATTTTATAAAAATAAGTTGTACTGATACCTCTAAAACATGTTCTTTCCTAGTTGACACACAGGCTGACGTTTCCGTTATAAAAATTTCTTGTCTAAAACCCGACCAAATCTTTAATAAAAACGAAATTATCAGTATTACTGGCATAACCTCAAATGCCATATTTACTTTAGGAACAATTTGTACAGAACTGATTATTTCAAATCATTTGGTTCAACAAGTTTTTCATATTGTTAATGATGACTTTAACATACCTACAGACGGCATTCTAGGTAAAGACTTCCTTAAAGATAATAAATGTATAATAAATTACAAGCATATGAATATTTCGTTAGTTAGTAGAGACGCAAGGTTAATAATACCGATTCAGTACGGAACACGCAACTTTACATGCATTATTCCACCCAGGTGTGAGGTGTACAGAATTTTTCATTTGCAAAATATTACAGAAGCGATGTTTGTTGACTCGGATGAAGTAAGCAATGGTGTTTTCATAGGGAAAGGTGTAATAGACTCGAATAATCCAGTTGTCAAAATTATGAACACAACTAACGAGTACAAATGCATTCGAAATGATAGGCTTAAAATGGAAAAACTTAACAGTTACTACGTATATGCGGTGAATGAAAATAAGGCAAATGGTGAACGGATTGCAAAACTAAAGGATATATTAAAAGAACATATGCCCAAACATATATCTCCTAGTTTGATGCCCCTTTGCGAAGAATATGCTGACATTTTTGCCCTCGAGGATGACAAAATGACCGTTAACAATTGTTCGATATTCTAATAACAATTGCTTAAAAGGCACGATTTTCAACTAATTATGTAATTGCTTTATAAACGTGTAATAAAACAAACTATTTCAATCAACGTTATAATTCATACTGACTAATAAGATTTATTATTTCAAGTGCGTTTGCACAAAATATGTTTCAAACGGGACATATGTAATAAAACAATTGGAAGGTTTACCGCAAAAATAAACCAAACAAAAAATAAAATAAGTATATAATGTCTTTTAAAGCAGAACAAAGGCGTAGCATTAAGTTAATAATATTTAGTGGGAGTAAATGAATTACAAACTGTATTGGACAAAGATTAATGAAAATGGTTAAAATGCGCATGAGTTTTGTAGTTAATAAATCCTATGAATAAACCAAATAACTTATTAGCAATAAAATCAAATCAGCTACGCTCCAACATTCCGGGGGCATTGAAAGCATCGGGTTTCAAGGATTCAATAAAAGTGCTAGTTTGTGAATAGGCCTTCGAAACAGTCCGGACGCCGTTTTTACGTCAGCTACTCTTATATTTCCATCCTTTCCTGGATATACTTGGACAATGCGACCCAATGCCCATTTCAACGGTGGAAGATTGTCTTCATGTACCAATACTAACGAATTTATATATAGATTAGGATGCGCCTGAGTCCAACGATTCTTCTGCATAAGCTGGTTCAAATATTCGGATGACCATTGTTTCCAAAAGTGTTGCTTTACCGCTGTTATCCTTTTCCACCTTTCTAAATGACTGATTTCATGGCATTCAACGCTTCTTTCTGGTAACGAATTGAGTGGAGCACCAATTAATAAATGCCCCGGTGTCAAGGCTTCCAAATCATTCGGGTCGCTAGATAAAGCTGATATCGGTCTAGAATTCATAATGGCCTCGATTTCAATAAGGCTTGTTGACAATTCTTCATATGTCATCTTGGCGTTTGACAACGTCCGGAAAAGGTACCCCTTGGCGGACTTAACTGCCGCCTCCCAAAGGCCTCCAAAATGTGGTGCTCTAGGGGGAATGAAATTAAATTTAATAAAGTTTTTATTGCAAAAATTGAATATGTTGGTTTGGAAAGACTTATCCGTAAATGATTTTTTGAGATCGCTTAATTTGGCATTAGCGCCAACAAAATTTGTCGCATTGTCACAAAAAATATTGGCTGGAATACCACGACGGCCGATCACCCTTTTAAGTGCTGCAATGAATGCTTCAGACGAGAGATCAGAAACAACCTCGATGTGAACTGCTTTCGTGGCAAAACAAACAAAAATTGCTACATAGCACTTATATGGCTGTTTGCCTCGAATTTTTAAATAAATATAAATTGGTCCACAAAAGTCAACACCACAATTTTCAAACGGTTTTGAAATTTGCACGCGGCTTGGTGGTAGTGAGCCCATTATCTGGTTCAGTAGCTTAGGACGATAACGAATACAGCTAGGGCATGAGCCTACGATTTTTCTTGCTATTGCCCTGGCCCCAACTATCCAAAACGTTTGGCGAATAAATGACATGAGCGCTTTTGGGCCCGCATGAAAATTAGATATATGATAGTGACGGCTCAATGTTGTTGTAAAAGGGCTGTCCTTTGGTAGCAAAAATGGATGTTTCCTATCCTCTGGGATGTTCGCGTTTTCTAGTCGGCCTCCAACTCGAATTAATGAAAAATTGTCGACATCTTGAATGAATAAGCTTAGGGATTTCAATGAGCTTGTAATAGGCAAATTTTTCTTTAAAAGTTTGTATTCTTCTATGAAGTAATGCTGCTGGATATTCCATATAATACAAAGTAAAGCCCTGCGCAACTCTTCGGGTGTTGTTTCAGTGTTCTGTGACTTGCGCTTAAATCTGAACATTATACAAATGATTCTTAAAACACGATTGTAAGAACTTATGCGACTTATTAATTTAATAACTGAATTCTCATAGAGCTGACAATTAAAAATTGTTTTCCGTATTGCTGAATTTGCTACAGAACCTGCTTGTTCTAAAGTAGGTCTTGGCCAATTTTCCATAGATTGTTTCAGAAAATTCGGACCTTGCAACCAAATGGAATGAGACAACTGTTGTACTGTACATCCTCTAGAGATAATGTCTGCTGGGTTGAGGGCAGTTGGAACGTGACGCCAAATGCAACATTCAGTCTCTTCTTGAATATCTGAAATTCGGTTTCCAACAAACGTAGTGAGCGTAGATGAATGCATCTGAAGCCACTGTAAGACAACTGTAGAGTCCGTCCAAAGAAATACCTGTATGTTAGATTTTTCAAATATAGGGTGAATTTTACTGTAGAGTTTCGCGAGCAAATGAGCTCCGCAAAGTTCTAACTGTGGCATGGTTTTCTTTTTTGTTGGTGCGATTCGACTCTTTGCTGTCAGTAGCTGTACATACACATTGCCACTGCTATCTGTCGTTCTTACATAGAAGCAGCAGCCGTATGCCCGAATTGAGGCATCGCTAAAGCCATGCAATTGTAGCGACTCAGAGCTCGCCTGACGAACAAAACGGGAAATTTTTATCAAATGCAAATTTTCGAGGTCATTAATAAATGACAAAAACAAATCTTTTGCTGGTTGGGGAACTTCGGTGTCCCAGTCAATTTTCGATATCCACAAGTCTTGTACGAGGACTCTAGGTTGAATTAAGAGAGGACAGATTAGTCCCATTGGATCAAAAATTGATGAAATTACTGAAAGTATTGATCTTTTTGTTATGGCTGAATATTTTTTCTTTGATTTAAATGAAAAATTGAATTGATCCGCAACCGAATCCCAAGTGATTCCGAGTGCACTAGTGATAGCTGGTTCCGTTGTATTAATTAATTTAGTTTCAGTTATTCCTTGTCGAAAGTTTGGGTTGTTTGAATTGAATTTAGTGAGTACGAAGCCACCTCTGCTTAACAAATTTGTAGTTTCATCCTTCAAGCTGGATAATTCGGACAAATCGTTTGCACCACTTAACAAATCGTCAACGTAAAACTGGGTTTTGACAACGTGAGAACCAATTTTATACTGCTCTTTAAATTTATCAGCGAGGTAGTGTAAACTGCGTATGGCCAAAAATGGAGACGCAGACATACCATATGTAACAGTGTTCAGTTGATACGTACGAATGGGCTGATTTTCGTTTTCTCGCCAAAGTATTTGTTGAAACTGTCTATGAGTAGGATGTAAAAGCACCATACGATACATTTTTGAAATGTCAGCTGTCAAAGCATATTTCCATAAACGAAATTTCAGGAGCAACAAAAATAATTCATCTTGAATGGTTGGGCCAATGCACAAAATATCGTTCAGAGATTTCATTGACGATGTTTTGGCCGAAGCATCGAAGACAACGCGCAACTTGGTACTCAAACTATTTGGTTTTAAAACGTAGTGATGCGGTAGATAAAAATGTGGTTCGCTTAAATTTGGCTCTACTTCAGTCATGTGACCTAACTGCTCATATTCTCTCATAAAATCTACATACTGTTGCTTAATGTCGCTGTCACGTGCGAACCGTTTTTCCAATAGCAAAAATCTTTTAAGTGCTAATTGTTGTGATGTACCAAGTACTGAGGGATCATCTTTAAACGGGAGCATTACTTGAATTCGACCACTGTGGTCAACGTTGACATGACGTGTAAAATGATCTTCACATGTTTGATGAATTTTATTAGGCTGCGTTGCCGATGATGAAATGTTTTCCATCGACCATAGAAATTCAAGCTGCTGATTTAAATTGTTGTCGCATGTCTCATTTGATACAGTGCTATATGAACAAAGGTTTGTGTTATTAGAAAATGTTTTATAAGTACCTGAAACGATATAGCCAAAACATGTTTCTTGTAAATACGGTAAATTTGAGCCAAGTTTTATTTTGTCCACCCCAATGGTTTCAAAAAAGATATCTGCTCCAATTAACATGTCTATCGGTTGCGATTCGTTAAAACGTTCATCTGCCATATTTAGATTGGATGGCAATCTCCAATTTTCAATATCAAGATCCATGTCCGGTTGGTAACCGGAAATACGATTAGTTATATATAGTTTTAAACAAAAAGATGATGCATTGTATCGTGAACGAATTCCTGTTGTTGTTTCATATTTGATTTTAGATGCAGAGTTACCAACACCCAAAATATTAATTGATGTTTTTTGCTTTGGCAATTGTAATAACTGAGCAAATTTTTCTGATATAAGATTTACCTGTGAGCAGGAATCCAGCAACGCACGACAGACTCTCCACTCCCCTTGATGATCTCTGACAAGTATTACCGCAGTGGCTAAAATCGTTACATCCGCGGAGTTTCCGAAATGCATGTTTATGCTTGCTGTTGAGGTAGTTGGATATACTGGGGACAATGAAACGATATTTTGTGATGGCGTATCAGTTGTCGGGCGATGCAATAGCGTGTGGTGCGACTTCTTACAAGTTTTGCATTTATGTTTCGATTTGCACTTATTTACGGTGTGTCCTTCATTAAGACAGTTGATACAAAGTCCTAGTCTTT
The DNA here is from genome assembly GCA_914767995.1 of Thecocarcelia acutangulata. Classification (NCBI taxonomy): domain Eukaryota; kingdom Metazoa; phylum Arthropoda; class Insecta; order Diptera; family Tachinidae; genus Thecocarcelia; species Thecocarcelia acutangulata. The sequence continues at coordinate 50,551,234 of OU612095.1, read as the reverse complement.
TAACAGCGTTGAATCGGTCTTCAAATGTGAGGGCTTGTAAATTTTTGCAATCACTGATCCAGTGTTCGAGTGATTTGCAGAAACAACATGACTTCTGCTGCTGAGTGTAAAATGATGAACGATTAGGTTGGCGTTGATGATGATTTGAACGATGTAACTTATTATGACTGTGATTGCCTGTGTTAGACGAAAATTGTGATTCTGCCGACTCCAAAAATTGACATCGTCTTTCTAAATGTTTGCAATAATCAACCCAAGACGGCAACTTCGAGAAATCCAAACTTTCTTTCCACTTTATTTGAGAATTGACATCTGTTTTTTGCATGATAATATGAATAATTAAAGCATTACAAATTTCTTCCTCGCTTCCCAAAGACTTAAGCGAGCCATAAATTGCCGAAGCGCTATCTACCAAACTACGTAGTTGAGGCCCATTCGCTTTTTGTACCTGTGACAAATCGTAAAGATTTTGAATATGTTCTAAAAATATTAATGTTTTATTGTCGTAGCGTTCTTCTAATCTTCTTAACGCTTTTTCATAGTTTTCAACCGAAACTTCAAATGCACGAACAGTGTCTAGAGCTTGACCGGACAAACAGTGCAATAAGTGATTAAATTTTTCTATTGTAGACAATGATGAATCTCTATCAACAAATTGTTTAAACGATGATATAAAGTTTTTATAGTTGGAATATTTTCCGTCGAATTTTGGCAAGTCTATGCTTGGCAGTTTACTTGTTGGAGCAAATGGTATTGCTATTGACTGGTCTAAAGATGATCGTTTGTAGTTGTCACCTAAAAGCTCAATAATTTTTGATTTGGTTGTAATACACATGTCCTCTATATCGGCTCTCATAACATCGGCCGGATTTTGTTGTTCAATGTCTGATTGTATTTTTAATAGCTGCTTAAAATATGCCTGTACCAATTCAAGACGGCATTCTAATTCGGCAGTCGACATTGCTGAAGAGACCAAGTTTTTAATTCTTGTAATATTCCCTTTTGCGGTTTGTCTTTGCTTTTGCAGTGATTCTAATTCGGCCATGCTCAATAATATAATTAATATGATTATATTTAATAATTGTTAAATTGATTTGTTGTTTTCTCGCAACGAACAATGCTTGTTTCTGTAATTCAAGAATAAAGAAATTGTATGTATGTACGCATGCAAGTGACCAACAACAACAAACTCAAATAAAGCGGTGATACAACTAAAGAGTATGATGATACAATTAATGATGATATTTGTAATAATTATTGTGTTTGAAATATAGTGCTACGTTTTAAACACTTTTGGTTTATTATAGCTTCTAAACACTTTGTTCTTTGTAATTTGCAATAAATTTTTTTCCTTTCGACGAATTAGTTTTAGTTTTTCTAAATCGTTAAATCGTGCCCCACGTTGGGCGCCAAAAAATGTTCGATATTCTAATAACAATTGCTTAAAAGGCACGATTTTCAACTAATTATGTAATTGCTTTATAAACGTGTAATAAAACAAACTATTTCAATCAACGTTATAATTCATACTGACTAATAAGATTTATTATTTCAAGTGCGTTTGCACAAAATATGTTTCAAACGGGACATATGTAATAAAACAATTGGAAGGTTTACCGCAAAAATAAACCAAACAAAAAATAAAATAAGTATATAATGTCTTTTAAAGCAGAACAAAGGCGTAGCATTAAGTTAATAATATTTAGTGGGAGTAAATGAATTACAAACTGTATTGGACAAAGATTAATGAAAATGGTTAAAATGCGCATGAGTTTTGTAGTTAATAAATCCTATGAATAAACCAAATAACTTATTAGCAATAAAATCAAATCAGCTACGCTCCAACAACAATTTCTACAGCCAAAAATTGAGGTTAGCTGACTCATCACCCGTCTATATAAAAAACTATAGACTACCATATAGTCAAAGAGAGGAAATTAACAGGCAAGTGCAAAAACTAATGGATAACAATTTGATCGAACCTAGCAGCTCCAACTTTAACAGCCCTTTGATCTTAGTGCCGAAAAAAACCACAAATAATCAAAAGTCATATAGAATGTGCGTGGACTACCGTGCAGTAAATAAAAAACTTATAGCCGATAAATTTCCTCTACCACGCATCGACGATATTTTAGACAATTTAGGCCGGGCCAAGCACTTTTCTATCATTGACTTATTTTCAGGGTTTCACCAGATTCCTCTGGACAAAGACTCACGCGACATTACCGCATTCAGCACCAATAAAGGTGCCTTTCTCTGGAGAGTACTGCCATTCGGTTTAAATGTAACGCCAAACTCTTTCTCTAGAATGATGGCAATCGCTTTTTCAGGGCTCGAGCCAAACAAAGCTTTCCTTTATGTCGATGACATAATTATTGTCGGTTGTAGTACACGTCACCATCTTAATAATTTAAGAGACGTGTTCGAAACTCTGAGAAAGCATAATTTGAAAATAAATCCGCATAAATGCAATTTTTTCCGTCCCGAAGTGACATTTCTCGGACATAAATGTACGGCCAAAGGCTTGTTACCAGACGAATCAAAGATAAACCCAATAAAAAATTACACCACACCAAATGACAAGGACTCAGTCAGACGTTTCGTAGCATTCGCTAACTATTATAGGCGTTTTATACCCAATTTCGCTTCAATAGCAGCTCCTTTGAATAATCTGACAAAGAAAAATGTAAATTTTGATTGGAACGAACAATGTAACGACTCATTTCAGAAACTAAAAGCTGCTTTGATGTCCCCGAACATTCTACAATTCCCAGATTTCACAAAACAATTTTTGATAACAGTGGATGCTTCAAAATTAGGCTGTGGTGCTATTTTAAGTCAAGACGGCAACGGAAATGACCTTCCTATATGCTATGCTTCGAAATCTTTCACTCAATCTGAGCAGAAAAAACCAATAATCGAACTCGAACTATTAGCAATACACTTCGCAATAAAACAGTTTCGCCCCTACGTTTACGGAATTCCTTTTAAAGTCAGATCAGACCATCGGCCCTTAGTGTATCTCTTTAATCTTAAAGATCCATCGTCTAAACTAACTAAAATACGCTTAGAACTTTCAGAATATGATTTTATAGTCGAATATGTCAAAGGAAAGGACAATGTTGGTGCAGATGCACTTTCGAGGATTTCCATAAACGAACTAAAAAATGGGAATAACCAAGTATTAGCAATGATAACGCGTTCAATGTCAAGGAAAATGGAAACTAGAAAAACTGACGTTAATCAGCACTATACAGATTCAAACAATTGTAAATTGCATGTTTATGAAAAGTTTTCTCACAATTTCAGTAAGAACATACCACGAATAAAAACGCAAATAATTAATTTTGACGAAAATAATAAATACTTAGTCATCAATATATATAAAAAATTTAAGAAACTGCTGACCGTTAATTTCGATTTTGTTAACGAGACATTAAGTCTAGACTTTCTGTTCTCGAGGCTACAATATGAGGCCAACAAAATCAACATTTACAGCGCAGAACTACAGAAAAACGATTTCCTTTTTACAATATTTACAATACAAGATTTTAAAACTCATGGTAATAAAACATTGCAAAATTTCGAAATAATTCTTACTGAACCAATTTTAATCGTAACAGACGAAGATGAAAAACAAAATATCATGCAAATACATCACAACGACCCGATCCTTGGAGGACACTGTGGACAAAAAAAACTATACGCAAAAATAAGAACGAAATATTACTGGAAGCAAATGACCAAAGACATCGCAAAATTCGTTAAAAACTGTTTAAAGTGCAACCTTAATAAAGTTAAACCGGAAAATATCGAAGAACTAGTACTTACACCCACTCCTACTAAAGCTTTTGACATTGTAGTGCTAGATACAATAGGCCCCTTGCCCCAATCAGGCCTCGGGAATAGATATGCATTGACACTAATGTGTGACTTAACAAAATACCTTGTCAGTATATCTCTACCTGATAAGTCTGCGCAAACAGTTGCCCGTGCCATATTTGAGGGATTTATTTTGATTTACGGAAAGATGAACACTATAAAAACAGACTTAGGAACAGAATTTAAAAATGAACTCCTAACTGAACTTTGCAAATTTCTCGATATTAAACTAAATTTCTCAACTGGATATCACCATGAGACAATAGGTACGGTTGAACGAAACCATAGAGTTTTCAATGAATATCTCCGAGCATATATGAACGAAAATTCTTCCGATTGGGACACATACCTTAAATATTTTTCATTTTATCACAATACAACGACAAACACAGCTTTTTACAATAAATATACACCATTTAAACTCGTATTTGGTAAACGTGCAGTCATGCCATGTGAAAGTACTACCAACCTAGACCCTATTTATAACTTAGACAACTACTATAGGGTGTTTTTTTAAGCTAGATAGAACTTTAAATTGTAAAAAGTAACACAAAAAATTAAATTTTGATGAAACATTTTTTTTATTTGTTTCAGTATACTCTGACAAATCATCATGAATAGACTCACGCTTGAACAACGCTACGAAATTATCCAAATTTACTTTGAAAATCAGTCGTCGATTCGCGCAACTTATAGACGACTTCGTCATTTGTATGGCGTACATAATCGTCCATCTGAACAAGCCATTCGTCGAACTGTGGATAGATTTCGTACCACATACTCTCTAGAGGATGCAATAACACCAGCACGTCGAAGGAATGTGCGTACTGAAGAGAATATCGCCGCTGTAAACGAAAGTGTGGAAGAAGATCCAAATTTATCGATTCGTCGTCGGTCGCATGAATTGGGGCTCTGTCCGTCCACTACGTGGAAAATTTTGCGCAAAGATCTCGGCCTACACCTGTATAAGATCCAGCTGGTGCAGGAATTGAAGCCACGAGACCATTGTATGCGTCGTTCTTTCGCCGATTGGGCTCTAGAGCAGTTGGCAACTGACCCGTTGTTTTATCGCAAAATTGTGTTCAGCGATGAGGCGCATTTTTGGCTTAACGGGTTTGTTAATAAGCAAAATTGCCGCATATGGAGTGAGACCAATCCACAAGAGACCCTACAGACTCCATTACATCCAGAAAAATGCACTGTTTGGTGCGGTTTTCATGCTGGTGGCATCATCGGACCTTATTTCTTCAAAAATGAGGCCGGAGCTCGCGTTACGGTCAATGGAGATCGTTACCGCACCATGATCAATGATTTTTTGTTTGAAAATATGGATGACATTGATCCGGAGGAGATGTGGTTTCAACAGGATGGCGCTACGTGCCATACGGCGAACGCAACCATCGACTTACTGAAATCAAAATTTGACGATAAGTTGATTTCGAGAAATGGACCTGTCAATTGGCCTCCAAGGTCGTGCGATTTGACACCTCTCGATTATTTCCTGTGGGGCTACGTGAAGTCACTGGTTTATGCTGATAAACCAGCAACAATTGACGCCTTGGAGGCCAGCATTGTTTGTGTTGTTCGTGACGTACGGCCAGCAGTGCTCGAAAAAGTGGCGCAAAATTGGACGTCCAGAATGCGCTTCGTCAAGAACAGCCGCGGTGCCCATATGCCCGAAATCATTTTCAAATGTTAATGTCACGTATTGATCTTTCGAATAAAAAAAAATTTTGATTACAATTTAATTTTTTGTGTTATTTTTTACAATTTCAAGTTCTATCGGGCTTAAAAAAACACCCTATATAAAGAAGTAAAACACAGACTCCAAAAAACACATATAATTGCAAGACAACTGATTGATAAGAGCAAAGATAAAGCAAAAAAATATTATGACAGATTTTCAAAACCAATAAATTTAGAACTCAATGATACTGTTTTGTTAAAGATAGAGCCCTATGACAAACACAGGAGTATCTATGAAGGCCCATACATCGTAAAGAATATAGACAATGCTAATGTAACAATTTATAACGAGAAAACAAACAAGCAAAAAACGGTACACAAAAACCGTATAAGAAAATACTGAGGATACAAATATGTATATATTTATATAAATACAAACCTTAGTATCTAGAAAAAAAATAATAAAAGAAAGAACCAAAATTTTACATAACAATTCAAATTTTTTTTTTTTTCAAATTTGTAAAGAGAAAAAAAAAATAACTCAAAAGGAGGCAAATTTATAATCCATATTCTTTTTGATTAACTACAAGATATTTTGTAAATTTATTTATCTAACTTTTTTTAACAAAATTTATTTCACGAAAATATATAACTTTTGTATTCACGAAAACCTAAACCAGTTTTCCTATTATTAAAATTCAATAATTACACACCTATAGCAAATAATCTTTTAGCACACACAAAAAAAAAAAAAAAAAAAAAAAAAAACAACCGATATTTTATATTTATATACTTATATATATATATATATATATATATATATATATATATATATATATATATATATATATATATATATATATATATATATATATATATATATATATATATATATATATATATATATATATATATATATATATATATATATATATATATATATATATATATATATATATATATATATATATATATATATATATATATATATATATATATATATATATATATATATATATATATATATATATTTTTTTTTTTTTTGTTGCATATAATATAATATATCTTGCAAAAATTGTATATGATATTGTACAGAAAAAAAAACAACTCAACAATTTTTCATTAACACGCTAATTTATAACTACCAAACAATTCAAAAAAAAAAAAAAAAAAAAAAAAAAACAAAACAAAAAGAAAAAAAAAAAATTAAAGGGAAGGAAAAGAAACCAAAATGAATTCGTTTAGTTATTGTCTAGAATTAATAAGATCAAATCAAATAGGAACATAAGAAAAAAAAAAAAAAAAAAAGAGGGGAGGTGTAGTGCCATCACTACGTACTACCCAAATATACAGCTGTTGATAATTACAATATTTATACAACTATGTAAATAAGTAAAGAGGAATAAAATAAATGAAAATACGACTAGTCTGAGTTGAATCATAGAATGCGTAAGATGTGTTTTAATTATTAGTCCGGCCCATCGTGTACAGAGGTAATAATATAAATATGGAAAATTAAAATTTCCGATATCGGTCTATATATACCCGAGATATACCCTAGACTGGGTTTTTCATGGAAATGTCACGTCAGCGAACTTAAACAACTTATTTTGCTCAAAAGCAGTTTGGTACTGAAATAAGGTTATATAAAAATGGAAAATGAAAATTTCCGATATCGGTCCAAATATACCCGAGATATAGCCTAGGTCGGGTTTTACATGAAAATGTCGCGTAAGCGACCTTAAACAACTTTTTTGTGCTCAAAAGCAGTTCTGGTAATGAAATAAGGTTATATAAATATGGAAAATGAAAATTGCCAATATCGGCCCATATATATCCGAGATATAGCCTAGACCGGGTTTTTCATGAAGGCAACTTTTCTTGCTCAAAAGCAGTTTTGGTAATGAAATAAGGTTATATAAATATGGAAAATGAACATTTCCGATATCGGTCCATATATACCGGAGATATAGGCTAAGCCGGATTTTTCATGAAAATGTCGCGTAAGCAAACTTAAACAACTTTTTTGTACTCAAAAGCAGTTCTGATAATGAAATAAGGTTATGTAAATAAGGAAAATTAAAATTTCCAATGTCGGTTCATATATACCCGAGATATAGCTTTAACAGGTTTTTTGCAGGAAAATGGCATGTAAGCGAACTTAAATTTTTTTTTGCTTAAAAGCAGTTCTGGTAATAAAATTAGGTTATAAAAATATGGAACATGAAAATTTCCGATATCGGTCCATATATAACCGAGATATAGCCTAAACCGATTTTTCCATAAAAGCAATTCTCGTTATAAAAGGAGGTTACTAAAATACAGAAAATATAAAATATAATTTTTATGTCGCTGTAAGGGGTATTGTCAAATGAATTATATTACACAATACAAATAATTAAGTTTTTTTTTTTTTTTTTTTTTTTTTTTTTGTAGAAATATACTTTATTTTCTTCATTTATCTCAGTTTTATGCTTGAACAGAGTGCCTAGTAATTACATTGCTTTTGCCTTAACATTGTCAACAAAGAAGTTCGTAAGAAAAATAACTAAACTTCAGATTTGTTCTCTATTTGAGAATTATATAAACAAAATGTTTACAGCTAAGCCAAAAACCCGTTTTGATAGATGAAATAGAAAGAAGTGTTGGGTGCACTTATTTTTTGCCAAATCAAGAAGCATGTTTAGAAAAAAAACTAGAAAGTTTAGTTAGCGAAGAATAATCCATATAAAATGAACTTCTCTTCGCTCGCGCGATGTGAGAATGATTGAATATAGGTTGCTTAAACTTCAGTCGAATGAAAAGGATGTATTTCACGAAATGAAGAGAATGTATTTCACGAAGCTGACTTCGTTGATTCGGATTTTATTGCTTCGACAGTATTAGGGCTATTGCTGCTATCTTAGAAGCTAGCTTGAACAATTTCAAATCATGTGGACAACTTGAAAATTAGTTGCCAAGTTCATAATTTAAAAGAAAATTTATGACAAAGGTATTTAACGTACAAAACCCGAGTTATTGCTGCTAAAGAAACACATGAACTGGGGAAACTGTGGACAGAAATGCAACGCAAAAATAAGTTTTATTTAACAGAAATCTATTTTCAAGTCTTATTGGAGTTTGGCGGCTTATAATAAAAGTTTTATTAAACTCGATCGAAATTCAGTTCAAAAAAACTTCAACTTTAAATAAATCCCAAAATCCAAAAAATCGTCAACACAATTATTTATACCACTTTGAAATTCACGGCGAAAGAATTGTAATTTGTAAACGATGCTTTTTAAATATTTTTGTCTAAACTAGCCAGTCAACTAAAACCAAACTATAATATACCAGGTACACATGTTTTTATGCAAAATGACCCATGCGTCAAATATGTTCCATCTCACAAGTTGCCTATTGAAAAACATAATGAAGCTGTTGAGTTTTTAAACGAGTTCCCAAAAACCAAAGGTACCGTCTAAAATTTTCGACAAGCAAAATTTTGTAAATGAATCTTAATGCAAAAGATTATGTTAAACTAAATGATTATGAATCATTCTGTTAAAGAAATGTTTATAAATAACAAAAAGAACATAAAAATGGTAAATATTTTTTGATATTGTTAATTTAGTTTGTGCAAATAATATCTCTGAATATAGAGAAAATTCCAACATTAAATGAATTCGTTAAGAAAGCAACTGAGACTACAGGTAAAATATTTGCCTTTTCTAACAAAAAATATGTTACAAAATATTGTTAATGTTACAAAATATATATTCATACAAATAAAATAAAGGAATACACTAGCATAGATAAAGATTTTTTCTTACAGATAGTGAAATTTTGTATAGAAGATAGTAGGTATTTTCAGTACAATGGTAGGTTTTATATCCAGCAAAGAGGACTTCCAATGGGATCTCCAACATCTCCTATTATGGCTGATATAGTGATGGAGGAAGTACTTGATTGTTGTATTGAAAAATTGTCTATTAAACCGAAGATTATTACAAAATATGTTGATGATTTATTTTGTATTATATCTGAAGGTGAGATAGATAATGTTTTGAATGTTTTTAATAGTTACCACAAGGACATTAAATTTACCATTGAAAAGGAATCAGATTCTAGACTTGCTTACTTAGATACATTGATAATAAGAAAGGGCAATAATTTATTATTGGATTGGTATCAGAAACCTATATCATCAGGAAGGATTATAAACTATTTTTCAAAACACCCTAGAAGAATAATTTTGAACACAGTTAAAAATATGATAAATAGAGTTTTAACAGTGATAGACAATTTCATGGAAAGAATAAGGAGATAATTAAAGATATTTTGACGCAAAATAGCTTTCCAATAGAACTTACAAATAAACACAATAATGTAACCACAATAGAACAAAAAACTTACAAGTCATTTACATATATCCCGGAAATATCAGAAAGGTTGGAAAAATCTAAGATATATAATAAAGAAAAGTATATGATGGCCCATAAGACGTATAAAACATTAAGTACATTGTTCAGTAAATTAAAAGATAAAAAAGACAAACTTGAGATATCAAATGTAGTTTATAAAATCCCGTGTGGTGGAAATGATATAGAAAATTGTGATAAGGTTTATATAGGAACATCTAAAAACAAACGTAAAACTAGATTAGCTGGGCATAGATCAGATCAGAAATATAGAATGAGGAACTCAACACAAAAGACAGCATTGACTGCACATTGTACAAGTTCAAATCATTTCCCTAAGTTTGAAGACACAACAATTTTGAATAGAGAGAATAATTATAAACGTAGACTTAGACTAGAGATGTTACAAATTATTAACACACCAGAGGATAGGAGAATTAATTTTAAGACAGATATTGAGAATATAGCCCAAACATATAAGTATTTAGTTAAAATTAAGGGTTGTTTGTAAAATGTTGTTATTTGTGTTTGTTGTTATTTTTAACAATGTACCTATATGAATTTGTAAGAAATTAAAATATTTTCTTACCCAATATATATAGAAAAATATGAAAGGAAAAGAAAATATTTTTATTTCAAATTATTTGTTTTTGTTGTTTTAATTTTTCAAATATTCTACAAATTGAAATTAAATAAATATTATTTGGCCTGAAGAAGCTATCCAAAGGAAAGCGAAATATTGCCAGATAATTAAAAACCAAAAAAACTAAAAATTCCAAGAACACATACATACACATATTAAGAAAGGAAAAAACGGTCGAAATAAAGAAATAATAAGAATATATTTATGCAAGTTAATAATATTTATTTACATTTTATTAATTACATGAAAAGTATAGAATACAGAATCTACTCTTCCATGAAAATGTGTTGTGTCTGCCTTCTACTTATTAAGTAACTTCTTCAATCAATATTCATTAGGAATAAAGGAGAATCAATCAATATTTTTAATAACACTATTTTACGATCTTTATTTTATTAATTTGTTAAATTTTTGTTGAACTTTTATAATTTTTTAAATTAAAAATTGTTTGGTTTGTACTGTACAACTCGGTGGCTTAGTGGTTAAAGCAGTAGATCGTGATACGTCATGACCCGAGTTCAAATCCCAGTGGGTGCTGATGAGTAGTGTAGCGACTACGAAACAGCTAGTTGTCCCCCAGCTAAAGATTTGATTATTATTTTTCTTGTCTTCTTCAATCAAAAATTATTGATCAAGGCAAATTTTTATTGTAAAAGATCTTTATATTAGCTTCACTTATTAAAGTTAAACAAGATCCAAAGCCCAGTGAAAATGTACTCTTCAATGAGTTACATATTTTAACTACTGCCACCTTAAAACAAGACGTCTCCGGCTTGATCATAATTATTCTGTTTTCTGAATTTATTGATATCTTCTTTATTCTTTATGATTATAGATTTAAGATGTAAATGGTGAATAAGAAGATTAATCACCCTACACGTTTAGATGCACTTTTTTATGCTTTCTATATTTTATTAATATTTTGTTATTAGAAATACCTAAAATGAATTTCGTTTACCCAATAAATATTTGAATTAATGTGTCGTCATAAACTCATTCCTATAGTTGGTGATATGTAAAGATCCTGTTAGGGTCAGCAAGATTGGGTTGGAAAATAGAACCAAGGAAGACCATAACAGCTTTACGTCTCTAGCAAACAAATTCCTAGGCAATTTATGAAACCCCATTGGGGACCTACTCGTAACATACATAGATGTTTACTTTTGCAAACATAGTTTTTTCTACTTTCATAAATCTTTACTGCACGTAATTTTTTTAAATTCATGTAACACAACCACGTTATCACAGCCTACTCTCCTATCCCTGAGCTAAAGCCGAAGAAAAACTAGGCGTGCAGATCCGTGGCAACTAAATATGCAATAATGATTCGTTACAGAAATTTAAATGGCGCTCAACGTGGAGGCCATACAATACATATTTCAGCAAATAACAGCTCGTAGAAGGAATTTTTTCATGAAGAAATATTTTGTTAAAAACAGATAAAATTTAAAAAATAGATGAATTAGGAGCATTTTTGTAAAATTTGTAAGGTATACCATCTTGACCAGGCATTTTTCAATCTTTGGGTCCTTTCACAACAGATAATATTTCACACATTTCAGAGCCTGCTTGCTAATGGTAGGCAAATCAGGACTTATTTGGAATAACTTGCAAAAGTAAGTACGGAGCCCTTAATTGTAGAGGAACTTGATTTTAAAGAGCCGGATACTTTCCACCATTCACTGCAGCATTTAACGATGTTCAACTGCTCAATATGTTTATTATATAAATAAACTTTTTTTCTCCACATATTTTTAGAAATTGTGCTCTGGAAGCAAAATAACGAGATTTGTTTACAGAATTGTGACTTTTTCTATAATTCCTGAGCATCTTAAGCATTCGTTTTCTAGCACGGGCACATGCCCAGTCAAACCACTTCTGTTTAGGTTCAAAAACGCATTTTTTTTACTCTAGAGCCACTAGCTAATTTTAATTTATCACATATATTACCAACCAGTTCATCAACTGAGTCATTTGACTGAGGATCGACATAAGAAGCAAGTAGAGACAGATGATTTTTGTATGCAGCAGAGAATTTACTGTTCCAGCGTAGTTTTTGAACTGTGATATTTTTGTTTACATCAGAAATATGACTAAATGATTTTATTTTTAAGCAAAGCGGCATATGGTCGGAGCATGGCTTAGATGCAATAAAGAAATCATCAACATTTTGCAGAAAATTAAGTGAACAAATACAGTAATCAATGGCAGAGCTACCCATAACCCCACAAAAGCTGTATTCCCCTAAAGCATCATGATCATTAAACGCAACCCCACCGATATCTTCAATCAAATTTAACAATTTTCTACCTTGTGTATTTAATTCCATATCTTTAGATACTCTATACTTTTTAATACGAGGCAAATTTCTCAAAAAGTTTCTAGCATTTAAATCACCCACTATACAAAAATTGGTAAAATTAAACTCTCGTAAAAATTCCTCAAACTTTTCAAATTCATGCTTCCAATTTGTGCAATTTAAATATATTGGTATGAAGTGAAATGTATTTACTTCAACTTTAGCACTTAATACCGTATTATTAGAAATATTGAAAAATTTTAAATTATGAATATTTTTAAGACTTTCTGAAACCATATAAACAGCCGTCGCTGGCACGTCTGGCACTAAGTGTTTTTGTTGCTGCTATCCAGTGAATACAATAATTATTAAAATATGATGAAAACAAGTGCTGCTGTTTGTCAGCTGTGACATGGGTTTCAAATAGAAAAAATACATCAAATCTGTTGATATATGCTATAAATTTACTAAACTTTAATAATTTTTCTAGATTGAATACATTATATGAAACATAATGGCATAAATTGAATTGTTATTGTGAATTTGAAATATTTGTATTAACTACTCTATTATCTACTTTAGCTATATGGTCTTTACCAGAAACATCAGCATGTAATTACATTGCAATAAAATACTTTTCAAATAATCAGCATCATTTATAGAGTCAGTCAGAGTCTAGCTTTATAAAAAAAATAAAATCAACAAAAAAGAAACGGTATAAGTAGAAAACCGCAATAAGTGGAAGAGTGCATTTATACAAAAGAAAAACTTTGTGACAAATTTTTTATATACATACATACTTTTAAAGTAAAAAAAAATATAAATAAAAAACAAAAATTGCATGAGTGTACCTAGTAGATGCAATTCTGAGAGGGAGCTTAGCTCCACTAGGAAAAACCTCTGGATTTCTGAGGAAGAATCTTTGAAAAAGTTGTTGGATAATCTCCTGTCTCTAAGAGATAAAAAACGCACGCGTTCGTGTTCGCCAAACATTGTTGTTACAACAGAAGACCAACCATCCACCAGTTCAGTTATTGCAGATAACACAGAAAAAGATAGATGAGGGTTTTTTTTAATCAAGTTATGTTATTAATAAAAAACCATCAATTTAATAAAATTTGCATTGACTTAATTAAATTATTATTAATAATGAATTTTTGGAAATATCTCTTAATAAAATGCAATTAATAAAAAGTTTTCCGAATTATTGACTGTTATTCAATAAATAAATTTAAAAGGTTGTCATATAACAGTGAAGAGTTGTTGTTTCTTTAACAATTTTTTTTTTGTTAAGTATATTTTACATACTAACAACAATTTTTTTCAACTCAATAATTTTTGGTTTTAAGTGAACAAGCTATTTCTACTTTATAATTTGAATTATTAATCCGGCAAAAAATCTTTTTCACAGGAAATTTGATAAAAATAGTGCAATTTTTTTTATCAATATGGCATCTATTTTTTTCTGTGTAAGCCGAAAACACAAGTAGGCATGGACAGGTATGTAACCGTGGTTAAACGTCAGCGAAGCCCGAAATCCGCTCAGACCAAAGATATCTAAAGAGGATAATACCTCTACAGCAACAGAAAGTAATATATTTGCAATCCTCCAGACTGATGAGCCTAATACACCAAAAAAAAAACATTTAAACCGCCACCAATATATTTGAGAGAACCTGCTTCTAATGAGCTGGTAAAACAACTTATTACAGTAATCGGTAAGGACAATTTCAACGTGACATCAGTTAAGCGCGGAAACATCAATGAAACAAAAATTCAGGTAAACCATGAAAATGATTACCGAAAATTGTCCGACGTTTTGGAAAAGGAGAAAAGATCTTTTTACACCTATCAGCTTAAAAGTGCTAAAGGTATTCAGGTCGTTATAAAAGGTATTTACCCATGTGTAGCCACGGATGATGTTAAGATTGGTTTGGAGGGCAAAGGGTTTAAAATTAAAAGTGTAGTGAACATCAGGAACCGTGAGAAGATCCCTCAACCCATGTTTAGGGTTGAAGTGGAACCAAGAGATATTGTCCTGAAACGGAATGAAACTCACCCAATTTATACCCTCAAATTTCTCTTGCACCGTAAAGTTACCGCAGAGGAGCCTCATAAGCGTTTAGGTCCCGTTCAATGTCTAAACTGCCAGGAGTTTGGCCATACTAAGGCCTATTGTAAACTGCCCGCAGTTTATGTTGTGTGTGGAGATCTACACGGCACTTCACAGTGCAAAAAACCAAAGACTGACTCGAGCGCTGTGTAACTGTGGAGGTACCCACACTGCAAATTACAGGGGCTGTCCTGTTTACACCCATTTTAAACAATCAATGGCAAATAAGTCATCAATTACCTTCAAGCAACCCCAGCGAACAATTTTCCCCAGACAGGCCAGTCAACCAGCCAAATAATTATGCAAAACCCCAAACAAGTTTCATATCCTAATGTGGTCAAAACCGATATACAAAACTTGAATCAGGAGCCCATGCCCCAAAATTCCGATCAAAATTTTAAAAATCTTGAGGCAACTCTGCAGACATTTATGGTTTCTATGACTGACACGATGCAGGAAATGCTGAAAATGCAATCCACTATTTTGCAGGCAATTTTAAAAAAATGAATTGGTTAAAAATATGTTTCTGGAACGCAAACGGCATTCGCCAACACAAAAATGAACTTGAGCACTTCCTTATGGAAAAGCAAATCGACATAATGCTGATTGCTGAAACTCACTTAACAAGCAACAATTATTTTAAAATTAATGGTTACAGACTATATGATACTAAAGATCCCCGTGGCAGATCTTGCGGAGGCTCACCAATTTTGATAAAAACTAGAATTAAACACTATTTGCTAAACGAGACATGTGAGGAGTATCTTCAAGCAACAAACATATGTGTTGAACATTGTAACGCTCAAAGTCGGAGGCCTCGTTTTGAAGCAACACCAGTGTAGGCACATCCTGTTTTCCAGACATATCCATATTGTATCATTTTACTGAATTTATATATATGTATATATATATATATATATAAATATATATATATATATATATATATATATATATATATATATATATATATATATATATATATATATATATATATATATATATATATATATATATATATATATATATATATATATATATATATATATATATATATATATATATATATATATATATATAAAGTTCATCGCGCGCTTCTTCCATTTTATGGTCAGTTTAATCGACCTACTGAGGCTTCTATTCGGGCTATTGTAAAAAAATTTCGCACCAAATTTACATTGTTGGACATTAAACCACCAACACGCTTACGTAGAGTGCGAACTGAAGAAAATATCGCAGCCGTATCGGCCAGTGTTGGTGATGACCGTGAATTATCGATTCGGCGCCCTTCGCAGCAATTAGGCCTCTGTTACTCCACTACGTGGAAAATTTTGCGGAAGGATTTGGGTGTGAAGCCTTATAAGATACAGCTGGTGCAAGAATTGAAGCCAAACGACCTACCACAACGCCAAATTTTTGGTGAATGGACTCTTGAAAAGTTGAAGATCCACTTTTTTATCGAAGAATTGTGTTCAGCGACGAGACTCATTTCTGGTTGAATGGATACGTGAACAAGCAAAACTGCCGTATTTGGAGTGAAGAGCAGCCAGAAACATTGCAAGAGCTACCAATGCATCCACAAAAAACAACCGTTTGGTGCGGATTATGGGCTGGCGGCATCATTGGGCCGTATTTCTTCAAAGATGATTCGAATCACAACGTTACTGTGAATGGTGAGCGCTACCGTGCGATGATAACAAAGTTTTTTTTGCCCAAAATGGAAGAGCTTGACTTGCATGACATGTGGTTTCAACAAGACGGTGCCACATGCCACACAGCACGCGAAACAATGAACCAATTGAGAGGCGAGTTCGGTGAACAGTTTATTTCACGCTTGGGACCAGTCAATTGGCCGCCCAGATCGTGCGATTTAACGCCTCTAGACTATTTTTTGTGGGGCTATGTTAAGGCTAATGTCTATAGCGACAAGCCCGCTTCGATTGACGCACTGAAAGCCAACATTGCCAACATTATTTGTGAGATACCGGCCGAAATGTTGGAAAGAGTATGCCAAAATTGGACTAAGCGGATGGACCATTTGAGGCGCAGCCGCGGCCAACATTTGCATGAAATAATCTTCAAACATTAAATTATATCGACCCAACTATCGATCCAAATAAATATTTCATGCATTTTTCTGAATTTTATGTGTTTTTTTTTTTTAAATTTCCGATAGTTCTTATAAAATCACATAATAATATATATATATATATATATATATATATATATATATATATATATATATATATATATATATATATATATATATATATATATATATATATATATATATATATATATATATATATATATATATATATATATATATATATATATATATATATATATATATATATATATATATATATATATATATATATATATATATATATATTTCTTTATTATTATTCGTGAAGTTATCGATATCTTCTTATTATTTGTTTGTAATCATGAATTGATGATAATAATTTACATGTTTTAAAATTGTGTTTAAAATTAACGGTCAGTATAGATGGCACCACCACACCATGAACGAATAGCAACCATGAGACAATGTATGCTAAACGCAGCCACACATATGGTCGCTCGTAGGTGTGAGAACGTGTATGTGTTCTCAGATTAGGGTATAAAAGCACGAGTATCAGAACATTTTGGGTTTTTTTTGTTAAGTGGCCGGCCTGCAGGTAAGAAGTGCCTTGAAGAAGAGTTTTTAATTCTAATTCAAAGCATCTAGTTTTTTGAGTAGCTATAGTTGTGAAGTGCCTTGAAACAGAGTTATTTAATTCTAATTCAAAGCATCTAGTTTTTTTGAGTAGTCATAGTTGTGAAGTGCCTTGAAACAGAGTTTTTAATTCTAATCCAAAGCATTTACGGTATTTTTTGAGTGACCATAGCTGTGGCAAGGTACCAATAAGGGGTAGTGAGGAGTGCGTGGCGCATCTTTGCCCAGTTTGCCTCGTCGTCAGGCTGGTATTCAAAGGAGAGTTTTGAATTCGCCTGAGAACAGTTGGCCAACGTTGGAGGGCGACGGAGAGTGAAGGAGTTATTAATACCTTCACCATCCGCCAGAGGAGTTTTTAATTCCATTCCAGCGCGACACCAGAGTCAGTGGGTCGGTGGGGAACCGAGTTCGTCCGTGCAGGAGTTTTTAACTCCTCCATAGCGGCCCGCAACCCCGCTCCCACGTCAGCCGTAGGGGGTGCCACAGCCGCACGTGACCAAACACATAAGAAGGATTTTATATTAGTTTATTTAAATGAAGAAACCACACTGAAGACTAATTCGTTGTTTTTTCTTTGTTTTCTTTATTGAAATGCCTCTGGACCACGCTGAGCTATCCCAGCATAAAGCGTAAAGTGTCGTTACAACATTTTCATCATAAAATTGTTATATCCTTGATTTATTCCCCACCCCGGTTTTCAGTAATAGAAAATCAATATACAAATTTTTTCAATTCACTTGAGCCTCAATTTTTAGCGGCTGGCGACTATAACGCTAAACACACTTTTTGGGGATTACGTTTAATTACCTCGAAAGGCCGTGTGCTTTTTGACACCGTTTTCAAAATGGGCTTAGATGTGGTTTCAAGCGGACACCCCACTTATTGGCCGTTAGACCGACGAAAGATCCCAGATTTTGAAGTTGCAAATAATTTTCCTCTAGAGTGGATGCAAGTGGAGCCTTCATTAGATTTGTCATCGGACCACTCACCCACTATAATCTCTGTTTCGTTTTCCCAAGAGATTGGCTCCCTGTTGACCGTCAATAGAGTGAATTGGCTAAAATACAAAAAAATGTTGAGTACACATTGTGCTGAAAATATCGCCTTGAGAACGCCTGAGGATGTGTCAATTTGTGATTTTTCTGAAAACCTCAAACTGGCCGTACAGCATGCTACTACTAGTCATATAAGATCTAGAAATGAAACCAAAAGAACATATTCGTCTGAAATTGAGCAACTTCTGTCAGAAAAAAGAAGAGTCAGAAGAGAGTGGCAACTTTGCAGGTCTCCCCAGCTTAAGACTAGGCTACGGGAATGCATAACTCAGTTAAGAAATCTGCTTGAAATCCACAGAATAGCTTCCCTTAAAACATATTTGGAAAACCTTGATGGTACTCCGCAATCTGACTATTCTCTGTGGAAAGCGACAAAAGGTCTGAAAAGACCCGTAATAGGTAAGCCACCTTTGCGAACTTCAACTGGCGACTGGGCACGAAGCGATTCAGAAAAGGGGATGGTGTATGTTAACCATTTGAGAAATGTTTTTATAACAAATGATGCATCTGAATTGCCACCATATGCAGTTAGACCGCCTGTGTCTTTGCGATTCACATTCTAAGATGTAGAACAAGGTATCAGTAACATAAACCCCAGGAAAGCTCCAGGTATTGACCAAATTACTGGCAAAATGCTTGAACAGTTACCTCGTGTAGCTAAAAGAATTCTACTTTTTGTTTTTAACGCAATTCTACGCCTTGAGTATTATCCTGCAGAGTGGAAGGTCTCTATGATTACTATGATACCCAAGCTAGGGAAGGATCCGACCAAGGTAGAATCATATAGACCAATAAGTCTACTACCAACAATTTCAAAACTATTCGAAAAATTGTTAATGGTTAAGTTGAGTCCAATATTGAACAATATGGGATGCATCCCTGATCATCAATTTGGTTTTCGGGCTAAACACAGCACCATAGAACAAACGCACAGACTAGTCAATGTCATAAGACAGACCTTTGAGGAGAAGAAGTATTGCTCAGCTCTATTCATTGACATTCTCAAGCTTTTGATAAAGTGTGGCACGACGGCTTGATGCACAAAATAAAGTTGAACTTGCCTGCAAATACTCACAGGCTTCTGCAATCGAGGCAGAAGTTCCCCAAGGTAGCATACTTGGGCCTACTTTATATTTGATTTATGCCTCCGACATGCCAACGACATCTGGAATCCACACTTCCACTTTTGCAGACGACACAGCGTTTTGAGCGTTCATGAAAACCACGAAATTTACAGGAACTAATTTCAATATTGGAAAAATGGCTGAAGCTTTGGAAAATTAGGGTTCATGAACAGAAATGTACTCATGTCACATTAACACTATATAAACAAACATGTGCGCATATCCAAATTAACAACTCACCTATTCCGCAGCACAGTGAAGTCAAAACCTTGGTATTCACCTGGACCGTAGGCTAACGCGGAAGGCTCACATTGAAGCAAAGGTCACTCAGTTAAAACTAAAAGCAGCGCAGCTAAATTGGCTTATGGGCAGATATTCTACATTGAAATTAGATTGCAAACTTTTGTTATACAACGCAATACTAAAGCTTATATGGTGCTACGGAATTCAGTTATGGGGCACCGCCTCAGCGTCAAACATTGAAAAAATCCAAAGGCGACAAGACAAAATTCTTCGAACGATTACTGCAGCTCCATGGTATGTAAAAAATTCACGAATTCATAAAGATCTGAATGTTCCGCTGGTAAAAGAGGAGTTTTCTAAGTACGCGACAAAGTATGTCAGTAAACTAGAACTTCATCCAAACCCTCTTGCGCGTAATATACTTAATTTTGCGGCCACAGTCGGTTGAGAAGAAGGGATACCGTTGCCACCATCAGAACGTTCAATAGGTGATTCTACCGATTATGCTCCCGAATAACAGAATTTTTTGTCTAGCATTGGCTGGACGTAAGTAAAAAGCACATTTTATTTTTATACCCTTCACAAAAATGTAAAGGGTATATATAAGTTTGTGATTCCGTTTGTAATTTCTACAGTTTTTTTTGCGACCCTATAAAGTATATATATTCTGAATCAGAATTAATGGAAAAGTCGATTAAGCGATGTCCGTCTGTCCGTCTGTCCGCTGTTGAAATACCGTTTCTGAGAAAACCATTAGACTTAGAAACTTTTTTCTTTCACCATTCTTTTACCCCATCGATTCATGGGTTTGCTATTGAAATTCAGTAATATCGGTCCACGTATAGCTGAGATATATTCAAAATTCCGAAAAAAGCCATTTTTTTTTTGCAGTTTTGTACGAAAATTTTTGAAAACAAAAGTTGTTCGTTTTGCTTCAAACTTCACACACTTATTAAGCATGGTGACTAAAAGACAAAAAAAATTTTTTTTTTCAGATATCGGTCCATATATACCCGAGATATAGCCCAAATCGGATTTTTAATGAAAATGTCGCATAGGTGAAGCTAAATAACTTTTTTTTGCTCAAAAGCAGTTCTGATAATTATATAAGGTTACATAAATATGGAAAATGAAAATTTCCGATATCGGTCCATATATACCCGAGATATAGCCCAAACCTGGTTTTTCATGAAAATGTCGCGTAAGCGAACCTAAACAACTTTTTGGTGCTCAAAAGCAGTTCTGGTAAGGAAATAGGGTCATATGAATATGAAAAATGAAAATTTTCGATATCGGTCCATATATACCCGAGATATAGCCCAAATCGGGTTTTTCATGAAAATGTCGCGTGAGCGAAGTTAAACAACTTTTTTGTTCTCAAAATCAGTTCTGGTAATAAAATAGAGTCATATAAATATGAAAAATGAAAATTTTCGATATCGGTCCATATATACCCGAGATATAGCTCAAATCGGGTTTTTCATAAAAATGTCGCGCAAGCGAACTTAAACAACTTTTTTGTGCTCAAAGCAGTTCTCATAATGAAATTAGGTTACATAAATATGGAAAATGAAAATTTCCGATATCGGTCCATATATACCCGAGATATAGCCTAGACCGGGATTTTCATGAAAATGCCGCGTAAGCGAACTTAAACAACTTTTTTGTGCTCAAAAGCAATTCTGGTAATGAAATTAGGTTACATAAATATGGAAACTGAAAATTTCCGATATCGGTCCATATATACCCGAGATATAGCCTAGACCGGGGTTTTCATGAAAATGCCGCGTAAGCGAACTTTAACAACTTTTTTGTGCTCAAAAGCAGTTCTGGTAATGAAATTAGGTTACATAAATATGAAAAATGAAAATTTTCGATGTCGGTCCATATACACCCGAGATATAGCCCAAATCGGGTTTTTCATGAAAATATCGCGTAAGCGAACTTAAACAGTTTTTTTGTGCTCAAAAGCAGTTCTGGTAATGAAATAGGGTCATATAAATATGAAAAATAAAAATTTTCGATATCGGGCCATATATACCCGAGATATAGCATAGACCGGGGTTTTCATGAAAATGCAGCGTAAGCGAACTTAAACAACTTTTTGTGCTCAAAAGCAGTTCTGCTAATAAAATTAGGTTACATAAATATGGAAAATGAAAATTTCCGATATCGGTTCATATATACCCGGTGTATAGCCTAACAGGTTTTTTGATGAAAATGCCGACTAAACAACTTTTTTGTGCTCAAAAGCAGTTCTGGTAATGAAATAAGGTTATATAAATATGGAAAAAGAAAATATCCGATATCGGTCCATATATACTCGAGATATAGCCTGAACCGATTTTTCCAATAACATTTTTTTTTTTTCTGAAAAGCAGTTCTTGTCATAAAAGAAGGTTACGAAAATAGAGAAAATTAAAATTTCTGATATCGGTCCAGATATACCCGAGATATAGCCTAAATCGGGTTTTTCATGAAAATATCGCGTAAGCGAACTTAAACAATTTGTTGTACTCAAAAGCAGTTCTGGTAATGATATAAGGTTATATAAATATGGAAAATTAAAATTTTCGATATCGGGCCATATATACCCCAGATATAGCCTGAACCGATTTTTCCATTAAAAAAATTTTTTTTTTTTTTTTTTTGCTGAAAAGCGATTCTCGTTATAAAAGAAGGTTACTAAAATACAGAAAATAGAAAATTCCCATATCGGTTCATATATAACCGAGCATATTTAGGTCACATTTTTAATATACTATACATATTCGTGACTATCGTGAAGGGTATTTTAGATTCGGCCCAGCCGAATATACTACACTCTTACTTGTTTTTAGTAATTCTTTTATTTTTATACTTATATTTATATAAGTTTGTGATTCCGTTTGTAATTTCTACAGTTTTTTTCTGCGACCCTATAAAGTATATATATTCTGAATCAGAATTAATGGAAAAGTCGATTAAGCGATGTCCGTCTGTCCGTCTGTCCGCTGTTGAAATACCGTTTCTGAGAAAACCATTAGACTTAGAAACTTTTTTCTTTCACCAGTCTTTTACCCCATCGATTCATGGGTTTGCTATTGAAATTCAGTAATATCGGTCCACGTATAGCTGAGATATATTCAAAATTCCGAAAAAAGCCATTTTTTTTTGCAGTTTTGTATGAAAATTTTTGAAAACAAAAGTTGTTCGTTTTGCTTCAAACTTCACACAATTATTAAGCATGGTGACTTAAAGGCAAAAAATTTTTTTTTCAGATATCGGTCCATATATACCCGAGATATAGCCTAGACCGGGGTTTTCATGAAAATGCCGCGTAAGCGAACTTAAACTACTTTTTTGTGCTCAAAAGTAGTTCTGGTAATGAAATTAGGTTATATAAATATGAAAAATGAAAATTTCCGATATCGGTCGATATAGACCCGAGATATAGCCCAAATCGGGGTTTTCATGAAAATGTCGCGTAAGCGAACTTAAACAACCTTTTTGTGCTCAAAAGCAGTTCTGGTAATGAAATTAGGTTACATAAATATGGAAAATGAAAATTTCCGATATCGGTCCATATATACCTGAGATATAGCCTAGACCAGGGTTTTCATGAAAATGCCACGTAAGCGAACTTAAACAGCTTTTTTGTGCTCAAAAACAGTTCTGGTAATGAAATTAGGTTACCTAAATATGGGAAATGAAAATTTCCGATATCGGTCCATATGTACCCGAGATATAGCCTAAACTGCGGTTTTAATGAAAATGTCGCGTAAGTGAACTTAAACATATTTTTTTGCTTAAAAACACTTCTGGTAATGAAATAGGGTCATATAAATATGAAAAGTGAAAATTTTCGATGTCGGTCCATATATACCCGAGATATAGCCTAGACCGGCTTTTACATAAAAGTGTCGCGTAAGCAAACTAAAACAAAATTTTTTGCTCAAAAGCAGTTCTAGTAACGAAATGAAGTTATATAAATAAGAAAAATGAAAATTTCCAATATCGGTCCATATATACCCGAGATATAGCCTAGAACGTGTTTTTCATGAAAATGCCGCGTCAGCGAAATTAAGCAACTTTTTTTGCTTAAAAGTGGTTCTGGTAATAAAATAAGGTTATATAAATATGAAAAATGAAAATTTCCGTTATCGGTCCATATATACCGCAGATATAGCCTGGAACGGGGTTTTCATGAAAATGCCGCGTAAGCGAACTTAAACAACTTTTTTTGCTTAAAAGCAGTTCTGGTAATAAAATAAGGTTATATAAGTATGGAAAATGAAAATTTCCGATATCGGTCCATATATACCCGAGATATAGCGCAAACCGGGTTTTTCATGAAAATGTCGCGTAAGCGAACTTTAACAACTTTTTTTGATTAAAAACAGTTCTTGTAATAAGATGAGGTTATATAAATATGGAAGATAAAAATTTCCGATATCGGTCCATATATACCCGAGATATAGCCCAAACCGGGTTTTTCATGAAAATGTCGCGTAAGCGAACTTAAACCACAATTTTTTTTTGCTTAAAAACAGTTCTGGTAATAAGATGAGGTCATATAAATATGGAAGATAAAAATTTCCGATATCGGTCCATATATACCCGAGATATAGCCTAGACCAGGGTTTTCATGAAAATGCCGCGTAAGCGAACTTAAACAGCTTTTTTGTGCTCAAAAGCAGTTCTGGTAACAAAATTAGGTTACCTAAATATGGAAAATGAAAATTTCCGATATCGGTCCATATGTACCCGAGATATAGCCCAAATCGGGTTTTTCATGATTATATCGCGTAAGCGAACTTAAACAATTTGTTGTGCTCAAAAGCAGTTCTGGTAATGATATAAGGTTATATAAATATGGAAAATTAAAATTTTCGATATCGGTCCATATATACCCGAGATGTAGCCTGAACCGATTTTTTCATTAAAAAAAATTTTTTTTTTTGCTGAAAAGCAATTCTTGTTATAAAAGAAGGTTACTAAAATACAGAAAATAGAAAATTCCGATATCGGTTCATATATAACTGAGCATATTTTGTTCACATTTTTCAATATACTATACATATTCGTGACTATCGTGAAGGGTATTTTAGATTCGGCCCAGCCGAATATACTACACTCTTACTTGTTATATTTAGTATTAAGATTTGAATACTTATTGTTAGTTCATTTTGAAGATTCAATAAATAAAAACGCTTAACAAAAAAAAAAATATATAGAGTCAGCATATAATTTACCATGGAACCACGTGTATTTGTTGTTATTGATGCAAATGCAAAGCTCGCCAAGCCTTAATTTGACACACATATCTGTGGTTGAAATCTTTTTGCTTACTTTCTCAGGTTATATGTATTTTATATGTTGTTCTTCTTCTATATAGTCCTTTTGTATGATATATTCTGACATTTTAAATTACCCCTAACAGCAATTATATCACCAACATGCCAACTAGATCCTAGGCTAAACAAAAACGATATTCCATATGATAACATACGCGTTGACACCACATCAACGTTGACTTTTAATGTATCATTATGTAGTTTTATCTCTGCCAGTTTGTCATTTTTACAGTTTAGCCCAGCAACAATAATATTTGGAGCACGAGATTTACGGTCAATATATTCAAGCCGTGTAGTAAGCTTTTTCAGATAATTTTTTAGCTTTTTATTTTCCTCTTTCAGTTCTTGCATCTCTGCTAGGATCGCTAAAAGGTCTGTTTTTCTAGCAATATCTTTTAATATATCATCAAGAAGGTCGCTAAATCTAGACCATGAAAACACGTCCTGGGTAGCAGTTTGGTTGTTCTTAGCCATTTCTTGGCAAATTAAATGTTTTTTACTATTATTGTTTACAGTGTAATCATGCGATGCAACTTCTAGACTACGTTTATTATTCATCTGTTTGTTTTGATTTATTAAATTACACAAATTTGTATTCCATACTCTTATGATAAAAAAAACTGATACAAAGAGTAACACTTGTATTTAATTAAACAGCTGTATGATATCGGGGCGCCAAATTCAACCAAAACAAAACCACTAACAATTTGTGAGTGCACATATGTATACATTTAAGAATTAAAACAAATATTTCTTACTGCGGTACACCAAAATATGTTATTAAAAAGCACCAGACATGAAGGTTATTTTTAGGAGATTTTGTAGCAAGCACAATGATGGTAAATCAGGATTTTGTGAAATATAAAAAAGCATATATATACAGTAAAATTCGCTTATAGTCCACTGCTTCAAATGCACGCTTTTTGTGGACTATAAGGCGAATTGGACTATAGTTAGATTTTTATATAAGCCACTTTTTGGCTTATAAATGAATTAGCATATAATAATTTATTTTGACTATATAAAATCTGAAAGCAGATATTTCAATGCTCTCATTGACAAAAAAACACATTTGACATTGCAAACATGTGCCAAAAATGACATATGTACATATAAAAAAAGTGTTGCATTTTTGTGCTCCGTTTTTATCTAGAAAATTTTTATTAAATTTGCATTTTTATTAAATTTGCATGAAATTAAGTTTTTCACACCGCATCTAGGTGGAATATAAGTGAAAATGGACTATAGCGCTAATGCACTATATAACAACAATTTTGCAGCTATTTTTTTTATTGATGCCAAAAAATTTCACAATTTTACTAAATCGGTAAATCTACTATAAGCGGTGTGGCTTATAAACGAATTGTACTGTATATAATTAAAACCAAATGAATGAAACAAGGCGGCCGTCAGTTCAAACGAACAGAATATACATACATAGGTACAATTATGCGAACGTCCACGTATACTTTAATACATTATACATTAATAACGTAAGCACTTACTGAAATTAACTGTCACGTTGCCGGAACGTCTCAACCTGTTTAAAATAGAATTTAACGCCGTTGTTGCGTGACATTCGTAGACCAGTGCTGGAACTCTTATATGAGAGCTAGTATTCTGGAACTTTTTAAGTGATGCAAAAATAATATAATTTACAGTCTTTGCCATTTTTATCATAATAGTTATAAGAATACTATTTAGTAAAATATATGAGTTTGAATAATGACTATAGAAACGTAAATATATGTGTACAACTATTTCTTTAAACACAAACTTTATATTTCTTGAAGCCAATTGGTACTTATTTGACTGTAGCAAGTACGAAAATTAACTTAAAAATGCCCATCACTATGTTGAAAAGCTCAACACTGTTTCGAACAACCGAAAATAATTGACAAAAAAGTAAAAATTCAATTTGACTGTAAAATATAAATAGTTTTATTTTGTCAAACAATTAAGTTTTTTATTCGCTATTTAAGCCTCTAACATTTATACCAGTAAAAAATTATAAATAGCTTGTTTTCTATGTTTCCCAGCTATCTATATGTCGACATTTCATAGGAGCTACCCTAATCATCAGTAGACTTTGGAAATTTTTGAAAGATATTCTCAAACATTCAACTTTATACCCCAACAATCCAAATAAATTGCTGAATTTAAAAAGAAAAATGCTCTAATAATATCCGTCAAAACACAAAAAACAAGCTTTTCTATTTATAAACGTCTCTAACATTTCTTTACACCTTTCAAACAAATGAACAACCGTTGGTTGCTACGATTTGCTTTTTGAAAGTATCGAAAAGCAGAGAACAAAAATTCAAACAATTAAGTTTTTTATTCGCTATTTAAGCCTCTAACATTTATACCAGTATAGATAGCTGGGAAACATAGAAAACAAGCTATTTATAATTTTTTACTAGTTTTATTTTGTTTTAATAAGCGAAAATTATTTTGTTAATATTTAAAAAACAAAGGATATAGATTATCTTTTTTTTAAATTAAAAACACAGAAAAATTAAATAGCACTTGAGAAAATACACTATGCTGTGCAATGTTTTGGTTATTTTTTGTTGACATGTGGTACGTTTTTAAAATTCGATAACCATACAAACGGCCGTACGTTAAGTTTTTCTAACATCAACGTTAGCATAATGAGGCCTTAATGATGCACAGCGTAATTCTACACTAGATTATTACTTTACACATTGGTTTATTGTTTCAGCAAGAGTTAAATGTTGTACCCTTTATACGCACAAAATTTCAACTTTAATTTATAACTGGCATAAAAGGTACTCCGGTACAGAAGATAGTATTTCAGTAGATGATTTTATGTATAGGGTAAACACACTTACTTCAGTTCATTTAAATGGTAATTTTGGTACCACCGTAAAAACGACGACACTCTGGTGAGGTTCAATATTTGTGAGACTCTTCGCAGACAATTTAAAGACACTACAACCGATTACGATGAAAGACGATATAAAGTAAGAAACAGAAAAATAATAATAATAATAAAACTCATTTTTAGAGTCCATGATGTATTTGAATGATAAATTATGCATTCCCATCGGCGAAACGGAATTAGTAGAACTTTTGATACGTAATTTAAGAACTGAGCTGAGACATGAATTGCTTCATTTTAATATCGCTGATATACCAAGTTTAAGAAAAGAAGCCAGAAAACATGAAAAGTTTTTCGAAGATATTGCATCAAGTTAGATGAGGGTGAGAATTGCACGCTCGTAAGTTGCAGAGATATTTTACGAGGTTCCTAAAGAAACCGTTATACCAGTAAATGAAGAAATATCTGCCGATTTAGATAAATTACATTGAAGTATATTAAAATGTTGGAATTATGATGGAGATGGTCATCGCTATAAGGACCGTATGGCACAGAGAAGAGTTTTCTCTTTTGGCTGTGGGTCTCCCAATACATACAAATCTACTTGTGCAACTTGCTCAAGAAAGCCGGAAATCTGGGTGCAGGATGTTCACCCGAAAGTGGTCGGACATCCGTCACGAAGATTTTAAGACCAAATACGGAAAAAATTAGTCAAAAGTGCAATGAAAACATAATTTGTGCAAAGAAAACTTCATCTGAATCCAATTCTTTAAAGTTTTTACTGCACGACAAAAGAGTTAATAAGTATATGAAAGTTCAACATGATATCTTTTCACAACAACCAGTGGTAAATCCACACATTTCTACAAAACTGATAAGATCCACCTTACGCATGCGTAATTTTTGGAAGAAACGAAGGGCACTAAGAAATATCATACTTTCCAGTGTTGTTATAAATGGACGAGATTCGAGGCCATTTGCTAATATCAAGGTTCAGAAAATACACACATCGAACACACAATGTACTGTTCAAAAGCAACTAACACATATTTTTATTTTCATAACAATTATGTGCGTCTCCAAATTTTGTTTAATATCGATCACAAACATGTATGTAGCTCTGTTGTAATATTTAGTTGCGTACACGAACACGTGTGTGTTAGCGAAAATAGTGTACATGTACGATAGCCAAGTGCGCGTGTAGCTTTACATTATGTTCGTGTTCGTGTAAAGTAAAAAAGAACATGTACGATTACATTTTTCTCTTATGGCTGTATATTAAGTTGATGTATGTGTGTGCTATCACTGATAGCTGTCAAAGTTCTCTTAGCTCCACTAAAAAAACCTCTGGATTTCTGAAGAGGAATCATTGAAAAAATCATTGGACAATCTCCTGTCTCTAAGAGATAAAAAACGCACGCGTTCGTGCTCGCCAAACATTGTTGTTACAACAGACGACAAACCTTCTTCCAGTCTAGCTATTGTTGATAAGCCGAAAACGCAAGTGGGTATGGATAGGTATATAACCGTGGTTAAACGTCAGCGAAGGCCTAAATCCGCGCAAATAGCGTCGCAACCAAAAATGTCTAAGGACGATATTACCTCTGCGACAACGGATAGTAATAGGTTTGCTATCCTTCAGACAGATGAACCAACAACTTCCAAAAAAACATATAAACCCCCACCAATTTATTTGAGAGAGCCGACTTCTAGTGAACTGGTGAAACAACTTATTACGGCAATCGGCAAAGATAAATTTAACGTCACATCAGTGAAGCACGGCAGCATCAGTGAAACTAAAATTCAGGTAAACAATGAAAACGACTACCGAAAATTGTCTGATGTCTTAGAAAAACAGAAAAGATCATTTTACACTTACCAGCTCAAAAGTGCCAAAGGTCTTCAGGTCGTTATTAAAGGGATTGACCCATGCGTAGATATTGATGATGTCAAAACCGGATTGGAAGATAAGGGTTTTAAAATAAAAACAGTAGTAAACATCAGGAACCGTGAAAAGATCCCTCAACACATGTTTAGGGTTGAACTAATGGGTGATTTTATAAGAACTATCGGAAATTAAAAAAAAAACACATGAAATTCAGAAAAATGCATGAAATATTTATTTGGATCGATAGTTCCGTCGATATAATTTAATGTTTGAAGATTATTTCTTGCAAATGTTGGCGGCAGCTGCGCCTCAAATGGTCCATCCGCTTAGTCCAATTTTTGCATTCTCTTTCCAACATTTCGGCCGGTATCTCACGAATAATGTTGGCAATGTTGGCTTCCAGTGCGTCAATCGAAGCGGGCTTGTCGCTATAGACATTAGCCTTAACATAGCCCCACAAAAAATAGTCTAGAGGCGTTAAATCGCACGATCTGGGCGGCCAATTGACTGGTCCCAAGCGTGAAATAAACTGTTCACTGAACTCGCCTCTCAATTGGTCCATTGTTTCGTGTGCTGTGTGGCATGTGGCACCGTCTTGTTGAAACCACATGTCATGCAAGTCAAGCTCTTCCATTTTGGGCAAAAAAAACTTTGTTATCATCGCACGGTAGCGCTCACCATTCACAGTAACGTTGTGATTCGAATCATCTTTGAAGAAATACGGCCCAATGATGCCGCCAGCCCATAATCCGCACCAAACGGTTGTTTTTTGTGGATGCATTGGTAGCTCTTGCAATGCTTCTGGCTGCTCTTCACTCCAAATACGGCAGTTCACATATCCATTCAACCAGAAATGAGCCTCGTCGCTGAACACAATTCTTCGATAAAAAAGTGGATCTTCATCTAACTTTTCAAGAGCACATTCAAGAAAAATTTGGCGTTGTGGTAGGTCGTTTGGCTTCAATTCTTGCACCAGCTGTATCTTATAAGGCTTCACACCCAAATCCTTCCGCAAAATTTTCCACGTAGTGGAGTAACAGAGGCCCAATTGCTGCGAACGGCGCCGAATCGATAATTCACGGTCATCACCAACACTGGCCGATACGGCTGCGATATTTTCTTCAGTTCGCACTCTACGTAAGTGTGTTGGTGGTTTAATGTCCAACAATGTAAATTTGGTGCGAAATTTGTTTACAATAGCCCGAATAGAAGCCTCAGTAGGTCGATTAAACTGACCATAAAATGGAAGAAGCGCGCGATGAACTTTCTTAACAGAGCACGCATTTTGGTAATAAAATTCAAAAATTTGCAAGCGTTGTTCGTTTGTAAGACGATTCATCATTAAATTATGGACCAAACTGAAGATATTTGACAGTGACACAAGATACAAAACGTGCGTGAGCTGTCAAAACTAGTGTTGCCAAAAAGATAATAGCAAAAAAATCTCTCGTTAGAACCAGGGGATGTTCTGCTAAAAAAGAGTGAAATTCACCCAATATATAACCTCAAATTTCTTTTGCATCGTAAGGTTACCGTTGAGGAGTTACATAAGCGTTCAGGACCCGTTCAGTGCCTAAACTGCCAAGAATTTGGCCACACTAAGGCTTATTGTAAGTTGCCCGCTGTTTGTGTTGTATGTGGCGAACTTCACGGCACAACTCAGTGCAATAAGCCAAAGGCCGACGCAAGTGTTAAAAAATGCAGTAACTGTGGAGGTAACCACACTGCAAATTATAGAGGTTGCCCTGTCTATACTCATTTTAAGCGGTCAATGACAAATAAGTCATCGGTTTCTCCAGCAGCCCAGCAGCCAAATGTCATTGGTAAACACAATTTTCCCCAGGTAGGCCATTCAACCAACTTTACAAACACGCAGAATTCCAAACAATTTTGATATGCTAATGTGGGTAAATCCGACCAAAACTTGAACCAGGAACCCAAGCCCCAAATTTCCGATCCAAATTTAAGTAACCTAGAGGCAACTCTGCAGACTCTTGTTCAATCCATTACCACTTTTACCGTCTCTATGACAAACACGATGCAGGAAATGCTAAAAATGCAATCCACTATTTTACAGGCAATTTAAAAAAAATGAATTGGTTAAAAATATGTTTCTGGAACGCAAACGGCATTCGCCAACACAAAAATGAACTTGAGCACTTCCTTATGGAAAAGCAGATCGATATAATGATGATTGCTGAAACCCATTTGACAATCAACAGTTATTTCAAAATTAATGGCTACATACTGTAGGACACAAAAGATCCCCGTGGCAGATCTTGCGGAGGATCGGCAATTCTAATAAAATCCAGAATTAAACACTTTTTAATGAACGAGACATGTGAGGAGTATCTCCAAGCAACTAATATATGCATTGAATATTTGCATGAAAAAATCGTTATTATCTCGATCTACTCACCGCCACGCTTTTCAATAACAGAAAGCCAATACTCAAATTTTTTAAAATCACTTGGTCCTAGATTTTTAGCGGCTGGCGACTATAATGCAAAACACACTTTTTGGGGATCACGTTTAATTACCTCGAAAGGCCGTGTGCTTTTTGACACCGTTTCCAAAATGGGTTTAGATGTGGTTTCAAGCGGACACCCCACTTATTGGCCGTCAGACCGACGAAAGATCCCAGATGTTATAGATTTTGGAGTTGCGAAAAATTTTCCCTTAGAGTGGATGCAAGTGGAGCCTTCATTAGATTTGTCATCAGATCACTCTCCCACTATAATCTCTGTTTCGTTCCCCCAAGAGATTGGCTCCCCGTTGACCGTCAATAGAGTTAATTGGCTAAAATACAAAAAATTTTTGAGTACACATTGTAGTGAAAATATCACCTTGAGAACACCTGAGGATATTGATGCGTCAATTAACGATTTTTCTGAAAACCTCAAACTGGCCGTACAGCATGCTACCACTAGTCATATAAGATCCAGAAATGAAACCAATAGAACTTATTCGTCTGAATTTGAGCAACTTCTGTCAGAAAAAAGAAGAGTCAGAAGAGAGTGGCAACTTCGCAGATCTCCCCAGCTTAAAACTAGGCTACGGGAATGCATAACTCAGTTAAAAAATCTGCTTAAAGTCCATAGAATAGTTTCCCTTAAAACATATTTGGAAAGCCTTGATGGTACTCCTCAATCTGATTATTCCTTGTGGAAAGCCATAAAAGGTTTAAAAAGACCCGTAATAGGTAAGCCACCTTTGCGAACTTCAACTGGCGACTGGGCAAGAAGCTACTCTGAAAAGGGGATGTTGTATGTCGATCATTTGAGAAACGTTTTTATTACAAATGATTCAGCGAATATTACAGCGGAATTACCACCATATGTTGTTAGACCCCCTGTATCTTTGAGACTTAATTTTCAAGATGTCAAAAACGTTATCGCAAATACAAATCCAAGAAAAGCTCCAGGCATTGATCAAATTACTAGTAAAATGCTTGAACAGTTACCTCGTGCAGCTAGAAGGCTTCTACTTTTTATTTTTAACGCTATTTTACACCTTGAATATTATCCTACAGAGTGGAAAGTCTCAATGATTACCATGATTCCCAAGCCAGGGAAGAATCTGACAAAGGTAGAATCATATAGACCAATAAGTCTTCTACCAACAATTTCAAAACTGTTCGAAAAATTGTTAATGTCGAAGTTGAGTCCAATATTGAACAATGTGGGGTGCATCCCTGATCATCAATTTGGTTTTCGGGCTAAACATAGCACCATAGAACAAACGCACAGACTAGTCAATGTCATAAGACAGTCCTTTGAGGAGAAGAAGTATTGTTCAGCTCTATTCATTGACATTTCTCAAGCTTTCGATAAAGTGTGGCATGACGGGTTGATGCACAAAATAAAGTTAAACTTGCCTGTAAATACTCACAAGCTTCTGGAAAGCTACTTATGTGGGCGGAAGTTTGTTATCAGAGAAGGCGATTTTATAAGCCTAACTCAGCCAATCGAAGCAGGTGTTCCCCAAGGCAGCATACTGGGGCCTACTTTATACTTGATTTACGCCTCTGACATGCCAACGACATCCGGGGGCTAATTCTGTCATTCGTGATCGAAATTACAATCGAGTAGAAAATAATTTCGATATCGTGTAAATTTCTAATGATGCGACTCGTTACGTAACGAGTCGAGTTATCACTTCAGTGTTGCATAATACTGACAAAATGTGTTTCATAACACTGCCGAAAATTGTATATATTTGCATACTTTGTATACTTGTTGTACATTAAAAACTAAATAAACACACATACGTTCACAATAACAATTCATTTAAATCAGTCAATTATGCGTGTTTGTACATTAAAAAGGAAGTGAATAGAAATAATAATTCAATAAATATGTATGTAAAATCAACCATTTAACTATGTATAAGCATATGCATTTCTAAAAAAAATAATAACATGTGACTTCAAATATAAGTTTTTGTATTCTTTGCAATACTCATCTTTATATACATATACCTGTAATATACGTCATATACATCATCATATGAATTGAAAAAATCCTTAAGAACAAAAAATTCTCAATTTAATTTAACTACTATTGCTATTCAAAACAAATTTTTAATTTACATTTCTTTTGTGTTTTTCTGTTTGGCTGGTTTTCGATAGTACTTTTGCTTACGAGTAAAAAGTTGCACGGTTGCTTTCGAATGGTTACTCGCTATCGAATGCCATCATTAGAAATTTCGAAACATTTTACTCGATATCGAATGAGATAATCCCAAAAGTGTAAAAACCCGCACATTCGAGTAAAAACTCGCTCGTAAGCGAATGACAGAATTAGCCCCCCGGTATCCATACTTCAACCTTTGCAGATGACACAGCGTTTTTGAGTGTTCATGAAAACCACCAATTAGCTTCACGAAATTAACAGGAATATATTTCAATATTAGAGAAATGGCTAAAACTTTGGAAAATCAAAATTAATGAACAAAAATGTACTCATGTCACATTCACTCTGTGTAAGCAAACATGCGCGCCTATCCAAATAAACAACTCGCCTATTGCGCAGCACAGTGAAGTCAAGTACCTTGGTATACACCTCGACCGTAGGTTAACGTGGAAGTCTCACATTGAAGCAAAAGTCACTCAGATGAAACTAAAAGCAGCGCAACTAAATTGGCTTATGGGCAGAAACTCGACATTGAAGTTGGATTGCAAACTTCTGTTATACAATGCAATTCTAAAACCTATATGGTGCTACGGAATTCAATTATGGGGCACCGCCTCAGCGTCAAATATTGAAAAAATTCAAAGACGACAAAACCAAATTCTTCGAACGATTACTGCAGCTCCATGGTACGTCAAAATTTCACAAATTCATAACGATCTGAGTGTTCCGCTGGTAAAAGAGGAATTTTCTAAGTACGCGACAAGGTATGTCCGTAAACTGGAACTTCATCCAAACCCTCTTGCGCGCAATATACTTAATTTTGGCGGCCACACTCGGCTTAAAAGAAGGGATACCGCTGCCACCATCAGATTGCTCAATAGGTGATTTTACCGAAATAGTTCCCGCTTAATAAAACTTTTTGTCTAGCATTGGCCGGACTTAAGAATCACATTTTTTAATTTTTAAATTTAGTATTAAGATTTGAATACTTATTGTTAGTTCATTTTGAAGATTCAATAAATAAAAAACGCTACAAAAAAAAAAAAAAAAGGAAAATTTGTAGTTAAGGGAAATTCTATGTAACGACTATATTTTTTACGTAAAATCTTGGCAGTACTTTGAATAGTTTTATGTAAATGTCAAAATTCATTTAAAAAAATAAAACGTTCCTCTTTGAAAGTCGGTAAATAAAAATAAATTACTAATTGTATTGTGTTTTGTTGTGGTAAAGTAATGAAGAATATTGTGCTCCAGAGAGAGTCCAACGAAAGATTATAAAAGATTCATCGAATATTATGAATCTCAAAGAGAATTCGTAAGTAATTTATTTTTACCAAATAGCAATATGTATTAAATTCGGATATATTATTTTTAGATTCGTAAAAAATTTTAGGCTGAATAAAAACGCATTTATATACATACGTGCTGAACTCCATAACTGAAGATTTAAAAATTCCCCAAAGATCAAGTGCCATACCTCCAATATTAAAATTGGCAGCTATCTTGAAATTTCTTGCGCAAGGAGGCTACCAGCATCAGATTGGGCAAGATCGTTTATTGGGAATGTCTCAATCATACATTTCTATTTGTTTATCGGAGGTATGTGAAGCTATAGAAAAGATTCTTTGTCCTAAGCACATTGTTTTTGAAATGAGTATTGAGAAGGAAATTGAAGCAAAAATACTTTTTTTTTATAGTAAATGTGGAATACCCGAAGTTATTGGAGCCGTGGATGGAACACACATACAAATCAGACCAAATAAAAATGAGCATTTGTATTTCAACAGAAAACTTAAACACAGTATAAATGTCATGGCGGAAGGATTTACTATACATGCTTATGTCAATTACTTGAATTACGTTAATACTTTTCTTAGATTTGCGATCATGAAATGAATATTAGAGCAATCAATGGACATTTTAGAGGCGCTTGGCACGATTCTCATGTTTGGAATTTGTCTAAAGAGAGACAATATTTAAAAGAAAAGTTTCAAGATGGAGATAATGGAACTAGAATTCTCGGTAATATCTTAACTTTTTTTTTAATGTTTTTTAGCATAAAAAATATTTATTATTTTTTAGGTGATTCTGGTTATCCTTTGCAGCCATTGATTTTGACACCATACAGGAGTGCCACTGATAATTCTCCTGAATCCTTTTTTAATGAACAACATTCCAAAGGAAGATCAATTATAGAAAGAACATTTTGTGTAATGAAAGCAAGATTTCGTTGCCTCTTGGCAGCGCGAGAACTACATTACTCCTCAGAAAAGGCAGTGTGCTAATGTACAAAGTGGAGAGTGATATTTTGCAAACTGAGGACAATATGACTACTATATCTTCGTCTAGAAACAACACAGATTGTAATTTAGAACGTCATCTTCTTAATATATGATTGGAAATTACTAAATATAAAAAATATCCATATGAAATAAATAAAACACAAAATATAAAAACAAATAAAATCATGTATTCAAAAACTTATTCCATAAAAGTAGATAACAAAAAGTAATTCAGTGATAAAATGCATGTATTTACATATAAAAAAATAATAAAAAAAATTCATGTAATGTAATCAATTCATAAACACCTTTACGGTTTCTATGACTAACAATTTTAAACAAATGAGCTGGCTTAAAATATGTTTCTGGAATGCAAACGGCATCCGCCAACACAAAAAATGAACTTGAGGACTTCCTTATTGAAAAACAAATCGACATAATGCTGATTGCTGAAACTCACTTGACAAGCAACAGTTATTTCAAAATTAATGGTTTCACACTATATGATACTAAAGATCCCCGTGGTAGATCTTGCGGAAGCTCGGCAATTTTGATAAAAACTAGAATTAAGCACTATTTGCTAAACGAGACACGTGAGGAGTATCTCCAAGCAACAAACATATGTATTGAACGTTTTCATGATAAAATTGTTATTTCCTCGATTTACTCACCGCCAATATTCAAATTTTTTCAAATCACTTGGGCCCCGATTTTTAGCGGCTGGTGACTATAACGCCAAACACACTTTTTGGGGATCACGTTTAATTAGCCCGAAAGACTGAGTGCTTTTTGACACTATTTCCAAAATGTGATCAGTGGCTGTGCTCTGTAACTCTCGCCACTAAAAACTTTTCGACTGAAACGTGTGAAATGAAATAAAGTTGAAACAAACAGCTGCTTTTCTCACTAAACTTTTCTTGGTGAGTAATAGCTGTCACGTACGGAAATTACTCGCCATTTTACAGAAAAACTGTGTCTGTAAAACTTTTGCGAAAAAATTTCACGCTTTCAACTGTCATTATTTCTCGCAAATAAAAAGGCTGTGAGATAGTATTTCGAATTACAATAATCATCTTTATGTGATTAATAATACTGAAAAAATAAGTATTAAGTTTAATATATTTATTTACAGAGTTCAGAATGATTTTTTTTTATTTTAACTTTTTAATTAATTTTTATACCCTTCACACAACAAGTCGTAAGGGAATACTTAATACACTACAATTTTAATTTCTGACCTAACAAGGTATATTGTAATACTTTTATAATGTTTTTTTTTTCAGATTTCATAAATTGCAATTGTTTCTTAATTTTACAAAACTTTGTATATAAGTATGTATGTATGTAAAGGGTGTTTTTTTAAGCTAGATAGAACTTTAAATTGTAAAAAGTAACACAAAAAATTAAATTTTGATGAAACATTTTTTTTTATTTGTTTCAGTATACTCTGACAAATCATTGAATTGAAACCACGAGACCATTGTATGCGTCGTTCTTTCGCCGATTGGGCTCTAGAGCAGTTGGCAACTGACCCGTTATTTTATCGCAAAATTGTGTTCAGCGATGAGGCGCATTTTTGGCTTAACGGGTTTGTTAATAAGCAAAATTGCCGCATATGGAGTGAGACCAATCCACAAGAGACCCTACAGACTCCATTACATCCAGAAAAATGCACTGTTTGGTGCGGTTTTCATGCTGGTGGCATCATCGGACCTTATTTCTTCAAAAATGAGGCCGGAGCTCGCGTTACGGTCAATGGAGATCGTTACCGCACCATCATCAATGATTTTTTGTTTGAAAATATGGATGACATTGATCCGGAGGAGATGTGGTTTCAACAGGATGGCGCTACGTGCCATACGGCGAACGCAACCATCGACTTACTGAAATCAAAATTTGGCGATAAGTTGATTTCGAGAAATGGACCTGTCAATTGGCCTCCAAGGTCGTGCGATTTGACACCTCTCGATTATTTCCTGTGGGGCTACGTGAAGTCACTGGTTTATGCTGATAAACCAGCAACAATTGACGCCTTGGAGGCCAGCATTGTTCGTGTTGTTCGTGACATACGGCCAGCAGTGCTCGAAAAAGTGGCCCAAAATTGGACGTCCAGAATGCGCTTCGTCAAGAACAGCCGCGGTGCCCATATGCCCGAAATCATTTTCAAATGTTAATGTCACGTATTGATCTTTCGAATAAAAAAAAATTTTGATTACAATTTAATTTTTTGTGTTATTTTTTACAATTTCAAGTTCTATCGGGCTTAAAAAAACACCTTTTATTTGTAAATAAAATGTAAACGTTAGAGGCATACCATACATTTTCTAGAATAGACGGTGGTTATATTATGACGCCGTCGAACAAAATTTCTTAACTTTTAGTAATTTTTGGTCGGCGGCGGTACTTATTGTGGCTGGCGCTTTCATTTTTATAATTGCATGTCGGCATAGTTTTATATTTTTAGACATTTCTAACGTAACGACGTAATCGCTTTGGGTAGTTTTCGACATGAGTTACAGACGCAGTTTTTTCTCACTTTTCGAGAAACGATGGAATAATTTGTTTCACAAGTTTTCGACGCGAGAACTTCTCGCTAAAGTTACAGAACACAGCCACAGGTGTGATTTCAAGTGAACACCCCACTTATTGGCCGTCAAACCGACGAAAGATCACAGATGTTATAGATTTTGGAGTTGCGAAAAATTTTCCTTTAGAGTGACTGCAAGTGGAGCCTTCATTAGATTTGTCATCAGAGCACTCACCCACTATAATCTCTGTTTCGTTCCCCCAAGAGATTGGCTCCCCGTTGACCGTCACTAGAGATAATTGGCTAAAATACAAAAAAATTTTGAGTACACATTGCACTGTAAATATCGCTTTGAGAACCCCCGATTTTTCTGAAAACCTCAAACTGGGCGTACAGTATGTTACCACTAGTCATATCAAATCCAGAAATGAGAACAATAGAACTTATTCGTCTGAATATGAGCAACTTCTGTCAGAAAAAAGAAGAGTTAGAAGAGAGTCGCAACTTCGCATGTCTTCCAAGCTTAAAACTAGGCTACGGGAATGCGTAACTCGATTAAATCTGCTTGAAATCCAGAGAATGGCTTCCCTTAAAACATATTGGAAAGCGTGGATGGTACTCCGCAATCTGACTATTCTCTGTGGAAACCGATAAAAGGTCTAAAAAGACTGGGCAAGAAGCGATTCTAAAAAGGGGATGTTAACTATTTGAGAAATGTTTTTATTACAAATGAAATGTTTTTATTATAAATGATGAAGCTGAATTATCATTATATGCAGTTAGACCGTCTGTGTCCTTGCAATTCATATTTCAAGATGTACAACAAGGTATCAGTAACATAAACCCCAGGAAAGCTCCAGGTATTGATCAAATTACTGGTAAAATGTTTGAACAGTTAGTTACCTCGTGTAGCTAGAAGAATTCTGCTTTTAAATTTTTAACGCTATTTTACGCCTTGAGTATTATCCTGCAGAATGGAAAGTCTCTATGATTATGGGTATAATACCCAAGCCAGGGAAGGATCCGACTAAGGTAGAGTCATATATATCAATAAGACTTTTACCAACAATTTCAAAACTATTCGAAAAATTGTTAGTGGCGAAGTTGAGTCCAATATTAAACAATGTGCGATGCATCTCTGATCATCAATTTGGTTTTCGGGCGAAACACAGCACCATAGAACAAACGCACAGACTAGTCAATGTGATAAGACAGACTTTTGAGGACAAGAAATAGTGTTCAGCTCTATTCATTGATATTTATCGAGCTTTTGATAAAGTGTGGCACGACGGCTTGATGCACAAAATAGAGTTAAACTGCCTGCAAATACTCACAAGCTTCTGGAAAGCTACTTATATGGGCGGAAATTTGTTATCAGAGAAGGCGACTTTATAAGCCCAACTCAGCAAATCGAGGCAGGAGCTTCCCAAGGCAGCATTATGGGACCCTTTCTTGGTACTTTGTCTGATTTTCCACTTGCTTTTGTAATAACGTCTGCTTATTGGAAAAATTACGGGAGCGTGTATGAGGAGTATGGAGGTTTAAAATGTTATGTGAACTTTCTTCAGTATGATTTACCTCAATATCTTTGCTATATTTTTGAATGCCTTCTATTACATCATTATCTGTATGCTTATCTTTTTCTATAAAACTAGTAGTAGCAGCCATATTTGCAAGTGCTCCATATCCACACGTATTCAATCATCCCTTCAATGTAGTCATTAAGAGCAAGTAGCTCAGCAACTCTTTTCTCTAAAGGTGTTAGAGAACAGTAATTACTTAGCCCTCCTCCAGTTCCGGAAAGGCACTTCTCGTTTCGGCGGGACTTTACCTTGACTTGCTGATGACTGGTGCCATTTTTAATGATCTAAGTACACCCGTCTTAAATCGAGTTGCGGTGTGACTGGCCACCGCATATTGTTTGCATAAGTATGTTTACTACTTGCTGCTTGCATGTGCAAAGTAGAGTGTATAACATACCCTATCAAGTTTGTATGCGGTCACTGCTTGATTTGGTTTCGCAATTATTTTTAATTCGTACCTCTTTATTATAACAACGAAAAAAATATTTGTATGTACGAACTTGCAGTCACACATTCACTTTACCCGTGAGAATGTGTGTGTTCAGTTTTATGTATTTACTCAATCACACCCCGTAAACATATTCTTACTAAATGCGGCGTCGCCAGAAGGCTTTTAAAACATCATGTTTTAGCGATCGTGTTTTGAAGAAGGTACAATGCCGATAAAAATAATAACTTAACTTTTACTTAAAAAATATTGAATTTTTTATGAAGCATATTTTCATCAAATTTCTTTTATTTTATGTTCCTACATTTATAATAATTTTTATTTTTGGGTTTTAATCCATAACCACAATAAATGCGCAGTTACGCATACATATAACCAATTGTGGATAAAATTTTGTTTGAATAGAATTTTCATTTCAAATTTTTCAGCAAAAACTATATTCAAATCATCATTCAGTATGCTAATTTTAAAATCGTCGACATGGTTATAAATTATTTAATATGGCAGCCACAATTTCAGTTAATGTTAAGTAAAAGGTGACGCATATACATAACAAAAGAATTTGTGGCGAGTATTGTTTTTGCATTTTGTTTGATATTGTGACGATGTCATGTATGTATTATTAAGAAAACGACTAGAAACGTAAATAAAAAATACTCAAAATGATTCCCTTACAAAGTGATATTAACAACAACACTCTTTTTTGTGGTCGTTTCTTTTACTCTTAAAAAAATACACAAGATACGAAAATGATTGGATACATTTTTGATGTATCAAGATTTCCCTGCATCAAATTTTAAGAGTGGTTAAAATGCTTGGATGTGAAAATGATTGCGTAAACAACCGGTATAATTATGGTTGCGGTGCACCAGTTCAGATCTCTGGTGCTGATTATAGTCTGCCCACATCTTTGAATGTATTCATTTGTAATAAAGGTTTTATTGATTAATTAAACCATACATACCTTTTTCACGTTATCTACATCACGTGAAGGTGGACCAGCAGCATTTAAATCTTACGATAACCTATCGTAAACCTGTAAATGCCTATATTGTTTTCAGTATTTCTAAGCTCTGCAGCCGCTTTCCTTCAGCACCAGTAGTGCCGATTTTAGTTTTGTGAGAAATAAAACAAGGTATGACCTAAGTCTTTTCTTGATCAATTACTTCTGACTTTATTCACAAAATTGACCAGCTTATATACTAACTTATTCAATAGGTCAGCGTTATTGTGGCCTCACAACAAATTAATGGTATGATTTGCTGTTCCCACGGGACTTTGCAGTATTGACAATTTTTCTTTCAGTTTACCATAATTTGTTGGCGCGTGTATATAATTATTGCTACAAAGTTCACTAAACTCCAGCAACAAACCAGCTATATAAAAAAATTCAATTAAAAAAAAATTAATGCTCATTACTGCTGTCCAACGTAAACAATAAAAATTTAACCAAAGTTTTGCTGGCTTGAAGCAATGAAATTTAGTGCAAACAAATGAATCAGATTTTAAGATCAATGCTACAGTGCTTATAATAGTTATAGATAAACTACATCTTTACCCTTTTAGGTTTGGGTATTATTAAAAATGAAACAAAGTTAAAATTAAAATTTAATCATATGTATGTGCTTATAGAAGTATTCTTTTTTTTCATAATTCAATTATTTATTGTATCTTCTAAAAGAACTGTAGCATGTGTATCTATTTGGGTAGTCACTTTCTGTATCCAACGCGCATTCGTTCTGTTTATATGTGCACATGAACATTACTGTGAATTATATTATATACTTTATCCACATATACATTGTACCTATA
The DNA here is from genome assembly GCA_914767995.1 of Thecocarcelia acutangulata. Lineage (NCBI taxonomy): Eukaryota > Metazoa > Arthropoda > Insecta > Diptera > Tachinidae > Thecocarcelia > Thecocarcelia acutangulata. The sequence continues at coordinate 50,507,715 of OU612095.1, read as the reverse complement.
CAAATACATTAACTTTACTTATGTTTCGATTTACTTTATAAACGATGACTATGTTTTACTCTTTTGTGCACATTCACTTTATAAGACATTCTTGTGTATATCTCTCATTTTGTGTATGTATTAGTAAACATGATTGCATCATCCACTTTGCTTGTACGCTGATGAAATAAAGAGTTTTAGTTTAGTTTGATACCGAAAGAAGTAAAGTTGTTTTAATTGTCGCCTTATAATTTTATCAGAAGTGGGATTTTTCCATGAACAACAGAAAAAAAAAGAGGAATTGAATAAAGTGGAAAATTTTGAACAATTAGAATAACAATTATCAAGAGTGCGTGATTTTTCCTAAATTTTCAAGAACTAAACAAAAAAAAACACTTTGGTTAAAAGTGAAACTATTTTATAGACGGTAAAAGAACATACAGCCGCGTGAATAATAACTGAGGGAAAAAGAAACACGGGTGGAAAAAAAATAGATGAACAAAAACTACAGATTTTTTTTTAAATATATATTATTAACACTAATATAAAGGAAGTGCGGAAGTGCTTGTGTTGTGTTTTTTTCCCCCCTCGTTGGTGTGCAAGCGAAATGGAGACAATTGAAGCTGGCGAATATAATGTGGTGCAATTAAAAGGGTGGCTCAGTGAGCTGGGTCTACCAACAAACGGTACGAAAAATATGTTGGTGTCCAGAATAAATGCGGTGGCGGCAGATGCGAGAGGTGAATGTCCTATTATTGAAGAAGCTGTGGGCGGAGAAGAGGCAGAAACAGTAGATAAAGGCATAGAGTTGCTGAAAAGGGAACTGGCTATTATAAAGAGAGAAAAATACCTGTTGGAAAGGGAAAATAAATTGTATAAAAGAATGGAAGAATTCGAAAGGCTTAAGGAAATACAGTGCAGTGGCGGAAAAGATGGTGACAGTGATAGCGTTAATACGAATGATTGTATCGTAACAAATGATTGTGACAAGGCGAATGATAGTGAGAAGGCGAATGATATTGAGAAGGCGAATGATAGTGAGAAGGCGAATGATAGTGAGAAGACAAATGATAGTGAAACGACGAATGATAGTCCGAAGGCAAATGATAGTGAAAAGGAAAATGATGGCGTCAATGAGTGTAGTGCCGTTGGAAGCAATAGCTTGATGCCAAACGAAACTGTAAGTGACAGTGCATTTTTCGCGCTCATGAAAGAGATGTTGCCAGATTATGATGGCTCCACCTCACCAACAATATTTGTTACGCAATTGAGAAATATAATGGAACTGTATCATGTAGATATAAGTACAGTCAGAGCATTACTTATGTCGAAAGTAAAAGGCAAGGCGCAAATTTGGTTGCATTCAAAGTCCAATTTCTTACGAGAGGATTTGGGTAAGCTGTTTGGCGAATTAGTGCAGTTGTTTGGCGATAAAGAAAACAAACTTTCAATAAGACGTAAATTTGAAATGAGAAAGTGGCAACAAAATGAAGACTTTGCTACATATTTCAATGCGAAATCTCTCTTGGCTGAACGATTACAAATACTGGAAGATGAGCTGATAGATTACATCATAGAAGGGATCCCTGATGACAACCTGAAAGTCCATGCCAATCTACAATGTTTCCAGAGCAAGTCCCAAATTTTATCTGCCTTTTCGAAGATTTCGCTTTCAAATTACAAAACAGTAGAAAAACGAGGAACTGGTGTTCGGTGTTACAATTGCAACTGCCTAGGTCATTATGCTAGTAATTGTCAAAAGCCTAAGAGGGAGACCGGGGCATGCTATGGATGTGGGAGTTTAAATCATCTGGTGGCTGCTTGTCCAGAACGGAAGAGAGATGGTGTTAAGGTAGTGAATAAATATTTAAGGTATTTTAAATGTAGTTTAGGAAATGATTTTGTGAATTCTTTTTATGTAGAATGCCTGATGGATACAGGGAGTCCCGCCTGTTTTATTCGGAGATCTTTGATATCACGACAGGGCCATTTGAACCACATGACTGAAGTTGATTTTTGTTTTTTTGGTATAAATAATACTGCATTTAAAACTATTGGGAGAATTTTATTTTACTTGTATTTTAATAATAAATTGATTGAAATTGACATATTTATTGTGGATGATTCAGAGATGGTATTTGAGTGCGTTCTTGGCAGGGATTTTCTGGACAAGGCTGGGTTGGGACTAATGGTTGAAGAAACATCGACTGTGAACAGGGCGACGGATGAATCCGTAGATGTTGATGAGTTTTTGGGATCAATTATGTCCATTGAATATGGGGATGTACTAGTGACTGATGATTTACGAATTGGTGACCAGGTTGAGGGGAACGTTAGAGAGAAACTAGGACGGATTTTTTTTGACACTTACGTAAAACCAGTAAGGCCAAATGAACCTGCGACGAGGAGTGAAATCAGGCTCAATTTGGAGAAACCACGACCATTCAGTTGTGCACCTAGACGTTTATCGTATGACGAAAAGGAGAAACTTCGATTGATTTTGGATGATTACATAGAGAGGGGTTATATAAGACCGAGTGAATCGGAGTTTGCTTCACCTATAGTACTTGTTAAGAAGAAGACAGGAGAACTTCGTATGTGCGTGGACTATAGGACCTTGAACAAAATGACTTTAAGAGACAATTATCCCATTCCGCTCATAGATGACTTATTGGAACGATTGTCTGGGAAGAAATATTTCACGAAGTTGGACTTGAAGAATGGCTTCTACCACGTCTTCGTAGACGGAGAATCTGTTAAATATACGTCGTTTGTCACACCACTGGGACAGTATGAATTCTTACGAATGCCATTTGGACTGAAGAATGCTCCGTCAGTTTTCCAGCGGTTTGTAAATAGGGTTTTTGCGGACATGATTAGGGACGATAAGCTGATAGTTTATCTTGACGACATTATGGTGGCGACTGAGAACATCAGTGAGCACTTGCAGATCCTTGAGAATGTATTCAAACGTTTAGTGGATAACAAATTGGAACTACGTCTGGACAAATGCGAGTTTATACAGACCAATGTGAAGTATTTAGGTTATGAGATTGATGGGAGAGGTATTAGGGCAGATGATGCTGGTGTGCGTGCCGTGAGTGATTTTCCTATCCATGCTGTGCGTAGTTTTTTGGGACTGACATCCTATTTTAGAAGATTCGTGAAGGATTTTTCAACGATAGCAAGGCCTCTGACGGATTTGACAAAGAAAGACAAAGTTTTTGAGTTTGGTCCACGGGAATTAAAGGCTTTTGAAGTACTTAAAGAAAAACTTACACAGTCCCCAATATTGGCACTATATAGCCCTAAGGATGAGACAGAGTTGCACTGCGATGCCAGCAATGTGGGGTTTGGCGCAATACTACTACAGAAAAAAGATGATGCGAAAATGCACCCAGTATTCTATTTTTCAAAAAGGACTAGCGAGGCGGAGTCAAAATATCATAGTTTCGAACTGGAGACATTGGCTATTCTCTACGCTTTGAGACGTTTCAAGACTTACTTACAAGGAAGAAAGTTTAAAATTGTGACTGACTGTAACTCTCTGACAATGACGCTGAACCGAAAGGAGATGAATCCTAGGATAGCCAGATGGGCATTAGAATTTCAGGACTACGACTATGTACTAGAACATAGACCGGGACTTCGTATGCAACATGTTGACGCACTAAGTAGGAATTTACATATAATGGCGATTGAGAGCAATAGCTTCGAAGAGAATTTGGTCATATGCCAGAACAGGGATCCGAAACTGGCGAAATTGAAGGAAACACTACAAAAGGGACAGAGTAAGATGTTTGAAATGAGAAACGGGATTCTGTACAGGAAGACTAATAAGGATGAGATTTTGTTATTTTGCGTGCCTGAGTCTATGGAGAGCCACGTATTATATAAATACCACGATGAAATGGGACATATTGGGATTGACAAACTGTTGGATATAATATCGGGAAGTTATTGGTTTCCTCATATGCGGGAAAAGGCATCAGAGCACATACGTAACTGCTTGAAGTGTATCGTATACTCGGATAAGCACGGAAAACAGGAAGGATTTTTGAATAATATTCCGAAGTCTGCCGCCCCATTCGATGTCATTCATATTGACCACTTTGGCCCGGTTGACAATGGGAGGCACTTAAAACATATACTAGTGGTGATCGATGCAAGCACTAAATTTGTGAGACTATACCCTACAAAAACGACTAAGACGAAAGAAGTGGTAGAGCATCTGAAGGATTATTTCAGGGCTTATAGCCGTCCGAGATGCATTGTGAGTGATAGAGGGACAGCATTCACGTCCGCAGAATTTCAAGTATTTCTTGGGGAACGGGGTATACAGCACGTGAAGGTAGCGACTGGGTCTCCACAAGCGAACGGGCAAGTAGAGCGGGTAAACAGAAGCATTGGTCCAATGTTGGCGAAACTCGTCCGGCCCAGTGAGGGATTATATTGGGACATGGTTTTGGATAGGGTGGAACACGCTCTGAATAATACTATTCATAGGACAGTCGGCGAGCGGCCGAGCGTAATGCTATTTGGCTTGGGTCAAAGGGGCCCTATAATGGATTCTTTAAGGGAGTGCGTGCTTGATGATTTCCAGCAGAAAACTCAAGCAGATCATAGGAAGGTTAGGAAGAAAGCTTCGGAGACACAGAAACTTTTACAGGACTATAACAAACGTTATTTTGACAAAAGAAGGAAGCCAGCGACAGAATATTTGGAGGGAGACTATGTAATGATTAGGAACTTCGATTCGCATACAGGAGTCTCGAGGAAATTGATTCCTAAGTTTAGAGGACCATACAGGATAACGAAAGTTTTGAGAAATGATAGGTATTTACTGGAAGATGTCCAGAAATCCCTACAAGGGCGTGTGGGCCGTCGGCAATATACGTCCGTGGTTGAGGGATAGAAATCGAATTCATTCATCGCGAGATCAGGTGATCTCGCTGGTCAGGATGGCCGAGTTGTAGCATGTGTATCTATTTGGGTAGTCACTTTCTGTATCCAACGCGCATTCGTTCTGTTTATATGTGCACATGAACATTACTGTGAATTATATTATATACTTTATCCACATATACATTGTACCTATACAAATACATTAACTTTACTTATGTTTCGATTTACTTTATAAACGATGACTATGTTTTACTCTTTTGTGCACATTCACTTTATAAGACATTCTTGTGTATATCTCTCATTTTGTGTATGTATTAGTAAACATGATTGCATCATCCACTTTGCTTGTACGCTGATGAAATAAAGAGTTTTAGTTTAGTTTGATACCGAAAGAAGTAAAGTTGTTTTAATTGTCGCCTTATAGAACTAACAATAAGTATGCAAATCTTAAAACTAAAAATTCATTAACTAATATAGAAAAAAAATTTAAAAATTTAATTTACTTAGGTCCAGCCAATGCTAGACAAAAAGTTGTTTCTTGCGTGTATTTTGTTGGTAAATCACCTTTCCAACGCTCTGATGGTTGCAAGGGTGCTTCTCAGTCGAGTGTGGCCACCAAAGTTAAGGATGCTACGTGCGAGAGGATTCGGGTGAGACTCCAGTCTGTTAATGTACCTTATCGCGTGTTTTGAAAATTCTCTAAGGGTACACCTAGATCTTTGTGAATTCGAGAGTTTTTAACATATCATGGAGCTGCAGTAATTATACGGAGAATTTTATTCTGGCGCTTTTGAATTTTCTCAATGTTAGATGTAGAGGCGGTACCCCACAATTGAATTCCATAGCTCCATATTGGCTTTAGGATTGCGTTATACAACAAAAGTTTGCAATCTAACTTCAAGATAGAATTTCTGCCGATGAGCCAATTTAGTTGCACCGCTTTTAATTTCATCTGGGTGACTTTATCGTCAATGTGAGACTTCCACGTGAGCCTACGGTCGAGATGAATACCAAGGTATTTGAATTCACTGTGCTGCGGAACAATGTAGTTGTTGATTTTAATAGCCGAACAAGTTTTTCTACGTGGTGTGGATGTAACATGGGTACATTTTTGTTGATTTACTTTGATTTTCCAAAGTTTCAGCCATTTCTCCAATATAAGAATATGTTCTTGCAAATTTTGTGATGCTAATTTGTAGTCTTCATGGACACTGATGAATGCTGTATCATCTGCAAAAGTTGAAGTGTGATTTTTGCAGTTCGTTGGCGTGTCTGAAGAATAAATCAAATATAAAGTTGGACCCAATATGCTACCCTGGGGAACTCCAGCTTCGATTGGCTGAGCCGAGCTTTTGAAATCACCTTCCTTAACCACAAATTTCCGGTCATATAAGTAGCTCTCTAACAGCTTGTGCGTGTTTGCAGGCAAGTTTAATTTTATTTTATGAGTTAAGCCTCTGTGCCACACTTTGTCAAAAGCTTTGGAAGCGTCAATGAATAGAGCTGAGCAATATTTTTTATCTTCGAACGCGTTTCTGATAACACTCACCAGCCTGTGTGTTTGTTCTATGGTGCTATGCTTAGTCCTAAAACCGAATTGATGGTTAGTCCTAAAACCGAATTGATAGTTAGGAATACATCCTACTTCATTCAAGATCGGGGTCAACTTTGTCATTAGCAATTTCTTGAACATTTTTGAAATTGTTGGCAATAGACTTATTGGCCTATATGACTCAAGTTTTGTAGGATCCTTTCCTGGTTTGGGTATCATAGTAATGACAGACACCTTCCACTCAGTAGGAAAATACTCGAGACGTAAAATAGCATTAAAAATAAAAAGGACGATTCGTTTAGCTACTCGGGGTAACTGCACAAGCATTTTGTTGGTCATTTTATCAATACCTGGAGCTTTTCTGGGGTTTAAGTTACTAATAGCACTATTAACATCTTTAAAACGAAGTCTAAAAGGTACGGGAAGTATAACGGCATATGGCGGCATATCAGCTTCATCATTCAGTCCGTCAATGGCGAACACGTTTCTCAAATGGTTAGCGTACAGCATTCCCTTTTCGGAGTCACTTCTGGCCCAGTCCCTAGTTGGAGTACGTAAGGGTGGCTTAGATCTAACAGGTCTCTTTAACCCTCTTGCTGCTTTCCACAAAGAATTATCGGATTGAGGACTACCATCGAGGCTTTCCAAATAGGATGTGAGGGAAGCAACTCTTTGGACTCCAAGCAAATTTCTTCGTTGACTTATGCATTCTCGAAGCCTAGCTTAAGCTGGGGAGACCTGCGAAGCTGCCATTCTCTTCTGATTCTTCTTTTTTCTGAGACAAGGTGTCCGATTTCAGAAGAACAAGGTCTTCTACTAATATTTCTAAAATTTGTAGTGGTAGCATGTTGCACGGCTTTTATAATATTTTGGGAAAAATCATTAATTGAGTCATCAATATCCTCTGGATTTCTCAAAGATATATTTTCCGTGCAATGAGTACTTAAATATTTTTTATATTTTAGCCAATTCACTCTAGACTGGAATACACCTATGTCGTTAAATGGGGATCCAATGTTCTGGGGGAAACATATAGAGACCATAGTAGGTGAGTGATCGGAGGACAAATCCAATAAAGGCTCCACATGCATCCATTCTAAGGGGACGTTTTTTACGATTCCAAAGTCAATAACATCTGGGATCTTTCGCTGGTCAGATGGCCAATAGGCGGGACATCAGCTGGAGATTACATCTACACCCAATTTTGATATAGTATCAAAAAGCACACGACCTTTCGGGGAGATTAATCTTGAGCCCCAAAATGTGTGTTTAGCATTATAGTCACCAGCAGCTATAAATCGGGATCCAAGAGAAGTAAAAAAAATTTAGTAATGGTTTTCTGTAACTGAAAGCCGAGGCGGGGAATAAATTGATGAAATTACCAATTTACTGTGAATGTGTTCAATACAAATATTTGTTGCTTGAAAATATTCTTCACATGTCTCATTTAACAAGTAATGTTTAATTCTATTTTTAATTAGAATAGCCGAACCTCCACAAGATCTTCCATGTGGATCTTTAGTGTCATACAGTATATAGCCATTTATCCTGAAATAACTTCTTGACGTCAGGTGAGTTTCAGTAATCAACATAACATCGATTTGCCCTTCCCTCAGGAAGTGTTCAAGTTCATTTTTATGTTGGCGTATGCCGTTTGCGTTCCAGAAACATATTTTTAAATAAATCATTTTTTTAAAATAGCCTGTAAAATAGTTGATTGCATTTTTAGCATTTCCTGCATCATGGTGGTCATAGAAGCCGTAAAAGTATTTATTGATTGAACCAAAGTCTGCAATGTGGCTTCAAGGTTGCTAAAATATGGGTCGGGCTGTTGAGACTTGGACTTCTGATTCGCGTTTGCTATATTAGTCTTAACCACATTGGCATAAGAAACTTCGTTAGAGCTTGGAACATTTATTTGGGTTGTTGACCGACCTGCTTGAGGAAAATTGTTGCTTGAAATGAATTGCGATTGCTGGGGCGGCCTGGGAGGAGCTAATGATTTATTTGCCATTGAGCGTTTGAAGTGGGTATAAACGGGGCAACCTCTGTAATTAGCAGTATAATTGCCTCCACAATTACTACATTTTTTTACAGTTGTGTCAGTTTTTGATTTGGTGCACTGTGATGTGCCATCGAGATCACCACACACAACACAGACAGTGGGCAATTTACGATATGTCTTAGTGTGGCCATACTCCTGGCAGTTCATGCACTGAACGGGTCCTGACCGCTTATGCGGCTTTCCGGTGTAGAAGGTATTTAACATTATATATTGGATGAACCTCATTCTTCTTTAAGGCGACATCTCCAGGTTCTAATTCCACCCTAAACATGGGCTGAGGTATCTTTTCTCGGTTTCTGATGTTAAGAAAATTCTTAATTTTAAACCCTTTCTCCTCTAAACCAGTTTTAACGTTATCAGGATCTACGCCAGAATCAATATCTTTAACAACAACTTGAAGGCTTTTCGCACTTTTAAGCTGATAGGTGTAAAAAGCTGTATTTTCTTTCTCCAAGTCGTCCGTCAATTTGCGGTAATCATTTTCATGAATTACCTGAATTTTTGTTTCTTTAATATTTCCATGCTGCACAGATGTTACGCTAAAGGTATTTTCACCTATTACGGTAACAGGTTTGCTTACCAGTTCCTTAGATGTAGGCTCCCTAAAATAAATTGGAGGAGGTTTAAACGATTTTTTTGAACTTGTTGGCTATCCGTTTGGAGAATAGCAAACCTATTATTATCAGAAGGCTTACCGGGGTCCTCATCTTTAGATATTTTACACTTTGATGATAATTGGACAGATTTAGGGCTTGGTTGCCGTTTCACAACGGTGATGTATTTATCCATGCCTACTTGGGTTTTCGGCTTAGTGGCGCTAGTTGAACTAGAAGATGTTTTTTCTTCAGATGATGCAAATATATTTGACGAACACGAACGCGTGCGATTTCTTTCTCTTGTAGAAAGAAGATTTTCTAACGAGTTATAGTTCAGGTTTTTTCTTTCTTAAGTTTTTTTCTTACGAAGGATTTTTTACAATACAAATCTGCTGTGATCAGTAATTTTGATTGAAGAAGACAAGAAAAATAATAATCAAATCTTTAGCTGGGGGACAACTTCACAAAATATTTCTTTTATATAAGATTACACTTTTTACCTATTACGGTTTTATTTTATTACTTTCCGATCAAAAACTAACACGTCCGCTCACTATCGAAGTCACACAATGAAGGATAGGAGGATATTGATGAGTCATTTATCGAATTTTCTGAACACCTTAAACTAGCCATACAACATGCTACCACTAGCCATATAAGATCCACAAATTAGAACAATAGATCCTATCAGGCTGAAATTGAGCAACTTCTGTCCGAAAAAAGAAGAGTTAGAAGAGGGTGGCAAATTTGCAGGTCTCCCCAGCTTAAAACTAGGCTACGATTAAAAAATCTGCCGGAAATCCAGAGAATGTCTTTCTTTAAAACATATTTGGACAGCCTTGATGGTACTCCTTAATCTGAATATTCCCTGTGGAAAGCAACAAAAGGTCTGAAAAGACCAGTATTAGGTAAGCGAGCTTCAACTGGAGACTGAGTAAGAAGCGACTCTGAAAAGGGGATGGTATATGTTAATCATTTGAGAAATGTTTTTACCACAAATGATTCAGCGGATGCTGCAGCAAAATTTCCGCTATATGGTGTTAGACCACCTGTGCCTTTGAGACTTAACTTTCAAGATGGCGTAAACGTTATATATAACACAAACCCCAGGAAAGCTCCACGCATTGATCAAGTTACTGGTAAGATGCTTGAACAGTTACCTCATGTAGCTAGAATTTCTATTTTTTATTCTTAACGCTATTTTACGGCTTCAGTATTATTCTGCACAGTGGAAGGTGTCTATGATTACCATGACGTAAGCGAACTTAAACAATTTTTTTTTAACAATTCTGGAGATTACTTACAATTAAGGAGATTACTTAAATACACAAAATGAAAATTTCCGATATCGGTCCATATATACCCGAGATATAGCCTAAACCGATTTTTTCATGAAAATGTCGCGTAAGCGAATTTAAACAACATTTTTTGCTTAAATTCAGGTCCCGTAATATAAGGAGGTTGCTAAATACAGAAAATGAAAATTTCCGATATCGGTTCATATATACCAGGAGATATAGTCTAAACCGATTTTTCCATGAACATTTTTTTTTTTTTTTGCTTAAACGCAATTCTGCTTATAAAAGAAGGTTACTTAAATACAAAAAAAGGAAAATTCCGCTATCGGTTCATATATAACCGAGATATAACTTAAATAAAGTTTTCCATGAAAATGTCCATGAAAGATTTTTGTTTTTTTTTTTTTTTTTTTTTTTTTTTTTTTTTGAAATGGTGATTATAAGGCAAACATATTTTTCCCCCGACATCAGTCAATATATATTCGAGCATATTTAGTTCAAATATGTAATATATACTATACATATACGTGGCTATCGTGAAGGGTATTTTAGATTCGGCCCTGCCAAATATACCACACTCTACTTTTTTTTTGTAAATCTCTCAGTATCCAAATACAAAAGAAAAAAATATGTAAACAATTTATAATTAAGGACTGTGACGAAAGAGTTAAGATATTTAATAAAGATAAATTTTAACTAAAAGCTACATAATTGAACAACCATGCGAGGAGTACGATTGGGCAGGATTTCATATTGCATGGAACGATTTTCTCGCAAACTTTTTAACACTTTCTTTTGAATATGCTGCTTAAACGTCTTTTCGGTGGCGTATTCTGAAAAAAAAATTAGATTAAATATTTAGTTGCAGTTAAACAATTCAAAATACTAAAATTGCCTGAAAGTAAAGAATAATAAATATAATTGTTGTTTATATGAGCTTGCGGTCACTTGTAAAATTATTAGTTTATTAATGTTTCGATATTTCGACACCCCCTTGTGTGTATTCTTCAGGAAAATTTAAAAGCTTTTTGTTTACAAAATTTTATAAAATTGAAGAAAATTTTTTTTAAAATATAGTAGTAATATTAACATTATTCATAGTATATATTTTTTATAAAAAGAAATGAAATATCTTTTAAATAATCTATATTTATTTTTATATATTTACAGTCGTATTCATAAAAATTTAAGTGATTTTGAAATGTGTTTTAACTCAAAAATTCCATACAAAATTTTACTAAAATTCATTTTAAATATATTTTAATTTTTTATGAATATGCACATAAATGTCTATAATTTAGGGGCAATCCGTCTATATCCTTTTTAAAATTCATTCTTTTTTCTAACGGTGCATTAGTTATTTGTAACATTTCTAACATATATTTACGTTTACGATAATTTTCCCTATTTAAAATAGATGTACCTCCAAAATATTGCTTATGATTAACATCGCGACAATGAGTCGATAACGCAGTTTTCTGTGAAGACTTATAGTTTCTGTATTTCTGGTCAGACGTATGTCCTGCTAATCTAGTCTTAAGTTTATTGCCTGTTGTTCCTATATAAGTTTTATCACATTGCTCTAACATATATTTACGTTTACGATAATTTTCCCTATTTAAAATAGATGTACCTCCAAAATATTGCTTATGATTAACATCGCGACAATGAGTCGATAACGCAGTTTTCTGTGAAGACTTATAGTTTCTGTATTTCTGGTCAGACGTATGTCCTGCTAATCTAGTCTTAAGTTTATTGCCTGTTGTTCCTATATAAATTTTATCACATTGCTCATTGGTATTTCTATTACAAAGTATTTTATATACTAAATTTGACTCTTCTAACTTTTTAACTTATCTTTAGTTTTACTAAACAGTCTACCTACAGTATGATATATTTTATGTGCAATTTTATACTTGCAACTATCATACATATTTGAGCTCTCCACTCTTTCCGACATCCCAGGTACATAAGCCAATGATTTATATATAATTGGTTCAGAAACATCTGATCTTGCTCTTATGTTGAATTGTCTTACTCGTATCTCATGAATTCATAAGGATCTGTGTGTTGCACTGGTAAAAGACGAATTTTCAAAGTATGAAACTAGAATTTTGAAAGCCACTCTCGGTTGAGAAGAAGGCATACCCATCAGAGCTTTAAATAGGTTATTATACAGATACAATTGGCGCAAAATACAACTTTTTGTCTAGCATTGGCTGGATTTAGTTAATTTTTTGTATTCGGTATGAAGATTTGAGTACTTATTGCTAATTCACATTGTAAAGATGCAATAAATAAATAAAAGCTAAAAAAATTTAAACACCATTTGATAAACGAAACACTTGATGCGTATCTCCAAGCAACTAGAATATATATATATATATATATATATATATATATATATATATATATATATATATATATATATATATATATATATATATATATATATATATATATATATATATATATATATATATATATATATATATATACGTCTTGAAGATTTTCATGAAAAAATTGTTACTACCTCGATTTACTCACCGCCTCGATTTTCAAATCATTTGGTTTTTTTAGCGGCTGGCGACTATAGCGCTAAACACACTTTTTGGTAATCCCAAAAGTTTTAGGTTTTTTAGTTGCAAACAATATTCCTTTAGAATGGATGCAAGTGGAGCTTTTATTAGATTACTCACCAGATCCCCCCTCACCCACTGTAATCTTTGTTCTATTCCCCCAGGAGGTTGGTTCCCCGTTTTGTGACTTGGCGTTGATCGTCACTCGAGTTAACTGGTTCAAATATAAAAAATATTTGAGTACTTATTGCACAGAGAATATTACCTTGAGAATGCCAGCGGATATTAATGTGTCAATTAATAAATTTACGGAAAACTAGCCACCACTAACCTTATAGGATTAAAAAATGTGAACAATAGACATAAAAACATATTCGTCTGAAATTCAACAACTTCAGAAAAAAGGAGAGTTAGAAGAGAGTGGCAACTTCGCATGTCTCCTCAGCTTAAAATTAGGCTACGGGAATGCATCGCTCAATTAAGAAATCTTAAGAATTGCTTCCCTTGACTATTATCACGAAGGTCTTGATGGTGCGCTCCAATCCGATTATCTATAAGAATTAAGTCGATTTTGAATTTTTTCAATGTTAGATGTTGAGGCCGTACCACATAATTGGATTCCATAGCACTATATAGGCTTGAAAATTGCGTTGTACAACACAAATTTACATTCTAGCTTCAATGTAAAATTTCTGCCCATAAGCCAATTTAGTTACGCTGCTTTTAATTCAACTGAGTGACTTTTGCATCAATGTGAGACTTCCTCGTTAGCCTGCGGTCGAGGTGAATACCTAGGTACTTGACTTTATTTTGCTGCGAAATAGGTGAGTAGTTAATTTGGATAGTCGAACGTGAGTACACTTTTGTTCATTAACTTTGATTTTCCAAAGTTCTAACCAAAACTCAAATATGCTCCTGCAAATTTCGCAAAGCTAATTGAATTCTGTGTCATCTGCAAAAGTTGAAGTCTGAATCTCGTGGGCATATCAGAGGCATAAATCAAATATATTTGTACGTCCCAGTATGCTACCTTGAGGAACTCCTGCCTCGATTGGCTGTGTTGGTATAAAACAATACCTAATTAAAAAAAATGTCTATTGGTTTAAAAATCATATGTGAAACTCGTGAAACTTATAATTTAACATTAATAATATTACGTGAAAATAATTGTCAATTTTTTACGCATGAAAGCAAAAACAATAAACCTTTCAAAGTAATTCTTCATGGTCTTGACTACAAAACGGAGTCAGAAGTAAAATCAGAACTTATCTCTTTCGGCTTAGAGTGTACAGAAGTAAAGTTAATAAAAAGAACATTTGAAAAATATGTTGATACAATTTACATCGTTTATTTTAAAAACGGTACTATTAAGATGAATGATCTCAGAAAAAATTTTAAATCTCTCTTCCGTACATTGATAAAATGGGAACATCAACGTAAAATAAAAAACAAACCTGTTCAATGCAGAAAATGTCAAATGCTCGGTCATGGGGTGAAGGGCTGCAATGTTAAAGTTCGATGTGCAAATTGTGCAGAAAAATATAAAACTATTGACTGTAAAGCAGAAAATAAAATTAAATGTGCCAATTGCGGTAATAATCATAAGTCAACTGATGCATCATGCCCAAGTCGTTCTGCTTCCCAGCGGCGAACATTGCCTACCACATTATTTCTCTTCGATGATGTGTGCCACACGTTGTAATCAATGAATGGTAACTTACAAAGTGTATGAAAGTAGTATATGGAGTTCCGAAAAATGAATTACGTTCATCTTTTGTATCACATTTATACACAAATATATTTTATTTTTTAGTTATAAATCAAATGTTCGCCGTCTTTGTCAGACTACTCGTACGTTGCAAAAATTTTAATTAACAAAATCAGATAAAAGTGCTAGAAAACAATTTAAAAAAGGTACAAGACAAAAGGAAAGACAAAACATTTAGGGAAAAAATAAAAGAATGCAGTAGACAAAAAACAAAACAAATTTATTTAATGGAATATTCCCAAAAAACTGAAGTGCGCAGTACGTACGAGCTGCCTACTGCCGGCTTACAATGTATGCGAGATTGTATTCGAGCTGCCTACCGCCGACTTACAAAGTATGCGAGAATGTATTCAGGCTGCCTACCGCCGACTTACAAAGTATGCGAGAATGTATTCGAGCTGCCTACTGCCGACTTACAAAGTATGCGAGATTGTATTCGAACTGCCTACTGATAGCTTACAATGTATGTTAGGAAGTAATGAGCTTTTGTTGGATGAACACCACACTAGCTCGCTTACTTTGTGTGCAGGTAGTAGGCGTTCACTCTACAAATGCGGCAATGTGTATGAAAAAGTATACTAGGATCGTATATGAGATGGTGTGCATTACTGACTTACAAGTGTGCATCGGATCATCGCTTACGTAAGCGAAACTTTGGCCGCTGGGTTATATTCAAATGAGAGAAAGAGTTTCGGATCACTCTAAGTGTTCTCACCACTCAATTTAACCTCAGCAATAATTTAGTTGACTTTCCACATCTTATTAGTAACAACAACGTTAGTACAAAAACCACTCAACAGAGTTGGAGATCAAAAAATAATAGCATTAATGCCGATGCAAATTATCCCCACATCTTCAATAGTGATAAAAACTCTTCGAATAATCATCAGAATAACTTATTCTCTGAGCCAGAATTTATTAATCTAACCATGGAGTTAATTACCAAACTGAGTGCGTGCAAAACCAAACAAGAACAATTTGGGGTTATTTCTGAATTAGCTTTTAAGTTTGTCTATAATAATGTGTAAAAAATGGCTTTGTGAAATAAAAAAATAGTTTTTTGGAATTGTAGAAGTATTCGTAATAAAATTTCTGAATTTTTAAATATCTTAGATACTTACGATATAGATATTTGTCTGTTAAGTGAGACCTGGCTCACTCAAACAAATACTCTCTCTCATCCTAATTATTCGTGTACAAGAGAAGATCGAATCAGCCAAAACGGTGGTGGTGTTGCCATATTAATTTAGAAAACAATTACCTATATGATAATTCCCAAAATTAATACTGATGTAATCGAGAATGTTGGTATTAAAATTAACACTGGTCAAACCTTTTATCTTAAAATTTTTAGTGTATATTTTCCTAGTGGACAAAATGATAGTGTGCTGAGGGCTAAATATAAAAGCGATTTACGAAAGCTCTTAAACAGCAACGATGAGTATCTAATATGTGGGGATTTGAATTCCTGACATAGAAATTAAAACTGCTTGCGTGCTAATCATGGGGAAATATTCTTAATGACTTCACACCATATTTTCGGTATCTATTCTATTTCCTAATTCTCACACTTTTATTCCTGCTGCGTCAAACTCTAACCCATCTACTTTTGATTTAATTCTAACCAACATTCCTCAGAGTGTTTCTCACCCTAATACTATTAATGATCTAAGCTCCGATCATCTACCGGTGTCATTTAATTTATCTACATCCACCCCCATTGTAAAAAATTTAGCTTATAACTTTGAATGTGCTAATTGGAATAAATATAAAAATATTTTGAAAGATACACTAAGCAATATGGTTAATGATTCGACATACAGTACAACTGATGCTATAGATAACCAAGTTGAAGTTTTTACTAGCTTCTGTTACAAGCGGTTAGGCAGTCTGTTCCAAAGACCTCGTCCAAAACTAACTTCATAAAACTTCCAGAATATATTTTGAATTTGATTAAATTAAGAAACCAATTTCGTAGAAATTGGGTGAGATACAGGGAATTATATTATTATAATTTAATGGCCAAATATTCAAATTTAATTCGTAACGAAATTCATTTGTTTAGAAACCGGCAGTGGAATAAAAAACTAATTACAATGGGCAAAGGATAAAAACCATTCTGGAATGTCAACAAAATTTTGAAGAATGAGAAAAGAGGATGTCATTCTTTATTAACTCCTGATAGCACCCTTGTTTCAGATGAAGACAAGGCAAATGCGTTCGCAAGTAGTTTTAAACTAAATCACAGGGTTTCTGAAGAATTAGGTTCACCTAGTCGTGCCAATATGGTGCATCAAGTGGTCGATCACTTCGATAACCTAGATATTATTACTCCTTCTTCAAAAAAAGTTACGGTAAGTGACGTTGAGGTTATAATATATAACCTTAAAAAAAGAAAATCTTGTGGTTTAGATGAAATAAATAATCGGATGCTAAAAAATCTACCCTAAATTGGTGTTAGTTTTATAACAAGCATATGCAATTCCTGTTTGAATTTGCAATACTTTCCAAATATTTGGAAAACTGCCAAAGTTATACCTGTTCCTAAACCTGTAGTGCGATTCACTATGCTATTTAAGCCCCAATTATTTCGGTTAAAATTATTAACCACAAAATTAACCTTTTTCCTATTCACAAGTACTTTAAACACCATATACTGGGGGTTTAAAGTCAGCTGTTTGAGGCAGCTGTTATATTTAACCACATAAATAGGTGTTAGTTAACACCCCAATTTTTTGTGGGTTTAAAAAAAGTGTTGATATTGTTTACATATTTATTTCATTTAATTTATGTAATAAACTATTTGTCTAATAAAAAAAAACAATAAAAGTTAGCAAACAACAAAAATAAATCTTGGAAATAATATTTTTGTATAAAACAATAATTAAAAAATTTTTTATTCATTATGTATTTCGTTTTCCTTTAGAAAACTTCTTAAGGAAAGTGAGTCTCTATTGGTAATACTTTTTCTGATTTGTACAGCTTCGCAGCAGGGATTCCACAAGGATCTGTTCTTGGACCAATTTTATATAATATTTACTGTGCTGACATACCCTTAATTAGTCCATGTAAATTTGCTGCTTATGCAGATGATTTGGCAATCTACTATAGCCATGAACTCAGTCAGAATATTTTGACTGAAATTCAATGCGCATTAGACCGTTTGGAGGAATATTATTTTAAATGGAGGATAAAAATCAATCCTAATAAGACATAAGCCATCTTTTTCACAAGGAAAAGAAAACCTTGTTATCTACCTAGGAGCAATCTCACTCTTTCTAGCTACAGCATTATTTGGTCCAAAAATATAAAATATCTAGGGATTTGTCTAGATACTAAATTAACTTTTAACCCACATATATATATCACATATTATTGATAAAATTAACAAATATAAAAAATAGCAGAAACTCCACCCTAAATAACTGCAATAAAATGTTGATAATAAAAACAATATTTCAGGCTATAATACTTTATGGTTGCCCGGTATGGGGCAACTGTGCTAAAGCCCACATTAAACGCCTTCAAATAGCACAAAACAAAATCTTGAAAATGGCCCTAAAACTACCATGGCATTTTTCCACCATAAGATTATTGTTATTGGCGTAGTCGTAAAACGACAGCTCTCGTAGTAGCTGTCGCATTTACACGCATTTATGTTACTGATCCTCGCTCTTATAGGGGCATTAGTCTTCTTCCAGTGCTTGGAAAAGTACTGGAGAGGATAATGGTCTTTCGACTGAAAGAGTGTCCAGGTGCAGCACTGTCTGAATTCCAGTTCGGTTTCAGGGAGGGGAGGTCTGTTGACGATGCCTGGCTGCATGTTAAGTCAAGTGTTGCTAGCTCTGCGGAAAGATATGTACTGGGACTCTTCGTAGACTTCAAGGGGAGGTCTGTTGACGATGCCTGGCTCCATGTTAAGTCAAGTGTTGCTAGCTCTGCGGAAAGATATGTACTGGGACTCTTCGTAGACTTCAAGGGTGCGTTTGACAATCTCCTGTGGAGTGTAGTTCTCGATAGACTGCGTAGTGTAGGCTGTCGGGAGCTCGCTCTATGGGAGAGTTACTTCTGCGGTAGGAAAGCCTGTGTGGTGGGCGCCAGCGACACGGTTTGGAGGGACGTTGTACGCGGCTGTCCGCAGGGGTCCATCTGTGGTCCATTTTTATGGAACCTCATGATGGATTCCCTGCTGAGGTCGTTGCAGCGTGACTTCAAACTGTGTGCATATGCGGATGACTTGCTCATCTTGGTTGAAGGACAGTCTCGTGCTGATCTGGAAAGCCGGGGTGAGAGGGCCATGCGTGTTGTGCGCGAGTGGGGCGATAGTGTGGGTGTGGAGGTGGCTATGGACAAGACCGTGCAATGCTGCTGAAAGGAAGGTTGTCTCGGGGTCGTCCACCACTCGTTCGCTCTGGCGGCATTAGTCTCCGGTATGCGACGGAAGTCAAATACCTGGGAATAATGGTGAGTGAGAGGTTGAACTTTATGGTTCACCTCTCATATGTGAGGGACAGGCTTACTGCTGTAGTAGGTAAAGTTAGGCGCATCCTTAGAAGTGAATGGGGCCTCAGCAGGCGGGCTACTCGTACCATATATGGTGGACTGTTTGTTGCATGCGCAGCTTATGGTGCGCCTGTGTGGTACGAGACAGTCATGACTGTTGTTGGCCGCAATAAGATAAAGTCCGCCCAGAGAACTGCGATGCTTGCTTGCATGCCAGTTTGTAGGACGGTGTCAACAGATGCTCTACAGGTCTTGCTGGGGGTGGCTCCCCTTGATCTGGAGGTGATTCGCCGTGCGATCGCCTTCAAGGTTAGGAAGGGGCTACCGCTTTGTCCACATGATTGGCTTTCTGCTCTTGATCTTGTGGTTAATAGGGAACCCAGTCAGATCAAGGCGCTCCTTTGGGAGCGCCTTGTGTCTGCCTGGCGGGCGCGATGCGCGAATAGTACAAAGGGGCGAGCAACGCACGAATTCATTCGCGAGGCTGATTTTGTTGTGGGACGGCCGGAATTTGGCTTCAGTCTCAGTACGGGCTTCTTGCTTACGGGGCATGGTTCCCTCAATGCATTTTTGCATAAGAGGGGCCTGTCCGAGACTGCGCTGTGCAGATGTGGTGAGAGCCCTGAGGACTGGAGACACGTTCTGGTCGAATGTCATCTTTATGATGACATTAGGGATCTAGAGGGAATGGGCGTAGTAGGGGCGGGCGACCATTGGGATTTCAGTAGGGTTTTGGCGGTCGGCGCGTCTTTTGACGCGTTGGGCGCGTATGCCCGTGAGGTCTTTAGGCGGAGACCAAGGTAGGGAGGGTAGCCTCCCTGTTGTTGCCATTTCCGGAACCGTCGTTTGTTGAACCGCAGGTTCGCGCGAGTTACGTCAGAGACAGCTCCGACTCCACCAAAAATAAATGTTAATTGGCAAAAATAATAAAAGGTCGATTACCCAACTAAAGTTGTGCAATCGACACTTCCGGCTTTATTATTAATTAAGAAAAAGACACCGACCTGTTAGCCAGTGTAATTTGACACTCTTTAGTTTTAAGCAAATACAACTTCCTATCTTTTTGCTAATTCAACAAAACAATTTATAAATTAATTTTAAGTTATTAATTAGGTCAAGTTATATGTAAGCATTTTTTGATTGTGGTAAAATAAAATAAAAACCAATTGTAAATTAGTTTTAAGACCCCCAATTGATTTAATCAATAAAGAAAGAAGGTCTAAAGACCGAACAAAAACTTATTTTTTTATCACTTTGCTTCATGTAAAGTTTTAAGTGGCGCAGTCGCGGTAGGATCTAGTTCCGAAGGATTAGATAGGTGAACATAACATAAAATTTTGAACAATTTTATATCCTGAAGGATTAAAAGAAAAAAAAAGAATTCCTTAAGGAATTTTAAAAAGAACAAACCAACTTTTTTTAAAAAGAAAAAAAATATTAACAAAAAAAAAAATTCAACAAAGACAAATTTTACAAGTAAAACGAGTGAAGAAATCATAAATCACAAAATCATCAAAATGGAAGCATCCAATGCAGCAGATTCAACCCCAACAAATAACCCAACCAACACCGATGAACCACCAATAGCTTTATCAGAAGTCCTGAAGGAAGCTTCAAGAATCCGAGAATACAACGGAAGCAGAGATTACGCCCTATCCTCATTTATAAGGGAAGCCGAGCTGTTTATTCCGATTTTTAAAGGTACTACTTTAGAAGATTACGTATTTCAAAGATGTATAGTCAACAAAATCCAAGGATCAGCACTAAACATAATACGGACTTTGGGGCCCAATCCAAACTGGAGTCAGATAAAAAAGGAGATCATCGCGAATTTTGGCATCAGAGAAACATACCACCAGCTATATCACAAAGCCCTATCAGCAAGTAACGTTAACGTAAGTGAATATTATTTTAATTTAAGTAGAATCTTAAATAAGCTTAATGAAAAGTACGAACAAGACGAGGATAAACCTATTGAATTTAATCCAAAAATAAATGAGTCTATGATTTTGAAAACTTTCTTAAATAATATTCCGCCTTACATGGCCAGCATCATATACAGTAGGGACGTCTCAAACATTAGATTAGCTTATCATACCTTGGAGGAGACAGGGATAATAAGACAGAATAGGCGTACTGAAAATAGGGAATTTAACTACATAGGTCATAGTTCACGAAATAGACAAACAAACAATGGTGCTCAGTTCAAACAACAAAATAATTCGAATCCTTTTAGACAGCCAAATAATTCTGGACAATTTAGGCAGACAAATCAATCAGGAATGTACCGACATACTCAACCATTTATTTCAAACCCATTCAGATCAGAACAACATAGGCAAGCATCAGGACAAACTAGAAACTCGTTTAGACAAAACTTTAGCAATAGACCAGAACCAATGGAAATTGACCACATCGAGGAAGGAAATTTTCAGTCACCAGCCTTAAAGCAAGTTTACCGTTAGTTGAACTAAAAATAGGTAAAACCAAAATAAAATGCTTAATAGATACAGGTTCTTCAACCACTTTACTAAATAAAGACATTCTCCCTCAATATGAACGTATAAAATTAAAGAAACCCTTAGTCTTTAGAACACTAAACGGACAGATGGAAGTCAACTATGAAATTATAACAGAAATCCCAAAAGAATTTAAAGACAGTAACCTTATGTGTTGGAAGCTGACGGACTTTAAGAACAAACAATTTGACGGATTAATAGGACAGAATATTTTAAAACTTTTAAAAGCCAATATAAATATAGGCGATGAATATATCGAAGTTAATAATAATAGAATTAAATTCTGCAATGCATGCCCATTTGATTATGAAAACATTCATATACTGGAGGGTGCAGAAAACGGCGAAGTCATACAAAAGCTCATAAGAGACGACATGACAAAGGAAGAGACTAGAAAACTACAGGCTATATTAAACAAAAATAGGGATTTATTTTTTCAAGAGGGCATGGTATTAAGCCATACCCATGAAATTCAACATGAAATCGTTACAAGGACAAATAACCCCGTATATTCTAAAATATACAGATACCCTCAAATTCATGAGGATGAAATAAATCGTCAAATGAGAGAAATGCTCGAACAAAATATTATCAAAGAAAGCACTTCTCCATACAACTCGCCAATCTGGATAGTCCCTAAAAAGACGGACTACTCTGGAAAGAAAAAATGGCGGATAGTCATAGATTATCGAAAGCTTAATGAAATAACAGTGGACGATAAATTCCCTATGCCAAATATTGAGGGCATATTAGACAAACTTGGGAAGTCCCAATATTTCACAACCCTTGACTTAGCCAAGGGTTTTCATCAGATAAAAATTCGAAACGAAGATAGAAAAAAAAACAGCATTTTCAACTCCATTAGGTCATTACGAATTTATTCGTATGCCTTTTGGTCTGAAAAATGCACCTTCTACATTTCAACGTCTGATGAATTCCGTTTTAAGAAACCTTATTAACAAGATCTGTGTCGTATACCTCGACGACATATTGATCTTCAGCACTAGTATAGAGGAACATACGGAAAATATACAAAGAGTATTTGTTAGGCTACGTGAACATAATTTAAAAATCCAAGTGGATAAGTGCAAATTTTTTGCAAAAGAAACAGAATATTTGGGACACATTCTGACTACAGAAGGTGTCAAACCAAATCCTTTGAAAATAGAAACAATACAGAAGCTGAAGCTTCCAGAAACTCAAAAACAAATAAAGTCTTTTCTTGGAGCTACCGGTTAATACCGAAAGTTCATCCGAGACTATGCAAAAATTGCACAAGGTATGACAAAATACCTCAAGAAAAACACAAAAATTAATAAAACTGACCCTCAGTACATTGATGCATTCCAAAAACTGAAAAGGCAACTTATTAACCCACCCATACTTAAATACCCAGACTACACCAAGAAATTTAAGCTGATAACTGATGCCAGTGATTATGCCATTGGGGCCGTACTCATGCAAGGCGACCATCCGGTCAGTTATGCAAGCAGAACCCTCAACGATCATGAAAGAAAATATGCAACCGTAGAAAAGGAACTACTAGCAATAGTTTAGGCTGTCAAGTACTATAGGCCATATATTTATGGAAGACCCTTTGATCTCGCAACGGACCATCAGCCTTTAGTCTGGCTTTATACAAAACACAAAGGAAAGGACATCAACCCGAGACTTCAAAGATGGCTTATGGAGTTAGGCGAATATAACATAAATATGAATCATATTAAGGGTAAAGAGAATAGAATTGCAGTCTTTTTAAGTAGAATTAACTCTGATACAGGAGAAATCCATGCAATTGACAATGATGATAACATTAGTACAGCAGCAACAGTCCACTCACAGCAGGAAGAACAAAACTATCACTTCCCAATTCTAGACACAGTTGTAAATAGATTTACAACTCAAATAATATTAACTGAATACAAAACAAAGGAAATCGAAATTGTACACGGAAAAAGGAAAATTTTCGTAAGTAAAGATGATATTGAGTCCAACTTCATGACCGATATTTTTAGGAGATTCTTAAAAAAAGGTAAAGTAGGGATTTTTTCTGAGTTAGGTGATGAAATTTATAATCAAGTACAGCTAAAGCTGATTGAACTTTTTGACAATAGCATAAAGTTTTACAGGTGTAGTCACCATGCAAAAGACATGAGCAGTGAAGACGAAACTTTTAAGCAAATTGCAAAGTACCACAAGTTAGAAACGGGACATGGTGGTATTACAGAAAATTATGAGGGATTAAAAAAGAAAATTTATTTTAAAAACCTAAAAACTTTAGTTCATAAATATATTAATAATTGTGATACTTGTAATAAGTCGAAATACGATCGCAATCCTCTAAAACCAAAATTTCATTTAACAGAGACCCCCTCAGATGTAAATCAGATTATACACTTAGACGTATATACCATTAAGAAGCACAGCTTCATGACATTCATAGATAAATTTTCTAAACATGCAGTAGCAATCTATTTAGAAGATAGAAACAGTACAACAATTGTTGAAAAGTTAAGACAATTTCTATCAGTTAGAAGTAAGCCTACTAAAATAATCACAGACAACGAATTTAATTCTACAAATGTTAAACAGTTTTTAAGACAGGAAGGAATTGAGGTTGATTTTACGAAACCCAATAGCCATACTGGAAATGCGGATATAGAAAGACTACACAGTACGATTTCAGAAAAATACAGGGCATTGGAATCGGAAAATTCTGTACTATCGACACAAGAACGAGTTTTTAAATGTATAGAATGGTATAACAAATCATTTCATTCAATTATTAAAGTAAGACCAATGGATGTTGTAGAAGGCAGGGTTGACAAAGGTAAACTAAAACAAAGAATAGAACAGGCAAAACTTCATATAGTTAATAAGAGAAATGAGAAGAGGGAAAATTATGAAAAAGTAGATGAAGAAGGTTATGTTAAAAATTATAAAACATTGAGACATAAATATGAACCTAGATACCGTAAACTAAAACTAGAAGACGTACATCCTACAAATATTAAACGGAAAAATAAATTTTCAGATCAAATGGATATTAATCGTTATAATGACTATAATTCCAACGACAACAGGATCTCTGACAATCCAACCAATCAATAATTCCGACGGATTCGCCGAAATCAAATTAGATGAAACAAAAATAATTTTAAACTATAACAAAATCATTCATATAATAGATATTCAAAAAATAACAGAGCTAATCAACAGCTTAGAAAAAGAAATAACGCAATTTCAATCCATTACAAATAAAATTCTTCTTGAACATGAACTAGAAAAACTTAAGGTAAAGGTACAAACCTTACACAGTAACAGACGTAAAGAGGTTTATTTAACGCTATAGGCTCAGGATTAAAGTGGATAGCAGGAACAATGAGTGACGAGGACCGAAGAGACATTGAAGAGCACTTAAAAATGATAGACGAAAACAATCACAAAACAATAGACAATATTAATAAAAACATATACATAAATGACTACTTCAATCGGACACTAAACAAACTTAAGACAACAATAGATACAGACAGGAAAATTATCTCAAACCAGTTCAACATAATAAGGAAGAATGACGATAAAATACTTGATGAGATAAACTATTTAGATACTCTACTCAAACTAAAAATTCTATCAGACAATTTAGAACACATTCAAAATAATATAGTTTCCGCAAGACTCAGTGTAATGACCAGTAATATTCTAACGGACAAAGAAGTAAACGATTTTAAAATTGATTTTTACGAACTTCAGTATATGCGGTTAGGAGCCGCAAAATACAAAGACGAGCACATTATATTTGTAGTAAAATTCCCTAAAGACACAGTGACCGTTAAAAGATCTCTTATTATACCCATTACAGATGCAAATTCCACACAATTAAATTTTAAACCACAATGTCTTATTGTTTGTTTTTGTTTTTGTTTGTTTTTGTCAAGGGCTGGGCCACAAGGGGGTGGCCAACTGACTCACCCGTGAGGGTGAATGTTGAATGTTTGTGTTGCTTATTGTTTATTGTGCTATGTGCCCGTGTGTGTTTTATGTTACGGGTGATGCAGTTTTGTTCGTTGTGTGGCTGCTGATTTGCTGTTGTCGCTGACGTTCCTGTTGTTCCTGTTTTTATGTTGCTGTTTGCTGTTATTGCTGTGTTCCTGTGTGCTGTTTACTGTAAGTATGGTTGCAGGGGGTCACCAGTCCCCGAGCCGTTTGGGGCTCTACTGGTAGTAGTCCTTGGGCTACGAAGTCTGACCGGAGACTTAAATCTGGTACCACGGGAACCGGGAGCCCCAGGAACTTGTTCCTGCCCGGTTATGGTGCGGCCCTTCGGGGAGTATCGTGGTGGTTGTGGTTTAAACCCAAATCGCGGGGAGAGTTCATTTGAGCTCGATGTGGAGTTGCATTGCGACCGGGTGCCGTGACCCAAAGATCGGAAGGAGTTTTAGAAAGGCTCCGCTCCTAACCAAGGGGGAGATCATGTCCAAACAACATGAGATCGAATTGGTACTCATGCATGGCAGTTTGTCATGTATGGGGGCGCTGGTAGACGCATTGTATTCACCCGGTGTTAAGATCACCGTGGGGTAAGGCCACAATGGCAGGTACCCACGTAAATCGTTTTCACAACTGTAAAAGAGGAATTTTCAAAGTACGCAACAAGGTATATCAACAACAAGGTATATATATATGTATATATATATATATATATATATATATATATATATATATATATATATATATATATATATATATATATATATATATATATATATATATATATATATATATATATATATATATATATATATATATATATATATATATATATATATATATATATATATATATATATATATATATATATATATATATATATATATATTTGGAGCTTCACCCAAATCCTCTTGCACGAAATATACTTAATTTTGAAGGCCACTCTCGATTGAGAAGGAGGGATACCCTTGCCACCATCAGAACGTTCAATAGGTGAGTTTACCGATATTGACCGTGCAAAATAAAAAATTTTTGTCTAGCATTGGCTGGACTTAATTAATTTTATGTATTTAGTATTAAGATTTGAATTCTTATTGTTAGTTTACTTTGTGAAGATTCAATAGATAAATGAATGGAAAAAAAGTCAAATGTTCAGAAATACTACTCCTTCTTTCGTCCTCCTAACAATCTATTTTCTTAGTTCCGGTACAAAGCACTGCATATGTAGGGGTCATGCCCTGAGTACTGGTTCAAGATAAAAAAAAAGTCGAAAACGTCGTAAATAAAATAAATTCTAGGAAAACCTAGGTATTGATGAAATCACTGGTAAAATGCTTATGCAGTTACCTCGAGTTGTTAGATTAATTATTTTTATTTTTAACGCTAATTTACGTCTAGAGTATTATCCTGCAGAGTGGAAAGTGTCTATGATTACTATTATAATCACGCTAGGGAAGGATCCCATCAAATTAGAATCATACACTTTCAAAACTGTAAGTTGACTCCAATACAGAATGATGTAGGATGTATTCCTTATCATCAATTCGGCTTTCGGTCTAAACACAGCACTATATAATAAACACATAGAGTAGTAAATGTGTTAAGAAAGACTTTTGAGAACAAGAAATATTGCTCACATCTATTCATTGTCGTTTCCTACGCTTTTGAAAAAGTGTCACACGATGGTTTGACAAAATAAAGTTAAACTTGCCTGCAAATACTCATAAGCTTCTGGAAAGCTACTTATGCGGCCGAAAACTTGTTATCAGAGAAGGCGACTTTGTAAGGCCAACACAGCCAATCGAGGCAGGAGTTCCTCAAGGTAGCATACTGGGGCGTACAAATATATTTGATTTAAATTTTATAACAATAACTGTACTGCATGTTTGTATGGCAGATATGATAGAAACCCAACTAGAGAACTGCTAAGTAATTCATTAATTCCAACAAAGCCACGAGAGATTATACATATGGATATTTACTTCAACGACAAAATCATGTATTTAGTAGCAATTGATAAATTTTTTAAATATATTACTGCTCGAAGAATAACAACAAAAATAGATTTAGACAACGAAGCGGAAGAAATAATCATAAATAATTACCCCGAATGTAAACGACTATTAACAGATAACGAAGCAAGTTTCATTGCTCCATCTTTTAAACAAATGTGTATAAAACACAGAATAGAAAAAATCGAAACCCCAGTTTACAGATCCAAAGCGAACGGGCAGGTAGAGAGAGCTCACAACACTATTGGAGAATTAGCCAGGATATTTAAAATTGAGAACTCATCATCCACGAAGGACGAAATATCGAGAGCAATAAAGGAGTTAAACAATACCATCCACTCAGTTACAGTATACCGCCCTGCTGATATATATTTTGGAAGAACTCCATATGACACAGATGGTATCACAAAGAAATTAAAACAAGCGTCAACAAACGTATTGGAACGGCTTAATAAAGGTACCAAACATAGAGAATTTAAAGAAGGTACACAAATATTTGTGAAAACCACTACAAGATCAAAGTCATCACCTAAATACCGTAAAGAAATTGTAAAAGAAGACAGAAGAGAGACTGACCTAACCAGAAGAGGAGCAATAGTTCACAAAGATATTATAAAAAAATATATAATGCCTGAAAATGACAAAATTATACCCAATATTAGCGCTGCTGGTAAAACTATTCTAGATAGCCAAAGCATCAACACAAATTGAAAACGTGGAAAAAAAACATACATATTAACCCGTACTAACGACGTATATTTATTTGATGATTTCACGTTCCTGTTTCACGTAACTAATTTAACAAAGATCTCCAAAGCTCATGAACAAATATTTGAAGGATATTATAAACCCACTCTTAAAGAAGAAATCTTAATGAAGAAAATTGAAATATGTATGAATTAATGTTAAATAGTCGAACTTTATTTTTAATATTTCTAATATTATATGATGATGGGTTGGTATCATTCGTCTAGCTCGAGTTCAATCCTGGTTAAAGCCAAGAAATATTTTTATTTATAATTATAACAATAATTGCTGCGATCATTAACTCTTGATCAAAGAAGACAGGAAAAAATAATTGAATACACTAAAGCTGGGGGACAACTAGCTGTTTCACAGTCGCTACACTGCTCATCAGCACCCACTAGGATTCGAACTCAGTACCATGTAAACATGATGTATTTTTAATACGGCTGCTTAACCAACTCAGCCACTGAGCCCTTATTTATTTTTTCCAGCTTTAGTGTATTCAATTATTTTTTCCTGTCTTCTTTGATCAAGAGTTAATGATCGCAGCAATTATTGTTATAATTATAAATAAAAATATTTCTTGGCTTTAACCAGGATTGAACTCGAGCTAGACGAATGATACCAACCCATCATCATATAATATTAGAAATATTAAAAATAAAGTTCGACTATTTAACATTAATTCATACATATACATATATCTCACAGCACAGAGACTGTCAACATACATACATACGTACGTTGATAAATAATGAAAAATAACTGGTTGTTCAGTGACAGCAAACTGCAGTACAAACAACTGGGATTATAACAAATTGCATATGTGATCAATACGAGACAAATATAGACGAAAAAATAAATAAGGGCTCAGTGGCTGAGTTGGTTAAGCAGCCGTATTAAAAATACATCATGTTTACATGGTACTGAGTTCGAGTCCTAGTGGGTGCTGATGAGCAGTATAGCGACTGTGAAACAGCTAGTTGTCCCCCAGCTTTAGTGTATTCAATTATTTTTTCCTGTCTTCTTTGATCAAGAGTTAATGATCGCAGCAATTATTGTTATAATTATAAATAAAAATATTTCTTGGCTTTAACCAGGATTGAACTCGAGCTAGACGAATGATACCAACCCATCATCATATAATATTAGGAAAATTGAAATATTAAGCGATCAACTTAGCGAGCATAAAATTAAGAAACGAGCATTAAATTTTTTAGCAACAGCCTTGAAGTTCATTACTGGTATACCAGATCATACTGATGTATTTCAAATAGAGAAAGCATTAAACGCCTTACTCGAGAATAATGACAAACAAAAAATAATTAACTCCAGATTTGAAAAATTATTAGATTCTATTGAAGGAAAGAAAACAAGAAATCACATCCTAATCGAACAAATTCATGACGAATTATTATTATTAGTAAGAACCATAAACGCAGCTAAAAATAATGAATACTTAACTGAAGCATTAAATTTGAATGATATCAAGGAAATAGTGAATCACGAATTTTCCTCTATACCAATAATTAATGTTCTGGAGTATGCCGACATTTACATCGCAAGAGCCGATGACTCTATTATAACTATCTACAAATACCCCATTATAAATAATTTATGTAAATTGTTTAAATTTACACCACTAAGTATTAAACACGGAAAGATTTCAACTGACAACGAAATTGCTCTATGCAACAATAATTATACTAGAGTATACAACTGCAAAAACTTCTTGAGCAAAAACATTTGCAAAACAAATAATAACAACGACCACTGCATCAAACCTTTGCTGGAAAATCGAGAAGCCAAATGTACAATATTACCAGAATATAATTATCCATTCTTACAAATAGACGATGGATTTATCCTTGTAGATGGTAAAAATATTATAAACACAGTGCTAGTGAAATATACAAACGAGGTAACAATAAATAATATTACATATAAAAATATTTTTGATGAAATGATAGAAGCCGTACATAACAAACATGATGAATCATTAGAAGTAATAAGAATTATAGAATCTTCATCTGAATTTAATAATATAGACTATCTAAAAAAATTTTTGATACCAATGGAAGAACGTCCTATCAAAACATCCCTATACATAATTTTAGCAATTGTTGTTATAATTATAATTATATGTTTTATCTTAAAACTAATAAAATACTATACAACTTTCAAACAAATTAGATCTAGAAACCATTTTCAAGTTTTATACAATAAAGAATTAGGAAAAATCACACTAGAAAATACTCAGGTTTGAATCGGGACGATTCATTTTAAGTGGGAGGAGAGTTATGAGATAGGAACCAGCATGAGACATTCGTTATCACTTACATAGTAACAAATAATTGTATTAAGTAACAAAGAATTATACCCCTATTTTTTACAAACAAATATTACATCATGTTAATAAACAAAGAACCATTAACCTTTATCAACATAAACAGACCTTGAAATATAACCAACATAAGTATTCTATTTTCATAAACATCTTATTGTTAGCGATAAGAAATATTCTATTGTTAGCGATAAGCAATATTACAATCTTTGTCACTAAGAAATGTACATCCTAATTTTAAGTATATATAATACTAGAATTAATCTTTTTAACCAGTTCATAAGTAAACTCAATAACGATAAGTCCTGGGATTCGTAAGAACTCAGAAACTAATTTAATTTAATATTATAACGAGTGATTTTTTTGCTATTACCTTTTTGGCAACACTAGTTTTGACAGCTCACGCACGTTTTGTATCTTGTGTCACTGTCAAACATTTTCAGTTTGGTCTATAATTTAATGATGAATCGTCTTACAAACGAACAACGCTTGCAAATTATTGAATTTTATTACCAAAATGCGTGCTCTGTTAAGAAAGTTCATCGCGCGCTTCTTCCATTTTATGGTCAGTTTAATCGACCTACTGAGGCTTCTATTTGGGCTATTGTAAAAAAATTTCACACCAAATTTACATAGTTGGACATTAAACCACCAACACACTTACGTAGAGTGCGAACTGAAGAAAATATCGCAGCCGTATCGGCCAGTGTTGGTGATGACCGTGAATTATCGATTCGGCGCCGTTCGCAGCAATTGGGCCTCTGTTACTTCACTACGTGGAAAATTTTGCGGAAGGATTTGGGTGTGAAGCCTTATAAGATACAGCTGGTGCAAGAATTGAAGCCACATGACCTACCACAACGCGAAATTTTTGGTGAATGGGCTCTTGAAAAGTTAGATGAAGATCCACTTTTTTATCGAAGAATTGTGTTCAGCGACGAGGCTCATTCCTGGTTGAATGGATGCGTGAACAAGCAAAACTTCCGTATTTGGAGTGAAGAGCAGCCAGAAGCATTGCAAGAGCTACCAATGCATCCACAAAAAACAACCGTTTGGTGCGGATTATGGGCTGGCGGCATCATTGGGCCGTATTTCTTCAAAGATGATTCGAATCACAACGTTACTGTGAATGGTGAGCGCTA
The DNA here is from genome assembly GCA_914767995.1 of Thecocarcelia acutangulata. Lineage (NCBI taxonomy): Eukaryota > Metazoa > Arthropoda > Insecta > Diptera > Tachinidae > Thecocarcelia > Thecocarcelia acutangulata. Next base: position 50,475,713 of record OU612095.1, on the reverse strand, counting down.
CCGTGCGATGATAACATACTTTTTTTTTGTCCAAAATGGAAGAGCTTGACTTGCATGACATGTGGTTTCAACAAGACGGTGCCACATGCCACACAGCACGCGAAACAATGGACCAATTGAGAGGCGAGTTCGGTGAACAGTTTATTTCGCGCTTGGGACCAGTCAATTTGCCGCCCAGATCGTGCGATTTAACGTCTCTAGACTATTTTTTGTGGGGCTATGTTAAGGCTAATGTCTATAGCGACAAGCCCGCTTCGATTGACGCACTGGAAGCCAACATTGCCAACATTATTCGTGAGATACCGGTCGAAATGTTGGAAAAAGTATGCCAAAATTGGACTAAACGTATGGACCATTTGAGGTGCAGCCGCGGCCAACATTTGCATGAAATAATATTCAAACATTAAATTATATCGACCCAACTATCGATCCAAATAAATATTTCATGCATTTTTCTGAATTTTATGTGTTTTTTTTTTTTTTTAAATTTCCGATAGTTCTTATAAAATCACCCATTATTTTGTAATAAATAAAGTACACTTCAAGATACGGTTGTATCTTGAAGTAAAAATATTTTTTACACAAAAAGGAACTAAGTTTCTTAACTCATGTACGACCCTTATTGTGTTTGGCGTTTTTATGGCGAAAGACGGACGTTTTTGAAAAATGGTACCGTGATTGGCGAAAGACGCCAGTGAATACGACAAATTTCAAATCTATTACAAAAACGCCATTAAAATGCTACCGTGCTTGGCGTATTTGCCTTTCAAAAGGGAGCAAATTTGTCGTCAACGTATTTGCTCACGACAGATAACTAAAATCTGATAAAAATAAAAAAATATCAAAAATAAAAATATGAATTCAATTCTCTTCATTTTTAACATATGATTGCTATTATTTTTACTCATTTGGTGAGTATTTATTTATTTATATATGCATGTATATTTAAAAAATAGTAAACCGGCGGGACACACCGCTTGCGAAAATATAAATTATATTGGTCCACCATCCCGTTCCGTAGAGGGATGTACGAAGGCCTGGACTGATTTGAAACATTTGTGAACAAACATTTATAATACAATATTTTCTAACATATTTTTTCTTAGAAAGCAAAAATATTTTCACTTGCTGCTGTCTGAGCTGCTTTTTAGTTCAATGTCTGCTTTTCCACTTTATATTCAGAGGATAAGTAAAATGCAACACAACATTTTTACAAAATTTATTTGCACCAATTAATAAACAATATGAAAAAAAATATTACTATTTTTATTCTCTTTGTTATTTTTAAACATTTTTTTGGCACTTCTTTAACAGGATGCTTCATAATCATTTAGTTTAGCATAATCTTTTACATTATGATTCATTTACAAAATTTGGCTTGTCGAAAATTTTAGACGGTAACATAAGAGTGTAAATGCGACAGCTACTACGAGAGCTGTCGTTTTACGACTACGCCAATCACAATAATCTTATGGTGGAAAAATGCCATGGTAGTTTTAGGGCCATTTTCAAGATTTTGTTTTGTGCTATTTGAAGGCGTTTAATGTGGGCTTTAGCACAGTTGCCCCATACCGGGCAACCATAAAGTATTATAGCCTGAAATATTGTTTTTATTATCAACATTTTATTGCAGTTATTTAGGGTGGAGTTTCTGCTATTTTTTATATTTGTTAATTTTATCAATAATATGTGATATATATATATATGTGGGTTAAAAGTTAATTTAGTATCTAGACAAATCCCTAGATATTTTATATTTTTGGACCAAATAATGCTGTAGCTAGAAAGAGTGAGATTGCTCCTAGGTAGATAACAAGGTTTTCTTTTCCTTGTGAAAAAGATGGCTTATGTCTTATTAGGATTGATTTTTATCCTCTATTTAAAATAATATTCCTCCAAACGGTCTAATGCGCATTGAATTTCAGTCAAAATATTCTGACTGAGTTCATGGCTATAGTAGATTGCCAAATCATCTGCATAAGCAGCAAATTTACATGGACTAATTAAGGGTATGTCAGCACAGTAAATATTATATAAAATTGGTCCAAGAACAGATCCTTGTGGAATCCCTGCTGCGAAGCTGTACAAATCAGAAAAAGTATTACCAATAGAGACTCAGAAGTGTCTATTGTGCAAAAAGTTTTTTATTAGCTTTACAAGAAACAAAGGTATGTCAAATTGTATATTAAACCACACTGCCAGACTGAGTCAAATGCTTTTTCAACGTCCAGCAGAACAAGCGCGGTTGATTGTTTTGCTGCTAAACTATTTTTGACATCATTACAAATTCTTTTCACCTGATGGATAGTGGAGTAAGATTTTCTGAAACCAAATTGTTCATTGGGTAATATCTGTTTTGTATTTAAGACCATTAAAACCTTTTCGCTTACAATTTTTTCCAAGACTGCTTAGCAAGCTTATAGGCCTGTAGTTCTCGGGGGTAGTTTAGTATTTTTCCAGGTTTAGGAACAGGTATAACTTTGGCAGTTTTCCAAATATTTGGAAAGTATTGCAAATTCAAACAGGAATTGTATGTACTTGTTAAAAAACTAACACCAATTTTAGGTAGATTTTTTAGCATCCGATTATTTATTTCATCTAAACCACAAGATTTTCTTTTTTTAAGGTTATATATTATAACCTCAACGTCACTTACCGTAACTTTTTTGAAGAAGGAGTAATAATATCTAGGTTATCGAAGTGATCGACCATTTGATGCACCATATTGGCACGACTAGGTGAACCTAATTCTTCAGAAACCCTGTGATTTAGTTTAAAACTACTTGCGAACGCATTTGCCTTGTCTTCATCTGAAACAAGGGTGCTATCAGGAGTTAATAAAGAATGACATCCTCTTTTCTCATTCTTCAAAATTTTGTTGACATTCCAGAATAGTTTTTATCCTTTGTCCATTGTACTTAGTTTTTTATTCCACTGCCGGTTTCTAAACAAATGAATTTCGTTACGAATTAAATTTGAATATTTGGCCATTAAATTATAATAATATAATTCCCTGTATCTCACCCAATTTCTACGAAATTGGTTTCTTAATTTAATCAAATTCAAAATATATTCTGGAAGTTTTATGAAGTTAGTTTTAGGCGAGGTCTTTGGAACAGAATGCCTAACCGCTTGTAACAGAAGCTAGTAAAAACTTCAACTTGGTTATCTATAGCGTCAGTTGTACTGTATGTCGAATCATTAACCATATTGCTTAGTGTATCTTTCAAAATATTTTTATATTTATTCCAATTAGCACATTCAAAGTTATAAGCTAAATTTTTTACAATGGGGGTGGATGTAGATAAATTAAATGACACCGGTAGATGATCGGAGCTTAGATCATTAATAGTATTAGGGTGAGAAATACTCTGAGGAATGTTGGTTAGAATTAAATCAAAAGTAGATGGGTTAGAGTTTGACGCAGCAGGAATAAAAGTGTGAGAATTAGGAAATAGAATAGATACCGAAAATATGATGTGAAGTCATTAAGAATATTTCCCCATGATTAGCACGCAAGCAGTTTTAATTTCTATGTCGGGAATTCAAATCCCCGCATATTAGATACTCATCGTTGCTGTTTAAGAGCTTTCGTAAATCGCTTTTATATTTAGCCCTCAGCACACTATCATTTTGTCCACCAGGAAAATATACACTAAAAATTTTAAGATAAAAGGTTTGACCAGTGTTAATTTTAATACCAACATTCTCGATTACATCAGTATTAATTTTGGGAATTATCATATAGGTAATTGTTTTCTTAATTAATATGGCAACACCACCACCGTTTTGGCTGATTCGATCATCTCTTATACACGAATAATTAGGATGAGAGAGAGTATTTGTTTGAGTGAGCCAGGTCTCACTCAACAGACAAATATCTATATCGTAAGTATCTAAGAAATTTAAAAATTCAGAAATTTTATTACGAATACTTCTACAATTCCAAAAAACTATTTTTTTATTTCACAAAGCCATTTTTTACACATTATTATAGACAAACTTAAAAGCTAATTCAGAAATAACCCCAAATTGTTCTTGTTTGGTTTTGCACGCACTCAGCTTGGTAATTAACTCCATGGTTAGATTAATAAATTCTGGCTCAGAGAATAAGTTATTCTGATGATTATTCGAAGAGTTTTTATCACTATTGAAGATGTGGGGATAATTTGCATCGACATTAATGCTATTATTTTTTGATCTCCAACTCTGTTGAGTGGTTTTTGTACTAACGTTGTTGTTACTAATATGATGTGGAAAGTCAACTAAATTTTTGCTGAGGTTAAATTGAGTGGAATTTACTAGCCCCTGAGAACGATTAGAGCGATCCGAAACTCTTTCTCTCATTTGAATATAAGCAGAACGACTTGGGTATGATGCATCAGTTGACTTATGATTATTACCGCAATTGGCACATTTAATTTTATTTTCTGCTTTACAGTCAATAGTTTTATATTTTTCTGCACAATTTGCACATCGAACTTTAACATTGCAGCCCTTCACCCCATGACCGAGCATTTGACATTTTCTGCATTGAACAGGTTTGTTTTTTATTTTACGTTGATATTCTCATTTTATCAATGTACGGAAGAGAGATTTAAAATTTTTTCTGAGAACATTCATCTTAATAGTACCGTTTTTAAAATAAACGATGTAAATTGTATCAACATATTTTTTAAATGTTCTTTTTATTAACTTTACTTCTGTACACTCTAAGCCGAGAGAGATAAGTTCTGATTTTACTTCTGACTCCGTTTTGTAGTCAAGACCATGAAGAATTACTTTGAAAGGTTTATTGTTTTTGCTTTCATGCGTAAAAAATTGACAATTATTTTCACGTAATATTATTAATGTTAAATTATAAGTTTCAAGAGTTTCACATATGATTTTTAAACCAATAGAAATTTTTTTTAATTCGGTATTGTTTTATACCTTTATTATTTAATAATTCAATAACTTCTGCAGTATTTTGTGTTAAAACCTTAATTGGAGGAACTTTAACAGTCTGGCTTTTTCCACTATTTTTACTGTTCATTTCAGCTTCATCATCATCTTTGTCAAAAACTTGTAAAGGAGTCCAGAAATTTCTTCTGGACTCCGTTTGTTTTTTTAATTTTGATGAAGACATAGAGATCTCATCAAAAGAAACACTCGAACGTTTGGGAATTTTGTTGTATTATTTAAATTCTAATTCTATTCTAAAGAGCAAAATTCGTATAACACGTCTGGCGTAAGCAATTGCCAAGGCAAGACTGATTTCATTAACTTTAATTTTCCAAAGTTTTAACCATTTCTCTAATATTGAAATATACTCCTGCAAATTTCGCGAAGCTACTTGATGGTTTTCATGTACGCTGCAGAATGCTGTGTCATCTGCAAAAGTTGGATTCCGGCTCCCGTTGTCATTTCTGAGGCGTAAATTAAATATAAAGTAGGTCCTAGAACGCTACCTTGGGGAACTCCTGCCTCGATTGGCTGTAAGGAGCTTATAAAATCGCCTTCTCTAATAACAAAATTCCCGCCGCATAAATAGCTTTCCAGAAGCATGTGAGTGTTTGCAGGCAAGTTCAACTTTATTTTGTAAATTAATCCCTCGTGCCACACTTTGTCAAAAGCTTGGGAAATGTCAATGAATAAAGCTGAACAATACTTTTTGTCTTCAAAAGTCTGTCTTATGACGTTGACTAGTTTGGGCGTTTGTTCTATAGCCTGAAAGCCAAATTGATGATCAGGGATGCATCCCATATTGTTTAATATTGGTGTCAACATCGCCATTAACCATTTTTCGAACAGTTTTAAAATTGTTGGCAGTAGACTTATTGGCTCTAGTGACTGCCACTGCCAAGTCACTAAACGGTGAGACAACCTCATGGAGGAACGAAACGAAGTTTGTAGTGGGTGAGTGTTCCGATGACATAATGAAGACTCTACTTGCATCCACTCTAAAGGAAAATATTTGCAACTCCAAATCTGTAACATCTGGAATCATCTTTAGATATTTTTGACTGAGATGAGATTTGACTGATTTAGGGCTTCTCTGACGTCTAACCACGGTTACATACCTGTCCATGCCTACTTGTGTTTTCGGCTTATCTGCAAGCATTAAACTGGAATATATTTTTTTCTTTTGTTAAATTAACAATATTTGGCGAACACGAACGAGGGCGTTTCCTATCTCTTAGAGACAGGAGGTTTTCCAATGATTTTTTTGCAGATTCTTCCTCAGTAATCCAAATGTCTTTTTTAGTCCCTCCGGGGAACAGGTTTTGCCTTGGCGTATTCCTAACTTAGGCGCTCTGTTTTTCGGCGAAAAGAGGGGAAGGGGTGCCTCGTTTGGTTCGGCAAACAAAACTCTAGGAAGCCACATGACTTATGTTGTGTTGGCTTCCGAAACCCTTACTAAGGGTATAAATTGGCAGAACGGGGATCAGCATGGCCCCCGGGAAGTTCTGCTTGCGGTTCGACCCTGATCATGGTTGAGGTGCCTACCTTGACTGAAATGTTCTGGCTGTGGTTGAAACCTAAAACGCAGGAAGGGAGTGTTAGTATCCTTGATAATTGTTTGGTGATGGCTTTTTTCGAGGGCTAACAATCTCCCGAGGATCTGTTGCCTATATAACAGATACGTGTACTGTAAGGAACCAGTGGTGATGGTTGACGGGTAAGTTGGTTTAAGGGCTGATGCTCTTACTGGGCTTCGGCCTACCAACTCATTAAGCCTTGTCCTCCATTGATTGCTGGGAAATTGCATACATGATGGATTAGAAAGCCCGAACTCCTCAACAAGAACTTGTTCATATGACCGCAACCATATGACAAGAATTGCTACCTGTGTGAGCCTAGCAAGCCACACGGGGGCGGTGGTGAATCGTGAAAAATTCACTCCGTGAAATTGGTAAATCATCAGGTTAGGCCGTCAAGGCAGGTACTGATGTAAATCATTTTCACAATTGTCTTTTCTGGTCCCCCCGGGGAAACTATACTTTTCCGTCCTCCTGTAGCCAAGTGCAACAATAATATTAGACATAATTGGAAATCATTCTGCATTAGATCTCGTAACAACAACGTGAACATCCACAATAAACAAACGCTGAACTATTTAGGAATAAACTTGGAGAAAATCCTGTACTTTAACGAACATATAAACATACAAATTTCTAAAGCTACAAATGGTTACTTTATGTATAAACGACTATTTTTTCTAGATATATTAAACCAGAGATAAAGATTCTCCTATATCAAACTTAATAAGGCCGATCTTAACATATGGTTGCCAAATTATATTTCACCATCTTATATGGAAAAACTACGAAAGTTCGAAAGAAAATGTTTAAGATCATGTACTTCACTGTTCACGAATTACACAAAACTTATAAGTAATCAGAAACTTTACAACGCAGCTTAAATAAGTCGAATTGATAACTTCATTATACATCTAATCAGAAATCATATAAGAGATAAAAGCGGCTACATACAAGACGAAACAGGTGTCCCTATACTTTTCACATTAATAGAAGGGCCAATATAAAAGCTGTATCCAGGGGGCTAATTCTGTCATTCGCTTACGAGCGAGTTTTTACTCGAATGTGCGAGTTTTTACACTTTTGGGATTATCTCATTCGATATCGAGTAAAAGGTTTCGAAATTTCTAATGATGGCATTCAATAGTGAGTAACCATTCGAATGCAACCGTGCAACTTTTCACTCGTAAGCAAAAGTATTATCGAAAAACAGCCAGACAGAAAAACACAAAAGAAATGTATATTAAAAATTTGTTTTGAATAGCAATAGTAGTTAAATTAAAGTGAGAATTTTTGGTTCTAAGGCTTTTTTTAATTCATATGATGATGTATATATACAGTGGCTGTGTTCTGTAACTCTCGCCACGAGAAACTTTTCGACTGAAACATGCGAAATGAAATAAAGTTGAAACAAACAGCTGCTTTTCTCACTAAACTGTAGCTATAACTTTTTTGGTGAGTAATAGCTGTCACGTAAGGAATTTACTCGCCATTTTACAGAAAAACTGTGTCTGTAAAACTTTATCACAAAAATTTCCCGCATTCAACTGTCATTATTTCTCGCAAATAAAAAGGCTGTGAGATAGTTTTTCAAATAAAAATAATCATCACTAAATGAATAATAATGCTGAAAAATAAGTATTTTGCTGTTAATTTAAGTATCAAATAGATATTTACACAGTTTAGAATGATTGTTTTTTTTTTATTTTAACTTTTTAATTAACTTTTATACCCTTCACACAACAAGTTTTAAGGGAATACTTAAGTTTTTAATTTCAACAATTTTAATATCCGACTTAACATAGTATATTATAACAATTTTATAATGTTTTTTTCAGAATTCACAAATTGCAATTATTTTTTAATTTTACAAAACTTTGCGCATAAATATGTATGTATGTATTTGTAAATAAAATGTAAACATTAGACCCAAACCATACATTTTCTAGAATAGCCGACGGTTATAATATGACGCCGTCGAACAAAATTTCTTAAGTTCAGCAATTTTTGGTCGGCGGCGGTACTAATTGTGACTGGCGCTTTCATTTTTATAATTGCATGTCGGCATCGTTTTATATTTTTAGACATTTCTAACGTAACGACGTAATCGCTTTGGATAGTTTTTGACATGAGTTACAGACGCAGTTTTTTCTCACTTTTCGAGAAACGATGGAATAATTTGTTTCACAAGTTTTCGACGCGAGAACTTCTCGCCAAAGTTACAGAACACAGCCACAGGTATATGTATATAAAGATGAGTATTGCCAAGAACACAAAAACTTATATTTGATGTCACATGCTATTATATTCAATTTTTTTTTTTTTTTTTTTTTTTTTTTTTAGAAATGCTTATACAGTTAAATATTTGTTTTTTACATACATACATATTTATTGAATTGTTATTTCTATTTACTTACGTTTTAATGTACAAACACGCATACATGAATGATTTAAATGAACTGTTATTGTGAAATTATGTGTGTTTATTTATTTTTTAATGTACAACATTGTATACATGTTGTAAAGTATGAAAATACATACAATTTTCGGCAGTGTTATAAAACACATTTTGTCAGTATTTTGCAACACTGAAGTGATAACTCGACTCGTTGCGTAACGAGTCACATCATTAGAAATTTACACGATATCGAAATTATTTTCTACTCGATAGTAATTTCGATCACGAATGACAGAATTAGCCCCCTAGTATTGAGTTCCGTAGTCTTATAGTGTGAATAAAAAATTGCCATTCAGATATTAACTTTTTAAATCGTATCTGGACCAGGTTTTTGTTCCTCCTTGATTGCGTAAAAATAAGACGTTTAACAAGTATGACGGTACACCAGGGTAAATAGTTTTATGTAACAGTAGAATACAATGAATACTTAACAGGTCGCAAAAACGCACACCATAAAGTTCAGTCTCATAAGATGTGATATGAGAATAACGCCCCAATTTGAAAACATATCTAAGAACAGCATTATATGCAGAAGTTAATTTTCTGGTGCTTTTTTGATCGCTGCTCGCAAAAATTTCGCTGCCGTACATCAATGTCGGTATAAGATAGGTCTTAGCCAAAGTCATCCGTATATTTATCGGTGTTGCATGCTGAGTTGCCCATAATGAAAGAAGCATCGCAAATACTTTCCCTGTAGCAGTATTTATATGATCATACAATGTTAGCGAAGAATTCATTATAAAAATTTAAATTTTTTCAGAATTTAATATTATATTCGGTTCAGCAGCTTTGTGTGTGGTGTTTCTGGCAATTACAAGGCACTTTGATTTAACTGGATTTAAACATAAGCCGTTTGCTGCTGCCCAAGCCTTGATTCTCGATAAATCCGTATTCAATTTTAAAACGCTCTCGTCAATCTTCTCTGGTTCACTACATACATAAATTTGGACATCATCGGCATACATATGAATGTTACAGTGTTCTAATTGGCTTTGTAAGTCATTTATATAAATTGTATACATTAGAGGCCCTAAAATGGACCCTTGAGGAATGCCTTTGGTTACTGGCAGTGACATGGATAATTTGTTATTTGAGCAGACATACTGATACCGATTTTTTAGATATGACTTCAGTTTCTAGCGCCAATACTCTTTCATTCAAATTATTCAAATCTCTCATTGCTAAATTTATTTTTTTTGTCTATCTCATTTAAAAGACGTTGTTCACACTCATTAAACATTGTTTGGAATTTGGTTTGTATTTGCTCAGTCAATTTATCAAAACGTTTATATAAAATTTGCATAAATCTTAGCGGGGAATTTGTATTTGCTAAGTAAAGAGCAAGGTGCATTAATGTATACACGGTGGCAGCACTAGAGAAAAATTACAACAATACAACAAAAACAGGCATGTAGTAAGCTATGTTTATCAAAAATATTTGTAACTATTTTCACAATTATGAACTATGAATGTACCTTTTCATAATTATAAATTATATTTTTTTGAATTATTTTTATGTTCACATAATAATTTGTATATGTTTAATTCAGAATAAAACACTAAATTCACTTTCAAAAATGTAAACAATACATTTGACGTAAATAACTTCCTATATTGCCAGTAGCAAAAAATTGTCACATGCCGTAGTGCTGCCACCGTGTATACATTAATGCACCTTGGTAAAGAGACTCACTATCTGTAACACAACGCGTTTTAGGAGTATTTTCAACAAGAGAAGTTTGTAAAGGGTGTTTTTTTAAGCCCGATAGAACTTGAAATTGTAAAAAATAACACAAAAAATTAAATTGTAATCAAAATTTTTTTTTATTCGAAAGATCAATACGTGACATTAACATTTGAAAATGATTTCGGGCATATGGGCACCGCGGCTGTTCTTGACGAAGCGCATTCTGGACGTCCAATTTTGGGCCACTTTTTCGAGCACTGCTGGCCGTATGTCACGAACAACACGAACAATGCTGGCCTCCAAGGCGTCAATTGTTGCTGGTTTATCAGCATAAACCAGTGACTTCACGTAGCCCCACAGGAAATAATCGAGAGGTGTCAAATCGCACGACCTTGGAGGTCAATTGACAGGTCCATTTCTCGAAATCAACTTATCGCCAAATTTTGATTTCAGTAAGTCGATGGTTGCGTTCGCCGTATGGCACGTAGCGCCATCCTGTTGAAACCACATCTCCTCCGGATCAATGTCATCCATATTTTCAAACAAAAAATCATTGATCATGGTGCGGTAACGATCTCCATTGACCGTAACGCGAGCTCCGGCCTCATTTTTGAAGAAATAAGGTCCGATGATGCCACCAGCATGAAAACCGCACCAAACAGTGCATTTTTCTGGATGAAATGGAGTCTGTAGGGTCTCTTGTGGATTGGTCTCACTCCATATGCGGCAATTTTGCTTATTAACAAACCCGTTAAGCCAAAAATGCGCCTCATCGCTGAACACAATTTTGCGATAAAACAACGGGTCAGTTGCCAACTGCTAAATTTGGATAATTTCGTAGCGTTGTTCAAGCGTGAGTCTATTCATGATGATTTGTCAGAGTATACTGAAACAAATAAAAAAAATGTTTCATCAAAATTTAATTTTTTGTGTTACTTTTTACAATTTAAAGTTCTATCTAGCTTAAAAAAACACCCTATATTACTTTCTTAAACGTTTTTGCACTGGTGTGTTAGTTTGGACAGTAGCACTCATGTTTTGTTTTTTGTTTATTTTTTTAAGATTGCTTTGGCTTCTTAATTTCGCCTTATACATACATTTGTTGTTGTTTTTTTTTTTCTGGATTTGTGGAAGTTTATCGGTGCAACTGCACTTTAGGTATATTTTGCGCTTTTAATTTCGGTTTTAAGCTGGATTCACCCATTGTTTCCGAACAAAATTTTTGTCCCGACAAAATTTTTTTTATATGTAGTATGACGTCTCTCTCATTGAGAGAGAGAATATATCTTTTACGAACAACTCCCAACTTGAATTGGTTTAATTTTATATTTTGTCCGTACAAAATTGAAAAGAGATGCCAATAGGAGACATTTTTTCATAAAAAATCGTATTGAGTTGCCCCATCGAATAAAAAATTTACATAGGTATTAACTTTATTCTGATGAAATTTCAATTGTGGCTGCCATTTGATATACAGTGGCTCAAACGCATAATTGGACAGTAGCTATGATTTTTATACCCTTCACAAAAATGTAAAGGGTATATATAAGTTTGTGATTCCGTTTGTAATTTCTACAGTTTTTTTTTGCGACCCTATAAAGTATATATATTCTGAATCAGAATTAATGGAAAAGTAGATTAAGCGATGTCCGTCTGTCCGCTGTTGAAATACCGTTTCTGAGAAAACCATTAGACTTAGAAACTTTTTTCTTTCACCATTCTTTTACCCCTTCAATTCATTGGTTTGCTATTGATATTCAGTAATATCGGTCCATGTATAGCTGAGATATATTCAAAATTCCGAAAAAAGCCATTTTTTTTTTGCAGTTTTGTATGAAAACTTTTGAAAACAAAAGTTGTTTGTTTTGATTCAAACTTCACACACCTATTAAGCATGGTGACTTAAAGGCAAAACATTTTTTTTCAGATATCGGTCCATATATACCCGAGATATAGCCCAAATCGCATAGGCGAAGCTAAACAACTTTTTTTTGCTTAAAAGTAGTTCTGGTAATAACATTAGGTTATATAAATATGGAAAATGAAAATTTCCGATATCGGTCCATATATACCCGAGACATAGCCTAAATCCGGTTTTTCATGAAAATGTCGCGTAAGCAAACTTAAACAACTTTGTTTTGCTTAAAAGCAGCTCTGGTAATAAAATAAAGTTATATAAATCTGGAAAATAAAAATTTCCGATATCAGTCCATATATACCCGAGATATAGCCTAGAACGGGTTTTTCATGAAAATGCCACATAAGAGAACTTAAAAAACTTTTTTTTGCTCAAAGGCAGTTTCGGTAATAAAGTAAGGTTATAAAAATATGGAAAATGAAAATTTCCGATATCGGTCCATATATACCCGAGATATAGCATAAAACGGGTTTTCATGAAAATGTCGCGTAAGCGAACTTAAACAACTTTGTTTTGCTTAAAAGCAGCTCTGGTAATAAAATAAAGTTATATAAATATGAAAAATGAAAATTCCCGATATCGGTCCATATATACCCGAGATAAAGCCTAAACCGGGTTTTCATGAACATGCGGCGTAAGCAAACTTAAACCATTTTTTTTTGCTTAAAAGTAGTTCTGGTAATAACATTAGGTTATATAAATATGGAAAATGAAAATTTCCGATATCGGTCCATATATACCCGAGACATAGGCTAAGCCGGGTTTTTCATGAAAATGTCGCGTAAGCGAACTTAAACAACTTTGTTTTGCTTAAAAGCAGTTCTGGTAATAAAATAAAGTTATATAAATATGAAAAATGAAAATTCCCGATATCGGTCCATACATACCCGAGATAAAGCCTAAACCGGGTTTTTCATGAACATACGGCGTAAGCAAACTTAAACAACTTTTTTTTGCTTAAAAGTAGTTCTGGTAATAGCATTAGGTTATATAAATATGGAAAATGAAAATTTCCGATATCGGTCCATATATACCCGAGATATAGCCTAGAACGGGGTTTTCATGAAAATGTCGCGTAAGCGAACTTAAACAACTTTGTTTTGCTTAAAAGCAGTTCTGGTAATGAAATAAGGTTTGATAAATATGGAAAATGAAAATGCCCGATATCGGTCCATATATACCCGAGATATAGCCTAAACCGGGGTTTTCAAGAAAATGCCGCGTAAGCGAACTTAAACAACGTTTTTTATTAAAAGCAGCTCTGGTAATAATATAAGGTTAGATATATATGGAAAATGAAAATGCCCGATATCGGTCCATATATACCCGAGATATAGCCTAAAACGGGGTTTTCATGAAAATGTCCCGTAAGTAAACTTTAACAACTTTTTTGCTCAAAGGTAGTTCCGATATAAAGTAAGGTTATATAAATATCGAAAATGGAAATTTCCGATAGCGGTCCATATATACCCGAGATAGCCTAGAACGGGGTTTTCATGAAAACTTAAAAAACTTTTTTTCCCTCGAAAGCAGTTTCGGTAATAAAGTAAGGTTATAAAAATATGGAAAATGAAAATTTCCGATATCGGTCCATATATACCCGAGATACAGCCTAAAACGGGTTTTTCATGAAAATGTCGCGTAAGCAAACTTAAACAACTTTTTTTGCTTAAAAGCAGCTCTGGTAATAAAATAAGGTTATATAAGTATGGAAAATGAAAATTTCCGATATCGGTCCATATATACCCGAGATATAGCCTAAACCGCGATTTTCATCATAATGTCGCGTAAGTGAACTTACGCGACATTCTATAAGTGCCTAAAGCAGTTCTGATAACAAAATAAGGTTATATAAATATGGAAAATGAAAATTTCCGATAACAGTCCATATATACCCGAGATATAACCGAAACGGGGTTTTTCATAAAAATGCCGCGTAAGCGAACTTAAACAACTTTTTTCCTTAAAAACAGTTCTGGTAATGAAATAAGGTTAGATAAATATGGAGTATGAAAATGCCCGATATCGGTCCATATATACCCGAGACATAGCCTAAACCGGGGTTTTCATGAAAATGCCGCGTAAGCGAACTTATACAACGTTTTTTCATTAAAAGCAGTTCTGGTTATAAAATAAGGTTAGATAAATATGGGATATGAAAAAGCCCGATATCGGTCCATATATACCCGAGATATAGCTTAAAGCGGGTGTTTCATAAAAATGTCCCGTAAGTAAACTTAAACAAAGGCAGTTCCGGTAATAAAGTAAGGTTATATAAATATCGAAAATGAAAATTTCCGATAGCGGTCCATATATACCCGAGATATAGCCCAAACCGGTTTTTCATGAAAATGTCCCGTAAGTAAACTTAAACAACCTTTTTTGCTCAAAGGCAGTTCCGGTAATAAAGTAAGGTTATACAAATATGGAAAATAAAAATTTCGATATCGGTCCATATATACCCCAGATATAGCCTAAACCGCGGTTTTCATGAAAATGTCGCCTAAGTGAACTTAAAAAACTTTTTTTTGCTTAAAAACAGTTCTGGTAACGAAATAAGGTTATATAAATATGGAAAATGGAAATTTCCGATATCGGTACATATATACCGGAGATATAGCCTAAACCGCGTTTTTATACGTGACTATTGTGAAGGGTATTTTAGATTCGGCCCAGCCGAATTTACCACACTCTTACTTGTTTAAATGCCAATTTTTTCAATTCAATGAAAACAATTCTATAAGATTTTGCTACGGGGTCGTAGATAATTAGAAACCCTTTAAAACGAGGTGCAATATTTAATATTTTTATTCAAGACTATTATTAAAATAAATAAGGAAAACTAACAAATTCCATGTCAAATGCATAAGTGGACATTAAAACTTAAGATACAGTTTTAGTACTTAGAAGCAAAACCTTTCACATTTATCACTGCTTCCAGACGTCGGGGTATCGACTGTACGAGATTTGCACAAAATTCCGGAGTAATATTGTTCCATTCACGTTTTATTCCCTGCTTCAACTGATCCACTGTGTTGAAACTGGATTTATAAAGTTTACGAACAAGTTTTTCCCAAACATGCTCAATAATGTTGAGATCTGGGGACTGTGCCGGAGTTTGCAGTAATTTTGGACAATTATGAACCAGCCACATTTTCCCAATATGAGAAGTGTGCTTCGGGTCGTTGTCCTGACTGAACGCAAATTTGTCCAATATGTTTAGTTTATCGGCACTTTGCTTCAAAATATCCAAATATTGGAATCTATTTATTTTACCCTCTGTAAAATGAATATTTCCTATTCCCGAAATGGAAACACATCCCCACACCATCACAGACCCTCCACCATGCTTTACTGTAGCCCGAGTGTTATTAGGCAAAAACTCTGTATTTGGCTTCCGCCAAACGTACTGCTTTCCATCTGATCCATGCAGATTAAATTTGCTCTCATCAGTAAAGAGCACCTATAAAATAAATGACGAGGTCAAAAATAATCGAAATAAAAACGATTTTGCAAAATTACCGTGTTCTAAAAGCTACAATCTTTTAGCAAGTATTCCTTACAAAATTTCACACGTGCGATTTTATTTTTTGGGCTGATGTAGGGTTTTTTTCTGGCTACTCGTCCATGAAAATTATTCTCAAAACGTTTCGGATGGTTTCAGCACAAACATCTTTTTTCAAGTTCGTTTTAACCATATTTGTCAATTCATTCGCCGTCGTAAATGGGTTTTTCTTTGTTTCTCACAAAATCCACCGCTCATCACTATCATTTAATTTCTTTCCTTGGCCACTACGACTTTTATTTTCTACTTGAAAATTTTGCTTATATAGGGTGTTTTTTTAAGCACGATAGAACTTGAAATTGTAAAAAATAACACAAAAAATTAAATTGTAATCAAAATTGTTTTTTATTCGAAAGATCAATACGTGACATTAACATTTGAAAATGATTTCGGGCATATGGGCACCGCGGCTGTTCTTGACGAAGCGCATTCTGGACGTCCAATTTTGGGCCACTTTTTCGAGCACTGCTGGCCGTATGTCACGAACAACACGAACAATGCTGGCCTCCAAGGCGTCAATTGTTGCTGGTTTATCAGCATAAACCAGTGACTTCACGTAGCCCCACAGGAAATAATCGAGAGGTGTCAAATCGCACGACCTTGGAGGCCAATTGACAGGTCCATTTCTCGAAATCAACTTATCGCCAAATTTTGATTTCAGTAAGTCGATGGTTGCGTTCGCCGTATGGCACGTAGCGCCATCCTGTTGAAACCACATCTCCTCCGGATCAATGTCATCCATATTTTCAAACAAAAAATCATTGATCATGGTGCGGTAACGATCTCCATTGACCGTAACGCGAGCTCCGGCCTCATTTTTGAAGAAATAAGGTCCGATGATGCCACCAGCATGAAAATCGCACCAAACAGTGCATTTTTCTGGATGTAATGGAGTCTGTAGGGTCTCTTGTGGATTGGTCTCACTCCATATGCGGCAATTTTGCTTATTAACAAACCCGTTAAGCAAAAATGCGCCTCATCGCTGAACACAATTTTTCGTCTATAAGTTGCGCGAATCGACGACTGATTTTCAAAATAAATTTGGATAATTTCGTAGCGTTGTTCAAGCGTGAGTCTATTCATGATGATTTGTCAGAGTATACTGAAACAAATAAAAAAAATGTTTCATCAAAATTTAATTTTTTGTGTTACTTTTTACAATTTAAAGTTCTATCTAGCTTAAAAAAACACCCTATACCTTTGTATGATAGCATGAACTGTAGACGGGCATCGACCAACAATTTCGCTAATTTTACACACTGATTTACCCTCTCCATGTAATCTTATAATTAAGTGCCGTATATCCGAAGTTGTCTGTTTTTTTCTTTGCTCCATTGCAATTTTGATCTGCACTTTTAACACAACAGTTGCATAAGGATCCTTTATATTAGAATAAACATGAAATCATGCAGCAGAAAAAATAACGGCACAAAGAACCGTTTTACAACAATAACTCATGATCTACATTACGTGTCCAATTACGCGTTTGACATAAAATTTATTGGTTTTGTTTTCTTTCTTACTTCTAAAAGTGTTTTAGAATAAAACAAATTCATTTTTATACATTGCTTTAAAGGTTTTTAAATTACCTGCAACTCCATTGCAAAAATCTATTGAATTTTTATTATTCAATTGAAAGTATCGGCATTTGAGTAATATCACATTTAGTGTTCAATTATGCGTTTGAGTCACTGTATGTACATAGTTTTAATAGATATTAAAAAATAAGTAATAATTTTAATATGGAAATAAATGAATTGATTGCCCAAAAACTTATTGAAGAAATGAAAAAGCCAGGAAGAGAGTATATGCACTATATAATGTGTAAAAATAACCCATTGCTCTTCTTTGCTTTAAAAGACTTTTCTGCAACTCTTTAATTTTTTTTATATATGTATGTATATGTACTTAACTAATAATAATAATGCTTTATGTATTTCAATGGCCAAAAGCAAACGCAGTTTTATTTTTTCCATTATTATCACACAATATTTACTAATAATTGAAAATATGTAAAATATGTGAGGAAAATAAACCAAAATAATAACAAGCAGTACTACCACCTTGTAAAACTAATAGATTTTGTTTACATATGGCAGTTCTTATTTTCCTGAACATTTTTTTTTGCAATAGGTGAATCGTGCTGCAGAAAACTCTCAGTAAAAAAATATTGACAAATGGAAAATTATTTGCCTTAAGCTCGGTTTTCCAAAAGCCGAACTTTTCACATTGATGGTCAGAAACTTAAATTTTTTACTTTTGATTATTACTACTGACACAACGTCAACGGAGGCAGCAACTATAGATCTTTTGCGTTTACCGATAGGTTGCATTGTAAATTTATTATAATTACTTGTGATTAACTTATTGCAACCGATTGTTAAAAAGGTGAATATAATTACAAAATAAACATTCCCTAAGTTAAAAGAAAATATACTTACCCTGTTTGTTTCCTTTTCCCTATTTCCACCATATAAATTACTCAATCTGAGTAACTTATGTATATGAATAACTTTATTTAGAAGCTCATTTCAAATAGAGTTATTTTAGCACAAAATTAGTAAATCGCTAATTTGTTCAAATGTTAATTTAATTGTAACTAAGCTTTGTTGTTTTTTCCAAAATAAAACTAAGTATATTATTTTTATATAATAGTTTTTATTTTATATTTAATGTTAATTTAATTATTAAAAGATTTTTAATAAACTTCACTATGTGACCACAAATAACATCTAATATCTGACTTAAGGTAATCCGCTTGTATAACCAAAAAATATACTAAAACAAACTCATTGTAATTATTTTATTTTGGGATGGCAAAGTCTTAAAACGCGTTGGTAACAATTATAATTACTTATTTATTATTGCTTGTTTTACAAATACGTTTAGCGTATGCAAGAGATAAAAATATGCATGCATGATCATGTTTCCAATAAATCCAACATTGTAATAAAATATTGCAACAACAAATTTGATGGGATTGCATAATATTTAATACATAGGCAGTGTAAAGTATGTAAAGAAGCTGAAATGCTTCAAGATCGATCGGATTTATTGCTTAGTAACAATTGCTTGGTGAGAAAAGAGCAAGAACAACATATGTAGTTGGGCATTAAGAAATAATTTTAATTCAGCATGTATGTATTAATGTTTATTCTAAATGTGAACAGAAGGTTCACATATCAACACATTAAGGACGTTCACTGTGAGAGGTGTTCGCACATAAACTACTACTAAGCTGATCCATTTTTGTTGTGTTTTATAGATTGATCTTTAAATTTAACTAAAATGGAAAATTGGGACAATGAAACAAGAATCTGGGTAGTGTAACGCCTTTATGATTTAGAGTCCGTTGTTTCCGTCCAAAGAGAATATAGGCGCACGTTTGGCGGCACTCCTCCGAGCAGATGCAGTATAGTGAGGAGAATTTTGCGGAGCGTGGCACAATCGCAAGAATGCCTTATCATCGATATCCCTCAACTCGGACGCAAGAAACTATCGTTGCTTTAGCTGCTGCCATACAATCCAATCCTAAAGTTTCGACAAGGAGCTTATCTGCTGAAATGCGTGCCAGCAGACAGTCATTGCAGACAATTTTGCACCAAAATTTAAACTTATTTTCATATAAGATTCAACCCAGCGGCCAAAGTTTCGCTTACGTAAGCGATGATCCGATGCACACTTGTAAGTCAGTAATGCACACCATCTCATATACGATCCTAGTATACTTTTTCATACACATTGCCGCATTTGTAGAGTGAACGCCTACTACCTGCACACAAAGTAAGCGAGCTAGTGTGGTGTTCATCCAACAAACGCGCATTATTTCCTAACATACATTGTAAGTCGGAAGTAGGCAGCTCGAATACATTCTCGCATACGTTGTAAGTCGGCGGTAGGCAGCCTGAATACATTCTCGCATACTTTGTAAGTCGGCGGTAGGCAGCTCGAATACAATCTCGCATACTTTGTAAGTCGGCAGTAGGTAGCTCGAATACAATCTCGCATACATTGTAAGCCGGCAGTAGGCAGCTCGTACGTACTGCGCACTTCAGTTTTTTGGGAATATTTCATTAAATAAATTTGTTTTGTTTTTTGTCTACTGCATTCTTTTATTTTTTCCCTAAATGTTTTGTCTTTCCTTTTGTCTTGTACCTTTTTTAAATTGTTTTCTAGCACTTTTATCTGATTTTGTTAATTAAAATTTTTGCAACGTACGAGTAGTCTGACAAAGACGGCGAACATTTGATTTACAACTAAAAAATAAAATACATTTGTATATAAATGTGATACAAAAGATGAACGTAATTCATTTTTCGGAACTCCATATACTACTTTCATACACTTTGTAAGTTACCATTCATTGATTACAAAGTGTTGCACACATCATCGAAGAGAAATAATGTGGTAGGCAATGTTCGCCGCTGGGAACTAACAAACAAACTGAACCCTAGAGACTTCTCGATTCGCTTGGAATTTTGTGAGAAGATCATTCAAATGGTGTCAGAGGATGAAAACGTCTTGAACTGCATTTTTATGTCTCACGAAGCACATTTTGATTTAAACGACAATCTTAACAAACAAAATTGTCGAATATGGAGAAATTCTAACCCACAGATACTCAATCAGATGTGTTATAGTATCTACTGGAGGGTCCCATAGGATTCGCAGGAAATACTTGTTATATTTTTATTATTGTGGTGTAGTAATTAGTTTATCCTGGAGGGTCCCTTGGGAATCGCAGGATTTACTATTGTATTATAGTCCTATTGAACATTACTGATCTATTCTCTTAATTCTTTTATGTGTACTGCTGCCGTCATATCTGTTGCCGCAAACCTGTAGCTATAGCCGAATTCATGACCCACATCAGTATTCCATCGTGTCAGCAATTGTTATAGTTTATGTAATTTCCGGGTTGTAGCAGTTTTTTGTTGGTACTGCTGTTCTTTCTTTTATTTAATACATATTTGCTGCCTTGCAATATTGGGCCTGACCCCAATATTCTTTTTATTTGTTATTCAGGTAGCAGTTGAAGCAAGAAGTGAGTTCTGACTCACAACAGATGTAATTACATCCACTTCGCATCACAGAGTAGTGTGCAGTTTCTTCAAGGTTCATTGTCGGGCCTTACTTTTTCGAAGAAAATTGTCTTACTGTTACGGTCAATGGAGACCGTTACTTAAAGATGTTGAAAGAGTTTTCTTTCCAGATTTGCGCCGAAAGAGAATCCCTTTCAACTCTGTTTGGTTTCAACAAGATGGGGCAACTTGTCACATAGTCACACCTGTTATGACAGAACTAAGGCAAAAATTTCGCAACTGATTTCAAGAAACTCCACACTCCGTTGGCCTCCCAGGTCTCCTGACCTCACTGTACCTAAATTTTTTTTCTGGGGTTATTGCAAAGCAGTTTACAAATCAAAAACCCCAACAAATTTGGATTATTTAAGGCAATCCATTCGAACGGTAATTGAGACAGTTCCCGCTGCAACACTCCCGGCAGTAATTTTTGATTTAAGAATTTTTATTCATTCAATCTTCAAAATTAACTAACAATAAGTATTCAAATCTTAATACTAAATTTTAAGTTAAAAAAGATGTGCTTTAAAATTAAAAAAAATGTGCTTTATACTTAAGTCCGGGCAATGCCAGACAAAAAGTTTTATTATGCGGGAGTTCCTTGGGAAACTTCTGCCTCGATTGGCTGAGTTGGGCTTATAAAATCGCCTTCATAACAAACTTCCGCCCATATAAGTAGCTTTCAAGAAGCTTGTGAGTATTTGCAGGCAAGTTTAACTTTATTTTGTGCATCAAGCCATCGTGCCACACTTTATCAAAAGCTTGAGAAATGTCAATGAATAGAGCTGAGAAATACTTCTTCTCCTCAAAGGTCTGTCTTATGACATTGACTAGTCTGTGCGTTTGTTCTATGGTGCTATGTTTAGCCCGAAAACCAAATTGATGATCAGGGATACATCCCAGATTGTTCAATATTGGACTCAACTTCGCCATTAACAATTTTTCGAACAGTTTTGAAGTAGTTGGTAGTAGACTTATTGGTGTATATGATTCTACTTTAGTGGGATCCTTCCCTGGCTTAGGTATCATAGTAATCATTGAGACCTTCTGCAGGATAATACTCAAGGCGAAAAATAGCGTTTGCAACACGAGGCAACTGTTGATGCATTTTACCAGTAATTTGATCAATGTCTTGAGCTTTCCTGGGGTTTGTATTACCGATAACGTTTTCGACATCTTGAAAATTAAGTCTCAAAGGCACAGGGGGTTTAGCAGCATATGACGGTAATTCCGCTGTATTATTCGCTGAATCATTTGTAATAAAACGTTTCTCAAATGATCGACATACAAAATCCCCTTTTCAGAATCGATTCTTGCCCAGTCGCCAGTTGAAGTTCGCAAAGGTGGCTTACCTATTACGGGTCTTTTTAAACCTTTTGTCGCTTTCCACAAGGAATAATCAGATTGAGGAGTACCATCAGGGCTTTCCAAATGTTTTAAGGGAAGCCATTCTGTGGATTTCAAGCAGATTTCTTAACTGAGTTATGCAACCTGGTAGCCTAGTTTTAAGCTGGGAAGACCTGCGAGGTTGGCACTCTCTTCTGACTCTTCTTTTTTCTGACAGAAGTTGCTCAATTTCAGACGAATAAGTTCTATTGTTTTCATTTCTGGATCTTATATGGCTAGTGGTAGCATGCTGTACGGCCAGTTTGAGGTTTTCAGAAAAATCGTTAAATAAGTTAAAGGCGTTCTCAAGGCAATATTTTCAGTACAATGTGTACTCAAAATTTTTTTGTATTTTAGCCAATTAACTCTATTGACAGTCTACGGGGAGCCAATCTCTTGGGGAAACAAAACAGAGATTATAGTGGGTAAGTGAAGGCAGTTGAACATCTCTGCATTTAATTCGTACAGAATTCAATTACCTAGTTCATGAATCTCTCCAACGACTATAACGATATGAGTCTGCTTGCAGAGTGACTTCTAAAATAAGTGCCAATACCTTTTGCGTTTGCAACGAGTGTTGTTGGCCTTCGACTACGATCTTTTTCTTCTAAGCCGTAATTACCGCTTTTTGAAAGTTACAATCACTTGTGACGTATTTTCTCACTTAAGGCAGCTTTAGCTTTATTATATGCTTCTGCGAGCAAACCAATGCGCCTCACCTCGAGAAGTAAATTAAAAAACTTCACGCGAGTATAAAAAATGCAACGTTTAAATCGGCTCTTTAATAACATCATTGTTCAATTCACAATGATTTTCAGAACATTTTTTTCTTTTATACAATTGTGATTTGGTAGTTAAGACATACAGGCATGTTCTGAGAAACGCAAAACGCTTAAATTTAGCGTTCTCGATTTGAAAACGCCAAATAAGTGTTCTGAGAAACGTATAACGCAAGAAGTATGGTTTTGCGATTTCAAATCGCCAAATAGGTGTTCTGGAAAACGCATATCGCTTAAAATTGGCGACTTCAAGTCGCATGTGTATATTGAAGTGAACTGATTGAATTTGCTAAAACTGAACTTGCATAAGGCAATAAAATTATTCACAATTAAAATTTAATATGTCTTCTTTTTATTTCAATAAAAAGTTTAAAGAATTTTACACATTTTCAGTTAAAAAAACTAAATTAAAAATCTTGTCTATTTTTTGTAAAATTTCTTTTTATTTATATAACTACCACATACATACATATATACGTATGTAAAACACATGTAGTATTTTTTCGGAACAAACTCCGAAACGCCAGTAAAACGCGTGTTCCGTAGAACACCTAAAAATCAATTAAACGTTTTTCAGAACGCTTTGCGGGTCTAGAACGCGCGTTTCTCCGAACATGGTTGATAAGTTTGATTAATAACATTACTCCAGCTTACTGGAAATTAATGCAATAGCAAGCAAAATAGTTTGAATCTTGTAAAAAAATATTACAAAAATCCCCACAAAGTATTTATGACCAATTATACCCTTGTTTGTGGGCAACAAAAAAAAAAGATATTGTGTATGGCAACTATTTTCAGTTGCTGAAAAGTTATCGCTAGTGATAGTATATAGTATAGTATCTTAACTTAAAAAGAGTAAAAAATTAAAATTAAAGTGATTTCATCAACGGAAAAATATGCAGAATTTGTGGCATTTATTATAAGGCGGCTAAATATTTTAGCTCCTAATCTTTTAGATTCGTGCTCTGTGTTGTAAGTAAATATCATGTATGGTATAAGTTTTTGTAACTCTGTATCCGTGTGTATTTTCGCAGCTTTAATGTTTTTTTCTCCCTTTCTAAGGATGCTGTTGTGTATTTCGTAGAAATTTTAAAGAATGCACTCCTCCTGTTGCATGCAAATTTCTTTTGTTTTGGGCCATTTCCTTTTTTACCTTTGCATTAAACTGAACCCATACTATATGCCATTCTACGGATGTACGAGCTGATGCAACAATATTATGTAACTTTCCTGAAACATTGGCTCAAACCTAATCTTCAGTTGCTTTACCTTCTCCAAATGCCCGAACTCCTCGAACTTCGTGAGGGCTAAGTTCCATTGCTTTACCAAAGATGTCAAACTGTTGCTTAGTAGTAACTTAAACCATTTTCAGATGTTCTTATAAAGGAGGAATACTTGTTAAATTTGTTAATTTTAAAATACTACTCAACTTAATATACAATTTCTTTTATTTTTTAGTCCATTTCGCTTTCTAAAAACCATATAAGCAACTAAAATTTTGTGGCTGCCAAAATTACTGTGAACTGTTCCATCTGTAATACTTTTCTTTTTAGCAACTGGCAACGCAACGAAGGTTCGGTTGCAATCGATAATCGAGCCAATAATAAATGGATAAATAAAAGGAAATTTTTAAGATTTGTTCCTTCCTTATACTCCTACCTTTTACGGCATATATTCCTACCTTTTATGACACTTTTTCAACTTTTCTAAATCTAAGATTGAAAGAGTGGAATAGTCAATAATAGAATGAGACAATTATATAGTTACAACAAAATAATTTATGTACACATAAATACGGGATTTGTAAACAAAGCGATAATAACATCCAATTTTTGTTCGAAAATAAACTTTTTCGTGTATTTTGTTGAGCTAAATTAGTGAGAAATTATTATAAAAAAAAACCCAAAAGTGTATGGGGCAAAAGCCCTTATTGAAGTGAAACATTGGTATCGTCTATAATTTTTTTTTTAATTTATAATTTGGCAAACACATTTAAATTGTAAAATATTCACCCTTATTGTGTTTGGCGTTTTTATGGCGAAAGAAAAACTCACGAGTCCACGCAGATCTGAACGTACCTTTTGTGAAATCTGAATTTGTGAAGTACGCGACAAGGTATATTCCGGCATGTTCCAGAAAAGTAGTGGAATGAAAATAAAAAAATGATTTGAAAAGTTTAGGTTAAAAGTGGTAGTTTGTATGTTTCATTCTTTCGTTCGAACTGAACTTCGAAAATAAAACTTGGATAAATTGTGCAGTAACTAGTACTGACACGAACCATGTTTTCAATTTTGTTTGTTTTTTTATACAAACCAGTACTGAAATGAACTATATTTTCAGTTCCATTTTATTTTTTTGCCCAAAAAACAACGTGGAAAATTTTTTATTTAATGCTTGTTATTTTATAAGAACAAAATTTAAGGCCATGTCAGATAACACTTTGCCGCTTTACGTGATATTTAAAGCTTTAGCAGAAAAGAGCAAAGCAAAAGGTGTATGTCGCAATGAAAACTTTGCAACGCTCACGATTGTTTGTTTCTAAAAAAAAACTGGTTGTTAATTTTTATATTTATAGCCAGTTCGTCGATGTCGAAAGGATAAGTTCATTCGCATTCAGGGCGAAAGAAAATTGATTTGGGTTTTTTCTAACTTTATTCTATGCGAACGATGTGTCAAAATTCTATTAAAATACATAAGTTCATGCGAACGAACAATAGTGACATAGATGAACCCAAATTAATTCGAATGTGAGTGACTAGCTTTCGTTCGCATACATTTTCACTCGATATCGTCGAACAGGCTGTTAATTACTTTTTATGATAGTAGAAGTTAGAAATATTATTGAACGAACTTCTGAAATTAGTTCTAATTGTTTTCTTAGTGCATAAAGCTTTGGAGCTATTAGAAAAAACTTCAGCGAGTAAAAACATGAGAGTTGCTGAACTTTTCGTTTCACGTTGTGTTAAAAGTACTTTATGTGACATGTTTCATATAAGTATGTAAGTTTTATCTTAGTTGTCAAAGCGAATTTGCAACGCAAAGTGAAGTAAAAGCTTTATCTGATACGGCCTTTAGTTAGGTTTATCAAATTCTCCGTTTGCAACAATGATCGTAATTTTTTAAGTGCCATTTTATGCAAAAGTTTGATATAGCGGGTGGCGGTAAACGAAAGACATATAAGTGGTGACGATGATTTGGACGAGTTAGTGACTCCGTAAACGCTGTAATAAGAGATGATATCGCCAATCGACTTTAGTTAATAAAATAACAAATATTAGTTTTTTATATAATATTCTCCTTATTTTCCCCATAAATATATGCACAACTGTATCTCAAATAAATATTCCGTCATCTAACCCTCTTATTTCAATGGGATTGTAATTATACTAAGTTTTCTGTAAAATATTTCATTTTCACAATAAAATGAAAAAGTGGTTTCAAACTACTACTTTTTGTGTAAAAGTAGTTTCAAGAACCAGACAATTCACTACAAATTAATGTCCGAAAACAAAACACAAATGAAAAGTAAAGAGTAGAATGTAGAACACCAAAGCTTGAAATTGAAGTGATTTCAAACTATTTTCACTTCAAAGTAGAATCTAGAACATACCCGATTAACAAACTTGAATTCCATCCAAATCCTCTTGCAGTTAATATTCTTAACTTTGGTGGTCATACCCGTCTGAGAAGGAGGGATACTTTGGCTACCATTAGAGCTCTAAACAGATGACTGAATTCTGAAATAATATTCCCATAAAAATAAATTTTTGTCCAGCACT
Source organism: Thecocarcelia acutangulata (assembly GCA_914767995.1). Taxonomy (NCBI): domain Eukaryota; kingdom Metazoa; phylum Arthropoda; class Insecta; order Diptera; family Tachinidae; genus Thecocarcelia; species Thecocarcelia acutangulata. The sequence goes on along the minus strand of OU612095.1, from coordinate 50,448,539 downwards.
GGCAGGGCTTTAATCATATTTTTTTTTTTTAGTATTAAGATTTGAATACTTATTATCATTACATTTTTTTTTATGTAGATTCAATAAATAAAATAATGAAGTTAAAAAAAAAAAATGGCGAAAGACGGGCGTTTTTGAAAAAAGGTACCGTGATTGGCGAAAAACGCCAGTGAATACGACAAGTTTCATATCTATTACAAAACGCCATTAAAATGCTACCGTGTTTGGCGTATTTGTCTTTCAAAAGGGAGCAAATTTGTTGTCAACGTATTTGCTCACGACAGATAGCTAAAATTTGATAAAATAAAAAATTATCACAAATAAAAATATGAATTCTACACTCTCCATTTTGTACATATGATTGCTGTTACATTTTCTCATTTGAAATAAGTATTTATTTATTTATATATGTATGTATATTTAAAAAAAAAAGTAAATAGTATATCGGCGCGACACACCGTTTGCAAAAATTTAATTTATATTTGTGGACCATCCCGTTCCGTATAAGGTTGCGCGAAGGCCTGGACTGATTTTAAACATATGTGAACAAACATTTATAATAAAATATTTTCAACATATTTCTTGTTAGAAAGCAAAAATATTTTCACTTGCTGCTGTCTCAGCTACTTTTTATAGAATTCTTTAACAGGATGCTTCATAATCATTTAGATTAGCATAATCTTTTACATTACGATTCATTTACAAAATTTTGCTTGTCGAAAATTTTAGACGGTAAGATAACAGTGTAAATGCGACAGCTACTACGAGAGCTGTCGTTTTACGACTACGCCAAGGACAATAAGGGTGATTGTTTGTTTTTGCGTTTGTTTTACTTTTTTTTAACATACAGTGATGCGTCATTATCATATGCATGAAAAAATCTCTACATTCAGGCATTAAACTAAAAAGTTAACAGTAGCATTTTAAGCTGCAAAAGGCACTTTTAAGCAACAATTTTTTTAATTTTTCCCCATTTTTTTTTATCGATAACACTTTGACTTTGACGGTTTTAGATTTTTTTTTTCAATATAGCCGAACTGTTTGCTCTTAATAATAATTTCAATGGTAATATATCTATACTCTTCTCCAAAATCTTAAAAAGTTGAAAGGTGGCATTACGTCTATAATAAAAGCAAAAAGTCGTTTTAAATTGAATTTCTTGAGAATATTGTGTCAAAGCAAAATAAGTCAATTAGAACACGCACGTGGGTTTATTTACATTAAAAGAGCTGGATTATTATGTACGGTTATTTTTTGCGCCCTTTTTCTTCAAATCTCATACAGTTCAAAGTAAATCTGAGTTTAGTTGTGTAAACGAAAACGTCAGCTTTAAAGTATATTTCCACTGCGAATGGGCGCCCTAGATGCTCGCAGACACTAATGCACGTCATATTTAACGTTTAATATGGAAAAATGATAACAGAACTAGCTGCAAAAGCAATTAATAAAATTTTAAGTGAATGACACTACAAAAAATTGGTCTCATTTCAGCTATCGAACATTTAAAGCCGGTTTTTTCAAATAAAAATGTAGTCACGCTTACGATTTTGTAAAGAATATGGTAAACAGTCGTAGACTGGAAAAGCGTCATTTGTTTCGATGGGGCGAAAATAAATCGATTTCAGTCTGATGGTAAAGAATGTTCTTGGCACTGGCCGCATGAAAAACTTCAAAGACACCAGATTGAGCAAACCGTTAAATATGGTGGAGGACGTTTAATGGTGTTGTTTTTCATGGTAGAATATTGGATCATTAGTAAAAATCGAAGGCATCTGCCAACCCAAAAATGAACCTGAGCCCCCATTTTCAATAACAGAAAGCCAATATTCACATCATTTTTTCAAATCACTTAGGTCTCACACGTTTTGGGGATCCCGTTTAATTTCCCGGAAAGACCGTGTGCTTTTTGGCAAAATTTTCAAAATGGGCTTAGATGTGATTTCAAGTGGACACCCCACTTATTGGTCTTCAGACGGACGAAATATCCCAGACGTTATAGCTTTTGAAGTTATAGATTTGGAGACATTATAGATTTTGGAGCCTTCATTAGATTTGTCATAGGAACACTCACCCACTATAATTTCCCCCAAGACCTTGGCTCCCCGTTTAGTGACTTGGCGTTAGCCATCACTAGAGTTAATTGGCTAAAACATAAGAAATATTGAGAACCCCTGAGGATATTGATATGTCAATTAACGATTTTTCTGAAGACATATTGTACTGGCCGTACAATATGTTACCACTAGCCTACAAGTTTCAGAAATAGAACTTATTCGTCTGAAATTAAGCAACTTTTGTGAGAAAAAAGAAGAGTTAGAAGAGACTGCCAACTTCGCAGGTCTCCCCAGCGTAAAACTAGGCTACGGGAATGCGTAACTCAATTAAGGAATCTGCTTAATATCCATAAAATGGCTTCCCTTAAAATGTATCTTGAAGATCTTGATAGCACTCAATCTGACTTCCCTGTGGAAAGCGACAAAAGATCTGAAAAGACCCGTAATAGGTAAGCCACCATTGCGTACTTCAACTGGTGATTAGGCAAGAACCGATTCTGAAAAAGGAATGGTGTATGTTAATCATTTGAAAAATGTTTTTAGTACAAATGATACAGCGGATGATGCAGCTTAATTTCCGCCATATGCTGTTAGGCCGCCTGTGCCTTTGAGACTTAGTTTTCAAGATGTCGTAAAACGTCATAAATAAAATAAACACCAGGAAATCTCCAGGAATTGATCAAATTAATGCCAAAATGCTTATACAGTTACCCCATGTGGCTAGAAGAATTCTTCTTTTTATTTTTAACGCTATTTTACGTCTATGATTACTATGATACCCAAGTCAGGGAAGGATGCCACTAAAGTAATCATAAAGACTAATAAGTCTGCTGCCAACAATTTCAAAACTGTTCGAAAAATTGTTAATGGCGAACTTGACTCCAATACTGAATGATGTAGAATGTGTCCCTTATTATCAATTTGACTTTCGGTCTAAACACAACACCATAGGACAAACAGACTAGTAAATGTCATTAGAAAGACTTTTCAGCACAAGAAGTATTGCCCAACTCTATTCATTGACGTTTCCCAAGCTTTTGATTTAATGCACAAGATAAATTTGAACTTGCCTGCAAATACTCACAAGCTTCTGGAAAGCTACTAATGTGGCCTAAAATAATTTACTAGAGAAGGCGACTTTTGCAGAAGACACGGCATTCTGCAGCGTCCATGAAAGCTATCAATTAGATTCGCGAAATTTGCAGGAGTATATTTCAGTATTAGAGATATGGTTAAAACGTTGGAAAATCGAAGTTAATGAACAAAAGTGTGCTCATGTTGCATTTACACTGCGTAAAAAGCATGTTCGCCTATCGAAATTAACAACTTACATATTCCGCAGCATAATGAAATCAAGTACCTTCGTATTCACCTGGACCGTAGGCTAATGTGGAAGTCTCACATTGAACCTGTTAAGCGCAGGCTCGTTTGCCTTCCTTAACTTTATTTTTTGAAGGATAACTTGGTGATTCACCAAATTTAATAGAATTATTGAGGTGCTACACCAGAATAATCGTATGAAAAAGACGCAGTGTTGTCTGGATGACTGACTATTATTCAGTCATGTATTTTATTGAATTACTGATGGTATTTAAGGAAATAAAAAGAACAAAAAATTTACCATTAAAAATAAAAAATTACAAAAACAAATTAATACAAGTATTATAATCGGACCAGAAATCGTTCATTCATTTACTGCACTGAATTCTTTTCTCACCGTTAGCCGAGAACAGAGATTAGATTTCATAACTGTCTGGCTGGTGAATAAAATAAATAAATTGTTTCCCACTGAACGTTGAAGTGAAACAAATATCAAATTTCACCCGTGCCTAGCTGGTCAGTTAATTGCGCGAGTTAATAAATATACACATATATTTATATGAGTTAATATTGGCATATGTATATGCATACAGCAGAACAGATAAATATGAGATAAGTAAAACAAACCTAAACAAACACAGGATCGGTGTTATCTCTAATGATGAGAAAATTACAAATTAGATTTTATGTGTAGGTTAGCCAAGTACTTTATTTATGTCCCTCAAGACAAAACATAGTTTCAGATAAGAACTAAAACATCATTTAGAAACATTCTCATATAAATAAAGGGTAAGAAAACTATTGTAGCTAGTCTTAAGAATACAATAAAATAAACGGCACGTTTCGGTGCAAGTAAAAAGGTGAAAAATATTTTTTTAATTCAATCCTTTACAAAGGATTTAACTCGGGCGTGTACATAAATATTAGTTTTTATTTCGTTTAAGCTATGAATTATGCAGACGCGGTGATTTTCACGTCAAAATGTGGGAAAATATAATAACAAAAAAAAATTTTGGGCAAGTATTAATTCCATTAAGAATTGTTTTAAATTTTTATTAAAAAAAAAAAAAAAACAAAGGAATTAACATATTGCGGGGGTTATCAACAATATTCGTAGTGCAAATGAACGATTTCTAGCAATTGATGCAGAAATGGATTAATGGTTGGTTCCAAAGAGATATTCCATGTTGACCTTGGTGATGGACCTGGTGCATCGGTGTCTATCTGGCTTCTTCTTTTTAGTATTAGCCTTGCTGTTAGGATTAATATTACAATTATAATAAGCGCCAGACGTACATAGCTGATTGATAGACTATGGATTTGATGATTTATTGTTGTTTGTGGCAAATATTGCAGTTGTGCCTTGACCTTTGCTTGCAATTGGGTTATGTTTTCAATTGTTCATTGATATGGTAGAGGCTGAGTGAGTTTTTTAACATTCTCCAGTAGATGGTGGAAGGACATCCCATTGTTTGTGTATGATGAATGTAAAGTTGATGTTATCGTTTGGTGTCCGTAAATACTCGTATAGGTGACATCGGTTCTCATTTGATATCCTGCTGGAAGTGTGAGCAAGCCGGTACCTTTTAACAATTGATAATTACTTTCTCCTTTACACATTGTGCTTACTTCTAGTTGTCGGTTAGTTGCGAGAGGCCATTGGTTCCTGTTGTAGAGTTGATACCAGACGGTATTGTTGGCTATTGGCTCAATATTGTAAGTTGGGTCAGATTCGTTATTGAACAAATATATTTCACAGTGACAAATTGGGAAACCTTTATAATATGTAGATTAAATGTTTGGGCATAAAAACGTATTTTGCTCCAACTTATTGCAAGCAATAGGTTTGATGTTGTCCACATCAAGTATTTATCCCTATGAGCATTGAAAGCCATCAACTTGCTGCATGCAAGAGTTTTGATGTTGTTCACATCAAGTATTTATCCCTATGAGTATTGAGAGGCATTATTTTAGTTGCAGGGATAATCGTTACTAAGGAGTTGTTTATTGGCTGTGGTACTGGCGTAATATAGAATGAATCATATTTATGTTGATGTGTTAGGGGAATAAGTAAAGTGCAAATAGTGTGCTGGGATGAGATCGACGCGTGAGCTGTCACTACACCATATAAATGGATGATATCTGCAACTGGTAGTTACGCCTGGTGGAAGATTTGCTTTCATGGTGTCGACTTCAGTTGAAAATTGTTGCGGTGTTAATAGAACAGGGCTTATTTGACCATGATAACGTATCGGCTATCAAGGTGATCATAGAGACATGCATTTTTTACAAGTTATCAGCAATTGCCAGTAGTTGTACGCTACCTTTGATCGGTAATCGTAAGCATTATTTATGAGGGTCATTAATTTGCTAATTCTGAGGTTGATTTTCTCAATATTGGCTTGTGTTTGATTTTCAGAGTGTTTCATAAGATTAAGGGTAGAGTCGAGAAATGATGTTTGATTCCGCAGAAGGCTTTGAAAGTGAGCTTCGTTGGTTCTTATGCTGTTAATGGCATCAGTCATTTTTTCTGCGTATTTTGAGTCAAGTACACCAAACAAGGAACTGGCTATATTTCTGACGATATATATTGACCCCTTGTTTCTTTCGGCTTGCGAGATTTGCTAGGCCGTTCATTGTCCATCACATTGTTCATCACACTGATGATAGAGGGGCGGGTCATTGCAGGCTGTTTTTAATGCAGATGTTTCATTATTTAAAAGCTGCAATTCTTTATAGAGTGACCTTAATTCAAAATAAATAAGGAGCTTCCGTTCTACGATGATGGGTTTAATATGACCAATATTTTCAAAATGTAAACCGGGGTTACTGGTGATCTGTCTGTACGTATCCTGTAGGCAGACGACCAATGGACATAGAAACATGAAGAACATCAGCATATTCGTTGTGGATAAAGTACATTGTTTTACGGGTGGAGCATCTTTGGTTAAGTCAGTGGGAGAACTGCTTTGTTTGCGTTGTTGTTGTTCCGTTTCTTCATTAGCTGCGGTCGATATTGCTGGTTCTACAGGAAGAGGAGTTAGTAGGTGAATTACTCGTTTAATAACTCCGTTAGACATTTTGACTGCAGCAGTTCCGACGATGCCATCCGGATGCCATGGGATATGTGTCGATTTCCTTTCCTAGACGCTGACAGTGGCCTCTACGGCTTATAAATCTCTTAAAAGCTCCAGTGAAGGCGTTGGTTGTAAGGTCCGTAACTACTTCTAGATGAACTGCTTTTGTGGAGGAACAACAGAACACCGCAATGTACGCCTTCTGGGGTCGCTTGCCTATGGTTTTGAAGTGTACCCATGTTAGGCCGCACTAGTCAACTCCTGCGTTAATAAAAGGTCTTGCTGGGGTTATTCTGGACTCTAGTAAATTTCCCACGATTTGCTGCAGAAGTTTTGGCTTGGATCTGGCACATTGGATACATTTGTGCACAGTTTCTCCTGCCAAGTGTTTGCCTTTGATGGGACAAAAGCGTTGCCTGATCGCTGCTAGAAGTGCGTTAGGACCACAGTGTTTATTGTCTTTGTGTGTGTGTTCAAAGATCAGTCTTGTGATTATGTCATTATAGGGCAATCGGCAGACCTCGAATCGATGATAAAAAAGGCAACAACAAGCCTCTGGATTGTTAAAAGTAGATCCTGGGGCCTAAGCCCTAGGCTGACGTACTGGTTATATACCCAAATGGTAAGATCCACTATACTATATGGGGCTGTAGTATGGTGGGGAAAAATCAAACAGGTAACAGTCATATCAAGACTTCGCAAGGTTCAGAGACTTGCATGCCTGTGTATCACAGGAGCGACGAAAACCACCCCAATGATGGGAATGGAAGTTCTTTTGAACCTAACACTGCCATCTCAATTTACAAAAGGGAAAACCCTAAAGCAGGAAATCTTATTGGACATCTTGCAATCCTAAAGGATTTCAGAGACGTAATCGAAATGTCTCATACAAGTGACCTTATAGATCCGTCTAACTCCTTCGCCAGGTAGTTTAAGATCATCTTCCCAACAAAGGAGGAATGGATTATGAACCCAAGATGGTTGCGGGATGGTTCACAAGTGGTACACGGATGGATCGAAAACGCTCCAAGGTGTTGGATCGGGAATAGTGGGGCCTAGATCACGCAAATATATAACTCTTAGCAAACACACCACAATCTTCCAAGTGGAACTATACGCAATAAGGGAAGCGGTTGAAATACTATTCAATAGGGGACACAAGGGATTGCTGATAAAAATACTCTCTGATAGCCAATCAGTGCTGAAGGCCCTGAGCAGTTGACTTCATCCTTTAAGCTCGTTCTGCCTTTGTATGTGATGATTTTTTTAGGTGTGGTGTTAGGTGTGGGTTACTTGAACAATGATAGCGAGCGCATCGTGAAGCTCAATGGGGGTGAGAGCTCGCTGGGTTTGTCGCTCTGACTTAACGGCTTTGCTATTGGTAATGAACCTTAGTATATATCCCATAATTTTTTCGAGTGTTTTAAATGAATTTCTGTGGTTTATGTTATGCATAAAGTTTTCAATATTCATGAAAACTAGTGAGGTGCAAGACCTTAACTTCTGTTCAGGTATCGAAACATTCGGATTTAGGCCAGTGCTTCTCATCTCTATGCATACATCCATAGGGGTGTATGCTGTAACTGGTGTGGGTCTAATCCTCTAGATGTGAGGTCTGCTGGATTGTCCTTGGACTCACATGCCGCCACTGCGTAGGTAATGTGCTGTCTTCAATTGAAGCTATCCGATTTGCTACGAACGTATGCAATGAGAATGACCTTGAGTTTATCTATGCTAAAACTATTTTTGAGGAGGACCAGTAGAATGTTGTAGCCATATCCAAATCGAGTTTTACCTTTGCAGTCAAGTTTGCATCCAATTGAGCAGCACATAACTCCAGCCGAAGAAGCGTTTGCTGTGTGAGATTTCGCACAGAGCAAGTATACAATGATTGTTTTGACAGCAATGTTTTTATATATATTCCGGCCCCATACTCTTTTTCAGAGGCATCTGTAAAGACATGTAGCTGCTTTTTCCGAGGAATCGCTCCTTTGTAGACGTGACGATGCACTTGAAATTCACTAAAATTATTGCGAAAATTCGCCAGCTGATGTCAAACTATATAGGCACAGCCTCGTCCCATGAAAGATTTAAGTTCCATAATTCCAGAATAAACATCTTGGTCTTGACGAGAACTGGGTCAAAAATGCGTGTCAAATCTGATGTGACTTTCCTTTTAGTTATAGCCTTGATTAGTTGAATGGTGACTCTGACCTTAATTACACCATCCTTGGGTAACCATACTAACCCTAACGTTTTTGTGTAGTCTGAGTCGTCTATGGAGAAATCTCAACTGAGTTCTTGATCATCGTTGGGAATATCGCGGAGCAGTTAGGAGTAATTGGCGCACTAATTTCGTAAATGGAACTCGTATTTAGCCATAACATGTTGGAGTTGGCGTTGCGTATCTAGAGCTGTGTTCAAGCTGTCGGCTCCACATAATCCCTCATCGACAAAGAATTTCTTTTCCAGAAAACAACTTGCTGCTAAAGGATATTGCATTTTATTCTCCTGACTGATTTCATTCAAACACTTTTTCGCCGAATATGGTGCTGACCTAGTGCCATAGGTAACTGTGTTTAATTGGAAATAATTTATCGGCTCAGAAGCGTTATTGCGCCACAGAATTATATGGTACTTTCGGTCCTTCGAGTGGATATATATTTGACGGTACATTTTTTCCATGTCTGTTGTGAACACGAAATGTGGCAGATAAAATCGTGAACAGATCATTTTGTAGTGATGGCCCAGTATGCAGAATAGCATTCAAATTCATTTTCCAGACGATATTTTTCGTTGATGCTGAAGCATCGAAGACCATTCTAAGTTTAGTCGTGCTGCTTTCAGAGCATAAAACCCAGTAATGAGGAATAAAGTATTGATCCCCTTTTACTTCGCTCAAGTGGATTTTTTACATGTGCCCCATTGTTTCGTAATCCTCTATAAACTGCTTATTTTCGTTCTTCAGTGAATCGTCTCTTGATAATCGACGTTCCAGTGAATGGAATCGGTTGAAAGCAATACTATGTGAAGATCCTAATGAGGATGTGTCAACACAAAATGGAAGTCTTACTATGAACCGTCCTATATAAAAAGTATATAAAAAGTATAAAAAATCCGAATCATTTGGTGACTTTGAAAAATACTCGGTTGCACGTGCTGAATACAACAAACTAAACCAAGTATGTTATAATTGCTACCTCACAAAAATTAAGAATAGCTTTAAAAAAAATCCTAAAGCTTTTTACCTCTTTGTGAATATAAAAAGGAATTCTACTGCCTTTCCGCCATCTCCTCGTATAAAGCTAAATCAATATAAATCAAATGATAATGCTGAAATAAGTAACTTATTTGCAAACTTCTTTTCGTCTACATATACAGGTCAACATAAAACTAACTGCAATGGACAATTAGGGCTTGTTCGGAAATGCATCACTATGCTGCATCTGATGCGCATCTGTGATTAGTTTGCAACGCTGATGAAAAACAGCTGATTCTGATACGCATCAGATGCAGCGCAGTAAACGATTGTGAATATTAAAAATTATTAATAAATTTATTTGTTAACTTGGATGACTATAAAAATGATTCGAAATTATACAATCAGCAAAATAAAAGGCATTTGAAGTATAAAAAAGACACGTTTTGCTTAAAACCTTTTGTTTCAAACACAGATGAATCCCAAAAGTAACTATATATTTATTTCTTATCAATAACTTTGAAAATTTTACATCAATTTCTACTCTAAATAAAATTAAAAACACAACAAATAACATATTAAAGAAAATAATAAAATGTTCATTACTTACTCTTCCACTGCATCAACCATTTTTGTGATGCTTGTTTAATGTTTTTCTGCGCATCATCTGCTTAACAGTTGCATTTTAGAACGCAGGACATTTGCAGTGTTGCAAACTTTTGCTTTTTAGAACATGCTGCGCATCAGATGCAGCGCAGTGATGCATTTCCGAACAAGCCTTTAACACACAATCCTGCAAATCAACATATTTCAATCTCATTTTTATACCCTTCACAAAAATGTTAAGGGTGTATATAAGTTTGTGATTCCGTTTGTAATTTCTACAGTTTTTTTTTTGCGACCCTATAAAGTATATATATTCTGATTCAGAATTAATGGAAAAGTCGATTAAGCGATGTCCGTCTGTCCGTCTGTCGGTCGTTGAAATTCCGTTTCTGAAAAAACCATTAGACATAGAAACTTTTTTCTTCTACCATTCTATTACTCCATATTGCCATGTGTTTGCTATTGAAATTCAGTAATATCGGTTCACGTATAGCTGAGATATATTCAAAATTCCGAAAAAAGCCAGGAATTTTTGCAATTTTGTATGGAAATTTTTGACAAAAAAAGTTGTTTGTTTTGCTTCAAACTTCACACACTCATTAAGCATGGTGACTAAAAGGCAAAAAAAATGTTTCCGATATCGGCCCATATATACCCGAGATATAGCCCAAATCGGGTTTTGCATAAAAATGTCGCGTAAGCGAACTGAAACAACTTTTTTTGCTCAAAAGCAGTTTTGGTAATGAAATAAGGTTATATAAATATGGAAAACGAAAACTTCCGATATCGGTCCATATATACCCGAGATATAGCCTAAACCGGGTTTTTCATGAGCACGCGGCGTAAGCGAGCTTAAACAACTTTTTTTTTTTGCTTAAAAGCAGTTCTGGTAATAAAATAAAGCTATATAAGTATGGAAAATGAAAATTTCCTATATCGGTCCATATATACCCGAGATATAGCCCAAATCGGGTTTTTCATGAAAATGTCGCGTAAGCGAACTTAAACAACTTTTTTGTGCTCAAAAGCAGTTCTGGTAATGAAATAAGGTTATATAAAAATGGAAAATGAAAATTTCCGATATCGGTCCATATATACCCGAGATATAGCCTGGAACGTGGTTTTCATGAAAATGCCGCATCAGCGAAATTAAACAACTTTTTTTCCTTAAAAGCAGTTCTGGTAATAAAATAAGGTTATATAAATATGAAAAATGAAAATTTCTAATATCGGTCCATATATACCGCATATATAGCCTACACCGGGGTTTTCATTAAGATGCCGCGTAAGCGAACGTGACCAACTTTTTTTGCTCAAAAGTTTTTTGGTAATGAAATATGTTTATATAAATATGGAAAATGATAATTTCCGATATAGGTCCATATATACCCGATACATCGGCCTGAACCGATTTTTCCATTAAAAAAAAATTTTATTTTTTTTTTTTGCTGAAAAGCAATTCTCGTTATAAAAGAAGGTTACTAAAATACAGAAAATAGAAAATTCCGATATCGGTTCATATACAACCGAGCATATTTAGGTCACATTTTTAAATATAGTATATATATACGTGACTATCGTGAAGGGTGTTTTAGATTCGGCCTAGCCGAATATACTACACTCTTACTTGTTAGATGTAATTTCGGTACTTCATGAATTGAATAAACTAAAGTTTTCGTATAACAGTGGACCTGACAAACTTCCAAGTAGCGTCCTTATTAATTGCGCAGAAGCTTTAGTAGATCCGCTTACAATATTGTTTAACTATTCAATAAAATTTGGTAAATTTCCTGAGATGTGGAAGAATTCTCTCATCATTTCGTTTTTTAGGTCTGGTAGAAAAAATTACATTACTAATTACAGAGGAGTTGCTTAACTTAGTGTAATATCTAAACTATTTGAAAAACTAATTACGAATCATCTGTGCCACCAAGTGTCATCAATATTATCGCCTAGTCAACATGGCTTTCGGAAAGACTGTTCTACTGTAACTAGTTTCATACAGCTCACTACTTTGGTTAACCGTGGTTTTGTCAATAACATGCAAACTGATGTTGTTTATACAGATTTTAGCAATGCATTTGATAAGGTTAATCATAGGCTACTTATCAAGAAACTAAATTACATAGGATTCACACAAAATTGTTTAAATTGGATAAATTCATATCCTATTAATAGGAAACAGAATGTTATATACAAAAATGCAATATCTAAGCCAATCTCTGTTACATCTGCTGTTCCCCAAGAAAGTCATCTTGAACTACTTCTTTTTTCTTTATTCATCAATGATTTACCTGGTATTACCAAAAATTTCTTTATACTTATGTATGTATGCGGATGATGTTAAAATATTTTTCACATATAATAAATATGATGATCATATGCTACTACAGGCAGATTTAAATTTTCTTTACGCTTGGTGTGAATCGAACTTAATGAAGTTGAGTTTTGATAAAAGTAAATATGTTTCTGCCGAAGGACCCATTTAAATATTAAATATTTTTTGGGTGGCAATGAGCTGGAAAGTGTTTGCAGTATCACAGATCTGGAAATTTTACTAGACCATAAAATAAATTTCAATCAGCGAGATGTCAACTGGGTTTCATCAAACACAGGGCTAAGAAATTCGATGGTCATTATATCACGAAACAACTATTTACGTCTCTGGTACGCCCAGTTCTGGAATATGGGTCAATTGAATCAGTGAAAAAACAGTTTCTACTATTTTGTTTACGTAGACTGCAATGGAACCCGTTATGTTTGCCCTCCTATAAATCTAGACTTGCTCTTATTAGGTTACCATCCCTGAGTAGTCGCATAACTATGCTAAATGTTATGCTCATTTTAAATACGATCAACGACAACAACAGCTCTAACTTTTTAATAGAAAATATACCCAGCGGCCAAAGTTTCGCTTACAGAAGCGATGAGCCGATGCACACTTGTAAGTCAGTAATGCACACCATCTCATATACGAACCTAGTATACATTTGCATACACATTGCCGCATTTGTAGAGTGAACACCTACTACCTGCTCAAAAAGTAAGCGGGGCAGTGAGTTGTTCATCCAATAAAAGCTCATTACTTCCTAACATACATTGTAAGCTATCAGTAGGCAGCTCGAATACAATCTCGCATACTTTGTAAGTCGACAGTAGGCAACTCGAATACAATGTCGCTTCCTTTGTAAGTAGGTCGAAGACGTTCTGTGCACTTCAGTTTTTTAGAAATATTCCATTAAATAAATTTGTCTCGTGTTTTGATTACTGCATTATTTTATTTTTCACTAAATCAAATTCTTCGAACGATTATTGTAAAAAATTCGCTGGCAAAAGAGGAATTTTCTAAGTACGCGACAAGGTATGTCAGTAAACTGGAACTTCATCCAAACCCTCTTGCGCGCAATATTCTTAACTTTGGCGGTTACACTCGGCTTAGAAGAAGGGATACCGTTGCCACCATCAGATTGCTCAATAGGTGATTTTACCGAAATAGCTCCCACGTAATAAAACTTTTTGTCTAGCATTCGCCGGACACATTTTTTATTTTTTTATTTTAAGGCACTTTTTTTTTAATTTTAAATTTAGTATTAAAATTTGAATACTTATTGTTAGTTCATTTTGAAGAGTCAATAAATAAAAAAATGCTAAAAAAAGGTTTTAAAACCGCAGTGTTTAGCCAATTTAGTTGCGCTGCTTTAGTTTCAACTTTTTTCTTCATTGTGAGACCTCCACGTAAGCCAACGGTCGAAATGTATAAATTATTTTAAACAGATCAAGACAAACAAGTTTTTAATATTATTCCATGTATAATTTATTCAATAAATTTTACAAATTTTCACTTATTCTAAACTTGGAACTGAAAATCCTTTCGAATTGTCCATGTTTTAATTAATTGACATTGGTTTATAATTCAGCTTTAAGTTATTTTCTGTGAAATTGCCCCCATGAGGATTTTAAATATCTTTTAACGATAACTACCTACTATTTAGGCTGCGTAACCAATTGTCACTGACCTAAAACCAAAAAGAACAAACTTTAATCGTGCTGTTTCTCTGCTCATGAAATTCGAAGTTATAATAATTAATGCAAAATCATAGGCATAGGCAACAAAGGTGTAATACTACAAGCGGACCTTAACTTATACCAAGGTGCTTGACTTCATTGTGTTGCGAAATAGGTGATATTTCAAAGTTTTAGCCATTCCTCTAATATTGAAATATATTCCTGTAATTTTCGTGAAGCTAATTGGTGGTTTTCGTAAACGCTGTGTCATCTGCAAAAGATGAAGTGTGGATTCCGGATGTCGTTGTCATGTCAAAGGCGTAAATCAAATATAAAGTAGGCCCAAGTATGCCACCTTGGGGATCTTCTGCTTCGACTGGCTGAGTTGGGCTTATAAAATCGCCTTCTCTGATAACAAATTTTCGCCAGAAGCTTGTGTGTTTGCAGGCAAGTTTAACTTTATCTTGTGCATCAATACTTCATGGCAAACTTTATCAAAAGCTTGGGTAATTTCAGTGAATTGAGGTGAACAATACTTTTTGTTTTTAATAGTCTGTCTTATGACATTGACTAGTCTGTGCGTTTGTTCTATGGTGCCGTGTTTAGCCCTAAAGCCAAATTGATGATCAGGGATACATCCATTGCTCAATATTGGACTCAAGTTCGTCAATAACAATTTTTGGGATAGTTTTAAAATTGTTGGTAAAAGACTTAATGGTCTATATGATTCTACCTTCGTCGGATCCTTCCCTGGTTTGGGTATCATAGTAATCATAGAGACCATCCACTCTGCAGGATAATACTCAATGCGTAAAACAGCATTAAAAATAAATAGTACAACTCTTCTGGCTACACGAGGTACCTGTTCAACCATTGCTCTTGCTTTGAGCTTTCCTTGGGGTTGTGTTACCAATAACGTTTTTGACATCTTGAAAATTAAATCTCAAAAATACAGCCGGTCTAACAGCATATGGTGGTAACTCTGCTGTATTATTCGCTGAATCATATGTAGTAAAAATGTTTATCAAATGATTAACGTACAAAATATCCTTTGCAGAATCGATTCTTGCCACAGTTGAAATTGGCAAGGGTGGCTTACCTCTAACGGGTCTTTTTAGACCTCTTTCACTTTCCACAGAGAATAATAAGACTGAGGAGTACCATCAAGGCTTTCAAAATGTGTTTTAATGGCTTTCAAACAGATTTCTTAACTGAGCTATATATTCCTGTAGCTCATTTTTAACCTGGGGAGACCTGCGAAGTTGCCACTCTCTACTTTTTTTCTGACAGAAGTTGCTCAATTTCAGACGAATGAGTTCTATTGTTCCCATACCTGGATCTTATATTAGCTCTAGTGACGATTAACGCCAAGTTACTAAACGGCAAGCCAATCTCTTGGGAAAACAAAACAGAGATTATAGTAGGTGAGTGATCCGATGACAATTCTAATGAAGGCTCCACTTGCATCCACTCTAAAGGAGAATTTTTTACGACTCCAAAATCTATAACATCTAAAATCTTTTGTCGGTCTGACGGCCAATAAGTTAAGTGTCCGCTTGAAATCGCATCTAAGCCCATTTTGCACGTAGCGTCAAAAAGTACACGGTCTTTCGGGGTAAATAAACGTATCCCCAAAAAGTGTGTTTAGCATTATAGTCGCCAGCCGATAAAAAAAACCCAGGGCCGAGTGATTTTAAAAAAAGTGGATATCAATATTCATTTACTGAAAATCGTGGCGGTGAATAAATTGAGGAAATAACAATTTTTGCATGAAAATGTTCAATGCATATGTTTGTTGCTTGGAGATACTCCTCACGTGTCTCATTCAGTAAATAGTGCTGAATTCTGTTTTTTATTAGAATTGCTGAGCCTTCACATGATCTTCCACGGGGATCTCTAGGATCATATAGTGTGTAGCCATTAATTTTGAAATAACTGTTGATTGTCAAATTAATTTTCCATAAGGAAAAGCTCAAGTTAATTTTTGTGTTGACGGATGCTGTGTAATGTGAAATTGTGCTCATTAAGAAAATAATAGTAGTCAACAAAGAGTAAATGCAGCATTATAATAAAAGTACCATCCGACACTAACATAAATTTTATATTAGGATAAATAGAGAAAACTTATTTAAACTAAAACAATGTTAACGGAAAATTAAATGTATACGATAATTCGTATCCAGCTACACTTTTCATTTTCATACAGTACTAAGCTTACTTGATTAAAAGTTATTTCAATTACTAGTCACCCAATTGTATTTATTAATACTAATACAAACACCTGCACGGTGAAGCTTGTACAATAAATTTTCCTTGTTGCACCAACTACATCTTCGCAAATGCATTTGAAAGGTAGAAAGAAGTACACTATATAATACCCAGTAAATTCCAATAATTGTAGCTGGAATTTACGTATATAAATTGACAGAACGCGTGTTCGGTCTTTCTTTTCTCTTTATTTGGTAAAGACGCAGGCTCAGGAAACTTTTTGCGTAAAAAAAAATTGGGGAACAATAGTTGCGCTTAAGTGATTCCCTAAACGCTTCAATAAGAGATTAAAATCTCTGGAGTTTTAATTTTCTAGAAGGCTCTGCTGGCGACAGCAGCCGTACATGTCAGTCCCTGTAGCACGTGGTTATCTTTTGTTATAGGACAAACAAACAAAAATAGTAATGAGGAAAAAAGGTAACTATGCAAGATACTTGTATGTACTTTAACCAACGTGTAACCTTCACATTAATCCCAGGGTATAAGTTAGCATCAGCAGATATTCTCCAATAAATGCCATGAAGACGCTGACAAAGCTACGAACTAGGTAGAAACAGCGCTCATTTGCTACACAAAATTTTCCATCCCTTACAACCCAGACAGGAGATACATGCATAGTGGCTATATGTCCGTGTTTTTTTTTCGTGAGGAAAATAATCGCAACCCCCAAAGTTATCATAGGGTTAAAAATTGTGCAAATGTACATAGGCACATAAGCACCTAATAATACAATCATATCAACGTGTTATTTAGAGTACAAGTATTGTAAAATAGCCTCAACAAACAAAAGAACCTTAACCAACGTTTGCACTAAAGTCCAATTTCATTGTGATACACCTACCAACACATACGACAATTTTAATAAATAAATTTAGTTCCAACATCGGTTTTGAAAGAAAATTAAAGATTTTTCAGTGAAGATTTGCAGGCAAACATCCTACAACATGACATCAACATTGTAAGGTACTTGTAGCTGGTACATTATTTTTTTTTTTGTTCCTTTTATTTTCACTAATTACGATCTACGTACTAAAGATATTATAGGTACATATATAAACATATAGATAAATAGTTAAATCGAGAGGTTTGGGTTTGAAAATTTAGTAACGGAAAACTAGAAAATTAATTTCTGTTTATGTCGTGCTATGATAAGGCAGTTACCAGTGTTGAAATTTAAGGTGTAGCAAATACGGGTTTATTTACATGCATGTATAGATTAATATGTCTATGTAGTTGTATATAAAAAAAAGATAGAGAGTTGAAATTAATGCTGAATTAGCGTTGGATTTCCCAAAAAGAATTGAGGGTATAAAAGCCACGTTTCTTGAGAAAAGTTTTTTTTGGGTTTTGAAATCTTCTGGAGGAAAGAAAACGATTTGGGCAGCAAGCAGTTGAGAAAATCAAAAATTCAATCATTAAAAAAAAAAACATATAAAAACAAAATATTATATAAAGTAATTTTATTTAGCATTCAACGATGAGCCTTTCGATAAGGACTTGCATCTTCAACGAAATAAAGAAAAGGAGGAACTGATCTCTATTCTGCTGTCTTCAGTAGAAATACTTTGGCTGGCTGGATTTCATGGATCATGACTTCTGAACACAAGGATGCTGAAAATTTTTAAGGAAAATCCTCAAAGTCATTTCTGGAGAAAAATTTAAAAGCAAAAGCTAACGAGAGAAATATAAACCTAAAAGAAAAAAATGTGTAGACTGAAACAAGTTTTAAAAGTGAATTTAACATAATTTCAGTAAATCATAGTTACATAATTATATTGTCATACATATACACATAACTATATCATACGCATTGTGCAAAAAAAAGGAAAAAAAAACACAAAGGCTGAACAGCGTAAAGTTACATACAAACAAAAATGTTAACATTTAATTGATTATGGCTTTGTCATGTTCCTAACATTAAGACCACGTGAGGCATAAAATAAGGTGAATCAGGGTAAAAATATGCAAATAATTATATTAAAAAAAAGAAAAAAAAAAACAAATTTGGAAAAAAAAACCATATAAAATCACAAAAATAAATTCTCACAAAAAAAACCTAAGATGAACAATTAATTTTAACCAGAACCACAGATCCTGAACTTTTAGTTTTTTTCCAGTGCCAGGAACCGGAGAGAGATCTTTCGTCGGCATCCAGCAGTCAAGTAAGTGAAATTTTTGGTAAGATTTTCTAATAAGAAAAAAAAAGGAAGTAAATCATCAATAGAAAGGATATCATTTCATGCGAATTCATAAGGATCTCTGTGTTCCTCTTGTAAAAGACGAATTTTCAAAGTAAGCAACAAGGTATATCAGTAAATTGGAACTTCATCCAAATCGTCTTGCACGCAATATACTTAATTTTGAAGGCCACTCTCGGTTGAGAAGGAGGGATACCCTTGCCACCATCAGAACGTTAAATAGGTGATTTTACCGATACTGACCGTGCAAAATAAAACATTTTTGTCTAGCATTGGCTGGACTTAATTTTATGTATTTAGTTTTAAGATTTGAATACTTATTGTTAGTTCACTTTGTGATGATAAAAAGTGAAAATTAATTGTTCAGTTGCATTAGAAGCTAAAAGTTATGAATTTTGATACCAAATTCGGGTGGAAAATATTATAATTGTGACGTGATATTATCATTTTTGTAATTAATTATATAATTTCATTGAAACTGTTATTCAATAGCTAACGGTGAATGCAATAAATAAAAGATAATGCGAAATTTAAGAGAGTTGACGGTGGTGCTAACTAATGATTAGAACTTCCAACCACTCGCGAAAAGAAAATCACTGGTTTACTTAAATTTGTTTAGATTTTTTTTGAAATGATCGTTACGGGTCGATGTGATTTAAATGGATTTATTTGCATATTTATACAAACACGATATGAACTCTTCAAGCTCTCGTTTTTTTCTGAAATGTTTTACATTCGCTAGCTTATCTAATATTTAAATCTTTACTTAATTTTCATATTTATAATCTTGTTAAGTAAATGTTTCTTTACTGAATTATTTTATTTATTACGTGTTTAATCTATCGAATATTTTTTTTTGTTGTAATAAATAACTGAGTTTATAATGGAATTGTAAGACACAATTTTTTTTCTGGCCTTTTGAATGTATAGGGGGTATCAGTTTTGGGACCATGGTGAGAAACTCTTCATGTGCGTTAGTGTACATGGTCATGGATGGGAGGGAAACATGTGTGTCAAGAGCTATACACACGTTACTCATTAATTTTGTCTATCAGCTTTCTAAATTTTACTCTCTTCTTGCGTTTTCGAATCCTGCATGCAAAATTTTAAAATATTAGTTCTGTAGTGTCAAACGTTTTAATAAAAGGTCTAGCATAAACTCCAAAAACCATCACCCACACCACTTGCCGTCGAGATAGTGGCCGGAAAATGCATGCTTGCTGACTTTAGATATCCCTACCAGCATATAAAATGTGTTGCCGCCTATGAATGAAAATGTAGATTTAGGTGAAAGAAACTCACATCATCCCGCAAATTCAAGTTTTAGATCAGATAAGGTAGGTCACATTATCCACAACTGGAAAGATAGATTTTCTGGTGATAACAAGGGAATGTCAGTAGACAATTTTATCTACCGCGTTGAAGCTCTAACTTCTCAGACGTTAGACGGAAATTTTGAAATCTTGTGTCGGCACATTTCCATACTGTTTGAATCAAAGGCAACTGATTGGTTCTGGCGGTATCACCGTTCAGTGCATGAAATTCGATGGCCTGAATTATGTGTTGCGTTACGTCATCAGTATCAGGACTCTCGTACAGATATCGATTTTAGAACAAAGAACTAACGAAAACTTCGATTCCTTTTACGAGGCTATAATAAATATTGCGGATCGTTTATCAACGCCTCTTCCTGAAAACGTTTTAGTGGAAATTCTTCGTAGAAACTTATTGCCGGAAATTCAACATGAGATTTTAAATTTGCCAATAAAATCTATTTCGCAATTACGTGACATATGTCGTCGCCGGGAATTCTTTCTAATAGATTTGAGTAAAAGACAAATTGCAACAAAACCCTTAATTTCTAGACGGTCGGTACACGAATTAGTGGAAGACGAACAACATTTGCCAGAAGAGATATCTGCAATAGCGTTAATTTGTTGGAATTGTCAAAAAGTAGGTCACCGATATCAAGACTGCCTAGAAGATTGCCAGGTATTCTGTTACGGCTGTGGAGCTTCGCAAGTTTATAAGCCGAATTGCACGAAATGCAATGGCTCAAAAAACTTCCAAGCGAGTGCACCGAAAAGTGCACTCAAACTAACGAAATCTGTGAGCACAACCACAGAATAACTGAATCACCAAACGAAATTAGCAATCCGTTCAATGAAAATATTTCACAACCAACGACATTTACAAATGACTTTACTCTATCTTATTCTCCTTTGCACCCTAAAATACTCACTCCAGACAAGAATTCTACCCGTGGTTCCACTTTCGGTGACTGTCACCAAAACCCAGAAGTTTCTAACTTTGAAGAAAACTCGATTTGTTGTAAGACTCTACTAAAACCCGAAATAACCGCTCAATTGCCAAGGCACCTGAAGCCATTTCATGTTCGCTTAGCCGAGTATAATAAAAAAAGATCCGAAATATTTGAGCAGCGAATTTTAAAACCTAAAGAAAGGAGGTCTTCCCGACGAATAAAGAGTTTTTGGGCTACGGTAAATCGCACGAGAAAGAACTTGCTCAGTACCCTGTATGATCCTCCAAATGATATCAGACCATATGCGAAAGTTAAAATTTTGAGCCAAGAATATTTAGGATTACTTGACACTGGGGCATCAGTTAGCTGTTTAGGTTCTAAAGCCGCTAAGGCATTTAAAAGCTCAGGAAACCCATATAAAAAAATTCACTCTTTTGTCAGAACAGCCGGTGGAGAATCTCAAGAAGTTTGTGGCTATTTAGAAACAGAAGTCGAGTTTCGTGGTTTGACAAAGCCGCTAAAGTTGTACATAGTGCCCAACCTCTCGCAGGATTTGTATCTAGGCATAGATTTCTGGCGCACCTTTGATCTGTTACCTAGTGGTCTTGTTTCAGAACTTGATTCTTGCAATAAACATTTAAAAGGGGCGGAAACCGTTGATCAACGTCCTTTATCTGCTGCTCAGAAATCTAAATTACAGCAGGTTATTAATATATTCCCGTCATTTTCGAGAGAAGGTCTTGGTCGGACCAACCTTATTTCCCATGTTATAGATGTAGATAAAGCTGCCCCAATAAAACAGAGACACTTTCCTGTGTCTCCTGCAATGGAAAAGCTCATAGATGTTGAATTAGACCGTATGTTGGAAAACGACGTTATCGAAGAATCAGATAGGGCTTGGTCTTCTCCGATCGTCTTAGTTCGTAAGCCGGGCAAGAATCGGTTGTGTCTAGATAGTAGGAAGTTAAACTCTGTCACTGTTAAAGACGCATACCCTTTGCCTAATATTGACGGTATTCTTAGCAGGCTGCCCCGGGCAGATTTCATTACGAGCTTGGACTTAAAGGATGCCTTTTGGCAAATACCGTTAGACAAAACCTCAAAAGATAAGACTGCTTTCACTGTCCCTGGCCGTCCCTTATACCATTACAAAGTCATGCCATTTGGCCTTTGTAATGCCCCACAGACAATGTCCAGATTAATGGATAAGGTGATTCCGGCGAATTTGAGGACAGAGGTATTTGTTTATTTGGACGACCTGTTACTGGTATCGGATACTTTTGAACGCCACGTTGAAATATTACGTGAAGTTGCTAACCAGCTTCGTTCGGCAGGTCTGACGATCAATGTGGAAAAATCTAAATTCTGTGTACGGGAAGTTCGTTATCTGGGCTATTTGGTAGGAAATGGGTTAGTTCGCACAGACCCGGATAAGGTAACAGCTATTCTTGATTTCCCAACACCCAGATCTATACGCCAGCTCAGACGATTTTTGGGTATGTCCGGTTGGTATAGGAAGTTTATTATGAACTACGCTACTTTAACTACTCCTTTAACTGATTTACTAAAGAATAAAAGAAAATTTTGTTGGCATGATATTGCTCAGGATTTGCCTGAAGCAAATCCTGACCACGGCGCCAGTGCTGCACAGTCCAGATTTTTCACAACCATTCTACATACATTGTGATACCAGCAGCACTGGAATAGGAAGTGTATTGGTGCAGAAAAATGCCGAGGGTGAAGAGTTTCCAATAGCCTTTATGTCTAAGAAACTGAACCAAGCCCAACGTAATTACTCGGTCACCGAAGAAGAATGCCTGGCAGCAATGCTAAGCATTAAGAAATTTAGGGCTTATGTGGAAGGCCATGAGTTCACTGTGATCACTGACCATGCATCACTTAAGTGGCTCATGTCCCAAACAGATCTCAGTTCACGCCTGGCACGATGGGCTTTAAAGCTTCAAGCTTTCAACTTTAAGATTGAGCATAGAAAAGGTAGTAAGAACGTGGTTCCGGATGCGCTTTCTCGTACCAACACTAACGACATGTCCACCATTTTTGATTTTAATTTGTCAGAAATAAATGACTCGGGGCTTTTCGTGGATTTAGAATCGGAAGGTTTTAAGAGTGATGAATACTTACAGATGATCAAACATATTGCGCAAAACAACAAACACTCCCCAGACTTGAAAATAATTGACGGATACCTTTATAAACGAACAGAACACTGTACAGGAGAACAGGTACAAGACGATTTGGCTTGGAAGCTATGGATACCCAATATATTTGAGATACTGCAAAAGGCTCATGATAGTCCAGTTTCGGCACATGGTGGAATTACCAAGACATTAGGGAGAATTAGACGGTTTTATTATTGGCCAAACTTAGTAAATGATGTCAAGGACTACGTTAACGCATGTGACATCTGTAAAGGCACAAAACACCCAAATTTTGTCACTAGACCCCCTATGGGCAAAATGTCTCAAACCTCACAATTTTTCCAAAAACTGTTTGTCGACTTTTTAGGACCGTACCCGAGATCGAAGTCAGGGAATATTGGAATATTTATAGTATTGGACCACTTCTCTAAGTTTTGCTTTTTGAAGCCCGTGAAGAAATTCACCACTGATATTATTGCACGGTACTTATAAGAATTGTTTCACACCTTTGGGACGCCAGAGTCTATCATTTCGGATAATGGTTCTCAGTTCAAATCCACTAATTTCAATAAACTTTTGCAGGACTACGGCGTGAATCATATTTACACTGCAGTATATTCGCCCCAAGCTAACGCATCTGAACGCGTTAATCGATCAGTTTTGTCAGCAATCAGGGCGTATATAAAAACGGACCAAAGTAATTGGGATGAGTACCTTAGTAGCATCAGTTGTGCCTTACGTTCAACTGTCCATGCCGCAACCGGAACTAGTCCTTATTACTTAGCATTCGGACAGCATATGATAACCAACGGTAAGTCATATACTCTTTTGCGGAAGCTTGCCGTCTTAGAAGACAGGACAGTCAGGGGTCTAATCACCGTATACGATATCGAATTAGCTATCGTATCGAATAACATTACGATACATCTAAATTATGGCAAACGATGCATATTAAAGAAAATGTAATAGATTGAAGACCATACGTTTCCTAAAAGTAGGAATACAAATAATAAATCTTTTAACTTTTTTATATTTTTGCAATACAATTTATTCGATATCGTATGCCATGATACCAAAATGAAAAATTTCGATAATTTTGCTCGATATCGTATGCGGTGATTCGGCCCCAGGTTTGATCGAGAGGACACTTTTGATATAATTCGGGAAAGAAGTAAGAAAACAATGCAGCGGCAACAGGCCAGGTACGAAAAATCATATAACCTGCGTTCACGGGAAGTATAATATAAAGTGGGGCAGGAAGTATTTTACCGGAATTTTAAGCCAAGTGATGCAACTAAGGGCTACAACGCGAAATTAGCAGACCCGTTTTTGAAGGCACGTATACGAAAAAAGGTTGGTTATTGCTATTATCAATTAGAAGATTCGAACGGAAAGTTAATTGGAGTATGTATACCATGCCAAAGACTTGAAACCATAACGAACATTTTTACGCTACAAGCATTGTCAGCGTTGGGGTTCTTTCATTCCCCAAGTCTGATCTTGGCGGGGGAGAAATGTAAGGTGCTTGTAGCTGGTACATTATTTTTTTTTTTTGTTCCTTTTATTTTCACTAATTACGATCTACGTACTAAAGATATTATAGGTACATATATAAACATATAGGTAAATAGTTAAATCGAGAGGTTTGGGTTTGAAAACTTAGTAACGGAAAACTAGAAAATTAATTTCTGTTTATGTCGTGCTATGATAAGGCAGTTACCAGTGTTGAAATTTAAGGTGTAGCAAATACGGGTTTATTTACATGCATGTATAGATTAATATGTCTATGTAGTTGTATATAAAAAAAAGATAGAGAGTTGAAATTAATGCTGAATTAGCGTTGGATTTCCCAAAAAGAATTGAGGGTATAAAAGCCACGTTTCTTGAGAAAAGTTTTTTTTTGGGTTTTGAAATCTTCTGGAGGAAAGAAAACGATTTGGGCAGCAAGCAGTTGAGAAAATCAAAAATTCAATCATTAAAAAAAAAAACATATAAAAACAAAATATTATATAAAGTAATTTTATTTAGCATTCAACGATGAGCCTTTCGATAAGGACTTGCATCTTCAACGAAATAAAGAAAAGGAGGAACTGATCTCTATTCTGCTGTCTTCAGTAGAAATACTTTGGCTGGCTGGATTTCATGGATCATGACTTCTGAACACAAGGATGCTGAAAATTTTTAAGGAAAATCCTCAAAGTCATTTCTGGAGAAAAATTTAAAAGCAAAAGCTAACGAGAGAAACATAAACCTAAAAGAAAAAAATGTGTAGACTGAAACAAGTTTTAAAAGTGAATTTAACATAATTTCAGTAAATCATAGTTACATAATTATATTGTCATACATATACACATAACTATATCATACGCATTGTGCAAAAAAAAGGAAAAAAAAAACACAAAGGCTGAACAGAGTAAAGTTACATACAAACAAAAATGTTAACATTTAATTGATTATGGCTTTGTCATGTTCCTAACATTAAGACCACGTGAGGCATAAAATAAGGTGAATCAGGGTAAAAATATGCAAATAATTATATTAAAAAAAAGAAAAAAAAAACAAATTTGGAAAAAAAACCATATAAAATCACAAAAATAAATTCTCACAAAAAAAAAACCTAAGATGAACAATTAATTTTAACCAGAACCACAGATCCTGAACTTTTAGTTTTTTTCCAGTGCCAGGAACCGGAGAGAGATCTTTCGTCGGCATCCAGCAGTCAAGTAAGTGAAATTTTTGGTAAGATTTTCTAATAAGAAAAAAAAAAGGAAGTAAATCATCAATAGAAAGGATATCATTTCATGCGAATTCATAAGGATCTCTGTGTTCCTCTTGTAAAAGACGAATTTTCAAAGTACGCAACAAGGTATATCAGTAAATTGGAACTTCATCCAAATCGTCTTGCACGCAATATACTTAATTTTGAAGGCCACTCTCGGTTGAGAAGGAGGGATACCCTTGCCACCATCAGAACGTTAAATAGGTGATTTTACCGATACTGACCGTGCAAAATAAAACATTTTTGTCTAGCATTGGCTGGACTTAATTTTATGTATTTAGTTTTAAGATTTGAATACTTATTGTTAGTTCACTTTGTGAAGATTCAATAAATAAATGAATGGCAAAAAAAAAATTAAATTTCATGCCCGTGTTTAGAAAACCTTAAAGTCAAGATCGGTTCAGTCGCTTATTAACTTATAATGTCATTAACATTATTATGTTAACACATGTTATTCAGTTAATATGCTATTAACACTAGTATGTTAATACCATCCAACGAATTTAACGTAACATACGCAATGTAACTCAAATTTGCGGAATGTTACAGTAGTTGTCATATTTTCTGATATCTTCTCTAATGATGCGCCAAAAAAGCCAAAAACACTCTGCAAATTATTTGGACGTGCCAGGGAGCTCAAAACTGGTAAAGCCAACAACATCCGCAAAAACCCCGGATGTGCTAGCCAGCAGAGAGCGAACTGGACAATCCACGTCCAATACAACACAAATGGTGGAGCGGGAGCAAATCACCAGCTCCCGCAAAACCTTGTTAAAAATCAGAGTGGCTCGACGATATGTCGAAAAGTTCGGAATGCAGCCGAAGAGTCTATGTCAAGCAATGACAAACAATGCTTGGCATGAGCCAAAGCATATATAGCCGAAAACCCGGATCCGGATGTCGATACTGTCGTCGAGGCAGCTTGCAAAAGGCAACGGTCCACGGAAGAAGCACCCAATCCGAGCAAAAAACCGAGGAAGGGGTCCATGGTCATCAACAGACCTTACAGTGAGGTTGCAAAAAACTCACTGCATAGGGGTGTTGTTGATCGAAGCAACTCTGACGGAGCAATCACCCGCGAAAAGTGGGGGTTGATCAGCCAGAGATTGCTGGACAACTTCGTAAAGGCGCTCGAATGTAGTACCGGTCCTCCACCACAGTTCACTGATGCAGGGTGGATTCAGGGCTGAGTTAAACTGATTTCATATGTTGACAAGAAATCGGCCAGCGCCATTAAAGAGGTTATAGCATCACCAGGGGAAGTGTGGCCCGGAGCACAGCTGGAGTTGATCTTGGTCACCGACATCCGAACCAGGCTTTGTGTGTATCGGGGTGATGACAAGATGGACCACAACTCCGACAAAAAAGCCAAAGAGCCCACAGAAGTGCAGGATATGGAGGTCTAGGTGGATTCCAATTCAACACAGAGCTCACAATCAAACTCTAGTTTGGTTGGAGGGTTTTTTGGAGGATTGGAAAACGCCACAGTTGATGATGAGGACAGTCTTCTGGATTCCGATCCGGAGTATGCCACCATCATCAACTTCGACATCGACACCATATAAACGATGAAGGTTACGCAAATTAACCTTCATCACAGTAAAGCAGCGTCAGCTAACCTTGTGTATCAAGCGAGACGTTGATATTGCGCTGGTGCAAGAGCCATGGACAAACAATGGCAAGATCCTTGGACTAGGCGCGAAAGGCTATAAATTAATATCTGCAGCAAATTCAGGTAATGGGGATATAACCATAAGATCCTGTATCATAGTCAAAACGCACATAAATATCTTCATTTTATCTGATTACAGTGATGAAGATACCGTAACTGCCACGACGGATGTAGGGGGATCCAACATATGGAATTTATTCTGCTATATGGCTCATGGCAAGGATGAATCACCACCAGGCAAGCTGGTGGAAAAAGCGGTAAGAGACGCGAAAATCAAAGGCATACCGTGCATTATAGGCGCGGATGCGAATGCACACCACCTGGTCTGGGGAAGCTCAGACACAAACAAAAGAGGTGAGAATTTAGCAGAATTTATTCTAGATAATGATTTAGTAAATTTAAATCAAGGGAACAAACCCACTTTCGTGACTTCCAACAGGCAAGAGGCGTTAGATATTACGCTTGCCAGTTTGAATATCGCAGATCAAATACAGGAATGGAGAGTGTCAGAGGACTGCTCCTTTTCCGATCACTGCAATTTAGATTTCAAAATAAGCAAACAACATAGAATAACATTCTATCGTAACAGGCGGAGAACGGACTGGAGAAAACAAGGAGAATTCCTGAGTAGAGAACTAGCCCAATACCCGACCATAACCAATGTCATGGACATGGAAAGATCAGTGGGAAAACTCAATGACGCTTTCAAAAGAACGCCACAAGACGATCTTGTAGACTATCTGTAAAAACGGGAAAATAGCAGACCTAAATGGTGGTCAGCAGAACTGTCTGAGACCAAAAAGAAATGTCGTAGGCTTTTTAATGAAGCTAAAAGAACAGGTAACTGGGATGACTATAAAGCTTCGGTGAACAAATACAAAAATCTCATGACGAACTTGAAGCGAAGATCCTGGAAGAAGTTTTGTAGTAACTTGAATAGTATCCTGAACTTTTAGTTTTCTTCCAGTGCCAGGAACCGGAGAGAGATCTTTCGTCGGCATCCAGCAGTCAAGTAACTGAAATTTTTGGTAAGATTTTCTAATAAGAAAAAAAAGGAAGTAAATCATCAATAGAAAGGATATCATTTCATGCGAATTCATAAGGATCTCTGTGTTCCTCTTTTAAAAGACGAATTTTCAAAGTACGCAACAAGGTATATCAGTAAATTGGAACTTCATCCAAATCGTCTTGCACGCAATATACTTAATTTTGAAGGCCACTCTCGGTTGAGAAGGAGGGATACCCTTGCCACCATCAGAACGTTAAATAGGTGATTTTTCCGATACTGACCGTGCAAAATAAAACATTTTTGTCTAGCATTGGCTGGACTTAATTTTATGTATTTAGTTTTAAGATTTGAATACTTATTGTTAGTTCACTTTGTGAAGATTCAATAAATAAATGAATGGCAAAAAAAAAATTAAATTTCATGCCCGTGTTTAGAAAACCTTAAAGTCAAGATCGGTTCAGTCGCTTATTAACTTATAATGTTATTAACATTATTATGTTAACACATGTTATTCAGTTAATATGCTATTAACACTAGTATGTTAATACCATCCAACGAATTTAACGTAACATACGCAATGTAACTCAAATTTGCGGAATGTTACAGTAGTTGTCATATTTTCTGATATCTTCTCTAATGATGCGCCAAAAAAGCCAAAAACACTCTGCAAATTATTCGGACGTGCCAGGGAGCTCAAAACTGGTAAAGCCAACAACATCCGCAAAAACCCCGGATGTGCTAGCCAGCAGAGAGCGAACTGGACAATCCACGTCCAATACAACACAAATGGTGGAGCGGGAGCAAATCACCAGCTCCCGCAAAACCTTGTTAAAAATCAGAGCGGCTCGACGATATGTCGAAAAGTTCGGAATGCAGCCGAAGAGTCTATGTCAAGCAATGACAAACAATGCTTGGCATGAGCCAAAGCATATATAGCCGAAAACCCGGATCCGGATGTCGATACTGTCGTCGAGGCAGCTTGCAAAAGGCAACGGTCCACGGAAGAAGCACCCAATCCGAGCAAAAAACCGAGGAAGGGGTCCATGGTCATCAACAGACCTTACAGTGAGGTTGCAAAAAACTCACTGCATAGGGGTGTTGTTGATCGGAGCAACTCTGACGGAGCAATCACCCGCGAAAAGTGGGGGTTGATCAGCCAGAGATTGCTGGACAACTTCGTAAAGGCGCTCGAATGTAGTACCGGTCCTCCACCACAGTTCACTGATGCAGGGTGGATTCAGGGCTGAGTTAAACTGATTTCATGTGTTGACAAGAAATCGGCCAGCGCCATTAAAGAGGTTATAGCATCACTAGGGGAAGTGTGGCCCGGAGCACAGCTGGAGTTGATCTTGGTCACCGACATCCGAACCAGGCTTTGTGTGTATCGGGGTGATGACAAGATGGACCACAACTCCGACAAAAAAGCCAAAGAGCCCACAGAAGTGCAGGATATGGAGGTCTAGGTGGATTCCAATTCAACAGTAAAGCAGCGTCAGCTAACCTTGTCTATCAAGCGAGACGTTGATATTGCGCTGGTGCAAGAGCCATGGACAAACAATGGCAAGATCCTTGGACTAGGCGCGAAAGGCTATAAATTAATATCTGCAGCAAATTCAGGTAATGGGGATATAACCATAAGATCCTGTATCATAGTCAAAAAGCACATAAATATCTTCATTTTATATGATTACAGTGATGAAGATACCGTAACTGCCACGACGGATGTAGGGGGATCCAACATATGGAATTTATTCTGCTATATGGCTCATGGCAAGGATGAATCACCACCAGGCAAGCTGGTGGAAAAAGCGGTAAGAGACGCGAAAATCAAAGGCATACCGTGCATTATAGGCGCGGATGCGAATGCACACCACCTGGTCTGGGGAAGCTCAGACACAAACAAAAGAGGTGAGAATTTAGCAGAATTTATTCTAGATAATGATTTAGTAAATTTAAATCAAGGGAACAAACCCACTTTCGTGACTTCCAACAGGCAAGAGGCGTTAGATATTACGCTTGCCAGTTTGAATATCGCAGATCAAATACAGGAATGGAGAGTGTCAGAGGACTGCTCTTTTTCCGATTACTGCAATTTAGATTTCAAAATAAGCAAACAACATGGAATAACATTCTATCGTAACAGGCGGAGAACGGACTGGAGAAAACAAGGAGAATTCCTGAGTAGAGAACTAGCCCAATACCCGACCATAACCAATGTCATGGACATGGAAAGATCAGTGGGAAAACTCAATGACGCTTTCAAAAGAACGCCACAAGACGATCTTGTAGACTATCTGTAAAAACGGGAAAATAGCAGACCTAAATGGTGGTCAGCAGAACTGTCTGAGACCAAAAAGAAATGTCGTAGGCTTTTTAATGAAGCTAAAAGAACAGGTAACTGGGATGACTATAAAGCTTCGGTGAACAAATACAAAAATCTCATGACGAACTTGAAGCGAAGATCCTGGAAGAAGTTTTGTAGTAACTTGAATAGTATCCTGAACTTTTAGTTTTCTTCCAGTGCCAGGAACCGGAGAGAGATCTTTCGTCGGCATCCAGCAGTCAAGTAACTGAAATTTTTGGTAAGATTTTCTAATAAGAAAAAAAAGGAAGTAAATCATCAATAGAAAGGATATCATTTCATGCGAATTCATAAGGATCTCTGTGTTCCTCTTTTAAAAGACGAATTTTCAAAGTACGCAACAAGGTATATCAGTAAATTGGAACTTCATCCAAATCGTCTTGCACGCAATATACTTAATTTTGAAGGCCACTCTCGGTTGAGAAGGAGGGATACCCTTGCCACCATCAGAACGTTAAATAGGTGATTTTTCCGATACTGACCGTGCAAAATAAAACATTTTTGTCTAGCATTGGCTGGACTTAATTTTATGTATTTAGTTTTAAGATTTGAATACTTATTGTTAGTTCACTTTGTGAAGATTCAATAAATAAATGAATGGCAAAAAAAAAATTAAATTTCATGCCCGTGTTTAGAAAACCTTAAAGTCAAGATCGGTTCAGTCGCTTATTAACTTATAATGTTATTAACATTATTATGTTAACACATGTTATTCAGTTAATATGCTATTAACACTAGTATGTTAATACCATCCAACGAATTTAACGTAACATACGCAATGTAACTCAAATTTGCGGAATGTTACAGTAGTTGTCATATTTTCTGATATCTTCTCTAATGATGCGCCAAAAAAGCCAAAAACACTCTGCAAATTATTCGGACGTGCCAGGGAGCTCAAAACTGGTAAAGCCAACAACATCCGCAAAAACCCCGGATGTGCTAGCCAGCAGAGAGCGAACTGGACAATCCACGTCCAATACAACACAAATGGTGGAGCGGGAGCAAATCACCAGCTCCCGCAAAACCTTGTTAAAAATCAGAGCGGCTCGACGATATGTCGAAAAGTTCGGAATGCAGCCGAAGAGTCTATGTCAAGCAATGACAAACAATGCTTGGCATGAGCCAAAGCATATATAGCCGAAAACCCGGATCCGGATGTCGATACTGTCGTCGAGGCAGCTTGCAAAAGGCAACGGTCCACGGAAGAAGCACCCAATCCGAGCAAAAAACCGAGGAAGGGGTCCATGGTCATCAACAGACCTTACAGTGAGGTTGCAAAAAACTCACTGCATAGGGGTGTTGTTGATCGGAGCAACTCTGACGGAGCAATCACCCGCGAAAAGTGGGGGTTGATCAGCCAGAGATTGCTGGACAACTTCGTAAAGGCGCTCGAATGTAGTACCGGTCCTCCACCACAGTTCACTGATGCAGGGTGGATTCAGGGCTGAGTTAAACTGATTTCATGTGTTGACAAGAAATCGGCCAGCGCCATTAAAGAGGTTATAGCATCACTAGGGGAAGTGTGGCCCGGAGCACAGCTGGAGTTGATCTTGGTCACCGACATCCGAACCAGGCTTTGTGTGTATCGGGGTGATGACAAGATGGACCACAACTCCGACAAAAAAGCCAAAGAGCCCACAGAAGTGCAGGATATGGAGGTCTAGGTGGATTCCAATTCAACAGTAAAGCAGCGTCAGCTAACCTTGTCTATCAAGCGAGACGTTGATATTGCGCTGGTGCAAGAGCCATGGACAAACAATGGCAAGATCCTTGGACTAGGCGCGAAAGGCTATAGATTAATATCTGCAGCAAATTCAGGTAATGGGGATATAACCATAAGATCCTGTATCATAGTCAAAAAGCACATAAATATCTTCATTTTATATGATTACAGTGATGAAGATACCGTAACTGCCACGACGGATGTAGGGGGATCCAACATATGGAATTTATTCTGCTATATGGCTCATGGCAAGGATGAATCACCACCAGGCAAGCTGGTGGAAAAAGCGGTAAGAGACGCGAAAATCAAAGGCATACCGTGCATTATAGGCGCGGATGCGAATGCACACCACCTGGTCTGGGGAAGCTCAGACACAAACAAAAGAGGTGAGAATTTAGCAGAATTTATTCTAGATAATGATTTAGTAAATTTAAATCAAGGGAACAAACCCACTTTCGTGACTTCCAACAGGCAAGAGGCGTTAGATATTACGCTTGCCAGTTTGAATATCGCAGATCAAATACAGGAATGGAGAGTGTCAGAGGACTGCTCTTTTTCCGATCACTGCAATTTAGATTTCAAAATAAGCAAACAACATAGAATAACATTCTATCGTAACAGGCGGAGAACGGACTGGAGAAAACAAGGAGAATTTCTGAGTAGAGAACTAGCCCAATACCCGACCATAACCAATGTCATGGACATGGAAAGATCAGTGGGAAAACTCAATGACGCTTTCAAAAGAACGCCACAAGACGATCTTGTAGACTATCTGTAAAAACGGGAAAACAGCAGACCTAAATGGTGGTCAGCAGAACTGTCTGAGACCAAAAAGAAATGTCGTAGGCTTTTTAATGAAGCTAAAAGAACAGGTAACTGGGATGACTATAAAGCTTCGGTGAACAAATACAAAAATCTCATGACGAACTTGAAGCGAAGATCCTGGAAGAAGTTTTGTAGTAACTTGAATAGTATCCTGAACTTTTAGTTTTTTTTCCAGTGCCAGGAACCGGAGAGAGATCTTTCGTCGGCATCCAGCAGTCAAGTAAGTGAAATTTTTGGTAAGATTTTCTAATAAGAAAAAAAAAGGAAGTAAATCATCAATAGAAAGGATATCATTTCATGCGAATTCATAAGGATCTCTGTGTTCCTCTTGTAAAAGACGAATTTTCAAAGTACGCAACCAGGTATATCAGTAAATTGGAACTTCATCCAAATCGTCTTGCACGCAATATACTTAATTTTGAAGGCCACTCTCGGTTGAGAAGGAGGGATACCCTTGCCACCATCAGAACGTTAAATAGGTGATTTTACCGATACTGACCGTGCAAAATAAAACATTTTTGTCTAGCATTGGCTGGACTTAATTTTATGTATTTAGTTTTAAGATTTGAATACTTATTGTTAGTTCACTTTGTGAAGATTCAATAAATAAATGAATGGCAAAAAAAAAAAATTAAATTTCATGCCCGTGTTTAGAAAACCTTAAAGTCAAGATCGGTTCAGTCGCTTATTAACTTATAATGTTATTAACATTATTATGTTAACACATGTTATTCAGTTAATATGCTATTAACACTAGTATGTTAATACCATCCAACGAATTTAACGTAACATACGCAATGTAACTCAAATTTGCGGAATGTTACAGTAGTTGTCATATTTTCTGATATCTTCTCTAATGATGCGCCAAAAAAGCCAAAAACACTCTGCAAATTATTCGGACGTGCCAGGGAGCTCAAAACTGGTAAAGCCAACAACATCCGCAAAAACCCCGGATGTGCTAGCCAGCAGAGAGCGAACTGGACAATCCACGTCCAATACAACACAAATGGTGGAGCGGGAGCAAATCACCAGCTCCCGCAAAACCTTGCTAAAAATCAGAGCGGCTCGACGATATGTCGAAAAGTTCGGAATGCAGCCGAAGAGTCTATGTCAAGCAATGACAAACAATGCTTGGCATGAGCCAAAGCATATATAGCCGAAAACCCGGATCCGGATGTCGATACTGTCGTCGAGGAAGCTTGCAAAAGGCAACGGTCCACGGAAGAAGCACCCAATCCGAGCAAAAAACCGAGGAAGGGGTCCATGGTCATCAACAGACCTTACAGTGAGGTTGCAAAAAACTCACTGCATAGGGGTGTTGTTGATCGGAGCAACTCTGACGGAGCAATCACCCGCGAAAAGTGGGGGTTGATCAGCCAGAGATTGCTGGACAACTTCGTAAAGGCGCTCGAATGTAGTACCGGTCCTCCACCACAGTTCACTGATGCAGGGTGGATTCAGGGCTGAGTTAAACTGATTTCATGTGTTGACAAGAAATCGGCCAGCGCCATTAAAGAGGTTATAGCATCACTAGGGGAAGTGTGGCCCGGAGCACAGCTGGAGTTGATCTTGGTCACCGACATCCGAACCAGGCTTTGTGTGTATCGGGGTGATGACAAGATGGACCACAACTCCGACAAAAAAGCCAAAGAGCCCACAGAAGTGCAGGATATGGAGGTCTAGGTGGATTCCAATTCAACAGTAAAGCAGCGTCAGCTAACCTTGTCTATCAAGCGAGACGTTGATATTGCGCTGGTGCAAGAGCCATGGACAAACAATGGCAAGATCCTTGGACTAGGCGCGAAAGGCTATAAATTAATATCTGCAGCAAATTCAGGTAATGGGGATATAACCATAAGATCCTGTATCATAGTCAAAAAGCACATAAATATCTTCATTTTATATGATTACAGTGATGAAGATACCGTAACTGCCACGACGGATGTAGGGGGATCCAACATATGGAATTTATTCTGCTATATGGCTCATGGCAAGGATGAATCACCACCAGGCAAGCTGGTGGAAAAAGCGGTAAGAGACGCGAAAATCAAAGGCATACCGTGCATTATAGGCGCGGATGCGAATGCACACCACCTGGTCTGGGGAAGCTCAGACACAAACAAAAGAGGTGAGAATTTAGCAGAATTTATTCTAGATAATGATTTAGTAAATTTAAATCAAGGGAACAAACCCACTTTCGTGACTTCCAACAGGCAAGAGGCGTTAGATATTACGCTTGCCAGTTTGAATATCGCAGATCAAATACAGGAATGGAGAGTGTCAGAGGACTGCTCTTTTTCCGATTACTGCAATTTAGATTTCAAAATAAGCAAACAACATAGAATAACATTCTATCGTAACAGGCGGAGAACGGACTGGAGAAAACAAGGAGAATTCCTGAGTAGAGAACTAGCCCAATACCCGACCATAACCAATGTCATGGACATGGAAAGATCAGTGGGAAAACTCAATGACGCTTTCAAAAGAACGCCACAAGACGATCTTGTAGACTATCTGTAAAAACGGGAAAACAGCAGACCTAAATGGTGGTCAGCAGAACTGTCTGAGACCAAAAAGAAATGTCGTAGGCTTTTTAATGAAGCTAAAAGAACAGGTAACTGGGATGACTATAAAGCTTCGGTGAACAAATACAAAAATCTCATGACGAACTTGAAGCGAAGATCCTGGAAGAAGTTTTGTAGTAACTTGAATAGTATCCTGAACTTTTAGTTTTTTTCCAGTGCCAGGAACCGGAGAGAGATCTTTCGTCGGCATCCAGCAGTCAAGTAAGTGAAATTTTTGGTAAGATTTTCTAATAAGAAAAAAAAAGGAAGTAAATCATCAATAAAAAGGATATCATTTCATGCGAATTCATAAGGATCTCTGTGTTCCTCTTGTAAAAGACGAATTTTCAAAGTACGCAACCAGGTATATCAGTAAATTGGAACTTCATCCAAATCGTCTTGCACGCAATATACTTAATTTTGAAGGCCACTCTCGGTTGAGAAGGAGGGATACCCTTGCCACCATCAGAACGTTAAATAGGTGATTTTACCGATACTGACCGTGCAAAATAAAACATTTTTGTCTAGCATTGGCTGGACTTAATTTTATGTATTTAGTTTTAAGATTTGAATACTTATTGTTAGTTCACTTTGTGAAGATTCAATAAATAAATGAATGGCAAAAAAAAAAATTAAATTTCATGCCCGTGTTTAGAAAACCTTAAAGTCAAGATCGGTTCAGTCGCTTATTAACTTATAATGTTATTAACATTATTATGTTAACACATGTTATTCAGTTAATATGCTATTAACACTAGTATGTTAATACCATCCAACGAATTTAACGTAACATACGCAATGTAACTCAAATTTGCGGAATGTTACAGTAGTTGTCATATTTTCTGATATCTTCTCTAATGATGCGCCAAAAAAGCCAAAAACACTCTGCAAATTATTCGGACGTGCCAGGGAGCTCAAAACTGGTAAAGCCAACAACATCCGCAAAAACCCCGGATGTGCTAGCCAGCAGAGAGCGAACTGGACAATCCACGTCCAATACAACACAAATGGTGGAGCGGGAGCAAATCACCAGCTCCCGCAAAACCTTGCTAAAAATCAGAGCGGCTCGACGATATGTCGAAAAGTTCGGAATGCAGCCGAAGAGTCTATGTCAAGCAATGACAAACAATGCTTGGCATGAGCCAAAGCATATATAGCCGAAAACCCGGATCCGGATGTCGATACTGTCGTCGAGGCAGCTTGCAAAAGGCAACGGTCCACGGAAGAAGCACCCAATCCGAGCAAAAAACCGAGGAAGGGGTCCATGGTCATCAACAGACCTTACAGTGAGGTTGCAAAAAACTCACTGCATAGGGGTGTTGTTGATCGAAGCAACTCTGACGGAGCAATCACCCGCGAAAAGTGGGGGTTGATCAGCCAGAGATTGCTGGACAACTTCGTAAAGGCGCTCGAATGTAGTACCGGTCCTCCACCACAGTTCACTGATGCAGGGTGGATTCAGGGCTGAGTTAAACTGATTTCATGTGTTGACAAGAAATCGGCCAGCGCCATTAAAGAGGTTATAGCATCACTAGGGGAAGTGTGGCCCGGAGCACAGCTGGAGTTGATCTTGGTCACCGACATCCGAACCAGGCTTTGTGTGTATCGGGGTGATGACAAGATGGACCACAACT
Organism: Thecocarcelia acutangulata; assembly: GCA_914767995.1. Lineage (NCBI taxonomy): Eukaryota > Metazoa > Arthropoda > Insecta > Diptera > Tachinidae > Thecocarcelia > Thecocarcelia acutangulata. The sequence continues at coordinate 50,410,822 of OU612095.1, read as the reverse complement.
CCCACAAAAAAGCCAAAGAGCCCACAGAAGTGCAGGATATGGAGGTCTAGGTGGATTCCAATTCAACAGTAAAGCAGCGTCAGCTAACCTTGTCTATTAAGCGAGACGTTGATATTGCGCTGGTGCAAGAGCCATGGACAAACAATGGCAAGATCCTTGGACTAGGCGCGAAAGGCTATAAATTAATATCTGCAGCAAATTCAGGTAATGGGGATATAACCATAAGATCCTGTATCATAGTCAAAAAGCACATAAATATCTTCATTTTATATGATTACAGTGATGAAGATACCGTAACTGCCACGACGGATGTAGGGGGATCCAACATATGGAATTTATTCTGCTATATGGCTCATGGCAAGGATGAATCACCACCAGGCAAGCTGGTGGAAAAAGCGGTAAGAGACGCGAAAATCAAAGGCATACCGTGCATTATAGGCGCGGATGCGAATGCACACCACCTGGTCTGGGGAAGCTCAGACACAAACAAAAGAGGTGAGAATTTAGCAGAATTTATTCTAGATAATGATTTAGTAAATTTAAATCAAGGGAACAAACCCACTTTCGTGACTTCCAACAGGCAAGAGGCGTTAGATATTACGCTTGCCAGTTTGAATATCGCAGATCAAATACAGGAATGGAGAGTGTCAGAGGACTGCTCCTTTTCCGATCACTGCAATTTAGATTTCAAAATAAGCAAACAACATAGAATAACATTCTATCGTAACAGGCGGAGAACGGACTGGAGAAAACAAGGAGAATTCCTGAGTAGAGAACTAGCCCAATACCCGACCATAACCAATGTCATGGACATGGAAAGATCAGTGGGAAAACTCAATGACGCTTTCAAAAGAACGCCACAAGACGATCTTGTAGACTATCTGTAAAAACGGGAAAATAGCAGACCTAAATGGTGGTCAGCAGAACTGTCTGAGACCAAAAAGAAATGTCGTAGGCTTTTTAATGAAGCTAAAAGAACAGGTAACTGGGATGACTATAAAGCTTCGGTGAACAAATACAAAAATCTCACGACGAACTTGAAGCGAAGATCCTGGAAGAAGTTTTGTAGTAACTTGAATAGTATCTCTGATACATGCAGACTTCGGAGAATACTTTCTTAACAACCGACAATCCCAAGTCTTATACAAAAGGCAGATGGATGTTGGACCACAAATTGCGAGGAATCGCTAAAAGAATTAATGAAAACCCATTTTCCGGGTAATCACACATTGAGGGTGAACGATATTTCTCCCCTGCCACACGCCCGGAATGCAGTATATCTGGTTATAACAAATGAGATGCTGCATTGGGCAATCAAGAGTTTCCAACCGTTCAAATCACCAGGATCGGATGGAATCATTCCTGCAGATCTCCAGAACAATCTGAATCTGATCACACCCTGGCTCCTCGCAATATATAGAGCAGCCCTAAACTAGTCGTATATTCCAACAGAATGGACCAAAAGTAACGTGATCTTCATCCCAAAGGGAGGGAAAACGTCACATACTAAAGCAAAGGAGTATAGGCCAATTAGCCTGACATCCTTTCTTTGAAAAACGCTAGAGAGGATCATAGACAAACCAGTTGTCGCCATCTCAGCATGCCTACACAAAAGTTGATCAACCTACAATCATGCTAATTACGAGCATACTAAAGCGCAGAACTATAACTGCAACAATGGGGAACTCCAGAATTACGAGAAAAGTATGCAAGGGTACACCCCAGGGAGGGGAACTATCCCCCCTCTTGTGGAATGTTGTAGTGAATACTCTGCTTAAAGATGTAGATAATAATAAGATAAGGACTGTAGCCTACGTCGATGACGTAGCGATTGCAGTCTCTGGAACCCTTTTAGACACCATAACAGAGCAGTTGGAATACGCTCTGAAGATGGTAAGTCAATGGAGTGTACAATGCGGACTAAAGACAAATCCAGCGAAAACGGAAATCGTACTTTTTAGTAAGAAGTATAAGATTCCACATTTCACACCTCCAAAAATGGATGGTACCGCACTTATCCTATCGAATAAGGCACAATACCTAGGCGTCATTCTTGACAGCAAACTATCATGGAAAGAGAATATACAGGCTAGAGTAACCAAAGCTACAATAGCCATCTATTTATGTAAAAAAGCAATAGGCTCAACATGGGGCATACAACCAAAAGGAGTTGTGTGGCTTTATACATGGTTATAAAACCGACAATATTTTATGGAGTATGAGTATGGTGGAAATCACTGGACTCCGCAACCAATAGACTGCAAATTGAAAAAGTCAGTCGAATCATGGCAATACTGACCACAGGGGCCATGAAGACAACTCCAACCAAAGCACTTCTTGCAATTATGAGCTGGATGCCATGTGACTTAGAAGCCAGGCAGATACCACTAAAAGCCGCGATCAGGTTGAACGCGACAGGAGCATGGACCCACAGACTGTGGGGACATGCCAATATACTAGAAATTGGAAGGGGCCTAGTCCCCGATCTAATTGACTACTGTATCCCAAAACCATTCCTCTACTAAATTGAGAAATCCCCCCTAGAATCTGGATACTTCTATGTTTACACGGATGGGTCCAGAAGGGGGGAAAGGGTTGGGGGTGGCGTTTACATGGAAGAATTTAACACTAAAATATCCTTCAGATTATCAGATGGATGCAGTGTTCTTCAAGCTGAAATATCGGCTATAAATAAAGCGGCCAGATTGCTGACGTTTTACAAGATATTCGGTAGGGATATCATGATAGTAACGGACAGCAAAGCCGCCATCAACTCCCTGATTGGAATATACACTAATTCTAGTCTAGTCCAGGAATTCCGGACATCTTTAAACAAGATAGCGAGACATTCTAACACCCCTAAAATGGGTACGTGGGCATGCCTCCAACAATGACAACAACATCGCCGACGACTTAGCCAAAAAAGGGACAGCCCTAGAGGATAAGGATATAGACTCCTTTTGCGGACAACAATTAACAGCGTGCTGGAAAAGAATAAAACTCCACACACTGGAACGTGCGCAAGAAAAGTGGCTCACGGAGCCCACATGCCTTATATCAAGGAACCTGTGGCCGCATATTAACTCTAAGAGAACGTAGGAGCTATTAAAACTGCCCAGATCTCAACTAAGAGTGACTGTAGCAGTCATCACTGGCCATTGCCCGTTTGGGAACCATGCCAGGAGACTGGAACTACCCCATAACGACTTCTGTAGAAGCTGTCAAGACGAGGAGGAGGAGGATACGATCCTTCACCTCCTCGGCACATGCCCGGCATTGGAGCATCATCGTCTAAGACACTTAGGCGAGCGGAGCTTCAATAGACTATCTTGTCTGGCCTCGATCAAACCGACCGCGCTAGCCTCTTTCATAAGAAGCAGCGGATGGCTAGTATAGCAGCATGTAACGCTACACTAAAAGGTTCCCGCTTCTCCTTTCCATCCCCGCCCATCCTTTCCACTCACTATCATTTTCCTATAACTTATTTTCTTCACTCCACTATTTTATTTTTTCAGGCAATCACAAAGGGAACGACTACAGGACCCAAGTGAGCTGGACAACCTAGATTATTCCGGGGTATCCAGCGGCCTGCCTACCTAACCTAACCTACCACTCTTTTCACTTATTCTGGGTTTCTACTTATTCCGGTTTTATTACTCTCCGATCAAAATCAAGCACTATAGAAAAACATTCACTATCGACGCTAGACACCGAATCGAATCCAGATTCGAATGCTTCGCTATCTCGTTTAGAGACATCCGGCATTCACGAACCAACCTGGACGTCATATAAATCCCAGTTAGTGCATACATTGCAGCCTAATATCAGTACAAATTCGGATATCTTCCTCGTATACCCTGTAGTACCTTAACCAGTTAGCTGCTCTCATACTTGCCGCGATTTCGACCTGCGCTACGCTACACACATTTTGCAGTCTGAAACTCATTTTCCTGTCATATAAGGGGATCAAGATACCCCCACCAACTCCTAGGCGGTGAAAAAATTACGAGATAACAGAAAATGATTACCTAGATTATATCCAAAAATACTAAATTATGACCTCAGAAAAATCTAGCTGTAAATATTATAGAACCAGTTACTAAAAACTTCAATAATTTTAATTTGATGTTCTAGTTTGAACCTCATAGCATATACATATCTTACATAATCTGGTCCATTCTAGACGCAAACAAAAGCTAGTATGTCATCAGTCATCGATTATCTAATGCGCTCTCTTGAAAAACTATAACGGTGCTAATTTCTGTTCTTTGACTCTTTATTACGTTCTTTGTTCTCTTTATTACGTGCTTCGTATTTACACTAAGTTCCTTAAAAAGCAATAAATAACCCAATAACATAGCCCCCGGGCCAACAGACAAACAATCCAACCAGCCTAGCGGATTAGACGACTTCATAAACCAATCCCATAATAGCTTCCTTAAGCTGCCACAGCCCAAAATCAGTATATAAAATGAACCGGAATACTTAATTATATCTTCGGAAAATAATGGTATAAAAAAAACTAAGCTCTTTATACAATGTATAAAAGACCAACAATCAAAACAAAATCCAATTCATCTCACTTCACCTGATAAAGATATGAACTCCGGTATCCAAAAAACCCAACCCCTAAGAGCTAATCACAAAAAATCAACATTTTCTACCATAATCCACAGTAGATATTGTGCCTCGTTTCTGTAATATTAGTGAGAAGTTTCTCGCATAGAAAACATATCTGTCGTATTCATAAAAAGTAATTTACACATAAAGGTTCAGTTGACAAATTTTGTGTAGAAATATGTATGTCAAGTAAACTTTTACTAATTGCAAATTATGTGTATAAATATTTAAAAACTTTTACCTTTTTTACGCGTCAATTTTGTCAATTATATATTTTTAAATTTATAACTTTCGCAACTCTTGCATTTATGAAAAGTTTTGGCGGCTCTAGCGAGAAACTACTCACAAAATTTTAATACAGAAACAAATTTACTTACAAACTTCCAATGAATTACGACAAAAAAGTTATTTTGACAGATATTTCTCGCTTCTCAAAAATACAGAAATATTTGTTTGAGAAACTCCAATTTTTGTTTCAATTCGCTTTTTTTTTTTTTTTTTTTTTTTTTTTTTTTTATAAATGCAAATATTTTCATATTATTGCAATTTCACAGTAATATTTTTATGCCTCAGCGCCAAACGGCTTTATAAAGGCTTAAAGGCAACTAGGTACAATTTCGTAAAAAAAAAATATAAAAAAAATAATTCAATACATATTTACAATGTGTTAAAAAAAAGTGCACAAAAATTACTCAGAAACTGAACACAAAAAAAAGGAATTGACTAATTCTCATATGCAAGAAGTAAACTTACATTGTCAAGCAAATAATCTTTTAATTTAGTTTTAAAAGTTTTTCTGTCAATTCCTTTGTTTCTTGTGAGAAATTTCTCGAAGCGTGTAATACAGAAACTGGTTCCGATATAATTTAATTATTAAACACAATGGCAGGCAACGTGCTCTAAAACCGATCAACAGCAGATTAAATTTTACAATTACGATATGATTTCACAAAACATGGACAACTTTAAAGTACTTCAATGGAACATGAATGGCTTCATTAACAACTTTAAGGAATTGCAAATACTAATTAAGGAGCACAACCCAGCTTTAATATACATTCAAGAAACACACTGTAAAGAAAATTTTAATCCAACACCACTCAAAGTATATTTCGCATATTTCCACGACTCATCACTTAATACCTCCTCTAAAGGGTACACGTATACTATTAGAGAATAACATCCCACATAACCTCATTACATTACTACCACATTACAAGTATTATATATATATATATATATATATATATATATATATATATATATATATATATATATATATATATATATATATATACATATATATACATATATATATAAATATATATATATATATATATATATATATATATATATATATATATATATATATATATATATATATATATATATATATATATATATATATATATATATATATATATATATATATATATATATATATATATATATATATATATATATATATATATATATATATATATATATATATATATATATATATATATATATATATATATATATATATATATATATAATAGAATTACAATTAAAAATCAAATTTAATGTAATTTCAATTTATATACCACCTTGTCAAACTTTCTCTAAACAGGACCTCACGAACATATTCAAATCCATAACAACTGCGATACACGTAACCGGGGATTTCAACTCCTGGAATGCTTCTTGGGGCTCTCCAACCAACAACAAAAAAGGTTATATTTTGGAAAGTGCGATAATGTCTACAGATTTATGTATCTTAAATGATGTCCGACCAACTCATCTCTCGACACATGGAACCTTACCTCACTTTGTGCATCTAATTTACTGCATTTAATTTCATGGAATATTTTGGGCGAAATGTTTTACAGTGACCATTTTCGTATAACCATCACATTAACTTTGGGTAATAATACACAAAAATTCAAACACCACACCAATCAGGTGATTGGACCAAATTTGCTCAACTGGTTGATAGAGAACTTGAAACAATACCTTATACCACAAATATTATTACAGAAGCTTCCCAGATTACAAAAGCTATAAAAACCGCGGCTAATAATTCAATCCCTCAGTCTTCGTTTAAATACAGAACTAACGTCCCTTAGTGGAACAAAGATTTGACAACTTTATGAAATAAGAAAAACAATCTCCCTGGAAATCTTTCAAAAATGCCCCACCACCTCATACGTTATAATGTACAAAAAAGAAAATTCTATATTCCGGAGAGACATCAAAAAGCACATAAATAAGCTTAGAAAATAAACAAAAACTCTCTAGTGGGGGATATATGGGGCAACAAACTTCACAAACTCAACTACAATGAAACTAACAAACAAATCCTGTGGCTGTGTTCTGTAACTCTCGCCACGAGAAACTTTTCGACTGAAACGTGAGAAATGAAACAAAGTTGAAACAAACAGCTGCTTTTCTCACTAAACTGTAGCTATAACTTTTCTTGGTAAGTAATAGCTGTCACGTAAGGAAATTACTCGCCATTTTACAGAAAAACTGTGTCTGTAAAACTTTTTGCGAAAAAATTTCCCGCTTTCAACTGTCATTATTTCTCGCAAATAAAAATGCTGTGAGATAGTATTTCAAATAACAATAATCATCATTGAATGAATAATAATGCTGAAAAAATAAGTATTTTGCAGTTAAATTAAGTTTCACATATATATTTACACAGTTTAGAATGATTGTTTTTTTATTTTAACTTTTTATTTAATTTTTATACCCTTCACACAACAAGTTTTAAGGGAATACTTATATAAGTTTGTAATTTCTACAATTTTAATTTCCGACCCAACAAAGTATGTTGTAATACTTTTATGTTTTTTTTTTCAGAATTCACAAATTGCAATTGTTTTAAATGTCACAAAATTTTGTGCATAAGTATGTATGTATTTGTAAATAAAATGTAAACGTTCGAGCCATACCATACATTTTCTAGAATAGCCGGCGGTTATAATATAACGCCGTCGAACAAAATTTCTTAACTTTATTAATTTTTGGTCGACGGCGGTACTAATTGTGGCTGGCGTTTTCATTTTTAAAATTGCATGTCGACTTCGTTTTATATTTTCAGACATTTCTAACGTAACGACGTAATCACTTTGGATAGTTTTCGACATGAGTTACAGACGCAGTTTTTTCTCACTTTTCGAGAAACGATGGAATAATTTGTTTCAGAAGTTTTCGACGCGGGAACTTCTCGCCAAAATTACAGAACACAGCCACTGGCTATTGAAACAAATAATAAAATTATCGCATACCCACATTTAATAGCAACTTCATTTGCCAGTCAATGGTAAAAATACTCATCCGACGATAATTTCTCACAGCAGGTCGTTATTTCTAAATCCAACATCAACAACCTAAAATACAAATCGATCTTTCCAATCGCAACTTTCATAAAAACAGCAATAACTCTCACCGAAATATCAAGTGCCTCATCCAAAGTTAAAGGTTCAAGACCCGGTTACGACAGAATTTCTTATAAAATGATTAAAGAAACTAGTTCGCGATTGAAAGGTCTATTACTAAAATTTTATAATAATATGTTTGACAGCGGCATTTATTACAACAGATTGGAAAACCGCTTCAGTGTTACCGATCCCTAAAAGCAAAAATTCAATCGAAATAAAATCATACCGCCGTCCAATCTCGCTATTACCATGCCTAAGCAAAATACTTGAAAAAATCATCGCCACACGTCTTTACTAGCTTACAGAACGAAATAATCTAACATCTCGCAGCCAAGTCACTTTTAAGACTGGAAGAGGCTGCACTGACTCACTACTACATTTAGATTTCACTATATCTAAAGAATTATCATCATGAAATCATGTATCGATTCTCTCCATTGATTTTGAACAAATTGAAAGTCGGCCCAAATATATTTACATAAAATCATATTTAGAAAATCGTAAATTTCGCGTAAGGATAAATGGAATATACTCATCAATATACTCATTGAGCAACGGGATTCCCCAAGGATCCCCCATAACGGTAATGTTGTTTACAATTGCATTCAGTGAAGTCGACAAAATAATTAAGTTCAAGTATCTGTATTTACACCGATGACTTGTACATTCTGTGCAAAAAGAATAGCAACGCCGAAACTAACAACATACTACAGAACCGCCTTAACAAATTATTTGATAGGCCCAACAGTCTGGAGCCAAAATCTCAACCGAAAAAACGAAAAACCTCATATATGCAGGAAAAAACTATGTGACATTCTCTGACACTCATTAAATATTAACTATATAACCACTGAATTAGAATGTCGTTGTTTAGCTTCGATAGTGAACGGACGTGTTTGTTTTTTTGATCGCAAAGTAAAAAAAAAAAAAAATATAACGGGATTAAGTAAAAACCGTAATAGGTGAACAGAGTGTTTTTGTTTAAAAGAAAAATTTTGTGACATTTTTTAAATACTGTTTTAAATTGTAAATAAAAAATAGAAACAATTAATTGCATGAGTGCACCTATCAGATGTAATTCTGAAAAAGAGCTTAGCTCCGGTAGAAAAAATCTTTGGATTTCAGAGGAAGAATCTGTGAAAAAATCATTGGAAAATTTCCTGTCTCTAAGAGATAGGAAACGCCCGCGATCGTGTTCGCCAAATATTGTTGTTACAACTGAAGACAAAACATCTTCCGGTTTAATTGTTGATGATAAGCCAAAAACCCAAGTAGGCATGGACAGGTACATAACCGTGGTTAAGAGACAGCGTAGCCCCAAATCAGCTCAAATATCATCTAAACCGAAAATTTCTAAAGATGATAATAGGACTTCGGCAACGGATAATAATAGGTTTGCTATACTGCAAACAGATGAGCCAACTATATCTAAAAAAACCTTTAAGCCGCCACCAATATATTTGCGAGAGCCTACCTCTAGTGACCTGGTAAAGCAACTTATTGCGGCAATCGGCAAAGACACTTTTAACGTAACATCGGTTAAGCACGGCGGCATAAATGAAACAAAAATCCAGGTAAACAGTGAAAATGAATACCGAAAGTTGTCTGACGTTCTAGAGAAGGAGAAGCGATCATTTTACACATATCAGCTTAAAAGTGCCAAAGGTATTCAGGTCGTTATAAAAGGTATTGACCCTTTTGTTGACACGAATGAGGTCAAAACCGGACTAGAAGACAATGGCTTCAAAATTAAAAATGTGGTTAATATTAGAAACCGTGAAAAAATTCCTCAACCCATGTTTAGGGTTGAATTGGAACCTAGAGATGTTCTCCTGAAAAAGAATGAAGTGCATCCAATTTATAACCTCAAATATCTTTTGCATCGTAAGGTTACCGTTGAGGAGCCTCATAAGCGTTTAGGGCCCGTCCAATGCCTAAACTGCCAAGAATTTGGCCATACTAAGGCCTATTGTAAGTTGCCCGCAGTTTGTGTTGTGTGTGGTGAACTTCACGGTACATCACAGTGCAAAAAACCTAAGACTGACGCGAGCGTTAAAAAATGCAGTAATTGTGGAGGTAACCACACTGCAAACTACAGGGGTTGTCCTGTCTATACTCACTTCAAGAGATCAATGACAAATAGGCCATCAATTTTAAATATGCCACCCCAGCAGTCAAACACCATTTCTACAACCAATTTCTCCCAGGTACGCCAGCCAACCAGCCATATACATGTGCAAAACCCCCAACAAATTTCTTATGCGAATGTGGTAAAATCCGATAAACCAAACTTAAATCAGGAGCCCAAGCCTCAAAACTCCGACCAAAATTTTAGCAATCTTGAGGCAACTCTGCAGACTCTTGTTCAATCTATAAATACATTTACGGTTTCCATGACGAACATGATGCAGGAAATGCTGAAAATGCAATCCACTATTTTGCAGGCAATTTTAAAAAAATGAATTGGTTGAAAATATGTTTCTGGAACGCAAACGGCATTCGCCAACAAAAAAATGAACTTGAGCACTTCCTTATGGAAAAGCAAATCGATATAATGTTGATTGCTGAAACCCATTTGACAACCAACAGTTATTTCAAAATTAATGGGTACGCATTATATGACACAAAAGATCCCCGCGGAAGATCTTGCGGAGGATCGGCAATTCTAATAAAATCCAGAATTAAGCACTATTTAATGAACGAGACACGTGAGGAGTATATCCAAGCAACTAATATATGCATTGAATATTTTCATGAAAAAATCGTTATTTCCTCGATTTACTCACCGCCCCGATTTTCAATAACAGAAAGCCAATATTCAAATTTTTTCAAATCACTTGGGCCTCGATTTTTAGCGGCTGGCGACTATAACGCTAAACACACTTTTTGGGGATCACGCTTAATTACCTCGAAAGGCCGTGTGCTTTTTGACACCGTTTCCAAAATGGGCTTAGACGTGGTTTCAAGCGGACACCCCACTTATTGGCCGACAGACCGACGAAAAATCCCAGACGTTATAGATTTTGGAGTTGCGAAAAATTTTCCTTTAGAGTGGATGCAAGTGGAGCCTTCATTAGATTTGTCATCAGATCACTCTCCCACTATAATCTCTGTTTCGTTCCCCCAAGAGATTGGCTCACCGTTGACTGTCAATAGAGTTAATTGGTTAAAGTACAAAAAATTTTTGAGCACACATTGTACTGAAAATATCGCCTTGAGAACGCCTGAGGATATTGATGTGTCAATTAACAATTTTTCTGAAAACCTCAAACTGGCAGTACAGCATGCTACCACTAGTCATTTAAGACCTAGAAATGAGAGCAATAGAACTTATTCATCTGAAATTGAGCAACTTCTGTCAGAAAAAAGAAGAGTCAGAAGAGAGTGGCAACTTCGCAGGTCGCCCCAGCTTAAAGCTAGGCTACGGGAATGCATAACTCAGCTAAGAAATCTGCTTGAAGTCCATAGAATGGCTTCCCTTAAAACATATTTGGAAAGCCTTGATGGTACTCCTCAATCTGATTATTCCTTGTGGAAAGCGACAAAAGGTTTAAAAAGACCCGTAATAGGTAAGCCACCTTTGCGAAATTCAACTGGCGACTGGGCAAGAAGCGATTCTGAAAAGGGAATGTTGTATGTCGATCATTTGCGAAACGTTTTTATCACAAATGATTCAGAGAATAATACAGCGGAATTACCACCATATGTTGTTAGACCTCCTGTGTCTTTGAGATTTAATTTTCAAGATGTCGAAAACGTTATCGGTAATACAAACCCCAGGAAAGCTCCAGGCATTGATCAAATTACTGGTAAAATGCTTGAACAGTTACCTCGTGTAGCTAGAAGGGTTCTACTTTTTATTTTTAACGCCATTTTACGCCTTGAGTATTATCCTGCAGAGTGGAAGGTCTCAATGATTACTATGATACCCAAGCCAGGGAAGGATCTGACTAAGGTAGAATCATATAGACCAATAAGTCTTTTACCAACAATTTCAAAACTATTCGAAAAATTGTTAATGGCGAAGTTGAGTCCAATATTGAACAATGTGGGATGCATCCCTGATCATCAATTTGGCTTTCGGGCTAAGCATAGCACCATAGAACAAACGCACAGACTAGTCAATGTCATAAGACAAACCTTTGAGGCGAAGAAGTACTGCTCAGCTCTTTTCATTGATATTTCTCAAGCGTTTGATAAAGTGTAGCACGACGGCTTAATGCACAAAATAAAGCTAAATTTGCCTGCAAATACACACAAGCTTCTGGAAAGCTACTTATACGGGCGGAAGTTTGTTATCAGAGAAGGCGACTTTATTAGCCCAACTCAGCCAATCAAGGCAGGAGTTCCCCAAGGCAGCATACTGGGGCCTACTTTATATTTGATTTACGCCTCTGACATGCCAACGACATCTGGAATCCACACTTCTACCTTTGCAGATGACACAGCGTTTTTGAGTGTTCATGAAAACCACCATTTAGCATCACGAAATTTACAGGAATATACTTCAATATTAGAGAAATGGCTAAAACTTTGGAAAATCAAAGTTAATGAACAGAAATGTACTCATGTTACATTCACACTGTGTAGGCAAACATGTCCGCCTATCCAAATTAACAACTCACCTATTCCGCAGCACAACGAAGTCAAGTACCTTGGTATTCACCTGGACCGTAGGCTAACATGGAAGTCTCACATTGAAGCAAAAGTCACTCAGTTAAAACTAAAAGCAGCGCAGCTAAATTGGCTTATGGGCAGAAATTCGACACTGAAATTAGATTGCAAACTTTTGTTATACAACGCAATACTAAAGCCTATATGGTGCTACGGAATTCAGTTATGGGGCACCGCCTCAGCGTCAAACATTGAAAAAATCCAAAGGCGACAAAACAAAATTCTACGAACGATTACTGCAGCTCCATGGTACGTAAAAAATTCACGAATTCATAACGATCTGAGTGTTCCGCTGGTAAAAGAGGAATTTTCTAAGTACGCGACAAGGTATATCAGTAAACTGGAACTTCATCCAAACCCTCTTGCTCGCAATATACTTAATTTTGGCGGCCACACTCGGCTTAAAAGAAGGGATACCGCTGCCACCATCAGATTGCTCAATAGGTGATTTTACCGAAATAGCTCCCGCATAATAAAACTTTTTTGTCTAGCATTGGCCGGACTTAAGAATTACATTTTTTAATTTTAAATTTAGTATTAAGATTTGAATACTTATTGTTAGTTCATTTTGAAGATTCAATAAATAAAAAAAATGCTTAAAAAAAAAAAAAAAAAAAGGGAAGGATCACACGAAAGTAGAATCATACCGTCCAATAAGTCTACTGTCAACAATATCAAAACTTTTCGAAAAATTGCTAAAGGCGAAGTTCGATCCAATGCTTCATAAGGTTGAATGTATTCCTGATCACCAATTTGGTTTTAGAGCGAAACATGGCACCATTGAGCAAACACACAGGTTAGTTAACGTCATAAGAAAGGCATTTGAAGATAAAAAATATTGCTCTGCCTTATTCATCGACGTCTCACAGGCTTTTGATAAAGTGTGGCACGATGGCTTAATGCATAAAATAAAGCTTAACTTACCTGCAAACATACATAACCTTTTGGAAAGCTATTTATATTGTCGCCAATTTATAGTTAAAGAAGAAGACTTCATAAGCCCCGCTCAGTCTATTGAAGCAGGAGTTCCCCAAGGCAGCATATTAGGGCCTATCTTATATTTGATCTACGCATCTGACATGCCAACAAGCACCAACGTTCACACTTCAACATTTGCAGATGATACAGCATTCCTTAGCATACATAGTAACCACCAGCAAGCATCAATAAATTTACAGGAACATATCGACAAACTAGAGAAATGGCTGAAGCTTTGGAAAATCAAGGTTAATGAACAAAAGTGTGCCCATGTTACATTCGCACTGCGTCTAGGAACATGCTCACCCATTACTATTAATAATAAAGTAATACCTCAACACAGTGAAGTCAAATACCTCGGAATTCATCTTGACCGTAGACTAACATGGAAGTCGCACATCGAGGCAAAAGTAACGCAGATGAAATTGAAAGCAGTGCAAATTAACTGGCTACTAGGCAGAAATTCGACCTTGAAGCTTGATTGTAAACTTTTGCTGTACAACTCGATTCTAAAGCCAATATGGTGCTATGGGATTCAATTATGGGGCACAGCCTCGGCATCCAACATTGAGAAAATTCAAAGAAGTCAAAATAGAATTCTCCGTAGAATTACAGATGCTCCATGGTACGTTAAAAACTCACGAATCCACGCAGATCTGAACGTACCTTTTGTGAAATCTGAATTTGTGAAGTACGCGACAAGGTATATTAACAAACTTGAATTCCATCCAAATCCTCTAGCAGCTAATATTCTTAATTTTGGTGGTCATACCCGTCTGAGAAGGAGGGATACTTTGGCTACCATTAGAGCTCTAAACAGATGACTGAATTCTGAAATAATATTCGCATAAAAATAAATTTTCGTCCAGCACTGGCAGGACTGTAATCATAATTTTTTTTTTTAGTATTAAGATTTGAATACTTATTGTCATTACATTTTTTTTATGTAGATTCAATAAATAAAATAATGAAAATTAAAAAAAAAGAAAAAAAAAAAAAAAATATATATATATATATATATATATATATATATATATATATATATATATATATATATATATATATATATATATATATATATATATATATATATATATATATATATATATATATATATATATATATATATATATATATATATATATATATATATATATATATATATATATATATATATATATATATATATATATATATATATATATATATATATATATTAAGAATTTAACACAATATACATATATTTATTACAAAGTGTTTTTAATACTTTGATAGCTTGTTGCACTTTTAAATTTGCCTAATTATATTTAATGTAAGAAAAGCTGGCCAAAAATGAAAACACCGAAATGCCGTTCCTCACACATAAACTTTAGATTTTTCTGTTAGAATGAAGAATTTATTTCCTTCCCAAAGAAAAATTACAAGTTCATCAGTCTTAGCGATCACTTATTTTGCAATAGATTTTAATAAATAAACAAATAATTTGAGTTTTTATAACTACCCAACAAACTTATTTATCAACATACATTTCAATATTGCGCGTGCCAATAATAACAGAGATAGAAATTTATTCACACCATAATAAAAAATTAATTCGAATATCGAGCTAACTGCTTGTGTACAAACATAAAAATATACGTAATATGATAGTCTTCAATTTTATTCATATATAAAAAACACACATAAAATAATTCATCCTAAAATGTACGGTGGTTTGTTAAATAGCGATTTTCACAAAAAAAAGTTTTAACAACACTCTTTCAAATAATAAGCCAAACTTCATATCCAATACTGAAAAAATGACGGCGGCAGCCAGAAACGGGAAAATATACATACAATCTGGCAATAAAATTTTGATTTAACGAAAGCGATTATTCCATAGCACACATCAGATATATGCGCGTAGTTGTTGTAATTGTGCGTGAAGATTACCTACCCAGTAGGAAAAAAATATACATTAAAGCTTTTGTTTTCTTTATGAGTAATCCCATCAGAAATAATTCTGAAAAAGAGCCTAGCTCCACCAGCAAAAGTATATGGACTTCTGAAGAAGAATCTATAAAGCAATCATTGGACAATTTTCTTTCTACAAGAGATAAAATCCGCTCCTGTTCCGGCTCGCCTAACATAGATGTTACAACAGAAGATAAAAGATCTTCTACTCTAACTAATGCCAATAAACAAAAAACGCAAGTAGGCATGGATAGGTATATCACCATCACCAAACGTCAGCGAAGCCCTAAATCTGCTCAAATTGCATCCAAATCAAAAATTTCTAAAGATGCCGAATCCGCTAGACCAACCAATCAAAACAGTTTTTCTATTCTACAAACGGATGAGCCAACAGGATCGTCAAAAAAATCGTTTAAACCACCACCAATTTATTTAAGGGAATCTGCTTCCAATGAACTGGTAAGAAAAATTGTTTCAGTAATCGGAGAAAATACATTTAACGTTACCTCCATCAAGCACGGTAACATTAACGAAACTAAAATTCAGGTTAACGATGAAAATGACTATCGAAAACTGTCTAACGATTTTGAAAAAGAAAAAAAAGCTTTTTATACTTATCAGCTTAAAAGCGCTAAAGGTCTTCAAGTCGTAATATAAGGGATTGACCCTTGCGTAGACACTGATGAGGTTAAGACCGGTTTGACAGACAAGGGATTCAAAGTAAAAAATGTGTTAAACATCAGAAATCGTGAAAAGATCCCTCAACCAATGTTTAGGGTTGAATTAGAGCCAGGAGATGTGACTTTAAAGAAAAATGAAGTTCATCCAATATATAGTGTAAAATTCCTTTTACATCGAAAAGTAACCGTAGAGGAACCGCATAAGCGCTTAGGACCCGTACAGTGCCACAACTGCCAAGAATTTGGCCACACTAAAGCGTACTGCAAGTTGCCTACAGTTTGTGTTGTGTGTGGAGAACTCCATGGTACAGCACAATGCAATAAGCCGAAATTCGACCCAAAAATAAAAAAATGCAGTAATTGCGGTGAAAACCACACAGCTAATTATAGAGGTTGCTCCGTCTACACCCACCTCAAGCGCTCAATGAACAACAAACCAATAATTGCTTTTAAGCCACCACAGCAGACTCAAATTTTTTCTAATAATGCTTTTCCTCCGACAGGACAGTCAACCACCGACAAAACCGTTCAAAATCAAAAACAAATTTCTTATGCTAATGTAGTTAAGTCTACATTCGCAAACCCGAATCAACAATCTATATCTCAACCGCCCGATCAAAATTTCAGTAACCTTGAGGCAACAATACAGACCCTAATTCAAACTATAAACACTTTTACGTCGTCTATGATGACGATGATGCAGGAAATGGTGAAAATGCAATCCACCATTTTGCAGGTTATTTCGAAAAAATGATTTGGTTAAAAATATGTTTCTGGAACGCGAACGGCATCCGCCAACACAAAAATGAACTCGAATACTTCCTGATGGATAAGCAGATTGATATAATGATGATTGCAGAAACTCACTTGACGTCAACAAGCTTCTTTAAAATTAACGGCTACGTATTATACGATACTAAAGACCCCCGTGGAAGAGCTTGTGGAGGTTCTGCAATCTTGATAAAGTCTAGGATAAAGCATTTTTTGTTGAACGACACATGTGAGGACTATCTTCAAGCAACTAATATCTGTGTGGAAAATTTTCATTACAAATTGGTTATCTCATTGATTTATTCGCCGCCTCGATTTTCAGTGACGGAGTCACAATATTCAGGTTTTTTCACCTCATTAGGACCTCGTTTTATAGCAGCTGGAGATTACAACGCAAAACACACTTTTTAGGGCTCACGTTTAATCACCCCGAAGGGTCGAGTGCTTTTTGATACAATTTCTAAAATGGGCTTAGACGTAATATCAAGCGGACATCCCACTTACTGGCCGACTGACCGGCGAAAGATTCCTGATGTGATTGATTTTGGAGTGGTTAAGGGGTTCCCTGTGGAATGGATGCAAGCTGAGCCTTCGTTAGACTTGTCATCGGATCATTCACCTACTATTATTTCAGTGCGTTTTCCCCAGGAGACTTGGTCTCCGATTAACAATTTGCATAGGACTGTCACCCGAGTGAAATGGCTAAAATATAAAAAATTTTTGAGCACACATTGCACTGAGAATATTGTTTTAAGAACACCTGAAGATATTAATGCGTCACTAAGCAACTTTAGCGAAAACCTTAAACAAGCCGCTGAACTTGCTTCTAGAGTTTATTTAACACGCAGAAACCTTCAAAATAGAACATATTCTTCAGAAATCGAGCAACTTCTGTTAGAAAAAAGAAGAGTTCGACGAGAGTGGCAACTTCGCAGGTCTCCGCAGCTAAAAACAAGGCTACGTGAGTGCACAAATCAACTAAGAAGTTTGCTTGGAAACCAAAAAACGGCTTCTCTACAAACGTATTTAGAAAGTCTGGATGGTACTCCTCAGTCCGACTATTCTTTATGGCGGGCGACTAAGGGTTTAAAAAGGCCAGTTAGAGGTAAGCCGCCCTTGCGAGAACCGTCTGGTGACTGGGCTAGAGATGACTCGGAAAAGGGTAATTTATTTGTTAACCATTTGAAAAACATTTTTACCACAAATAGGTCTGACAATGCAAATGAGTTGCCACCTATTGTTAGTAGACCTCCTGTGCCTTTAAGATTCAATTTCCAAGAAATTGAAAATGCTATTGGTAATCTAAACCTTAAAAAAGCTCCAGGTATGGATAAAATCCATCAGCAACAAAATGCTCGTAGAGCTGCCTCGTGTAACTAAAAGAATTGTTCTTTTTATTTTTAATGCTATTTTACGACTTGAGTATTACCCTGCAGAGTGGAAGGTGTCCATGATAACAATGGTTCCTAAGCCAGGGAAGGATCACACGAAAGTAGAATCATACCGTCCAATAAGTCTACTGTCAACAATATCAAAACTTTTCGAAAAATTGCTAAAGGCGAAGTTGGATCCAATGCTTCATAAGGTTGAATGTATTCCTGATCACCAATTTGGTTTTACAGCGAAACATGGCACCATTGAGCAAACACACAGGTTAGTTAACGTCATAAGAAAGGCATTTGAAGATAAAAAATATTGCTCTGCCTTATTCATCGACGTCTCACAGGCTTTTGATAAAGTGTGGCACGATGGCTTAATGCATAAAATAAAGCTTAACTTACCTGCAAACATACATAACCTTTTGGAAAGCTATTTATATTGTCGCCAATTTATAGTTAAAGAAGAAGACTTCATAAGCCCCGCTCAGTCTATTGAAGCAGGAGTTCCCCAAGGCAGCATATTAGGGCCTATCTTATATTTGATCTACGCATCTGACATGCCAACAAGCACCAACGTTCACACTTCAACATTTGCAGATGATACAGCATTCCTTAGCATACATACAGCAAGCATCAATAAATTTACAGGAACATATCGACAAACTAGAGATATGGCTGAAGCTTTGGAAAATCAAGGTTAATGAACAAAAGTGTGCCCATGTTACATTCGCACTGCGTCTAGGAACATGCTCACCCATTACTATTAATAATAAAGTAATACCTCAACACAGTGAAGTCAAATACCTCGGAATTCATCTTGACCGTAGACTAACATGGAAGTCGCACATCGAGGCAAAAGTAACGCAGATGAAATTGAAAGCAGTGCAAATTAACTGGCTACTAGGCAGAAATTCGACCTTGAAGCTTGATTGTAAACTTTTGCTGTACAACTCGATTCTAAAGCCAATATGGTGCTATGGGATTCAATTATGGGGCACAGCCTCGGCATCCAACATTGAGAAAATTCAAAGAAGTCAAAATAGAATTCTCCGTAGAATTACAGATGCTCCATGGTACGTTAAAAACTCACGAATCCACGCAGATCTGAACGTACCTTTTGTGAAATCTGAATTTGTGAAGTACGCGACAAGGTATATTAACAAACTTGAATTCCATCCAAATCCTCTAGCAGCTAATATTCTTAATTTTGGTGGTCATACCCGTCTGAGAAGGAGGGATACTTTGGCTACCATTAGAGCTCTAAACAGATGACTGAATTCTGAAATAATATTCGCATAAAAATAAATTTTCGTCCAGCACTGGCAGGACTGTAATCATAATTTTTTTTTTTAGTATTAAGATTTGAATACTTATTGTCATTACATTTTTTTTATGTAGATTCAATAAATAAAATAATGAAATTAAAAAAAAAGAAAAAAAAAAAAAAAATATATATATATATATATATATATATATATATATATATATATATATATATATATATATATATATATATATATATATATATATATATATATATATATATATATATATATATATATATATATATATATATATATATATATATATATATATATATATATATATATATATATATATATATATATATATATATATATATATATATATATATATATATATATATATATATATATATATATATATATATATATATATATATATATATATATATATATATATATATATATATATATATATATATATATATATATATATATATATATATATATATATATATTAAGAATTTAACACAATATACATATATTTATTACAAAGTGTTTTTAATACTTTGATAGCTTGTTGCACTTTTAAATTTGCCTAATTATATTTAATGTAAGAAAAGCTGGCCAAAAATGAAAACACCGAAATACCGTTCCTCACACATAAACTTTAGATTTTTCTGTTAGAATGAAGAATTTATTTCCTTCCCAAAGAAAAATTACAAGTTCATCAGTCTTAGCGATCACTTATTTTGCAATAGATTTTAATAAATAAACAAATAATTTGAGTTTTTATAACTACCCAACAAACTTATTTATCAACATACATTTCAATATTGCGCGTGCCAATAATAACAGAGATAGAAATTTATTCACACCATAATAAAAAATTAATTCGAATATCGAGCTAACTGCTTGTGTACAAACATAAAAATATACGTAATATGATAGTCTTCAATTTTATTCATATATAAAAAACACACATAAAATAATTCATCCTAAAATGTACGGTGGTTTGTTAAATAGCGATTTTCACAAAAAAAAGTTTTAACAACACTCTTTCAAATAATAAGCCAAACTTCATATCCAATACTGAAAAAATGACGGCGGCAGCCAGAAACGGGAAAATATACATACAATCTGGCAATAAAATTTTGATTTAACGAAAGCGATTATTCCATAGCACACATCAGATATATGCGCGTAGTTGTTGTAATTGTGCGTGAAGATTACCTACCCAGTAGGAAAAAAATATACATTAAAGCTTTTGTTTTCTTTATGAGTAATCCCATCAGAAATAATTCTGAAAAAGAGCCTAGCTCCACCAGCAAAAGTATATGGACTTCTGAAGAAGAATCTATAAAGCAATCATTGGACAATTTTCTTTCTACAAGAGATAAAATCCGCTCCTGTTCCGGCTCGCCTAACATAGATGTTACAACAGAAGATAAAAGATCTTCTACTCTAACTAATGCCAATAAACAAAAAACGCAAGTAGGCATGGATAGGTATATCACCATCACCAAACGTCAGCGAAGCCCTAAATCTGCTCAAATTGCATCCAAATCAAAAATTTCTAAAGATGCCGAATCCGCTAGACCAACCAATCAAAACAGTTTTTCTATTCTACAAACGGATGAGCCAACAGGATCGTCAAAAAAATCGTTTAAACCACCACCAATTTATTTAAGGGAATCTGCTTCCAATGAACTGGTAAGAAAAATTGTTTCAGTAATCGGAGAAAATACATTTAACGTTACCTCCATCAAGCACGGTAACATTAACGAAACTAAAATTCAGGTTAACGATGAAAATGACTATCGAAAACTGTCTAACGATTTTGAAAAAGAAAAAAAAGCTTTTTATACTTATCAGCTTAAAAGCGCTAAAGGTCTTCAAGTCGTAATATAAGGGATTGACCCTTGCGTAGACACTGATGAGGTTAAGACCGGTTTGACAGACAAGGGATTCAAAGTAAAAAATGTGTTAAACATCAGAAATCGTGAAAAGATCCCTCAACCAATGTTTAGGGTTGAATTAGAGCCAGGAGATGTGACTTTAAAGAAAAATGAAGTTCATCCAATATATAGTGTAAAATTCCTTTTACATCGAAAAGTAACCGTAGAGGAACCGCATAAGCGCTTAGGACCCGTACAGTGCCACAACTGCCAAGAATTTGGCCACACTAAAGCGTACTGCAAGTTGCCTACAGTTTGTGTTGTGTGTGGAGAACTCCATGGTACAGCACAATGCAATAAGCCGAAATTCGACCCAAAAATAAAAAAATGCAGTAATTGCGGTGAAAACCACACAGCTAATTATAGAGGTTGCTCCGTCTACACCCACCTCAAGCGCTCAATGAACAACAAACCAATAATTGCTTTTAAGCCACCACAGCAGACTCAAATTTTTTCTAATAATGCTTTTCCTCCGACAGGACAGTCAACCACCGACAAAACCGTTCAAAATCAAAAACAAATTTCTTATGCTAATGTAGTTAAGTCTACATTCGCAAACCCGAATCAACAATCTATATCTCAACCGCCCGATCAAAATTTCAGTAACCTTGAGGCAACAATACAGACCCTAATTCAAACTATAAACACTTTTACGTCGTCTATGATGACGATGATGCAGGAAATGGTGAAAATGCAATCCACCATTTTGCAGGTTATTTCGAAAAAATGATTTGGTTAAAAATATGTTTCTGGAACGCGAACGGCATCCGCCAACACAAAAATGAACTCGAATACTTCCTGATGGATAAGCAGATTGATATAATGATGATTGCAGAAACTCACTTGACGTCAACAAGCTTCTTTAAAATTAACGGCTACGTATTATACGATACTAAAGACCCCCGTGGAAGAGCTTGTGGAGGTTCTGCAATCTTGATAAAGTCTAGGATAAAGCATTTTTTGTTGAACGACACATGTGAGGACTATCTTCAAGCAACTAATATCTGTGTGGAAAATTTTCATTACAAATTGGTTATCTCATTGATTTATTCGCCGCCTCGATTTTCAGTGACGGAGTCACAATATTCAGGTTTTTTCACCTCATTAGGACCTCGTTTTATAGCAGCTGGAGATTACAACGCAAAACACACTTTTTAGGGCTCACGTTTAATCACCCCGAAGGGTCGAGTGCTTTTTGATACAATTTCTAAAATGGGCTTAGACGTAATATCAAGCGGACATCCCACTTACTGGCCGACTGACCGGCGAAAGATTCCTGATGTGATTGATTTTGGAGTGGTTAAGGGGTTCCCTGTGGAATGGATGCAAGCTGAGCCTTCGTTAGACTTGTCATCGGATCATTCACCTACTATTATTTCAGTGCGTTTTCCCCAGGAGACTTGGTCTCCGATTAACAATTTGCATAGGACTGTCACCCGAGTGAAATGGCTAAAATATAAAAAATTTTTGAGCACACATTGCACTGAGAATATTGTTTTAAGAACACCTGAAGATATTAATGCGTCACTAAGCAACTTTAGCGAAAACCTTAAACAAGCCGCTGAACTTGCTTCTAGAGTTTATTTAACACGCAGAAACCTTCAAAATAGAACATATTCTTCAGAAATCGAGCAACTTCTGTTAGAAAAAAGAAGAGTTCGACGAGAGTGGCAACTTCGCAGGTCTCCGCAGCTAAAAACAAGGCTACGTGAGTGCACAAATCAACTAAGAAGTTTGCTTGGAAACCAAAAAACGGCTTCTCTACAAACGTATTTAGAAAGTCTGGATGGTACTCCTCAGTCCGACTATTCTTTATGGCGGGCGACTAAGGGTTTAAAAAGGCCAGTTAGAGGTAAGCCGCCCTTGCGAGAACCGTCTGGTGACTGGGCTAGAGATGACTCGGAAAAGGGTAATTTATTTGTTAACCATTTGAAAAACATTTTTACCACAAATAGGTCTGACAATGCAAATGAGTTGCCACCTATTGTTAGTAGACCTCCTGTGCCTTTAAGATTCAATTTCCAAGAAATTGAAAATGCTATTGGTAATCTAAACCTTAAAAAAGCTCCAGGTATGGATAAAATCCATCAGCAACAAAATGCTCGTAGAGCTGCCTCGTGTAGCTAAAAGAATTGTTCTTTTTATTTTTAATGCTATTTTACGACTTGAGTATTACCCTGCAGAGTGGAAGGTGTCCATGATAACAATGGTTCCTAAGCCAGGGAAGGATCACACGAAAGTAGAATCATACCGTCCAATAAGTCTACTGTCAACAATATCAAAACTTTTCGAAAAATTGCTAAAGGCGAAGTTGGATCCAATGCTTCATAAGGTTGAATGTATTCCTGATCACCAATTTGGTTTTACAGCGAAACATGGCACCATTGAGCAAACACACAGGTTAGTTAACGTCATAAGAAAGGCATTTGAAGATAAAAAATATTGCTCTGCCTTATTCATCGACGTCTCACAGGCTTTTGATAAAGTGTGGCACGATGGCTTAATGCATAAAATAAAGCTTAACTTACCTGCAAACATACATAACCTTTTGGAAAGCTATTTATATTGTCGCCAATTTATAGTTAAAGAAGAAGACTTCATAAGCCCCGCTCAGTCTATTGAAGCAGGAGTTCCCCAAGGCAGCATATTAGGGCCTATCTTATATTTGATCTACGCATCTGACATGCCAACAAGCACCAACGTTCACACTTCAACATTTGCAGATGATACAGCATTCCTTAGCATACATACAGCAAGCATCAATAAATTTACAGGAACATATCGACAAACTAGAGATATGGCTGAAGCTTTGGAAAATCAAGGTTAATGAACAAAAGTGTGCCCATGTTACATTCGCACTGCGTCTAGGAACATGCTCACCCATTACTATTAATAATAAAGTAATACCTCAACACAGTGAAGTCAAATACCTCGGAATTCATCTTGACCGTAGACTAACATGGAAGTCGCACATCGAGGCAAAAGTAACGCAGATGAAATTGAAAGCAGTGCAAATTAACTGGCTACTAGGCAGAAATTCGACCTTGAAGCTTGATTGTAAACTTTTGCTGTACAACTCGATTCTAAAGCCAATATGGTGCTATGGGATTCAATTATGGGGCACAGCCTCGGCATCCAACATTGAGAAAATTCAAAGAAGTCAAAATAGAATTCTCCGTAGAATTACAGATGCTCCATGGTACGTTAAAAACTCACGAATCCACGCAGATCTGAACGTACCTTTTGTGAAATCTGAATTTGTGAAGTACGCGACAAGGTATATTAACAAACTTGAATTCCATCCAAATCCTCTAGCAGCTAATATTCTTAATTTTGGTGGTCATACCCGTCTGAGAAGGAGGGATACTTTGGCTACCATTAGAGCTCTAAACAGATGACTGAATTCTGAAATAATATTCGCATAAAAATAAATTTTCGTCCAGCACTGGCAGGACTGTAATCATAATTTTTTTTTTTTTAGTATTAAGATTTGAATACTTATTGTCATTACATTTTTTTTATGTAGATTCAATAAATAAAATAATGAAGTTAAAAAAAAAGAAAAAAAAAAAAATATATATATATATATATATATATATATATATATATATATATATATATATATATATATATATATATATATATATATATATATATATATATATATATATATATATATATATATATATATATATATATATATATATATATATATATATATATATATATATATATATATATATATATATATATATATATATATATATATATATATATATATATATATATATATATATATATATATATATATATATATATATATATATATATATATATATGTATATATATTTGTTGGAATATAAAGTTGAATGTTTGAGAATATCTTTCAAAAATTTCCAAAGTCTACTGATGATTAGGGTTGCTCCTATGAAATGTCGACATATATGTAGATAGCTGGGAAACATGGAAAACAAGCTATTTATAATTTTTTATTGGTATCAATGTTAGAAGCTAAAATAGCGAATAAAGACTCAATTGTTTGAATTTTTGTTCTCTGCTTTTCGATACTTTCAAAAAACAAATCGTAGCAACCAACGGTTGTTCATTTGTTTGAAAGGTGTAAAGAAATGTTAGAGACGTGTATAAATGAAAAAGTTTGTTTTTTGTGTTTTGACGGATATTATTAAAATTCTCAACAATTTATTTAGATTGTTGGGATATGAAGTTGAATGCTTAAGCATATCTTTCAAAAATTTTCAAAGTCTACTGATGGTTAGGGTAGCTCCTATGAAATGTCGACATATATGTAGATAGCTGGGAAACATGGAAAACAAGCTATTTATAATTTTTTATTGGTATCAATGTTAGAAGCTAAAATAGCGAATAAAGACTCAATTGTTTGAATTTTTGTTCTCTGCTTTTCGATACTTTCAAAAAACAAATCGTAGCAACCAACGGTTTTTCATTGGTTTGAAAGGTGTAAAGAAATGTTAGAGACGAGTATAAATGAAAAAGTTTGTTTTTTGTGTTTTGACGGATATTATTAAAATTCTGAACAATTTATTTAGATTGTTGGGATATGAAATTGAATGCTTAAGCATATTTTTCAAAAATTTTCAAAGTCTACTGATGGTTAGGGTAGCTCCTATGAAATGTCGACATATAGATTGCTGGGAAACATGGAAAACAAGCTATTTGTAATTTTTTATTAGAAAATATATATTCGAATTAGAAAGAGTATACGACAGAATCTATATATAGGGTGTTTTTTTAAGCCCGATAGAACTTGAAATTGTAAAAAATAACACAAAAAATTAAATTGTAATCAAAATTTTTTTTTATTCGAAAGATCAATACGTGACATTAACATTTGAAAATGATTTCGGGCATATGGGCACCGCGGCTGTTCTTGACGAAGCGCATTCTGGACGTCCAATTTTGGGCCACTTTTTCGAGCACTGCTGGCCGTATGTCACGAACAACACGAACAATGCTGGCCTCCAAGGCGTCAATTGTTGCTGGTTTATCAGCATAAACCAATGACTTCACGTAGCCCCACAGGAAATAATCGAGAGGTGTCAAATCGCACGACCTTGGAGGCCAATTGACAGGTCCATTTCTCGAAATCAACTTATCGCCAAATTTTGATTTCAGTAAGTCGATGGTTGCGTTCGCCGTATGGCACGTAGCGCCATCCTGTTGAAACCACATCTCCTCCGGATCAATGTCATCCATATTTTCAAACAAAAAATCATTGATCATGGTGCGGTAACGATCTCCATTGACCGTAACGCGAGCTCCGGCCTCATTTTTGAAGAAATAAGGTCCGATGATGCCACCAGCATGAAAACCGCACCAAACAGTGCATTTTTCTGGATGTAATGGAGTCTGTAGGGTCTCTTGTGGATTGGTCTCACTCCATATGCGGCAATTTTGCTTATTAACAAACCCGTTAAGCCAAAAATGCGCCTCATCGCTGAACACAATTTTGCGATAAAACGACTTTGCGAATCGACGACTGATTTTCAAAGTAAATTTGGATAATTTCGTAGCGTTGTTCAAGCGTGAGTCTATTCATGATGATTTGTCAGAGTATACTCAAACAAATAAAAAAAATGTTTCATCAAAATTTAATTTTTTGTGTTACTTTTTACAATTTAAAGTTCTATCTAGCTTAAAAAAACACCCTATATTACGACCAACTATAAAACGCAGTTCATTCTCTTTTCTGTTTTTTCTCGTTTTACTTTGTTAATCACTCTTAAAGTATTCGATATTTGAATGAATATTGTATGTTCAGTGTGTATACAAACAAATGAATGTATTCTTGCAGCCTATTACGATTTAATGTTCGTAATATCTCTGCTGATAATAATAATAAAAAAAATATTTCGTTCTTTTTGTATTAACTATGGTATTTGTGTTTGGGGAGGCACTTGTAAATTTAACTTTTAAAATATTGCTTTGAATAAATTAATTATTTGATTAATGTTAAGATGCTATTGTATTTCAAATACATAAATAATTGGCCTTAACAGCTTCCTATGTATTGAAATAACATAAATAGATATTTTGTATTGATCCTATGTGCGATCTCTCCTTTATATAGTGCTTATGATCAGTGTGTAACTGAATGCGGGAGTGTAATCGAATCATTATATAACGCTGATTGTAAAATTAAGGACATTGAGCTTAACTAACAATTAAATTATTATTATTCGGTTAGCATTTTTTTATATATATTTATTAAGCAATAAATTAACACTTGGTATATAACGTAAAACAGAAATAATAATCAGGCCAATTATATATGTATTACACTACAAATCGATTTTTATTCGTTTAAAGTTAACAGTAAAAAGTAACTTATTGTTTGTTTGTTGAGCATATAAAAATTATCGTTATTTGATTCAATATATCGACACTTCGTTGTGTGTCTTCTTCAGGAAAATTTTTTCCAAAGTCGGAAAATTAGCAGCAAGAAAAGTAAAAATTAACAATAAAAAAAATTGTTTATATATCATACTCCTTTTTATTAGCAGACAAATAAAAAAAGCGAAACTTCAAAATGGAGGAATGAAAAATTCTGAGTTTTTAATTCAATTAAAAAACGGTTTTGCGAATGGGTTAGTTAGTATTCAAGTGAGGTTTTTTGGAATCAATAGAAATTTGACGAGCGTGGAGCTTTAGCGTCGTGAACAAAGCGAAATTAAAAGACCCAAAATAGTTGTAAGTGAGGCTAATACAGCAAAGCTGACAATTATCCGTGTCGTACAATCCATTTGGGACCACATACGCATTATGTCTGTGAAAGTAATAGTTTGATTGGTGATTAAGACGACATCGTTAGACGACGAATCAAAAGGATGTTGCGATATTTTCTTGCGATTTTTAACATAAATAGACGATTTGCGAACATATGTGGTATTGATATTCGGTAAACGATGATTGTACATGACAGTGCCACTGTAAATTGTGCGTGACAAATGGCACGTGGTGCTAATAGGTGAGAGATGAGGCGTAGCTGTTGTCAGGGTGGTGTAAAAACAATCGTTTTCAGAATCAATTTGGAATTGTGAGGATTGAGTACTGTGAGTTGAAAGAGAGGAACGTTGGGAATTCGAGCTAGAGTCCTTTATTGTATTAAGTTGTATGTCTTTAACATCAAAAGGGGCATTCGAATTAGTTTCTACCAATATTTTTTCAAAATTTTGAGAACTGCCAAAAGCCGGAACCTTGCCTTTTGGTTTCTTATTACATGTTTTAACTTTATAGTTGGTTATAAAACGATCAAAATCCTCAAGATCTTGAGAAGTTACCAGTTCTTGTTTATAAAGTAAATCATGCTTCGCAAACGTGTTCTTGCCGCCACGTACTTGTTCATTATTATCTATTTCGATATCATTATGTTCCAGGTTGTTAACGGATTCAGTTGGATGCTCAAATTGTTCTTCACCAAACGTACACGTATCTTCAATCCATTCCCGTTTATTGAGTGCATACTTTCCTGTAACAGCAGTTTCTCCTACAAATTTGTTATGGTTGCAAGTAGAATAATTATTGTTTTTCCAATTAAAGCTTACATTACTTCCTGTATTGCTGTTAACAGTCTTGCCCATTTTAACATTCTTTCCATATAATTTAACAAATTTAATATTTCTACATTTATTAAAATGTTCCATTCTTTGTTTACGTGATTTTTGACGGTAGAGGTCGAAAACCGTCCCTTTATTAGAAGTACGATAGCTGGCAAAAATATTTCCCCTCATATATATTGATGGCCTTGAACCCTTTTCTTTTTTGGGCTTCTTGCGGAACTGTCTTTTTAATACAGTGGTCATATTTACACCGCCTGAATCAGTTGCGCTGTCGCTAACAATGAACTGTGTCATCGATTTAGTTTTTGCAACAACTGGTGTGGATAAAGCAGATGAACTGGTTTCTCCACTTGTAGGTGTACATATCTCCTGTATGTTTCTAGATAGTCGACGACCAAAGAAAGAGGAATTTCGTCTACAGCGTTTTAAGCCTCCTGTTATGGCTTCTAAACGTTTAGCTATTGTTTTGTGCGTAGGAGATTTAGATATATCAGCCATTTCCAAAGCTGTACCTGATGTTTCTCTGCGAAAAACAGCGGCTACGTCTTGAATTATAAATTTATTATCAATGGTCAGAGGTGAGGGTGAAGAAAGAGGGTGGTTTATCAAACGTCTTTGTTCGAAGTGTTCTTTACCTTTTCGTGGTGTTGAAGTACATCCAACACAAGCTAAATGTCGCCATGACGCTGTAACGTTCCTAATCTTGATCTTGTTGCAGGGTTTCTTGGTTTTATATAGAACAGAAATAATATATATAAAATTACTCTTATTTTTTCTGTTATTGATATTGACAAATATGGGACTTAAACAAACACTAAAGAGCTAAAAACACTGGACAATGACAAAATATATATTTTTAGTCTTTTGCTTAAAGTCTATACACATACCAATATACAATTGTTGAATTCACAAGCTCATTCGCATCGTGTATCGATGTATTTGGCGAGACAATTTCAAACACAAACATTAAACTCACAATAAATATATTTGAAAATTGTTTTTGCTTTAAAGTTTTGTGTTTGTTTTCCAAATACATCGCTACTCGATAGGAACCAAAAACGCAAGTAGGCATGGATAGGTATATCACCATCACCAATCAGAAATCGTGAAAAGATCCCTCAACCCATGTTTAGGGTTGAATTAGAGCCAGGAGATGTGACTTTAAAGAAGAATATAGTTCATCCAATATACAGTATAAAATACCTTTTACATCGAAAAATAACCGTAGAGGAACCGCATAAGCGCTTAGGACCCGCACAGTGCCACAAGTGCCAAGAATTTGGCCACACTAAAGCGTACTGCAAATTGCCTACAGTTTGTGTTGTGTGTGGAGAACTCCATGGTACAGCACAATGCAATAAGCCGAAATTCGACTAAAATATAAAAAATACAGTAATTGCGGTGAAAACCACACAGCTAATTATAGAGGTTGCTCCGTCTACACCCACCTCAAGCGCTCAATGAACAACAAAACAATAATTGCTTCTAAGCCACCATAGCAGACTCAAATTTTTTCTAATAATTCTTTTCCTCCGACAGGACAGTCAACCACCGACATAGCCGTTCAAAATCAAAAACAAATTTCTTATGCTAATGTAGTTAAGTCTACATTCGCTAACCCGAATCAACAATCTATATCTCAACCGCCCGATCAAAATTTCAGTAACCTTGAGGCAACAATACAGACCCTTATTTAAACTATAAACACTTTTACGTCGTCTATGATGACGATGATGCAGGAAATGGTGAAAATGCAATCCACCATTTTGCGGGTTATTTCGAAAAAATTATTTGGTTAAAAATATGTTTCTGGAACGCGAACGGCATCCGCCAACACAAAAATGAACTCGAATACTTCCAGATGGATAAGCAGATCGATATAATGATGATTGCAGAAACCCACTTGACGTCAACAAGCTTCTTCAAAATTAACGGCGACGTACTACACGATACTAAAGACCCCCGTGGAAGAGCTTGTGGGGGTTCCGCAATCTTGATAAAATCTAGGATAAAGCATTTTTTGTTGAACGACACATGTGAGGACTATCTTCAAGCAACTAATGTCTGTGTGGAAAATTTTCATTACAAATTGGTTATCTCATCGATTTATTCGCCGCCTCGATTTTCAGTGACGGAATCACAATATTCAAGTTTTTTCACCTCATTAGAAACAAAAACGCAAAACACACTTTTTGGGGCTCACGTTTAATCACCCCGAAGGGTCGGGTGCTTTTTGATACAATTTCTAAAATGGGCTTAGACGTAATATCAAGCGGACATCCCACTTACTGGCCGACTGACCGGCGAAAGATTCCTGATGTGATTGATTTTGGAGTGGTAAAGCGGTTCCCTGTGGAATGGATGCAAGCTAAGCCTTCGTTAGACTTGTCATCGGATCATTCACCAAATATTATTTCAGTGCGTTTTCCCCATGAGACTTGGTCCCCAATTAACAATTTGCATAGGGCTGTCACCCGAGTGAATTGGCTAAAATATAAAAAATTTTTGAGTACCCATTGTACTGAGAATATTGTTTTAAGAACACCTGAAGATATTAATGCGTCACTAAGCAACTTTAGCGAAAACCTTAAACAAGCCGCTGAACTTGGTTCTAGCGTTTATTTAACACGCAGAAATCTTCAAAATAGTACATATTCTTCAGAAATCGAGCAACTTGTGTTAGAAAAAAGAAGAGTTCGACGAGAGTGGCAACTTCGCAGGTCTCCGCAGCTAAAAACAAGGCTACGTGAGTGCACAAATCAACTAAGAAATTTGCTTGCAAACCAAAAAACGGCTTCTCTACAAACGTATTTAGAAAGTCTGGATGGTACTCCTCAGTCCGACTATTCTTTATGGCGGGCGACTAAAGGTTTAAAAAGGCCAGTTAGAGGTAAGCCGCCCTTGCGAGAACCATCTGGTGACTGGGCTAGAGATGACTTGGAAAAGGGTAATTTATTTGTTAACCATTTGAAAAAAGTTTTTACCACAAATAGGTCTGATAATGCAAATGAGTTGCTGCCTATTGTTAGTAGACCTCCTGTGCCTTTAAGATTAAATTTTGAAGAAGTTGATAATGCTATTGGTAATCTAAACCTTAAAAAAGCTCCAGGTATGGATAAAATCAGCAACAAAATGCTCGTAGAGCTGCCTCGTGTAGCTAAAAGAATTGTTCTTTTTATTTTTAATGCTATTTTACGACTTGAGTATTACCCTGCAGAGTGGAAGGTGTCCATGATAACAATGGTTCCTAAGCCAAGGAAGGATCACACGAAAGTAGAATCATACCGTCCAATAAGTCTACTGACAACAATTTCAAAACTTTTAGAAAATTGCCAAAGGCGAAGTTGGATCCAATGCTTAATAAGGTTGAATGTATTCCCAATCACCAATTTGGTTTTAGAGCGAAACATGGCACCATTGAGCAAACACATAGGTTAGTTAATGTCATAAGAAAGGCATTTAAAGATAAAAAATATTGCTCTGCCTTATTCATCGACGTTTCGCAAGCTTTTGATAAAGTGTGGCACGATTGCTTAATGCATAAAATTAAGTTTAACTTACTTGCAAACATACATAACCTTTTGGAAAGCTATTTATATTGTCGCCAATTTATAATAAAATAAGGCGATTTCATAAGCCCTGCCAGTGAAACGCACAGATCCTTGTGAATTCGGGAGTTTTTTACGTACCATGGAGCTGCAATAATCGTTCGAAAAATTTGATTTTGTCGCCTTTGAATCTTTTCAATGTTAGATGTTGAAGCGGTGCCCCTACAATCCAGATTCAATGTCGAATTTATGCTTATAAGCCAATTTAGTTGCGTTGCTTTAAACTTTAACTGATGGTCAGCTGCACGTCTATGTAAGGGGATCAACAATGTGCACTGTGCCGTAACTGCTAGACTGTGCAGAAGTGCGACTATAACCTCCTCGTGGTGGCCGCTGGGAACAGGCCAACCAGTTAGATCATGTCTCTGCTGGGGGTCTGGCTAATATAGTCGGGCTGAGAAAAAACTCTACACAAACCCCAATACAAAAGAGAACAGCATACCTCGAGGGATGAATGGCTAGTGGGTTAATCTGGTTCCTAGTATGCGGACTTGCGATGCTCAGGCAAGGTCCCATTTTAATAAGTGCCTTACTGCGCTACCGGCGATCTGGAGCAGTGGACCGTTTTTTCCCTTACACTCGTGGGACCAAAAATGAACACAGAACAAAAGCCAAATAAAAAGAATAGCGGAAGCAGCCAAGAGAGCTTCAACAAAGAGGCAAATCAACCTCAAAAAACAGAAAAAGAGCCATTAAAACCCTCGGCTGGGGCGGGAGTAACTCCCAGCAAAACCGACTCTGAAATAAGGCCTAAGAGACTCAGCAGAGAGAGAGAGAGTAAAAAAAGGCTGGTCTACCTATTAAAACAAGGTCTTAGTAACGAAGGGGCGTACCTTAAGGCCAGACAACCTATGACCCTACAAAATGATGAGGGCAAGGGCAAAAAACAAGGCCCAAAAATGCAAAAGTCTGAGGAGGAAACGCCTCCGAAAGCCAGTCAGAGGAAAGAGGCTAACGGACGAACGACCGTCCACCTCACGGGCAGGAAAGGCGGCAGAAAAAAAGTAGTGACGACTAAGCAGAGGCGGCCCACTGCCTCATACAAGGACGTCACTACAGGAGTCCAGTTGGCAGTTCACGTAAGAGACAACCCTAACACTGCTCTATCAACAGAGCAGATGGACTCCATACAGAAACTAATACTGGAAAGAAATAATAGATGGTAAAGACAAGACCAAAAAAAGACCAAAACTGTCTTTTGAGGCTGTACCTATAAGGCAGGATACATTGTCCTACACTGTAAGGATAACAAATCAGTGAACTGGGTGAAGGAGAACATCACCGACTCGACACTCTGGGAAGGGGCCTCAATATGTGCCCCAGAGGAGTTCAAAATTCCTCAATCCAGTATCGCGGTGGGATACTTTCCCAGTTCCACTAAATTGGAAACAAATAAGATCCTTGATATCATACAGGGGCAGAATGAAAACCTCGTCGTCGAGTCATGGTGATTACTAAGAAGAGCAGAAAAGGGCTCACTAGTAACACTGGTTCTATCCGTGGACCAAATATCAGCGGCTAGCTTAAAGGAATCAGGCGGGAAGATTTACTACCGCTTCGGTCAAACCGCCCTGAAGCTAAAAACTGAAAATATCACGACGGATGAGCTAGTGCAACAAATGCAGGAAGTGGGGCTAGAGGAAGAGAGCGTAAGTCCTCCTTCTAGTTAAAGCACTAAAGGGCCAAAATGAAGTGCATCCAAGCAAATCTTCACCACACTAGGGCTGCAACGGCCGAAATAAGTAAAAGATTTGCTTGTGGCACCAAGAAGCCGTATTCAAGGTTTCAATATTAAAGATACACAGGTAATTTATGACATGGGCGTAGCCAAACCAAGGGCTGCACGTATCATGAGCAATAATATAAACTATTTGCCTCTTACAGAATACACAGATGGCGACACAGCAGTGGTGCTAGTTGAAGCGGAGTCAAACGGTAGTAGGATAGAGGTTGTTATTGCCTCGTCGTATTTTCTGGGAGACACAAACGAAGCACCTCCATCCATAATCAAGGGTCTAGTGGAGCATTGCAGACAACACGGCAAGACCCTAATAATTGGTTGCGATGCAAATGCCCGCAATACAATATGGGGAAGCACGGACACTAACACTAGAGGTGAGTCACTCTTTGAATACTTATTATCTGCTAATATGGAAATAGCTAATAGGGGGAATAGTCCAACATTTAGCAACGCCATTAGGAAAGAGGTTCTAGATCTGACCCTCATAACCAACGAATCTATTGACATGATCAGTGACTGGAAAGTCTCGGAAGAGAACTCCATGTCGGATCATAAGCACATCTTATTTGAAATAAAGGGACTGATGAAGAGTACGTCGCTCTATAGACATCTCAGGGCAACAAACTGGTTGAAGTTTGCAGAGAAGCTACAGTCTAGAATGACGGGTGGAACATTTGCCACTTCAACAGTACAACCTCAGTGGAAGAGTTGACAAGTCTTATCATATCTTCCTTTCATGATAACTGTCCCACCAAATTAAAATCATCCACAAAGAGGGTTCCTTGGTGGAACAGAAATCTTGAAAAACTGAGTAAATTGGCCAGAACAGAGTTCAGTAAGGCCAAGAAATCTAAAGAATGGGAAGAGTATAGGAAGGTTCTGACCACATATAGGGCTCTCTGTGAGGATCTCAAAGATCCTCAGCTAGGTGCAGCTAAGCTGCATAAAGCGCTTTCAAAGGGGCCGATTAACCCAATAGCCACACTCAGGAAACCAGATGGGACGTGTACAAGTACATTCCATGGTACATTAGAGCTTCTTCTGAGGACTCACTTGCCAGACTGTACACTAAATACAAATGACGACACGAGAAACGTGACGTAAAAGTCAATTCATGGGATGATGACTCCAGTCATCAAAAGGATAATAACATTTCAAAGGGTAGAATGGGCAGTAAATGCCTTCAAACCCTACAAATCGCCAGAACCGGACGGAACTTTTCCGGCACTATTATCAAAAAGCAACACCATGGTCATACGAACTATGGTGAAAATCTTTAGATCAAGTTTACTATTTGGATATATTTCAAAAATGTGGAGGGAAGTGAAGGCTATATTCATACCAAAAGGGGAAATAAGCCCAAGTCATACATACCAATTAGTCTATCCTTTTTCATGCTAACAACCATGGAAAAGTTATTGGGTATATACCTCAGAGTAGAGGTAATCACCTTACATCCGATTCATGGACTACAATTGCCAAGAGGGCAAGTCTACGGTCACGGCCCTACATAAACTGGTAACGGATATCGAAAAGGCTCTAAGTTCCAAGAATATTGCTCTATGTACATTCATGGACATAGAGGGTGCCTTCGATAACGCAAACTTCTTTGCTATGGAAACAGCACTCTCTAATAGAGGAGCTGACTCGGCAATGGTAAAATGGATTAGCAACATGCTGAATCAAAGGACAGTAAGAGCCTCACTTTACTCCGCTGAACGTTGTGTCATTGTGTCAGGGTGGAGTACTATCTCCCCTACTATGGTCAGTAGTTGCTGACGAACTCATAAGGCTCCTTAACCGAAAGGGATACAAAACCATTGGATACACAATGACATCTGCGTGACAATCAGGGGCGATCATCCTAACACGATGGGAGTGCTGATGCAAAATGCATTAGACAGAACATGGGGATGGTGCACAAGGCAAGGGCTTTCAATAAACCCTGTAAAGACGACAATTGTACCATTCACCAAAAAAAGGGGAATACAGATCCCTACTCTAAGGATAAACGGTATTGAGGCTGCTCCCAAGACAGAGGTGAAATATCTAGGCATAGTCCTGAATAAGAAACTCACATGGGTACCGCACCTTGCATCGGTGATAAAAAAAACAACAAAAACTCTCTGGATTGCCAAAAAAACTACTGAGTAGATCTTGGGGCTTAAGCCCTAAAATGACGTACTGGTTATATGCCCAAATGGTAAGACCCACTATATTATATGGGGCTGTAGTATGGTGGGGAAAAACCAAACAGGTATAAGTCATATCAAAACTTCGCAAGGTTCAAAGACTTGCATGCCTATGTATCACAGGGGCGATGAAAACCACCCCAACGATAGGCATGGAAGCTCTTTTGAACCTAACACCGCTTAACGCAGGAGTACAAAAAGAGGCGGCCATTCAGGTCATCTCAATTTACAAAAGGGAAAAACTTAAGGCAGGAAACCTTATTGGACATCTTGCAATCCTAAAGGATTTCGGAGACGTAATCGATATGTCTCAAGCAAGTGATCTTATAGATCCGTCTAACTCCTTTGCCAGGAAGTTTAAGATCACCTTCCCAACAAGGAAGGAATGGAGCATGAATCCAAGATGGTTTCGGGATGGTTCACAAAAGTGGTACAGGGATGGATCCAAAACCCAAAAGGCGTTGGAGCGGGAATAGCGGGGCCTAGAGCACGCAAATATATAACTCTTAGCAAAGACACTACAATCTTCCAAGCGGAACAATAAGCAATAAGGGAAGCGGTTGAAATACTCTCCGACAGGGGACACAAGTAAGTGCTGATTAAAATACTGTCTGATAGCCAGAATGGGCCAGGATGTGAGGGAACTATCCCAGACATCACTTTGGCTTCAGAGAGCATCGCTGGCGGGGACTGGATGGTTCTGGAAGATTACACAGGAAGCAACCTTCAATACATTACGTATAGGGTGGAGTTCATATAATCAACACACTGCTGCTACATCCACACGAAAGTGGAACGTAAAAATGCTCGACAGAAGAGCTTTAGTGAACCGTATCATACAGGGCCATGACGCGGATGGACATACAACAGATGCTAGGAATATGGTACGTACCACGATGAAACTAATTAAAGAAGCGTGCAATGAGTCGATGCCTACTATTAGTAGAAAACATCGGAAAGAAGCGGCATACTGGTGGACTGATGAAATTTTTGAACTCAGGCGGGCGTGCCTTAGATGCAGAAGGAAATATACCAGAGCCAGACGGACACATGAAGCAATTGCAGAGGCTGAGGAGTATAAAAGAGCAAAGAAGAACTTGAAGAGTGCTATACTCAGGAGCAAAAAACTTAAATGGGAGGAGCTAAGATCGGACCTCTACAACGACCCTTGGGGACTCGGATATAAGCTAGTTTTACAGAAACTTGGGACTCGTACACCAGCAACGAACTTGAGGCAGGCCACTATGTAAAATATTGTCAGCACCCTCTTTCCTACGGGGGAGCTAGTTAGGGATAGTGGTGAGGCGACTAGTGGGGACCCAACATCACTTTTCAGTATAATGAAGTTACAAACTGCAGCACGGTCTCTTAAGAATAGAAAGGCGCCTGACCCGGATGGTATTCTTAGGATCATTACAGAAGAAAAGCCGCAGCTATTACTAGAAATGTACAATCGTTGCCTTCAGGAAGGTGTCTTTCCGGAAGTCTGGAAAAGGCAACGACTTTTAATAATAAGTAAAGGAAAAGGAAATCCGAAATCTCCGTCGGCGTATAGACTCCTATGTATGCTGGACACTGCAGGGAAACTCCTCGAAAGGCTGCTGAAACCTCGAATACACACAGTGTTGAAAAGGGCTGGAGGATTATCATCAAGGCAACATGGCTTTAGATCTGGAAGATCAACGATAGGTGCTATCGAAGATGTCATAGAAGAAATGCGTAAGGCGCAAGCCGGAAACCATTTTTCCAGACGCATCGTCCTACTGGTATGTTAGGAACGCCTTTAACAGCGCAACATGGAATGATATGACAGATGCTCTAGAGGTACGGTTTAGAGCACCTGCATACATCATGAGGATGGTCCGCAGTTATCTGAAGGACCGCGTGCTCACATACGTAAATGCTGGGCAAACCTATGAGGCAGATAACTGCAGGAGCAGCCCAGGGCTCGATCCTAGGCCCTGAGCTTTGGAATATCAGTTATGATGATATTCTCCGTACTGAGATGCAAAGCGATACCTACCTGGTTGGGTATGCAATGATATTGTGGCTGTCATTGAGGCTCGTAACATGGAGGATGCGCAGAGCAAGCTGAACCAGGTCATGCTTCGCACTAAAGCATGGTTGGATGCTTACAGCCTCAAGCTAGCCACCGAAAATATGGAGTTGCTTATTGTCACAAATAAGCACATCTCTCTACAAGTGGACTTTCGGGTATTATCTGAGACGATTAGGACAAGCAGGTGGATCAAATACCTAGGCCTGAGGTTAGATTCTAGACGTTCTCGTTTTTTATTGCCCTTTCAGAACATGGTCGTTTATTTTTAGTATAAGTTTTTCCGTTTAACTTTTCTATCAATAATAATTCGAAGTTTTGATATGTGTTGTATGTAAGTTTTTAATATACAAAACTTAAATTGCAAGTCGTTTCAAATTATAAAGCATTATAAGAACGAAAATGCTGAATTACTAGCGTTTTTTCTACACCAATACCGAAATTACATACACTTTTCGAACTGAGCATCATAATACTCTAAACACGTAAAAAAAACTTTACAAAAGTATCGATTACCTCTTCTTTGTTGGTGCCCATGCTGAAACGTGAAGTAAAGAAGTTAAAACGTGCAGGAGTTTTCGATGATGACATCGCAATTCCAGCATTTGCATCATAAGACTCTTTAAGAACTTCACGAGCAGGTTCAGAGCTTCCACCAAATGATAAGCGACCACCGTTTTTACTAGGGGTAGGTGGTCCAGGACGTTTATAATGTGTAACACCAGAACATTTCCTTCGAGTACCGCCAGTAGTAGTACTAAGTAAAGCACTCATACTATCGTCTAAGTTATTGTGGTCATCCTGCTAAAAGAAAATAAAACAAATCTTTAATCATAAACAAACGTATATAAATCATAAAAACAGGACACAAGTTGTTAGCACAAAAACAGAACATGACACATAAAACTGTGAATACAAAATTATTGACAAACAAGTACATAAAAACATCACGATCAAAGTCATGCAGAAGCAAGGGAAATCCGCAATTAACTATTTTGTAATTTAATCATGTTTTATTAAATTTTTATAAAAAAAAAAATTTGTAAGTAGTTTATATATTAGAAAACCACTTTATCTAATCTTATTTTAAATTATTGTCTAATATTATGATTTACGATTAGACAAAAATACTCTAGTAATATAAGAATTTATTTTCTTTCTAAATAGCGCAGGAGTAGTGTGTTCAATATTTTGTGTTTTAGATGCGGATTTCAAATGAGTTTTGTGTACGGCAGCATTTGGAAAGGTTACTATTTCGATTTAATTTGGTAAATGTGTGTTATGTTGGTGATGATGATGGTGCTGTTGTAGAGCTGATAAAGTTTTGACATTTGTTAAATTATTTGTATTGCTTACTTTAAGGCCATCGTGAAACTCATGATCAACTTGCGCTGCATATGAACTTCTCAGATGTGGTGGCAACATAGAATTACGATATTTGAGTTCTTCAACACTAAAAGAAAATTAAAAAACAAAATAAAACATAAAACAGGAGAAAAATAAATGATAACATAAAACAATTAGGGCCATTATTACAACCCACACACAGTTAACTTTAGGATTTTATCTTACAGATTATATATATATATATATATATATATATATATATATATATATATATATATATATATATATATATATATATATATATATATATATATGTATATATGTATATATATATATATATATATATATATATATATATATATATATATATATATATATATATATATATATATATATATATATATATATATATATATATATATATATATATATATATATATATATATATATATATATATATATATATATATATATATATATATACTTTCGCAACAGAATTGTATGTTTGGAAAAGAATGGTGGTCGTTGGACAAATGTATTTTATTTAATTTTCTTTGCAGGAATTTAAATATAATTCTTCTTTTTAATTTAAAAATTTAAGACTTATTGCAGGCCACAACTTGTTGCTAGTAATGTTACTTTGGTAATGACTCTTAATATTAGCAGTATCCATTATTCACACTTTTAGCAACGGTTTTTCTTCTTAATTTATATTTTAAGCAAAAGAACGAATCTTAAATGCAATTTAATCGTTAGTCAGAAGAAGACAGAAATACGTAACGTAGTAGTTAGCTAACAGGATTTTTTTTTCTTATTGCCTTTTTATTGATTACCATATATGGTAATAAAAAAAATAGTTAATAATTGAGTACATGTTTTCTCAGCACTTGTACTGCCACTAGTAAGAAAAAAAAATTATATCATGCTATAATATGAGAAGTAATTCCTATGTAATGATCTGGTTTTAGCCAACTATTTATAACATGAAAGAAGAAAAATCGTAACAAAACTGCTTCGTTCTGAAATTGGGTTAAATTGAAGACGAACAGGAAACCGATTTTATTTTATGTTTAATCAGGTGTTATTTGGAATTACAATTTTTGGTGGTTATTCTTTTAGGTATTGGTGTGTGGCACGACCCACGAAAGACGGGCTATTATTATATTCTAAGGTCTGCGGCATGAAACTTACCTACATATTTGCCTTGTAAATCTTCAATATCATAGAGGTTATTTCCAACCCTGTCTCTGATTTTACATTTTATGAATTTATTTAGAAACTTTCGGTTAATCGCTTTGACATGTTGCTTAGTAAATGATTCTTTCGATAAACGATTTGGCCCTTGCTGAATTGAATTTTTCTACTCCTAAGGTTATATGCCTTTGCGGATTTGATATGTGCCTTATTCAAATTTTCTCTTAGTTTTTCTCTTAGAGTCGTTAGCTTGTCTGTATGGTTAGATATATTTAAATCTTCACCGGCCAAGCAACCAAGTTTCTCTAAAACCTTATACGACGATCCATGTTGGATCATGTTTTGGGCAAAAGCTGCATAGTACGGAGAGCATTTTATTGCACTATGAAAATCACTCCTCAATATAGACAAAATTTGTGGAATAAACTTGTCCCAATCTTTGTGGTCCTTGTGATCTTGCAAAAAGTACCTAATTTTTGTCGTTATTTCACGGTTTGCTCTTTCCGAGGCATTTGAATGTGGGGCATAAAATCCGGTTGTAATATGGGTTATGTCATATGATTGAAAGAATTCTTTCATTTTCTTAGAAACAAATTGTTTCCCGTTATCGCTGTGTATATAACGGGGTACACCAAAGGTCGGAAATATTTCTGTCTGAAAATATAAAACTACACTATTAGAAGTTGCTGCTCTGAGTGCTTTGAGGAAAACAAACTTGGTTAAGTGGTCTACACATACAAAAATTACTGAATTATTATTTTTGGTAAAAGGATAGGGTCCCAAGAAGTCACAATAAATTCTTTCAAAGGGACGACTGGTATTAAACTTACTTCCCATTATAGGTCTTGATATTTGGTTTGTAGGATTAATACTTTTGCATATCTCACAGGATTGTATATATGACATGATATCACTAACCATTGTTGGCCAGAAATATTTACAACGAACGCGAAATAATGTCTTTGTAACTCCGCCATGACCCGTTAGTTCAGAATTGTGTGCAGATTCCATAATAACTTGTGTTAACGATTTGGGTACCCAAATTCGCCACAATCCTTCCTCCTCATCGTGGACTCCCTTCCTAAAATTTACACGTTTCAGAACTATACTTCCTGATACTCGGAGATCTGGTATGCAATTTTCATTTTCCAAAACCATTTTTCTTAATTTCACATATTCTTCACTTTCAAATTCAGGCGATGACAAGTCCATTTCAAAGACATTATTTCCTACGGTTAACTGATCAACATTCATCCTTGACAAGCAGTCCGGCACTGCATTTAGCGAGCCTTTTCTGTGTTTTATGCAAAAATCATACCTCTGCAATTTGAGGCTCCAACGGGTCAATTTACCACTGAGATCCTTTTGAGACATTAACCATTTCAATGATGAGTGGTCTGTAATTATTTTGAATGGTAGCCCCTCAATGTACTGTCTAAATCTGTTCACACATACTAACGCAGCCATACACTCAAGCTCAGTTACCGTATAATTCCTTTGTGATTTATTGAGCTTTTGGGATACATACGCAATAGGGTGTTCCTTCCCCTCATCGTCATATTGGAAAAGTACTCCACCTACACCTAATTTTGAAGCATCACATTGAATTTTTTACTAAAGTTTGGCTGCGCCAAAACCGGTGCTGTGGAAAGTGCCAACTTAAGCTTTTCAAAAGAAATTTTTGCAGATTCTGATAGGGAAAAAGAAGTATTGCTCTTTTTTAAACAATCTGTCAATGGGCCTGCAAGATCAGCGAAGTTGTGAATGAAACTGCGGTACCAGTTGGCCATTCCTACAAACCTTCTGACTTGCTTCGGAGTTTTTGGCAAGGGGAAGTTTTTAATCGAGCCTACTTTTTGTGGATCTACTTTAAGACAACCATTGCCCACTATGTAGCCCAAATACTTAATTTCTGTCTGGCAGAACTTGCTCTTGCTAACATTAATAGTGAGATTGGCATTTCTAAGGCATTCAGTCACCTCCGACAACAGCTTCATGTGGGTTACAAAATCTTGGCTACAGACGAGAAGATCATCTAAATAAATAAAAACATTCTCTCTTAAACGAGAGGGTATAACTTTATCCATTAATCGGCTCATTGTTTGAGGACCATTACAGAGACCGAACGGCATGAATTTGTACTGATATAATGGCTTCCCCGGTATGACAAAAGCAGTTTTTTCTTTAGATGTCTCAGTCAATCTGATCTGTAAGAACGCATCTTTGAGATCTATGCCACTTATAAAATACGTATCTTTTAGGCTACTCAACAACCCGTTTATATGAGGCAAGGGGTAGGAGTCCTTTTTCGTCACTGCATTGAGTTTTCTTGAATCGATGCATAGGCGGACTTTGCCGGGTTTCCTAACAAGAACAACAGGAGAGCACCAAGAAGAGTTTGACTCTTCTATAACGCCTAGTTTTAGCAACCTTTCAATTTCACCATAAGCTTCTTCTTGTCGTGGAAGAGACAAGGGATAGTGTTTGCATTTAATGGGGACCGCCTCCCCTGTGTCAATATGATGTTCCAGCAAACTTGTACATCTTAGCCCAAGCTTTTCGAACGAAGGGAACTGGAGAAGGGTTTTTTTCTAATAGAAGCGTCTGTTCTGGGGAGAGCTTGTGAAATAACGGATCCGAACCTTTCGATAGCTCCGAAATAGTGAAAGACACGGGTGATAAAATATCAGTAGCTAAGGCAAACTCCTTCCAAAAATTAATTCCAAAATATGCCTCTTGATTTAAAGATGGGACTAAGTAAAAATTTATATTTCTAGTAACATTTTTAAAATGTATTGGCAACACACAAAATCCAACAACATTTTGTTTAGCCCCATTGGCTGTATTTACAAAGGAGTTGATTTTAATATACGAGATATTAGCCCGCTCTAAGAAAGAAAAACAATTTTTTCCCAGTACGGAGACATTAGCACCACTGTCGAATAACCCAGTCAACATTTCATTTATAACCTGTACCTTAGCGAATGGCCGGTTATCGTTTCCATGTATAATTGAAGACTCTAACATTTTACGAAAATGTCGTCGTTTTTTGCAACGTAATCTGCATTTAATAATTCTTCCTGAAGGTGTTTTATATAAAATTTTAAAGCTACTTTTTTCATTATTCGATTGAATAACAGGATTTGTTTGTGTCGAAATGTCCTTCGCTAACTGTTTTTTTGGTGCATTGTAGGTATTAAAAGTGTTTTTATTTTTATCAAAATTTAAATTCATTTCATACTCGGGGAGTGATAAACTGGACGAGTGTCCCCGGTAGCCAGATCGCCCATTTTCCGGTTTCCCAGAAAGTGATTTTTAGGACACTTTGGTGTCAAAACCCCCTTCATACCACATTTAAAGCAAAAACGCTCCTTGATTTCTTCAGGACAGTAGATAAGTAAATAAATGCCCAAAAGACATACAGTTCCAACACTGTATTCTTGAAAAATCAAATTTCTCCCTTCTGTTAGGAGTATTAATAGCTTCAATCTGTGGATCAATTTCTTCAAA
This sequence comes from Thecocarcelia acutangulata, assembly GCA_914767995.1. Classification (NCBI taxonomy): domain Eukaryota; kingdom Metazoa; phylum Arthropoda; class Insecta; order Diptera; family Tachinidae; genus Thecocarcelia; species Thecocarcelia acutangulata. Next base: position 50,365,873 of record OU612095.1, on the reverse strand, counting down.
ATCTTGTACTTCAATTGAGGTCGCACCTAGTTCACTAACGTTTCGAGAAGATGTTATATTAGGATTTGTCATTTTAGTTTCTCTAAGTACTTTTTCAGCTTTTCGAGCTTGGTCTCTAAGTTCATTTAAATCTCTAGCGCTAGCACTAAAAAGCAAAAATCTCAAGTTTGAATTCATGTTTCTTTTTAAAATATCTATAAGAGTATGATCCGGAAGAGGATCTACAAGCCGCATGTTCATTGAAACAATGATTGAATGAAAATCGTCATAACTTTCCTTATATTGCTGTTTTCGAAGTGAAATTTTTAACAGTATTTCGTGATCGGACTCGAGATACCCAAACTCTTTTGTAAGATCATGTCGTAACATAGCAAAGGTTATATTTCTGTTTTGCTTCAAATAAAGCCAATACCATTCTTCTGCACGACCACTCAAAAGTACATGAAAATTTGCTAGCACATAATCTTTAGAACATCCCGCTCTTAGGCAAAGCGTTTCGATTTTGAAAAGGAAGTCTGATACCGATCCGGATCCATCGTATGATATTTTCCAGTTTTCTAACTTAACATTTGTGCACTCATTTGGATTGGGTGCTGTCGGGTTTCTAAAATAAGGACCGTTATTGGACAACGGAGCGTTTGCACTAGCAGAATTTGAAGTTGATGGTGTTGCGAAGCTAATTTCCGTTATGCTTTGTTTTACCGATGCGAGTTCCCTTTTGAATTCGTCCTTAGTATTTTTCAACATGGTCTCCATAAGAGAAACAAGAGAATCAAATGATGTCATTGTATCTTGGTTATTGACTGCTAACGGAGCAACATTGCTGGGATTGCTATTACCCCGCATATTCATAGTGGGGCTAGATACTAACTGCTCTACGGGAGGTATAAACGATTGTGTTTCTGATGGGATATTTGGGTTATTTACTAGCTCAATAGGTTGAAAAAGAGTAGAAGACGATAAGTCGCAAGACACCTGTGGTTGTAGATTTTGTTCATGGACTAAATTAGGAGATTGCCGACGAACAGGAGAATGTGTAATCCTCGGCATTGTGTCATGTGTACTATTTTTGGAAAGAAAGTTTTGCCCTGATCTATCTGTTTTTCTAGTATTCATTACAAGGATCTTATAATCAAAACATTAAAAAAATCAAATCAATAAAATAGGATAGAAAACAAAATTAAAAGTTTGCGCTCGCAACTTTACTTTTTTAATTCAATAAAATGTCTGGGTTTGGAAAATAGCAAAGGTATTTAAAGTGCAAATTGAAAATGTTTTGTAAAACGCAAAAATATGTATAAAAAAAATGTTTTCTCTTTTGTTCTAATTGTTTTTTTTACGTGTTGTTAAATGTTTAAGGACTAATTAATCGAATGTAATAATAAAGGTTTTTATGTGCGGTTACAATGTTATTATAATAATAAGTGAAAGTACTTATAGGACTAAAATTTGAAATATGTAACTTTATGCTACAACTTTAATTCCTAGCGTTTCAAGAATATAAAAAAAATTATTAGTGTTTATTTATTTATACAATAATTGTTCGGGGAAGAATAATCCTTAAAAAAAATCTCTTATAAATTAGTAAGTCATGTGAAGTAAAAGACTAAGTATTGATGAAGAAAAAAAAACATTTCTTCTCTCGATTTTATAATTGCGAAATAATTAAGACCTTTGTGATTGAGATCGAAAATGACTTAAAATAAAATCGACTTTGCTATTCCTTTTTGTTGTATCTCAATATGTTCTTAACGCATCTACATTTGAAGGTTTTACTTCCAATGCAGGACTTTTCCAAAACAATATTGTAGTTACGTAAAAATGCCTAAATGTTGATGTTACGCACAATCAATATACTGCAGTTAGAACCAGAATTATTGTATCCAAAAGAAACTAAGACTTGCATATAAATTTGCGAAGACGGTCGCTTAGATTAGAACTACTATATTTTCTACATCGCATTCAGATCCAAAACATAGAAATGTTCGTTAGGATTCTAAGACTTATGTATACAATAATAAGTAGAATTTCAAAAAAATATAAGACCAAAAATTGGCTTAGACCGTATAAGGTCAATCTAGGAAGGAAAGGAAAAAAAATGCTTATTCAAAAATTATGGCTAATTATTGACCACTGTCATGCTTTAGCCTTTATCGTTGGGCGCCAATATGTTATGCGTGGTATAATTTAATACTAATGATTTTTCAATTTCAAACGATTTGCACAGATTTAATAAAGTAACATTTTAGATTTGCAACAATTTTAATATTTTCAGCTACTTTAAGATATATATATATATATATATATATATATATATATATATATATATATATATATATATATATATATATATATATATATATATATATATATATATATATATATATATATATATATATATATATATATATATATATATATATATATATATATATATATATATATATATATATATATATATATATATATATATATATATATATATATATATATATATATATATATATATATATATGTGTGTGTGTGTGTGCGTGTGTTGTTATATATACCAAAATCAAAATGTATATTTGGCATAGTTTTATAGAAAATCACTCAATTTATAAAACAACACATTTTTAGATTTGACCCAGTTCTCAAAATAGGGCCGAAAACTTAACACTTTACAATGAACAAATTCAACAAATAAATTTTAACGCGCCTACCTAATTTTAAATAATTTAATTAGCTTGAAAAAAGAAATTATAAACTTACCAAACATCGCGGCTCATTAGCTCTGTCATACGTCCATTTTTCAAATCCGTTAAATATGTAGTATTAAATACCTCACCCTCCTCATCTTCCATTGCCAAATTCCTACCCATGTTGGAGCCGGCCACAGAAGCTGTAGGCAATGACATAGATGAAACGTGTATTGAAGCAGGACGTTTATTACGCTCAACTTCTTGTAATTGATCCGTTAAATGCCTTAATTTTGTTGATAAAATAGTATTCTCTTTTTGATACTGTAGAATATTATCATTCAAGCGCACAATTTGATTGGAGAGCTTGCGAGTGTGTTCTTCGTATTTAAAGTTCTGAAAAATATATAATTATCAGAGAGGAATACGCGCGCACACACAGGGCTAATTGACCCAAAACATTAAGAATCATACAAAATAAGTTATAAAAGCTTACCTGGTTTTTAAGTACCTCCATTTCAGATTTGATTATGGCCATTTCACCATCTTCCTTTGTTTTCATTTTAGCAATCTCTTCGGTGTAGAGAGTTTTCTTGTTTGTTTTAGGTATATTAATTTTTATTTGTCAAAAAATTAAAAAAGAAAGATGAGAGTATATTGTTGGAGCAACAAGCCAGGCAGGTTTGTATTTTTGTAAAAAAAAAAAAAAACGCAGAAATAATGAAGAAAAAAAATTTATACAATAATATGTAAAGATCAAGGGTAGTGAGTCTTATGTATATTCCTAATCTGAATCATTATATATAATATATTTTTATACAATAACATCAACAATAAATATATATTTATATACGAGTATAAATATCACACATTCAAAAGGACATCACATCTGCAAATTTGTTTTATTTTAACATCAAGAGCAATTCGGATAAAAAAACGACAAACATATATACATTTTTCTTTAGTAAAACCATCAAACATTTATTTCTATATAACACATCAATTCTACATAGGCATATTAAAAACATTTGTATTATTAAAAAAAAAATTGGTGGAAAAGTTTAAAACACTGCTGGTTTATTGCTTTTAAATGTTAACTCCAATTCGTTTCGATTCAGAAAATAATTTAGAATCGTAATCAAAACAATTTGTGTAAAAATAATAACAAAAATATATCTAAAACAAGTATGTACACGTTCTTTCCAATGTTTATCTGTCCCAACAGTTCTTGCAGTTTCATACTTTGAAAAGAGACAAAAAGTAAAAAATTATTAAAAATCATATTTTTTGTGAGTCAAAGTGCTTTAATTTAAATTAAAGTAACTATTGAGCAACTATGCTCATGCATAATTTGAAAAAGTTTATCTAGCCAAATATGTATCTAAACTATTTTTAAATTCCTATAAAAAAAATACGCAGTGTATTTGATGATGATGTTATTTCATAAACTGGAAGAATATATTAAATGCAAATTATACATGCTCAATCCGTATCACCTTCATGTTTTGAATAACGTTACTATTACTATTGTATTATAGCTTGATCTCAACATAAATAAGAGTACACTCTTTAAGTATGGCATGAATTCATCGCCTTAAATACGTGCATGTAAAATAACTAAAAGAGAATTAAGTGCCATTATTAACTCATATGGACAACAATCGTCACTAAATGTTGTACCTGAACCGTACTGTACATATGTATGTATGCTTATGAATTATAGGCCTGTTTTCCGCTTTGTTTATATTTCCCAAATTTACTATCACTAATATTAAGCAAAACATTAGTCTAGAAATTATCATAATTTATATATACAATAAATAATAGACTTGAGCAACTAATTTTACTCGTCTTAAGCAAGTAAAAAACATTTAAGAGAAAACTTTGTTGTGTTCGGACGTGTTTTTTGCATAGCTCCGCTGATTATCTATTTTGCTTCTGTAAAAATATATTTTTTCTTCTCAATCTGTACAATAATTTAAATAAATATAAATAGCTTTACAACTAAAAAGATAAATATACCAAATACATAAATTTGTGTTAAATCTAAATGTATAATTTAAGACAACAAAACAAGTTAAATACAAAAGCGCAAAAAAAGAAAAATTCAAAGCATACTAACAGTGAAAATAATATATAAACATCTCTTAGTCCCAATTTTCACGAGGCAATTTTAGTTGCGCAATTCTTATCAAATTTTCTTTTCAACTTGTTTTTATGTTCAGACACAGCAATTTTACTTGAGCAATTTTCGTTTTCTATTCTTTCTTAACCTTGCATGTACTGCATTCTCAAATTTTTCCATTTAATTTTCACTTCTTCTATTTAATACTGCTGTCTATTTTTTTAATTTGTCCACAATATTTAAAAAATTGTTTTTTTCAAAAGAATTAAAATATCGCTATTTCGCGCCAATATTACTTTCATAACGGACAACATATCAATACATAAAAGAAACACAAATGAAAAAAAATGTAAAATTTCTGATATTACGAATGATAGCACAAAACGACTTTCCGAATACAAGCAAGTCTGTACTCATTTTTACACTCCCCACTCTTTCCTCTCTTATTTGTCCACAAACTCAAGAATTGCGCAACTAAAGTTGCCTCGTAACAAGGTGCATTAATGTATACACGGTGGCAGCACTACCGCATGTGATAATTTTTTGCTACTGGCAATATAGTAAGCTACTTACGTCAAATGCATTGTTTACATTTTTGTAAGTGAATTTAGTGTTTTATTCTGAATTAAACATATACAAATTATTATGTGAACATAAAAATAATTCAAAAAAATATAATTTATAATTATAAAAAGGTACATTTTTAATAATTTTTATATGTTTAATTTAGAATAAAACACCAAATTCACTTTCAAAAATGTAAACAATACATTTGAAGTAAATAGCTTACCATATTGCCAGTAGCAAAAAATTGTCACATGCCGTAGCGCTGCCACCATGTAGGTGTTAATGCACCTTGGATTCACCCATTGTTTCCGAACAAAATTTTTGTCCGGACAAATATTTTTTTAGTGAGTTTTCTGCAGCACGATTCACCCATTGCAAAAAAATGTTCAGGAAAATAAGAGCTGCCATATGTAAACAAAATCTATTAGTTTTACAAGGTGGTAGTACCGCTTGTTATTATTTTGGTTTATTTTCCTCACATATTTTACATATTCTCAATTATTAGTAAATATTGTGTGATAATAATGGAAAAAAGAAAACTTCAATATTTCGACACTCCGTTGTGTGTCTTCTTCAGGAAAATTTTTGTTTTTTGAAAAATTGTGTATACAAAATAATAAATTTGAAAACTCATATTAAAATAACAAAAACAAAATATTCAACTACATTAACATTTACAATGAAGAAACATATTTTACATTATTATAACATTAAACATATTATGTAATACTTTTTTAAAAAGAAATGGAAAAGTTTTTAAACAATTTTAGGTAAAATACCTATCTACTCCTGTTTTTGTTTTCATGTATTAAATGCCTATAATTTTGCGCTAATCCGTCTACATCCTTTTTAAAATTTATCCTCTTATCTACAGGCACGTTAGTTATTAGTTAGTTAGCATTTCTAGCATATATCTACGTTTATAATAATTTTCTTTATTTAAAATAGACGTTCCTCCAAAATCTGGATAGTGATTAAAATCACGGCAATGGATAGATAATGCAGTTTTCTGCGAAGAGTTATAGTTCCTATACTTCTGGTCAGATTTATGACCCGCTAACCTAGTTTTAAGTTTATTTCCTGTTGTCCCTAAATATACTTTGTCACAATTTTCATTGTTGTTACCACTACATGGTATTTTATACACTAAACTAGACATATCCGACTTTTCCAACCTATCTTTTGTTTTACTAAAAATTCTACCTACAGTATTATGAACTCTATATGCAATTCTATATTTCGTATTATCTTATATATTAGAACTCTCTAATCTTTCTGACATTCCAGGCACATAAGTTAACGATTTATATATTATTGGATCAGAAACATTATTATCCAATCTTCCCGTTATGTTGTATTGTCTTATCAACCTGCAGATGAGTTCATCAGGAAAACTATTATCACTTAATATCTTCCTAATTATGCTCTTATTCTTCTTCTAAAATCTATGATCACTGATTGTTAATATTCTATCTATTATTAATACAGCTAAAAATTTATCGAGACTTACGTAACATAAATTACACAACTTTAAATCAATGCATAGGTAATATAGATTTGAGACAAATTTATACTCTAGAATCCGCTGAAGAGCAACTCTATTTTATTCAGGAAACTATTAAAAATTTATATGACCAGTGCGTCCCAATAGCAACTAAACGGATTAAAGCCGGTCAGACGCCATAGTTTAATGCTGAAATACAAAATTTGAAAAAAAAACGTGATGAGGCTTATAATCTATTCATTATCGAAGAAAGTTTACTTCTGCAATTGATAGCAAGTCAAAATGGGCAGAAATACGTAGAATTGGGATTGGGCAAACAACTTCTAACACATGTCCTCAAGATACTGATGTAAACTCTCTTAACGAACAGTTTGTAAACGCCAATGTTCCATTTCTATTCACTACCGAAGAAAGTTTACTTCTGCAATTGATAGCAAGTCAAAATGGGCGGAAATACGTAGAATTGGGATTGGGCAAACAACTTCTAACACATGTCCTCAAGATACTGATGTAAACTATCTTAACGAACAGTTTGTAAACGCCAATGTTATATTTCTTGGAAACAATATCTACTCTGACCTATGTTATGTAAATTTCGAAAGGACATTTAGTTTTCGTTGTGTCGATCAATCCGAAATTCTTAAGTTTTTCTGAGATTAAATCCAACGCAATGGATGGTATAAATCCCCTGTTTTAAAAAATATTAATTCCTAAACTTTTACCTTTTTTCACGTATCTTTTCAACACAATCTTACAAAATCTACATTCCCTGAAGCCTGGAAATTGTCAAGAATTATACCAATCCGAAAACCTAATAAAAGGTTCCGCCCAATAGCTATTCTCCCGTATTTATCTAAGGTGATTGAAAACCTTATTTTTAAACAAATAAACGAATATTTGAACAACAAGAACATAATTTCAGCAAAACAATCCGGTTTTATGAAGGGTAGATCTAAAATCGACGATATGGTTTCTTTTCTGATTCTTTTAGATCACAGTAAGGCATTCGATACGGTGGACTACCGGGTTTTGTTATCAAAGGTTGTACAGGCCGCCAGTTTCATGAAACCAGCCCACTTGGGTACTTTGGTCCCGTTGTGTTGTTTTGTTATCAAAACTTAGAAAACTTTCCCATTTTCTTTCTTCTGCTTGTAGACTCATAGCGTCGTACCTTTCTAATCGCTCGCAAGTAGTTAAGCTTAATGACAAAATCTCCGAACGACTTAATGTTAAAAGAGGTGTTCCACAGGGATCGATACTTGGCCCCCTTCTTTTTTGTATGTACATTAATGACCTCCCTAACATTCCTATCACCAGTTCAATTCATATGTACGCTGACGATGTTCAACTTAATAACTATTGCACGATTGATGATGCACTTCCTGTATAAGCAGGATTAATAGTGACCTGGATAAAATTAACAACTGGGCTGAGGCAAATGGTCTGAGTATAAATTCCTCTAAATCTAAATGTATTCTTGTTTTAGAATCGAAAATTATGCGTGAGAATCTTCACATTAAAATCCATAATGACGAAATCGCCTTTGTTACTAAAGCAACCAATCTAGGAATCATGTTCCATGAGCGGTTGACATGGTCTTCACATATTGGCAATGTTGTAGGTAGAGTGTATAGTATGCTGAGGAATTTGTGGACTGTCAAAGACTCCACCCCATTTAACATACGTATGCTACTAGCAAAAACGTATCTTATTCCTTCTATTTTATATGGTTGTGAAATCTTTGCAAATTGTGGTAGCGAAGACAGGCGTAAACTAAATGTTGTTTATAACAATATAACGTGGTATATTTTTCAAAAGCGGCGTCTTGATCACATTTCACAATACTCATACCAAATATTTCACCTCAATTTTGATAATCTACTCAAATATAAATGTCTAATTTTCCTGCATAAAATAATTATTTCTAAACAACCGTTATATATCTATAAAAGAATAAAATTTGCTAGATCGAATCGTGGTAGAAAAATTATTCAAATAAAATGTAGGAGTCTTATATCACAACGCCAGTATTTAATTCATGCATTTAGTCTTTGGAACGTATTACCAAACCATATTCAAAAGATAAGCAACGCTAATAGGTTTAAAATAGAAATAAAAATTTTATTTTTGTAATATAGTATTAAAAAAATTTATTTTTGTAAATAGTTTTTTACGACATATTTGGCTTCTTTTTGCAAAGTAACGATAGTGATTCATGTTTTTCCTTTTATGTAAGTGATAACACTAATTGTTCTGTTTCTTACTTTTGTTTTTCACTTTTGATTAAATTTTCATACATACGTTTATTATCATTGTCTGCCCTTATTACTAGCACTGTCATTTATAAGATGTTATATCTTGTTGTGTTAGTTTATCAAATAAATTAATAAAAAATAATAAAAATAAATAAAAAACAATAAATAATATATTTATTTTACCATGGACCGAATATATTCTTCCGTGAAAAACGGGTTCGATTTTTCTTCAAAGTTGTTACAATAACACACGTGAAAATTGTACGGCTAAATATGCCATAATTGGATGAATAGAAAAGTATAATATATATAAAATGCATTCCTGAATGAAATTGTACTTCGTTACTTGCTTACTTTGTGCACAAATTAGAGAATTATATTAGATTTATTATTAACAACAAAATGCAGTAAATAGTAATTCTGTACGAGTCGTTATAGATGGTTATATTGATATATTATATTCAATAAAGTTATTGAATCTCCTTATATTAAGTTAAGTACTCGTTACTTAGGTATCTATGTTTTGATCAACTCTAGCAGACATTTTCTTAATATACATTTTAGTATTTGTCATTTTATCCTTTTTCTTTGAATAAAACTTAACTTATATAAAATGTGAACTTAATATTTTCTCAAATCTTCATCTGCATCCACATCGGAGACGCAAAGTACATCAAGGTCACCTCAATTTTCGGTTGGCGAGTACAGAGAAACAGATGATACAACCGTGGCAGATTATTTTACGCGATTCGACTGGGCGCTACAGTTAACAAGGGTGGAAGAGGCTGAGTTTGCGGATTATGCAAGGGTGCATATGGGCACACAGTTGAACTCGGCATTGAAAATATTATATATATAATATATATATATATATATATATATATATATATATATATATATATATATATATATATATATATATATATATATATATATATATATATATATATATATATATATATATATATATATATATACATATATATATATATATATATATATATATATATATATATATATATATATATATATATATATATATATATATATATATAAAGATTTGATTATTATTTTTCTTGTCTTCTTCAATCAATAATTATTGATCACAGCAAATTTGTATTGTAAAAAATCCTTCTTAAGAAAAAAAACTTAAGAAAGGAAAAACTTGAACTAAAAACCTGATGTACATACATATGTACAAACCAAACAATTCTTAATTTAAAAAATTATAAAAGTTCAACAAAAATTTAACAAATTTTAGTAGTTTTAACTCAAGCATTAAGTTCACTATTGAAAATGAATATAATTCAAGATTACCATATTTGGATACTTTGATAATTAGCAGGGATAACCAACATGTTACTGATTGGTATCAAAAACCAACTGCATTAGGGAGAATAATTAACTATTTTTCAAAGCATGGCAGTAACATAATCATAAACACAGATAAAATATTGTGGGGAAAGGTTTCTTACAATAAGTCAGTTTTCCAGCTGAATTTACTTATGGATTTGTAAGTCAGTTTAAAAATAGAAATGCTCAGAATATAGTTAATTCATCAGAACCCAAATGTGTATATCTTTAACATATATATACGAGTATACCAGGTTTATCAGAAAGATTAGCAAGGTCTAATATATATAACAGAGAGGGATAGAGAGTGGCTCATAGAAGCTATAATACGTTAGGTAAATTATTTAGTAAGACTAAAGATAGACTTAATAAATGGGACATTTCAGATTCTGTTTATAGAATTCCTTGCCAGTGTACTGATTAAGAAAATTGTAGTAACGTTTACATAAGAAGAACAAAAAACAAAATAAAGACTAGAACTGCAGAACACAAATCGGAGCAAAAATATAGGGATATTAATTCAAAATTTAATCACTCTCCAAACTTTGAAAATATTTCAATTTTAAGAAGAGAGAATAATTATAAGAAGCGTTAATATGTTAGAGATTATAAATACAGCAACAATACAGAAAATAAATTTTAAGGCAATGAAAGAATGTTAGATTTTTTTTAATAATGTTAATTTAAAAATAATATTTTTCATGTTATTCTGTTAACAAAATTTGTTTTGCTAACTTATATATAGTTTTTTTTTCTTATCTTGGACCAGTACTCAGGGGATGACCCCTACATATGCAGTGCATTGTACTGGAACTAGGAAAATAGGTTATGATGAGGTAGGAAAGAGGGAGTAGTGTTCATGGAGTTTTAATTTAACAATACGAAATACTAAAACCAACTCTATTGCAGAATTTAAAATGTTGGAATCAAATTAGTTAAAACAACATGTTGTAAATGTTGGCAGAACAAGTGTTTTTTGCAGAATTAAATTAATTTATGTTATTTTTAAGTTTATTATTACGAATCAAAAAATTATAAACAGCTTGCTTTCAATGTATCCCAGCTGTCTATATGTCGATATCATAGGAGCTGCCCTAATCGTCAGTAGACTTTGGAAATTTTTTAAATATATTCTCAAACATTAAAATTTATGTCCCAACGATATAACACCTGTCAAAACACAAGAAAACAAGCTTTTTCACATATACGCGTCTCTAACATTTACACCTTTCAGCTGGGAAACATTGAAAGCTGTTTATAATTTTTTTAATGGTATCAATATAAGAAGCTAGTATCTTCATATATAAAATATCTTCATATATAAAATTGTTTGTACGTTTGTTTGTTTATTTGTTTGTACCTTAAGATCAGCCAGACCGCTGGACCAATCTTCCTAAAATTTTCACAGTAATTAACTGGAACACTTGAATGAATTATAGGCTACTTTTTCAACCACGCCTTCTTTTGCGCCCCCTATTTTAAATTATGTTATTTCTCTATCAATATTTTTAACAAAATTTTTAATACAAATGAGAATAACTTCTCCATTTTTAACCCAATTTCAACATTTTTGTGTGCGTATGTAAAACGACCAAGATTATTTTGGAGATTATAATTGATTGTCAGATAACTTCAGTATTTCAAAATTTCTTTTGTATATTTGAAAATTGGGGGGCGTGTACCAAACTGTCCTCCCAATAATTGATTATCAAATAACTTCGCTATTCGTAGACTAATTTTCAAAATTCCTTTTTCATGTAAAATACATCTCATCAAAATTGAACACGCACCAAAAATTAATTTCCAAATAACTACGGCATTTGTGGACCAATCAGAGTCTAGCTTCGATAGTGAATGGACATGTTTGTTTTTGACCGAAGGGTTATAAAAAAACCGGAATAAGTAGAAAACCGGAATAAGTGGAGACTGAATTTATACAAAAGAAACAGAGCGTTTTCACATCCGCCAACTTAGTTGCGCAATTCTCTTGCTCAAGACTTGTGGTTGTGGATGTGAGAGGTAAGAGCAGCTTGAAGGGGGAAGAATTGCCAATATTTGAGTACAGACTTGCTTGTACTCAGCAATTCGTTTTGTTCGCACATTCGTGTTGTTTATGTTTTTGATATTTTCTTTAGTTTATTTTTCGAGCCGTTCAAAATATTATGAAAATTTAAGTAAAACAAAATGAAAGTTGCACAACTAAATTGATGTATGTGAACATAAAAGCAAGTTTAAAAGAAAACAAATAAAAACAAAAATTAAAATTGAGCAACTAAGTTGCCAAATGTGAAAGCACTCAAACTTTGTGACAAGTATTTTTACATACTTTTACAGTAAAAAAAAAATTGCACGAGTGTACCTAGTAGATGCAATCCTGTGAGGGAGCTTAGCTCCACTAGAAAAAACCTCTGGATTTCTGAGGAAGAATAATCTCCTGTCTCTAAGAGATAAGAAACGCACACGCTCGTGTTCGCCAAATATTGTTATTACAACAGAAGACAAACCATCTTCCTGTTTAGCCGAAAACGAAAGTATGGATAGGCATATAACCGTGGTTAAGCGTCAGCGAAGCCCTAAATCCGCGCTAATATCATCACAATCAAAAATGTCTAAAGACGATAATACCACTGCGACAACGGGTAGTAATAGGTTTGATATCCTTCAGACAGATGAGCTAACAACATCAAAAAAAACATATTATAAGCCTCCACCAATATATTTGAGAGAGCCGACTTCTAGTTAACTGGTAAAAACAAACTTATTACGGCAATCGGCAAAGATACTTTCAACGTCACATCAGGTACGCACGGCAGCATCAGTGAAAATAAAATCCAGGTAAATCATGAAAACGATTACCGAAAATTGTCTGCTGTTTTAGAAAAAGAGAAAAGATCATTTTACACTTACTAGCTCAAAAGTGCTAAAGGTCTTCAGGTCGTTATTAAAGGTACTGACCCTTGCGTAGATATTAATTGTGTCAAAACCGGATTGAAAGATAAAGGTTTTAAAATAAAAACCGTAGTAAACATCAGCAACCGTGAAAAAAATCCCTCAACAAATGTTCAGGGTCAAACTAGAACCAGGGGATGTCGTTCTCAAAAACTTAACTAAAACCTGATGTACATATGTACAAACCAAACAATTTTTAATTTAAAAAATTATATAAGTTCAACAAAAATTTAACAAATTAATGTTCTCAAAAATATTTAAAATTCGTCCAATATATAACCTCAAATATCTTTTATATCGTAATGTTACCGTTGAGGAGCCACACAAGCGCTCAGGAACTGCCAAGAATTTGTCCACACTAAGGCATTGTTATAATCTTCGGTAATATGTACTGTACTTGCCAATCTGGCAACCATACGAGTATTATCTGTCAGTTTTGATAGTTAAAATGGCATGCGCTATTTCCGTTTGCGTGTGACATCATTCTTCTGATTCTTCGACTTTTCTCACCACATGCATTTTTTCCAAGATATTAAAAGAAGTATTGTAATATTAGAATTATTATTTATTATTATTTATTTATTTAAAAATTAATTATTATAACAATATTTATAAAAATTAATTAAAGAAAAAGGAGTACTAGCAGCTAAGGCTATCGACTCCGTTGTTTACAGTAATAATTTTCAAATCATATTTTTTAAATTGTTTTCGGTTAAAAATTTATAAATTAATTTGATATTGCAGTCAGAAATATTTTTGAGGAGATCGCTTGGTGGCTTATTTCCGAACAAATTAATCCTGGAGGGGTTGTAGGCAGGGCATTCGTCTAAAATATGAGTTGTGGTTAGCCGGCAGTTACAAATAGAGCAAATAGGCGGTGAAGTTTTGTCAAAGAGATATTGATGAGAAAGTTTACAGTGCCCAATTCTTAAACGAGCGAATATAGTTGTTTCTTCCCGGGAACAGTTATAGGGGTACATCGGTGTGTTTCCAGTAGAGTTCATGGCTTTGTAAGTATGTTGGTAGTTTTCCCATTTAAGAGATTTAGTTGATGCCAAGAAAGATGAAATTTTATTAAAAATATCCCGAGGCTCCGAGGTCGTGCATTTAATTAATGGTTGTTGTTTAGCGTCTTCGGCTGCTTTATCAGCGTTCTCGTTGCCAGTAATCCCAACATGTGATGGGACCCACATAATTTTAATTTTACTTATATTTTTTATACATAGGTTTCTTATTTGGCTTATTATAGGTGACTCGTACCGCGAGTTTTTGATGGCGAGGATGGAAGAAAGGCTATCAGAACAGATAACAAACTTTCCTTCATTTGTAGTAGCATATTTCATTGCCAGGAGGATTGCCAAGGATTCGGCTGTAAAATTTGAGCAGTAGTCATTGATGAAGCCTGTGTGTATAATGCTTCCATCTTCAGATTGTTGTTTTATAAGTATTGGCTCAATGTCAAGACTAAGTTCTTTAGAAAAAGTTATGCATCTTGTAATGGCAGATTTTACTTTGTAGGTTCTAACCCCAAGTATTACTTTTTTTGCTTCTTCGAACAAGATTTTACGGCACATGAAAAGTTTGGGTATAAGTTTGTGTGTCAGGTGTACAGTCCGATCCACAATAGAAGGTAAACCGGCCTCAGCTAAAAGATTAACAATTGGGCTGGATGGGAAGGCGCCAATACTACGCCGAATTGCTGCGTGATATGGAGATTGTATTAGTTTGATGTGGGAGGCGGCACACCAACCGTAAATAGGAAGATCGTAATCAATTTTTGAGAGCATAATTGCCCGTGTAATGTTTATCATAATCGACATATGTATTCTAAAGTTTTTTGATGTCAAATATTTAACAATGTTAAGTCTTGAATTTAAATTTCTTCTAAGTTGTTGGCAGTGTTCCTTGAAAGTAAAGCTTTTGTCAAAAATAACCCCTAAGATGCGTAGTTGATTGACTCGTTTAATTGTGATATTTTTGTACTGGACATTAAAAGTTGAACAGTTATGTTTCTTGCAGACGTGAAGAATAGAGCATTTTTCAGTGGAGAGTTTGGCCCCAGACTCTAGGCTCCATTCATCAATTTTTTTTAGAGTGTCTGAAAATATTGTTTTAACTATGTTATTATCCCTGAGTTTTGTAAAAATTATTGCGTCATCTGCGTAGATTGCATGCTCGATATGTTTTAGTGAGTTCAAAATTTTGCTGAGTTCGTTGAATGCAATAATAAATAACACAACGGAGAGTGGTGACCCTTGAGGAATGCCATTGTTTAACGGAAACGTTTTGGAATAATACCCATTAACCCTGACTGTAAATTTGCGGTTGTTTAAGAAACTCTTTATTATGTTATAAATATTATTCCCGATTTTCCAAGCTTTAAGCTGCTTTAAAATAACGTGTGCCCCGATCCGGTCAAATGCTTTTTCGAAATCGGTGGATAAAATGCTAACATGATTCCTAGTGGATATCGCTCTGGATATAAAATGTTGTAAATAGAGTAATGCATCATCTGTACCTTTGTTTTTCATAAATGCAACTTGGTTGGACGTTAAAAAATTGTTTACTTGGATGAACCACATAAGCCGTCTTGCGATGAGTTTTTCAAAGATTTTGCTGATACACGATAGTAGCGAAATAGGCCTATAGTCGGAAACAGCCATATTGTCCTTGTTAGGTTTTGGAATTGGCGAAACGATTGCGGTTTTCCAAGCTTGTGGGTAAATGCTAGTCGCCAAAATTTTGTTATAAAGAATAAGCAAATTATTTTTTGTAAAATTGCATAGGTTTTTTAATAGAGGATATGAGATCCGATCTATACCCGGTGATTTCCCTTTAGTTGAAAGCAACGCATCTTCTAGTTCGATAATGGTAATTGGGCCTTCAATTTTATCCGCAAACTTGTTGAACGTTTGTTGGGTATAACTGTCGCGTATGTAGCAAGATTTGGTATTAAGAAAAACAGGAGAAAAGTTGCTATCATTAGATTGAAATGACCAATTTGTAGCAAAACAGTTAGCAATCTCGACTGGATCTGTAATCGTAGTAACTCCATGTTGTAAATTCTTGACTACGTTAGTAGTATGTACGCCTGCCATACGTTTTATGTCATTCCAAATACGTTGTGTGGGTGCCTTGGGGTTAATATTGGCGGTGAATTTTTGTAGACACAAGGCTTTACTTTCTTTGACAGCCCTTCTAAATAAGGCATTATGTTTTTTATAATTAATTAAGTTCTCGTTGTTCCTAAAACGCTTAAAATAGTGCCAAAGCTTTTGCTTTTCTTTGCGTAGTGAATCCAGTTTGGAATTCCACCACACTATTTGTGGTAAACTTTTTTCCATACTTGTTTTTGGAATGCAAGCGTTAGCAGCTGACCTAATGCATTTAGCAAAAGTGGCGGCGTGTTGACTTACATTTGTGGTAATAGTGGCATTAGAAAGGTTTTCTTTGCATTTGATTTGAAATAACGGCCAGTTAGCGGAATCGGTTTTAAACTTTGGTAAATATTTTGTTCTTGAATGGTAAACGCATTTCCCTATTGTGATCAAAATTGGGTAGTGATCGCTACCGTGGAGGTTTGGCAGAATTTTCCATGAGCACAAAGGTGATATATGGGATGAGCATAGGGAAATGTCTACATGGGAAAAGGTATTATGCGTTGAAAAATGGGTGGGCGATCCATTGTTTAATATAACAAGATCTTCATTAAAGACGAAGTTTTCAATAGTTACTCCCCGCAGATTTGAATCTACCGATCCCCATAACGGACTGCGTGAGTTGAAATCGCCTGTTAATAAGAACGGGCTCTTTATATTGTTGACAATTATTTTTAGCATTTGTTCTGTGAAAGTTTGATGAGGAGGAATGTAAATGCACCCTACATTAAGTTTTATACCAACGTCAACTTCAATTGCAACTGCAGCTATATCGTAATCAGTGTATACAAGTTTATGCGGTAAATTTTTTTTGACGAGAATGCCTACACCTTGCTTAGCTGATGTATTCACAGCCAAGTTATGGAAGAAAGCATTGTATTGTTTTGGGAAAATTATGTTATTTTGATTAAATGGAATATGGGTTTCTTGAATTGAAATAATGTCTGGATTAAAGTCATTAATGATCAGTTGTAGTTCGTGGTAATTATTAATAAATCCGTTCAAATTCCACTGCAGTATTTTTAAATCCATGGTTACAAATATAGTGAAATAACTATTCGTCATCTATAAACATTATTTATTCTTGTTCATTGTAATTAGAGTTCTGCTGTGAAGCTCGCTTAGGTAAAGCTAAATTATTGTTTTGCGAAAAATTAAGTGTTTCTTTAGTTTTTGTTGTTTTCGTTGTTGCTTGACTAGTTGTTGGTACCTTTGATCTTGTTAACATTGTGTGCAATGCTTTGCTGTTTTTATTGCTTGTTGTTGCTTTTGGCTTTTTTACTTCTTGTGTGCATTTTAATGCAGTTAAATCTGAGGTGTTGTTATTGGGATGCATTGTTTGTGATATTTCGGTCATATTATTTAAATCAGCGGTTTTAGTTGTTGTATCATATTTTTGATTTTTATCACTTAAAATGTTGATTTTTTTGTTGCTGTTATTGTTTTCTGTGCTGGTAATTTGTTTGTTTGTAAGTACATCAGTAAAAGACTTTGCAATTGGGAGTGTTGTTGTTTGTGTTTCGTATTTTTCTTTGGCAGCTTTTAAAGTGCATTTTTCCTTGGTTTTAATTTTAAGAATTTCTTTATGCTGTAGAAATGCCTTGCATTCTTTGGAGTTTGATTTGTGATTCTCGGAACAGTTAATGCAAAAAGTTCTGGTACATTCGGTAGGTGTGTGAGGAGGTAAGGCACATGTTTCGCATAGAGGGCTGTTTTTGCACCATTTTTGTGTATGCCCAAGACGTTGGCAGGATTTACAGCGCATGGGATTTGGGTAGTAGGGCCTCACTTTTACTTTTAGCCAAGAAATGTCCAATCTTTCGGGTGTGGTATAACGGTCGAATGTTAATAGAAGTACCCCACATGGAGTTAGTTTATCATCAGCATTTTTTTTCAGATATTTATATACTTCTATAACACCTTGTGCCTTAAGCTCACTTACAATTTCTTCTTCGGAGACGTTATTTAGGTACGGGGCATATATTGTTCCCTTGGAGCAGTTCAAATTTGTATGATACTGACATTTAATGTCACACACACCAGGTAGATTTTGTGTAGAAATTAATTTTTCAGCACTTTTTTTGTTTCCGGTAAGAATAAGAAGGTTCCCGTCGCGTAACTCAGAGACCGAAAGAATATCCGGGCAGACTAATTTTAAAGAACGGTGCACTAAGAAACAAGAATAATTTTGTATATTTTTATCTCCAATTGCAGAAAGGATAACATATTTGGGGTCGGGTTTTTGAACGATAGGTAGTTCAGGAAATATTTGTAAAATGTTTTGGTTTGACCGTTTTTTCTTTGGGGGGGGGGGGGGGGCTTCCGCTAGAGCCGCGAAGCGGTTTTCCCCCAAATAGGGAGGATCAGACATCACAACTGCCTATCAGCCAAATATTTTTTTTGAACAATACCGGTACCAAAATTTTTTGTATCACTGTAAGTTATGATAAATGCAATAAATCAAAAAAAAGAAAAAAAATACACACTCTAAGAGGCTTATGAAAGTCAACCGCACGTCGCAAAGGTTAGTCGGGGGAGAATTAAATAAATAATAATATATTGAATTAAAATATAGGACGAGCTTTTTATTATTTATTCAAAAATACAATAGTTTGGCGGCGAGGATAAAACTCGTTCAAATACAAGTTCGTGTATACATAATTTGGTTAAAGCAGGTGCAAGCTTTATATTAATCAAAATGAATGCCGAACAATTTGCCGTATTTATGAAGGGTCAACAGGATTTACTTTTGCAATTATCCATTATTATTAACTGTTGGTGTTTCCTCTTCAAATGTAGTTCAAAATAGCAGCATCGCCATTAACACGGCATTGGTGCCTAATTTTGATGCTTTCGATTCTACTAAGGAAACGTTCCAGAAATATATTCAGCGGTTTGAAAATTACGTAAACATGAAGGGAGTTTTTTTTTTTTTTTTTTTTTTTTTTTTTTTGTTGAGCATTTTTATTTATTGAATCTTCAAAATGAACTAACAATAAGTATTCAAATCTTAATACTAAATTTAAAATTAAAAAAATACGATTCTTATGTCCGGCCAATGCTAGACAAAAAGTTTTATTATGCGGGAGCTATTTCGGTAAAATCACCTATTGAGCAATCTGATGGTGGCAGCGGTATCCCTTCTTTTAAGCCGAGTGTGGCCGCCAAAATTAAGTATATTGCGCGCAAGAGGGTTTGGATGAAGTTCCAGTTTACTGACATACCTTGTCGCGTACTTAGAAAACTCCTCTTTTACCAGCGGAACACTCAGATCTTTATGAATTCGTGAATTTTTTACATACCATGGAGTTGCAGTAATCATTCGAAGAATTTTGTTTTGTCGCCTTTGGATTTTTTCAATGTTAGACGCTGAGGCGGTGACCCATAATTGAATTCCGTAGCACCATATGGGCTTCAGAATTGCGTTGTATAACAGAAGTTTGCAATCCAACTTCAATGTCGAGTTTCTGCCCATAAGCCAATTTAGTTGCGCAGCTTTTAGTTTCAACTGAGTGACTTTTGCTTCAATGTGAGACTTCCACGTTAGCCTACGGTCGAGGTGTATACCAAGGTATTTGACTTCACTGTGCTGCGGAATAGGTGTGTTGTTTATTTGGATAGGCGCACATGTTTGCTTACACAGAGTGAATGTGACATGAGTACATTTCTGTTCATTAACTTTGATTTTCCAAAGTTTTAGCCATTTCTCTAATATTGAAATATATTCCTGTAAATTTCGTGAAGCTAATTGGTGGTTTTCATGAACACTCAAAAACGCTGTGTCATCTGCAAAGGTAGAAGTGTGGACTCCGGATGTCGTTGGCATGTCAGAAGCGTAAATCAAATATAAAGTAGGCCCCAGTATGCTGCCTTGGGGAACTCCTGCCTTGATTGGCTGAGTTGGGCTTATAAAGTCGCCTTCTCTGATAACAAACTTCCGCCCATATAAGTAGCTTTCTAGAAGCTTGTGTGTATTTGCAGGCAAGTTTAGCTTTATTTTGTGCATCAAGCCGTCGTGCCACACTTTATCAAAAGCTTGAGAAATATCAATGAATAGAGCTGAGCAATACTTCTTCTCCTCAAAGGTCTGTCTTATGACATTGACTAGTCTGTGCGTTTGTTCTAAGGTGCTATGTTTAGCCCGAAAACCAAATTGATGATCAGGGATACATCCCACGCTGTTCAATATTGGACTCAACTTCGCCATTAACAATTTTTCGAATAGTTTTGAAATTGTTGGTAAAAGACTTATTGGTCTATATGATTCTACCTTTGTCAGGTCCTTCCCTAGCTTGGGAATCATGGTAATCATTGAGACCTTCCACTCTGCAGGATAATACTCAAGGCGTAAAATAGCGTTAAAAATAAAAAGTAGAACTCTTCTTGCTACACGAGGTAACTGCTCAAGCATTTTACCAGTAATTTGATCAATGCCTGGAGCTTTCCTGGGGTTTGTATTGCCGATACAATTTTCGACATCTTGAAAATTAAGTCTTAAAGGCACAGGCGGTCTAGTAGCATATGACGGTAATTCCGCTGTATTATTCGTTGAATCATTTGTAATAAAAACGTTCCTCAAATGATCGACATACAACATCCCCTTTTCAGAATCGCTTCTTGCCCAGTCGCCAGTTGAAGTTCGCAAAGGTGGCTTACCTATTACGGGTCTTTTTAAACCTTTTGTCGCTTTCCACAAGGAATAATCAGATTGAGGAGTACCATCAAGGCTTTCCAGATATGTTTTAAGGGAAGCCATTCTGTGGATTTCGAGCAGATTTCGTAGCTGAGTTATATATTCCCGTAGCCTAGTCTTAAGCTGGGGAGATCTGCGAAGTTGCCACTCTCTTCTGACTCTTCTTTTTTCTGACAGTAGTGGCTCAATTTCAGACGAATAAGTTCTATTGTTCTCATTTCTGGATCTTATATGACTAGTGGTAGCATGCTGTACGGCCAGTTTGAGGTTTTCAGAAAAATCGTTAATTGACACATCAATATCCTCAGGCGTTCTCAAGGCAATATTTTCAGTACAATGTGTACTCAAAAATTTTTTGTACTTTAGCCAATTAACTCTATTGATCGTCAACGGGAAGTCAATATCTTGGGGGAACGAGACAGAGATTATAGTGGGTGAGTGATCTGATGACAAATCTAATGAAGGCTCCACTTGCATCCACTCTAAGGGAAAATTTTTCACAACTCCAAAATCTATAACGTCTGGGATCTTCCGTCGGTCTGACGGCCAATAAGTGGGGTGTCCGCTTGAAACCACATCTAAACCCATTTTGGAAATGGTGTCAAAAAGCACACGGCCTTTCGAGGTAGTTAAACGTGATCCCCAAAAAGTGTGTTTAGCGTTATAGTCGCCAGCCGCTAGAAATCGAGGACCAAGTGATTTGAAAAAATGTGAATACTGATTTTCTGTTACTGAAAATCGTGGTGGTGAGTAAATCGAGGATATAACGATTTTATCATGAAAATAATCAAGGCATATATTTGTAACTTGGAGATATTCCTCACGTGTCCCGTTCATTAGATAGTGCTTAATTCTGGTCTTTATCAAAATTGCCGAACCGCCGCAAGATCTTCCACGGGGATCTTTTGTGTCATATAATGTGTAGCCATTAATTTTGAAATAACTGTTGGTTGTCAAATGGGTTTCAGCAATCATCATTATATCGATCTGCCTTTCCATAAGGAAGTGCTCAAGTTCATTTTTATGTTGGCGAATGCCGTTTGCGTTCCAGAAACATATTTTTAACCAATTCATTTTGTTAAAATTGCCTGCAAAATGGTGGATTGCATTTTCAGCATTTCCTGCATCATGTTCGTCATGGAAACCGTAAATGTATTTATAGATTGAACAAGAGTCTGCAGAGTTGCCTCAAGATTGCTAAAGTTTTGGTCGGAATTTTGAGGCTTGGGCTCCTGATTCAACTTTGGTTTATCGGATTTTACCACATTCGCATAAGAAATTTGTTGGGGGTTTTGCACATTTATATGACTGGTTGGCTGGCGTACCTGGGGAAAATTGGTTGTAGAAATAGTGTTTGACTGCTGGGGTGGCATATTTAAAATCAATGGCCTATTTGTCATTGACCTCTTGAAGTGAGTGTAGACAGGGCAACCCCTGTAGTTTGCAGTATGGTTACCTCCACAGTTACTGCATTTTTTAACGCTCGCGTCAGTCTTAGATTTTTTGCACTGTGATGTACCGTGAAGTTCACCACACACAACGAAAACTGCGGGCAACTTACAATAGGCCTTAGTATGGCCAAATTCTTGGCAGTTTAGGTATTGAACGGGCCCTAAACGCTTATGAGGTTCCTCAACGGTAACCTTACGATGCAAAAGATATTTAAGATTGTAAATTGGATGCACTTCATTCTTTTTTAACACAACATCTCTTGGTTCCAATTCAACCCTAAACATGGGTTGAGGAATTTTTTCACGGTTTCTAATGTTTACTACATTTTTAATTTTAAAACCATAGTCTTCTAATCCGGTTTTGATATCATTCGTATCTACAAAAGGGTCAATCCCTTTTATAACGACCTGAATACCTTTGGCGCTTTTAAGCTGATATGTGTAAAACGATCGTTTCTCCTTCTCCAGAGCGTCAGACAATTTTCGGTATTCATTCTCATGGTTGACCTGGATTTTGGTTTCATTGATGCTGCCGTGCTTAACCGATGTTACATTAAAACTGTCTTTGCCAATTGCCGTAATAAGTTGTTTTACCAACTCACTAGAGGTAGGCTCTCGCATATATATTGGTGGCGGCTTAAAGGTCTTTTTAGGTATTGCTGGTATTGAAGGGAGTTGATGGCAATAAAGAATATTGCTCGAAGCTACTCCTAAATTCAATTGGGGCGAAACATTTTGATAGAGTGACGGCGTTGGCGGCACCGAAAATGGCGTCGGAGTTGCCTTACGACGATCTATTGAAGCTTTTGGGAAGTTATCTGTCTCCAAAGAAGAATGTGTTGGTGGCACAACATAAATTTTTATCAAAATACCAGTGCGAGAGTCAGTCAGTAGCGGATTTTGTGGCAGCACTTCGCACTGACGTAATTGGATGTGAATTTGCTGCAGAGTGCAAATGCAACAGCAACTCGGATGTGTTTTTAAGAGCGCAATTTTCCGGGGTACTAGCGACAATGGTATTCGGAAACAGCTTCTGCAATCAACGTCAGCTAAATTTGATGAACTTGTTCACAGGCGTTGGCACTCAAAGCGGCAAAACTGGATTCCAGAGAATTGTCACAAGCGACAGCAAATTCGTCAGGACCAACAATAAACAAAATTTCAATTAAAAAGAATTGGAATCATTCAGCAAAACAAAAGCGCAAAGAAAAAGGGAAGATAAATTTCTAGCAACTGGGTATTGCAGGGTTATGCCTGCGCTGTGGTAAAATTGGGCATTTTGCGAGTGTCGCTCCTCTTCAAAGTTTTCTTTTTTTTCATTCATTTATTTATTGAATCTTCACAAAGTGAACTAACAAGTATTCAAATCTTAATACTAAATACATAAATTTAATTAAGTCCAGCCAATGCTAGACAAAAATGTTTTATTTTGCACGGTCAATATCGGTAAAATCACCTATTCAACGTTCTGATGGTGGCAAGGGTATCCCTCCTTCTCACCCGAGAGTGGCCTTCAAAATTAAGTATATTGCGTGCAAGACGATTTGGATGAAGTTCCAATTTATTGATATACCTTGTTGCGTACTTTGAAAATTCGTCTTTTACAAGAGGAACACAGAGATCCTTTTGAATTCGTGAGTTTTTTACGTACCATGGAGCTGCGGCAATTGTTCGAAGAATTTTATTTTGTCGGCTTTGAATTTTTTCAACGTTTGAAGCGGAGGCGGTGCCCCATAGTTGAATTCCATAGCACCATAATAGGCTTTAAAATAGCGTTGTATAATAAAAGTTTGCAATCCAGCTTCAATGTCGAATTTCTGCCCATAAGCCAATTCAGTTGCGCTGCTTTTAAATTTAACTGAGTAACTTTCGCATCTATGTGAGACTTCCACGTTAACCTACGGTCGACTCTTCAAAGTTAAAATGCAGTTTGTGTGGAAAGCACGGCCATGTAGCTAAAGTCTGCATAGGCTCTCTTTTTGCTAGTAGTCCTAACGCCGGACATAAAAATAAAACCCGTACACGAAGAAATTCAACAAATCAAGTGCGTAGCGAAAGTACTGACTACGGAGTTTTAAACTTGTCGATGTATACAGTACTTCATACAGAAATGTGAATTCTGAAAGATACTATGCAAACATTTCAATAGATTCAAAATGTAAAATTCGAAGTAGATTCTGGCTCAGGTTATTCTTATTTATTCCTACCCAGAGAGTTATGCAAAAAACTAAAATTAACAAATGAAATAAAACCGACGAACATCGTTTCCGTTCATATACACACAATACGTTTGCCCCTGAAGGCAAAATACTCGTAAAGGCAAAATTCAACATTATTTCAATCGCTGACGATATTTATGTTGTGTCTAATGGTTGTACTGCTCTAATAGGGAGAACTTGGATATGTCGCCTTGGTATTAATCTATTCGAATTGAACCAAGGAAGTCCAAATGTAGACGTTACCAATTCTATTTCAAATTCGGAAAATATCGACGATTTAATAACCGAATTTTCACCTGTTTTTCAAGAAAGAATTGGTTGCATACCCAAGTATAAGGTTTCATTGCAATTAAGAGGTAGTGTTAAGCCGAGCTATACAAAAGAACGTCCGATTCCGTATGCACTAACTGAACGGGTTGACAGAGAGCTTGATGAACTTGAAAAAAGTGGAATCATCAACAAGGTATCAAATAGTGACTGGGAATCCGAAGGCTGACGGTGGAGTTCGACTTTGCGTTGACTATAAAGTCGGCGTGAATGAAAAACTGGTAAGTGCACACAACCCAATACGAAAAATAGACAAAATTTCCAATCGCTTAAAGCACTCGCGACGGCGTTGGAAATTTCGAACGCTGTGGGTGAGGTCGCTGCTGTTTGAAAAGCAGTTGGTGCTTCAGTGTTAAACGAGGCTAGAGATCGGTACACGTTTGATGCTCCACAGGACCGCAGCGATATCGAAGTGACAATTGCCAATAATTTGGCGTTGTCATATTTCGACTTCAGCTGGAGGGTGTATGACAATGGTATTATAAGCGATCATAATCTCCTTGAGATTCGGTTCGCTTATCACCGGCGGAGTTGGATATCGGGGCCCCTTCGCGGGTGGCGTAAAAGGGATATTGATTGGGGCGGTTACGTGGATAGTGTTAGGGCGGGTGTTATGGTATAGCCTATAGGTGATTTTAGGGAGTTGGGTATTGACGCTCAGGTTAGCCAAATTGACGACTGGATGTGTGCAGTTGATGCGCTGCTTGGCCGCACCCGTCCGGGTAGGCCAAGAAAGGTCAAGTGGTGGACCGATAAGCTAGATCTGATGCGGAGGAGTGTCAGGCGCCTCAGGAAGAGATTCCAGAAGGCCGGCAGTCTAATGCGGATAATCTAGCTAATCGTGAAGTTGAATATCGGGCTGGCCTGAGGGAATATAAGGGTAGGATATGTAGGGTGAAAGAAGAAGATGAGTGGAGGATATTCGTGCGTGATAATAGCGACGATCCTTGGGGTCGTGGCAATGTTGCTGAAAGGCAGGTTGTCTCGGGATCGTCCACCACTCGATCGCTCTGGCGGCATTAGTCTTCGGTATGCGACGGAAGTCAAATACCTGGGAATAATGGTGAGTGAGAAGTTGAACTTTATGGTTCACCTCTCATTTGTGAGGAACAGGCTGACTGCTGTAGTAGGTAAGGTTAAACGCATCCTTAGAAGTGAATGGGGCCTCAGCAGGTGGGCTACTCGTACCATATATGGTGGACTGTTTGTTGCATGCGCAACTTATGGTGCACCTGTGTGGTACGAGACAGCCATGACTGTTGTTGCCTGCAATAAGAAAGAGTCTTCCCAGAGAACTGCGATGCTTGCTTGCATGCTAGTTTGCAGGACGGTGTTAACGGATGCTCTACATGTCTTGCCAGGGGTGGCTACTCTTGATCTGGAGGTGATTCGTCGTGCGATCAAGGTCAAGAAGGGGCTACCGCTTCCTCCACATGATTGGCTTTCTGCTCATGATCTTGTGGTTAATAGGGAACCCAGTCAGATCAAGGTGCTCCTTTGGGAACGTCTTGTGTCTGCCTGGCGGGCACCTGTGCGAGACTGCGCTGTGCAGTTGTGGTAGGAGCCCTGAGGACTGGAGACACGTTCTGGCCGAATGTCATCTTTACGATGACATTAGAGACTCTTGAGACAACGCTGCAGACTCTTGTTCAATCAATAAACACTTTTACGGCTTCTATGACGAGCATGATGCAAGAAATGCTGAAAATGCAAACCATAATTTTGCAGGCTATTTTAAACAAATAAAAAAATGATTTGTTTGAAAATATGTTTCTGGAACGCAAACGGCATCCGCCAGCATAAAAATGAACTTGAGCACTTCCTTATGGAAAAGCAAATCGATATAATGTTAATCGCTGAAACTCACCTGACGTCAACAAGTTATTTCAGGATTAATGGCTACATACTATATGACACCAAAGATCCCCGTGGAAGATCTTGTGGGGGATCGGCAATTTTGATAAAAGCCAGAATTAAGCACTATTGGTTCAACGAAACACGTGAGGAATATCTGCAAGCGACTAATGTATGCATTGAATTTGTAATGAGAAAATTGTTATTTCCTCGATTTACTCACCGCCTCGGTTTTCAATAACAGAAAACCAATATTCGGATTTTTTCAAATCACTTGGGCCTCGATTTATAGCGGCTGGTGACTATAACGCTAAATACACTTTTTGGGGTTCACGTTTAATTTCTCCGAAAGGCCGTGTACTTTTTGATACCATTTCTAAAATGGGCTTAGATGTGATTTCAAGTGGTCACCCCACGCATTGGCCGTCAGACAGACGAAAGATTCCAGATGTTATAGATTTTGGAGTTTCGAAAAGTTTTCCTTTAGAGTGGTTTCAAGTGGAGCCTTCGTTAGATTTGTCATCAGATCACTCACCCACAATAATATCTGTTTTTTCCCCCCAAGAGTTTTACTCCCCGTCTACTGACTTAGAGTTGACGACCACTAGAGTTAATTGGCTAAAATATAAAAAATATTTGAGTACTCATTGTACGGAGAATATTGCTTTGAGAACGCCTAAAGATATTGACGTGTCCATTAATAGTTTTTCCAAAAGCCTTAAACTGGCCGTACAACATGCTAGCACTAACTATATAAGATACAGAAACGAGAACAATAGATCTTATTCGTCGGAAATTGAGCAACTTTTGTCAGAAAAAAGAAGAGTTAGAAGGGAGTGGCAACTCCGCAGGTCTCCCCAGCTTAAAATTAGGCTACGAGAATGTGTAGCCAAATTAAGAAATCTGCTTGAAATAGAAAGAATGGCTTCCCTTAAATCATACTTGGAAAGCCTTGATGGCACTCCTCAATCAGACTATTCTTTGTGGAAAGCGGCAAAAGGTTTAAAAAGACCCGTTAGAGGTAAGCCACCTTTGCGGACTCCAACTGGCGACTGGGCAAGAACCGATTCCGAAAAGGGGATGTTGTATGTAAATCACTTGAGAAATGTTTTTACAGATGATGCAGCAAACGACATAACAGTATTTCCGCCATTTGCCGTAAGATCGCCTGTGTCCTTGAGATTTAGTTTTCCAAATGTGGAAAACGTTATCAATAAAATAAACTCTAAGAAAGCTCCAGGAATGGATAAAATTACTGGTACAATGCTTGTACAACTACCTCGCGTGGCTAGAAGAATTCTCCTTTTTATTTTCAACGCTATCTTACGCCTTGAGTATTATCCGGTCGAGTGGAAAGTGTCTATGATAACGATGATACCTAAGCCGGGGAAGGATCATACTAAAGTAGAATCGTACAGACCAATAAGTCTACTGCCAACAATTTCAAAACTATTTGAAAAATTGCTAATGATGAAGTTGAGTCCAGTACTGGAAAAAATAGAATGTATTCCTGATCATCAGTTCGGTTTTAGGGCCAAACATAGTACCATCGAACAGACACACAGACTAGTTAATGTCATAAGAAAATCATTTGAAGACAAGAAGTATTGCTCTGCACTTTTCATTGACGTTTCCCAAGCTTTTGACAAAGTGTGGCATGACGGTTTAATGCACAAAATAAAACTAAACTTTCCTGCGAACACCCACAAACTTTTTGAAAGTTATTTGTATGGACGTAAATTTATCGTAGAGGAAGGTGACTTTTATAGCCCTATTCAACCAATCGACGCAGGCGTCCCACAAGGCAGCATACTAGGCCCTACCTTATACTTGATTTATGCTTCTGACATGCCAACAAGCGATAAAATTCATACATCCACGTTTGCAGACGATACGGCTTTTTTCAGTGTACATGAAAACCACCAAACAGCATCACAAAATTTGCAGGAACATATTTACAATTTAGAGAAATGGTTAAAACTCTGGAAAATCAAAGCCAATGAACAAAAATGAGTCCATATCACGTTCACACTGCGTAAAAATACATGCCCGTCAATAAAAATTAATAATCAAATAATTTCACAACACAGTGACGTCAAATATCTCGGTATTCACCTCGACCGTCGACTAACTTGGAAGAAACACATTGACGCAAAAACAACCCAGATGAAATTAAAAGCCGCGCAATTGAATTGGCTCATCGGCCATATGGAATTCAACTATGGGGCACCGCCTCCGCATCGAATATTGGAAAAATTCAAAGGCGTCAAAACAGCGTTCTACGTACGATTACAGCAGCCCCATGGTATGTAAAAAATTCTCGAATTCACAAGGACCTAAACGTACCTTTAGTAAAAGATGAATTTGCCAAATATGCTGGAAGGTATATAACCAAACTTGAAATCCACCCAAATCCACTTGCTCGAGACATCCTTACCTTTGGTGGTCACACACGATTAAAAAGAAGGGACATCCTGGCTTCCATTCGGGAGCATAACAGATGATGTCCTGTGGCACGGTATTCTGATACATACGCTGAATTGTAATTTTTTGTCTAGCATTGGCTGGACTTAAAGAAAATTTTTTAGTTATTAAGATTTGAATAATTGTTAGTTCTTATTGAAGATTCAACAAATAAATAAAAATTGATAAAAAAAAAAAATTAGGGACTGGGCGTAGTAGGGGCGGGCGACCAGTGGGATTTTAGTAGGGTTTTGGCGGACCGCGCGTCCTTTGACGCTTTGGTCGCGTATGCCCGTGAAGTGTTTAGGCGGAGACCAAGGGTAGCCTGCCTGTTTTTGCCATCCTGGGACCGTTGTTGTTGAAACACAAGTTTGTGCGAGACCGTGTGCGTCTCTTCTCGGCGGAGCTGGTTGCAGTTATGATTGAAGTCTTAGTCAGGCAACCATGGGGAGCATAGAACGCAGTTCCTGCGCCATGTGCTGCTCCTGGCGTGTTGTTGTTGCTTGCTGTTTGCCGTGTGCTGTGTTGCTGGTTCCTGTCTGCCGTATCCTGTTCGTGCAGAGTTGCTGGCAACGTTGTCTTTGTTGTAAGCCCCTCCGTGAGGGAGGTTGAGTCTTATAGCTGTTTTTGTTCGTTTTGTCACGGGCTGGGCCACAAGGGGGTGGTCAATGTACTCTCCGTGAGAAAGAATGTTGAACGTTTGTGTTGTTTATTGTGCTATGTAGCCGTGTGTGTGTGCAGTTTATTCGTTGTATGGCTGCTGTTTACTGTTGTCGCCGACGTTTACTGTCGTTCCTGTTTTATGTTGCTGTCATTGCTGTGTTCCTGTTGTGCTGTATGGTGTGTAAGTATTGTTGCAGGGGGTCACCAGTCCCCGGGCCGTTTGGGGTTCTACCCCAAAGCCCACGGACTGCGTAGTCCATGGGCTACGAAGTCTGACCGGAGACTTAAATCTGATACCACGGGAACCGGGAGCCCCAGGAACTTGTTCCTGCCCGGTTATGGTGCAGCCCTTCAGGGAGTATCGTGGTTGTTGTGGTTTAAAACCAAATCGTGGGAAGAGTTCAATTGAGTTCGGTGTGGAGCTCGGAAGGAGTAGATCGGAGGAGTATTAGAAAGTCTCCGCTTCTAACCAAAAGGGGAGATCATGTCCAAACATTTGATCGAATTGGTACTCATGCATGACAGTTTGTCATGCATGAGTACCAATATGGGGGCGCTGGTAGATGCATTGTATTCACCCGGTGATTAGATCACCGTGGGGTAAGGCCATACTGGCAGGTACCCACGACAATTGTTTTCACAACTGTCGTCTTGACTTGTATAAAGCATATTTGCATGTGCCAGTTGACGATTTTTCAGCCGAAATCCAAACAATCTCTACACATAGAGGCACTTTTAGGATGAACCGGCTGTCTTTTGGAATCAAAACCGCACCTGCGGAATTTAATGGAATAATAGATCAAATTTTACGCGAAATTCCAAGACTGAATCATATTTTGACGATATAGTAGTACATGGAGAGTCCTTAGCCGAGTGCAAAGTAAATTTAAGGGCTTGTTTGTCACAACTACAAAAATTTGACCTGCATTTGAATCTCCCAAAATGCTCAATATTTAAGAAAAATATTGAATTTTTGGGCCATTCTATAGACTACAACAAAGTAAAAGAATCCACATCGAAAGTAAAAGCCATTGTTAAGATGCCGCAGCCAATAAGTGTTGAAGATGTCTGCCGCTTCGTCGGTATGGTGACCTACTATTCCATGTTTATACCCAACGCATCTACACTAACTACGCCTCTACGGCTATTAATACGAAAAAACTCAATTTTTAAAAGGAATTCGCTTTCAAACTTTTGAAAAATGAAACAGAAAGTGAACGTGTTCTAATGACATTCAATCCAGACTTAAAGAGTTCAACTTGCTTGCGACGCTAGTCCCACAAGGATAGCAGGGGTTCTATCACACATAGTTAATGGGGAAGAAAGACCGATTGCATTTGCATATCGATCATTAACACCGGCAGAGCAAAATTATTCACAGCTGGACCGCGAAGCGTTAGCAATTGTATATTCCGTTCAATATTTTCAGGAGTACATTTATGGCAGGGTTTTCACGCTTGTAACGGATAATAGACCCTTATCCCGCATATTCTACCAACACTCAAAGTTACCGCAAATGACGTATGCAAGACTGCAGAGGTATGCAGCCTTCTTGACAGCATACGATTATGAAGTCGTCACAAAGAAAAGTGAAGAAAAGGCAAATGCCGATTGTTTTTCGAGAGCGCCAACAAGCTCAGACGTAAGCTATATAAATTTAATAGACAAAGAAGTACAAGATATTTGCCAATCAACTATACTACAAATAAGTTCATTAGAACTAAACTACAGTTCAATAAGCAAGGCAACAACAGAAGATAAAAAGCTTCCGCAAATCATAACGGAACTGCGCAACTCAAACGTAGCAGATACGGAATACAACATCGAATCCAATATTTTGTTTAAGGATGGAAGGATCATAATCACTTCAACAGACGGTACTGAATGAACTTCACTATACCCATATTGGCATAACCAAAATGAAGCAAAGGTATAGAAAGATACGTTCGATTGTGTGCTGCTTGTGGTTTTGTAAATAGTCCGCCAACAACAAATCTGCATCATATTGACTATGCCGGACCTTTTCAAGGATATCAACTTCTAGTTGTTATTGATGCTAAATCTAAGTGGGCAGAAGTAGGCGTATGCGCCGCTGCGCCTCACACATTTTCGTCCGAAGACATGGTATCCGAAAATGCCACCATTTTCAAAAGTGCCGAATTCAAAGCATTTTGTCGGAACTCGGGAATTTTCCAAAAATTTATTGCACGTGGCCATCCAGCAACCAACGGGTTGGCCGAAAGAAATGTTTAAGCCTTAAAAAACGCTTGTCGGCTATGGTAGATGATACATTACTTATCTCTAAAAAAAATTCGTGAGATACTTTTTAGATGTAGGGCAACGCCTCTACTTAACGGCAAATCACCAGCTGAGATGTGCTTAGGAAAAAAACTAAGAATTATACTAGATACACTAAAGCCATCGAAAAGTTGTAAAAGCCCTATACCAGATATGAAGTTTAGACAACTAAGAGAAGGTGATCGCATTCAAGCCAGGTATTACAGCATACCTGGCTTGATACGCCTCGATAATGGCTTCGTTTTCAAGCGTCACATTGACCAGCTATGCCTCACCAATATACAGGAAGCAGAAACACAACCAAGTATTCAACCTGATTGAGAATCATTCCGAATCTGATCAACAACATTTTCAACATCCAACTATACTATATTCCAGCGCAAAAAGGTAGCAGTGAAATTTCATTACCACGTGCACAACCAACAGCCAAATCACCTCAAGAAAAACAACAGCAATCTACTTTAGAATCTTAGGAAGCTACCCCAACGCGACGAAACCCTGGCTACCATGTCAACATCAAGACTACATACGGCACTAACTCATGCTCTGCACTTACGTACAGCCTTATTGTTAAGTAGGAGAGAATTGTCATAATCTTCGGTAATATGTACTGTACTTGCCAATCTGGCAACCATGCGAGTATTATCTGTCAGTTTTGATAGTTAAAATGGCATGCGCTATTTCCGCTTGCGTGTGACATCATTCTTCTGATTCTTCGACTTTTCTCACCACGTGTATTTTTTTCAAGATATTAAAAGAAGTATTGTAATATTAGAATTAAAAAAATAATAATATATTGAATTAAAACATAGGACGAGCTTTTTATTTATTACAAAATACAACTGTAAGTTGCCCGCAGGTTGTATAATATGTGGCGAACTTCACGGCAAAACTCAGCAGAATAAACCAAAGGCCGACGCAAGTGTTAAAAAATGCAGTACCTGTGGAGGTAACCATGCTGCGAATTATAGCATGTTCACACGAAAGCTTATATTCGATGTTCACTCTCTCGATTGAACCAACATGATTCGCCATACAAAATTTTATGAGCGAATCAACTTGGTTCATTTTGAATCTTGTTGCGAACTATGCAAAAACTACTATCATCTCTAAATTTGATAATAAATTATCGCTAGTTTATCTGAATTATCTCTCAAAATAATGTAAACGAAGAAAAAACAGCTAAAAATGCGTGTAAAATCAAAAGAAACAGATGGAACATATAAAAATTGGATACTTACACAAGGTTAGGTTATGTTTGACAGGCTGCCAGCTATTGTAAATCCAGCCCACTTGGGTCCAGTCAGGTACCGTTGTGTTGCCTGGATATGATACGTATCTCAGTAGATCTACAATCACTGGTTTAGAACCAACAGGAGGATCGGATAAAGGAGTCCAATCCATTTACATCGCATTCCGATACCTCCGTCAAATCACGCAGCATCGGTCTACCTAGGTACAATGCCCTTATATAAGAAAGAGCTGGACACTGAGGAAGTGCTCAACGCTCTCTTCTTCCTCCTCGTCTCTGCAACTTTTACAGAAGTCATTAAATGGAAGATTTAACCTCCTCGCCTGCGTCCCTATGTGGCAGTGTCCCGTTAGGACTGCTACAGCCGAACGCAACCTCCGTCGGGGCAAGCCCCTAAGGATGATAGTCCTCCTGTTATCATATCTGGCCCATGTCAGCCTTGATATTCGACAGGTATCCTCACTAGACCATCTGTCTTGAGCGGTGTGAAAAAGTTGACGCTATACTTGTTTCTTACAGCTCGCAAGCGAGATTCCAGCGATCCCATCAATATCTCTTTGTTGTGGCTGGACACCGGCCTTTGCCAGTTGATCCGCTACTAGATTTCCGGACGCTTCACTGTAGCCTCGTACCCAGATAAGCTCCAGGTTCGAATGTCTCGCTATCTCGTTTAGAGATATCCGGCATTCACGAACCAACCTGGATGTCGTATAGACTCCATCTCGTGCATACAGCAGCCTTACTATCAGTACAAATTCGGATATCATTCCCGTATATCCTGTAGTACCTTAACCAGTTAGCTACCCTCATAATGACCGCAATTTCGGCCTGCGCTATGCTACACTCATTTTGCAGCCTGAAACTCATCCTCCTCTCATACAAGGGGATAAAGATACCCCCACCGACTCCCGAGTCCGACTTAAATCCATCTTTTTTTTTATCTGGGACCAGTACTCAGGGGATGGCCCCTACATATGCAGCGCATTGTACTGGAACTAGGAAAACAGGTTATGATGAGGAGAAGAGGGAGTAGTGTTCGTGGAGGTTTAACTTTAACAATAACAACACAACAGAATAAAAGAAACTCTATTGCAGCATTTACAATGTTGGAATTAAATTAGTTAAAACTGATCAGTGCCCAGTGTATATACCTTCGACATTTCTCAGAGTAGCAAAATTTAGTCCAACACCTTCCACACTACAAGGTAATGAAATGCATTGAAAATAAATTAATATTGAACATACAAAGAAACCACGGACAACAGTTGCAGTTAATTGCATATAATTTAAATTTAGTTTTTATTGCAAAAGAAGAAAATATAAAATAAAAGAGCACGTAAAAAAACGCATATATGTATATGACACGAATTTCAACACAAAAAACAGGTAAAAAAAAAAAAGACGCGGACGACACGAAAACGTGTTCACTGGACTAAGGACAAAACACTGTTAACATTTCAAGCACGTCCTCTTGACGATCTGTGCCAGTCGTCTGGGAGAACGAGCTTAATAAGATTACATCAAATCTCTTGTCGGACAGTAGAGCCGGCGAGCAGTAATCAATATTCTCCGGAAGGTTCACGATTCTTCCTATTATTGAGGCATGACCATATGTCGCCTCCTTCCACGTCTCGCTTGACCACAGCCTGATAGCCGAATTCATTGCTATTTCTTTTACAATGAGATCAGCCGGCAGTCAGTTCAGCATAGTGAAAAGTGCTTTCGATGGCGTAGTGCCGGAAGCACCAGTCACCATCAAAGCAGCAGTAACCATTATCTTTTCTGCGATTTTGCATGTGGTTTTCTCCAACGACTCTCACTACACGAGCGCCCCATACGTTAGAATGGGCTTAATAACCGTGCCGAAAAGCCAGCAGGAGTTCTTAGGATTTATTCCCCAGGTCTTCCCAATGGCCCTTTTGCACAAGAATAAAGCGATAGCCGCTTTTTCTGCTGCCAGGATAGTTTAGAATCCAGGTAGATTCCCAGATATTTCGCACTGTCTGACAACACTAGTTCAACGCCCCTAACGGTTGGTAGAGTAAGCGATGGAGTCTTGTATCTTCGAGTGAAGAGCACAAGCTCCGTTTTTTGCGGATTCACAGTTAGACCGCTATTTGTACACCATCCTTCTATAAGGCTTAGCGCAGAGCCTAGTTGCTGTGTTAGTGTATCCGGGTACTTACCCGACACAAAAACCGCAATAACATTGGCATATGCCACTGTCCTGAACAGCATGGAACCTAATTCCATCAATAACGAACTCAGAGCTAAATTCCATAGAAGAGGAGACAGAACCCCTCGCCCCATATTGGAAGTAATGACCTAAGTAATGCTTAGTAATTTCTTTATGAAACTAGCAATTGACTGATGAACGTTCAGTCTTTCCAGAGCTATTATTATGGCCCTTGACAACACATTATTAAATGCCCCCTCTATATCAAGGAAGGCAACCAATGCGTATTCCCCATGCTCCAAAGCTCTCTCTACATACCCCACGAGCGAATGCAAAGTAGTCTCAACAGATTTGCCCTTGGTATAGGCATGTTGAGATGCTGATAAATGGCTCTGAATAATTGACATCCTAAGATGTAACTCCCTTTCGGAATAAAGTCTACAACACACCTTCGCCATAATAGCGGATTTAAATACAGTTGTGAAAAAAAGATTTACATCAGCACCTACCTTGCGGCCTTATCTGATGATGGACCAGTTCCACAGAGTAAATTATTCACGATTCACCAACGCCCCGTGTGGCTTACCAGGCTCACACAGGTAGCAATTCTGGCCATATGATTGCGGTCATATGAGCAACTTCTTGTTGAGGAGTTCGGGCCTTCTAATCCCTCCTGTATGCAATTTCCGAGCAATCAATGGAGGACAAGGCTTAATGAGTTGGTAGACCGAAGCCCACTAAGAGCATCAGCCCTTAAACCAACTCACCAGTCAACCATCACCACTGATTCCTTACAGTACAGTTATCTGTTGTATAGGCAACAGTACCTTGGGAGACAAGGCTTAATTAGTTGGTAGGCCGTTTGAACATGGTGTTATAGAAGTTGCCCTGTCTATACTCACTTCAAGCGGTCAATGGCAAATAACGCATCAGTTTCGCCAGCACATCAGCAACCAAATGTCATTGGTAAAAACATTTTTCCCCAGGTAGACGATTCAACCAACCACGCAGAACTCCAAACAATTTTTATATGCTACTGTGGTTAAATCCGACCAAAATTTTAACCAGGAGCCCAAACCTCAAAATTCCGATCCAAATTTTGGTAATCTAGAGGCAGACTCAATGTTCAATCCATACACACTTTAATGGTTTCTATGACAAACATGATGCAGGAAATGCTAAAAATTTAATCCCCTATTTTACAGGCAATTAAAAACAAATGAGTATGTTTACAATATGTTTCTGGAACGCAAACGGCATCCGCCAACACAAAAATGAACTTGAGCACTTCCTCATGGAAAAGCAAATCGATATAATGATGATTACTGAAACTCATTTGACAACCAACAGTTATTTCAAAGCTAATGGCTACACACTATATGACACTAAAGATCCCCGTGGAAGATCTTGTAGAGGCTTGGCAATTCTAATAAAAACCAGAATTAGGCACTATTTACTGAACGAGACACGTGAGGAGTATCTGAAAGTAGCTAATATATGCATTGAACATTTTCATGAAAAATTATTTCCTGGATTTACTCACCGCTCCGATTTTCAGTGACAGAAACTCAATATTCACATTTTTTCAAAACACTTGGTCCTCGATTTCTAGCGGCAGGTGACTATAATGCTAAGCACACTTTTTGGGGATCACGGTTAATTTAACCGAAAGGCCGCGTACTTTTTGACACTATTTCCTAAATGGGCTTAGATGTGGTTTCAAGCGGACACGCCATTAGACCGACGAAAGATCCCAGATGTTACAGATTTTGCGTTACAAAAAATTTTCCTTTAGAGTGGATGCAAGTAGAACCTTCATTAGATTTGTCATCAGATCACTCACCCACTATATTTTCTGATTTGTTTCTGTTTAAGTCAGATTTAATTTTCTACTTTTTTGTTAAGCTCTTTAGAATTTGCGTAACTCCTTTTTTATACATCTGTGGGAGTTTCTACATAAGTTCTAACGAGTTAACCGTTAACGGTAATCTTTTATGAAGATTGTAAGCTACAAAGTTTGGCATATTAAGAAAAAAAAGTTATTGGTTGTTCGTTCGTCGTCATTACAGCAACATTTTGTTCAATTCTGCAAGCAAAGGTAAATATCAATAAAGTTGAGTTTAACTCTTCATTTTAAAATATTAAACCAATTGCTTTTCTTTATTCCACACAAACAGTTTCCCCAAGAGATTAGCTCCCTGTTTAGTTACCCAGCATTGAACGTCACTAGAGTTAATTGGCTAAAATACAAAAACTATTTGAATGCACATTGTACGGAAAATATAACCTTGAGAACGCCCGAGGATATTGATGTCTCAATTAACGATTTTTTGAAAACCTTAAATTTGCCGTACATCATGCTACCACTAGTCATATAAGATCCAGAAAAGAAAACAATAGAACTTTTTCATCTGAAATTGAGCAACTTCTGTCAGAAACAAGTAAGAGTGTAGTATATTCGGCTGGGCCGAATCTAAAATACCCTTCACGATAGTCACGAATATGCATAGAACCGATATCGGAATTTTCTATTTTCTGTATTTTAGTAACCTTCTTTTATAACGAGAATTGCTTTTCAGCAAAAAAAAAAAAATTTTTTTTAATGGAAAAATCGGTTCAGGCTATATCTCGGGTATATATGGACCGATATCGAAAATTTTAATTTTCCACATAACCTTATATCATTACCAGAACTGCTTTTGAGCACAACAAATTGTTTAAGTTCGCTTACGCGATATTTTCATGAAAAACCCGATTTAGGCTATATCTCGGGTATATATGGACCGATATCAGGAATTTTAATTTTCGTAACCTTCTTTTATAACAAGAACTGCTTTTCAGCAAAAAAAAAAAAATATTATTGGAAAAATCGGTTCAGGCTATATCTCGAGTATATATGGACCGATGTCGGATATTTTCTTTTTCCATATATACATATATAACCTTATTTTATTACCAGAACTGCTTTAAGGTGAAAAAAGTTGTTTAAGTTCGCTCACGCGACATTTTCATGAAAAACCCGGTTTGGGCTATATCTCGGGTATATATGGACCGATATCGGAAATTTTCATTTTTCATACCTATATAACCTTATTTTATTATTAGAACTGCTTTTAAGCAAAAAATATTGTTTGAGTTCGCTTACGCCGCGTGTTCATGTAAAACCGGTTTAGGCTATATCTCGGGTATATATGGACCGATATCGAAAACTTTCATTTTCAATATTTATATCACCTTATTTTATTACCAGAACTGCTTTAAGGCGAAAAATTTGTTTAAGTTCGCTTACGCGGCATTTTCATGAAAACCCCGGTTTAGGCTATGTCTCGGGTATATATGGACCGATACCGGAAATTTTTATCTTCCATATTTATATAAACTCATCTTATCACCAGAACTGTTTTTAATAAAAAAAAAAGTTGTTAAAGTTCGCTTACGCGACATTTTCATGAAAAACCCGGTTTGGGCTATATCTCGGGTATATATGGACCGATATCAAAAATTTTCATTTTCCATACTTATATAACCTTATTTTATTACCAGAACTGCTTTTAAGCAAAAAAAGTTGTTTAAGTTCGCTTACGCAGCATTTTCATGAAAACCCCGTTCCAGGCTATATCTCGGGTATATATGGACCGATATCGGAAATTTTCATTTTCCACATTTATGTAACCTAATTTCATTACCAAAACTGCTTTTGAGCACAAAAAAGTTGTTCAAGTTCACTTACGCGACATTTTCATTAAAACCGCAGTTTAGGCTATATCTCGGGTATATATGGACCGATATCGGAAATTTTCATTTTCCATATTTATGTAACCTAATTTCATTACCAAAACTGCTTTTGAGCACAAAAAAGTTGTTTAAGTTCACTTACGCGACATTTTCATTAAAACCGCAGTTTAGGCTATATCTCGGGTACATATGGACCGATATCGGAAATTTTCATTTTCCATATTTATGTAACCTAATTTCATTACCAGAACTGCTTTTGAGCACAAAAAAGGTGTTTAAGTTCACTTACGCGACATTTTTATGAAAAACCCGATTTGGGCTATGTCTCGGGTATATATGGACCGATATCGGAAATTTTCATTTTTCATATTTATGTAACCTAATTTCATTACCAGAACTGCTTTTGAGCACAAAAAAGTTGTTTAAGTTCGCTTACGCGGCATTTTCATGAAAAACCCGATTTGGGCTATATCTCGGGTATATATGGACCTATATCGGAAATTTTCATTTCTCCTATTTATATGACCCTATTTCATTACCAGAACTGCTTTTGAGCACAAAAAAGTTGTTTAAGTTCGCTTACACGACATTTTCATGAAAACCCCGGTTTGGGCTATATCTCGGGTATATATGGACCGATATCGGAAATTTTCATTTTCCATATTTATGTAACCTAATTTCATTATCAGAACTGCTTTTGAGCACAAAAAAATTGTTTAAGTTCGCTTACGCGGCATTTTCATGAAAACCCCGGTCTAGGCTATATCTCGGGTATATATGGACCGATATCGAAAATTTTCATTTTTCATATTTATGTGACCCTATTTAATAACCAGAACTACTTTTGAGCACAAAAAAATTGTTTAAGTTCGCTTACGCGGCATTTTCATGAAAACCCCGGTCTAGGGTATATCTCGGGTATATATGGACCGATATCGGAAATTTTCATTTTCCATATTTATGTAACCTAATTTTATTACCAGAACTGCTTTTGAGCAAAAAAAGTTATTTAGCTTCGCCTATGCGACATTTTCATTAAAAATTCGATTTGGGCTATATCTCGGGTATATATGGACCGATATCTGGAAAAAAAAATTTGTTGCCTTTTAGTCACCATGCTTAATAAGTGTGTGAAGTTTGAAACAAAACAAACAACTTTTGTTTTCAAAAATTTTCATACAAAACTGCAAAAAAAAATGGCTTTTTTCGGAATTTTGAATATATCTCAGCTATACGTGGACCGATATTACTGAATTTCAATAGCAAACCCATGAATCGATGGGGTAAAAGAATGGTGAAAGAAAAAAGTTTCTAAGTCTAATGGTTTTCTCAGAAACGGTATTTCAACAGCGGACAGACGGACAGACGGACATCGCTTAATCGACTTTTCCATTAATTCTGATTCAGAATATATATACTTTATAGGGTCGCAAAAAAAAACTGTAGAAATTACAAACGGAATCGCAAACTTATATATACCCTTAACATTTTTGTGAAGGGTATAAAAAAGAAGAGTCAGAAGAGAGTGGCAACTTCGGAGGTCTCCCCAGCTTAAACCTAGGCTACGGAAATGCATAACTCAGTTAAGAAATCTGCTTGAAATCCAGAGAGCGGCTTTTCTTAAAACATATTTGGAAAGCCTGGATCTGACTATTTCTCTGTGGAAAGCGATAAAAGTTCTGAAGATCCGTAATAAGTAAACCACCTTTGCGAATTGCAACTAGCAGTTCGACACCCCTCAGAAAACTTTCCTAAATTTGATGTCCAAACTTATGTGCAGACTGAAGAACC
Organism: Thecocarcelia acutangulata; assembly: GCA_914767995.1. Lineage (NCBI taxonomy): Eukaryota > Metazoa > Arthropoda > Insecta > Diptera > Tachinidae > Thecocarcelia > Thecocarcelia acutangulata. Next base: position 50,324,362 of record OU612095.1, on the reverse strand, counting down.
AGGGTTGGAGCTTCATATTTACAGATGGTACCAAATCAAAATGCCACTGGCCAGCGTACGCAGTAGTGGACGAAACAGGTAAAAGTGTGTGTCTGGGAGTACTACACGAACTTGGCTCCATATTCACAGCCGAATCCTGCGGAATTTTAGAGGCGATACAATTTGCACTGAAAAGTAGAAAGTAAACAGTCATATTTACAGATAGTCTCTCAGTTTTGAAGTCAATCAGCAACACACACAACAATAAATGGAATATAATCGCACAAATCAGAAATGCACTCATTGGCAGTGAACACAAAATTAAATTGCACTGGATACCCAGCCACTCTGGAATTGTTGGCAATGAAGCCGCCGACACCGCTGCAAAATAAGCTTCCTTACGCACCAATTATAACAGATGGAACAATGGAAAAAAATTATATTCGCCGCCACATCGAAAGTTATATCAAAACAAAATTAAAAGAGACAAGTTATCAACCATCACCACTATTCAACAATAGACCCCTCCCACGATCCACCTTTACTCAACTAATATATCGAAAACTAAAATCAAAATATTCTCTAGACTACGACTAGGACACACCTTTTTCTCTCATGAATGGTTGCTTAGTAAACAAAGCCAGCCAAAATGTAACAAATGCGGATGCGTATATACCGTCAAGCACGTCCTATCAGATTGCCCAGTATTTTAGATTCAAAGAAACAGAATATTCGCGAATACACCACCCACATCCCCTGGTTCCATTTCAACCCTAAACATGGGTTAAGGAATCTTTTCACGGTTCCTTATGTTGGTTACATTTTTTATTTTAAAGCCTTCCTCTTGCAATCCAGTCTTAATATCATCCGTGTCTACACAAGGGTCAATTCCTTTTATAACGACCTGAAGACCTTTAGCACTTTTAAGCTGATAAGTGTAAAAAGATCTTTTCTCCTTCTCCAGAACGTCAGACAGTTTTCGGTATTAACTTTCATAATTTACCTGGATTTTTGTTTCACTGATACTGCCATGCTTAACCGATGTAACGTTAAAGGTGTCTTTGCCGATCGCCGTGATAAGTTGTTTTACCAGTTCACTAGTAGTAGGCTCTCTCAAATATATTGGCGGTGGTTTAAAGGTTTTCTTAGATGTTGCTGCCTCCACAGTCTGAAGGATAGCAAATCTATTATTTTCAGTTGTTGTTTTGGTGCTATCATTTTTAGGTAGTTTCGATTGAGACGACACTTGAGCGGATTTGGGGCTTCGCTGACGTTTAGCTACAGTTACGTACCTGTCCATGCCTACTTGTGTTTTCGGCTTATCTGCAACAATTATAGTGGATGATTGTTTGTCTTCTGTTGTAAGAACAATATTTGGCGAGCTCGAAGGCAGGCGTTTCTTATCATTTATGGAAAGTAGATTATTCAATGATTTTTTAATAGATTCCTCTTCGGAAATCCATAAATTTTTGCTAGTAGAGCTAAGCTCTTTCTCAGAACTACATCTGCTAGGTAAGCTCATGCAGTGTTTTATTAAAGAAAAAAGTTTTTTATTATAGAAAATAAAAATTTAATTTATAGTTTTTTTCTCAGACTACCTTCGTAATCTTCCGCACAATAACAACAATAAAATTTATGCACTGTCTCTGCACTTGTTTTGTAATTGATATTATTGCTTTATTATTAAAAGTTTAAGGAATTTATTTTCCCGTTGTTTTTTTTTAATAGTTTGTTGTTGTTTGCACAATTTATTACAACGTATTTTGTTTTTTTTATGCTCGTAATTTAACACTATGTATTATTGTTTTTGTATGTCAGTTTACCAACATGTATAAAAAACTATTTTTGTCCGCTTTCAATTAACACGACCGTATGGTTGAAGAGTTGCGAGAACATTGATCGTGAAATTGGCACTTAAAATTTAATAGAGCTGTATATGAAGAATATATAAAAGCAAAATAAGCACTTCATATTACAAATTCAACACCATAACTTCCCTACATTTATGAATATTTTTTAAACTAGAGCCTACGCTGCCAATGCTCCTTTTTTATTCAGTCTCAGAATTCATTCAGCTGATTAATTAAACAAATAAATAAAATAGAAATAAAGTAGAATTTCAAGCGCTGAAGTTATTTTTTTTTTTTGCTGTTCATAGATTTTAGGTTTGTATTAGTGCACAAGTGTATGCACAGTATGCTCTTGTGTACGTGTATTGTTGTTGTTCATGGTTTTATCTGTACCTGTGGTACATGCAGACCCCATTGCCAAATGTGGCTAGCGACGTGGTAGGTGTGTCCTGTCTATGCACTCAAATCGCTAAAGAAAGGATATGCCACTCGGCTAGTATATCTATTCACCAGTAGTCTTAACAATTGCTAGCCACTATTCGATAGCTAATAGGCTATCACTAGGTAATGCATAACGCATGTATATTTCTACGGCGCATTTAATGTTTCTCAATGAGAGCAATTACGTTAATGCAAAACTCCGTTATTAAGACAACAAAAACTTTAGGATCATAAAATTATCTTTGCTCAACTAAACTTCAGTAGCATTTAGAATTTAAAGAACGTTTTTTTTTTTTTTTTTTTTTTTTTTTTTTTTTTTTTTTGAGGTGTTAAATTTAAAAAACATGGTACACAAAAACAAAATTTTTTCGTGTTCAATAACGAAATTCGTCTAATCAATTAATAAATTGCTTGAATGCGGACCTCTAAACGAATTCGTGGATTCAAACAAACGTTTAGTAGAAATAATTATTGATCGAAAATAACTATTTTTTTAACAACCACAAAATACGATTCAAAGTTTTTTTTTTTGTATATTTATGTATATGTGTAAAAATTATTTTTTGAGACAAAAATTTTGTTGATATAATTTTTTCTGTGTAAATAACAAAATTAGCAAAAGGACTTTTTAACGAAAATAATAATGACTAAGCAATTGGGTGCAGCTTGTTTCGAGAAAACTCATTTCAAATTTTTAGTTTCCATACAAGTCTTAGAAAATTTTTTTTAGAAAATATCTCCTAAAGGAGACAGTTTAAGGGTAATTTAAATAAAATTTTGCCACAATATAAATGGTAGCCCTGTTAACAATTCTGTATTGTTAACTCGAAAAGCTCATTTTTTGAGATATGACTATGTTGCAATAAAGGAGCGATATGTTCTATATACCTATATTTATGAAATATTTTTTGTTTGTTTGCGTTTTAAATAAAATGCTTTGTTTTGTTTTAAAAATTTCGAATACAAAATTTAATTATTTTAATAGAATTCACGAGCGAAGAGGGGTGGCGAATGTGGTAGTTTTAGTGACTAGCACAAGGATTGCACCTCAAGTCTGGTACTTAATGCAGAAACTTGTAGCTAACCTTTTAGCTGGCTAGAGGTAAAAACTCCCTGGGGAACAGGTTTTGCCTTGACGTATTCCTAACTTAGGCGCTCTGTTTTCCGGGGAAAAGAGGGGAAGGGGTCCCTCGTTTGGTGCGGCAAACAAAACTCTAGGAAGCCGCATGACTTATGTTGTGTTGGCTTCCGAAACCCTTACCAAGAATATAAATTGGCAGAACGGGGATCAGCATGGCCCCCGGGAAGTTCTGCTTGCGGTTCGACCCGGGCTGATCATGGTTGAGGTGCCTACCTTGGCTGAAACGTTCTGTCTGTGGTTGAAACCTAAAACGCAGGAAGGGAGTGTTAGTATTATTGATAATTGTTTGGTGATGGCTTTTTTCGAGGGCTAACAATCTCCCGAGGATCTGTTGCCTATACAACCGATACGTGTACTGTAAGAAACCAGTGGTGATGGTTGACGGGTGAGTTGGTTTAAGGGCTGATGCTCTTAATGGGCTTCGGCCTACCATTAAGCCTTGTCCTCCATTGATTGCTGGGAAATTGCATACATGAGGGATTAGAAAGCCCGAAATCCTCAACAAGAAGTTGTCATATGACAGCAATCATATGACAAGAATTGCTACCTGTGTGAGCCTAGCAAACCACACGGGGGCGGTGGTGAATCGTGAAAAATTCACTTCGTGGAACTGATCCACCATCAGGTTAGGCCGTCAAGGCAGGTATTGATGTAAATCATTTTCACTATTGTTGGCTAAAGGTAAAGCAGAGACGGGTCAATGGCCACCTCTAATGACAAGCCCGTGTTAAGTTGGCCACTCAAATATACATATGTATGGTTAGATTGTAGCTGGGCTAGCGGTAGTGCAAAATTAGCTAATGAATCTACACGTTCGGAGTTAGTCCCTTATATCACTGGGTTGTATTAAGCACAAATATTTAAGACGCAGTATGCTCAAATGCCATTGTACTTGCTGTGATTCAAAGTTTATTTGCTTTATTGCAGCGAAGGGGATTGAGCTAAAGAGAGTAAAAAGTTGTTCTACACTTAGACAAATTCATTTGTTTCCCGTTGAATAAAAAGCCGTATATCTTCCATTCGGCGAGTTAATGTTCGGCGAGATATAGGCATTTCATTATTTATAAATCAATATAAAAAGATTTTCAAACTCTACATGGCACATTACTACCGCAAAACAACCTGAAAACAAGTAAGAGTGTGGTATATTCGGCTGGGCCGAATCTAAAATACCCTTCACGATAGTCACGCATATGTATAGTATATTTAAAAATATGAATTAAATATGCTCGGTTATATATGAACCGATATCGAAATCTTCCATTTTGTGTATTTTAATAACCTTCTTTTATAATGAAAAATGCTTTTCAGCAAAAAAAAATGTTAATGGAAAAATCAGAGCAGGCTATATCTCGGGTATATATGGACCGATATCGGAAATTTTCATTTTCATATTTATATAACCTTATTTCACTGCCAGACCTGCTTTTGAGCACAAAACATTTGTTTAAGTTCACTTACGCGATATTTCATGAAAACCGCGGTTTAGTCTATATCTCGGGTATAATTGGACCGGTATCGGAAATTTTCATTTTCCATATTTATATAACCTTATTTCATTATCAGAACTGCTTCTAAGCAAAAAAAATTGTTGAAGTTCGCTTACGCGGCATTTTCATGAAAAACCCGGTTTAGGCTGTATCTCGGGTACATATGAACCGATATCGGAAATTTTCTTTTTCCATATTTATATAACCTTCTTTTATTACCAGAACTGCTTTTAAGCAAATAAAAAAATATTTCATTAAAACCCCGGTTTAAGCTATATCTCGGGTATATATGGACCGATATCGGAAATTTTCATATTCCATATTTATATAACCTTATTTCATTACCAGAACTGTTTCTAAGCAAAAAAAAGTTGTTTAAGTTTACTTACGGGACATTTTCATGAAACACCCGGTTCAGGATATATCTGGGGTATATATGGACCGATATCGGAAATTTTCATTTTCCATATTTATATACCCTTACTTTATTACCGGAACTGCCTTTGAGCAAAAAAATGTTTTTTAAGTTCGCTTATGGGGCATTTTCATGAAAAACCCGTTCTAGGCTATATCTCGGGTATAGCAAGCAAAAAAAAAGTTGTTTAGCTTCGCCTATGCGTCATTTTCATTAAAAATCCGATTTGGGCTATACCTCGGGTATATATGGACCGATTGGATATTTTCATTTTCCATACTTATATAACCTTATTTTATTACCAGAACTGCTTTTACGTAAAAAAAGTTGTTTAAGTTCGCTTACGCGGCATTTTCATGAAAAACCCGGTTTAGGCTGATCTCGGGTACATATGGACCGATATCGGAAATTTTCTTTTTCCATATTTATATAACCTTCTTTTATTACCAGAACTGCTTTTAAGCAAGTAAAAAAATGTTTCATTAAAACCCCGGTTTAAGCTATATCTCGGGTATATATGGACCGATATAGGAAATTTTCATATTCCATATTTATATAACCTTATTTCATTACCAGAACTGTTTCTAAGCAAAAAAAAGTTGTTTAAGTTTACTTACGGGACATTTTCATGAAACACCCGGTTCAGGATATATCTGGGGTATATATGGACCGATATCGGAAATTTTCATTTTCCATATTTATATAACCTTACTTTATTACCGGAACTGCCTTTGAGCAAAAAAATGTTTTTTAAGTTCGCTTATGGGGCATTTTCATGAAAAACCCGTTCTAGGCTATATCTCGGGTATAGCAAGCAAAAAAAAAAGTTGTTTAGCTTCGCCTATGCGTCATTTTCATTAAAAATCCGATTTGGGCTATACCTCGGGTATATACGGACCGATATCGGAAATTTTCATTTTCCATACTTATATAACCTTATTTTATTACCAGAACTGCTTTTACGTAAAAAAAGTTGTTTAAGTTCGCTTACGTCGCGTGTTCATAAAAAACACGGTTTAGACTATATCTCAGGTATTATGAACCGATATCGAAATTTCCATTTTCCATATTTATATAACCTTATTTCATTACCAGAAATGCTTTTAAGCAAAAAAAGTTGTTTAAGTTCGCTTACGCCGCGTGTTCATGAAAAACCCGGTTTAGGCTATATCTCGGGTATATATGAACCGATATCTGAAATTTTCTTTTTCCATATTTATATAACCTTACTTTATTACCGGAACTGCCTTTAAGCAAAAAAAGGTCTTTTAAGTTCGCTTACGTGGCATTTTCATGAAAAACCCGTTCTAGGCTATATCTCGGGTCTATATGGACCGATATCGGAAATTTTTATTTTCCATATTTATATAACCTAAGTTTATTACCAGGACTACTTTTAAGCAAAAAAAAAAGTTGTTTAGCTTCGCCTATGTGTCATTTTCATTACAAGTCCGATTTGGGCTATATCTCGGGTATATATGGACCGATATCTGAAAAAAAATTTTTTGCCTTTAAGTCACCATGCTTAATAAGTGTGTAAAGTCTGAAGCAAAACAAACAACTTTTGTTTCCAAAAATGTTCATACAAAATTGCAAAAACAAAATTACTTTTTTCAGAATTTTGAATATATCTTAGCTATACGTGGACCGGTATTACTGAATTTCAATAGCAAACCCATGAATCGAGGGGGTAAAAGAATGGTGAAAGAAAAAAGTTTCTAAGTCTAATGGTTTTCTCAGAAACGGTATTTCAACAGCGGACAGGCGGACATAGTTTAATCGACTTTTCCATTAATTCTGATTCAGAATATATATACTTTATAGGGTCGCAAATTAAAACTGTAGAAATTACAAACGGATCACAAACGTATATATACCCTTTACAGCTTGATCTCAACAGAATCTTTATTTTACCAGTGTACAACAAACAAAATGCGTAATTAAGCAAAATAAAAAAAAAATTCCGCAAAGGTCTTATTTGTTGAAATCTATTAAGCTACTGAATTAAATTTCATGTTTTCCTCTCGTTTGTAATTGTATTAAGAGTTGCCATTATTGTTATTAATGAAAGAAACAAAGAATAAAGTTGTTCTGTTTGTAACAAGGCGAATTTATACAGGTGAATGCAAGCGGAAAGGCGAATTCAGTACTATGTATTTTGTTATTGTAAAACATATCGTGAATGTCATAATCTAAATTCGCCTAAGATTGCTCAGCAGAGAAAAAATTTTATATAAACGTTAAATATAAGCTTTTATAATTGTTTGTAATTAAAATCACAGATTATATTAGTTTTTCACTTTTAAATTCACACAAATTTCTTGAAATTGCACTAAATCATGCAAAAAAACCTTCAGATTAAAATGGCGCCAAAAAGTTTGTAAACAAAAGAAACAAAATTTGACAGTCTCATTGGAAAAAACGCGAGAAGCAAAAAATAATCACCTGTGCTGTTAAGTTCACCTGGTAATGAATTCGCCTTGGGTGAATGCAAGCGGAAAGGCGAATTCAGTACTATGTATTTTGTTATTGTAAAACATATCGTGAATGTCAAAATCTAAATTCGCCTAAGATTGTTCAGCGGGAAAAAATTTTTGTTTAAACGTTAAATATAAACTTTTATAATTGTTAGTAATTAAAATCGCAGATTATATTAGTTTTTCACTTTTAAATTCACACAAATTTCTTGAAATTGCACTAAATCATACAAAAAAATCTTCAGATTAAAATGGCGCGAAAAAGTTTGTAAACAAAAGAAAAAAATGTTGACAGGCTCATTGGAAATAATGCGAGAAGCAAAAAATAATCACCTGTGCTGTTAAGTTCACCTAGTAATGAATTCGCCTTGGTTTTTGGGCAGTAGTAAATAAATGAAGACGGAAACACACCAACACGTGTATATGGTGGTGCATTTTTAAAATTTCGGTTTAAATGTAAAAATGTTTATTTTTGTTATTGTTAATATCAAGAAATAGCATTTATCTATTTAGAACTTACTTGATGAGAATTACATTCATTTTCTTAAGTTAAAAAGCAGTGTAATAAAATAGCAGTATGGTATGTTGTTTTGGGGAATTTTAAGTAAGACCTTGTTATGTAAAATTTTAGCTTGGTAGCAACTCTAGTTAAAAAAAATCCCGATCAGTAATTGAGAATAACCGAGCAAATTCGTGATTTGAACAAACCAGCGCCCATCGCTGCTTTATTGTGATGTTTTGTTTTGGATTTTACTGTGAAACAGAATTCAAGTGCTGTCAAGCAATGTCGTGAATGTGTTCCAAAACTATGAAGTGTTTATTCTGTTTCCAAATGTTCTACAACTTGTTTGTTTTGCTTTAAAGATTGTTCTGAAATACGGTGCTTGAATCTACTGCATAGTAGTGAGATGTGTTCTTTATAACATTCTGTGCAGCCTTTTAGTCTGTACAGATTAAGAATGAAAACTTTTGCATCGCCAAAATAAGTTCAATCTGCCCACCTATTTCGCAGTAGACGATAAAATATCCAAACATTTTAATCGTCAGGTATTATTCAACTATTGAAACAATGAGAAATAAATTTAAATGAGGCAGAAAAAAATTTTACATATTTACTAATAAACATACAGTGTGATGCCCCAAACGTTAAGAACTAAAAACCACACATGATATGATCATTAATACACCAATAAAATTAAACACTGAAAATATGAAAAAGAAGATATGAAAGTGAACTCACCATTTTATTTTTCATCTTCTCCAATTTACCTTCCAGTTCCAAGCGATTTTCTTTAATACGTTCTTCACTCGTTTTGGTCGCATCAAGAACACGTTGTTTGGACTCCTGATATTTGGTGTGCAAAATTTGATTATCCAAACGTAATTGCGAAATTATTTGTTGATCTTTGAGATGCAAATCTTCGGCCTGCGAAATTTTTGTTCGCAAGTGTTCCAATTCTGTTAAATTGGCAATAGAAGTTTGTAGTGTGACAGAATTTCGAAACTCGGAGACTTTGAGATTCTCAATTTCCTTTACTAAATCAACGACTTCTTTCGATTTCGCTGCTAACTCTTCTTCTAAATCAGCAATTTTTTGCTCAAGAGTTATGAGATTGTCGTTTTCGCAAACAATTTTTGCATTTTGGGATTCAAATTGTTTTATTTTCTCTACAAATGTTTCGTGTTGCTGTTCAATTTGCGTTTTTTCCTGTCTTATTATTAACATTTCAGCACGCATCTGCTCCATTTCAGCAGCAATACATTCACATTTTTTGGAGGTAATTTGAAGGGATAGCGAAGCTTTAGAAAGTTTATCATTGAGTGACGCATTTTCTTCTTTTAAAGTGTTTAATTCAATTTTTAGTTTCTCATTGAGGTCTTGGTATTTGTGTTGGAGTTTTTGAGCTTCTGTTAGTTCATTGTTTAATTCTTTTAATTTTTGCACTTGCTCACGATAATTTTCAATCTTAGTTGCTTGCAGCTGGCAGTTAAGAGCTCCTATTTCCAAATTTAGTTTAACATTAGAGTTTTCGATATTATTAAGAGAATGTGTCAGTTTGCGTATTTTTTCCTCATTTAATTCACGCATTTTTTCCAATTTATTTAATTTTGCTTTGTAATCTATTTCAGAGGCTTCTAGTTTTTGTTTGATTTGTTGCAAACTAGTATTAAGGTGTTCTAAATTTTTTGCTTTGGCAACAAGTTGTTCGTGACCTCTTTCCGCACGTGAAAGGCGCTCTTTTAGAGATTTTGCGTCAGACTGCAGAAGAAATTTTTCCCTTTGTAAAGCTTCTACTGAGGCAACATGTGATTCTAATATCCTACCCAATTTTTCATTGTCTCTTTCCAGTTTAGCACTTCTAGCCTGCGAATCACCAAGTTTTAAAGCCAGTTTCTCTATGCGTTTAGTAGTGACCTCCTGATTATCTCTCAGTTTTTTATTTTCAAATTTCAATTTCTCCGATGAGCTTTCGCAGTTTCCCAAATTAACCTTGACCGTCTTAAGTTCATTTTCAACAGCTAAAAGTTGTCTTTCTAAGCCTTGAGATTTTTCTATTAGCGATTTCATTTTGGATGCTGAAGACGTTTGACTTTTAGACGTTTCTTCTAATTGTTTGCTCAGCAAAACACTTTCTTCTAAAGCTGTTTCTTTTTCTAGGCGTATAGAGGAAATTTGTTGTATAAGTTGAGAAATATTTTCATTATCCCGTTGTAGACTAAGTTTATTTTCGTGGATCTCATCTCTTAGATGCTTTTTGTCTTCTTTTAGTGATTCGATTTCTTGATTTAAACGGACATTTTCTTCCTGCTGAGCTTGGTGATGAACTTTTGTGAGTTCAAAATCGGCCTTAAGTTGATGTATTTCCGATTGTAGTTGCTCATTTTTTGCTTCAGCATTTAGTTTATTGGTTACCATTTCGTCTAATTTTTGGGAAGTAAGCTGGAGTTGTAATTCTTGGTTTTTATATCGCTGCAAAAGATTGGTATTCATATTTTCCATTGTCGAATTTTCCTTATGTTTTTTTATTAAATCGGCTTCCAGAGAATCGTTTGAGGCTTGTAACAACATCAGCTTTTCTTGCAGTTTTTTATCTCCTGCTTGTTGGGTTTGCTGATGATGTGTGAGGGTTTGTTGGTATTTATTTGCTTTTTCTTTAATTTCTTGACATTCCTTTTCAAAAGCTTGCAATTTGGTAGTTTTATTTTCAAGTTGCGATTCCAAAGATTTACATTTCTCAAGCTGTTTTCCGATCTGCAAACTTTTTTCTTCCATGGTAATATGCAACTTATTGAGTTCTTGTTGGAGATCTTCTATTATCAGTGTTTTTCTTCTATTGTCTTCTCTTATATGTAGAGATTCATCTTCCAGCAAAAGTATTTTATTTTTAGAGCCTTGTAATTCTTGCTTCACGGTGTCTAAATTTGCTTGTATTTTGGCATTTTCATTCGTTAAATGATCATTTACTTTTTCAAGATTTAATAAATCATCTTCCAAGCATTTGACTTTTTGTAAAGCCTTTCTTTCCCCAATTAACTTATTTTGCAATTCTTCTTGAGTTTCCCTTAAAGTCACTTCATGTTGATTTAATTTTGCAACTAAATCATTATTACAGTCCTGTAAAGTAACCAAAGACAAAACAGCTTCTTCTTTTTGGGATGTAATTTGCTTGATTTTTTCATTTAAATCTTGTTCTTTCAGCAGAATATTGTTTAAATGTTTTCTTAGTTTTTGTAATTGGTTTGTGCTTTGGGTTTCTTGATAATTAAATACATTGTTGTCATCTCTTTGCTTAAAATCTTGATTGATATTAAAGTGTTCTTCTATTATAGTAACGATTTCCATTAAAACCGTATCCGTGTTCTCTAACTGATCTGCTATTTTGGTCAAATCTTCCATTTGTTGAGTAAGTTTTTGTTCAAATAGGTTTTTCTCTTGCTCCTGTTCCTCTAAAGCTAAACGTAATTCAGCTTCTCGCTCTATTAAGTCTCCTTTTAGTTTTGTATTTTGGTAATTTAAGGTATCTAACTGATCCGTAAGTTGCCTTATTTTTAATTCTAAATGATCTTTTTGATGCAGAGTTTCTTCTACCACAGATTTTAATTCATCTGAGGATTTTTCCAACGAATTAAGCAGCATGAGTTTTTCTTGCTGATCATTTAATATTTGATGATTTTTTTCTTCAACTTCTTTAGACAAACGTGTTTTATCTTCATCTAATTCTTCTTTCTTGATGTCAATTTGTTTGTCGAGCTGTTGTTTAAGCAGTTGGATTTGTTCTTCAAATAAAGACTGCTGCTGCAATTTAAAGTCAATTTCTAGCAGATACTCTTCTTTTTCTTTAAGTTTATTTTGCAAAACTTCAACTGCGTCTTTAGCTGATTCCTGTTCTTTAATTCGCTCCACATATTCTGCCAATGCTTTGTCAGCTTCCAAAATTCTCAAAGCATTTTGCGTTACTTGCTGTTTAAAGGTTTCGATTTCATTGCGCATTTTGTTGTTTTCCTCAGAGAGTTCGGTTACTCTGGTTTCGAATTGTTTTAAGCGTTCGCAACTCCTTTGCATCTGCTGTTTGCCATTGCAGAGATTTTCTATTTCTCTGACTGCTTCGCTAAGTTTATTTTTAGCTGCATTCACATCAGCTTTTATTAAAATCAATTCCATTTCATTGTTTGCATTATTCTTCTTTTCTGTTTTTAATTCAGAGGCAATGCATTTCAAGGAAGTATCATATCCTAAAGAAGCTTTTTTTAACCGATCTTTCAACTCTTGCTCTTTCTCGTTCATATCACTCTTGGATTTTTCTAAGATGCATAATTGTTGCTGCCGCAGTTCGGCAATTTTCATTTCACTAGCTAAACTGCATGCTTGAAACTTTTCGAGCTCTACGCATTTCTCATTTAATTCTTGAGATAAATTTTCCGCTTTACTTAAACTGTCTTTCAGAGAACCTTGTAAACTATGACATGTTATATCCAAATCGTTTTTGGTAACCATTACACTCTCTATATGAATTTTTAAATCAAATATAATACTAAGCAAATCGCCTTCTTTGGCATCTTCAGAATTAGTTACAAGTTGAAATATTTTTATGATTTCCGCTCTAATTTTATCCAATTGCCGTTGTTTTAACTCACATTCATACTGCTCGGATTCCATTAGCAGTTCCATTTTTGTAAAGCTTTCTTTAAGTTTTCTTATATGTGCATTTAGCTCTGTTTGTGTACAGCTACTTGTATGCAACTCTTTCTTGTGTTCTGTCATTATAGTACTTATATTTTTCCCCATCAATTCGTTCTTTTGTTTCAAGTCAGCAATTTGCTTACCCAACAACACATGATTTTCCTTTTGGTTTAAGTCCTTTTTCTTTTTGCTTAAATCAGTGTTGGCTAGACTTCCTTCTTTTTTAAATTGTGTATTTTGAATCGCCAATTGTTCATTGTCGTATTTAATAGTTATTTCAGGGTATTTATACTGCTCAAAGTTGGTGAATTGTTTCGCAAGTTTCGCACTCAAATTTGTAGTCTTGTCGGAAAATTCTTTATCTAACTCTTGTAAACGAACAAATAAATGTTTTTCATTAGCTTTGTATTTCGTATTATTTGATAATAGCTCATTAAATTCCCGTTGTTGCAATTCTAATTTAGTTTTAAGTTGTTGAATGCTCTCATTAAGCTTTTGCTTATCCACTTGCAATGATTTTACTTCGCTGTATAGTTTTGCTTTCTCTTTTTCAATGTCAAATATATCAGTTTGTAATTTCTGAAATACCAACTCTGATTCCTGTTTAGATTTTTCCACATCCTGTTGTACTTTTTCTTTAACCGATAGATTTTCTTCAAGTTCAACAATTACATTCTTAAATTCATTTAAGTTTTGAATCAATTGTTCGTTATCTTTCTGTAAACTACGTGTTAGCTGTTCCAATTGTTGAATTGTATTCTTTTGAGTTTTATGAAATTTATAAATTTTTTCTACACAGCTATTAAAAATATTGAATTGTTCTTCACAATTTATTTGTTCATTGGCCGAATTTTCTTTGCTAAAACATTGTTTAGTTTCTGTTGAAGAGCCTACTGATGAGCCAGTAGATGTTGCATCTATGGGCAAATAAAACTCTTCGGTTAACTTCGTTAAATGAGTTACCAAACGTTTGTGTTCATATCTAACATACTTCAAATCAGCTTTCAGCTGTTGATTTTCGAGTTCTTTCTCTCTCAGCTTGACATCGACAACAGAAGCTCCTAGGTTTTCTGGGCTGCCAACACTGTTCGAATCATTAGAGTTATTACTATTACGCAAAAAGGAATTATCTAAGCAGTCGCCAGTGTTATTAAGATCGGCTTTCACACTAGCCGAACGTGTTTCTGATATAAATTGTTCTAATTCAAGCTTACTGTCGTTAAGATGTTTGATTTTTTCATCTCTTTCCTTGAAAAAAAAAAATCATAGTTAAAACTCGAAAGTGATAAAAAAAATTCGTTTGATTTACTTTTACATCGTCCGTTAATTCCTCAACTTTTAATTCTAATTCTGTAATGCGATTCATACTCAAAATAATTTCTTTTTCTGCAGAAACAAGTTTTTCTTCCAATAATGTTTTCTCATCACGTAAAGTTTGAACACTGTGTGATAAATTTAAAATCTCTTCTTCTTTTTGAGATATTTCTTTCAACAAGCGCCTTTGTACCTAAAATATAAAACATATTGAAATTAAAACGAAAAAGTTATAATATTTAAGTTAATTATAATACGAGTGAGCTATGGTTTTCAATAGGCTTTTCTGACAGATCACACATGACTTACATTAAACTTTGTTATTTTTGTTCAATACAGTTTAGAAGTCCTCATAGAAATACTCACACCATAACAGCGTCTGCAAATTGTTCAAGCTGTATTACAAAAAACTGTGATCTGTGATATTTTTCGTATGATGCGAGAAACTTTCGGCGGATATAATCGATCTACTGAACCTATTTCTACTGTCAATACCATTCTCAAATTTTAGTCCCACTTTACATTATTTTTTTATTTTTATTTATATTTATATATTTCATGCACAAGGCCCTAAGTCTTAAGCTAAATCTATACGATAAATTGTAATACGATAATTGTATAAACAGCATAAATTGTGTTTCCTAAAAAATGATACAAATCCTTCGGCAAAGATTATGGAAAGTATCACTTTGCTAGTGATAACAGCATTCATTCCCTTCAAGCCAGATTCGATTAAATCAAGAACAAAGTCTTGATTTAACCAGACGTGCAAAAACGCAGTCTCTTCCTGAGAGGAATCATTCAGCATCTGACGTGCAAAAAGAGACCCAGATATTGATTTGCTACGCAAAAAGACAAAGTTAGTTTTTTTCTAATTCACAATATGTATACCAGCAAATGATTTTTCAACATATGAATTAGCATATAATTAATGGTCATGTCTACATTTCGTATGATGGCGGTTTGTATGTTTATTGAACATTTATTTTAAAAGGTCAAATCAATTAAAATATTTTATTTATTTAATTTATTTAGATACATTATTTAGTAAAACTAAGGATAGACTAAGTAAAATGGATAATGCTAATATAGTCTATAAAATTCCATGTATGGGAAATAATCAGGAGAATTGTAATAAAGTATACATAGGAACAACGGACACGGATTGCAGGACATAAATCGGACCAAAAATATAGGCATATTAATTCACAAAAAACAACGTTATCTTCTCATTGCTCTAGCTTAAATCATTATCCTAATTTTGAAAATGTTTCAATAATAAAAACTGAGATTAATTATAAGAAACGTTATATGTTAGAAATGTTAGAGAGATTATTAACACACCTGTAGAAAAAAGAATTAATTTTAAAATGGACACAGATAATTTAGCGCATAGTTATAGGCATTTAGTTAGCAAAAAATTAGCACGTTGAATGTATATATAAGTTTTATTTGTTAGGCTATTGTTTACATTGCTTTTATACACAAAAAAAATTATGTTAATGTTAATTGTATTCTGTGAGCAACATGTGCCATGTTGATTTGCTTAAGTATAAGGTTCTAATCTTTAACAAGGCATGTGTTGGTTGCAGAATAAATTTAATTTAAATTATGTTATATTTTAATTTTTCAATTTGTTAATATTGTTAAGAATTTTTCTTTGTGTATGAACTAAAAATTTTTCTTAGTGTATGAATTTTTTATGTATAGGATTTTTTTTTTTTTTTTTGACAATAATTTTTTAATTTAAATTTTTTAACATTTAAT
This sequence comes from Thecocarcelia acutangulata, assembly GCA_914767995.1. Classification (NCBI taxonomy): domain Eukaryota; kingdom Metazoa; phylum Arthropoda; class Insecta; order Diptera; family Tachinidae; genus Thecocarcelia; species Thecocarcelia acutangulata. Next base: position 50,308,306 of record OU612095.1, on the reverse strand, counting down.
TTCTCCTGACGATGATAACAAATTGTTATCGAAATATTGAGAAATAACAATTTTTAATTGCAAAATTTTTATAAAAGAGCAAAGATCTGAAGCTGCAAAAATTAAATTTATTTTATTTATTTATTTATATATAAGCCGCAAACCTTTATTGGCCTAATTGGCAGAACTACAATATATACACCCGATTTTTTTTAACTTCATTATTTTATTTATTGAATCTACATTAAAAATGTAATGACAATAAGTATTCAAATCTTAATACTAAAAAAAATTGTGATTAAAGTCCTGCCAGTGCAATGCAGACAAAAATTTATTTTTATGCGAATATTATTTCAGAATTCAGTCATCTGTTTAGAGCTCTAATGGTAGCCAAAGTATCCCTCCTTCTCAGACGTGTATGACCACCAAAGTTAAGAATATTAACTGCAAGAGGATTTGGATGGAATTCAAGTTTGTTAATATATCTTGTCGCGTACTTCACAAATTCAGATTTCACAAAAGGTACGTTCAGATCTGCGTGGATTCGTGAGTTTTTAACGTACCATGGAGCATCTGTAATTCTACGGAGAATTTTATTTTGACTTCTTTGAATTTTTTCAATGTTAGATGCCGAGGCTGTGCCCCATAATTGAATCCCATAGCACCATATTGGCTTTAGAATCGAGTTGTACAGCAAAAGTACAACTCAAGGTCGAATTTCTGTCTATAAGCCAGTTAATTTGCACTGCTTTCAATTTCATTTGCGTTACTTTTGCCTCGATGTGCATCTTCCATGTTAATCTACGGTCCAGATGAATACCGAGGTATTTGACTTCACTGTGTTAAGGAATTACTTTATTGTTAATAGTAATGGGTGAGCATGTTTCTAGACGCAGTGCGAATGTAACATGGGCACACTTTTGTTCATTAACCTTGATTTTAAAAAGCTTGAGCCATTTCTCTAGTTTGTCTATATGTTTCTGTAAATTTATTGATGCTTGCTGGTTGAAGTGTGAATGTTGGTGCTTGTTGGCATGTCAGATGCGTAGATCAAATATAAGATAGACCCTAATATGCTGCCTTGGGGAACTCCAGCTTCAATAGGCTGGACGGGGCTTATGAAATCGCCTTCTTTTAATAAAAAAAGGCGACGATATAAATAGCTTCTTTCCAAAAGGTTATGTACGTTTGCGGGTAAGTTAAACTTTATTTTATGCATTAAGCCATCGTGCCACACTTTATCAAAAGCTTGTGAAACGTCGATGAATAAGGCAGAGCAATATTGTTTATCTTCAAATGCCTTTCTTATGACATTAACTAACCTGTGTGTTTGCTCAATGGTGCCATGTTTCGCTCTAAAACCAAATTGGTTATTAGGAATACATTCAACCTTATTAAGCATTGGATCCAACTTCGCCTTTAGCAATTTTTCGAAAAGTTTTGATATTGTTGGCAGTAGACTTATTGGACGGTATGATTCTACTTTCGTGTGATCCTTCCCTGGCTTAGGAACCATTGTTATCATGGACACCTTCCACTCTGCAGGGTAATACTCAAGTCGTAAAATAGCATTAAAAATAAAAAGAACAATTCTTTTAGCTACACGAGGCAGCTCTACGAGCATTTTGTTGCTGATTTTATCCATACCTGGAGCTTTTTTAAGGTTTAGATTATTAATAGCATTTTCAACTTCTTCAAAATTGAATCTTAAAGGCACAGGAGGACTACTAACAATAGGTGGCATTATCATTTGCATTATCAGACCTATTTGTGGTAAAAACGTTTAACAAATAAATTACCCTTTTCCGAGTCATCTCTAGCCCAGTCACCAGACGGTTCTCGCAAGGGCGGCTTACCTCTAACTGGCCTTTTTAAACCTTTAGTCGCCCGCCATAAAGAATAGTCGGACTGAGGGTCAAGACTTTACGTTTATAGAGAAGCCGTTTTTTGGTTTTCAAGCAAATTTCTTAGTTGATTTGTGCACTTACGGAGCCTTGTTTTTAGTTGCGGAGACTTGCGAAGTTGCCACTCTCGTCTAACTCTTCTTTTTTCTAACACAATTTCTGAACAATATGTTCTATTTTGAATGTTTCTGCGTGTTAAATAAACGCTAGAACCAAGTTCAGCGGCTTGTTTAAGGTTTTCGCTTAAGTTGCTTAGTGACGCATTAATATCTTCAGGTGTTCTTAAAACAATATTCTCAGTGCAATGGGTACTCAAAAATTTTTTATATTTTAGCCAATTCACTCGGGTGACAGTCCTATGCAAATTGTTAATCGGGGACCAAGTCTCCTGGGGAAAACGCACTGAAATAATCGTTGGTGAATGATCCGATGACAAGTCTAACGAAGGCTCAGCTTGCATCCATTCTACAGGGAACCCCTTTACCACTCCAAAATCAATCACATCAGGAATCTTTCGCCGGTCAGTCGGCCAGTAAGTGCGATGTCCGCTTGATATTACGTCTAAGCCCATTTTAGAAATTGTATCAAAAAGCACTCGACCCTTCGGGGTGATTAAACGTGAGCCCCAAAAAGTGTGCTTTGCGTTGTAATCTCCAGCTGCTATAAAACGAGGTCCTAATGAGTTTAAAAAACTTGAATATTGTGATTCCGTCACTGAAAATCGAGGCGGCGAATAAATCGATGAGATAACCAATTTGTAATGAAAATTTTCCACACAGACATTAGTTGCTTGGAGATAGTCCTCACATGTGTCGTTCAACAAAAAATGCTTTATCCTAGATTTTATCAAGATTGCGGAACCCCCACAAGCTATTCCACGGGGGTCTTTAGTATCATATAGTACGTAGCCGTTGATTTTGAAGAAGCTTGTTGACGTCAAGTGAGTTTCTGCAATCATCATTATATCGATCTGCTTATCCATCTGGAAGTATTCGAGTTCATTTTTGTGTTGGCGGATGCCGTTCGCGTTCCAGAAACATATTTTTAACCAAATCATTTTTTCGAAATAACCCGCAAAATGGTGGATTGCATTTTCACCATTTCCTGCATCATCGTCATCAAGACGACGTAAAAGTGTTTATAGTTTGAATAAGGGTCTGTATTGTTGCCTCAAGGTTACTGAAATTTTGATCGGGCGGTTGAGATATAGATTGTTGTTTCGGGGTAGCGAATGTAGACTTAACTACATTAGCATAAGAAATTTGTTTTTGATTTTGAACGGCTATGTCGGTGGTTGACTCTCCTGTCGGAGGAAAAGAATTATTAGAAAAAATTTGAGTCTGCTATTGTGGCTTAGAAGCAATTATTGTTTTGTTGTTCATTGAGCGCTTGAGGTGGGTGTAGACGGAGCAACCTCTATAATTATATGTGTGGTTTTCACCGCAATTACTGTATTTTTTTATATTTTAGTCGAATTTCGGCTTATTGCATTGTGCTGTACCATGGAGTTCTCCACACACAACACAAACTGTAGGCAATTTGCAGTACGCTTTAGTGTGGCCAAATTCTTGGCAGATGTGGCACTGTACGGGTCCTAAGCGCTTATGCGGTTCCTCTACGGTTATTTTTCGATGTAAAAGGTATTTTATACTGTATATTGGATGAACTTCATTCTTTTTTAAAGTCACATCTCCTGGCTCTAATTTAACCCTAAACATGGGTTGAGGGATCTTTTCACGATTTCTGATGTTTAACACATTTTTTACTTTGAATCCCTTGTCTGTCAAACCGGTGTTAACTTCATCAGTGTCTACGCAAGGGTCAATCCCTTTTATTACGACTTGAAGACCTTTAGCGCTTTTAAGCTGATAAGTATAAAAAGCTTTTTTTTTTCTTTTTAAATTCGTCAGACAGTTTTCGATAGTCATTTTCATGGTTAACCTGAATTTTAGTGCTTGATGGAGGTAACGTTAAATGTATTTTCTCCGATTACTGAAACAATTTTTCTTGCCAGCTCATTGGACGCAGATTCCCTTAAATAAATTGGTGGTGGTTTAAACGATTTTTTTGACGATCCTGTTGGCTCATCCGTTTGTAGAATAGAAAATCTGTTTTGGTCGGTTGGCCTAGCAGTGTCGGCATCTTTAGAGATTTTAGATTTGGACTCAATTTGAGCAGATTTAGGGCTTCGCTGACGTTTAGTGATGGTGATATGCCTATCCATGCCTACTTGCGCTTTTGGTTTATTGGCATTAATTAGAGTAGAAGATCTTTTATCTTCTGTTGTAACATCTATGTTAGGCGAGCCGGAACGGGAGCGGATTTTACCTCTTGTAGAAAGAAAATTGTCCAATGATTGCTTTATAGATTCATTTTTAGAAGTCCATATACTTTTGCTGGTGGAGCTAGGCTCTTTTTCAGAATTATTTCTGATGGGATCACTCATACAGAAAAAAAACTTTAATGCATAGTTTTTTCCTACTGGGTAGGTAATCTTCACGCACAATAACAATGCACTGCCACCGTACTTGTTTTATTGAAATTGATTTTATTTTTTAGTTAATGAAATGTGAGGAATTTATTTTCCCGTTGTTTTTTAAAATAATTTGTTATTGTTTTTACAATTTAATACAATATATTATTGTTTTTATATGTAAGTTTAAAAATATGTGAGCACAATGATTTTTTTTTTTTTTTTGTTTGTTCACTGTTTAATAATACGGTTGCGAGAGTCACAGAGTGAATCCGAAAATTTGATATTATATATCCGAATTTTGATATTATGTATTACAATATTTTACAGTATTTTTATCTTAAAGTTAATCGGCCACATTCATAAGAAACATTGTGTTTTCATTAAATACCAGTCCAACAAAGATCCAATACTCCTCATGATTAAAGCCATATGTTTAACCTTTGCTTTTATGTTATTCCCCTCACCATTACTTGCACAAAATCAACGTATACATTTAAACTAAATTGAATTTGAAATAGTTTCAATCATAAACTGGATAATAATATATTTTTAGAAGCACTAATAGAATATTAAAATTTTCTGTTTGAGTAAGAAATCACTGTGTTCCACGATATTGAGACCTTAACGCCAAAACCTCGGCTCATAATTAAAGTGTTGTACCTGGGGCAAATGATGCAATGCGTTCTATTAGATGCGCCGAACTGAAACTTTCGCGCTAAATAAGCTGGATATCCAAATTTAATAGTTTTATAAAAGATCATCCGTCGTAAGTCTAGGCATTGGTCAAACTCACACCCTAGGACATATGTGCGATAATTTGTTACGGAGTCTCTGACATTCAGATTGAAAATATATCGAACTACTCTATTAAAACATTTCTTCAAGCGGCTCAAATTTTCAGCCGAAAATACCTCAATCCCATACAAAAATAGCGGCCAACATATTGCCATTGCAATTTTGTACCTAATACTTTGTGGAATATAATAAGAAATACTCCTGATTCGACGCAAAGACCATGAAATCCGAGAAATAACGAGATTTATATGATTAGCAAAAATTAATTTATTATCTATAATAATCCCTAGTGACTTATATTGCTCTACAACTTGAAGTGACTCATTTCCTGGGAAAATATTGAAAGATATATTAGCACGCTTCGAAAAGAACATCGCTTTACATTTTAGCGGGTTTAGCTCAGGAAACTTTACATTCGACCACTCAACGGTCTTTTTAAGCTCATAATTTATTTGCTCTTCAAAAATATACAAGTTAGACATCCCCGATGTGGCAAGTAGCTGCATGTCATCAGCGTAAGTATAGCACGAAAAAACAGAAATATTCTGAAAAATGTTATTAATATAAATAAGAGAAAGCAGCGGTCCCAAAATAGATCCTTGCGTAACACCCCTATAAAGGCTGATTATATCTGACTGCATTTCTCCTACTTCTACTTGTCTTCGACCATAGCAACTTACAACTAGACGATGAGAAACAAAATTGGTAGAAAAGTTTTTCAATTAACCTATAAGGACAAACGGATCGAAGGCTTTACTAATATCTTGAAAAATTAATGTTGCCACTTTATTTTCGTCCAACGCCCTCCTAATACTCTCCGCCATATCTAACAAAACACCAGTTGTACTGTGATTTTTCCTAAAGCCCGATTGAAATTCAGAAATGCTCCTCGAGGACTCAAGATGTAAGAGCATCTGGTCTCTAAGAATTACTTCGAGGATTTTCAAACATACCGGGAGGATACTTATGGGACGATAATCTGTTAGTTCTTTCGGATTTTTGGTTTTAGAAATTATTTTATTAAATATTTTTTATACTTTTATTGATTTATCTATTTACATATCGCTCCTTTATTATGGCAAGAAAGATGGGCGACAGCTGACAAGGGAAGATGGACCTACTTACTGATACCAGACATCAGAGCATGGCTATCAAGAAAGCATGGCGATTTGAACTACTATATTACACAGTTTCTAACTGGGCATGGTTGTTTTAGGTCGTACTTGTACCGTTTTGGACATGACAGTACTCCGTTCTGTCCGAGTTGTGATGGTAATGTCTTGGAAGATGCTGAGCATGTGTTCTTCATCTGTCCACGGTTTAATAGTGATAGGGAATATTTAGAAACAGTCCTAGGACGTAGCATCAGTCCGAGCAGTATCGTTCCAATCATGTTGGAATCTTTGTGCAACTGGACGTACGTCTGTAGTTTTGTAAAATTGGTTTTGTTGGAACTTCGTAGGTTAGAACAGATTCGCAGCAGAATCAATGTAGTTTAGTTTAGATGTAGGGTGTATCACCTTTCCCAACCCGAGACGTAAAGCCTTGCGGCACGAGCATAATGTAAAGCTACACGCGCACTTGGCTATCGTACATGTACACTATTTTTGCTAACATATACGTGTTGGTGTACGCAACTAAATATTACAACATAACGTACATGCTTGTGATCGGTATCAAAACAAAATTTGGAGACGCACATAATTGTTATGAAAATAAAACTATGTGTTGGTTGCTTTTGAACAGTACATTGTGTGTTCGATGTGTGTATTTTCTGAACCTTGATTTTCAATGAATTGACTCTATCTATAAGGTTTCCTTCTATGTAGATATTAGTGATAGTGCAAGATCGTTTTTTACATATATGCAAAAACTCTGTTTTACGCACAGAGATTTTTGCGCCAGAATTATTACACCATTCTTTCACTGATGCAAATAGAGCGTCAAATTCATCCTGGGGATTTAAGTTTTTGTTGTGTTTACATATCAGGTATAAATCATCAGCATATATTACGTGTTTGAAAAATGAGCTGTTTCGTATAATTGTGTTTACTTTATTTGTGGTGATTAGAAACAATAATACTACAGATAAGGGGGATCCTTGTGGGATTCCATTATGTAGAGGTTGGACCTGTGAAAGGTGGTTATTTACTCTTACTCTAATTTTTCTATTTGTAAGAAAAGCCTAAATGTAATTTATGATTTTTTGTCAATCAAATGCTTTTTCAAATTCTATTGATGTTATAGAGACGTGGTTGTGATGAGAAAGAGCAGATAATAATGTGATCAAGGAATGTTAAGGTGTCAGTTGTACTTTTGGTTTGTTTGAAAGCTACTTGGCAAGTGCTTAAAAGTCTATTTTTATGTAGATACCAGGTTAGTCTTGCGGCAATAGTTTTTTCCATTACTTTTGAGAAACATGAAATAAGCGAGAGTGGTCTGTAACCTTCTACAGATGTATAGTCTTTCTTTTGTTTAGGAATTGGAATTACTGTGTGTTGTGGGAATCACAACCTCCTACGCATCATATACAACCGTGTACGAAAGTGCCAAAATGAGCATGTGCTAATGTTAACATGATTATTAATTCCTTTTTTCTTATATTGTATTGATTTAACCTAAAAATGAATTTAACTTTTTGGATTTATGGAAATAAATACAGTTATTATTTGAATAGGTTAAACCACAACAGAAATTGGCGACGAGGATCAAGGAACTATTTATTATGGCGGATGCTAAGAAAATACAAGAATTGTTGGAAGTGCAGAGTAAGCTGCTTGCATTGCTTACAGAGAACAAAGCAGAAAAAAGTCAAGAAAGTTTGATGGAAAAGTTAGCTATTGGCATAGCTGAATTTTGTCATGATCCACAAAATAATTTAACATTTGATGTATGGTATGCCCGACACGAAGATATGTTCACAGTGGATGGGAAAGAGTTGGATGAAGCAGCACGAGTACGATTGCTAATGAGAAAACTCAATTCGGTAGCATACGGAAAAATGCAACGTACATTTTGCCTAAAAATCCTAGAGACATTTCTTTCTCAGAAACGGTGAAGATATTGCAAAATATGTTTGGATCGAGAGAATCTATTTTCAGCCTGAGGTACAAATGTTTGCAGCTGGAAAAAGAAACCCAAGAGGATATAGTTACTTACGCGGCACGTGTAAATGAATGCTGTGAGAAATCTAGGCTGGCAGATATGTCAGCTGATCAAATAAAATGTTTAATTTTTGTAAAGGGTTTGACGGACAGGAAAGATGCAGAAATGCGTACATAACTATTAGCTGGGTTAGAGGATGAGTCTGAGCCAAAATTAGGAAAACTAGTCAGCACTGCGGAGCGAATGCTTATTTTGAAAAAAGACACAGTAATGGTAGAAAATCCAAGTAAAATTGTAAACGCTATTAAAGACCCAAATGTGAATAGCATTAAGGGGAAAGCGTATGTCAAAAGTAAGCAGAAAAAAATACCAAAATCGCCCTGCTGGTGAAATGCATTATGCAGAGCACTGTGAATTTAAGAGGCATAAATGCTCTCAATGTAAGCGTTTTGGACACAAAGAGGGTTATTGTAGCTCGCACAAAAGTAAACCAGTTAAGGGGGAATTTCATAATGTTAGAGAGAAATTTCAGCAATTTAAAAACAGGCCAGCAAGCAATAAAGTGCAGGTGAAAAGCATTAATTTTGCAGCGCGTCGCAAATATGTTGAAGTTTTCATCAAACCATCAACGCCAGTAACACCTACCAATAAAGGTAAACGTTTTAAACTTCAAATCGATTCTGCTTCAGACGTAACTATAATTGCCAAGGAAAATTGGCGTATGCTGGGTAGTCCGGGTGTGAAACTAAAAGACAGTCACGCTACTAGTGCTTCACAAGGAAAAATTTGGTTTATAGCTTAGTTTCCATGTGAACTTCACCTTAACGGGGAAGTGCAACAAATGAATGATTTTGTGACGGAAATAAATTCTTTGAATTTGCTAGGTACAGATGCACTTGATATTTTTAGGTTATGGGACAAGCCATTGAACAGCATTTGTTGTCAAGTAAAACATTTAAAGATGGAGATGGTTGAATCCGTCATGACAGAAATCAAACAGCGCTACTCAGATATTTTCAATACTACACCATCGAAATGCAGCAAGACAGTGGTAAAATTGTATTTGAAAGCAAATGCCAAACCGGTATTTCGAGCGAAGCGTCCAGTGGCATACGCAGTGCAGTCTTTGATAGAAGAGGAACTAAATAGACTGGAAACATTAGGTATTATAACTCCCGTAAATTTTTCAGAGTGGGCAGCACCTATAGTAGCTTGGAGAAAGCCGTCAGGGAAAGTAAGAATTTGTGGTGACTACTCTTCGGTGGTAAATGCAGCACTAGAGCTTCACCAGTATCCCTTGCATACAGCTGAAGATATTTATGCAAAGATCGCAAATAGCCATTGTTTTACACACATCGATTTGTCTGATGCTTATCTGCAGACAGAAGTAACAAAAGAGTCAGCAAAGCTACTAACAATTAACACCCACAAGGGGTTATTTACATTTAACCGACTGGCACCAGGAGTAAAAAGCGCACCATCCGCGTTTCAACAGATAATGGACACTATGTTGGCGGATATCGATGATACATCAGCATATATAGATGATATAATTATCGGTGGAAAAACATGGGAAATTCATGTACAAAATGTGTTCAAGGTCCTAACCAGGTTGCGGGAATACAACTTTCATATTAAAATGGAAAAATGCAAATTTTTTTCAAGAGAGGTTAAATATTTGGGAAATATAGTGTCACAATCTGGAATACGGCCTGACCCAGAAAAAATTAAAGCTATCCTGAAAATGCCCCCGTCTAGAAACGTAGGTGAACTTCGAGCGTTTTTAGGTTGTGTAAACTACTATGGAAAATTTGTTCATCATATGAGCGAATTAAGAGCGCCTTTGGATAAACTATTGCACAAAAATGAAAGTTTTGTTTGGTCAGCCGATTGCAAGCGTGCATTTGAGCAGTTCAAGAGCGTACTAAAGTCAGATTTGCTGTTGGCACACTATAACCCAAGCCTCCCTATAAAAGTAGCAGCATATGCATCAGGTAAAGGTATTGGGGCGTTTATATGTCATATTATGCCTGATAGTACTGAAAAGGTGATCGCACATGCTGCCTGTACATTAACGCCTGCTGAACAAAAATATTCTCAGATAGAGAAGGAGGCGCTTGCGTTAATATTTGCAGTAAAAAAATTTCATAGATATATATTTGGAAGAAAATTTATTTTATGGACTGATCACAAGCCACTACTTTCTATTTTTAGCAATAAAAAAGGTATACCAGCTCATACAGCAAATCGACTACAAAGGTGGGCACTCACTTTGATGCGTTATGATTTCGAATTGCAATATGTGAACACAAAGAATTTTGGATGCGTGGATAGTCTATCAAGGTTGGTAACTGATGGTTGTAACGAGGATCTGGTAATAGCGTGTGCAGCACTCGAGGAAGATATGTCTGAAATATTGGAAGAGCAAATTAGCAAGCTACCAGTCACAGTTAATATGGTGCAAGAGGCTACAAGCAAATGTGACGTTCTACAAAAGGTTATCAGAGCACTAAACTCAACCTGGGGAACGAATATTGAAATGGTTTTAATTCCTTACTACAGGCGAAAGGAATCGTTGAGTCTCGTGAAGGGGTGTATACTCTATGGAGAGCGTGTGGTCATACCGAAGCCGCTTCAAAATCGTGTGCTACATCAATTACACCGTGGGCATCCAGGTAAAGAAAGGATGAAATCGATTGCCAGAAGTCACGTATTTTGGCCAGGGCTAGATGAAGAAATTGCTACCTTCGTACGAAACTGTCAACCATGTGCAATGGCAACAAGAGCACCAGCGAAGGCAGTACCACAGTTATGGTCACCTGCAACCAGGCCTATGGAAAGATTGCATATAGACATAGCGGGACCATGTGATGGAATTTATTACTTAGTAATGGCAGATGCTTACTCAAAATTCCCGGAAATATTCGACATCAAAAATATATCGTCATCAGCAGTGATTGAAAAAGTAGACGAAACGTTCGCAAGATACGGAAATTGTGACACCATTGTTTCTGATAACGGCACGCAATTTATTAGTGCGCAGTTTCAAGAATTTTTAAAAATGCGTGGGGTAAGTCATGTACGCACAGCCTACTATCATCCACAATCAAATGGGCAAGCGGAAAGTTTTGTGGATACGCTGAAAAGGGCACTGGTAAAACTTAAAAATGAGGGAACGAGTGTTACGAATTTACAAACATTCCTGCAAACATACAGGTCAACGCTGAATCCAAATGTTCAAAATGGTGAAACTCCAGCGGAGGCATTTCTTAAGCGAAGAATGAAAACATCGTTAGACTTACTAAGTCCATTGCACCAAGTACAGCAAAATGTCAACACAGAAAATCAAAATAGATATGAAAAAAAAACTTAGGAAACTAGGACCGGGTCTATGCAAAAGTATATTATCGAAACGAAAACCAGTGGGCTGCCGGCACGGTTATTGAAAGAATTGGAAGGGTGAATTACAACATACGGTTAGCTCAAGGTAGAAGACTAATTCGGTCACATATTAACCAGTTGAAGCGGAGATATGAAAACGAGGGTGACAACGCAACAAGATTTCTATGCGACAGTTTTGATCTCTACAACACATCTCAAAGCCTATCTCAACCAAATTCTATGGCTTCTATGAATCAATCTCGTAGCAGTGAAACAGCGTCAATTCCGGAACAAACTGCCGTTACAGACGGTAGCCAGCCTGGATGAGTGACTACGAAATCGTTAACAGGGAGAGATGTTGTGGGAATCACAACCTCCTACGCATCATATACAACCGTGTACGAAAGTGCCAAAATGAACATGTGCTAATGTTAACATGATTATTAATTTCTTTTTTTTTCTTTCTATTGTACGCGTCAACGTGATCAGACATAATTTCTTATATTGTATTGATTTAACCTAAAAATGAATTTAATAAATGGATTTTAACTTTTTGGATTTATGGAAATAAATACAGAGTTATTATTTGAATAGGTTAAACCACAACACTGTGGTAGTCTTCCAGCTTTGTGGAATTATGCCGGAGGTAAAAACTATTTTATACAATTTATGCAGGAGTAATAATGAATTATAAGGGAGGTTGCTTTAATATTGGATATGATATTTTGTCGGAGCCCGGAGTTTTCCCTTTTAAAGAGGACAGCGTTGATTTTATTTCAAGAATTGAAATAGGTTCTTCCAAAATTTTTGATGTTTGTATCAACTCGTAATTACATGTTATGCTCATAGTCTCTTTACAGTGTTTAAAGTCATTACTGAAATTTTCATCTCTTGACTGTTTAGACCAGCTTTCTGAAAAGAGGTTGGCAATTTCAGTGGAGTCGGAGATGGGGTGGTTGTTTTTAACAATGAAGCGTATTTTTGAAGCCGAGTATGTCCGGCGAGTTTTTTGACGTTAGCCCAGATTCTATTTAGGGGAGTGAGAAGGTTAATTTCTTTAGTAAATTCTGAAAAAGACTCCCTTTTTGAGAATTTACATTTAAATTTAAAAATGCCATTCTTTTTTTTATAAGCCATTAAATTATCAGAGGTAGGGTGTTTCTTGAATTTATTGAAAAGATGTTGTTTAGAATTTCGAAGGGCTTGTAATTCGTTTGACCACCAATATGTAAATTTTTATTATTATTTTTTTTTTATTACTGAAGTGTGGAATGGAGCAGTTAGCAGCTGATTTAATTGTTTTTAAAAGCCTAGCAGCTGCTTTATTGGGGTTGTTTGTTAAAGTTCTGAAAGGTATGCTATTTAGGTAGTTTTCAAATTTAAGCCAGTTTTTATGTTGAATCTAGTGGTAGTTTTATAGTTGATTTGAGCATTAGGTATATTTTTCTGTTTAGACGGGGAAATGGTCGCTGCAGTGCAATTGGGTGTCAATATTCCAAGCTGAATAGACGCATATTTCTGGGGAAATAAAAGAAAGATCGATGTGTCAAAGTTGATCTGCTTGAAAAATGAGTTGGTATGCCATCGTTTGATAACACTAAGTTAGATTTTATTAGTATATTTTCAATTTGGTACCCTCTTTGGTTCGTTGTGGGAGATCCACACAGTTTGGAGTGGGCGTTAAAATCGCCCAATATTATAGTGTTATGTCTTCTGTTGGTAAAGATGGATGATGGCTCTCTAGTGGGTAATGCTTCCTTAAAAAAAAGGCAGCACCACCTCGTCTAATAGCAGTGCTATTTGACAGCGTGGAAGTATACCCGTTGATTCTAATGGGGTTAGTATCATGTTGACTTTCCTGCAATGCAATAATATCCGGTGAATATTCTTTAATAATTAATTGTAATTCATGTAGATTATTATAGAAACCATTTATATTCCACTGTAAGATTTTTATATCCATGGTGAAGAGTAAAATATTTATTTAAAATTCCATGTCGGACATGGATGAGTCTATTTCAGATCTCCTATTGGTGGTTTTGCAGGGGTTAAATTTTAGAGATGTGCTTGACTTTTGAGGTAGTTTTGTATATTTTTCTTTATTTTGCTGTTTTATTGTCGTAGTTGATTTTTTTACTCGTGTGTTACTGATTGACTGAGTCTGTTCGTTTACGATAGGCATTTGATTAGGTGATTGAGCGTTATAGTCACCAGCCGCTAAAAATCGAAGACCAAGTGATAGAAAAAATGTGAATACTGATTTTCTGTTACTGAAAATCGTGGTGGTGAGTAAATCGAGGATATAACGATTTTATCATGCAAATGTTCAATACATATGTTTGTTGCTTGGAGATACTCCTCACATGTCTCGTTTAGCAAATAGTGCTTAATTCTAGTTTTCATTAAAATTGCCGAGCTTCCGCCAGATCTTCCACGGGGATCTTTAGTATCATATAGTGTGTAGCCATTAATTTTGAAATAGCTGTTAGTTGTCAAATGGGTTTCAGCAATCAACATTATGTCGATTTGCTTTTCCATAAGGAAGTGCTCAAGTTCATTTTTGTGTTGGCGAATGCCGTTTGCGTTCCAGAAACATATTTTTAACCAATTCATTTTGTTAAAATTGCCTGCAAAATGGTGGATTGCATTTTCAGCATTTCCTGCATCATGTTCGTCATGGAAACCGTAAATGTATTTATAGATTGAACAAGAGTCTGCACAGTTGCCTCAAGATTGCTAAAATTTTGGTCGGAGTTTTGAGGCTAGGGCTTCTGATTCAAATTTGGTTTATCGGATTTTACCACATTCGCATAAGAAATTTGTTGGGAGTTTTGCACGTTTATATGGCTGGTTGGCTGGCGTACCTGGAGAAATTTGGTTGTAGAAATGGTGTTTGACTGCTGGGGTGGCATATTTAAAATCAATGGCTTATTTGTCATTGACCTCTTGAAGTGAGCGTAGACAGGGCAACCCCTGTAGTATGCAGTGTGGTTACCTCCACAGGTACTGCATTTTTTAACGCTCGCGTCAGTCTTAGGTTTTTTGCACTGTGATGTACCGTGAAGTTCACCACACACAACGCAAACTGCGGGCAACTTACAATAGGCCTTAGTATGGCCAAATTCTTGGCAGTTGGCATTGAACGGGCCCTAAACGCTTATGAGGCTCCTCAACGTAAACCTTACGATGCAAAATATATTTAAGGTTGTAAATTGGATGCACTTTATTCTTTTTTAGCACAACATCTCTTGGTTCCAATTCAACCCTAAACATGGGTTGAGGAATTTTTTCACGGTTTCTGATGTTTACTACATTTTTAATTTTAAAGCCATTGTCTTCTAATCCGGTTTTGACGTCATTCGTATCTACAAAAGGGTCAATCCCTTTTATAACGACCTGAATACCTTTGGCACTTTTAAGATGATATGTGTAAAACGATCGTTTTTCCTTCTCCAGAACGTCAGACAATTTTCGGTATTCATTCTCGTGGTTGATCTGGATTTTGGTTTCATTGATGCTGCCGTGCTTAGCCGATGTTACATTAAAAGTGTCTTTGCCGATTGCCGTAATAAGTTGTTTTACCAACTCACTAGAAGTAGGCTCTCGCAAATATATTGGAGGCGGCTTAAAGGTTTTTTTAGGTATTGCTGGTTCATCAGTCTGAAGGATAGCAAACCTATTACTATCCATTGTCGTGGTGGTCTTATCATCTTTGGGGATTTTGGACTGAGATGACATTTGAGCGGATTTGGGGCTTCGCTGCCGTTTAACCACGGTTACATACCTATACATGCCTACTTGTGTTTTCGGCTTATCTGCAATAACTGAACTGGTAGATGGTTTGTCGTCTGTTGTAACAACTATATGTCGTGAACACGAGCGCGTGCGGTTTCTTTCTCTTAGCGACAACAGATTTTCCAATGATTTTTTCAAAGGCTCCTCCTCAGAAATCCAAGGACTTTTTCTAGTGGAGCAGAGCTCTTTCTCAGAATTACATCTGATAGGTACACTCATGCAGTTTTAATTAAATTTTTTTATTTTCACTTTAAAATGTATAACGGTAAATGTCACAGTTTTTTTTAGTATAAAATCACTCTTTTTCAATTATTCCCGTTATTACTTATTCCGGTTTAATTTTAAACTCCGATCAAAAACAACACGTCCGTTCACTATTGAAGCTAAACTCCGAATGATATGCCCTAACTTGTAACATTTTTTGCATTGGACAGTGTTGGGTATATATGGCTCAACCTTGCAGTTAAGGAAACCAATTTTAATTTCAGCTGGCAGTTTAAATATGTTGAAGCTTAAAATGTGTAATGACGTATTGATCGTTTTGTTGTCCACAAACCTTTTAATTTTCTTACATTCAATTACTCCTTGGTCTTTGAGACCTTCAATAATTTCTTGCTCCGATAGATTTTTAAGACTTGGTGCGAAGATTACTCCTTTAATTGTATTAAGGGTTGGATGTAGGAAGCATTCTACTTGGCAAGTGCCCACTAGATTTTTAGTTTTAAGAAACTTGTTGGTTTGCGCTAAGATTTTAGTTAGAATCAGTAAGTTACCATCCTTAGTAAACGATATTTTACTTGGTGTTTCGCTCGAAATTCCCTCTAATGCTTTAGAGATAATAAATATATTAAGATTTTGGATGGGTTTTTCTTGATTTTTGCTTTTCATAACTATAAATTTGGGGCACTGGTGATTAGCGTAGTGTATGTTTGCTTCATTTGTCCTTATTGGTGGAAAATTAGACGAGTTGTAGACATTTATATAGGTGTTGTTTTTTTTTCGTTTAGGTGATGGAGTTCTTTTTTGCTTGTCAAGGATGGAATAAAAGTTTCCCCCGGAGGAGGAGGCCATATCCAAAGTGTTTTAATTTTACAGATAAATATTTTAATCGATTTTAGCAGGTATTGGAAATAACCAAAAGGAAAGAAAAAAATTTTTTTTACAGTAATTTAAGGCGAGAGTGAAATAGATGCACGATAACTGTTAAATAATTAAAAGAGGAGAGATTTAAGAAATCGAACTGTATTCAATGAGAACTTGATGTCGACTGTTTAAATTATAGTCTTTAGGCATAGACATGGCAGTTGCACATTAAGAGACAAAGACAGATAGATGCCTTGTTGGGCTAGTTGCATTTTAGTTTCATTTGGAAATTTATTTGAGTAAACTCAAATAATTAATTAAAACTGTCGGATATTTTGAATAGGGGTAATTTATTAGAAAAAAAATCAAGTATGTCACCTTGCCTGTTATTGCTTTGAGGTACATTAACCATTGGAAAAACTAAGTCCATGTTATAAGCTTTCAGTTTTCCGTTTAAACTAGTACCTCAACAGTAAGAACTTAAGCTCTAACAGGTCTGTTATTAAAATCGCCATCTATTTTATATTTTCCTCTTCCAACAAGCTTATGAAATTAATATTATTTTTTATGGGTGTTTTAGTTGCAGTTTTTTGTTACTTCGTGATTGTTATTGCATAGTTATTGAGTTACTCTTAATAATCGTTATACGTATTAAATTCAGCTAAATAAAATAAGAATAAATTAAATTTCGACAAAACATTTAATACGCTCTTGTTTTAAAATTAGACTTCTTACCTGTTTTTCTTCACCACTGCTACTTGTTGGACCTTCATTGGTTTCAATAAAAATGTAATTTTTTAAATCCTGCATTTGTTGTAAAAGCTCCTTATGATCATTATCTGAAATAAAATAAATTATAGAACCAAAATTACATAGCGTTTTTTTTAGAGTAAGTGTACGCAAATCTTGATATAAACGCTTGATCCATTCAGCAAATAAAAATCGCGTTAAACCAGATCCTTATATATTATATATCCTGTGGATACGTTTTACAATTTAAAAATAATGCAAAAATTGAAATATATATGTACTAAATAATACAGAGCCATTAAAAAATTGTCTATAAATAAATAGGCAAAAGCAAACCTTCACTTTAGGACGCAGCATATACATACATACTTATCGGTTCAGTATCAAGGTGTAAATAGTTAATTAATTTGTTAACATCACACACCAAAATTACACATGTGTGTGGCATTTGCTATTCTTATTTTGCAACTTGTTTTATACGTACACACGAGTGGAGTGGATTTATATTTTTTTCTTCAAAAATATGGTTTTGCGAGTCATTTTTACGATTTTTGTATAAAGTAAATCGTTGTTTGCACATTTTGGCTGGCGTTTGAGGGGTGTTAAAATTAACAATCGTGTTTAACACTTCTAAGAGATAAGTAAGTCACTTAAACGACTGCTGGACAGATTTTTTCACAATCCACTGGATTGCAAAATCAATGTTTTCTGCCCTACTCAAAATCGTCTTTTACGTGTGTGGGCGATCGTTAAGAATTTTACTATTATGTTTACAAAAGATTTGCATTAGTTATGTTCCTTTGCTAAAATTGTTTACAAATTTGTAACAATTGTTACTAGAAAGCGTTCATTAACCCAAAAAAATTGCAACAAGAGAGTATCAAAAGAGCGTAAAAAATTGAGAGACAGAAAAATTCTTGCAAGTTTTTACAAGTAAAATTTTTACTTGTAATAATTATTCAAACCGCTGATTTGCGTTTGTGTTTACAAAATAATATTTCTGAATTAAGCTAAAAACAAAAATATTTTGGCAAATTTAAGAAATTGTAAATGTATGTAAACTATCAAAACGATAAAAAGTAATTAAAAGATAACAAATTTATTTTTGTGTAACTTAGGAACAATAGAGGCAAAGTAAGACGTCTAATCGAAGTGAACTAAGCAACACAGTAGTCTGGCAGATCAGTGGCAAAGGATGTTCCGGAAAATTTACTTGCTTGAATGTGTTTAAAACCTTTAGGGGAGCAATAAAATTGACACTTAGATCCTTCCATTTTTAATTATATTAATATTTTTTCTAGTTTTAACCTCTGAAATATTTTTGTTTCTTTAATTTTTACAGACCAGTCGTTATTTTTAGACCAGTTGTTATATTTTGTATTGTACCTAACTACTCGGTATTTTACACTTTGAAATTAATTTGAAGTAAAAATGCTATGTATATAAAGCGGCCCATTCACGTTTCAATACAATTGTCAATTGAGTCTTTCAATTGAATTGGTTCTTGGCCCCACACTTCATAAGCTGAATTGAAAGATTTTCATCCAACTATCAGATTCAATGAAATTAAAGACAATTTTAAAAATATTTAACGTTTTCTTTGCAAAATAAAAATATAAATATAAATTTTGACAGCTCATTAGGAGACTCGATCACACACAGCACAGTCGAATTGAGAGACCTACTACCCAACTTGAATAATCAAAATCGTTTGATTTTTCTTCAACCAACTCGACAATTCTCAAACTAATCTATTTACAAAACCATACACGTCTTGATATGCACAACAACCAACTCAGTTGCCAATTAAGTTGAAACTTGTAAAAGTAGATAATCACCCTAAAAGTGTTTAGCGTATTTCGACTATGCCTAGTACTAGATTAAATAAAATTTTTAAACTTATCATTATTATACCCTTCACAAAAATGTAAAGGGTATATATAAGTTTGTGATTCCGTTTGTAATTTCTACAGTTTTTTTTTGCGACCCTATAAAGTATATATATTCTGAATCAGAATTAATGGAAAAGTCGATTAAGCGATGTCCGTCTTTCTTTCACCATTCTTTTACCCCATCGATTCATGGGTTTGCTATTGAAATTCAGTAATATCGGTCCACGTATAGCTGAGGTATATTCAAAATTCCGAAAAAAGCCATTTTTTTTTGCAGTTTTGTATGAAAATTTTTGAAAACAAAAGTTGTTCGTTTTGCTTCAAACTTCACACACTTATTAAGCATAGTGACTAAAAGACAAAAAATTTTTTTTTCAGATATCGGTCCATATATACCCGAGATATAGCCCAAATCGGATTTTAATGAAAATGTTGCATAGGCGAAGCTAAATAACTTTTTTTTTTGCTCAAAAGCAGTTCTGGTAATAAAATTAGGTTACATAAATATGGAAAATGAAAATTTCCGATATCGGTCCATATATACCCGAGATATAGCCTATACCGGGGTTGTCATGAAAATGCCGCGCAAGCGAATTTAAACAACTTTTTTGTGCTCAAAAGCAGTTCTGGTAATGAAATTAGGTTACATAAATATGGAAAATGAAAATTTCCGATATCGGTCCATATATAACCGAGATATAGCCCAAATCGGGTTTTTCATGAAAATGTCGCGTAAGCGAACTTAAACAACTTTTTTGTGCTCAAAAGCAGTTCTGGTAATGAAATTAGGTTACATAAATATGAAAAATGAAAATTTTCGATGTTGGTCCATATATACCCGAGATATAGCCCAAATCGGGTTTTTCATAAAAATGTCGCGTAAGCGATCTTAAACAACTTTTTTTTTGCTCAAAAGCAGTTCTGATAATGAAATAAAGATATATAAGTATGGAAAATGAAAATTGTCGATATCGGTCCATATGTACCCGAGATATAGCCCAAATAGGGTTTTTCATGAAAATGTCGCGTAAGCGATCTTAAACAACTTTTTTTTTGCTCAAAAGCAGTTCTAGTAATGAAATAAAGTTATATAAGTATGGAAAATGAAAATTGTCGATATCGGTCTATATATACCAGAGATATAGCCTATAATGGGGTTTTCATGAAAATGCCGCGTAAGCGAACTTAAACAACTTTTTTGTGCTCAAAAGCAGTTCTGGTAATGAAATTAGGTTACATAAATATGAAAAATGAAAATTTCCGATATCAGTCCATATGTACCCGAGATATAGCCCAAATCGGGTTTTTCATGAAAATGTCGCGTAAGCGATCTTAAACAACTTTTTTTGTGCTCAAAAGCAGTTCTGGTAATGAAATTAGGTTACATAAATATGAAAAATGAAAATTTCCGATATCGGTCCATATATACCCGAGATATAGCCCAAACCGTGTTTTTCATGAAAATGCCGCGTAAGCGAACTTAAACAATTTTTTCGCCTTAAAGCAGTTCTGGTAATAAAATAAGGTGATATAAATATGGAAAATGAAAGTTTTCGATATCGGTCCATATATACCCGAGATATAGCCTAAACCGGGTTTTTCATGAATACGCGGCGTAAGCGAACTAAAACAACTTTTTTTGCTTAAAAGCAGTTCTAATAGCAAAATAAGGTTATATAGGTATGGAAAATGAAAATTTCCGATATCGGTCCATATATACCCGAGATATAGCCTAAACTGCGGTTTTAATGAAAATGTCGCGTAAGTGAACTTAAACATCTTTTTTTGCTTAAAAACATTTCTGGTAATGAAATAGGGTCATATAAATATGGGAAAAGAAAATATCCGATATCGGTCCATATATACTCGAGATATAGCCTGACCGATTTTTCCAATAACATTTTTTTTTGCTGAAAAGCAGTTCTTGTTATGAAAGAAGGTTACGAAAATAGAGAAAATTAAAATTTCTGATATCGGTCCATATATACCCGAGATATAGCCTAAATCGGGTTTTTCATGAAAATATCGCGTAAGCGAACTTAAACAATTTGTTGTGCTCAAAAGCAGTTCTGGTAATGATATAAGGTTATATAAATATGGAAAATTAAAATTTTCGATATCGGTCCGTATATAGCCGAGATATAGCCTAAACCGATTTTTCCATTAAAAAATTTTTTTTTTTTTTTTTGCTGAAAAGCAATTCTCGTTATAAAAGAAGGTTACTAAAATACAGAAAATAGAAAATTCCGATATCGGTTCATTTATAACCGAGCATATTTAGGTCACATTTTTAATATACTATACATATTCGTGACTATCGTGAAGGGTATTTTAGATTCGGCCCAGCCGAATATACTACACTCTTACTTGTTCTATAACAAGCCGTACTCAATAAACGCCGGTCACGACAATGCTGAATATAAATGATCATAATCACATTATTTTAATAATATACATATATGTATAATTTGTCCAAAAAACATAAGGTTATGTTTTATTTAATTTTTACATCCTACTTTTCGTTTTATAATCCCAACTTCTTCAGAAATGTTTTTATAAATACAATAAAAATATTCCTGAAGAAGTTGAATTATCCAACAAAATGTAGGATGTAAAAATTAAATAAAACAATTCCGTAGTTTTATTTCGAAAAGAAAAACGACATAAAAAGCCTACTAAACTAAGCATAAATTAAAATTCAACAATAGGTCGAATAAACATACATTGCAAAGTAAATTAAATATAAATATAATATATATATACCTATACATAACAACACTACTCTGACTTGCAAATTTTAGCTAGTAAAGTGTTCATTTACTTTTGCACATTTTTGAGATTAATTTTAAAAAATTTCTTGTTACTCTCTCGTTGCTAATTTTTACTAGTAAAGTAAATGAACCCACCTATTAACAAGTAATTTTTCTTATTTAAAGTTTAGTTAGTCTATAAGTGTAGACGTCTTAGGAGCGGTGAGTGATTTTTTGTTTATAGATTGAAAAAAAAAATACATATTTATAATGCTATCAAGCAAAGCAATAAGATTAAAAAGCAAGCGAGAAATTAAAAAAAAAAATTATAGAATAAATAGTTCTAGTGGAGGAAACATTTTCCGATGGTGAAGACAGTTCTGTTGTGGATCGAAAATATTTTTCAATTGTAAAACAATGCTCACCCAAGAAGTGATAGCCCTCAGAAATGAAGTACGTTAATTGATGAAGTCTATGTATTGTGGGGATGACAAAACCAGTTTAGTGCACACTTTACCTCTTGAAACTCGAAATCGTTAACTGCTTCATATAAAAAAGTTAAACAGAACGGTGATAATGTCATGCAGTTGGTATGTTTATCATCTACAAAAGTATTTATACCGAAGTACACGCATAAGTAATTATATATATATATATATATATATATATATATATATATATATATATATATATATATATATATATATATATATATATATATATATATATATATATATATATATATATATATATATATATATATATATATATATATATATATATATATATATATATATATATATATATGAATTTTTTCAATGTTTGAAGTGGAGGCGGTGCCCCATAGTTGAATTCCATAGCACCATATAGGCTTTAGAATTGCGTTGTATAATAAAAGTTTGCAATCCAGCTTCAATGTCGAATTTCTGCCCATAAGCCAATTTAGTTGCGCTGCTTTTAACTTAAGCTGAGTAACTTTCGCATCGGTGTGAGATTTCCACGTTAACCTACGGTCGAGATGAATACCAAAGTACTTGACTTCATTTTGCTGCGGAATAGGTGAATTGTTAATTTGGATAGCTGAATATGTTTGTTTACGCAATGTGAATGTAACGTGAGTACATTTTTGTCATTAACTTAAATTTTCCAAAGTTTTAACCATTTTTCTAATATTGAAATATACTCCTGCAAATTTCGCGAAGCTACTTGATAGTTTTCATGTACGCTGCAGAGTGCAGTGTCATCTGCAAAAGTTGAAGTGTGGATTCCGGCTCTCGTTGGCATGTCTGAGGCGTAAATCAAATATAGAGTAGGTCCTAGAATGCTTCCTTTGGGAACTCCTGCCTCGATTGGCTGTAAGGGGCTTATAAAATCGCCTTTTCTGATAACAAACTTCCGGCTGTATAAGTAGCTTTCCAGAAGCTTGTGAGTGTTTGCAGGCAGGTTCAACTTTATTTTGTAAATTAATCCCTCGTGCCACACTTTATCAAAAGCTTGGGAAATGTCAATGAATAAAGCTGAACAATACTTTTTGTCTTCAAAAGTCTGTCTTATGACGTTGACTAGTCTGTGCGTTTGTTCTATAGTGCTATGTTTAGCCCGAAAGCCAAATTGGTGATCAGGGATGCATCCTATATTGTTTAATAATGGTGTGAACTTCGCCATTAACAATTTTTTGAACAGTTTTGAAATTGTTGGCACTAGATTTATTGGTCTGTATGATTCTACTTTAGTGGGATCCTTCCCTGGTTTGGGTATCATAGTAATCATAGACACCTTCCACTCTGCAGGATAATACTCAAGGCGTAAAATAGCGTTAAAAATAAAAAGAATTCTTCGAGCTACACAAGGTAGCTGCTCAAGCATTTTACCAGTAATTTTATCAATACCTGGAGCTTTCCTGGAGTTTGTGTTACAAATAACATCTTCAACATCTTGAAAACTAAGTCTCAAAGACATAGGGGGTCTAACAGCGTATGACGGTAGTTCAGCTGAATTATTCGCTGTATCATTTGTGGTAAAAACATTTCTCAAATGATTAACATACAACATCCGCTTTTAAGAATCGCTTCTTGCCTAATCTCCAGTTAAAGTTCGCAAGGGTGGCTTACCTTACCAGACCTTTTGTCGCTTTCCATAGAGAATAGCCGGATTGAGGGGTACCATCAAGACGTTCCAGATAGTTTTTAAGGGAAGCCATTCTTTGGATTTCAAGCAGATTTCTTAACTGAGTTATGCACTCTCGTAGCCTGCTTTTAAGCTGGGGAAACCTGCGAAGCTGCCACTCTCTTCCAACTCTTCTTTTTTCTGTTAGAAGTTGTTCAATTTCAAACGAATATGTTCTATTGCTCATATTTCTGGATGTTATATGACTAGTGTTCAGAAAATTCGTCAATCGACACATATATATCCTCAGGCGTTCTCAAGGCAATATTTTCTGTGCAATGTGTACTCAAATATTTCTTATATTGTATCCAATTAACTCGAGTGACGGTCAACGCCAAGTCACAAACCGGAGAGCCAACCCCTTGGGGGAACGAAACAGAAACTATAGTTGGTGAGTGATCTGATGACAAATCTAATGAAGGCTCCACTTGCATCCATTCTGAAGGAAAATTTTTTGTTACCCCAAAATCTATAACGTTTGTGATCTTGCGTTTGTCTGACGGCCAATAAGTAGGCTGTCCACTTGAAATCACACCTAAGCCCATTTTGGAAACGGTGTCAAAAAGCACGCGGCCTTTAGGGGTAATTAAACGTGATCCCCAAAAAGTGTGTTTAGCGTTATAGTCGCCAGCCGCTAAAAATCGAGGCCCAAGTGATTTGAAAAAATTTGAATATTGGTTTTCTGTTATTGAAAATCGTCTCGGTGAGTAAATCGAGGAAATAACGATTTTTTCATATTTTTTCCATATACATATATATAATCTCATTTTATTACCAAAACTGCTTTTGAGGCAAAAAAAAGTTGTTTCAGTTCGTTTACGCGACATTTTTATGAAAAACCCGATTTGGGCTATATCTCGGGTATATATGGACCGATATCTGAACACTTTTTTTTGCCTTTTAGTCACCATGCTTAATGAGTATGTGAAGTTTGAAGCAAAACAAACAACTTTTTTTGTCAAAAATTTCCATACAAAATTGCAAAAATTCCTGGCTTTTTTCGGAATTTTGAATATATCTCAGCTATACGTGAACCGATATTACTGAATTTCAATAGCAGTAACTTAATTTTTTTAAGACAACATCTATTGCTTCCAATTTTCATGGTTTCTAACATTTACTACATTTTTTATTTTAAAGCCTTTGTCTTCTAATCCGGTTTTGACATCATCCATGGACCTGGAAACATTTTGCACTTTTAAGTTCATAAGTGTAAAGCGATCTTTTCTGATTCTCCAGAATGTCGGACAATTTTCGATAATCATACTCATGGATGACCTGCATTTTTTTACGTTGAAAGTGTATTTGCCGATTGCCATAGTAAGCTGTTTAGCCAGCTCATTAGAAGTAGGCTCTTGAAAATATATTGGTGGCGGTTATGTTTTCTTGGGTTTTGAGGGCTCATCTGTTTGAAGAATAGCAAATCTATTGCTATCCGTTCTCAAAGTCCTATTATCATCTTTAGATATTATCGATTGAAATGATATTTGAGCGGATTTGGGGCTTCGGTGACGTTTAGCCACAGTTTCATAACTATCCATGCCTACTTGTGTTTTCGGCTTGTCTGCAATAACTAAACTGGTAGATGCTTTGCCGTCTGTTGTAACAACTACATATATGTGGCGAACACGACCGCGTGGGGTTTCTTACTCTTAGCGACAATACATTATCCAATGATATTTTCGAAGATTCCTCATCAGAAATCCAAAGGCTCTTTTTCAGAATTACATCTGTTAGGTACACTCATGCAGTTTTTTGTTTTATTTCCACTCTAAAATATGTAACAATAAATGTTACAAAGTTTTTCTTTTATATAAAATCACTCTTTTCACTTATTCCGGTTTTATTTTTTTACTTTCTGATCAAAAAGAAACTTGGTTTTTTCACACATAAATATTTTTATTTTTTTTTTTAACTTTATTATTTGATTTATTGAATCTACATAAGAAATGTAATGACAATAAGTATTCAATTCTTAATACTAAAAAAAAAATTGTGATTAAAGTCCTGCCAGTGCTGGACAAAAATTTATTTTACGCGAATATTATTTCAGAATTCAGTCATCTGTTTAGAGCTCTAATGCTAGCCAAAGTATCCCTCCTTCTCAGACGGGTATGACCACCAAAGTTAAGAATATTAACTGCAAGAGGATTTGGATGGAATTCAAGTTTGTTATTATATCTTGTCGCGTACTTCACAAATTCAGATTTCACAAAAGGTACGTTCAGATCTGCGTGGATTCGTGAGTTTTTAACGTACCATGGAGCATCTGTAATCCTACGGAGAGTTCTATTTTGACTTCTTTGAACTTTTTCAATGTTAGATGCCGAGGCTGTGCCCCATAATTGAATCCCATAGCTCCATATTGGCTTTAGTATCGAGTTGTACAGCAAAAGTTTACAATCAAGCTTCAAGGTCGAATTTCTGCCTAGTAGCCAGTTAATTTGCACTGCTTTCAATTTCATCTGCGTTACTTTTGCCTCGCTGTGCGACTTCCATGTTAGTCTACGGTCAAGAGAATACCGAGGTATTTGACTTCACTGTGTTGAGGTATTACTTTATTATTAATAGTAATGGGTGAGCATGTTCCTAGGCGCAGTGGGCACACTTTTGTTCATTAACGTTGATTTTCCAAAGCTTGAGCCATTTCTCTAGTTTGTCGATATGTTCCTGTAAGTTTATTGATGCTTGCTGGTGGTTACTATGTATGCTAAGGAATGCTGTATCATCTGCAAATGTTGAAGTGTGAATGTTGGTGCTTGTCGGCATGTCAGATGCGTAGATCAAATATAAAATAGGCCCTAATATGCTGCCTTGGGGAACTCCAGCTTCAATATGCTGGGCGGGGCTTATGAAATCGCCTTCTTTTATTATAAATTGGCGACAATATAAATAGCTTTCCAAAAGGTTATGTACGTTTGCAGGTAAGTTAAACTTTATTTTATGCATTAAGCTATCGTGCCACACTTTATCAAAAGCTAGTGAGACCGTCGATGAATAAGGCGGAGCAATATTTTTTATCTTCAAATGCTTTTCTTATGACGTTAACTAGCCTGTGTGTTTGCTCAATGGTGCCATGTTTCGCTCTAAAACCAATTTGGTGACTAGGAATACATTCCTCCTTATTAAGCATTGGATCCAACTTCGCCTTTAGCAATTTTTCGAAAAGATTTGAAATTGTAGTCAGTAGACTTATTGGACGATATGATTCTACTTTCGTGTGATCCTTCCCTGGCTTAGGAACCATTGTTATCATGGACACCTTCCACTCTACAGGGTAATACTCAAGTCGTAAAATAGCATTAAAAATAAAAAGAACAATTCTTTTAGCTACACGAGACAGCTCTACGAGCATTTTGTTGCTGATTTTATCCATACCTGGAGCTTTTTTAAGGTTTAGATTACCAATAGCATTATCAACTTCTTGAAAATTGAATCTTAAAGGCACAGGAGGTCTACTAACAATAGGTGGCAACTCATTTGCATTATCAGACCTATTTGTGGTAAAAACGTTTAACAAATAAATTACCCTTTTCCGAGTCATCTCTAGCCCAGTCACCAGACGGTTCTCGCAAGGGCGGCTTACCTCTAACTGGCCTTTTTAAACCTTTAGTCGCCCGCCATAAAGAATAGTCGGACTGAGGAGTACCATCAAGACTTTCTAAATACGTTTATAGAGAAGCCGTTTTTTGGTTTTCAAGCAAATTTATTAGTTGATTTGTGCACTCACGGAGCCTTGTTTTTAGTTGCGGAGATCTGCGAAGTTGCCACTCTCGTCTAGCTTTTCTTTTTTCTAACACAATTTCTGAAGAATAGGTTCTATTTTGAATGTTTCTGGGTGTTAAATAAACCCTAGAACCAAGTTCAGCGGCTTGTTTAAGGTTTTCGCTAAAGTTGCTTAGTGACGCATTAATATCTTCAGGTGTTCTTAAAACAATATTCTCAGTGCAATGGGTACTCAGTACAGTGATGCCAGGTCAAGATTTTTTACCAATTTGTAAAATTTTTAACAAAATACGATTTGAAGCCTTTTCTCGAAAAATTAGAACACTTGAGAATTCTGATGATTTAAAAATTATCGAAGTATTTGTTAAAATTCCAATTCTTTTATAAAATTCATTAACTATTATTTGCATATGTATGTGATAATTAATAATTTTATTTAAAGTTTGTTTAACTTCACTTGTATGTATGTACTTATATATACATATGTATATACAGGGTGGCGCAAAAATAACCTTACGATGTTTTTTGGCTGCAATTGCAAAAATGAAAAACTTCTTCTTGTGAATTATTTTTATTTGGTCTTTTAATTTTTTTACATCAAGTCGAGAATATGATGTCATTTAAATAGCCGCGGCCACAGTTGATTCTCATTTGAGCCCTTTTTATAGCATTTTCCATCACATTGGCCAAAACTTCCGGCGATAGGTCCTCACATTCTTGACGGATATTGTCTTTAAGAGCTGCAAAAGTCTGAGGCTTGTTGACATAAGCCCGCGAAATTAAAAAGCCCCACAAAAAGAAGACTGCAGCAGTCAAATCAAGCGATCTTGCTGGCCAGTGTAAATCGCCAAAACGGGAGATTAGGCGCCCGAGAAATGCATCCTTCAGCATATCGGTTGTGACACGTGCAGTGTGTGCGGTAGCACCGTCCTGTTGGAACCACATGTTTTCCAATCCCAATTCATCATGTTGCGCTCACCATTCACAGTAACCGTTTGGCCCGCGACGTCTTCGAAGAAAAAAGGTCCGATGACTCCTCCAGCGAAAACAGCGTGGGTTCCACGCGGATTTTCAGTGCCCCGGAAGCGTAAATATTGCTTATTTACGTACCCGCTAAGATGGAAATGGGCCTCATTACTCATGACTATTTTTGATGAAAAATCATTTTCCTCTTGGGGTCAAATAAATAGTCACCAATATTACATTGTTTATTAACGTGTATTTCGCATGTGTTTACTACACAAATGTCAAAACAGAACTGACATTAGGAGCTAATCGCAAAAATTATAGCATTTTGCGCCACCTTGTATTATTCATTTTGTACATATGCATTTGTTTTTTTTTTATTTATTTTTTTTTAATTTTATTTTTTTAATTTAGTCACATTGTAATGTAATAGGTGGATTTTTCTTACAATATCATTTGCAAAGTAAATAGTCAAGGCCTGAAGACTCTGAAAGTACCCGTTTTCTTAGTCACAATGTAATCATTTACACACGTACTGGTTAGGTAGCAAGTTCGGAAGAAATGGGCGAGGATCTTGTTTCATTAGACGAACCGCTTACAGTATCATAAACAAAATTTTATATACCGATACTTAAGTACATCACTTAAGTACAATCACTTAACAAAATTGGCACAGGCTTACTACCCACCCAACCGTGTTTTCTTTATTGGCTAGATAAATAAAATGTATGACAGAAAGCCCTACCACAATTCACCTTTTTTATCTACGTCCCTGTAATCCTACAAAAATAGAGCATGTACATTTTCGTAATGACACAAGAATGATCAATTTTATTCATTTCTCAAATTTAATGGTATTAATGTTAAGAGAAAATTCAATAAAGTAATACATTTCATTGATACATTGATACATAACTTCCTTATTTTTGAACAGACTCAATACGATTATTGTGGACCCCAAATAATGCTACCGTATTCTAAAATTGGTCTAACGAGTGAGATGAAAAGACTTTTTGTGATAACGGGATCATTAAATTCCTTTGCACATCTTTTAATAAAAGCCAGTACACTGCAAGATTTATTTACAGCAATCGTTATATGCTGAACAAAATTGAGTTTCGCTTCTAGCAATATTCCTAAGCTCATTACAGAGTCTACGAAGAAATTTAATGTTATAAATTGGGAGAGTTCCATTCTTTTTGAGAACATCACCTGATTAGATTTCATTCCTAAACATGGGTGGAGGGATCTTTTCACGGTTCCGCATATTTATGACATTTTTCTATTTTAAAGCCTTTATCTATCAATTAAGTCAACCTCATCCGTGTCTACAAAAGGGTCAATACCTTTTATAAAAACCTGAAGACCTTTAGCACTTTTAAGCTGATAAGTGTAAAATCTTTTCTCTTGTTCCAAAATGAAGGTGTCCTTACCAATTGCCGTAATCAGTGCTTTTACCAGCTCACTAGAAGTAGGCTCTCCCAAATATATTGGTGGCGGTTTAAATTTATTTTTTTTTATGTACTTGGCTCGTCAGTATGAAGGATAGCAAAGCTATTACTTTCCGTTTCCGTAGTGGTTTTATCATCTTTAGATATTTTCAATTGAGATGATTTTGATTGGATTTGGGGCTTCGTTGATGTTTAACCACGGTTACATATCTGTCCATGTCTACTTGTGTTTTTGGCTTATGTGCAACAATTAAATTGGAAGATGGTTTGTCTTCTGTTTTTAACAACTGTATGTGGCGAACACAAACGCGGGCGGATCCTGTCTCTTAGAGACAGAAGATTATCCAATGACTTTTTTAACGATTCCTCTTCAGAAATCCAAAGGCTTTTACTAGTAGAGCTAAGCATGCAGTTTTTACCTTTTTTAAGTTTATTGGCTCTTTAAAAATATTTCAAAAAATGTCACAAAGTTTTTTTATATTAATTGAGTTTTTATTCGCTATTTTAACTTCTAACATTTATACCAATAAAAAATTATAAATAGCTTGTTTTCTATGTTTCCCATCTACCTATATGTCGACATTTCATAGGATCTACCCTAATCATCAGTAGACTTTGGAAATTTTTAGAAAACAAGCTATTTATAAATTTTTTTAAATATATTTTTAAGTATTTAATTATTTATTGAATCTTGAAGATGAAATAACAGTAACTAATCAAATCTTAATACTAAACATAAAATAAAAGAAGAGTGTGGTATATTCCGCTGGGCCGAATCTAAAATACCCTTCACAATAGTCAACGTAAATGTATATGTAGCATATACTACAAATTTGAACTAAATATGCTCGGATATATATGGACCGATATCGGGGAAAAATATTTTTGCCTTGTAATCACCATTCCAAATAAAAAATCTTTAATGGACATTTTCATGGAAAAGTTTGTTTAAGCTATATCTTGGTTATATATAAACTGATATCGGAATTTTCTATTTTTTGCATTTTGGTAACCTTCTTTTTATAACGAAAATTGCTTTTCAGCAAAAAAAAATGTTAATGAAAAAATCGGTTCAGGCTATATCTCGGATACACATATATGGACGGATACCGGAAATTTTGATTTTCCATATTTATATAACCTCATTTTATTACCAGAACTGCTTTTAAGCAAAAAAAATATAAATTCGCTTACGCGACATTTTCATGACAAACCCGGTTTAGGCTATATCTCGGGTATACAGTGTTGGAAAAATTAATAGAGACGACAATTACTCGCACATTTTATATCAAGTTTTTAGCTTGTAAGCTCGAAAAGAGTCTCGCAGACTTTTCAATGAGACAAAAAGACTGGGAGACTGGTCGGAGTACAAAGCCTCCGTAAACAGGTTTAAAAATATGATAAGAAATGCAAAGCGGAGGTCTTGGAGATCCTTCTGCAGTGGCGTAGAAGGAGCCTCTGAGACAAGTAGGCTTCGCAAAATCATATCGACCACGCAGTCCATACCAGGTTTCATAAAGAAACAATGTGGTAATTGGACAACCAGCGGCCAGGAGACCCTTGAGGTACTCATGGATACGCATTTTCCTGGCTGTACACCCTACACGGGGGCAGGTATGGCCGTTGAACGAAATAGACAAGGAGAAGTCTGTTTCTCTGTCGATAAGAACCGGGTCCTTTGGGCGTTGAAGAGCTTTGGCCCATATAAATCACCGGTTCCGGATGGTATTATACCAGCAGATTTGCAAAATAATGCGGAACTGATCATGCCATGGTTGATCCGGATTTTTACGGCCTGTCTTAAATGGTCCTACATACCGAAACCATGGCGTAGATGTGTAGTGATCTTTATTCCTAAAGGTGGAAAGACTTCACACACAACTCCGAAGGATTACAGGCCCATAGACCTGACATCCTTTTTCCTAAAGAGGTTGGAGCGGATGGTTGATCTACATCTTAGGTCAATAAATCCGTGCCGTTTATCTGCATCTCAACATGGAAAGGAAAGTCTGTTGAGACTGCGTTGCATTCGCTCGGGGGGTATATAGAAAATACTCTAGAGCAAGGGGAGTATACATTAGTGGTCTTCCTTGACATAGAGGGAGCCTTTAATAATTTGCGCCAAAAGTCATCACTATGGCTTTGGAAAGGCTGAATATTCGTCAGCCGATTATAAGTCTCATATGGAGTCTACTGACAGAAAGGGTCACAACATCTAGTATGGGGCGGTCCACCATATGCAGTGGCAAACAGGGGTACTCCGCAGGGGGGAGTTTTATCTCCCTTCCTATGGAATCTTGCCATAAACTCATTACTAGTGGAGTTAGACTCCATGCGTTTCAAGACTGTGGCATATGCCGATGATATTGCTGTGGCGGTGTCGGGTAAATATCCGGACACCCTCTCACAGTGTTTGAATTTCGCACTGAGGATCATAGATGGGTGGAGCACCCATAGTGGTCTCAGTGTGAATCCACAAAAAACGGAGCTTGTACTCTTCACCCGAAAATACAACACTCTTCCTTTCGATGTGCCAACCCTAAGGAGCGTTGAGCTTAGTTTGGCGGATAGTGCCAAATACTTGGGAATCTATCTTGGTTCAAAACTGTCTTGGAAGAAGAATGTCCAATTTAGAGCGGAAAAGGGGGCTGTTGCCTTGTACCGGTGTCGTAAGGCCATTGGGAAGACCTGGGGTATAAATCCTTGGAATTCTTGCTGGCTATTTAACATGGTAATAAAGCCCATATTAATGTATGGGGCGCTTGTTTGGTGGACGGCTTTAGAGAAAACCACCTATTGCAGATTCATAGGAAGGATACTGCGGACGTCTGCTTTTATGGTAACTGGTGCTTCTTGTACTACGCCAACTAAAGCCTTAATTACGATGATGCATTGGCTGCCAGCTGATCTCATGGCGAAGGAAGTGGCCATGTGCTCGGCAATTAGGCTAAAAGCCAGTGGGATGTGGAAAGAAGCGACAGAAGGTCATGCTTCGATAATAGAAAGTATAATGGACCTCCCGGAGTATATTGATTACTGTGCACCAGCTCTAATGCCCGACAAGAGATTTGACGTGATCTCATCAAGGACGGCCTCGGCAGCGAACCAAATGGGTCGCCAAGAGGACGTGCTTGAAATTTTCAGATGGATCCAAGTTGGACATGGGAGTTGGTGGTGGCATCTTTATGCCCCAGTATCAAAGGAGGATCAATTTTAAGCTATATGATGAGTGTAGCGTAATGCAGGCTGAAATTACAGCTATTTTGAGAGCAGCTAACTGGTTGAGGTACTATAGGGTATACGGGGTGAATATACGAATCTGTACTGATAGTAAGGCTGCGTTAAATGCGCTTGTGGGTGTCTATACGACGTCCAGGTTGGTTCAGGAATGCCGGATATCTCTTAATGAGATAGAGAGACATTCAAGCCTGGAGCTTTTCTGGGTACCGGGGCAAAGTGGAGTGCCCGGAAATATTGTGGCGGATGAGCTGGCGAAAGCCGGAGCTCGTCTACAGAGAGGGGACATTGATACGATGGTAGGAGTCCCGCTTAACAGCTGTAAAAACCAAGTGCAGCGTCAACTTGTAGGGACTGCGCAGGACAGATAGTCTGGTAAGGTCACCTGCCGGGTAGCAAGGCTGACATGGCCTGCGTATAATCGTAGTAGAACTGCGGTCCTAAAGGGTTTTCCCCGCCAAAGGTTGCGAACATTGGTGGCAGTTCTGACAGGTCATTGTCTCACAGGGACGCATGCTAGGAGGTTAAATCTTCCATTTAATGATTTCTGCAGAAGTTGCGGGGATGAGGACGAGGAGGAAAGTGTTGAGCAATTCGTCTGTCGATGCCCGGCTCTCTGTTCTATGAGAGCGCTGTATCTAGGCGGACCGATGCTGCACGGGTTAGCAGATATATCGGAATGCTGAGTGAACGGACTGGATTCCTTTATCCGGCTTTCGGGTTGGTTTGAATCTGAACCGTCGGGGGAAGTGTAAGTCTCGTGGGCTGCACTTCTTCCTCAGCCAACACAACGGGACCAAAAGGACCCAAGTGGGCTGGTTTCATGAAACTGGCGGCCTGTACAACCTAACCTAACATAGCTTGTAAGGTAATCACTTCACCAGTCACGTAGTCTATTATACTCTTTGATAACGGTACTTTATTTTGAGTTTGTTTTTGTATGCCTGATAGAGAAAATGTGGTTTCGTTGGAAAAAAAATAGAAACGTTGTGGAAACTCTAAATAATTCAGCCTTAAATTAATAAAATTTTGTTTTTTTTAAAAAGTATTTGATACTTTGTCGAAAAGGTATGTAAAAAAGCGAAACAGTACAGCAGTAAATTTTTCATATTTTATTAATATCTCATTCAAGATGAGTCGTAGTACACATTGACAGTTCATGAAAGGGATGTTATAAAAAATTACAAATTGATAACCTTTCCATGTCTCAGATTGCTGACTTAATGAAATGCTCGAAAGAAAGGTATTTTTTGCGGTTCATTTCAAACCTACGGAGGAAAACCGTGGACGAAAACGCGCAACATCAAAGAAATTTGATCAACTGCTCATACAAGAGTAAAAAAAAATCAATTTTTGTCCTCAGAAAACCTAAAAAATGCCTTAAACGTAACAGTAAGCAGTCATACAATCCGAAATAGATTGATATCTGCGGGTTTGAAGGCATATAGTGCAAGGAAAGTACCATACCTTTGCCAAAACAACATAAACTGCAGGTTATCGTTTGCTAGGAAACGCCTTTTGCGCAGAAATTGGACAAACGTGTTATGGTCTGATGAGTGTTGGCTCTGATGGCAAGGTGCATGTGCGACGCCCTAAAAACACTGCATACGATCCAAAGCACACGTTGAAAACAGTTAAACATGGGGGAGGGAATATAATGCTTTGTGGATGCTTTTCATCGTCAGGTGTTGGACCGTTGTGCTGGGTAAAGGATAAGATGTGTGCTGCAGACTACACAAACATCTTAGAGAAAGTCATGCTTCCATACGCACAGGAAGAAACGCCTTTGAAATGGGAGTTTCAGCAGGATGGTTGAAATAGAATAGAAAAGAAAATAGCTAGCTATAAGCCAAAAAATAAAGCCGATTTGTGGGAGAAAGTCCAGGATGAATGGTACACTATAGACCCATAAGTTTGTGCTAGGTAGACTCAATGGGCCGACGTTGTACCGAAGTAATCAAAATTAAGGGTGGAACAACCAAATATTAATTTAAATTTAACTTCAACTTTTTATTTATTGTTTTATAGAAAAAATTTTAGGTTAAATAGTTAAGTTTTTTGTTTCTATTATTTTTTCCAAGGGCAATGAAATGAATGCCGTCATATATTTTTTACGTAAATGTGTTGTTATACACAAAAAAAAACCACAAAACTTTTTTATAAGAAATATTCTGAAGAGAACGAACACTGGACGTCGTTTCTATTATATTTTCCAACACTATATATGGACCGACCGATATCGGAAGTTTTTATTTTCCATATTTATATAACCTTATATTATTACCAGAACTGCTTTTAAGCAAAAAAAGTTGTTTAACTTTTCTTGAAAAACCCGATTGGGCTATATCTCGGGTATACATATATGGACCGATACTTGAAATTTTTTTTTTTTTTTTTTTTTTGCCTTTTAGTCACCATGTCTATGTAATAAGTCTATGAAGTTTGAAAGAAAACAAACATTTTTTTTTCAAAAATTTTCATAGAAATTACTATATTTCAATAGTAAAGATATTACTATATTTCAATAGTAAACGAATGAATAGATGGGATAAAAGATTTTTTTTTTTTTTTAACAATTAAGTTTTTTATTCGCTATTTAAGTTTCTAACATTTATACCAGTAAAAAATTATAAATAGCTTGTTTTCTATGTTTCCCAGCTATCTATATGTCGACATTTCATAGGAACTACCCTAATCATCAGTAGACTTTGGAAATTTTTTAAAGATGTTCTCAAACATTCAACTTTATATCCCAACAATCCAAATAAATTGCTGAGAATTTAAAAAGAAAAATGCTCTAATAATATGCATTTCCGTAGCCAAGTTTTAAGCTGGGGAGACCTGCGAAGTTGCCACTCTCTTCTGACTCTTCTTTTTTCTGACAGAAGTTGCTCAATTTCAGACGAATAAGTATATATGACTAGTAGTAGCATGCTGTACAGCCAGTTTGAGGTTTT
Organism: Thecocarcelia acutangulata; assembly: GCA_914767995.1. Classification (NCBI taxonomy): domain Eukaryota; kingdom Metazoa; phylum Arthropoda; class Insecta; order Diptera; family Tachinidae; genus Thecocarcelia; species Thecocarcelia acutangulata. The sequence goes on along the minus strand of OU612095.1, from coordinate 50,271,893 downwards.
CAGAAAAATCGTTAATTTACACATCAATATCCTAAGGCGTTCTCAAGGCGATATTTTCAGTACAATATGTACTCAAACATTTTTTTTATTTCAGCTAATCAACTCTATTGACAGTAAACGGTGAGCCAATCTCTTGCGGGAACGAACCAGAGATTATAGTGTGTGTGATCTGATGACAAATCTAATGAAGGCTCCACTTGCATCCACTCTAAAGGAAAATTTTTCGCAACTCCAAAACCTGTAACATCTGGGATCTTTCGTCGGTCTGACGGGCAATAAGTAGGGTGTCCGCTTGAAACCACATCTAAGACCATTTTGGAAACGGTGTCAAAAAGCATGCGGCCTTTCGAGGTAATTAAACGTGATCCCCAAAAAGTGTGTTTAGCGTTATAATCACCAGCCGCTAAAAATCAATACCCAAGAGATTTGAAAAAATGTGAATATTGGTTTTCTGTTACTGACAATCGTGGTGGTGAGTAAATCGAGGATATAACAATTTTATCATGAAAATGTTCAATACATACATTTGTAGTTTGGAGATATTCCTCACGTGTCTTGTGCATTAAATAGTGCTTAATTCTGGTATTTATCAAAATTGCCGAACCGCCGCAAGATCTTTCACGGGGATATTTTGTGTCATATAGTGTGTCAAATGGGTTTCAGCAATCAACATTATATCGATTTGCTTTTCCATAAGGAAGTGCTCAAGTTCATTTTTGTGTTGGCGGATGCCTTTTGCGTTCCAGAAACATATTTTTAACCAACTAATTTTTTCAAAATTGCCTGAAAATTAGTGAATTGCATTTTCAGCATTTCCTGCATCATGTTTGTCATGGAAACCGTAAATGTATTTATAGATTGAACAAGAGTCTGCAGAGTTGCCTGAAGATTGGTAAAATTTTTATCGGAATTTTGGGGCTTGGGCTCCTGATTCAAGCTTTGTGTATCGGTTTTGACCACACTAGCATATGAAACTTGTTTGGGGCTGGTTGACTGGCCTACCTGGGGAAAATTGTTTGCAGAAATGGTGTTTGACTGCTGGGGTTGCTTAAAGGTAATTGATGGCTTATTTGTCTTTGGCTGCTTAAAGTGGGTATAGAGAGGGCAGCCCCTGTAATTTGCAGTATGGTTGCCTCCACAGTTACTGCATTTTTAAACACTTGAGTCAGTTTTTGACTTTTTGCACTGCGATGTGCCGTGCAGTTCTCCACACACAACACAAACTGTGGGCAGTTTACAATAGGCCTTAGTATGGCCAAATTCCAGTTTAGGCATTGAACGGGCCCTAAACGCTTGTGCGGTTTCTCAACGGTAACCCTGCGATGAAGAAGAAATTTAAAGTTATAAATTGTGTGAGTTTGATTCTTTTTCAAAATAACATCCCCTGGTTCCAGTTCAACCCTAAACATACGCTGAGGAATCTTTTCACGGTTCCGCATATTTACCACATTTTTTACTTTATGTATGTATATAACTAATATGTATATGTATATAACTAAAAAAGTTCACTCATTAATGATTTACATACAAACACGTCTCACAGTTAGGAGAATTATTAGTAAATAATAAAAATTAAAAACTGGTTGTTCAGTGACAGAAAATCCTGTACAAACAACTGGGGTTATAACAATTGCATATATGTGATCAATATGTGGCAAACATTAACGTAAGAATAATTAAAGGGCTCGGTGGCTGAAGTGGTTAAAGCGGCCGTATTAAAAATACATCATGTTCACATGATCCCGAGTTCGAATCCCAGTGGGTGCTGATGAGTAGTGTAGCGACTACGAAACAGCTAGTTGTCCCCCAGCTAATGGTATTCAATTATTTTTCTGTTCTTCTTTGGCCTTATTGTCTCACAGCAATTATTGTTATAATTAAAAATAATCCTTCTTCTTGACTGAATTTGGACTCGAACTCACAACTAGTTAATCTTGTACATATGTATATAACTAAAAAAGTTCACTCATTAATGATTTACATATAAATTTAATTTGAAGTTGAAACAATTTATTTGTCCTTTACAAATCGAACACTAGGCAAACCGACAAAACATAGTTATGTATATAGCGTGTACTTTATAATAATAATTAAAACAACAACTTTTATGTGTATTTATGTATATTTAAACGACAGACAAATAAATACAAAAGCACTAACGTTATTTTTATATTTTTGCAATCTTGATAAATTTAATAATCTTTTTTTTAATACAAATGAGCATAACTTCTCCATTTTTTACACAAATTTCAAAATTTTTGTGTGCATGTGCAAAACGACCACAAGCCGCGGATAACAAATTAAAACATGTGCACTTGACTACATAAAAAAACAAAAATACGGACGATAATAAAAAACGTGTGCACAGGCTGGAAGACAAAAAACTACCTCGCCAACAAGTTACAGAGCAATTGTTCTCGATTGTTATTGCCCATTGAAATTATTATTAATAGCAAACAGTTCTATATTGAAAAAAATCTAAAACGTCAAAATTTTTCAACATGTTATCGATAAAGTAGGAAAAAATCCAAAAAATGGTTGCTTAAAAGTGACGTTTGCAGCTTAAAATGCAACTGTGCTGTTAACTTTATAGTTTTGTAGGTTTCAATGGGTCTAGATGAATGGCCTCCCTAAATACAGCTCAGATGGAGTTTTGTGGCTCTATAACGGAAAATAATATCTTGGACCTTCTTAGGGATGGGTCATCTGCCATAGCAACTAAACGTTTTTTTAATGTTTGTACGTTCCTTTCGGCCAAACCGTTTGTTGCAGGGTGTGCAGGTGCAACAAACTTTTGGAAGATACCTGAATCTTGGCAAAATTTTTAAAATTCTTCGCTTTTGAATATGGTGGCATTGTCTGATACCATGACATCTTTAAATCCGTTTCTTGAAAAGATATTTGGATTGTTGACTTCGACGTTGGTGTAGTAGGGCAAACTGCTACCTCGGCTCATTTAGACTTGGCATTGGCAACCATTAAAAATTGGTAGCCCTGATATGGACCGGCGTAGTCAATGTGAATACATTGCCAGTTTTGTTGAGGTTCTTCCCAAGGGTGTAAAATTGCCTTTCAAGGAGTATTTTGTAATGAGGAGCATGCAATACATGAGTGCACAACCCTTTCGATATCTTTATCTATTGAGGTCCAGAAAACATACCTCCTTGCCAACTGTTTCATTCTGGTTATACCTAGGTGTGAAAAATGGAGCTCATTCAAAACGACTTGTTGAAGCGACCTTGAAACCACTACTCTATTGCCCTTAAATAAGATGTATGCATCAATGGATTTAAAGCAACTTTAAAATGTGACATTCGATATATTATATCTCTCAAATTAATTGGAAGGTGATTAAACTCGGAAGAACCAACGTATTCAATCTTTTGTTTAGTTTTTTTCTAATCGACATCTCTTCACTAAGATATTGCCGCTCATTCTAGTGTTAAAGTTAGCTTGATTTATTCTAAATTCTATAGCGTGGTATTCGATGTTATGCACCACCTTAAACATGTACATTAATGATTGCATTTTATACAACTCTTAAATTGGCAAAATAGTTTTCGCAATGTCATTGTATATAGATATTGTTGAGTATAAGCGCGGTAGATGCATGGATGAGTATAAGCGCTTTATTTAATGCAGTGTTTTGAAGTCCGAGGACTTCTTACAAGCATAAATCATTGGCAAATAAGTCAGATGGCTATATAACAATAACTAAGTTCTTTTGTCAAAAACGTTCTTAAATTTGTGTAGAATTCCAATTGCCGGAGCTACTTTACTTTTCAAAGATTGGTTGTGTTTGTTCCCGGATAAATTGTTTTGAAACATAATACCCAAGTATTTTAAAGAAGCACATTCTTGAACTTCCACATCATCCATAGAAATCCTGAATAGTAAGGTCGAAACCTGATAAATTTAGTTATAACATAACCTAAAAATTCTACTTCTTTCTGAAAAATTCTACTTCTTTCTTTTCTCTAATGCTGCAAATATGTTTTTTATGTGCTCGAAATGATCATCTTCTGTTTTGCTGAATATAATAATGTCGTCTATATAGACATAGCAACATCTTCCTATGTATTTACATAAAATATCGTCAAGTGCACGCTGGAAGATTGATGGTACATTCTTGAGACCAAATGGGAGACGCGTAAATTCACATTTTCCATTATTTATACTAAACGCTGTTTTCTCCATATCGAGCTTTTTTAGTGGAATCTGATTAAAACCACTTTTTAGGTCTAGCGCTGAAAAGAAATTACCAATGCCAAGTTGAGAGATCACTTCTGTACTCTCGGGGATTGGGTATCTATCTGCTATAGTGATTGAGTTTAATTTTTTATAATCTATTACCATGCGATACTGCTTATTTCCAGTCGAGTCTGCTTTCTTGGGCACAATTCAAACTGGATTGTGCCCAATTATATGGTGATCTCGATGGCCATATAATTCTATAGTTTAATAATATTTTTTTTTAGCATTTTTTTATTTATTGAATCTTAAAAATGAACTAACAATAAGTATTCAAATCTAAATACTAAATTTAAAGTTAAAAAGTAAGAGTGTAGTATATTCGGCTGGGCCGAATCTAAAATACCCTTCACGATAGTCACGCATATGTATAGTATATTTAAAAATGTGACCTAAATATGCTCGGTTATATATGAACCGATATCGGAATTTTCTATTTTCAGTATTTTAGTAACCTTCTTTTATAACAAGAATTCCTTTTCAGCAAAAAAAAAAAATTAATGGAAAAATCGGTTCAGGCTATATCGCGGGTGTATATAGACCGATATCGGAAATTTTCATTTTCCATACTTATATAACTTTATTTTATTACCAGAACTGCTTTTAAGCAAAAAAAAAGTTTTTTAAGCTCGCTTACGCCGCGTGTTCATGAAAAACCCGGTTTAGGCTATATCTCGGGTATATATGGACCGATATCGGAAGTTTTCATTTTCCATATTTATATAACCTTATTTCATTACCAAAACTGGTTTTGAACAAAAAAAAGTTGTTTCAGTTCGCTTACGCGACATTTTTATGAAAAACCCGATTTGGGCTATATCTCGGGTATATATGGACCGATATCTTAAATTTTTTTTTTTTTTTGCCTTTTAGTCACCATGCTTAATGAGTGTGTGAAGTTTGAAGCAAAACAAACAACTTTTTTTGTCAAAAATTTCCATACAAAATTGCAAAAATTCCTGGCTTTTTTCGGAATTTTGAATATATCTCAGCTATACGTGAACCGATATTACTGAATTTCAATAGCAAACACATGGCAATATGGAGTAATAGAATGGTGAAAGAAAAAAGTTTCTATGTCTAATGGTTTTCTCAGAAACAGTATTTCAACGACCGACAGACGGACATCGCTTAATCGACTTTTCCGTTAATTCTGAATCAGAATATATATACTTTATAGGGTTGCAAAATAAAAAACTGTAGAAATTACAAACGGAATCACAAACTTATATATACCCTTAACATTTTTGTGAAGGGTATAAAATATATGATTTAAAATAAACAAGTAAGAGTGTAGTATATTCGGCTGGGCCGAATTTAAAATACCCTTCACGATAGTCACGAATATGTATAGTATATTAAAAATGTGACCTAAATATGCTCGGTTATATATGAACCGATATCGGAATTTTCTATTTTCTGTATTTTAGTAACATTCTTTTATAACGAGAATTGCTTTTCAGCAAAAAAAAAAAAAATTTTTATGGAAAAATCGGTTTAGGCTATATCTCGGGTATATATGGACCGATATCAGAAATTTTAATTTTCTCTATTTTCGTTACCTTCTTTATAACAAGAACTGCTTTTCAGCAAAAAAAAAATGTTATTGGATATATCGGTTCAGGCTATATCTCTAGTATATATGGACCGATATCGGATATTTTCTTTTCCCATATTTATACAACCTTATTTCATTACCAGAACTGCTTTTGAGCACAAAAAAGTTGTTTAAATTCGCTTGCTCGGCATTTTCATCAAAAAACCGGTTAGGCTATATATCGGGTATATATGAGCCGATATCGGAAATTTTAATTTTCCATATTTATATAACCTTCTTTTATTACCAGAACTGCTTTAAGGTGAAAAAAAGTTGTTTAAGTTCGCTTACGCGACATTTTCATGAAAAACCCGGTTTGGGCTATATCTCGGGTATATATGGACCGATATCGGAAATTTTTATCTTCCATATTTATATAAACTCATCTTATTACCAGAACTGTTTTTAATCAAAAAAAAGTTGTTAAAGTTCGCTTACGCGACATTTTCATGAAAAACCCGTTTTGGGCTATATCTCGGGTATTATAGACCGATATCGAAAATTTTCATTTTCCATACTTATATAACCTAATTTTATTACCAGAACTGCTTTTAAGCAAAAAAAGTTGTTTAAGTTCGCTTACGCGGCATTTTCATGAAAACCCCGTTCCAGGCTATATCTGCGGTATATATGGACCGATGTCGGAAATTTTCATTTTTCATATTTATATAACCTTATTTTATTACCAGAACCGCTTTTAAGCAAAAAAAGTTGTTTAATTTCGCTGACGCGGCATTTTCATGAAAAACCCGTTCTAGGCTATATCTCGGGTATATATGGCCCGATATCGAAAATTTTTATTTTTCATATTTATATGACCCTATTTCATTACCAGAACTGTTTTCAAGCAAAAAAAGATGTTTAGGTTCACTTACGCGACATTTTCATTTAAACCGCAGTTTAGGCTATATCTCGGGTATATATGGACCGATATCGGAAATTCTCATTTTCCATATTTATGTAATCTTATTTCATTACCAGAACTGCTTTTGAGCAAAAAAAAGTTGTTTAAGTTCGCTTACGCGACATTTTCATGAAAAACCCGATTTGGGCTACATATGGACCGGGTACATATGGACCGATATCGGAAATTTTCATTTTCCATATTTATGTAACCTAATTTCATTACCAGAACTGCTTTTGAGCACAAAAAAGTTGTTTAAGTTCGCTTACGCGGCATTTTCATGAAAACCCCGGTCTAGGCTATATCTCGGGTATATATGGACCGATATCGGAAATTTTCATTTTCCATATTTATGTAACCTAATTACATTACCAGAACTGCTTTTGAGCACAAAAAAGTTGTTTAAGTTCGCTTACGCGGCATTTTCATGAATACCCCGGTCTAGGCTATATCTCGGGTATATATGGCCCGATATCGAAAATTTTTATTTTTCATATTTATATGACCCTATTTTATTACCAGAACTGCTTTTGAGCACAAAAAAGTTGTTTAAGTTCGCTTACGCGACATTTTCATGAAAAACCCGATTTGGGCTATATCTCGGGTATATATGGACCGACATCGAAAATTTGAATTTTTCATATTTATATGAGCCTATTTCATTACCAGAACTGCTTCTGAGCACAAAAAAGTTGTTTAGGTTCGCTTACGCGACATTTTCATGAAAACCCCGGTCTAGGCTATATCTCGGGTATATATGGACCGATATCGGAAATTTTCATTTTTCATATTTATGTAACCTAATTTCATTACCAGAATTGCTTTTGAGCACAAAAAAGTTGTTTAAGTTCGCCTACGCGGCATTTTCATGAAAACCCCGGTCTAGGCTATATCTCGGGTATATATGGACCGATATCGGAAATTTTCATTTTCCATATTTATGTAACCTAATTTCATTACCAGAACTGCGTTTGAGCACAAAAAAGGTTTTAAGTTCGCTTACGCGACATTTTCATGAAAACCCCAGTCTAGGCTATATCTCGGGTATATATGGACCAACATCGAAAATTTTCATTTTTCATATTTATATGACCCTATTTTATTACCAGAACTGCTTTTGAGCACAAAAAAGTTGTTTAAGTTCGCTTACGCGACATTTTCATGAAAAACCGGTTTGGGCTATATCTCGGGTATATGTGGACCGATATCGGAAATTTTCATTTTCCATATTTATGTAACCTAATTTCATTACCAGAACTGCTTTTGAGCACAAAAAAATTGTTTAAGCTCGCTTACGCGGCATTTTCATGAAAACCCCGGTCTAGGCTATATCTCGGGTATATATGGACCGATATCGGAAATTTTCATTTTCCATATTTATGTAACCTTATATAATTACCAGAACTGCTTTTGAGCAAAAAAAAGTTATTAAGCTTCGCCTATGCGACATTTTCATTAAAAATCCGATTTGAGCTATATCTCGGGTATATATGGACCGATATCTGAAAAAAAAATTTCTTGTCTTTTAGTCACCATGCTTAATAAGTGTGTGAACTTTGAAGCAAAACGAACAACTTTTGTTTTCAACAATTTTCATACAAAACTGCAAAAAAAATGGCTTTTTTCGGAATTTTGAATATATCTCAGCTATACGTGGACCGATATTACTGAATTTCAATAGCAAACCCATGAATCGATGGGGTAAAAGAATGGTGAAAGAAAAAAGTTTCTAAGCCTAATGGTTTTCTCAGAAACGGTATTTCAACAGCGGACAGACGGACATCGCTTAATCGACTTTTCCATTAATTCTGATTCAGAATATATATACTTTATAGGGTCGCAAAAAAAACTGTAGAAATTACAAACGGAATCACAAACTTATAAATACCCTTTACATTTTTGTGAAGGGTATAAAAAGAATGTGCTTTATACTTAAGTCCGGCCAATGCTAGACAAAAAGTTTTATTATGCGGGAGCTATTTCGGTAAAATCGCCTATTGAGCAATCTGATGGTGGCAACGGCATCCCTTCTTCTAAGCCGAGTGTGGCCGCCAAAATTAAGAATGTTGCGCGCAAGAGGGTTTGGATGAAGTTCCAGTTTACTGATATACGTTGTCGCGTACTTAGAAAATTCCTCTTTTACCAGCCGAACACTCAGATCTTTATGAACTCGTAAATTTATTTTTTTGCTTCATGTGAGACTTATACGTTAGCCAATGAATTAGTGCATACCAAGGTACTTGACTTCATTGTGCTGCGGAATAGGTGAGTTGTTAATTTGGATAGGCGCACATGTTTGCTTACACAGTGTGAATGTGGCATGAGTACATTTTTGTTCATTGACTTTAATTTTCCAAAGTTTTAGCCATTTCTCTAATATCGAAATATATTCCTGTAAATTTCGTGAAGCTAATTGGTGGTTTTCATGAACACTCAAAAACGCTGTGTTATTTGCAAAGGTAGTGTGTGTTAGTGTGGATTCCGGATGTCGTTGGCATGCCAGAGGCGTAAATCAAATATAAAGTAGGCCCCAGTATGCTGCCTTGGGGCCCTCCTATGTCGATTGGCTGAGTTGGGCTAACAAAATCGCCTTCTCTGATAACAAATTTCCGACCAAATAAGTAGCTTTCCAGAAGCTTGTCAGTATTTGCAGGCAAGTTTAACTTTATTCTGTGCATCAAGCCGTCGTGCCACACTTTATCAAAAGCTTGAGAAATGTCAATGAATAGAGCTGAGCAATACTTCTTTTCCTCAAAGGTCTGTCTTATGACATTGACTAGTCTGTGCGTTTGTTCAATGGTGCTATGTTTCGCCCGAAAACCAAATTGATGATCAGGGATGCATCCCATATTGTTCAATATTGGACTCAACTTCGCCATGAACAATTTTTCGAGCAGTTTTGAAATTGTTGGTAGTAGACTTATTGGTCTGTATGATTCTAATTTAGTGGGCTCCTTCCCTGGCTTGGGTATCATAGTAATCATTGATACCTTCCACTCTGCAGGATAATACTTAAGGCGTAAAATGGCCTTAAAAATTAAAAGTAGAACCCTTCTAGCTACATGAGGAAACTGTTCAAGCATTTTACCAGTAATTTGATCAATTCCTGGAGCTTTCCTGGGGTTTGTATTGCCGATAACATTATCTACATCTTGAAAATTAAGTCTCAAAGACACAGGAGGTCTAACAACATATGGTGGTAATTCCGCTGTAATATTCGCTGAATCATTTGTAATAAAAACGTTTTTCAAATGAATAACACACGCCATCCCCTTTTCAGAATCGCTTCTTGCCCAGTCGCCAGTTGAAGTTCACAAAGGTGGCTTATCTATTACGGGTCTTTTTAAACCTTTTGTCGCTTTAAGGGAAGCCATTCTGTGGATTTCAAGCAGATTTCTTAACTGAGTTATGCATTCCCGTAGCCGCCTAGTTTTAAGCTGGGAAGACCTGCGAAGTTGCCACTTTCTTCTGACTCTTCTTTTTTCTGGCAGAACTTGCTTAATTTCAGACGAATAAGTATTGTCTTCATTGCTGGATCTTATATGACTAGTAGTAGGCATGCTGTACAGCCAGTTTGAGGTTTTCAGAAAAATCTTTCAAGGCGATATTTTCAGTACAATGTGTACTCAAAATTTTTTTTTGTATTTTATCTATTGACAGTTAACGGTGAGCCAATCTCTTGGGGGAACGAACCAGAGATTATAGTGTGTAAGTGATCTGATGACAAATCTAATGAAGGCTCCACTTGCATCCACTCTAAAGGAAAATTTTTCGCAACTCCAAAATCTATAACATCTAGAATCTTTCGTCGGTCTGACGGCCAATAAGTGGGGTGTCCGCTTGAAACCACATCTAAGATTATTTTTATTAATAAGTGTTGGTTGTCAAATGGGTTTCAGCAATCATCATTATATCGATCTGCTTTTCCATAAGGAAGTGCTCATGTTCATTTTTGTGTTAGCGGATGCCGTTTGCGTTCCAGAAACATATTTTTAACCAACTAATTTTTTTTTAAATTGCCTGTAAAATAGTGGATTGCATTTCCTGCATTATGTTTGTCATAATAACGGTAAAAGTTTATAGATTGAACAAGAGTCCGCAGGGTTGCCTCAAGATTACTAAAATTTAAATCGGAATTTTGGGGTTTGGGTTCCTGGTTCAAGTTTTAGTCGGATTTAATCACATTAGCATATGAAAATTGTTTGGAGTTCTGCGTGTTTGCGTAGTTGGTTGAATGGCCTACCTGGGGAATATTGTTTTTACTAATGACATTTGGCTTCTGGGTTGCTGGATAACCCGATGACTTATTTGTCATTGACCGCTTAAAGTGAGTATAGACAGGGCAACCTCTATAATTTGCAGTGTGGTTACCTCCACAGTTACTGCATTTTTTAACACTTGCGTCGGCCTTTGGCTTATTGCACTGAGTTGTGCCGTGAAGTTCGCCACATACAACGCAAACAGCGGGCAACTTACAGTAAGCCTTAGTGTGGCCAAATTCTTGGCAGTTTAGACACTGAACTGGTCTTGAATGCTTATGTGGCTCCTCAACGGTAACCTTACGATGCAAAAGAAATTTGAGGTTATATATTTAATGAATTTGATTCTTTTTAGCACAACACGATTGCACGATTGTCAAACCACATTTTGATTTCGGTTCAACAATATTATATACATGCTGTACAAACATTCAGATAGAAAGACTACAAAAGCTGCAGAATAAAGCTATTAGATCAATAATTAAATGTAACCGATATACCCCAATATAATTTATGCTTAGTATATTACAATGGCTTAGTATACGACAGAGACTACAACTGAATACGTGTATGTTTATTCACAAAATGAAGGCAGGAAAGGCCCCAGAATATTTAACAAAACACGTAACTTATGTCAACGAAATTCAGCCGTATAACCTGTTTTTTTTTTTTTTTTTGTTAAGCGTTTTTATTTATTGAATCTTCAAAATGAACTAACAATAAGTATTCAAATCTTAAAACTAAATATAAAAAATAAAAGAATTAAGAAAAACAAGTAAGTGTGGTAAATTCTAAAATACCCTTCACAATAGTCACGTATAAAAACGCGGTTTAGGCTATATCTCCGGTATATATGTACCGATATCGGAAATTTCCATTTTCCATATTTATATAACCTTATTCCGTTACCAGAACTGTTTTTAAGCAAAAAAAAAAAGTTGTTTAAGTTCACTTACGCGACATTTTCATGAAAACCGCGGTTTAACCTATATCTGGGGTATATATGGACCGATATCGGAAATTTTAATTTTCCATATTTGTATAACCTTACTTTATTACCGGAACTGCCTTTGAGCAAAAAAGGTTGTTTAAGTTTACTTACGGGACATTTTCATGAAAAACCCGATTCATGGTATATCTGGGGTATATATGGACCGCTATCGGAAATTTTCATTTTCGATATTTATATAACCTTACTTTATTACCGGAACTGCCTTTGAGCAAAAAAAGTTGTTTAAGTTTACTTATGGGATCTTTTCATGAAACACCCGTTTTAGGCTATATCTCGGGTATATATGGACCGATATCGGGCTTTTTCATTTCCCATATTTATCTAACCTTATTTTATAACCAGAACTGATTTAATGAAAAAACGTTGTTTAAGTTAGCTTACGCGGCATTTTCATGAAAACCCCGGTTTAGGCTATGTCTCGGGTATATATGGACCGATATCGGGAATTTTCATTTTTCATATTTATATAACTTTATTTTATTACCAGAGCTGCTTTTAAGCAAAAAAAGTTGTTTAAGTTTGCTTACGCCGCATGTTCATGAAAAGCCCGGTTTAGGCTATATCTCGGGTATATATGGACCGATATCGGGAATTTTCATTTTTCATATTTATATAACTTTATTTTATTACCAGAGCTGCTTTTAAGCAAAACAAAGTTGTTTAAGTTCGCTTACGCGACATTTACATGAAAAACCCGGTTTAGGCTATGTCTCGGGTATATACAGATCGATTTTGGAAATTTTCATTTTCCATACTTATATAAACTTATTTTATTACAAGAACTGCTTTTAAGCAAAAAAAAGTTGTTTAAGTTTGCTTACGCGACATTTTCATGAAAAACCCGTTTTATGCTATATCTCGGGTATATATGGACCGATATCGAAAATTTTCATTTTCCATATTTATATAACCTAATGTTATTACCAGAACTACTTTTAAGCAAAAAAAAAGTTGTTTAAATTTGCTTACGCCGCATGTTCATGAAAAACCCGGTTTAGGCTATATCTCGGGTATATATGGACCGATATCGGGAATTTTCATTTTTCATATTTATATAACTTTATTTTATTACCAGAGCTGCTTTTAAGCAAAAAAAAATTGTTTAGCTTCGCCTATGCGACATTTTCATTAAAAATCCGATTTGGGCTATATCTCGGGTATATATGGACCGATATCTGAAAAAAAATTTTTGCCTTTAAGTCACCATGCTTAATAAGTGTGTGATTTCATACAAAACTGCAAAAGAAAATGGCTTTTTTCGGAATTTTGAATATATCTCAGCTATACGTGGACCGATATTACTGAATTTCAATAGCAAACCCATGAATCGATGGGGTAAAAGAATGGTGAAAGAAAAAAGTTTCTAAGTCTAATGGTTTTCTCAGAAACGGTATTTCAACAGCGGACAGACGGACATCGCTTAATCGACTTTTCCATTAATTCTGATTCAGAATATATATACTTTATAGGGTTGCAAAATAAAAAACTGTAGAAATTACAAACGGAATCACAAACTTATATATACCCTTTACATTTTTGTGAAGGGTATAAAAATAAAATGTGCTTTTTACTTACGTCCAGCCAATGCTAGACAAAAAGTTCTATTATGCGGAAGCAATATCGCTAGAATCACCTATTGAACGTTTTGATGGTGGCAACGGTATCCCTTCTTCTCAACCGACTGTGGCCGCCAAAATTAAGTATATTACGCGCAAGAGGGTTTGGATGAAGTTCCAGTTTACTGACATACCTTGTCGCATACTTAGAAAACTCCTTTTTTACCAGCGGAACACTCAGATCTTTATGAATTCGTGAATTTTTTACGTACCATGGAGCCGCTGTAATTGTTCGAAGAACTTGGTTTTGTCGCCTTTGAATTTTTTCAATGTTTGACGCCGAGGCGGTGCCCCATAACTGAATTCCGTAGCACCATATAGGCTTTAGTATTGCGTTGTATAACAAAAGTTTGCAATCTAATTTCAATGTAGAATTTCTGTCCATAAGCCAATTTAGCTGCGCTGCTTTTAGTTTTTACTGAGTGAACTTTGCTTCATGTTTTTATTTTTTTTTTTTTTTTTTTAATAGGACCAGTACTCAGGGGATGACCCCTACATTGCATTGTACCAGAACTAGGAAAATAGGTTGTGAGGAGGGGGAAAGAGGGAGTAGTGCTTGTGCAGATTTGTCTTGAACTTTCCAACGTTATAACAGGCAGGAAACACGTCTGCAGGCAACTTGTTCCACAAACGAAGCGTACGGCTGAAAAACGAATTCTCTCTGTAATGCGTAGTGCGATTCCCCGGGCAATCAACCACAAATGGATGAGCTCTGGACGATGAACGCGTGGTACGTAAAAATGTGCGCGTTTCGGGAACAAGATCCCTAATCTCGTCAGAGCAAAAGCCATTATAGTAACGATAGAACAGAGTAACGCACCCCACACTGCGTCGATGCTCCAGTGAGTCAATAGAGTTGGATACCCTACTGTCACCGATAAGCTTCTTCGCCCTCTCCTGCACACGGTCGAGTAACCTCAAAATAGACTTTGAGGCACCGGCCCAAACATGAGAGTTGTATTCCATTTTCGGTCGGATGTAGGTGGTATAAATAGTAAGGAGATCGGATGGCGAGAAGTACATCTTACACCGTTTCAAAAAACCTAGGCACTTGAATGCTTCTTTAGAGATATGAAAAATGTGTTCAGTCCAGCGAACATCACACTGTATCTTCATACCAAGAACATCAAGAGCATCCGATTCCTCAATATTTATACCATCCATGAGTACAGATGAAGCAGCACTTGCGATCGTTTGTTTGTGTGTTAATAGGCAACATTGGGTCTTACGAGCGTTAAAGGTGACCCTGTTTTTACGACCCCATTCGGAGATTAATAGAAGATCACTATTCAGTGAATCGTCCATATTTTGCCTCTTGGCAGCGATCTCTGATAGGCTGGGCCTATAACTAAAAGAGTACGAGTGACAAATGCTGCTGTCATCCGCGAAAGAATGGATAGGGTTGGAAGTTTGATAGAGAAGGTCGTTGAGGAAAATAAGAAATAGAGTAGGAGAGACTTCCACGTTAGCCTACGGTCCAAGTGAATACCAAGGTACTTTACTTCATTGTGCTGCGGAATAGGTGAGTTGTTAATTTGGATAGGCGGTCATGTTTCCTTACACAGTGCGAATGTGACATGAGTACATTTCTGTTCATTAACTTTGATTTTCCAAAGTTTTAGCCATTTCTCTAATATTGAAGTATATTCCTGTAAATTTCGTGAAGGTGGTTTTCATGAACACTCAAAAACGCTGTGTCATCTGCAAAGTTAGAAGTGTGGATTCCGGATATCGTTGGCATGTCAGAGGCGTAAATCAAATATAAAGTAGGCCCAAGTATGCTACCTTGGGAAACTCCTGCCTCGATAGGTTGAGTTGGGCTTATAAAATCACCTTCTCTGATAACAAATTTCCGCCCACATAAGTAGCTTTCCAGAAGCTTGTGAGTATTAGCAGGCAAGTTCAACTTTATTTTGTGCATCAAGCCGTCGTGCCACACTTTATCAAAAGCTTGAGAAATGTCAATGAATAGAGCTGAGCAATACTTCTTTTCCTCAAAGGTCTGTCTTATGACATTGACTAGTCTGTGCGTTTGTTCTATGGTGCTATGTTTAGCCCGAAAACCAAATTGATGATCAGGGATGCATCTCACATTGTTCAATATTGGACCCAACTTAACCATTAACAATTTTTCGAATAGTTTTGAAATTGTTGGTAGTAGACTTATTGGTCTATATAATTCTACCTTGGTCGGATCCTTCCCTGGCTTGGGTATCATAGTAATCATAGAGACCTTCCACTCTGCAGGATAATATTCAAGGCGTAAAATAGCGTTAAAAATAAAAAGTAGAATTCTTTTAGCTACACGAGGTAACTGTTTAAGCATTTTGCCAGTAATTTGATCAATACCTGGAGCTTTCCTGGGGTTTATGTTACTGATACCTTGTTCTACATCTTGAAATATGAATCGCAAAGACACAGGCGGTCTAACTGCGTATGGTGGTAATTCAGATGCATCATTTGTTATATCATTTGTAATAAAAACATTTCTCAAATGGTTAACATACACCATCCCCTTTTCTGAGTCGTTTCTTGCCCTGTCGCCAGTTGAAGTTCGCAAAGGTGGCTTACCTATTACGGGTCTTTTCAGACCTTTTGTTGCTTTCCACAGAGAATAGTCAGATTGCGGAGTACCATCAAGGCTTTTCAAATATGTTTTAAGGGAAGCCATTCTTTGGATTTCAAGCAGATTTCTTAACTGAGTTATGCACTCTCGTAGCCTGCTTTTAAGCTGGGGAGACCTGCGAAGCTGCCACTCTCTTCTGACTCTTCTTTTTTCTGACAGAAGTTGCGCAATTTCAGACGAATAAGTTCTATTGTTTTCATTTCTGGATCTTATATGACTAGTGGTAGCATGCTGTGCGGCCAGTTTGAGGTTTTCAGAAAAATCGTTGACACATCAATATCCTCAGGCGTTCTCAAGGCGATATTTTCAGTACAATGTGTACTCAGAAATTTTTTGTATTTTAGCCAATTAACTCTACTGACGGTCAACGGGGAGCCAATCTCTTGGGGAAAAGAAACGGAGATTATAGTGGGTGAGTGATCTGATGACAAATCTAATGAAGGCTCCACTTGCATCCACTCTAGAGAAAAATTTTTCGCAACTCCAAAATCTATAACATCTGGGATCTTTCGTCAGTCTGACGGCCAATAAGTGGGGTGTCCGCTTGAAACCACATCTAAGCCCATTTTGGAAACGGTATCAAAAAGCACACGGCCTTTCGAGGTAATTAAACGTGATCCCCAAAAAGTGTGTTTAGCGTTATAGTCGCCAGCCGCTAAAAATCGAGGCCCAAGTGAATTGAAAAAATGTGTATATTGATTTTCTGTTACTGAAAACCGGGGTGGGGAATAAATCGATGAAATAACAATTTTATGATGAAAATGTTCAATACATATGTTTGTTGCTTGAAGATACTCCTCACATGTCTCGTTTAGCAAATAGTGCTTAATTCTAGTTTTTATCAAAATTGCTGAGCCTCCGCAAGATCTGCCACGGGGATCTTTAGTATCATATAGCCTGTAACCATTAATTTTGAAATAGCTGTTGCTTGTTAAGTGCAACATTATCCTTCTCCAGGACATCAGACACCTTTCGGTATTCATTTTCACTGTTTACTTGGATTTTGGTTTCATTGATGCTGCCGTGCTTAACCGATGTTACATTAAAAGTGTCTTTGCCGATTGCCGTAATAAGTTGTTTTACCAACTCACTAGAGGTAGGCTCTCGCAAATATATTGGTGGCGACTTAAAAGTTTTTTTGGGTATTGCTGGTTCATCGGTCTGAAGGATAGCAAACCTATTACTATCCATTGTCGTGGTGGTCTTATCATCTTTGGGTATTTTGGACTGAGATGACATTTGAGCGGATTTGGGGCTTCGCCGCCGTTTAACTACGGTTACATACCTATCCATACCCACTTGCGTTTTCGGTTTATCAACAATAGCTAGACTGGAAGATGGTTTGTCGTCTGTTGTAACAATAATGTTTGGCGAGCACGAACGCGTGCGTTTTTCATCTCTTAGAGACAGGAGATTGTCCAATGATTTTTTCAATGATTCCTCTTCAGAAATCCAGAGGTTTTTTTTAGTGGAGCTAAGCTCTCTTTCAGAATTGCACCTACTGGGTACACTCATGCAATTTTTTTTTATTTATATTTTTGTTGCTTTAAAAGTATATAAAAATAATTGTCACAAAGTTTTTATTTTGTATTAATTCACTCTTCACTTATTGCGGTTTTTACTTATACCGTTATTTTTTTTTTTTTTTTTTTGTAACACTCCGATCAAAAAACGAATACGTCCGTTCACTATCAAAGCTACACTCTGACTCAAAGCTACACTCTGACTCAGAAATGCAAATGATTTTAGAATTCATTGAGCTACAAACAACGCAAGGAAGAGATGCCTGCTTTACATGGGTCTACAAGTATTTAATCAATTACCGAATGAAGTAAAAAATGAAGAGAATATAAATATTTTTAAAAGAAAATGTAAAATTCATATAAAAAATAATTGTCATCAGAGCTTAAATGTTTAATTAATGAAAATTATTAGATAATGTTTTTATAAAGTATTATTAATACTACTATTTAAAATAATTATAAATAAAAATAAATAAAAAATAAAAAAACAAGTAAGAGTGTAGTATATTCGGCTGGGCCGAATCTAAAATACCCTTCACGATAGTCACGAATATGTATAGTATATTAAAAATGTGACCTAAATATGCTCGGTTATATATGAACTGATATCGGATTTTTCTATTTTCTGTATTTTAGTAACCTTCTTTTATAACGAGAATTGCTTTCCAGCAAAAAAAAAAAAAAAATTTAATGGAAAAATCGGTTCAGGCTATATCTCGGGTATATATGGACCGATATCGAAAATTTTAATTTTCCATATTTATATAACCTTATATCATTACCAGAACTGCTTTTGAGCACAACAAATTGTTTAAGTTCGCTTACGCGATATTTTCATGAAAAACCCGATTTAGGCTATATCTCGGGTATATATGGACCGATATCAGAAATTTTAATTTTCTCTATTTTCGTAACCTTCTTTTATAACAAGAACTGCTTTTCAGTAAAAAAAAAATGTTATTGGAAAAATCGGTTCAGGCTATATCTCGAGTATATATGGACCGATATCGGATTTTTTCTTTTTCCATATTTATATAACCTTATTTCATTACCAGAACTGCTTTTGAGCACAAAAAAGTTGTTTACTCGGCATTTTCATCAAAAAACCTGTTAAGCTATATATCGGGTATTTATGAACCGATATCGGAAATTTTCATTTTCCATATTTATATAACCTTATTTTATTACCAGAACAGCTTTAAGGTGAAAAAAGTTGTTTAAGTTCGCTTACGCGGCATTTTCATGAAAACCGCGGCTTAGGCTATATCTCTGGTATATATGGACCGATATCGGAAATTTTCATTTTCCATATTTATATAACCTCATCTTATTACCAGAACTGTTTTAAGCAAAAAAAAAGTTGTTTAAGTTCGCTTACGCGACATTTTCATGAAAAACCCGGTTTGCGCTATATCTCGGGTATATATGGACCGATATCGGAAATTTTCATTTTTCATACCTATATAACCTTATTTCATTACTAGAACTGCTTTAAGGTGAAAAAAGTTGTTTAAGTTCGCTTACGCGACATTTTCATGAAAAACCCGGTTTGGGCTATATCTCGGGTATATATGGACCGATATTGGAAATTTTCATTTTCCATATTTATATAACCTTATTTAATTACCAGAACTGCTTTAAGGCGAAAAAATTGTTTAAGTTCGCTTACGCGGCATTTTCATGAAAACCCCGGTTTAGGCTATATCTCGGGTATATATGGACCGATATCGGAAATTTTTATCTTCCATATTTATATAAACTGATCTTATTACCAGAACTGTTTTTAATCAAAAAAAAGTTGTTAAAGTTCGCTTACGCGACATTTTCATGAAAAACCCGGTTTGGGCTATATCTCGGGTATATATAGACCGATATCGAAAATTTTCATTTTCCATACTTATACAACCTTATTTTATTACCAAAACTACTTTTAAGCAAAAAAAGTTGTTTAAGTTCGCTTACGCGGCAATTTCATGAAAACCCCGTTCCAGGCTATATCTGCGGTATATATGAACCGATATCGGAAATTTTCATTTTTCATTTTTATATAACCTTATTTTGTTACCAGAACCGCTTTTAAGCAAAAAAAGTTGTTTAATTTCGCTGACGCGGCATTTTCATGAAAAACCCGTTCTAGGCTATGTCTCGGGTATATATGGACCGATATCGAAAATTTTCATTTTTCATATTTATATGACCCTATTTCATTACCAGAACTGCTTTTGAGCACAAAAAAGTTGTTTAAGTTCGCTTACGCGACATTTTCATGAAAACCCCGGTCTAGGCTATATCTCGGGTATATATGGACCGATATCGAAAATTTTCATTTTTCATATTTATATGACCCTATTTCATTACCAGAACTGCTTTTGAGCACAAAAAAGTTGTTTAAGTTCGCTTACGCGACATTTTCATGAAAAACCCGGTCTAGGCTATATCTCGGGTATATATGGACCGATATCGGAAATTTTCATTTTCCATATTTATGTAACCTAATTTCATTACCAGAACTGCTTTTGAGCACAAAAAAATTGTTTAAGTTCGCTTACGCGGCATTTTCATGAAAACCCCGGTCTAGGCTATATCTCGGGTATATATGGACCGATATCGAAAATGTTCATTTTTCATATTTATATGACCCTATTTTATTACCAGAACTGCTTTTGAGCACAAAAAAGTTGTTTAAGTTCGCTTACGCGACATTTTCATGAAAAACTCGGATTGGGCTATATCTCGGGTATATATGGACCGATATCGGAAATTTTCATTTTCCATATTTATGTAACCTAATTTTATTACCAGAACTGCTTTTGAGCAAAAAAAAGTTATTTAGCTTCGCCTATGCGACATTTTCATTAAAAATCCGATTTGGGCTATATCTCGGGTATATATGGACCGATATCTGAAAAAAAAATTTTTTGCCTTTTAGTCACCATGCTTAATAAGTGTGTGAAGTTTGAAACAAAACAAACAACTTTTGTTTTCAAAAATTTTCATACAAAACTGCAAAAAAAAAATGGCTTTTTTCGGAATTTTGAATATATCTCAGCTATACGTGGACCGATATTACTGAATTTCAATAGCAAACCCATGAATCGATGTGGTAAAAGAATGGTGAAAGAAAAAAGTTTCTAAGTCTAATGGTTTTCTCAGAAACGGTATTTCAACAGCGGACAGACGGACATCGCTTAATCGACTTTTCCATTAATTCTGATTCAGAATATATATACTTTATAGGGTCGCAAAAAAAACTGTAGAAATTACAAACGGAATCACAAACTTATATATACCCTTAACATTTTTGTGAAGGGTATAAAAATAAAAAAAAAAAACATCCCTGGTTTTAGTTCAATCCTAAACATGTGTTGAGGGATCTTTTCACGGTTCTTGATGTTTACTACTGTTTTTATTTTAAAACCTTTACCCTCCAATCCGGTTTTGACATCATCAATACCAACGCATTAATCAATACCTTTAATAACGACTTGAAGACCTTTAGCTGTTTTGAGCTGGTAAATGTCTCTAAAGTGTCTTTCTCTTTTTCTAAAACATCAGACAATTTTCGGTAGTCATTTTCATGGTTTACCTGAATTTTAGTTTCACTGATGCTGCCGTGCTTCACTTATGTAACGTTAAAAATATCTTTGCCGATTGCCGTAATAAATTGTTTCACCAGTTTACTAGAAGTCGGCTCTCTCAAATATATTGGTGGTGGCTTATGTTTTTTTGGATGTCGTTTGCTCATCTGTCTGAAGGATAGCAAACCTATTACTATCCGTTGTCGCAGTGGTAATAACATCTTTAGACATTTTTGGTTGCGATGATATTTGCGCGGATTTGGGGCTTCGCTGACGCTTAACCACGGTTATATACCTATACATACCCACGTGCGTGTTCGGTTTATCAACAATAGCTAAATTGGAAGATGGTTTGTCTTCTGTTGTAACAACAATGTTTGGCGAACACGAACGCGTACATTTTTTATCTCTTAGAGACAGGAGATTGATATGTATATATTTATATGGCAACTCTATGTAGTATTGTCATTCTCTTTTACTTTGAATAAAGTTAGTTTAAGACCAACCTCCAACGTGTTTTATTGTTCGCACTACATCACAGTGGCGACGAGGCAAAGGTGAATAAATTATGGCATATGAAGCTGGTGAAGTTAAAATGGCTGCAGAGACAACAATGTTCGTTGGATCTATTGAACCCTATACGATAGGAGAAGATTTTGCTTTTTATGCCCAACGCTTGAATCATCTGCTAATACTGAATAGAATTGAAGCAAATAGTTCAAAATTATCAGTTCTTGTCAGCTTGGGCGGTCGCGAATTGTACGTCCAGAATGCGCTTCGTCAAGAACAGCCGCGGTGCCCATATGCCCGAAATCATTTTCAAATGTTAATGTCACGTATTGATCTTTCGAATAAAAAAAAATTTTGATTACAATTTAATTTTTTGTGTTATTTTTTACAATTTCAAGTTCTATCGAGCTTAAAAAAACACCCTATACAAAGGATTAACATTAAGAGAAAAAAGAAACTGATAGTGGCATATCGTACGAAGATTTAATTGAAAAGTTAACATCGCATTTACGTCCAAAGAAAATTATAATAGCAGAGTGTTTCAAATTTTTTAAACGTAACCAACGACATGATGAAACGCTTCAAGAATATATTGTTGAGTTAAAGCAGATGGCACAAGATTGTGATTTCGGGTTGCTTGAAGAAAAGGCACTATTAGTACAATTTGTTTGTGGAATAGAATCAAAAAAAGATTCAGGCTGGATTCTTAAATGAGCCAGATTTAAAATTGTTCGAGAAAGCAACACGCATTTTTTTTTTTTTTTTTTTTTTTTTTTTTTATATTGGACCAGTACTCAGGGGATGACCCCTACATATGCAGTGCATTGTACCAGAACTAGGAAAATAGGTTGTGAGGAGGGGGAAAGCGGGAGTAGTGTTTGTGAACATTTGACTTGAATCTTCCAACGTTTTAACAGACAGGAAACACTTCTGCAGGCAACTTGTTCCACAGACGAAGCGTGCGGCTGAAAAACGAATTCTCTCTGTAATGCGTAGTACGATTCCCCGGGCAATCGACCACAAATGGGTGAGCTCTAGACGATGAACGCGTGCTACGTAAAAATGTGCGCGTTTCGGGAACAAGATCCTTAATCTCGTCAGAGCAAAATCCATTGTAGTATCGATAGAACAGAGTAGCGCATCCCACACTGCGCCGATGCTCCAGTGAGTCAATAGAGTTGGATACCCTACTGTCACCGATGAGCTTCTTCGCCCTATCCTGCACACGGTCGAGTAACCCCAAAACAGACATTGAGGCACCGGCCCAAACATGAGAGTTGTATTCCATTTTCGGTCGGATGTAGGTGGTATAAATAGTAAGGAGGTCGGATGGAGTGAAGTACATCTTACACCGTTTCAAAAAACCGAGGCACTTGAATGCTTCTTTAGAGATATGAAAAATATGATCAGTCCAGCGAACATCGCACTGTATCTTCATTCCAAGAACATCAAGAGCATCCGATTCTTCAATATTTATACCATCCATGAGAACAGATGAAGCAGCATTTGCGGTCGTTTGTTTGTGCGTCAATAAGCTACACTGGGTCTTACGAGCATTAAAGGCTACCCTGTTTTTACGACCCCATTCATAGACCAATAGAAGATCACTATTCAGTGAATCATTCATATTTAGTCTCTTGGCAGCGATCTCTGATAGGCTGGGCCTATAACTAAAAGAGTACGAGTGGCAAATGCTGCTGTCATCCGCGAAAGAGTGGATAGGGTTGGAAGTTTGGTAGAGAAGATCGTTGAGGAAAATAAGAAATAGGGTAGGAGAAAGAAAGAACGGAGCCTTGCGGTACCCCTGAATTAATCTTGAACTCGTTTGATGAGAACCCATCTATAACATCTCGTATAGAGCGGTCTCTGAGAAAGCTCGATATAAACCGAGAGAAGTCATCACCGACACCAAAGGCAGTAAGTTTTGCCAATAGTGCACCATGCCACACTCTGTCAAACGCTTTTGAAATATCAAGAGCCACCACCCTACTTTCACCGAAATGATGGATTGAGTGGCACCATTTCTCTGAGAGATATGCCATAAGATCGCCAGTTGAACGACCCTTACGAAATCCATATTGACGATCACAAAGTAGTTTATGCGACTCCAGATACTTCATAAGGTGATGGTTAACCATGTTTTCCATTACTTTGGAGAGTGTAGAGCAAATTGCAATTGGGCGGTAATTTTCGGGGTTATTTGCCATACCCTTTTTGGGTATTGGTGTTACATTAGCAACCTTCCAGCACGATGGAAACTCACCAGTATGGTAAAGTATGCTGAAGAGGTGTGCTAATGGATGCGCAAGCGTAGAAGAACACTGCTTCAAGACCAGTGCTGGAATGCCATCCGGTCCAGGAGTTTTGTTTATATCGAGGTCTTCCAAAACCCTTTTAACTGCTCGCGCCCGGAAGAATATCTTCGGCATCGTTACAGATACTCTTTCGAGCTCGGGAAGTGGCTGACTGCTTTCCGGCAAGCAGGAATTGCTTGCAAAGATTTCAGCCAACAGGTTAGCTTTGTCAACCGGGTCTGTAAATACTTGGTCATTCTTTAAAAGAGTTGGAATTGATGAACTAGCACTGTTCTTTACTCTCTTAACGAAAGACCAAAAGGTCTTACTGCCCCGAGGAGCTGCAAGGACCTTGGCTCTAAGGCGCTGTTCGTGAAGAAACTTTTCACGCCTAAGTACCTTGGCACACGAAGATCTTGCCTTTTTGCGTAGCAAATCAGTGTCTGGTGTTTTGTTTAAACACCAGTTACTGAATGCTTCCTCTCTGGATCTGACTGCGTTTTTGCACGTCTGATTAAACCAAGATTTCGGTTTTGGTTTAATCGAAATCTGCTTGGAGGGGATGAATGTTTTCATCCCTAGCAATATCATGTTATCGACCATTTTTGCTGAAGCATTTATGTCGTTATCTAGAAAACAAAGTTTCCAATTAAAATGCTCATAAAATTGGTTGAGCTCAGCCCAACGCGCCTTTTCGTAAATAAATATTGAACGTTTCGTAGCTGATTTTGAAACGTTACGAAGTCCCGAGATCGAAAAGGAGGCAGAAATGGTGCAATGATCCGAATTGCCGAGAGGTGCACTAACTCTGACTTCATACTTTTCAGGGTGTGAAGTCAGGAATAGGTCAAGTGTGTTTGAATGGTGCCCTTCAACACATGGAATATGCGTTGGCTCATTCACTAATTGCGCTAGGTGGTTGTACGCAGCGAATAACTCGACATATTGGCCTTCTGGAGTTGTATGACTCGAATGGCGAAGCCAGGATGAGTTGTGAACATTGAAATCACCAGCAACAACGATTTCAGTGCTCGGACAACTTTCCAGGATCTTCGATATGGAGTCGGAGAGGGCATCGAAACCAGAAAAGGTAGTACCCCTCACCGCATTTGGATTTCTGTATAGAAACCCGAAATGCAAAAATCTATGGAAATTACTGGCAGGCAATTAGAAATCATCAAACAGAGTGAGTTCAGTGTAAATGCAATAACAACAAACAACAAAAATCAGAACAGTTATCGTCAAATATCACGCTATAATCAGCAGCAGAGAAACAGAAGTGAACAGCGCAGCAAAAGTCGTAACTTTAGCGGAGGTAGATATCAAGGTCAAGCTCAAGATCATAGAAGAAATGTAATTTGTTTTGCATGCGGTTTGTATGGACATATAAAAAAGAATTGTCGCACAAATCAAGAGAAAAATAAAATTAATAACATGGTAAGAGTACAACCGAATAAAAATGATGGTAAATATCACGATCTAGGATTTCTCAATAATTGTACGATAATTAAGTCGAATGCACAAAAAATAAGAGCAATAGTAGATAATGAAGAAATCGAGTTTGAAATAGATACAGGGGCCTACGAAAGTGTTGTAAATAGGAATATTATCCTATAATAAATAATATCCTATGATTGGGAAATGAAGTTAATTTCGGGGATAGTGTTAAAAACTTTTGGTAAAATAAAGGTAAATGTAATAGTAAATGGAAAATTTTATAATCTATAACTAACTATTTTAAATACTTATGAAAATTTTGTACCCTTGCTTGGCAGAAATTGGTTGGATATTTTATTTCCCACATGGAGATGTTTCTTTTCATTGCCTACTTCATGTAGTGATGGTGTGCACAGTTTAGTGAGTGTTGATGAGAAATATAAGGATGTATTTACAAAATCAAAAAATGCAGTTATTAAAGACTTTAAAGCAGAATTAGTCCTGAAAGAAAACTCAGTTCCCATATTTTGTAAGCCAAGTGTTGTGCCATACGGCTTAAAATCAAAAGTTGAAGATGAAATAAACCGGCTGTGTGATGAAGGGATTTTAATCCCGTTATCCAGAAGTAAATGGACAAGTCCATTGGTAATAGTTAATAAAGACAACGGGGCAATTAGATTATACTGCAAGCGTACTGTTAATAAATATGTAGGGAGTGAACATATTCCCATTGCACGTATAGATGATATTTTTGCTAATATGTCAGGCTGGAGAAAATTTTGCAAACTAGATTTAATGGGAGCATACTTACAAGTAGAAGTAGGTGAAAATTCAATGGAGTTATTAAAAATTAATACTCATATTGGGTTGTTCCAATGCACAAGATTGATTTTTGGGTTAAAGACTGCGCCTCAAATTTATAATATGTGAGATTCTTAAAGAGTTGAATAAAGTTCACATATATTTTGACGATATATTAGTAGGGGGGTTGGATCTGGAGGAATGCCGAAATAACTTATATTGTGATTTAGATAGGTTGAAAGAGTATAATGTCGGGATAAATATCGATAAGTGTTGTATTTTTTTCGCGGAAGAATTAGACTACTTGGGTTATCATATTAGTAAAGAGGGAACAAAGCCTAGTAAAAATAAAATTGAGGCAATTTTAGATGCACCCGAGCCACAAAATAATGCACAATTGGCATCGTACTTAGGAATGATATAATATTACCATAAATTCATTCCAAATTTTTCGAGCGAACTAGCTTGTTTGTACAAATTGAATAGTAAAAATTCAACATGGCAGTGGAGTGACGAACATAGAATATGTTTTGAGAAAACGAAAAGTCTTTTGGCGGATATTGAAACATTGACCTACTATGATCAATCAAAAACCATTATAGTTTCTTGTGATGCCAGTCCTTATGGCGTTGGAGGTTTTTTATCACATTTAATTGAAGGAATTGAGAAACCAGTTATGTTTGTGTCTAGTACCTTATCTGAGGCGGAAAGGAACTATTCACAACTTCATAGAGAAGCTTTGGCAATAATTTTTTCAGTAAAAAAATTTCACAAATATGTATATGGCTTGAAATTTACTATACACTCTGACCATCAGCCATTAAGAGCAATTTTTGGTAACAGGAAAGACTTGTCTGCAGTAGCAGCTAGTAGAATTCAGAGATGGGCCGTATTTTTATCAATGTATGATTTTGAAATTAAATATAAAAGAGGCACAGAGATGAGACACGCTGATAGACAGTCACGATTACCGTTGAACAAACCGACAGATATTAACATAGACAGCATAAGTAACATATGTTTTAGTGAAATTCCTTTAAAATTAGATGACATTGCTGTGACAACACAAAATGACCGTGTATTGGCGAATGTTTACAAGTGTTTCACAGCAATGGCTGGAACGAATTAAGGAGAAAGTAAGATCATTTTTTAAAAAGAAATTCTCTAAGTACAGAGGATAAACGTTTGTCTTATGGAAACCGTATAGTAATTCCGGAAAAGTTAAGGGCTCATGTATTAAATTTGTTGCACGAGGAGCACATACGGATTGTGAGAATGAAAGGGTTGGCTAGAACGTATGTGTGGTGGCCATGTATTGATCAAGATATTGAGTTATTCGTTAGTAGTTGTAACGCTTGTCAGGTATGCCAGAAAGTAAATAAACCTGTGCTCGTATCTTGGAAAGACGCCAGTTATCCTTTTGAGCAAATACAAGTAGATTTTTGCAAAATCGCGGATAAAACATTGTTGATAATATTTGATGTGTATTCAAAGTGGATGGAAGCAATTATAATGCGGAAGACAGAAGCTAGTTATGTATGTCAGGAATTGCGTAGTGTTTATAAATTTCGGATTACCGAAATACATTGTTAGCGACAATAGGCCTCCTTTTGCTTCTGGACCCTTTATCAAGTTTTGTAAAAGCAATGGTATTGAAATTTTGAAATCTCCTTCATATCATCCGCAGTCTAATGGCAGTGCCGAAAGGGCAGTCCAGACTATTAAACAGTCTTTGAAAAAGAGTTTAATAGATTTAAAGACTAAACATGGTGTAAGGAATTGAAATTATATACACCATCAAATATGATTTTCAAATATAAACCTCGCACATTACTTGACGTCATCATTGTGACTCTCCAACCGAACGGTCGTAAAAAGTGAACAAAAAAATAAAATAAAATCATTGCTTAAACGCCTTTAAAATTAAATTGTAAAAACAATAACAAATTATTTAAAAAAAACAACGGGAAAATAAATTCCTTACATTTCAATAACTAAACAATAAAATCAATTTCAATAAAACAAGTGCGGTGGCAGTGCATTGTTATTGTTGTTATTGTGCGCGAAGATTAACTACCCAGTGGGAAAAAAACTATACATTAAAATTTTTTGTTTTCTTACAAAACCGCAATAAGTGGTAGAGCGAATTTTTACAAAAGAAAAACTTTATGACAATTATTTTTTTTATATACTTTTAAATTAAAAAAAAAAATATAAATCAAAAAAAAAAAATTGCATGAGTGCACCTAGTAGATGCAATTCTGAGAGGGAGCTTAGCTCCACTAGAAAAAACCTCTGGATTTCTGAAGAGGAATCATTGAAAAAATCATTGGACAATCTCCTGTCTCTAAGAGATAAAAAACGCACGCGTTCGTGCTCGCCAAACATTGTTGTTGCAACAGACGACAAACCATCTTCAAGTCTAGCTATAGTTGATAAACCGAAAACTCAAGTGGGTATGGATAGGTATATAACCGTAGTTAAACGTCAGCGAAGCCCTAAATCCGCGCAAATATCATCGCAACCAAAAATGTCTAAGGGCGATATTACCTCTGCGACAACGGATAGTAATAGGTTTGCTATCCTGCAGACTGACGAGCCAACTACATCAAAAAAAACATTTAAACCGCCACCAATATACTTGAGGGAACCTACATCAAATGAGCTGGTAAAAGCACTTATTACGGCAATTGGTAAAGACACCTTCAACGTAACATCAGTGAAGCACGGACAAATAAGTGAAACAAAAATCCAAGTCTACTGCGAAAATAATTACCGAAAACTTTCTGCCGCTCTGGAAAAAGAGAAAAAATCTTTTTATACTTATCAACTTAAAAGTGCTAAAGGCCTTCAGGTTGTTATAAAAGGTATTGACCCTTATGTAGACACGGATGAGGTTACAACTGCACTGCTAGATAAAGGCATTAAAATAAAAAATGTGGTAAATATGCGGAACCGTGAAAAGATTCCTCAACCCATGTTTAGGGTTGAACTGGTACCGGGGGATGTTATTCTCAAAAAGAATGAAACTCACCCAATTTATAACCTTAAATTTCTTCTTCATCGCAGAGTTACCGTTGAGGAGCCGCACAAGCGTTTAGGGCCCGTTCAATGCCTAAACTGCCAGGAATTTGGCCATACTAAGGCCTACTGTAAACTGCCCACAGTTTGTGTGGTGTGTGGAGAACTGCACGGCACATCACAGTGCCAAAAGTCAAAAACTGACTCAAGTGCTAAAAAATGCAGTAACTGTGGAGGCAACCACACTGCAAATTACAGGGGCTGCCCTGTCTATACTCACTTTAAGCAGTCAATGACAAATAAGTCATCAATCACCTATAAACAACCCCAGCAGCCAAACATAATACATACAAACAATTTTCCGCAGATAGGCCAGTCAACCAGCCAAATAATTATGCAAAACCCCAAACAAGTTTCATATGCTAGTGTGGTCAAAACCGATACAAAAAACTTGAATCAGGAGCCCAAGCCCCAAAATTCCGATTAAAATTTTACCAATCTTGAGGCAACTCTTCAGACTCTTGTTCAGTCCATAAACACATTTACGGTTTCTATGACGAACATGATGCAGGAAATGCTGAAAATGCAATCCACTATTTTGCAGGCAATTTTAACAAAATGAATTGGTTAAAAATATGTTTCTGGAACGCAAACGGCATCCGCCAACACAAAAATGAACTTGAGCACTTCCTTATGGAAAAGCAAATCGATATAATGATGATTGCTGAAACTCATTTGACAAGCAATAGTCATTTCAAAATTAATGGCTACACACTGTATGACACTAAAGATCCTCGTGGAAGGTCTTGTGGAGGCTCAGCAATTCTAATAAAAAATAGAATTAAGCACTATTGTCTGCATGAGACACGTGAGGAGTATCTCCAAGCAACTAATATATGCATTGAATATTTGCATGAAAAAATCGTTATTTCTTCGATCTACTCACCGCCACGATTTTCAATAACAGAAAATCAGTATTCACTTTTTTTCAAATCACTTGGTTCTCGATTTTTAGCGGCTGGTGACTATAACGCTAAGCACACTTTTTGGGGATCACGTTTAATTTCCCCAAAAGGCCGTGTGCTTTTTGACACAGTCTCCAAACTGGGCTTAGACGTGATTTCAAGCGGACATCCCACTTATTGGCCCTCGGACCGGCGAAAGATTCCAGATGTTATAGATTTTGGAGTTGCAAAAAATTTTCCTTTAGAATGGATGCAAGTAGAGTCTTCATTAGATTTGTCATCGGACCACTCACCCACTATAATATCCGTTTCGTTCCCCCAGGAGGTTGGCTCCCCGTATAGTGACTTGGCGTTCGCCTTCACTAGAGTTAATTGGCTAAAATATAAGAAATATTTGAGTACTCATTGTACAGAAAATATTGCCTTGAGAACCCCTGAGGATGTTGATATATCAATTAAAGATTTTTCTGAAGACCTTAAACTGGCCGTGCAACATGCTACCACTACCCATACGAGGTTCAGAAATGAGAACAATAGAACTTATTTGTCTGAAATTGAACAACTTTTGTCAGAAAAAAGAAGAGTTAGAAGAGAATGGCAACTTCGCAGGTCTCCCCAGCTTAAAAGCAGGCTACGGGAGTGCATAACTCAGTTAAGAAATGTGCTTGAAATCCAAAGAATGGCTTCCCCTAAAAATTATCTAGAAGGTCTTGATGGTAGCTCGCAAAGTGACTATTCTCTATGGAAAGCGACAAAAGGTCTGAAAAGACCCGTAATAGGTAAGCCACCTTTGCGAACTTCATCTGGCGACTGGGCAAGAAGTGATTCTGAAAAAGGGATGGTGTATGTTAATCATTTGAAAAACGTTTTTACTGCAAATGATACAGTGGATGATGTTGCTGAATTTCCGCCATATGCTGTTAGACCGCCTGTGCCTTTGAGACTTAGTTTTCAAGATATCGAAAACGTTATAAATAAAGTAAACTCAAAAAAAGCTCCAGGTTTTGACAAAATTACTGGCAAAATGCTTGTACAGTTACCTCGTGTTGCTAGAAGAATCCTTCTTTTCATTTTTAACGCTATTTTGCGCCTAGAATACTATCCTGCAGAGTGGAAGGTATCTATGGTTACTATGATACCCAAGCCAGGGTAGGATCCCACTAAAGTAGAGTCATATAGACCAATAAGTCTACTGCCAACAATTTCAAAACTTTTCGAAAAATTGTTAATGGCGAAGTTGACTCCAATATTGAATGATGTAGGATGCATCCCGGATCATCAATTTGGTTTTCGGGCTAAACACAGCACCATAGAACAAACGCATAGACTAGTTAATGTTATAAGAAAGACTTTTGAGGACAAAAAGTATTGCTCAGCTCTATTCATTGATGTTTCCCAAGCTTTTGATAAAGTGTGGCACGAGGGATTAATGCACAAAATAAAGATGAACTTGCCTACAAACACTCACAAGCTTATGGAAAGCTATTTATGCGGCCGGAAGTTTGTTATCAGAGAAGGCGACTTTATAAGCCCAACTCAGCCAATCGAGGCAGGAGTTCCCCAAGGTAGCATTCTGGGACCCACTTTATATTTAATTTACACTTCTGACATGCCAACCAGATGTGGTATTCACACTTCAACTTTTGCAGATGACACAGCATTCTGCAGCGTACATGAAAACCATCAAGTAGCTTCGCGAAATTTGCAGGAGTATATTTCAATATTAGAGATGTGGTTAAAACTTTGGAAAATTAAAGTTAATGAACAAAAGTGTACTCATGGTACATTCACACTGCGTAGACAAACATGTTCAGCTATCCAAATTAACAATTCACCTATTACGCAGCAAAATGAAGTCAAGTACCTTGGTATTCATCTCGACCGTAGGTTAACGTGGAAGCCTCACATTGGCGCGAAAGTCACTCAGCTAAAATTAAAAGCAGCGCAATTAAATTGGCTTATGGGCAGAAATTCTACATTGAAATTAGATTGCAAACTTTTGTTATACAACGCAATACTAAAGCCTATATGGCGCTACGGAATTCAGTTATGGGGCAACGCCTCAGCGTCAAACATTGAAAAAATTCAAAGGCGACAAAACAAAATTCTTCGAACAATTACTGCAGCTCCATGGTACGTAAAAAACTCCCGAATTCACAAGGATCTGTGTGTTCCACTGGTAAAAGATGAGTTTTCAAAGCATGCGACAAGGTATATCAGCAAATTGGAACTGCACCCAAACCCTCTTGCACGAAACATACTTAATTTTAGTGGTCACACTCGGTTGAGAAGAAGGGATACCGTTGCCACCATCAGAGCGTTAAGTAGGTGATTTTACCGATATAATATGCGCATAATAAAACTTTTTCTCTAGCATTGGCTGGACTTAGTTAATATATTGTATTTAGTAATAAGATTTGAATACTTATTGTTAGTTCACATTGTGAAGATTCAATAAATAAAAAAAAGCTTAAAAAAAAAAAAAAAACATTACTTGACGTAATGATCGAAAAAAAATAAGAAGGAAATCGGGGAAATAAAAATGAAAATACAATTTCTGCAAAGAATAATAGTGATGTTAAAAGTTGTAAACGAGATAAAAACAAACTAGAAATAAAGTTTTATTAAAATATCTTGTACAGAAATATATTCTCAAATTATGTAAAATGGATACCCGCTAAAATACTTAAGAAATTAAATGGTTTAAGATTCATTGTTTTGGTAAACGGTACTCGGAAACATGTTCATTTGAACCAACTAAGAAAATCAAAGAAGTCCGTAAATGTTAAAAATGTTATTATTGTAAATAACAAACATA
This sequence comes from Thecocarcelia acutangulata, assembly GCA_914767995.1. Taxonomy (NCBI): domain Eukaryota; kingdom Metazoa; phylum Arthropoda; class Insecta; order Diptera; family Tachinidae; genus Thecocarcelia; species Thecocarcelia acutangulata. The sequence continues at coordinate 50,238,681 of OU612095.1, read as the reverse complement.
ATGTAACAACACAAGAAGATTGTAAAGTAGAACGAAGGCCTTATTTAACGAGAAGTAGAGTTAAAGCATTAAAACAAGAGGCAGAATCTGAGAATAATTAACTGAATTCATTTTCTCAGAATTGTGTCTAGAATAGAAAACAGATGTTAAATTTTTTTTTTATCTTGGACCAGTACTCAGGGGATAGTCCCTACATATGCAGTGCATTGTACTGGAGAAAATAGATTATGAGGACGAAGGAGGGAGTAATGTTGTGAACACACGGAACGACCAAAACAAACGTTATTACAGCATTTAAAGTGTTGAAATTAAATCAGTTAAAACTGATCAGTGTCCAGTGTATATACCTTCGACACTGCTGAGAATAATAAAAATTAGTTCAACACCGCGCACACCGTAAGGCAATAATATACATAAGGGGAAAATAAAAAGAAATTAATAATGATAAACAGAGAAAAAACAAAAAATAAATAAATAAATAAACATAAGTATAAGTATAGAAAACACGGACGACAATGAAAAACACGTGTATACAGAACGAAAGACAAAACACTAAATAGCCTAACTGCAAGAATCCACTCCATTGCGGCGAGTTCAGCTTTTTAAAAATTCCAAGCAACGCTTTAAGGAACTATTTAAAATCAAATTGCAACACAAACAGAACCTTAAATAGTTTTCAAACTAAAGATTCAAAAAGCATTTCACACGATTAGACACATGTGCTCTCAGCCTTAATCCATAAACAAAACGAACAATGCGATGTACTATATATATATTTGATTATTTTTTCTATTGCCTAAGTTACAGTCCGAGTAAACTTCTATACAATAATTCACTAGCGACATAAGCAGTGAATGAGCAATTGATTTCCTGATGTGTAAGGGAAGATAAAGGTTCAGGTGATATATCTTATTAAATGCATTAAAATTACTGTAAGTATTACTGTATTCAAACAAAACTTACTTAATTTCTGAACTTCTTCCTCACTTTGTTTAATTTGTACTTCCAAAAGGCCTTTCTCGTAGCGCTCAGTCTCAAGTGCGGCCTAAAATTATAAAAAAAATTTAGTTTCTGGATCAATAAAAAGACAACCCACTTATCTAAAAAATTTTTATCTTACCCTTAAATTATATAACTCCCTGGTGCGCTCTTCGAGCAAATATGATTTTGGAGTTGACGGAGAAATGCGTTGTGGTCCGGCACAATGTTTGGCTGTTTTCAATGGAGAATCACTTCGTAAAAAGCAAGCTGCGGTAATGCCCCCCACACTTACACTACTTGAAAACGAATCATCAAGACGTGGCGGGGTTGTTTTTGTATTGCCAACCGCGGCGATGGCATGACGAACAGCTTCTTTCGTAATGGGTTCAGTGTCAAGCATTTCTTTAAAAAACTCTGCAATACATTGCTGTGCAGAGTCAGGTAATCGTTGACAGATTTCATGAAAACGAGTTTTTGGATTTTTTACGCAACAGAAGTGCAACAATAGAGAGTAAACATATATATAGTCTGCTGAACTCAAGCATTTCTCATCATCAAAATGAATTTCAAACTCTGGATAAATTCCTGCAAAAACATAAGCACATAGAAATTGAGATATATGTGTATGTACATAACTTAAAAGTATTTAATTCTTACCGTTAAGAAAATCTGCCAAATTTTCGAAATTTGTTGTGGCTGCCTGATGTTTAGAACAAAAATTTTGATAGAAAACTTCAATGTCTGTCTGCTCGATATCGTAATAATTGCGTTCCATAAAATTACATTCAGTGATCTAAAAATATTTCACACTTAGGTATTCCTTTTTCAACTGGAGCGAAATACGTTATTTGCTGAATACTTACCCACTGCAATAAAATTTTTTTCCAGCTTTGCATATCCATTTTTCTTTTATAAAAAATTATGCACAATAGTCTTAGTTTGCCTATGTGTGTAGTCTACATACAATGTATTTCAGAAGATCTTTCCTTCAGAATAGAACTTTTCATTTATTTTTACTTTTGTTTCTTATATATGACCACCTACCGCGCCTTTTTGGAAATATATTTATAATCAATGAATCGTCTTTCTTTTTGTTTCCACCTTAATCTTCCACCTTTTTTGCTGTTCCTATAGTTATAACCAACAGAAATGTATTTGCATTATTTCACAAAATTAAACTGAAATATTTTACTTAGCGAAAACTCCGCAAAGCCACAGAAATTCTGTGGCACAGCTAATGCAGTTAGTTATTCAAAAATAAAATGCTGGCATTTGACGCGCTCTTCTGTGTTTACTTTGTTTAACACAAGGCGAATTAATTTTTGTTTTTTGCAAGGCGAATTCATTATTAGGTGGATGCATCGGTGAATTCAGGCGAATTCGGTTAATATGGCCTTCGCTGTCAAGTTTTGTTTACCTTTTTCGGCGCCATTTAAATTTTGTACATGTCTTCATCAACTACTTTTGACAGCGTAAGTGTGAATTCGCCTTTTACACAAACAAAATACCTGTTGTTTTTTTTATTGTTGTATTGTTGTAGCAAAGCGGCTACCTTGTTTATTGTATCATGGATGCAAGGCGACTTTATACAGGTGAACGCAAGCGGAAAGGCGAATTCAGTACTATGTATTTTGTTATTGTAAAACATATCGTGAATGTCATAATCTAAATTCGCCCAAGATTGCTCAGCAGAGAAAAATGTTTATAGAAACGTTAAATATAAGCTTTAATAATTGTTTGTAATTAAAATCGCAGATTATATTAGTTTTTCACTTTTAAATTCACAAAAATTTCTTGAAATTGCACTAAATCATGCAAAAAAACCTTCAGATTAAAATGGCGCGAAAATTTTTGTAAACAAAACAAACAAAATTTGACAGTCTGATTGGAAAAAACGCGAGAAGCAAAAAATAATCACCTGTGCTGTTAAGTTCACCTGGTAATGAATTCGCCTTGGGTGGATGCAAGGTGCATTAACGTATAAAAGGCGAATTCACATTTAAGCTGTCAAAAGTAGTTGATAACTAACATGTTAAAAAATTTAAATGGCGCCGAAAAGGTAAACAAAACTTGACAGCGAATGTGCCGCCATATTAAATGAATTCGCCGATGCATCCACCTACTAATGAATTGGCCTTGGTTGCAAGCAAGGCGTATTCATTATTAGGTGGAAGCATCGGCGAATTCGGTTAGTATGGCGCAAGGCGAATTAATTATTAGGTGGATGCATCGGCGAATTCAGGCGAATTCGGTTAATATGGCGGCACTTTCGCTGTCAAGTTTTGTTTACCTTTTTCGGCGCCATTTAAATTTTTTACATGTAATTTATCAAATACTTTTGACAGCTTAAGTGTGAATTCGCCTTTTACACACAAAATACCTGCTGTTCTTTTTATTGTTGTATTGTTGTAGCGAAGCGGCTACCTTGTTTTTTGTATCATGGTATGGCGGAACTTCCTCAGTCAATTTTTTGTTACCTTTTTCGGTCCCATTTAAATTTTTGTACATGTTCTTTATATGCTATCTTTGACAGCTGAAGTGTGAATTCGCCTTTTACACAAACAAAATACCTGTTGTTTTTTTATTGTTGTAGTGAAGCGACTACCTTGTTTTTTGTATCATGGTTGCAAGAGAACAATAAGTACAACATTGCAAAAACAACATGCATTTTGTTACACCCAATTTTGGGGATGATTTTTTCAAACGTCTTTAAGTCACGTTTTTTATATTTGTCGGCAAATTTGATAGAAATGAAAGAGGGGTAAACAAAAAGACACGAACTCTGTTTTTCGTGTTTTTTTTCCTAATTCCTTTTTGTTATCATTTGTAATATTATTATTTTTCATTTACCTTCATTCGTCAAGATGACTACATCGATACTAACAAAATGATAAAAAGAGACAAACGATATTGTATTGTATTGTATTTGTAACTATACAGTTGCGAATAAATTTACAAAGTATAGGATGCACAGCATGGGCGGAGTAACGTAGACCTTATGCCCACGATGGTATTAACAGTATTTCTTTTGCGGCGCTGTGACTAACTGTACCAACCTATGCCTTCGCATAGGAAGTTGCCGCGTGGTTAACAACGAAATACCTCACAAAAACTGTAAAATAATACAGTTAGTTGAGGTAGACAGTTAACCAATGAGAGTGAGACGCAAAACCGTCGAAGGCCAAACAACAACAACAAGCCTGACCGCACTTAAGAAATAATTACGATGACGCGAGAGCTGCTCCCCAGCCCAGAGCTGCTTTACGACTGAGACAAACGATATTATTTTGCAACTACAATTGAAAAAAGACATGTCTTAAAAAATCATGATAAAAATGTAACATGATTTTGGTAGCAGCTTTAAAATAAAATAAAAAACAAAAATGTCTTTAAAAGTCGTCGTGAAAATTGGGTGTTAGTGTAATCACTACCGCCGATGTCAGATTGAATATTCGCCGAAACTTTTTTTTTTTAGTTTATGCATACAGAAAATAACGAAGAAGAAAAAGAGGTATTACTCTTGTTCAGACGGTAATATGAAACACTTGGTTTGCTCTCTGAACCACTATTGCGAAACTAGGTGTTCAGACGGTTGTTTTTTAAATCACACTGCTGTTTACATATTTTGAGCAAACGTTTCACTAATTCTTTTTTAAATTTTTATTTAAATCTATATGTAAGTATCAAATTTTTACATTTTCAATGTGTTTATTTTGATTTCACACACATTATTATCTTTTTTTTTGTGTGCAGATTATTTTGCAGCTAGCTCATATAAACTAGCGATAATTTATTATTAAATTTGGAGATGATAGTAGTTTTTGCTTGGTTCGCAACAAGATTCAAAATATACTTGTTTTATTTTGAATCTTGTTGCTCTCAAAATTTTGTATGGCGAACCATGTTGGTTCAATCAAGATTGGGCCGCGAACCACGAATGAGAGCGAACCTCGAAAATAAGCCTTCGTGTGAACATGCTATAAAGCGAAAAGTAAGTATTTTTTTAGCTATTATTTACTTACAGAATCTTCACAATGTGAAACATGTTTATTTTTGAGTTTGTGAGATGTCATATGAGTTTTACTATAACATAACACCAAGGCGAATTAATTATTAGGTGGATGCATCGGCGAATTCAGGCGAATTCGGTTATTATGGCGCCACTCTTTCTGACAAGTTTTGTTTACCTTTTTCGGCGTCATTTAAATTTTTGTACATGTTCCTTATCAACTACTTTTGACAGCTTAAGTGTGAATTCGCAATTTTACACAAACAAAATACCTGTTGTTTTTATTATTGTTGTAGCGAAGCGGCTACCTTGTTTTTTGTATCATGCATAATACGTAGAACTGAATTCGCTTTCCCGCTTGCATTCACCTGTATAAATTCGCCTTGCATTCACATGTATAAATCAGGATACACTTAATAAGGTAACTTCGTCAGTCGAACCGTTACTCATCTGGTATAGCCAACTTGTCAAAAACTGTTTATATTTTTGTTTGTTTACATTGTTGTTTTCTTTACAATTCTGCACGCGCCAAAATTATTAATTGCGAAAGACAAGTCTTTTTGTGGTCAAAAATTGTGAAAAGTTAAATTAAGATTTGTAAAAAGTTTTTCATTGTGTTTTTTTTTCAAAACAATAATAAAAATGTCCATTTGTGCTGTGTGCAAAAGGAGAGACGGAACTATGTTTCGTATCCCGAAAGATGTGGTGATGAAAAAAAAATGGAGTGAAATTTGTGGGGTTGAATTTACAGCTTCTGCAAGGATTTGCTCAAATCATTTTTTGCCTTCCAACATTAAACATCTTGGAGGACGCTTCCACATTCTTCCAAATGCTGAACCATTTATTGAAAAGTTGCCACAAATGTGTTCTTTTGCACAGTAAGTAGCCTTTTTTATAGTGCCAAATATACAAATCTAGTTTACCAACGCAGCTGCAAATTAAATAAAAAGTTAATAGGGCGATAGAAAATAGAAAAATATGTAATAAGAAAGTGTTAAATGACAATATTGGCGAAAACGCTTAGTTTCCAGTTATGGAGCGAAGAAGTTTTCATACATACATGCAATTTTCTACTACATTTTTCAATTTATATGGTCAATATTGGTATCATTTGAAAGCTTATTAACAAATCTCTTATACCACACAGGAGAAAATCCTATGCATATAACCATTATGTACTTTTGATTTCATTTGGAGCTGCGTTGGCAAACTAGATTTAGGCCAAAAATTTTTTGTTTTACAAAATGTCGCCTTTATTTCAGAGTACGCCAATTAAATAAAAATTTGAGGGATGAGAAGGCAACTCAGCAATCGATGGGCAAAAAACAGGGCAGAGGAACACCCTAATGACCAGAAAAAGATTAAAAAAGACAACCACTTAAGTTGTTAACAGCCACAGCCACTTAAGTTGTTGAGATGAAAGTTCCCATTCATGAGAAGTCCAAAGATAAGTATAAAATAATTGACTATTTAAATGCAGCTTTTAACTTTTCTTATTTCCTATTCATATTTCTTATTTCAGAAAGCGATGGGTCAAAAAAAGGGGCAGAGGAACAACCCCGATGATCGAAAAGGACAGCCACTTAAGTTTTTGAGACGAAAGTTCCCATTCATGAGAAGTCCAAAGATAAGTATAAAATAATTGACTATTTAAATGCAGCTTTTAACTTTTCTTATTTCCTATTCACAGGGCTGGGCAGTATTTGAAATACTTGTATTTGAAATACGTATTTGAAATACAAACACTTACGTATTTTGTATCTGTATTTCAAATACACGACCGGAAAGAATTTAGTATTTTGTATTTCAAATACATAACTTAATAGTATTTTGTATTTTAAATACATGTGGCTCAAAAATACATTTTGACAAAATACATTTATTTATTATAATAAATTAAAAACAAGTTATTTCACAAAAGCTAAAACCGCTAGAAACTACAACCAGTAAAATGTTTATCATTTTGTAATACTGCAATTTGGCTTTCATTTAAACAAAGCTAATACATTTTACACTAATCGGGTGATATTTCTATATATTTGCCATCAGCTTTTGATATACAGGAAATAATTTTTATTATGGGAAACTTTAGGCTGCGAGAACCAGATTAGATCCACTGCAATATAATACTTTGAGGCATTTAAGTTGTATTTTAACAAAATTAATGGAGAGCTTTGAAATAAGATTTAATGAGTTTCTCAAGCTGACACCTGGAGCAAATAGAGCCATATCGGTGTCATGTTTCCATCCTAGTTTCAAAATTAGCTGATTGCCAGAAAGCATCTCAGTAAAAGAGAGACAAAAAATTCAAAATCTTGCAATAGATACCGTGGAGCAAAATTGCAAAAAACGTTAAACCATGACTGGATGCAAAAGAAGTAGTATTTCGGGTAAAGATAATGAAGATTTTATTGTTGTTTTGGACAATACAGTGATCAACCTCGTAAATCAAATTTGGAACTGGAGCTTATCAGTTTTTAAAATGATAAAAGCAAGGAGCTTGCTATTCTGGAAAACTATCCAAGAATCAAAAATAAATGCATTTATAGAATTTGACAGCAGCTTGTATTCCTGAGGACCTGTAGAAAGATTATTGTTTGTCAGATAACTGATTGAAATATCTAGTTTTTATTAAAGGAAATACTTGTTTTGCCGAATGAATTTTTTATTTACTATCTATCAAATGCTAAATATTAGATTTGTTCCTTTAATTTCTTAGCAAGTTTAGAACAATCATATGAATATACAACTTAGTTTAAGTACATATGTAAAATAAAATATGTATCTAAAGCCAGACGGGTACATTTTTCTGAGACCAAATTACAAATATGTATTTGTATTTTGTTGTTGTATTTTGTATTTAAAATATACAACTTCAAAGTATTTTGTATCTTGTATTTAAAATACACTACTGTAAAGTATTTTGTATCTTGTATTTGAAATACACTCCTGGAAAGTATTTTGTATCTTGTACTTGAAATACATAATCTGTGTATTTTGCCCAGCCCTGCCTATTCATATTTCTTATTTCAGAAAGCGATGGGTCAAAAAAAGGGCAGAGGAACAACCCCGATGATCGAAAAGGACAGCCACTTAAGTTGTTGAGACGAAAGTTCCCATTCATGAGAAGTAAAAGATAAGTATAAAATAATTAACAATTTAAATACAGCTTTTAACTTCTTTCTTATTTCTTTATAGTTTGAAGACAAGTACATTTCAAAAGACTGCATTTGGCTGAATGTAGTGGTTACATAAATGACTGAATGTAGTGGTTACGCTTTTTCTTCATTATTATATATACATATTAATTATAAAAAAAAGCTTTTAGATTTAAATGTCCTAACTTGTCTCTTGTTATTGTTTTTTTTTTAATAATAATACATATTAATTGTAAAAAAAAAACTTTCATATTTAAATTTCCTAACGAATATCGTAGTATTTCCGTTTATTATTTTTATTATTTTATTTATTTTCCGTTTTCTAAACTAAATTAAGTATAATGGAGATGTCTATAACCAAAATTGCAAAAAAAAATAATAATAGTTTCGTAACCTAAAAAAGTTTCAGTAAAATAAATGTTTTTAAAACTGTTAAATTTAAAAAAATATATATTTTCAATAAACTATTTTATTTAATTATCTAGTAGTATTATTGTTTCATTAGCTTGTAAACCCTATTTTTAATCATATACGGCTCATGGTACAATAATATATAGGTAGTGTCGCAACTGTGGCCGACATTTTTTTTTCTGTGATGATAACTATCAAAAGTGCACACATACACACACATTTTTTATTATTGTTTACAAATTGAAAAAGTTTTTGAAAAAGAAAAATGTTCCAATAATAATTTTCAAACGCAAAAACAGCTTCAAACACAACAGACAGCTTTTTCTTGATCTTTATTTATATATTTAATTTATTTTACGACTTTTAAATGCAAAAACTTATTGAAAAATTATTTGTAAAATAAAGACACGAATAAAAATATACGTTTATTTTTTTATTTTCTTTTGTGTTCTTTGACAGTTATAATCATAAAGCAACAATAAAAAGCCATGTTGTTTTTTTATTGTTGGCTTGTTGTAGTTCCGCTTTTACCTGTTATATTATTGTACCATGATACGGCTCTATTGGCTCGATTGATAATAATAAGTAAAAAAATAAATATATATATAAAAAAAACAATGAATAAAATGTTATTATTAAAATTTATATATTATATTATATATATTTAGACGCTTCCTTTTATTTGAAGTTATGGAACATAGGTACCTATAGTTTTATGTTTGAAAATATTTTTGAGTTTCCAAGTAATAATCAACAAACTCAAACAAGTACATTTATTTCCTTTTCATTTCGTTTATTATGCTGAATAGATATAATTTATTTTGATAAAAATGGAAAAGTTGAGGTTTTTCATATTTGATTATCGAATTCAATAATAAACTTCATAACAGATTTATAAGTATATATGCAGACAATTGATTAACTGTAAATTATAATTTAATTGCATTATTCAAACTCATCTCACTGAGTATTTATAAGCCATTTTTAGCAGCATCTGAGTATATTTCGATTGATCAGATGGAAACACACTAGGTGGGGGAATGACTTCAATGACTTTGCTTAAAACTTCACAAACCGCAATTCCAAGTTTCGTGGATATCTGAAACGTTATAACAGTAAACTCGGTAAAGAGTTGGTGACTACTTTAATGTCATACTAACCTTCAAAATGCGTTCTGATTCGATATCGTATGATAATTAGCCACAGTCTTCACTTGTACACCATGGCAGGCATCAACCAACAAAATAACACATCGCAAGCAGCTAATGACCTCGACACTTCATTAGAAAAGTCGACATGGCCGGGCGTATCAATAATATTCAGCAAATATCTCACATTTTTATAAGTGTGAAATATTGAAACAGTTTGTGCCTTCACATCTATACCATGTTCCTTTTTAACTTGTAAACTGTGTAAAACCTGGCTTTCGGAATTCAGCGATATTGCGCCTGTAAGCTCCAACAAACGGTCAGCTAAAGTACTCTTTCCATGATCGACATGGGCAATAATACTAAAATTTCTTATATGCTATACGGGTATCTTGCTTAATATCTCATCAGGCTTCTCCTTACTAGAATTTTCATTTATCCTGGAACTAAAGTGATAGAAGAATGTTGCGAATATTCATTTGCATGTGTTGATGTTTCGAACTTACTTTAATTTGTTATATTTATTGCATTAACACCGTGACAAATTTGTAGTGGTGTGGTGGAAAGCATAATAATGTTAAGAAATTCGTTGTGATTTCCTTTAGGATAATCCAAAAACTCAACATCAAATCCTAAAAATTTGGCCAGATACAGCATTTGATCTTTCATATGCAGATTTACACTTTTGGAAGATACAGATACATACATCAGTTGATCTTTCATATGCAGATTTACACTTTTGGCTGATTTTGTAGTTGTAGTAGATTATTTAATGGTTGCTGGAGCCAGGATACACTTAATTATTATTAAATATACTTTGGCTGGAGCTAAAGAATTACAGAATGAAATGTTTATAGCTGGTTCATTTTTCACATTTTCACCCACTATAGATGCACTAACAAATGTATCACTTTAAAGTATACAGGCATATTTCTTTTAATCTCAATTTCAAAATCTATTGATATAGGAGATTTATTATCATTTTTTAACATTAAAGTTCTTTTAATTCAACTTTTAATTCATAAAATTCAATTAACTTTTAAGTACGTGATGCACTTTTGTTTTCCTTTTTTCCACTTTTTCTTCTTTTTTTCTGTCGCTTACTTTTGACATTCGGGTTGAATTGCAAAAACAAAATACACGCAAAATTTTTCGACGTTGTTGTCATGATACAAAAAACAAGGTAGCCGCTTCGCTACAACAATAAAAAAAACAACAGGTATTTCGTTTGTGTAAAAAGGCGAATTCACACTTAAGCTGTCAAAAGTAGTTGATAAAGAACATGTACAAAAATTTAAATGGCGCCAAAAAGGTAAACAAAACTTGAAAGAGAAAGTGCCGCCATATTAAACGAATTCGCCTGAATTCGCCGATGCATCCACCTAATAATGAATTCGCCTTGGTTGTTGTTATCGTAGCGAAGCGGCTACTTTACTGGGGGTCTCCATTAGCCATGAACATGGTATGAGCATCATGGCGAACATCGCAAATAGCTAATGTGGACCGCTCATGGCCATGTTTCGTTCATGCTCTGACATCGATGCTCGAGCATATGACTGAGCATCAATGTTCGCCATGAAGTTGGCCATCACGTACAAAAATACAAAAAATGGCGCCGAATTGAACACTTTGATAAGGTAAATCCGAACATACGTATTCGCCACATACAGAACATGAACTTTTTTTTACATTCGCTCTGCCGACGTTATGTTCATGTCATATCCAAGTCGATGGCACGTGAAGATACGGCGTTATTAAATAAACTTTGATATAAATTCACTTTGGGTGGATACATCGTACACAAAGCAAATTAATTATTAGGTCATTTTTCATTCACTCTGTGATTCTTCAACCGCACGGTCGTGTTTTTAAAAAGTGAACATAAAACAAACCAAAAAATCATTGTGCTATTATATTTTTAAACTTACATATAAAAACAATAATATATTGTATTAAATTGTAAAAACAATAACAAATTGTTTTAAAAAACAACGGGAAAATAAATTCCTCACATTTCATTAAATAAACAATAAAATCAATTTCAATAAAACAAGTGCGGTGGCAGTGCATTGTTGTTGTTGTTATCGTGCGTGAAGATTACCTACCCAGTGGGTACACTAAAGTTTTGTTTTCTTGCAAAACCGAAAAACTTTATGACAATTATTTTTATATACTTTTAAACTAAAAAAAATATAAATAAAAAAAATAAAAAATTGCATGAGTGTACCTAGCAGATGCAATTCTGAAAGGGAGCTTAGCTCCACTAGAAAAAACCTCTGGATCTCTGAGGAAGAATCACTGAAAAAATCATTGGATAATCTTCTGTCTCTAAGAGATAAAAACCGCACGCGTTCGTGTTCGCCAAACATTGTTGTTACAACAGAAGACAAACCATCTTCCAGTTTAGCTATTATTGATAAACCAAAAACGCAAGTAGGAATGGATAGGTATATAACCGTGGTTAAACGTCAGCGAAGCCCTAAATCCGCACAAATATCTTCAAAATCAAAAATTTCTAAAGACGATAAACCCACTGCGATAACGGATGGTAATAGGTTTGCTATCCTTCAGACAGATGAGCCAACAACATCCAAAAAAACATATAAACCCCCACCAATATATTTGAGAGAGCCTACTTCTAGTGAGCTGGTAAAACAACTTATTACGGCAATCGGTAAAGATACTTTCAACGTCACATCAGTGAAGCACGGCAGCATCAGTGAAACTAAAATTCAGGTAAGCCATGAAAACGACTACCGAAAATTGTCTGATGTCTTAGAAAAACAGAAAAGATCATTTTACACTTACCAGCTCAAAAGTGCCAAAGGTCTTCAGGTCGTTATTAAAGGGATTGACCTATGCGTAGATATTGATGATGTAAAAACCGGATTGGAAGATAAGGGTTTTAAAATAAAAACAGTAGTAACATCAGGAACCGTGAAAAGACCCCTCAACCCATGTTTAGGGTTGAACTAGAACCAGGGAATGTTCTGCTAAAAAAGAGTGAAATTCACCCAATATATAACCTCAAATATCTTTTGCATCGTAAGGTTACCGTTGAGGAGCCACATAAGCGTTCAGGACCCGTTCAGTGCCTAAACTGCCAAGAATTTGGCCACACTAAGGCTTACTGCAAGTTGCCCGCTGTTTGTGTTGTATGTGGCGAACTTCACGGCACAACTCAGTGCAATAAGCCAAAGGCTGACGCAAGTGCTAAAAAATGCAGTAACTGTGGAGGTAACCACACTGCAAATTATAGAGGTTGCCCTGTCTATACTCATTTTAAGCGGTCAATGACAAATAAGTCATCGGTTTCTCCAGCAGCCCAGCAGCCAAATGTCATTGGCAAAAACAATTTTCCCCAGGTAGGCCATCCAACCAACTTCACAAACACGCAGAATACCAAACAATTTTCATATGCTAATGTGGTTAAATCCGACCAAAACTTGAACCAGCAACCCAAGCCCCAAATTTCCGATCCAAATTTTAGTAACCTAGAGGCAACTCTGCAGACTCTTGTTCAATCCATTAACACTTTTACCGTCTCTATGACCAACATGATGCAGGAAATGCTAAAAATGCAATCCACTATTTTACAGGCAATTTTAAAAAAATGAATTGGTTAAAAATATGTTTTTGGAACGCAAACGGCATTCGCCAAAACAAAAATGAACTTGAGCACTTCCTTAAGGAAAAGCAGATCGATATAATGATGATTGCTGAAACCCATTTGACAACTAACAGTTTTTTCAAAATTAATGGCTACATACTGTACGACTCAAAAGATCCCCGTGGAAGATCTTGCGGAGGATCGGCAATTCTAATAAAATCCAGAATTAAGCACTTTTTAATGAACGAGACATGTGAGGAATATCTCCAAGCTACAAATATGTGTCTTAATTATTTTCATGAAAAAATTGTTATATCCTCGATTTACTCACCACCACGATTTTCAATAACAGAAAGACAATATTCAATTTTTTTCAAATCACTTGGTCCTCGATTTTTAGCGGCTGGCGACTATAACGCTAAACACACTTTTTGGGGATCACGTTTAATTACCCCGAAAGGCCGTGTGCTTTTTGAAACCGTTACCAAAATGGGCTTAGGTGTGATTTCAAGTGGACACCCCACTTATTGGCCGTCAGACCAACGCAAGATCCCAGACGTTATAGACTTTGGAGTTACAAAAAATTTTCCCTCAGAACGGATGCAAGTGGAGCCTTCATTGGACTTGTCCTAAGATCACTCACCAACTATAGTTTCTGTTTCGTTCCCCCAGGGGGTTGGTTCCCCGTTTTGTGACTTGGCGTTGACCGTCACTCGAGTTAATTGGATAAAATATAAGAAATATTTGAGTACACATTGTCCGGAAAACATTGCCTTGAGAACGCCTGAGGATATTGATGTGTCGATTAACTAATTTTCTGAACACCTTAATCTAGCCGTACAACATGCCACCACTAGCCATATAAGATCCAGAAATGTGAGCAACAGAACATATTCGTTTGAAATTGAACAACTTCTAACAGAAAAAAGAAGAGTTAGAAGAGAGTGGCAACTTCGCAGGTCTCCCCAGCTTAAAAGCAGGCTACGAGAGTGCATAGCTCAGTTAAGAAATCTGCTCGAAATCCAAAGAATGGCTTCCCTTAAAAATTATCTGGAAGGTCTTGATGGTACCCCTCAAACCGACTATTCTCTATGGAAAGCGACAAAAGGTCTGAAAAGACCCGTAGTAGGTAAGCCACCTCTGCGAACTTCAACTGGAGATTGGGCAAGAGCGATTCTGAAAAAGGGATGGTGTATGTTAATCATTTGAAAAACGTTTTTACTGCAAATGATACAGTGGATGATGTTGCTGAATTTCTGCCATATGCTGTTAGACCGCCTGTGCCTTTGAGACTTAGTTTTCAAGATGTTGAAAATGTTATTCGTAACACAAACCCCAGGAAAGCTCCAGGTATTGATCAAATTACTTTCAAAATGCTTGAGCAGCTACCTCGTGTAGCTCGTAGAATTCTTCTTTTTATTTTTAACGCTATTTTACGTCTCGAGTATTATCCTGCAGAGTGGAAGGTGTCCATGATTACTATGATACCCAAACCAGGGAAGAATCCCACTAAAGTAGAATCATACAGACCAATAAGTCTACTGCCAACAATTTCAAAACTGTTCGAAAAATTGTTAATGGCAAAGTTGAGTCCAATGTTGAACACTGTGGGATGCATCCCTGATCATCAATTTGGCTTTCGGGCTAAACATAGCACCATAGAACAAACGCACAGACTAGTCAATGTCATAAGACAGACCTTTGAGGAGAAGAAGTATTGCTCAGCTCTATTCATTGACATTTCTCAAGCTTTTGATAAAGTGTGGCACGAGGGCTTGATACACAAAATAAAGTTGAACTTGCCTGCAAATACACACAAGCTTCTGGAAAGCTACTTATGTGGGCGGAAGTTTGTTATCAGAGAAGGCGACTTTATAAGCCCAACTCAGCCAATCGAGGCAGGAGTTCCCCAAGGCAGCATACTGGGGCCTACTTTATATTTGATTTATGCCTCTGACATGCCAACGACACCCGGAATCCACACTTCAACTTTTGCAGACGATACAGCATTCTGCAGCGTAGATGAAAGCCATCAAGTAGCTTCGCGAAATTTGCAGGAGTATATTTCAATATTAGAGATGTGGTTAAAACTTTGGAAAATTAAAGTTTTTTTTTTTTTTTTTTTTTTTTTTTTAAGAATTTTTTTATTTATTGAATCTTCAAAATGAACTAACAATAAGTATTCAAATCTTAATACTAAATTTAAAATTAAAAAATGTAATTCTTAAGTCCGGCCAATGCTAGACAAAAAGTTTTATTATGCGGGAGCTATTTCGGTAAAATCACCTATTGAGCAATCTGATGGTGGCAGCGGTATCCCTTCTTTTAAGCCGAGTGTGGCCGCCAAAATTAAGTATATTGCGAGCAAGAGGGTTTGGATGAAGTTCCAGTTTACTGATATACCTTGTCGCGTACTTAGAAAATTCCTCTTTTACCAGCGGAACACTCAGATCGTTATGAATTCGTGAATTTTTTACGTACCATGGAGCTGCAGTAATCGTTCGTAGAATTTTGTTTTGTCGCCTTTGGATTTTTTCAATGTTTGACGCTGAGGCGGTGCCCCATAACTGAATTCCGTAGCACCATATAGGCTTTAGTATTGCGTTGCATAACAAAAGTTTGCAATCTAATTTCAGTGTCGAATTTCTGCCCATAAGCCAATTTAGCTGCGCTGCTTTTAGTTTTAACTGAGTGACCTTTGCTTCAATGTGAGACTTCCATGTTAGCCTACGGTCCAAGTGAATACCAAGGTACTTAACTTCGTTGTGCTGCGGAATAGGTGAGTTGTTAATTTGGATAGGCGGACATGTTTGCCTACACAGTGTGAATGTAACATGAGTACATTTCCGTTCATTAACTTTGATTTTCCAAAGTTTTAGCCATTTCTCTAATATTGAAGTATATTCCTGTAAATTTCGTGATGCTAAATGGTGGTTTTCATGAGCACTCAAAAACGCTGTGTCATCTGCAAAGGTAGAAGTGTGGATTCCAGATGTCGTTGGCATGTCAGAGGCGTAAATCAAATATAAAGTAGGCCCCAGTATGCTGCCTTGGGGAACTACTGCCTTGATTGGCTGAGTTGGGCTAATAAAGTCGCCTTCTCTGATAACAAACTTCCGCCCGTATAAGTAGCTTTCCAGAAGCTTGTGTGTATTTGCAGGCAAATTTAGCTTTATTTTGTGCATTAAGCCGTCGTGCCACACTTTATCAAACGCTTGAGAAATATCAATGAAAAGAGCTGAGCAGTACTTCTTCGCCTCAAAGGTTTGTCTTATGACATTGACTAGTCTGTGCGTTTGTTCTATGGTGCTATGCTTAGCCCGAAAGCCAAATTGATGATCAGGGATGCATCCCACATTGTTCAATATTGGACTCAACTTCGCCATTAACAATTTTTCGAATAGTTTTGAAATTGTTGGTAAAAGACTTATTGGTCTATATGATTCTACCTTAGTCAGATCCTTCCCTGGCTTGGGTATCATAGTAATCATTGAGACCTTCCACTCTGCAGGATAATACTCAAGGCGTAAAATGGCGTTAAAAATAAAAAGTAGAACCCTTCTAGCTACACGAGGTAACTGTTCAAGCATTTTACCAGTAATTTGATCAATGCCTGGAGCTTTCCTGGGGTTTGTATTACCGATAACGTTTTCGACATCTTGAAAATTAAATCTCAAAGACACAGGAGGTCTAACAACATATGGTGGTAATTCCGCTGTATTATTCTCTGAATCATTTGTGATAAAAACGTTTCGCAAATGATCGACATACAACATTCCCTTTTCAGAATCGCTTCTTGCCCAGTCGCCAGTTGAATTTCGCAAAGGTGGCTTACCTATTACGGGTCTTTTTAAACCTTTTGTCGCTTTCCACAAAGAATAATCAGATTGAGGGGTACCATCAAGGCTTTCCAAATATGTTTTAAGGGAAGCCATTCTATGGACTTCAAGCAGATTTCTTAGCTGAGTTATGCATTCCCGTAGCCTAGCTTTAAGCTGGGGCGAC
Organism: Thecocarcelia acutangulata; assembly: GCA_914767995.1. Taxonomy (NCBI): domain Eukaryota; kingdom Metazoa; phylum Arthropoda; class Insecta; order Diptera; family Tachinidae; genus Thecocarcelia; species Thecocarcelia acutangulata. Next base: position 50,221,359 of record OU612095.1, on the reverse strand, counting down.
CTGCGAAGTTGCCACTCTCTTCTGACTCTTCTTTTTTCTGACAGAAGTTGCTCAATTTCAGATGAATAAGTTCTATTGCTCTCATTTCTAGGTCTTAAATGACTAGTGGTAGCATGCTGTACGGCCAGTTTGAGGTTTTCAGAAAAATTGTTAATTGACCCATCAATATCCTCAGGCGTTCTCAAGGCGATATTTTCAGTACAATGTGTGCTCAAAAATTTTTTGTACTTTAACCAATTAACTCTATTGACAGTCAACGGTGAGCCAATCTCTTGGGGGAACGAAACAGAGATTATAGTGGGAGAGTGATCTGATGACAAATCTAATGAAGGCTCCACTTGCATCCACTCTAAAGGAAAATTTTTCGCAACTCCAAAATCTATAACGTCTGGGATCTTTCGTCGGTCTGTCGGCCAATAAGTGGGGTGTCCGCTTGAAACCACATCTAAGCCCATTTTGGAAACGGTGTCAAAAAGCACACGGCCTTTCGAGGTAATTAAGCGTGATCCCCAAAAAGTGTGTTTAGCGTTATAGTCGCCAGCCGCTAAAAATCGAGGCCCAAGTGATTTGAAAAAATTTGAATATTGGCTTTCTGTTATTGAAAATCGGGGCGGTGAGTAAATCGAGGAAATAACGATTTTTTCATGAAAATATTCAATGCATATATTAGTTGCTTGGAGATACTCCTCACATGTCTCGTTCATTAAATAATGCTTAATTCTGGATTTTATTAGAATTGCGGATCCTCCGCAAGATCTTCCGCGGGGATCTTTAGTGTCATATAATGCGTACCCATTAATTTTGAAATAACTGTTGGTTGTCAAATGGGTTTCAGCAATCAACATTATATCGATTTGCTTTTCCATAAGGAAGTGCTCAAGTTCAGTTTTTTGTTGGCGAATGCCGTTTGCGTTCCAGAAACATATTTTCAACCAATTCATTTTTTTAAAATTGCCTGCAAAATAGTGGATTGCATTTTCAGCATTTCCTGCATCATGTTCGTCATGGAAACCGTAAATGTATTTATAGATTGAACAAGAGTCTGCAGAGTTGCCTCAAGATTGCTAAAATTTTGGTCGGAGTTTTGAGGCTTGGGCTCCTGATTCAAGTTTGGTTTATCGGATTTTACCACATTCGCATAAGAAATTTGTTGGGGGTTTTGCACGTGTATATGGCTGGTTGGCTGGCGTACCTGAGGGAAATTGGTTGTAGAAATGGTGTTTGACTGCTGGGGTGGCATATTTAAAATTGATGGCCTATTTGTCATTGATCTCTTGAAGTGAGTATAGACAGGACAACCCCTGTAGTTTGCAGTGTGGTTACCTCCACAATTACTGCATTTTTTAACGCTCGCGTCAGTCTTAGGTTTTTTGCACTGTGATGTACCGTGAAGTTCACCACACACAACGCAAACTGCGGGCAACTTACAATAGGCCTTAGTATGGCCAAATTCTTGGCAGTTTAGGCATTGGACGGGCCCTAAACGCTTATGAGGCTCCTCAACGGTAACCTTACGATGCAAAAGATATTTGAGGTTATAAATTGGATGCACTTCATTCTTTTTCAGGAGAACATCTCTAGGTTCCAATTCAACCCTAAACATGGGTTGAGGAATTTTTTCACGGTTTCTAATATTAACCACATTTTTAATTTTGAAGCCATTGTCTTCTAGTCCGGTTTTGACCTCATTCGTGTCAACAAAAGGGTCAATACCTTTTATAACGACCTGAATACCTTTGGCACTTTTAAGCTGATATGTGTAAAATGATCGCTTCTCCTTCTCTAGAACGTCAGACAACTTTCGGTATTCATTTTCACTGTTTACCTGGATTTTTGTTTCATTTATGCCGCCGTGCTTAACCGATGTTACGTTAAAAGTGTCTTTGCCGATTGCCGCAATAAGTTGCTTTACCAGGTCACTAGAGGTAGGCTCTCGCAAATATATTGGTGGCGGCTTAAAGGTTTTTTTAGATATAGTTGGCTCATCTGTTTGCAGTATAGCAAACCTATTATTATCCGTTGCCGAAGTCCTATTATCATCTTTAGAAATTTTCGGTTTAGATGATATTTGAGCTGATTTGGGGCTTCGCTGTCTCTTAACCACGGTTATGTACCTGTCCATGCCTACTTGGGTTTTTGGCTTATCATCAACAATTAAACTGGAAGATGTTTTGTCTTCAGTTGTAACAACAATATTTGGCGAACACGATCGCGGGCGTTTCCTATCTCTTAGAGACAGGAAATTTTCCAATGATTTTTTCACCGATTCCTCTTCAGAAATCCAAAGATTTTTTCTACCGGAGCTAAGCTCTTTTTCAGAATTACATCTGATAGGTGCACTCATGCAATTAATTGTTTCTATTTTTTATTTACAATTTAAAACAGTATTTAAAAAATGTCACAAAATTTTTCTTTTAAACAAAAACACTCTGTTCACCTATTACGGTTTTTACTTAATCCCGTTATATTTTTTTTTACTTTGCGATCAAAAAAACAAACACGTCCGTTCACTATCGAAGCTAAACAACGACTGGAAAATTAAAGTTAATGAACAAAAGTGTACTCATGTTACATTCACGCTGCGTAAACAAACATGTTCAGCCATCCAAATCAACAATTCACCTATTCCGCAGCAAAATGAAGTCAAGTACCTTGGTATTCACCTGGACCGTAGGTTAACGTGGAAGTCTCACATAGATGCGAAAGTTACTCAGTTAAAGTTAAAAGCAGCTCAACTGAATTGGCTTATGGGCAGAAATTCTACATTGAAGCTGGATTGCAAACTTTTATTATACAACGCAATTCTAAAGCCTATATGGTGCTATGGAATTTAACTATGAGGCACCGCCTCCACTTCAAACATCGAAAAAATTCAAAGGCGACAAAACAAAATTCTTCGAACAATTACTGCAGCTCCGTGGTACGTAAAAAACTCAAGAATTCATAAGGATCTCTGCGTTCCTTTTGTAAAAGACGAATTTTCAAAGTACGCAACAAGGCATATCAATAAATTGGAACTTCATCCAAATCGTCATGCACGCAATATACTTAATTTCGAAGGACACTCTCGGTTGAGAAGGAGGGATACCCTTGCCACCATCAGAACGTTAAATAGGTGATTTCACCGATATTGATCGTACAAAATAAAACATTTTTGTCTAGCATTGGCTGGACTTAATTAATTTTATGTATTTAGTTTTAAGATTTGAATACTTATTGTTAGTTCACTTTGTGAAGATTCAATAAACAAATAAATGAGAAAAAAAAAATTATTAGGTGGATGCACCGGCGAATTCGATTAATATGGCGGCACTTTCTCTGTCAAGTTTTGTTTACCTTTTTCGGCGCCATTTAAATTTTTTTTACATGTTCGTTATCAACTACTTTTGACAGCTTAAGTGTGAATTCGCCTTTTAACACAAACAAAATACCGGTTGTTTTTTTATTGTTGTCGCGAAGCGGCTACCTTGTTTTTTGTATCATGGCCTTCTTAGTACAACAATACAAAAAACAATATGGTGTTCGCCCCATATCAAGGCGAATTCATTACCAGGTGAACTTAACAGCACAGGTGATTATTTTTTGCTTCTCCCGTTTTTTCCAATGAGACTGTCAAATTTTTTTTCTTTTGTTTACAAACTTTTTCGCGCCATTTTAATCTGAAGGTTTTTTTGCATGATTTAGTGCAATTTCAAGAAATTTCTGTGAATTTAAATGTGGAAAACTAATATAATCTGTGATTTTAATTACAAACAATTATAAAAGTTTATATTTAACGTTTATTTGAAATTTTTTCCCAGTTGAACAATCTTTGGCGAATTTAGATTTTGACATTCACTATATGTTTTACAATAACAAAATACATAGTACTGAATTCGCCCTTCCGCTTGCATTCACCTGTATAAATTCGCCTTGCCCTATATAAAATTACCAATCAAGGCGAATTAATTATTAGGTGGATGCATCGGCGAATTCGATTAATATGGCGGCACTTTCGCTGTCAAGTTTTGTTTACCTTTTTCGGCGCCATTTAAATTTTTTTACATGTTCGTTATCAACTACTTTTGACAGCTTAAGTGTGAATTCGCCTTTTTACACAAACAAAATACCTGTTGTTCTTTTTATTGTTGTATTGTTGTAGCGAAGCGGCTACCGTGTTTTTTGTATCATGATTACCAATGTATCAAAAACAGTGAATTCGCCTTAAATTCTATACACCAAATCAGTATTGCCGGGAACGTAAAACAATTTTCCACAACCAAGAGCTTGATTTTACACAAAATCCGAAAAATTCTTTTCGTTTTTTGAGAATAAAGAGTGATTTTTTTGCTATTATCTTTTTGGCAACACTAGTTTTGACAGCTCACGCACGTTTTGTATCTTGTGTCACTGTCAAACATCTTCAGTTTGGTCTATAATTTAATCATGAATCGTCTTACAAACGATCAACGCCTGCAAATTATTGAATTTTATTACCAAAATGCGTGCTCTGTTAAGAAAGTTCATCGCGCGCTTCTTCCATTTTATGGTCAGTTTAATCGCCCTACTGAGGCTTCTATTCGGGTTATTGTAAAAAAATTTCGCACCAAATTTACATTGTTGGACATTAAACCACCAACACGCTTACGTAGAGTGCGAACTGAAGAAAATATCGCAGCCGTATCGGCCAGTGTTGGTGATGACCGTGAATTATCGATTCGTCGCCGTTCGCAGCAATTGGGCCTCTGTTACTCCACTACGTGGAAAATTTTGCGGAAGGATTTGGGTGTGAAGCCTTATAAGATACAGCTGGTGCAAGAATTGAAGCCAAACGACCTACCACAACGCCAAATTTTTGGTGAATGGGCTCTTGAAAAGTTAGATGAAGATCCACTTTTTATCGAAGAATTGTGTTCAGCGACGAGGCTCATTTCTGGTTGAATGGATACGTGAACAAGCAAAACTGCCGTATTTGGAGTGAAGAGCAGCCAGAAGCATTGCAAGAGCTACCAATGCATCCACAAAAAACAACCGTTTGGTGCGGATTATGGGCTGGCGGCATCATTGGGCCGTATTTCTTCAAAGATGATGCGAATCATAACGTTACTGTGAATGGTGAGCGCTACCGTGCGATGATAACAAACTTTTTTTTGCCCAATATGGAAGAGCTTGACTTGCATGACATGTGGTTTCAACAAGACGGTGCCACATGCCACACAGCACGCGAAACAATGGACCAATTGAGAGGCGAGTTCGGTTAACAGTTTATTTCACGCTTGGGACCAGTCAATTGGCCGCCCGCCAATTGTGGGGCTGTGTTAAGGCTAATGTCTATAGCGACAAGCCCGCTTCGATTGACGCACTGGAAGCCAACATTGCCAACATTATTCGTGAGATACCGGCCGAAATGCTGGAAAGAGTATGCCAAAATTGGACTAAGCGGATGGACCATTTGAGGCGCAACCGCGGCCAACATTTGCATGAAATAATCTTCAAACATTAAATTATATCGACCCAACTATCGATCCAAATAAATATTTCATGCATTTTTCTGAATTTTGTGTTTTTTTTTAATTTCCGATAGTTCTTATAAAATCACCCATTATAAAAATTAAGGAAGAAAACATTTTTAAATTGTAATATTAATCAATTGTCTTTAAATGTTTTTTAGCGAGCTTGAAAGATTAAAACCTATAAATTAGAAATATATTATAGGTCTCTTGTACGATTTCTTAATTGTTTTTTGCTAGAGAAGGTATAAGAAATTGTCGGTGATGATTTGGACCTATCAAGACAACAAACAAAATATTGGAATTAGGAACTTATTAAAAGTTTTGTAAATCAACGAGAGTAAGACTAATAATTGATTTTATTTTTAATGTAAAATATATATACATTTCGGATGTATTATACATGTGGAAAATTATTTTTTGGTTAGATTTTTTGCAACAAAATGCAGATTTATTTTAGTTGAATAAAATTATCGCTATAATAAATTTTAAATTTACATGTGCAAATATATATTTATGTCTAATAACAAAATTTTTAAAGTCTCCAGAACAATTTGTGTCAGATTAAAAAAATTAGTTTCGAAAATATAAATGTTATTAACAACAATGAACAATGAAAATTAATAAATATATTTCCTTAACAATTTTTAATAAAAATACGGAGCAAAATATGATGATGCTGTAATATACAAAGAAATTATAAAAAAATTTAATTGCACAAAAATTATCAGAAATTTTTTATTTTGTTCCAATTTTTAATAATTACGAGTACATGCTAAGCGGCAACGCTGGAATAAAATGTATTCAAATTGTGTATCTATTTTCAAAAACACGATTAACCCATTACTGTCGAAATAAAACTGGAAGTTATCATTAACAAAAAAATTATTTATTATATTCATCGTATACAAAATGTACGTATATAAAAGCATTAAAGAAATACGGCCGTATCCAAAAAAACTTAACAAAGCTTGGTAAGCAATTGTTAAGAAAAATTTCTTAACGTTGTATGCAAAAACAATTGTTAGCTTACCTTTCGTTTAAAGTTGAATTGGATACACTTTAACTGTACGTTAAAATGACATTTGAGTTCTTTATTTTAATATCTTGTAAAAAGCAAAACTTAGCGAAAATTTTTAATGCAATTAATGTTTTAAATAAATTAATGTACTCAAGTAAGGAATTTTTTTGGATATGGCCCATAATAAATAGATGGATCAGGGTGGTGGTAGTTAAGTGAAAATTTCGAAAGCAAATGTTCTCAATACATATTGGTTTTAAAAATTGTTTGCATTGGCAGCGAATTATTTTATTTAATTTTTCACTTCATTTATTTAAATTTTTTTAATCGAGCCCATAGGGCCATATTTGATTAAACAGCTAGCTGGTGAAAATAATATAAAATTTTCATATTTTACTATGACTATATCTATTAAAAATATCGATACAGAACACCCACGAAGATTTCATACTACAAATGTCAATTTTGAATAACAAATTGGACTGGTCCATTTCATCTACTGACCTCCCTAAGTTGTGTGCGTATTGTTAAATCAATTTTAAAATTGTTGCTTAATGTTTAACTGTACTAAATTAAGTATAGCCACACCAAATGGGTTAAGATTTGTATACAGGAAATATGAAAAGGCGCGCATGAAAATGTGTGAAAAAACTATGAAAACAGAAACAAATTTTGATAGTTGGGTAACGAGCACCTAAAACAGCTGTCGATCAGCTACACTAACGAGACCACCTGGTACTAAATTCACCTTGATCGTACACATTACTGTACGAAATATGCAACTCTGTAAAAAAGTTTGCCTAAAACCAAGGCGACTTTATACAGGTGAATGCAAGCGGAAAAGCGAATTCAGTACTATGTATTTTGTTATTGTAAAACATATCGTGAATGTCATAATCTAAATTCGCCTAAGATTGCTCAGCAGAGAAAAAATTTTATATAAACGTTAAATATAAGCTTTTATAATTGTTTGTAATTAAAATCACAGATTATATTAGTTTTTCACCTTTAAATTCACACAAATTTCTTGAAATTGCACTAAATCATGCAAAAAAACCTTCAGATTAAAATGGCGCGAAAAAATTTGTAAACAAAAGAAAAAAAATTTGACAGTCTCATTGGAAAAAACGCGAGAAGCAAAAAATAATCACCTGTGCTGTTAAGTTCACCTGGTAATGAATTCGCCTTGCCTAAAACGTTTTCTAAATGTAAAAAAGTTGGTTTTCTTCTCGACGATTTGAGTATCTTGAAATGTTCCGAAAAGTGTTGGGCAAAATCTTTCATTTGTGTGAATATTTCATTCTCTTTCAGAACGATTAACTGAATTTATTCATTCTTTTCTTTCATCTTTCAGTATGCCAGACATATTTTAGAATAAAAGAAAATGTTTTAATTATGCTTTTCAGGTGCCAGCATAGCTAATTATACATCAATACAGGCAGCAAACAAGCATTATTTATTTCATTTTCATTGTTCCCAAGGCGAATTCATTACTAGGTGAACTTAACAGCACAGGTGAATATTTTTTGCTTCTTCCGTTTTTTCCAATGAGACTGTCAAATTTTTTTTCTTTTGTTTACAAACTTTTTCGCGACATTTTAATCTGAAGATTTTTTTGTATGATTTAGTGCAGTTTCAAGAAATTTGTGTGAATTTAAAAGTGAAAAACTAATCAAATCTGTGATTTTAACTACAAACAATTATAAAAGTTTATATTTAACGTTTATATAAGATTTTTTCCCAGCTGATGAATCTTAGGCGAATTTAGATTTTGACATTCACGATATGTTTTAAAATAACAAAGTACATAGTACTGAATTCGCCTTTCCGCTTGCATTCACCTGTATAAATTCGCCTTGATTGTTCCACAGCACAAAGGAATTGCCATAAAATATAAAAAATTTAATTGAAAAATTGATTTACTTTTTTATTTATGTGATATCAAGAGCTGTGAGAAATGGAAGGATTTTAAGAAATAACAAGAGTGTGGTAAATTCAGCTGGGCCGAATCTAAAATACCCTTCACAATAGTCACGTATAAAAACGCGGCATAGGCTATATCTCCGGTATATATGTACCGATATCGGAAATTTCCATTTTCCATATTTATATAACCTTATTTCGTTACCAGAACTGTTTTTAAGCAAAAAAAGTTGTTTAAGTTCACTTACGCGACATTTTCATGAAAACCGCGGCTTAGGCTATATCTGGGGTATATATGGACCGATATCGGAAATTTCCATTTTCCATATTTATATAACCTTACTTTATTACCGGAACTGCCTTTGAGCAAAAAAGGTTGTTTAAGTTTACTTACGGGACATTTTCATGAAAAACCCGATTCATGGTATATCTGGGGTATATATGGACCGCTATCGGATATTTTTAATTTCGATATTTATATAGCCTTACTTTATTACCGGAACTGCCTTTGAGCAAAAAAAGTTTTTTAAGTTTACTTACATTTTCATGAAACACCCGTTTTAGGCTATATCTCGGGTATATATGGACCGATATCGGGAATTTTCATTTTCCATATTTATCTGACCTTATTTTATACCCAGAACTACTTTTAATGAAAAAACGTTGTTTAAGTTCGCTTACTCGGCGTTTTCATGAAAAACCCGATTTGGGCTATATCTCAGGTACCGACATCGAAAATTTTAATTTTTCATATTTATATGACCCTATTTCATTACCAGAACTGCTTTTGAGCACAAAAAAGTTGTTTGAGTTCGCTTACGCGACATTTTCATGAAAACCTCGGTTTGGGCTATGTCTCGGGTATATATGGACCGATATCGGGCATTTTCATTTTGCATATTTATATAACCTTATTTCACTACTAGAACTGTTTTTTAGCAAAAAAAAAAAGTTGTTTAAGTTCGCTTACGCGGCATTTTTATGAAAAACCCCGTTTAGGCTATATCTCGGGTATATATGGACCGTTATCGGAAATTTTCATTTTCCATATTTATATAACCTTATTTTATTATCAGAACTGTTTTAAGCAAAAAAAAAAAAAAATGGTTAATTTCACTTACGCGACATTATTATGAAAACCGCGGTTTAGGCTATATCTCGGATATATATGGACCGAAATCGGAAATTTCCATTTTCCATATTTATATAACCTTATTTCCTTATCAGAACTGTTTTTAAGCAAAAAAGATGTTTAAGTTCACTTACGCGACATTTTCATGAAAACCGCGGTTTAGGCTGTATCTCGGGTATATATGGACCGATATCGGAAATTTCCATTTTCCATATTTATATAACCTTATTTCGTTACCAGAACTGCTTCTAAGCAAAAAAAAAGTTGTTTAAGTTCGCTTACGTGACATTTTAAATACCCTGTCTATAAGATTTTTAGCTGTATTTATTATCACTTTCTTTGGATGTTTTGATTAATAATTTATTATTCTTCCAGAAGATGTTGGTTTCTGATACCAATCTATTAATAAATTATTACCTTTTCTCATAACTAATGTATCTAAACATGCAATTCTATTTTTTAATTCACTTTCAATAGCGAACTTAATGCATGGGTCAAAAGAGTTCAAAGTTGATAATAACAAACTAACAACATCTTTATTTATAAAACAAAATAAGTCATCTACGTTATTATTCCGAGATTCATTAGGAATTCAACTAAAAATATTTTCAATATATTTCATGAAAACTGTTTTGGCGGGAACCAAATTCACCAAACAATCAATAGACAGTACAATTTATACAAAGCAAGATACTGAATTTGGCATTAAAGCAGAAACACAATTTTTTGAGGAAGATACAACATGAAATGCAGTGGATTCAAAATAATTTAAGAAAATTTCTAAGTAATGAGGAGATGCATAGATTTTTATCTTTTGAAGACAATCTATCCAGGAAATTAATTATAAAAGAGAAACAGGTACATAGTAAGAAATTTGATTGTTTAGTTGATTTGCAAATGAGGGAATTAGGTATACGTTTCAACAATAAATGGTTTGTTAATAAAACAAATTTAGATATTCCTATTGATGTCCAGTGGGTTTTGTCTTTAGGACAAAAACACGCTTTACCAATTAGCAAAGGAGATTTTCCAGTTATGAAAGTTATATCTGATGGTGAGGATTTAGTTAAAACTATAGAAAATATTGAGGAACAAGAAATGGCTAGATCTCATTTTGTAACTGTTATTGATAGTCACATTAATAAAATGAATTTAGATAATAGAGATAGATTTACACTTAATAAAGTTAAAAGTTGTAAAAAAATTTTAAAACAAAATAAGGATGTACTGGTTTTAAATGCTGATAAAGGTAACACGACTGTGGCTATGAATAGAATGGATTATATTTCTAGAATAAATAATATTCTAAGTGATACTTCCACATACCAAATATTAAATAAAGATCCATCTACTAGATTACAAAGGCTAAATAATAACTTTGCTGATGAGTTATCTACAATTAATATTGTTTCACCTTTAGAGAAGAAAAGTTTGATAACAAACATAGCAGTAGCTCCCAGACTATATGGTTTATCGAAAATTCATAAAGACGGTTTTCCTTTGAGACCAATATGCTCATCTATTAATTCACCATCATATGAACTTTGCAAATATATTACTCACATTCTTAAAAACATAACAGTGGATTCTAAGTATAATGTTAAAAATTCTATTCAATTTAAAGATAGAATTAAAAACATTAGGATTGAGAATAGTGAACAATTAATATCTTTAGATGTTGTCTCATTTTTTCCTAGTGTGCCGGTTGAACTTGCAATTGATATTATTGAAGATAACTGGAGCAGATTATCACCGTTGTCCGTGTTTTCTTTATATGTTCAATATTAATATTATTTTTAATGAATTTCATTGCCTTGTAGTGTGGAAGGTGTTGGACTAAATTTTGCTAATCTGAGCAGTGTCGAAGGTATATACACTGGGCACTGATCAGTTTTAACTAATTTAATTCCAACATTTTAAATGCTGCAATAGAGTTTGTTTTAGTCTTTCGTGTTGTTATCGTTAACATTTCGCGAACATTACTCCCTCTTTCCTCATCATCATACCCAATTTTCCCACTTCCAGGACAATGCGCTGCATATGTAGGGGTCATCCCCTGAGTACTGGTCCCAGATAAAAAAAAAAAAAAAAAAAAAAAAAAAGAAAAAAAATGAATAAGAACTTATTTTTACGAATTCTAAGATTTTGTTTAATTGATAACAGATATTTTCAATATGATAATAAAATCTTTTCACAAAATAAGGGGCTTCCTATGGGATCTCCAGCTTCCCCTGTTGTAGCAGATATTGTGATGGAGAATTTATTGGATTCATGTCTTGAGAAATTGAGAATTAAACCTAAAATCTTAACTAAGGACGTAGATGACTTATTTTGTATTATAAATAAAGATGTTTTTAGTTTGTTATTATCAACTTTGAACTCTTTTGACCCATGCTTATTATATTAATAGATTGGTATCAGAAACCAACATCTTCTGGAAGAATAATAAATTATTTCTCAAAACATCCAAAGAAAGTGATAATAAATACAGCTAAAAATCTTATAGACAGAGTATTTAATATAAGCGATATTAGATTTCATAAGAAGAATGAAAATATTTTGAAGAGTATTTTATATGATAATAGTTTTCCTAAAGACCTCGTTTGCAAATTAATTAGACAGCATGATAGTAGTAATAGATTAGATGTTAGTACGGAAACAAAAGTATATAAATCGTTAGCTTATGTACCTGGTTTGTCTGAAAGGTTACAAAGGACTAGTATATTTGATAAAAGAAAGTGTAAAATAGCACATAGGATTTATAAAACAGTGGGTGAATTATTTAGTAAAACAAAAGATAGATTGAAGAAATTAGATAACTCAAATTTAGTATACAAAATACCTTGTTGCGGTAATGATAGGGAACAGTGTGATAAGGTTTATGTAGGAACAACAAAGAATAAATTGAAAACTAGATTAGCAGGACATAAGTCTGATCAGAAATATAGGAATATTAAATCGTTACAGAAGACGGCTTTGTCGATACATTGTCGTGATTTAAATCACAATCCGGATTTTAATAAGGTTTCCGTATTAAATACAGAAACTAGTTTAAAAAAACGGTATATGTTTGAGATGTTGCAGATAAATGATGTACCAATAGCTAATAGAATTAATTTTAGAAAAGATACAGAAAGTTTAGCTCAGAACTATAGGCATTTAATTAATAAGAATAGGGTAATAAATTAGCCAATTAAAATATCTATAATTATGTATAAAACATTATGTGATGATGGGTGGGTATCATTCGTCTAGCTCGAGTTCAATCCTGGCTAAAGCCAAGAAATATTTTTATTTATAATTATAACAATAATTGCCGCGATCAATAACTCTTGATCAAAGAAGACAGGAAAAAATAATTGAATACACTAAAGCTGGGGGACAACTAGCTGTTTCACAGTCGCTACACTGTTCATCAGCACCCATTAGGATTCGAACTTAGTACCATGTAAACATGATGTATTTTTAATACGGCTGCTTAACCAACTCAGCCACTAAGCCCTTATTTATTTTTTCGTCTATATTTGTCTCATATTGATCACATATGCAATTTGTTATAATCCCAGTTGTTTGTACTGCAGTTTGCTGTCACTGAACAACCAGTTATTTTGTATTATTTATCAACGTACGTATGTATGTTGACAGTCTCTGTGCTGGGAGATATATATGTATGCATTAATGTTAAATAGTCGAACTTTTATTTTTTAATATTTCTAATATTATATGATGATGGGTGGGTATCATTCGTCTAGCTCGAGTTCAATCCTGGCTAAAGCCAAGAAATATTTTTATTTATAATTATAACAATAATTGCCGCGATCAATAACTCTTGATCAAAGAAGACAGGAAAAAATAATTGAATACACTAAAGCTGGGGGACAACTAGCTGTTTCACAGTCGCTACACACACACACAGTTAATAAAAAGAACGTGTATTAGTTGGGGTACGTTGATAAACAATAAAAAATAACTGGTTGTTCAGTGACAGCAAACTGCAGTACAAACAACTGGGATTATAACAAATTGCATATGTGATCAATATGAGACAAATATAGACGAAAAAATAAATAAAACATTATGTTAATAATCTTTTTATGTACTTTAACTTTTTGTTACAATGTATGTTGAATGTTTTTATGTATACCAGTAAAAAATTATAAATAGCTTGTTTCCTATGTTTCCCAGCTATCTATATGTCGACTTTTCATAGGAACTACCCTAATCATCAGTAGACTTTGGAAATTTTTGATAGATATTCTCAAACATTCAACTTTATTTCCCAACAATTCAGATAAATTGCTGAGAATTTAAAAAGAAAAATGCTCTAATAATATCCGTCAAAACACAAAAAACAAGCTTTTTCTATTTATAAACGTCTCTAACATTTCTTTACACCTTTCAAACAAATGAACATGAAATGAAAATGTTGGTTGCTACGATTTGCTTTTTGAAAGTATCGAAAATCAGAGAACAAAAATTCAAACAATTAAGTTTTTTATTCGCTACTTAAGCTTCTAACATTTATACCAGTAAAAAATTATAAATAGCTTGTTTCCTATGTTTCCCAGCTAGCTATATGTCGACATTTTATAGGAACTACCCTAATCATCAGTAGACTTTGGAAATTTTTGAAAGATATTCTGAAACATTCAACTTTATATCCCAACGATTCAAATAAATTGCTGAGAATTTAATCTAATAATATCCGTCAAAACACAAAAAACAAGCTTTTTTTCTATTTATAAACGTCTCTAACATTTCTTTACACCTTTCAAACAAATGAACAACCGTTGGTTTCTACGATTTGCTTTTTGAAAGTATCGAAAAGCAGAGAACAAAAATTCAAACAATTTAAAATGTTAGCCTCCGGTCGAGGTGAATACCAAGATACTTGACTTCATTATGTTTTTTACGCAGTGTGAATGTAATATGAGTACACTTTTGTTCAATAACTTTGATTTTCCAAAGTTTTAGCCATTTCTCTAATACTGAATATACTCCTGCAAATTTCGCGATGCTAATTGATGGCTTTCATGGACGCTGCAGAATGCTGTGTCATCTTCAAAAGCGGAAGTGTGGATTCTGGATCTCATTAGCATAAATCAAATATAAAGTAGGCCCAAGTATGCTACCTTGGGGAACTCCTGCCTTGATTGGCTGAGTTGGGCTTATAAAATCGCCTTCATGATAACAAATTTTCGGCCAGATAAGTAGCTTTCCAGAAGTTTGTGAGTATTTGCAGGCAAGTTCAACTTTATCTTGTGCAGTAAACCGGCGTGCCATACTTTATCAAAAGCTTGGGAAACGTCAATTAATAGAGCTGAGCAATACTTCTTGTCCTCAAAAGTTTTTCTTATGAGATTTACTAGTCTGTGTGTTTGTTCTATGGTGCTGTGCTTAGACCAAAGGCCAAATTGATGATTAGGGATACATTCTACATCATTCAGTAAAGTAAACCATTAACTTTTATCCTAATATTATTTGATCTTCTTTTATGTTAAATTATTAAAATTTTTGCAGCTCAAGATCTTTTGTTGTTTTTTGTAAAAAAGTAACGTATTTTCTATTCGTTTCGATATTTCGCTAACAGTTTGTTAGCATCGTCAGGAAAATTAAAATGTTATAACATTTTAATTTTCTTTTATGTTAAATTATTAAAATTTTTGCAGCTCAAGATCTTTTGTTGTTTTTTGTAAAAAAGTAACGTATTTTCTATTCGTTTCGATATTTCGCTAACAGTTTGTTAGCATCGTCAGGAAAATTAAAATGTTATAACATTTTAAACGAAGCGAAATATCGAAACGAATAGAAAATACGTTACTTTTTTATAAAAAAAACAACAAAAGATCTTGAGCCGTAAACCATTAACAATTTTTCCAACAATTTTGACATTATTGACAGTAGACTTATTGGTCTATATGACTCTACTTTAGTGGGATCCTTCCCTGGCTTGGATATCATAGTAATCATAGACACCTTCCACTCTGCAGGATAGTATTCTAGGCGCAAGATAGCGCTAAAAATAAAAAGATGTATTCTTCTAGCCACACGAGGTAACTGTACAAGCATTTTGACAGTAATTTGATCAATTCCTGGACATTTCCTGGAGTTTATTTTATTTATGACGTTTTCGACATCTTGAAAGCTAAGTGTCAAACGCGCAGGCGGCCTAACAGCATATGGCGGAAATTCAGCTGCATCGTCCGCTGTGTCATTTGTAGTAAAAACATTTTTCAAATGATTAACATACACAATCTCCTTTTCAGAATCGGTTCTTGCCCAATCGCCAGTTGAAGTACGCAATGGTGGCTTACCTATTACGGGTCTTTTCAGACCTTTTGTCGCTTTCCAGAGGGAATAGTCAGATTGAGGAGTACCATCAAGACCTTCTAGATAATTTTTAAGGGAAGCCATTCTTTGGATTTCAAGCAGATTTCTTAATTGAGTTATGCACTCCCGTAGCTTTTAAGCTGGGGAGACCTTCAAAGTTGCCACTCTCTTCTAACTCTTCTTTTTTCTGACAGAAGTTGCTCTATTTCAGACGAATACGTGGTAGCATGTTGAACGGCCAGTTTAAGATCTTCAAAAAAATCTTTAATTGATATATCAACATCGTCAGCGGTTCTTAAAGCAATATTTTCTGTACAATGAGTACTCAAAAATTTCTTATATTTTAGCCAATTAACTCTAGTGATGGCGAACGCCAAGTCACTAAACGGGGAGTCAACCTCCTGGCGGAAGGAAACGGATATTATAGTCGGTGAGTAGTCCGATGACACATCTAATGAAGGCTCCACTTGCATCCATTCTAAAGGAACATTTTTTGCAGCTCCAAAATCTATAACATCTGGAATTTTTCGTCGGTCTGAGGGCCAATAAGTGGGATGTCCGCTTGAAATCACATCTAAACCCAGTTTTTAAACTGTGTCGCAAAGCACACGGCCTTTTGGAGTAATTAAATGTGATCCCCAAAAAGTGTGCTTGGTGTTATAGTCACCAGCCGCTAAAAATCGAGGCCCAAGTGATTTGAAAAAATGTGAATACTGATTTTCTAATCATTTTATATATCATAAAATTAATGATATAACTATTTTTCCATGAAAATGTTCAATGCATATATTTGTTGCTTGGAGATACTCCTCACGTGTCTCATGCAGAAAATAGTGCTTAATTCTATTTTTAATTAGAATTGCTGAGCCTCCACAAGATCTTCCACGGGGATCTTTAGTGTCATACAGTGTGTAGCCATTAATTTTGAAATAACTGTTGCTTGTCAAGTGAGTTTCAGCAATCATCATTATATCGATCTGCTTTTCCATAAGGAAGTGCTCAAGTTCATTTTTGTGTTGGCGGATGCCGTTTGCGTTCCAGAAACATATTTTTAACTAACTCATTTCCTGCATCATGTTCGTCATAGAAACCGTAAATGTGTGTATGGATTGAACAAGAGTCTGCAGAGTTGCCTCAAGATTGTTAAAATTTTGATCGGAATATGAAACTTGTTTGGGGTTTTGCATGATTATGTGGCTGGTTGACTGGCCTACCTAGGGAAAATTGTTTGCAGAAATGATGTTTGACTGCTGGGGTAGCTTAAAGGTAATTGATGGCTTATTTGTCATCGACTGCTTAAAGTGAGTATAGACAGGGCAGCCCCTATAATTTGCAGTATGGTTGCCTCCACAGTTACTGCATTTTTTAACACTAGCGTCGGCCTTTGGCTTATTGTACTGCGATGTGCCGTGAAGTTCTCCACACACAACACAAACTGCGGGCAGTTTACAATAGGCCTTAGTATGGCCAAATTCCTGGCAGTTTAGGCATTGAACGGGAACTAAACGCTTGTGCGGTTTCTCAACGGTAACCCTGCGATGAAGAAGAAATTTAAGGTTATAAATTGGGTGAGTTTCATTCTTTTTCAAAATAACATCCCCTGGTTCCCGTTCAACCCTAAACATAGGTTGAGGAATCTTTTCACGGTTTCGCATATTTACCACATTTTTTACCTTAAAGCGTTTATCTATCAATCCAGTCTTTACCTCATCCGTGTCTACACAAGGGTTAATACCTTTTATAACAACCTGGAGGCCTTTAGCACTTTTAAGTTGATAAGTATAAAAATATCTTTTCTCTTTTTCCAGAGCAGAAGAAAGTTTTCGGTTATCATTTTCGCAGTTGACTTGGATTTTTGTTTCACTTATTTGTCCGTGCTTCACTGATGTTACGTTGAAGGTGTCTTTACCAATTGCTGTAATAAGTGCTTTTACCAGCTCACTAGAAGTAGCTTCGCTCAAGTATATTGATGGCGGTTTAAATATTTTTTTTATGTTATTACACACTTTTCTCTGGCCATTGTAGTTAATAAAAAGAACGTGTATTAGTTGGGGTACGTTGATAAACAATAAAAAATAACTGGTTGTTCAGTGACAGCAAACTGCATTACAAAGACCTGGGATTATAACAAATTGCATATGTGATCAATATGAGACAAATATAGACGAAAAAATATATAAGAGCTCAGTGGCTGAGTTGGTTAAGCAGCCGTATTAAAAATACATCATGTTTACATGGTACTGAGTTCGAATCCTAGTGGGTGCTGATGAGCAGTGTAACGAATGTGAAACAGTTAGTTGTCCCCCAGCTTTAGTGTATTCAATTATTTTTTCATGTCTTCTTTGATCAAGAGTTATTGATCGCGGAAATTATTGTTATAAGTATAAATAGAAATATTTCTTGGCTTTAGCCAGGATTGAACTCGAGCTAGACGAATGATACGAACCCATCATCATATAATATTAGAAATAATAATTCAAATATTGATACCAATCAAAAAATTATAATCATCTTGTTTTTTATGTTTCCCAGCTGTCTATATTACTCTATTTCATAGGAGCTGCCTTATAATAATATATTTTTTTTTATTAGTATCAATGTTAGAAGCTAATATAGTGAATAAAACTCAACTGTTTGAATTTTTGTTCTCTGCTTTCCGATACTTTAAAAAAACAAGTAAGAGTGTAGTATATTCGGCTGGGCCGAATTTAAAATACCCTTCACGATAGTCACGCATATGTATAGTATATTTAAAAATGTGACCTAAATATGCTCGGATATATATGAACCGATACCGGAATTTTCTATTTTCTGTATTTTAGTAACCTTCTTTTATAACAAGAATTTCTTTCCAGCAAAAAAAAAAAAAAATTAATGGAAAAATCGGTTCAGGCTATATCTCGGGTATATATGGACCGATATCGGAAATTTTCATTTTCCATGTTTATGTAACCTTATTTCATTACAGAAACTGCTTTTGAGCAAAAAAAGTTGTTTCAGTTCGCTTACGCGACATTTTCATGAAAAACCCGATTTGGGCTATATCTCGGGTATACTTATATAGACCGATATCTGAAAAAAATTTTTGTTTTTTAGTCGCCATGCTTAATCAATGTGTGAAGTTTGAAGCAAAACAAACACTTTTTTTTCAAAAATTGCCATACAAAATTGAAAAAAATGGCTTTTTGCGGAATTTTGGATATATCTCAGCTATATCTAAACCGATATTACTGAATTTTAATAGCAAACTCATGAGTCGATGGGGTAAAATAATGGTGAAAGAAAAAAGTTTTTAAGTCTAATGGTTTTCTCAGAAACGGTATTTCAACGCGGACAGACGGACACCGCTTAATCGACTTTTCCATTAATTCTGATTCGGAATATAGATACTTTATAGGGTCGCAAATGAGAATTGTAGAAATTACAAACGGAATCACAAACTTATATATACCGCTTACATTTTTGTGAAGGGTATAAAAACAAATCGTAGCAAACAACGGTTGTTCATTTGTTTGAAAGGTGTAAAGAAATGAAGAGACGTATGCAAAAGAAAAATATTGTTTTTTTGCATTTTAACAGTTATTACTAAAGAATTTTTCTTTTTAAATACTCAATAATTTATTTAGATTGTTTGCATAGTAGGAGTAGCTGAAAGTTTGAGAATATCTTTGAAAAATGTCCAAAATCAATATTTTTTTATTTTTATCTTGGACCAGTACTCAGGGGATGACCCCTACATATGCAGTGCATTGTACCGGAACTTGGAAAATAGGTTATGAGGAGGGGGAAAGAGGGAGTAGTGTTTGTGAACATTTGACTTGAACTTTCCGACATTAAAACCGACAGGAAACATGTTTGCAGGCAGCTTATTCCACAAGCGAAGCATACGGCTGAAAAACGAATGCGTAGTACGATTCCCTGGGCAATCGACCACGAATGGATGAGCTCTGGACTATAAACGCGCCCCAAAATAGACTTTGAAGCACCGGCCCAAACATGAGAGTTGTATTCCATTGTCGGTCGAATGTAGGTGGTATAAATAGTAAGGAAGTCAGATGGAGTGAAGTACATCTTACACCGTTTCAAAAATCCGAGGTCTTTAGAGACATCAAAAATGTGATCATTCCAGCAAATATCACACTGTATTTTCATTCCAAGAACATCAAGAGCCTCTTGGCATAGATCTGAGACAGGCTAGGCCTATAACTAAAAGAGTACGAGTGGCAAATGCTGCTGTCATCTGCGAAAGAGTGGATAGGGTTTCCTCGTTGAGGAAAATAAGTGTTGGATATTGCTTTTTAAATGCAACTCTGATGTCACTTAATTTGTAGTTTTACGCTCATTTATGTAAATAGTAAAATAAGACAATGAAGAAATAAAATCGGAGTTGAAACTTGGAGTTTAAGCTAAACGCGTGCTTTTCTTTTTATGTGTAATACACAACAATTGGCGACGAACAACAAATTGTTTTAAAAATTTTAAGTTTTGTTGTTGAACAAACATATGTAATTACATATTGATAGTAAAACTATTTAGTTTAAACATAAAAATGCCAGATACTAACGCGACTAATAATAATACAAATGGAGGAGCTCCAATAACATTATTGCCGACTCAATCTATTGCAGAGTTTGTTCCAAATGCTGATAAATGACAATTATGGCATGAAAGATTAGAAATATATTTCTGTGAAATTGACTGCACAAATAATAATGTAAAGAAGTCGATGTTGTTAAAGTCTATTGGGGGTGAGGCATATGGAGTATTGCACAGCTTGTGTAGCCCTCAATCTCCCGTTTCTAAATCGTATAAAGATTTATGTGAAATTTTAAAAGTACATTTTACACCTCCGACCATTATATTTCAAGAAAGGAAAAATTTTCATAACGCAGTTATGGGTGAAAATGAAACTGTCTCTAATTGGTTTGCCCGTATAAAAAAACTTGCTTTGAATTGCAAATTTGGTGAGCACTTGGATGCCTTCATATTGGATAAGTTCATAATGGGACTACCCTCACGAATATTCGAAAGAATGTGTGAAGATGATGAGAGGTTATGTTTAACCGATGCATTTAAAAAAGCATTAATTTTGGAGACAAAATTTAAATCATCAAATAATACAAGTGAAAGAGATGACATCAACTTTGTAAAACGGAACGTTTGGAAAAACAGTATGAATCAAAAACGTGGTAACAAAAGCAGCACTGAAAGCAGATGCAGCAATAACAGCAGTGGTAGTAGCAGAGGCAGAGATCGTAACAACAACAAAAACAAGAAGGAATGCTCTCACTGTGGATGGCGAAATCACAAATCTTTTGACTGCAAATTTAAAGAGAGTAAATGTCATTCGTGTGACAAAGTTGGCCACTTAGCTTCAGTGTGTCGTTCGAAGAATAATGTAAATTATGTATCAGAGGATTCTGATTTTTCCCAATTTGATAATTCTTATAATTTTTCTATCTTTAGCATTGAGAGTGGAAGTTCGATGAGCCTTTATACACTACCTATAATGATTAATGGATTCCATTTGGAAGCTATCTGTGACACTGGCGCGTCTTGTACATTGTTGCCCAGATCCTTCCTTCATAAAATAAATGTTAATGAGACAGATATTCGTTCCTGTAAAATTTCGTACATAAGTTATAGCGGTAATTCTATTTCAATTTTTGGTGAGTTTCTTGCAAATATTACCTATAATGGCATTACAAAAACCATTGTTGTTGTTGTGACAAATACAGAAAATCCTCCTTTGTTAGGAAGAACATTTTTAAGGACTTTCAATTTCGAATTAAAACGAGTCAATACAATTATCGACAAGCGAGATTTGGGTGAACGCGGTGATCAAATTAAGAAAGAATTTGCTGATGTGTTTGATGGCAGTTTAGGAGCTTACAAGTGTGCTAAGATTTCTCTATCAATAAATGAAACGGCAAAACCTATATTTTTCAAGCCACGCCCTTTGCCTCTTGCATGGAAGTCACAAATAGAAGAACAACTTCGTAGTTTAATTAAGAATGATATTTTGGAATATGTAGACCATTCAGAGTGGGGAACACCTATTGTTCCAATTTTAAAACCAGATGGTAGCTTTCGTTTATGTGGCGATTTTAAGGTCACCATTAATAAACATTTGGTTGATTTTACATATCCTTTACCCAGAATAGATGAAGTTTTTGCTGCATTACAAGGCGGTTGTTTATTTACAAAATTCGATCTTTCGAATGCATACAACCAGTTGTTGTTGGATGAAAGTTCACAAATTTTGTGTACTTTAAGTACACACATAGGCACTTTGAAAATGAAAAGACTCCCATTTGGGATAAAAACTGCAGCAGCAATTTTTCAGAAAACCATTGAGGGTGTTTTAAGAGGTATACCAGGTGTAGTAGTCTATCAAGATGACATAACTGTGACAGGAAAAACTTTACAGGAACATATGAGTAATTTGAGATTGGTCTTGAATAAGCTACGGGATGCAGGTCTTAAGTTAAATCTTGGAAAGTGTAAGTTTTTTGAACGGAAGATATCTTATTTAGGTTTTACCATAGATAAAGATGGTCTAAGCAAAAATGAAGATCGCATTGCTTCAATAGTTAAAGCCCCATCACCACAGAATGTGTCGCAACTTAGAGCTGTAATCGGCATGCTAAACTATTATTCTAAGTTTATCAATGGATTTGCAAAGAAAATGGTACCTCTTTATAATTTGTTGAAAAAAGACGTAAAATTTTACTGGTCGAAACAATGTCAAACTTCTTATGAAAATTTGAAATATGATATTGTATCAGACCAGGTTTTAGTACATTTTAACCCGGATTTTCCAATAGTTTTAACCACAGATGCTTGTAATACAGCTGTGGCAGTAGTATTGTCGCATATTTTTCCGGACAAGTCTATTAAACCTATTGCTTCTGTATCTAGAGCTCTAACAAAAACAGAAGTAAATTACAGTACCCTAGAAAAGGAGGCTCTAGCAATTATATTTTGCGTGACAAAGTTGAGACAATATTTATTAGGTAACCGCTTTACTTTACGAACGGATCATAAGCCACTGTTAACAATTTTCGGAGAAAGTAAGGGTTTGCCACTAATGGCTTCAGCTCGAGTACAACGCTGGGCTTTGACCCTTTCAGGATTCAATTATTCCGTAGATCATGTTAAGGGAACTTTAAATTATGCTGATAATCTTTCCAGAATGCCACAAGTATCAACAGTTGAAGATTATAACGAATGTAATTATATCAATTTGGTAGAAAAGGAAAATTTATTTAACTTAAATTTTAAAAGTATTTTAAGGGAAACAAGACGCGACCCTGTTTTATCAAAGGTTGCTGACCCTGTTTTATCAAAGGTTGCTGAGTTAAAATCGTATAGGGAAAAATCAAATGAATTGTCCATTGAACATGGCTGCGTACTATGGGGATATCGCATAGTCATTCCCAGTAAATTACGCAAATCAATCTTGGAAAGCTTACATAGTTCTCATTTTGGCATTGTCAAGACCAAAGCTTTGGCACGTTCTTATGTTTGGTGGCCAGCTATCGATAAGGACATTGAAATACTTATCAAGAGTTGTAGACCATGCCAAGAATTACAACCAAGCCCTGAGAAGAGTGTTTTAATACCGTGGAGCCCGGCAGAATCTGTTTGGAGTCGCATCCATATTGATTTTGCAGGACCCATCAAAAATCGTTATTTGTTGATTGTTGTTGACTCATTTTCTAAATGGGTTGAAGTTTTCATAACGAAGGAGATAACCTCAAATTTTACAATTAACAAGCTTAGAGAATTGTTTTCTAGATTTGGTATAGTTGATACTATCGTGAGTGATAATGGACGACAATTTGTGTCAAATGAATTTGAAATGTTTTTGAGACTGAATAATATTAAACACATATTAACAGCTCCTGGACATCCGTCTACAAATGGTCAAGCGGAAAATTTCGTGAAAACCGTAAAAAAGTCTGTCTTGGCTAACTTAAAAGAGAAAAATAATACAGAACTTGATATTATAATAAATCGATTTTTAATTGATTACCGCAATACCCCGCACTGTTCTACTGGTGAATCGCCAGCAAAACTACTGTTGGGTCGCTCACTTAAAACCCGTTTTGATCATTTAAGACCACCTTTGAGAAGAGAAAAAATCAAAGAGTCTCAAGAGAAAAGTGTTCTTCTTCACAAAGGAAAGCGTAGTTTGCAATTTTCTGAAGGTGAAAAAGTTTTGATCAGAAATTATAAAGATTGTAATAAACCAAGCTGGTCCCCTGCCGTGGTCAAACAAAAAATAGGAGAACAATCTTATTTGTATATTATGTCGGGGAGTAATCGTGAAATAAAAAGACATCTAGACCAAATTCGTGGCCTAAATGGTAGTGAGTCACAAAACATCAATGATTCGAATAATGACAGAGAAGGTAATTTATTACCTGGAACAGGCAACGAAGGCAACAGTGAAACAAATACTTCCGCAAGTAATATCAAAAATGAGAATGGAGGGGCAGTGTGCGAAGGTACATCGAATAGAAACTTGAGACCAAGAAAGGATGGAAGAGTTGTAAGATCTGATGAAGTATTGCAAAACTAATATATAATATAAAATATTGTAATACATATGTATGTATATTTATTTACAAAGTCTTAATTTAAAAAAAAAAAAAAAAAAATATATACAGCTATGGACATATAAATGGCACATCTTACAGAGAGTTCATTCGTATGCTACTATTGGGTAAAAACAATTAACAAGCAACAAGTTTTTAGTTTTTTTTTTTTTAAGAGTTATTAAATATATTTATTATTGATAAGAACTAAAATAAAAATTCATTAGTTAAAAAAAATTTTATTATTAAAAGAAAAAAAACACCAGTGAAAAAAACTGGACACATAAATGGCACAATACCTAAATATAAGAAAAAAATGATTTTAGTATTGAATTATTTGGGTTTTTGGTATGTAAAAGTATTTTACTGTTAATATTTGGTACTGTAACCCTTATTTCCGATGACCGCTTCACACCTACGACCCATACTTTCCACAAGTTTTTGGCATTTTGCTTTGGGTGTGGCATACCAAGCTTCTTGCGCGGCTGACCACAAATCGTCCATATTTTTGTAATTTTTTTTCGCGATTTCAACCTTGAGTTCGTTCCGAAGGTTTTCTATTGGATTTAAGTGAGGACTCTGGGCTGGCCAATCCAAACCGTCGATCTGCTTTGCACTAAACCAATCTTTTATTAGTTTGGAGGAGTGTTTGGGGTCATTGTCTTGCATGGATTTCCACTTAATTGGCATCGAATCGAAAGCGTATGGTTCCATATGGTTTTTTAAAATGTCTAGGTACTGAAACTTGTCCATTTTCCCATTAATTTTTGCAAAAGGACCTACGCCATGCCAAGAAAATGCACCCCATACCATAATGCTACCTCCGCCGTATTTTACCGTCCTCTGAGTGAACCGATGATTGCATTCTTGTCCTTTAGGACGATGTACAAATGTTCTGCCATCTGGTCATATTCTATTTATTTTAGTTTCATCACTCCATAATACGTTTTTCCAAAAACTAATAGGTTTTTCTTTGTGCGTTCTGGCGAAGACTAGTCGTTTGGAAATATTCTTTTTTGAGAGGAGTGGCTTTTTTCTGGAAATTCGCCCAAAGAGATTTGCCTCATTTAATCTTCTTTTAACAAGTCTGCTAGATATTTCCGCGCCCAAATATTCGTTAATTTCAGATGCTATCTGTCGTGAGGACTTAAATGGATCAATTTTCGCCATTCTGACAATAGCTCCATCCGTATGCACATTTGTTTTTCAAGGCCTTGGCTTTCGAGTTTTACCCTTAATCAATACATCGGGGTTCTCAACACATGATTTGATTGCGTTATACACTTTTTCTCTAGAAACTTTCATTACTTCAGCAATTTCTGACACTTTTTTTCCGTCTTCATGCAGTTTCCATATTATTCGCCTTTCCTCAGATGTTGTATGTTTGCCTGAACCCATTTTTAAAAAATTTTCACACTTTACGATTATCTTTTAACTAGGAAAAATAAGAAGTGGTTTGAAATAAATTTTCGCGAGAACTGCCTTCTTTAAGTAAATTGTGCCATTTATATGTCCATAGCTGTATATATATATATATATATATATATATATATATATATATATATATATATATATATATATATATATATATATATATATATATATATATATATATATATATATATATATATATATATATATATATATATATATATATATATGTATATATATATATGTATATATATATATATATATATATATATATATATATATATATATATATATATATATATATATATATATATATATATATATATATATATATATATACATGTCATACATATTTGTACATATGTATGTTAATTGCATTGAATTCATAAGTAAAATTAGAGGAGAGGCGTGTTGGATATTGCTTTTTAAATGCAACTCTGATGTCGCTTAATTTGTAGTTTTACGTTCATTTATGTAAATAGTAAAATAAGACAATGAAGAAATAAAATCGGAGTTGAAACTTGGAGTTTAAGCTAAACGCGTGCTTTTCTTTTTATGTGTAATACACAACAATAAGAAATATGGTAGGAGAAAGAATGGAGCCTTGCGGTAAACCTGAATTAATCTTGAACTCGTTTATTGAGACCCCATCTGTAACAACTCGTATAGTGCGGTCTCTAAGAAAGCTCGATATAAACCGAGAGAAGTCATCCCCGCCACCAAAAGCTTTAAGTTTTGCTAGTAGTGCACCATGCCACTGTCAAACGCTTTGGAAATATCTCTGTCAAACGCTTTGGAAATATCTAGAGCCACTACCTTACTTTCACCGAAATGATGGATTTCTCCGAAATATATGCCATAAGATCGCCAGTTGAACGTCCCTTACCAAATCCATATTGACGATCACAAAGTAATTTATGCGACTCCAGATACCTAAAAAGGTGACAGTTAACCATACTTTCCATTACTTAGGAAAGCGCAGAGCAAATTACAATTGGGCGGTAATTTTCAGGGTTATTTGCCTCACCCTTTTTGGGGATTGGCGTCACATTACCAACCTTCCAGCACAATGGAAACTCACCAAAATGGTAAAGTATGCTAAAGAGGCGTGCTAATGGGCGCGCAATCGTAGAAGAGCACTGCTTCAAGACGAGTGCTGGTGTGCCATCCGGTCCAGGAGTCTTATGTATGTCGAGGTCGGTCAAAACCCTTCTAACTGCTCGAGCTCGGAAAAATATCTTTGGCATAGTTACAGATACTCTTTCGAACTCGGGAAGTAATTGACTGCTTTCCGGCAACCAGGAGTTGTTTGTAAAAATTTCAGCCAACAGGTTAGCTTTGTCAACCGGGTCGGTGAATGCTTGGCCATTCCTTAAGAGAGTTGGAATTAATGAACTAGCACTGTTCTTTACTCTCTTAACGAAAGACCAAAAGGTCTTACTGCCCCGGGGAGCTACAAGGACCTTGGCACGAAGGCGCTGTTCGTTTTTTTGTTTTTTTTTTTAACTTTATTATTTTATTCATTGAATCTACATAAAAAAATGTAATGACAATAAGTATTTAAATCTTAATACTAAAAAAAATTTTAATTAAAGTCCCGCCAGCACTGGACAAAAATTTATTTTTATGCGAATATTATTTCAGAATTCAGTCATCTGTTTAGAGCTCTAATGGTAGCCAAAGTATCCCTCCTTCTCAGACGGGTATGACCACCAAAGTTAAGGATATGAACTGCAAGTGGATTTGGATGGATTTCAAGTTTGTTAATATATCTTGTCGCGTACTTCACAAATTCAGATTTCACAAAAGGTACGTTCAGATCTGCGTGGATTCGTGAGTTTTTAACGTACCATGGAGCATCTGTAATTCTACGGAGAATTTTATTTTGACTTCTTTGAATTTTTTCAATGTTAGATGCCGAGGCTGTGCCCCATAATTGAATCCCATAGCACCATATTGGCTTTAGTATCGAGTTGTACAGCAAAAGTTTACAATCAAGCTTCAAGGTAGAATTTCTGCCTAGTAGCCAGTTAATTTTCATTGCTTTCAATTTCATCTGCGTTACTTTTGCCTCGATATGCGACTTCCATGTTAGTCTACGGTCAAGATGAATACCGAGGTATTTGACTTCACCGTGTTGAGGTATTACTTTATTATTAATAGTAATGGGTGAGCATGTTCCTAGACGCAGTGCGAATGTAACATGGGCACACTTTTGTTCATTAACCTTGATTTTCCAAAGCTTGAGCCATTTCTCTAGTTTGTCGATATGTTCCTGTAAGTTTATTGATGCTTGCTGGTGGTTACTATGTATGCTAAGGAATGCTGTATCATCTGCAAATGTTGAAGTGTGAATGTTGGTGCTTGTCGGCATGTCAGATGCGTAGATCAAATATAAGATAGGCCCTAATATGCTGCCTTGGGGAACTCCAGTTTCAATAGGCTAGGCGGGGCTTATGAAATAGCCTTCTTTTATTATAAATTGGCGACAATATAAATAGCTTTTCAATAGGTTATGTATGTTTGCTGGTAAGTTAAACTTTATTTTATGCATTAGTCCATCGTGTCACACTTTATCAAAAGCCTGTGAGACGTCGATGAATAAGGCAGAGCAATATTTTTTATCTTCAAATGCCTTTCTTATGACGTTAACTAACCTGTGTGTTTGCTCAATGGTGCCATGTTTCGCTCTAAAACCAAATTGGTGATCAGGAATACATTCAACCTTATTAAGCATTGGATCCAACTTCGCCTTTAGCAATTTTTCGAAAAGTTTTGATATTGTTGACAGTAGACTTATTGGACGGTATGATTCTACTTTCGTGTGATCCTTCCCTGGCTTAGGAACCATTGTTATCATGGACACTTTCCACTCTGCAGGGTAATACTCAAGCCGTAAAATAGCATTAAAAATAAAAAGAACAATTCTTTTAGCTACACGAGGCAGCTCTACGAGCATTTTGTTGCTGATTTTATCCATACCTGGAGCTTTTTTATTAAGGTTTAGATTACCAAAAGCATTTTCAACTTCTTCAAAATTTAATCTTAAAGGCACAGGAGGTCTACTAACAATAGGCGGCAACTCATTTACATTATCAGACCTATTTGTGGTAAAAACGTTTTTCAAATGGTTAACAAATAAATTACCCTTTTCCGAGTCATCTCTAGCCCAGTCACCAGATGTTTCTCGCAAGGGCGGCTTACCTCTAACTG
This sequence comes from Thecocarcelia acutangulata, assembly GCA_914767995.1. Taxonomy (NCBI): domain Eukaryota; kingdom Metazoa; phylum Arthropoda; class Insecta; order Diptera; family Tachinidae; genus Thecocarcelia; species Thecocarcelia acutangulata. Next base: position 50,192,217 of record OU612095.1, on the reverse strand, counting down.
GCCTTTTTAAACCTTTAGTCGCCCGCCATAAAGAATAGTCGGACTGAGGAGTACCATCCAGACTTTCTAGATACGTTTGTAGAGAAGCCGTTTTTTGGTTTCCAAGCAAATTTCTTAGCTGATTTGTGCACTCACGTAGCCTTGTTTTTAGTTGCGGAGACCTGCGAAGTTGCCACTCTCGTCGAACTCTTCTTTTTTCTAAAACAAGTTGCTCGATTTCTGAAGAATATGTTCTATTTTGAAGGTTTCTGTGTGTTAAATAAACGCTAGAACCAAGCTCAGTGGCTTGTTTAAGGTTTTCGCTAAAGTTGCTTAGTGACGCATTAATATCTTCAGGTGTTCTTAAAACAATATTCTCAGTGCAATGGGTACTCAAAAATTTTTTATATTTTAGCCAATTCACTCGGGTGACAGTCCTATGCAAATTGTTAATCGGGGACCAAGTCTCCTGGGGAAAACGCACTGAAATAATAGTTGGTGAATGATCCGATGACAAGTCTAACGAAGGCTCAGCTTGCATCCATTCTACAGGGAACCCCTTTACCACTCCAAAATCAATCACATCAGGAATCTTTCGCCGGTCAGTCGGCCAGTAAGTGCGATGTCCGCTTGATATTACGTCTAAGCCCATTTTAGAAATTGTATCAAAAAGCACTCGACCCTTCGGGGTGATTAAACGTGAGCCCCAAAAAGTGTGCTTTGCGTTGTAATCTCCAGCTGCTATAAAACGAGGTCCTAATGAGTTTAAAAAACTTGAATATTGTGATTCCGTCACTGAAAATCGAGGCGGCGAAAAAATCGATGAGATAACCAATTTGTAATGAAAATTTTCCACACAGATATTAGTTGCTTGAAGATAGTCCTCGCATGTGTCGTTCAACAAAAAATGCTTTATCCTAGATTTTATCAAGATTGCAGAACCCCCACAAGCTCTTCCACGGGGGTCTTTAGTATCATATAGTACGTAGCCGTTGATTTTGAAGAAGCTTGTTGACGTCAAGTGAGTTTCTGCAATCATCATTATATCGATCTGCTTATCCATCAGGAAGTATTCGAGTTCATTTTTGTGTTGGCGGATGCCGTTCGCGTTCCAGAAACATATTTTTAACCAAATCATTTTTTCGAAATAACCTGCAAAATGGTGGATTGCATTTTCACCATTTCCTGCATCATCGTCATCATAGACGACGTAAAAGTGTTTATAGTTTGAATAAGGGTCTGTATTGTTGCCTCGAGGTTACTGAAATTTTGATCGGGCGGTTGAGATCTAGATTCCTGATTCGGGTTTGCGAAATTAGACTTAACTACATTAGCAAAAGAAATTTGTTTTTGATTTTGAACGGTTATGTCTGTGGTTGACTGGCGTGTCGGTGGAAAAGAATTGTGAGAAAAAGTTTGAGTCTGCTGTGGTGGCTTAGAAGCAATTATTGGTTTGTTGTTCATCGAGCGCTTGAGGTGGGTGTAGACGGAGCAACCTCTATAATTAGCTGTGTGGTTTTCACCGCAATTACTGCATTTTTTTATATTTGGGTCGAATTTCGGCTTATTGCATTGTGCTGTACCATGGAGTTCTCCACACACAACACAAACTGTAGGCAACTTGCAGTACGCTTTAGTGTGGCCAAATTCTTGGCACTTGTGGCACTGTGCGGGTCCTAAGCGCTTATGCGGTTCCTCTACGGTTATTTTTCGATGTAAAAGGTATTTTATACTGTATATTGGATGAACTTCATTCTTCTTTAAAGTCACATCTCCTGGCTCTAATTCAACCCTAAACATGGGTTGAGGGATCTTTTCACGATTTCTGATGTTTAACACATTTTTTACTTTGAATCCCTTGTCTGTCAAACCGGTCTTAACTTCATCAATGTCTACGCAAGGGTCAATCCGTTTTATTACGACTTGAAGACCTTTAGCGCTTTTAAGCTGATAAGTATAAAAAGCTTTTTTTTTCTTTTTCAAATTCGTCAGACAGTTTTCGGTAGTCATTTTCATGGTTAACCTGAATTTTAGTTTCGTTAATATTGCCGTGCTTGATAGAGGTAACGTTAAATGTATTTTCTCCGATTGCTGAAACAATTTTTCTTACCAGTTCATTGGAGGCAGATTCTCTTAAATAAATTGGTGGTGGTTTAAACGATTTTTTTGACGATGCTGTTGGCTCATCCGTTTGAAGAATGGAAAATCTGTTTTGATCTGTTGGTCTAGCGGTTTCGGCATCTTTAGAAATTTTTGATTTGGATGCGATTTGAGCAGATTTAGGGCTTCGCTGACGTTTAGTGATGGTGGTATACCTATCCATGCCTACTTGCGTTTTTGGTTTATTGGCATTAATTAGAGTAGCAGATCTTTTATCTTCTGTAGTAACATCTATGTTAGGCGAGCCGGAACGGGAGCGGATTTTATCTCTTGTAGAAAGAAAATTGTCCAATGATTGCTTTATAGACTCTTTTTCAGAAGTCCATACACTTTTGCTGGTGGAGCTAGGCTCTTTTTCAAAATTATTTCTGATGGGATCACTCATACAGAAAACAAAACTTTAATGTATAGTTTTTTCCTACTGGGTAGGTAATCTTCAAGCACAATTACAACAATAATAATGCACTGCAACCGCACTTGTTTTATTGAAATTGATTTTATTGTTTAGTTACTGAAATGTGAGGAATTTATTTTCCCGTTGTTTGTTTAAAATAATTTGTTATTGTTTTTACAATTTAATACAATATATTATTGTTTTTTTATGTAAGTTTAAAAATATGTAAGCACAATGATTATTTGGTTTGTTTTTTTTTTTCACTTTTTAAAGACACGACCGTGCGGTTGAAGAATCACAGAGTGAGTGAAGAAACTTTTCACGCCTAAGCACCTTGGCACACGAAGATCTTGCCTTTTTGCGTAGCAAATCAGTGTCTAGGTTTTTGTTTAAACGTCAATTACTGAATGTTCCTCTCTGGATATGACTTGGTTTAATCTGACGTTTTTGCACGTCTGATTAAAACAGGATTTCGCTCTTGGTTTAACCGAAATCTGCTTGGAGCAATATTATATTATCGACCGTTTTTGCTGAAGCATTTATGTCGTTATCTAGAAAGCAAAGTTTCCAATTAAAATGCTTATAAAATTGGTTGAGCTCAGCCCAACGCGCCTTTTCGTAAATAAATATTGAATGTTTCGTAGCTGATTTCGAAACGTTACGAAGTTCAGAGATCGAAGTGTGCATACCTTCGATACTGTACATTCAACAACAATCAACCCGACAACGTCAACACTGCAATAAAATATTATTTACTTAATGAGGATGGTGAAGAGAAATGGTAACAATGACTAAACCAAGGCCACAAACGCCCTGATCCGGCCAATCTTTCATTATTTATTTGTATTTATATATTTTTTTTAGTTTGTGGAGTTTATTTGGTTAACTATTAATTGTTCACTGGGTGGCACTCAATTGCAAGATCATATTAGAAGCTAATATAGTGAATAAAACTTAATTGTTTGAATAATTCAAATAAAAACTGTTTATGAATGTGAAATGGTACTTTCATAGTTTATAATTATGATAAAAGTTACAAATAATTTTGGCAAGCATATCTTACCACACGAAGTGTCATATAGGCTTAAGAAATTTTTAAGGTGTTTTCTAACACAAAAAGGTTACAAAAAAACAAAAACTGAAAATTTCTAATATCGGTTTATATATGGTAGAAACTTATTTTTTAATATTTAATGCGCTATAACTATAGTCAAACACTAAAGTCGGTTCTTTTTAGAAACAGGTTAAATTTTAGTATCTGTTGCTAACTTTTTTTCAACTATAGTCAAAATTAAAGTTAGTTCTAAATTGAACTGGCTCCAAATGAGTGGCAAATCAAATTCATTAAACATTTGCATATAAACGAGTGTCATTTCTGATCAGCTGACAGGTAAAGTGAAAAAAGGAAAACAAACGGCAAAAAATTTGAATAAGAATTAAAAAGAAAGAAGTTTTTTAAAAAGTTACAATGGAAAAATTGTTCTGTGTGTTATAAATTATGTTGACTTTATAAATTTGCGCTTTTATTGACATGGTCAACATAACAGGGAACGGGAGGCTAAATGAAGCACCTTTTCCAGCCTGTATCGCGAAAAAAAAAAACGAAAAAGATCAAACCTTTGCTAATATATTTTGGGTCCTCTTTTGACTCAAAAATCATTAATTATGGCAAAGTCGACGTTAATGTCTTCAAAGTAAACATGTGCTTGAGTGTAACAGAAAGTACAGCAAAAACAGTTTAACTAAGCTACTATGCATTACTCATTGTTCAAATATTAATAAAACGTTGTATGCTACTCTTACGTTTTACTCTGAAGAGCACGTGTACGAGAAAACTTGTCTTCGTGCTTTTTTTAAGGCAGAGCTATTGTCAGCTTAATTATTTGTGAATTATTGGTAATACAACAAGTCTCAAAATTTTTGAGGATTAAGTGCATTACAAAGTGTGGTGTTTTTGAAAAGTTAGAAAAAAGTAAGTATATAATAAAACATACGAACATAATAAAACATACATATGCACATTTCAACGAATGCATTATTTTGTTTTTGTAAGGTTTTTTTGTTAGTCAGACAAATAAATTTTTTTGTTGCAGTATTCCTTAACTAAGCATTTTTATTTTTCTTATTATGTTTATACCAGAGAATGACAATCAGTACTGATAAATAAAGTACTTATCTTCAAAGGTCGTTGTTTAGCTTCGATAGTGAACAGACGTGTTTGTTTTTGATCGCAAAGTAAAAAAATAAAACGGGAATAAGTAAAAACCGTAATAGGTGAACAGAGTGATTTTAATTAAAAGAAAAACTTTTTGAAATTTTTTTTTATTACCGTTATAAATTTGTAAATACAAAAAATAGAAACAATTAATTGCATGAGTGTACCTATCAGATGTAATTCTGAAAAAGAGCTTAGCTCCGGTAGAAAAAATCTTTGGATTTCAGAGGAAGAATCTGTGAAAAAATCATTGGAAAATCTCCTGTCTCTTAGAGATAGGAAACGCCCGCGATCGTGTTCGCCAAATATTGTTGTTACAACTGAAGATAAACCATCCTCCAGTTTAATTGTTGCTAATAAGCCGAAAACACAAGTAGGCATGGACAGGTACATAACCGTGGTTAAAAGGCAGCGAAGCCCCAAATCAGCTCAAATATCATCTCAACCAAAAATTTGTAAAGATGATAAGAGGACTTCGGCAACGGATGGTAATAGATTTGCTATACTCCAAACAGATGAGCCAACAACATCTAAGAGAACATTTAAACCGCCACCAATTTATTTGAGAGAGCCTACTTCTAATGAGCTGGTGAAACGACTTATTACGGCAATCGGAAAAGACACCTTCAACGTTACATCACTAAAGCATGGCAGTATCAACGAAACGAAAATCCAGGTAAACAGTAAAAATGAATACCGAAAGTTGTCTGACGTTCTGGAGAAGGAGAAAAGATCTTTTTATACCTATCAACTTAAAAGTGCTAAAGGCCTTCAGGTAGTTATTAAAGGTGTTGACCCTTGTGTAGATACGGATGGCATTAAGACTGGACTGGAAGAAAAAGGATTTAAAATAAAAAATTTTGTTAATATTAGGAACCGTGAAAAGATCCCTCAACCCATTTTTAGGGTTGAACTAGAACCCAGGGATGTTGTTCTGAAAAAAGGTGAAACTCATCCAATTTATAACCTTAAATTTCTTTTGCATCGTAAGGTTACCGTTGAGGAGCCACATAAGCGTCTAGGACCCGTTCAATGCCTTAGCTGCCAAGAATTTGGCCATACTAAGGCCTATTGTAAGTTGCCCGCAGTTTGCGTTGTGTGTGGTGAACTTCACGGCACAACTCAGTGCAATAAGCCAAAGGCTGACGCAAGTGTTAAAAAGTGCAGTAACTGTGGAGGTAATCATACTGCAAATTACAGGGGCTGTCCTGTCTACAATCACTTTAAGCGGTCAATGACAAACAGGCCATCAATACCCATTAACCAACCCCTGCAGTCAAATATCATTTCTAAAAGTAGTTTTCCCCAGATGAGTCAGTCAGCCAGCCATATAATCGTGCAAGCCCCCAAAGAAGTTTCTTATGCAAATGTGGTAAAATCCAATAAACCAAACTTGAATCAGGAGCCCAAGCCTCAAAACACCGACCAAAATTTTAGCAATCTTGAGGCAACTCTGCAGGCTCTAGTTCAATCCATAGGAGTGGATAGGGTTCCAACCCTATCCGTGTGACACCGTTTCCAAAATGGGCTTAGGTGTGATTTCAAGTGGACACCCCACTTATTGGCCGTCGGACCAACGAAAGATCCCAGACGTTATAGATTTTGGAGTTACAAAAAATTTTCCCTCAGAATGGATGCAAGTGGAACCTTCATTAGACTTGTCATCAGATCACTCACCAACTATAGTTTTTGTTTCGTTCCCCCAAAGGATTGGTTCCCCGTTTTGTGACTTGGCGTGGACCGCCTCTCGAGTTAATTGGTTAAAATATAAAAAATATTTGAGTACTCATTGTACGGAAAACATTGCCTTGAGAACGCCTGAGGATATTGATATATCGATTAACGAATTTTCTGAATACCTTAATCAAGCCATACAACATGCCACCACTAGCCATATAAGATCCAGAAATGTGAGCAATAGAACTTATTCATCTGAAATTGATCAACTTCTGTCACAGAAAAGAAGAGTTAGAAGAGAGTGGCAACTTCGCAGGTCTCCCCAGCTTAAAACTAGGTTACGGGAATGCATAACTCAGTTAAGAAATCTGCTTGAATCCCAAAGAATGGCTTTCCTCAAAAATTATCTGGAAGGTCTTGATCCAATCCAATTATTCGCTATGGAAAGCGACAAAAGGTCTGAAAAGACCCGTAATAGGTAAGCCACCTTTGCGAACTTCAACTGGAGATTGGGCAAGAAGCGATTATGAAAAGGGAATGTTGTATGTCGATGATTTGAGAAATGTTTTTACCACAAATGATACAGCGAATAATTCAGCTGAACTACCGTCATACGCTGTTAGATTCATTCTGTGATTCTTCAACCGCACAGTCGTGTTTTTAAAAAGTGAAAAAAAAAAAACAAACCAAAAAATCATTGTGCTAACATATTTTTAAACTTACATATAAAAACAATAATATATTGTATTAATATGTAAAAACAATAACAAATTATTTTAAAAAACAACGGGAAAATAAATTCCTCACATTTCATTAACTAAACAATAAAATCAATTTCAATAAATCAATATAGAAATTTTTTCAATTCACTTGGGCCTCGATTTTTAGCGGCTGGCGACTATAACGCTAAACACACTTTTTGGGGATCACGTTTAATTACCCCGAAAGGGCGTGTGCTTTTTGACACCGTTTCCAAAATGGGCTTAGATGTGGTTTCAAGCGGACACCCCACTTATTGGCCGTCAGACCGACGAAAGATCCCTGATGTTATAGATTTTGGAGTTGCGAAAAATTTTCCTTTAGAGTGGATGCAAGTGGAGCCTTCATTAGATTTGTCATCAGATCACTCTCCCACTATAATCTCTGTTTCGTTTCCCCAAGAGGTTGGCTCCCCGTTGACCGTCAATAGAGTTAATTGGCTAAAATACAAAAAATTTTTGAGTACACATTGTACTGAAAATATCGCCTTGAGAACGCCTGCGGATATTGATGTGTCAATTAACGATATTTCTGAAAACCTCAAACTGGCCGTACAGCATGCTACCACTAGTCACATAAGATCCAGAAATGAAACCAATAGAACTTATCCGTCTGAAATTGAGCAACTTCTGTCAGAAAATAGAAGAGTCAGAAGAGAGTGGCAACTTCGCAGATCTCCCCAGCTAAAAACTAGTCTACGGGAATGCATAACTCAGTTAAGAAATCTGCTTGAAGTCCATAGAATATCTTCCCTTAAAACATATTTGGAAAGCCTGGATGGTACTCCGCAATCTGACTATTCTCTGTGGAAAGCGACAAAAGGTCTGAAAAGACCCGTAATAGGTAAGCCACCTTTGCGAACTTCAACTGGCGACTGGGCAAGAAGTGACTCAGAAAAGGGTGGTGTATGTTAACCATTTGAGAAATGTTTTTATTACAAATGATATAACAAATGATGCATCTGAATTACAACCATACGCAGTTAGACCGCCTGTGTCTTTGCGATTCATATTTCAAGATGTAGAACAAGGTATCAGTAACATAAACCCCAGGAAAGCTCCAGGTATTGATCAAATTACTGGCAAAATGCTTCAACAGTTACCTCGTGTAGCTAGAAGAGTTCTACTTTTTATTTTTAACGCTATTTTACGCCTTGAGTATTACCCTGCAGAGTGGAAGGTCTCTATGATTACTATGATACCCAAGCCAGGGAAGGATCCGACCAAGGTAGAATCATATAGACCAATAAGTCTACTACCAACAATTTCAAAACTATTCGAAAAATTATTAATGGTTAAGTTGAGTCTAATATTGAACAATGTGGGATGCATCCCTGATCATCAATTTGGCTTTCGGGCTAAACATAGCACCATAGAACAAACGCACAGACTAGTCAACGTCATAAGACAGACTTTTGAAGACAAAAAGTATTGTTCAGCTTTATTCATTGACATTTCCCAAGCTTTTGATAAAGTGTAGCACGACGGCTTGATGCACAAAATAAAGTTAAACCTGCCTGCAAACACTCACAAGCTTCTGGAAAGTTACTTATGCGGCCGGAAGTTTGTTATCAGAGAAGGCGATTTTATAAGCCCCTTACAGCCAATCGAGGCAGGAGTTCCTCAAGGTAGCATTCTAGGACATACTTTATATTTGATTTACGCCTCAGACATGCCAACGAGATCCGGAATCCACACTTCAACTTTTGCGGATGACACAGCATTCTGCAGCGTACATGAAAACCATCAAGTAGCTTCGCGAAATTTGCAGGAGTATATATCAATATTAGAGATATGGTTAAAACGTTGGAAAACTAAAGTTAATGAACAAAAGTGTACTCACATTACATTCACGCTGCGTAGGCAAACATGTTCAGCCATCCCAATTAACAATTCACCTATTCCGCAGCAAAATGAAGTCAAGTACCTCGGTATACACCTCGACCGTAGGTTAACGTGGAAGTCTCACATAGATGCGAAAGTTACTCAGTTAAAGTTAAAAGCAGCGCAACTGAATTGGCTTATGGGCAGAAATTCTACATTGAAGCTGGATTGCAAACTTTTATTATACAACGCAATTCTAAAGCCTATACGGTGCTATGGAATTCAACTATGGAGCACCGCCTCCACTTCAAACATCGAAAAAATTCAAAGGCGACAAAACAAAATTCTTCGAACAATTAATGCAGCTCCATGGTATTTAAAAAACTCACGAATTCATAAGGATCTCTGTGTTCCTCTTGTAAAAGACGAATTTTCAAAGTACGCAACAAGGTATATCAGTAAATTGGAACTTCATCCAAATCGTCTTGCACGCAATATACTTAATTTCGAAGGCCACTCTCGGTTGAGAAAGAGGGACACCCTTGCCACCATCAGAACGTTAAATAGGTGATTTTACCGATATTGACGGTGCAAAATAAAACATTTTTGTCTAGCATTGGCTGGACTTAATTAATTTTATGTATTTAGTATTAAGATTTGAATGCTTATTGTTAGTTCACTTTGTGAAGATTCAATAAATAATTGAATGAGAAACAAAAAAAAAATCTTCAAATTTCATTATTGGGTATACCCATTACCTATTCGCAAAAAATATCCATTCAAACGCATATGCTTTGCATAAAAATTTATTATTATAAAATATGTACGATTTTTCTCTAATTGGTGCTTGAATCATGATTTTATTTAATAAAGGGTTGCAACACATATTAGCAAGTGCGTCATTTTATTTATTTTCATTTTCATAAATATGTACATTAATATGCATATTAAAATATGGCACAGGTAATGAAGCACATTCCTATAGATATCATTTGACCACACAAACTTAAAATTTTATCTACAAACTTTTGTGTAAAATATAGGGAAAAAATATTTTATCTATTTTAATTTTTATAAAAATGTTGATTAATATGTATGCAAAATAGAATAGAGGCACATAAAAACAATTTTGAGAATTATTTGCAGATAACAAACATTTTTGCAACCAATTTAGATTTTAAAACAGTATTAACTTGATATGGAAACTATTTTTAGTGAAAATTTGTAAAAAAAAAAAGCAGCCAATGTATATTGTCTCGAAGTCTACTAATAACTAGACTTCGAGCTAAATTGTAGTTGTTTTTTACCAGATTTACAAAATGAAATCTACTAATGAAAATCTAGCAGTGATGCAACTATGGTTTTTCCCAACTCGTACCAAAAATATTTCACTGCACAAAATAAACTGACACTTCAATTAAAAAACAAAACAAAGATAATTGTCCGCATTTTAAAATTATTATTTTCTATAAATACTTAAATGATATTTGCCTCAGACTCGGGATTGTACACGTGCCAGCATAAATACACGCATACGCACATGCACTTGTAGTTCTCCAACGCGTGCAGCAATTATTGGAATTTTTTTTTGTGCCAAAGTTTCAACTGCGTGGTCAAAGTACAACTTGTAAAGCATTGAGAGCTATAATAATTGTGTTGTGGTTTATTGTCTCAAGCAAAGTAAAACGATTATGTTATTTTCATAATCCCTTTCATTCATACGCATTCACTTTATGCAAACAAAATACAAGATCCATTAGTACAAGAGACGATGAAAAACTCTAAAATATCTACAAGTATTTGAAATTTCAAAAACTTGTCTGCTTGGAGTGTAACAATGAAGATGTTTACTTCAAAGTACACATTTTATATATCTGTGGTGTTTTATCATAACAGCTTAAGCCGAGATCAAAAAAAGCTGTGAAGGGAAATTTGAATGAAGAACTAATTTTAAGGAGAAAAGAAGATAAACCGTAATTATAACAAAATTTTGTGAATAATACGAAAAATTATTTCTGCAAACAAGAATACCATATTTATTCAAATAATCAATTAGCAGCAATTTTTAAAAATCGACTTAAGCTGTTATGATAAAACAATATATATATATATATATATATATATATATATATATATATATATATATATATATATATATATATATATATATATATATATATATATATATATATATATATATATATATATATATATATATATATATATATATATATATATCTGTATTTCAAATACATATGTACAAAATACATTTATTTATTATAATAAATTGAAAACAAGTTATTTCACAAAAGCTAAAACCGCTAGAAACTAATTACAACCTACAACATTAAAATGTTTATCATTTTGCAATACTGCAATTTGGCTTTCATTTAAACAAAGCTAATTCATTTTACACTAATCGGGTGATATCAGTAAGAATTTCTATATATTTGCCACCAGCTTTTGATATACAGGGAAATAATTTTTATTATGGAAAACTTTAGGCTGCGAGAACCAGATTAGATCCACTGCAATATAATACTTTTAGGCATTTAAGTTGTATTTTAACAAAATTAATGGAGAGCTCGGAAATAAGATTTAATGGGTTTCTCATGCTGACACCTGGAGCAAATAGAGCCATATTGGTGTCATGTTTCCATCCTAGTTTCAAAATTAGCTGATTGCCAGAAATCATCTCAGTAAAAGAGAGGCAAGAAATTCAAAATCTTGCAATAGATACCACGGAGAAAAATTGCAAAAAACGTGAAACCATGACTGGATGCAAAAGAAGTAGTAGTTCGGGTAAAGATAATGAAGATTTTATTGTTGTTTTGGACAATACAGTGATCAACCTCGTAAATCAAATTTGGAACTGGAGCTTATCAGTTTTTAAAATGATAAAAGCAAGGAGCTTGCTATTCTGGAAAACTATCCAAGAATCAAAAATAAATGCATTTATAGAATTTGACAGCAGCTTGTATTCCTGAGGACCTGTAGAAAGATTATTGTTTGTCAGATAACTGATTGAAATATCTAGTTTTTATTAAAGGAAATACTTGTTTTGCCGAATGAATTTTTTTATTTACTATCTATCAAATGCTAAATATTAGATTTGTTCCTTTAATTTCTTAGCAAGTTTAGAACAATCATATGAATATACATATGTAAAATAAAATATGTATCTAAAGCCAGACGGGTACATTTTTCTGAGACCAAATTACAAAGATGTATTTGTATTTTGTAGTTGTATTTTGTATTTAATATACACAACTTCAAAGTATTTTGCCCAGCCCTGTATATATATATATATATATATATATATATATATATATATATATATATATATATATATATATATATATATATATATATATATATATATATATATATATATATATATATATATATATATATATATATATATATATATATATATGTAGGATTGGACCGTATAGCTCTTGATAAAACACTTCTGATTTACAATTAAATTCACTTTAATCAGCGGAATTTTATTATTAGGATTAGATTTACATTTAAGTTTTTACATTAAGTTGTAAAAGTATTAGATTTAGTTTTACATATGTAGGTTAAATTATATTAACATTGTCTTAATTGTAGTAAATTCATTAATTTTCATTAAATTCACATTTCAGTATATCAAACTTTTTAATTTTATTCTATTCACCACTTTGCAATTGAAGCTCACCGCTTCGACTCTCAATTCAGACTGACTCTTTCATAACTTCTGTCATCGTTCGTTGTCTGTTTGTCTTTAGTTGGTAATTCTATATTTAACCCTCAACAGTTTGTGGGGGTTGCTTATGACCCTCCTACACTCGGCCCTCCTGACGACGGCTTCGCCCCGGAGCCGGACTCCCACGGTTTCATGAACTCGACCACGGTGCAGCATTTTCTTGCGCCTTCACCCTCGCCGATCTTCTCGACTTCATACCTATCGTGATTCAGTTTTGCGACGACTTTGTATGGTCCCAAAAATTTCGGGCGTAGTTTCATCCCTACACCAAATTGTGTGCGTTTTATTGCAACTAAATCCCCTATTTTATATTCTGTACCGCTCTTTCTTGACTTGTCAAACGTTTTCTTGTTTTCAGCCTGTATTTTTGCGATGTTTTGTCTGGCTTCTTTTCGAATCGAATCTCTTTCACATTGTAATTCGTTTTCTAACGAGTCCTGAAGGGACTGTTCGATTTCCAAATCCGCTTCTGCCCTCATATCAACTCCGGTCATAATCTTAAAGGGCGTATTTCGAGTGCTTCGGGACGGACTATTGTTAATCATTCTTTGTACGCGGTCAACATGCTTGTACCAGAGGGACGGTTGTTCGGCACACATTTTGGCTAACATGTGCGTCACTATTTTGTTGATCCGCTCTACCTGTCCGTTACCCCTCGGGACTCCGGTACTGATTAGCAGATGCGTTATTCCTTCCTTGCTGCAATATTCCTCAAACTCATTGGCTGTGAAGGTTGTGCCTCGGTCCGTGATGATTCGTTTTGGGTTGCCAAATATCGCCGATTGTTTCTTAAGTTTTTCCACTACCTCCTTGCTACCTGTACTTTTCGTCAGATGGAGCCAGACGAATTTAGTAAACGCATCGACTACCACGAGGATGTGGTTATACAATTTGCGTGTTGCCTCCATTGGACCAACGTGGTCGATATGGTATGTAACAAACGGCTTGTCTGCCACGTCGATGATATTAAGCATGCCTTCTTTTTTCCCTGCTTTCGCCTCAATCATCAGACACTCTACGCAATTTTTTACAACTGCCTCTGCTTTTGCATCTAATTTAGGAATAAAAAATTGTCTTTCGACGAGCTCTTTCGTTTTCCGGAAGGCATAATGTCCCTGTCGATGTGCTATCCCGATAACTTCTTTTTCCATTTGAGCAGGTACCACAATCAATTGTTTAGAAGGGTCTTTGTGTAAAACGCCACATTTAATATAAAAATCTTCATACGGGCCACTCTCTAAAATTTTAAAAACAGCCTTTGTCCACTCATCTTCCTGTTGTGCCTTCTGAAGACGATATTGAAGCGCGTCTTGCATCATGAGGCAGGAGACACGACTGAGTGCGTCTACGTGCTTCATTTTTGTACCTGAACGGTGCTCGATGAAGTAGTCAAACTCTTGAAGGAGAAGAGCCCATCTTGCGACCCTTACTGGAACGTCGTCCTTCCGCATGGTCATTGCGAAGGCGTTACAGTCCGTAATGATTTTAAATTTCATACTCAGTAGATATATCCTCCACTTCTTTAATGCTTCCACAATAGCCAGCACTTCTAACTCGTAAGAGTGATATTTTTCCTCCGCGGGAGTGGTTTTCCTACTCATATACTCTACTGGGTGGAGCCTTGAGTCCTCAGAATCCTTTTGGAGGAGAATAGCGCCGTATCCATATTTGCTTGCGTCGGTGTGGACTTCCGTTTCGGCTTTCGGATTGTACAATTTTAATACCGGTTCACCTGATAAAGCCGTTTTTAGCTGCTGCACCGCAAGTAACTCCAAATCACTCATTTCAAATTTTGCGTTTTTCCTTAATAGATCCGTTAAAGGCTTAGCGACCCTCGCGTAATCTCGGACGAAACGTCGGAAAAATGAAGTTAGTCCTAAAAATCGTTGTAAAGATTTGAGATTGCATGGCGTCGGAAATTTTTCTATGGCGTGAATCTTCTCTTGAGATGGGGAAATCATCGAATTCTCTATTATGTAGCCCAAAAAATGTATTCTACGTTGTAAGAATTGGCATTTGTTCCAGTTAATTTTCAACCCATTGAGCGATGCTACCTCAAGTACTCTACGGAGGTTTGTAACGCCCTCTTGTTCATCCTGGGACAAAATAACAATGTCGTCCATGTACACGACTACGATTTTTTCTCTTATCAGCTTGTAAAATACTGCGGAGATAAAGCGACAAAAAACAGCAGGTGAATTACTTATTCCGAAAGGCACAAAAAGAAACTCGTATTGACCATTCGGCGTAACGAAAGAGGTATACTTTCGTGATTCTTCTGCGATTGGTACATGTAGGAACCCGTTCTTAAGATCGATGGTAGTAAACACGCTAGCAGTTTGCAGCCTCTGTATGACATCGTCTACTAACGCCATAGGAAAGTTGTCGCGAACTATTTTTTCATTCAGTCGCCTATAGTCGCAGCAAAGTCTTTTCCTACCATCTTTCTTCGACACAAGGACGACTGGAGAGGAATACTGCGAAAAACTTGGCCTTATTATTCCCTTGTTAAGCCACTCTCGTACTTGGTTCTCTATTATCCTTTGATCGGTATATGAGGTTCTCCGTGGTCGGCTAGCTATCGGAATATCGTCTGATAGAGTGATTTTCATTTCTACAGAGTGTGTTGTGGGTCTCTGTGGACGATACGAGTTTACCATTTGTATAATTCCACGACTAAAGTTCTCACTAAGGTGTTCTACGTTTAACTTAACCTCATCGGTGTTGTCTATTGCCATAGACTGTACTATTTCTCCAAACTCCTCTTTCAGCTCTGCAATCGGATTAGCGTCGAAACTCGCGCGGTGGTTCGCTTCTTCTACCAAAATATAGGGGTCGCTATCTGCCTTACTGCTTTTTATATCCTCCTCCTCCATTTCAACTAAACTAAAACCCGTTATTTTCTTCTGGAACTTTGCTCCTTCAGAGTTTATTATCAAGTCGACTCTATCAAGTATGTCGTTGCCCACCACTGCCGCGTAAAGTATGTCGTTTTCACGTGCTACATGAAAATTTATGCATAAATTAACAGTATCTAATTGAACTGGGGCTTCGAGGCAACCCATCGTTCTTATGGTTTTCCCTCCAATGCCTACTAACGTCTTCTCAACTGGCTCCAACGTAGTATCAGCTAAATGAAGGAGAGTATCATACCGTAAAAGACTAAGGTCACTTCCCGTGTCAACCAGAGCTGATACCGTTTTACCGAATATAATCAATTCTTTAAAAATTCTTCTCGATGGGCGGGAAGCGTCTGCCGTCAGAGTATGAATATTCTCTCTTTTGACCTGGTTTTCTTTTTTGATAGTAGGACATTCAAACGACTTGTGCCCCACCTCCTTGCACTTAAAACAGCGAATATCTCCGGCTTTGCAAAATCCTGCCAGGTGCCCTTCCATCCCACATTTAAAGCATCTCCTTCCATCTCTCCTAAACTCACCCATTAAAGGCTTTACAAAATTCTTCCTGCCAACCGGAAAGTTTAACGACTTTTCCGCGGCTACAACCTTTTCATAAATCGGCAGTTTTTCTTTCAATTCATCTAGGCTTTGTACTTGATACAACATCGTCTTGTTTGAAATACTTCCTGGACTGCCCTCTATGAAATATTCTATGATGCTGGTGTCATCTAATTGGATTGAGCTACCTATTTCCATTAGAGAATATAAATATTTTCGGAACGATTCATCTGGTCTTTTCTTCCGCTCTTTTAACATCCTATGAACGGCTATTGATGATACTCTAACCCCGAACTCCTTACACAAGAGAGTTTTCAGGGTGATCCAATCCCTAACGTTAGATTGACTTCTAACGAAGGTTTTTGCAGCACCCTTTAACAACTGCTTGGCATAAATATATTTTTGCAGCTCATCCCAATTGAGAACATGAGCATATTCCTCGAACTCGCATATCCAATTTCCAACATCTATTGTGTCCTCACCCGAAAATCTCGTAACAGAATCCTCCACGTCCCTCAGGGTGAAACGGGAACCACAAGGAACCGCTGGCTCGGCCACTGAACCCGCGTCGCCAAACTCCGAGCTTTCCCCGTCGTCATTCGATCGGTTACAATGTTTGATTAATCTTTCTTGCAGGTCCGTCTTTGTCCCTGTCGTCTCTAATCTAAGTTCTTCCGCCTTTGTGCGGAGCTCTTCAACAGTCAAAGCCAAAATTTCTCTCACCTGCATTTTAAAATAGCTACGCAAAATACTATTAAAAGTTTAATGATCAACGGTAGTCCTAAGTATTGCAAAATGGTGATTTAGAAAATGTAAAAAAAAAATCTCACAATTTATTTAATTTTATTAATTATCTTGTCTCTTATTTCAATAGTGGTTTTATCTTTCTCCTTTCTCAGAATTAATAAGTATATTAATTTTTCCCTTTTAAAACATTTGGCTTGTTCAACTTGTATTTCATACATTCAATAACAATTTGTCCTCATACTTCTCGGACACTCTGTAATTTCCCACAGAACACTCTCTTCTTTCTATTTTTGTATCATTAACTCTTGTTAAAACTGTGCTGCTGCATACATATGTGTGAGATTCTTTATCTTAACACTTTTAGCCACTCTTGGTTTTACTTCCTTAACTCTGTTTAGAATTTCAATAAGATAAAATAAAGTTTATCTTATTAAAACTTAATTCTCGACACTCCGTTTCACACATATATATGCTTGCATACTCTCTGCTACACGAGTTTTATATAAACTCCACTATGTTTTCTTTTGTTTTTTTTTTAGGGATGCATACATATGTGTGTGAATAAGCACATTAACTCTGACAGCTACTCTCTGCCTTTTACTCTTAACTTGATGTAATTTTAATAATTTTCAAATTCGTTTCAAAATCTCTTCTCCTCAAAACACTGAGTCACACATATATTTGCATACACACTCTGGTAATACCAACTTATATTGTAATTTTACTCTTACTATATTTTATTCTTTGATGCCTACAAATGCATGTTCGAGAATACATGTATTCATGTGACTTCTCTTTCTATCACCTTCTTCTTCTTATTTCAATGTGACGAAATAAAGTTCATCATAAAATCAATTTTCTAAACTCTTATAAGCATTCTCCACTTCATACATGTATAGGCATAATTGGTCTCAGAAATATAAATCCGAATTTGTTGACTTAGCTGGTATGCTGCTAGAAAAGATGACCATGACACGTCTTTGCTTATCGGCTTCGGCTAGTTACAAGACACACAGATTGACCTATGCTGCATCTTCTGTTGTTGTTGAAATACTCTCGTGGTTTTGGTGGTTGTTCTGTTTAATATTTTCTCTCTTGATCAGCAATTTTTGAGGTGTTTTCTGGTTTTTATTGACTTTAGTTTTATTTTTTCTCTCTTATTCGTTTTTGGTATTCAAGTTCTTATTTCACTCGTGGTGGTGAGTTTTTATCTTTATAGATTTTCAATTTGATTTCGAAGTTTGATTTAAATTTGTCTTTTATTTTTTCTTTGTTTTTGTTTTATATACACATTGTTTTTCTTTCATATACACATTTTAGTTTTGCATGTTCTTTGTTTTTCATATATTGCTGCTCTCTCAAGCAAACAAAAACTGGATTTTCGTTATTCGTTCTTCCAGTCTCTCAATTTTGTCTCTATTTTTTGACACGACCTTTAAATGTTATTGGCTAACGTGTTCCACAAATATTTAACGGGCCATTTTAACGGAAAATTAAATTCTTAAAATTTGTTGGTTTTGTTTGGCACATATTTAGATATACATATTTTTTTTTTTTTTTATATATGTATATATATATATATTTTTTTTTTTATAGTTTTATATATAGTATTAAAGACTTTTCTTAAGTTTTCAACTTTTACTAAAAGAATACTTCCAGACACTTCACTTTGATTTGCGATTTCTGGTAAATAGTTTCCTTAAAATTGTTTTACTTTTACACGGGGAAGAAAAATTTTTATGCAAATAGAGGTAGGTTATCCCACTTCTGACACCACTGTAGGATTGGACCGTATAGCTCTTAATAAAACACTTCTGATTTACAATTAAATTCACTTTAATCAGCGGAATTTTATTATTAGGATTAGATTTACATTTAAGTTTTTACATTAAGTTGTAAAAGTATTAAATTTAGTTTTACATATGTAGGTTAAATTATATTAACATTGTCTTAATTGTAGTAAATTCATTAATTTTCATTAAATTCACATTTCAGTATATCAAACTTTTTAATTTTATTCTATTCACCACTTTGCAATTGAAGCTCACCGCTTCGACTCTCAATTCAGACTGACTCTTTCATAACTTCTGTCATCGTTCGTTGTCTGTTTGTCTTTAGTTGGTAATTCTATATTTAACCCTCAACAGTTTGTGGGGGTTGCTTATTACCCTCCTACATATATATATATATATATATATATATATATATATATATATATATATATATATATATATATATATATATATATATATATATATATATATATATATATATATATATATATATAAATATATATATATATATATATATAAATATATATATATATATATATATATATATATATATATATATATATATATATATATATATATATATATATATATATATATATATATATATATATATATATATATATGTATGCATATACTTAACCGCAATTGATAAGAAGTTATTGTAATATCTAAAAACATCTTGTACTATCAATTATTGAATATAAAGAATCAGTTTGAAAGTTCGTTTTACAGTGAAAAGTTTAAAGCAAAAAAATGAGAGCAAGCTTAAGAAAATTGTTTCAAAATCCTTATATTACATACTTACCTTTATAGGATATGGAAGAAATACTATATATGAAATCAACAAGATAGATCGAGTAGATACAAAATATGGTGAAAGTATAAGATGTCTTCTAAATAAAGAATATTTCATTTATTTACCTAAACGATTTCTGATTATTACTTAAAATCAGATGGATTATCTAAACACAACTCCACACATTTTAAAGAAAGTTAAAGAAGTGAAGGGATTATATACTCTAATCGTTAAAAAGAAGAAGCAATATGTATTCTAAAACAACTTGTATGACAGTACTGAAGAAGAAGATGATGATGATGATCATGATGATGAAATAGAAAACACATTTTAAATAAACCTCGAAACAGAAACTTTTTTAAAATTATAAAAACATATGCATTAATAAAACCCACAAAATCTTAAATTTCTCACGTATTTGATATATTAGGAAGTTTATAAAATTGAAAAACCGCAACGAAAGCTTTTTAAAATTAAAACCCATTCACTCTGTGACTCTCCAACCGCACAGTCGTATAATTAAACAGTGAGCAAAAAAAAAAAAAAAACAAACAAACAAACAAAAAAATCATTGTGCTCACTAATTTTTAAACTTACATATAATCAATAATATATTGTAATAAATTGTAAAAACAATAACAAATTATTTTAAAAAACAACGGGAAAATAAATTCCTCACATTTCAGTAACTAAACAATAAAATCAATTTCAATAAAACAAGTGCGGTTGCAGTGCATTGTTATTGTTGTAATTGTGCTTGAAGATTACCTACCCAGTAGGAAAAAACTATACATTAAAGTTTTGTTTTCTGTATGAGTGATCCCATCAGAAATAATTTTGAAAAAGAGCCTAGCTCCACCAGCAAAAGTGTATGGACTTCTGAAAAAGAGTCTATAAAGCAATCATTGGACAATTTTCTTTCTACAAGAGATAAAATCCGCTCCCGTTCCGGCTCGCCTAACATAGATGTTACTACAGAAGATAAAAGATCTGCTACTCTAATTAATGCCAATAAACCAAAAACGCAAGTAGGCATGGATAGGTATACCACCATCACTAAACGTCAGCGAAGCCCTAAATCTGCTCAAATCGC
Organism: Thecocarcelia acutangulata; assembly: GCA_914767995.1. Lineage (NCBI taxonomy): Eukaryota > Metazoa > Arthropoda > Insecta > Diptera > Tachinidae > Thecocarcelia > Thecocarcelia acutangulata. The sequence continues at coordinate 50,171,569 of OU612095.1, read as the reverse complement.
ATCCAAATCAAAAATTTCTAAAGATGCCGAAACCGCTAGACCAACAGATCAAAACAGATTTTCCATTCTTCAAACGGATGAGCCAACAGCATCGTCAAAAAAATCGTTTAAACCACCACCAATTTATTTAAGAGAATCTGCCTCCAATGAACTGGTAAGAAAAATTGTTTCAGCAATCGGAGAAAATACATTTAACGTTACCTCTATCAAGCACGGCAATATTAACGAAACTAAAATTCAGGTTAACCATGAAAATGATTACCGAAAACTGTCTGACGAATTTGAAAAAGAAAAAAAAAGCTTTTTATACTTATCAGCTTAAAAGCGCTAAAGGTCTTCAAGTCGTAATAAAACGGATTGACCCTTGCGAGACATTGATGAAGTTAAGACCGGTTTGACAGACAAGGGATTCAAAGTAAAAAATGTGTTAAACATCAGAAATCGTGAAAAGATCCCTCAACCCAATTTTAGGGTTGAATTAGAGCCAGGAGATGTGACTTTAAAGAAGAATGAAGTTCATCCAATATACAGTATAAAATACCTTTTACATCGAAAAATAACCGTAGAGGAACCGCATAAGCGCTTAGGACCCGCACAGTGCCACAAGTGCCAAGAATTTGGCCACACTAAAGCGTACTGCAAGTTGCCTACAGTTTGTGTTGTGTGTGGAGAACTCCATGGTACTGCACAATGCAATAAGCCGAAATTCGACCCAAATATAAAAAAATGCAGTAATTGCGGTGAAAACCACACAGCTAATTATAGAGGTTGCTCCGTCTACACCCACCTCAAGCGCTCGATGAACAACAAACCAATAATTGCTTCTAAGCCACCACAGCAGACTCAAACTTTTTCTCACAATTCTTTTCCTCCGACACGCCAGTCAACCACAGACATAACCGTTCAAAATCAAAAACAAATTTCTTTTGCTAATGTAGTTAAGTCTAATTTCGCAAACCCGAATCAGGAATCTAGATCTCAACCGCCCGATCAAAATTTCAGTAACCTCGAGGCAACAATACAGACCCTTATTCAAACTATAAACACTTTTACGTCGTCTATGATGACGATGATGCAGGAAATGGTGAAAATGCAATCCACCATTTTGCAGGTTATTTCGAAAAAATGATTTGGTTAAAAATATGTGTCTGGAACGCGAACGGCATCCGCCAACACAAAAATGAACTCGAATACTTCCTGATGGATAAGCAGATCGATATAATGATGATTGCAGAAACTCACTTGACGTCAACAAGCTTCTTCAAAATCAACGGCTACGTACTATATGATACTAAAGACCCCCGTGGAAGAGCTTGTGGGGGTTCTGCAATCTTGATAAAATCTAGGATAAAGCATTTTTTGTTGAACGGCACATGCGAGGACTATCTTCAAGCAACTAATATCTGTGTGGAAAATTTTCATTACAAATTGGTTATCTCATCGATTTATTCGCCGCCTCGATTTTCAGTGACGGAGTCACAATATTCAGGTTTTTTACCTCATTAGGACCTCGTTTTATAGCAGCTGGAGATTACAACGCAAAACACACTTTTTAGGGCTCACGTTTAATCACCCCGAAGGGTCGAGTGCTTTTTGATACAATTTCTAAAATGGGCTTAGACGTAATATCAAGCGGACATCCCACTTACTGGCCGACTGACCGGCGAAAGATTCCTGATGTGATTGATTTTGGAGTGGTTAAGGGGTTCCCTGTGGAATGGATGCAAGCTGAGCCTTCGTTAGACTTGTCATCGGATCATTCACCTACTATTATTTCAGTGCGTTTTCCCCAGGAGACTTGGTCTCCGATTAACAATTTGCATAGGACTGTCACCCGAGTGAAATGGCTAAAATATAAAAAATTTTTGAGCACACATTGCACTGAGAATATTGTTTTAAGAACACCTGAAGATATTAATGCGTCACTAAGCAACTTTAGCGAAAACCTTAAACAAACCGCTGAACTTGCTTCTAGATTTTATTTAACACGCAGAAACCTTCAAAATAGAACATATTCTTCAGAAATCGAGCAACTTCTGTTAGAAAAAAGAAGAGTTCGACGAGAGTGGCAATTTCGCAGGTCTCCGCAGCTAAAAACAAGGCTACGTGAGTGCACAAATCAACTAAGAAGTTTGCTTGGAAACCAAAAAACGGCTTCTCTACAAACGTATTTAGAAAGTCTGGATGGTACTCCTCAGTCCGACTATTCTTTATGGCGGGCGACTAAGGGTTTAAAAAGGCCAGTTAGAGGTAAGCCGCCCTTGCGAGAACCGTCTGGTGACTGGGCTAGAGATGACTCGGAAAAGGGTAATTTATTTGTTAACCATTTGAAAAACGTTTTTACCACAAATAGGTCTGACAATGCAAATGAGTTGCCACCTATTGTTAGTAGACCTCCTGTGCCTTTAAGATTCAATTTCCAAGAAATTGAAAATGCTATTGGCAATCTAAACCTTAAAAAAGCTCCAGGTATGGATAAAATCAGCAACAAAATGCTCGTAGAGCTGCCTCGTGTAGCTAAAAGAATTGTTCTTTTTATTTTTAATGCTATTTTACGAATTGAGTATTACCCTGCAGAGTGGAAGGTGTCCATGATAACAATGGTTCCTAAGCCAGGGAAGGATCACACGAAAGTAGAATCATACCGTCCAATAAGTCTACTGTCAACAATATCAAAACTTTTCGAAAAATTGCTAAAGGCGAAGTTGGATCCAATGCTTAATAAGGTTGAATGTATTCCTGATCACCAATTTGGTTTTAGAGCGAAACATGGCACCATTGAGCAAACACACAGGTTAGTTAACGTCATAAGAAAGGCATTTGAAGATAAAAAATATTGCTCTGCCTTATTCATCGTCGTCTCACAGGCTTTTGATAAAGTGTGGCACGATGGCTTAATGCATAAAATAAAGTTTAACTTACCTGCAAACATACATAACCTTTTGGAAAGCTATTTATATTGTCGCCAATTTATAGTAAAAGAAGGCGATTTCATAAGCCCCGCTCAGTCTATTGAAGCAGGAGTTCCCCAAGGCAGCATATTAGGGCCTATCTTATATTTGATCTACGCATCTGACATGCCAACAAGCACCAACGTTCATACTTCAACATTTGCAGATGATACAGCATTCCTTAGCATACATAATAACCACCAGCAAGCATCAATAAATTTACAGGAACATATCGACAAACTATAGAAATGGCTCAAGCTTCGGAAAATCAAGGTTAATGAACAAAAGTGTGCCCATGTTACATTCGCACTGCGTCTAGGAACATGCTCACCCATTACTATTAATAATAAAGTAATACCTCAACACAGTGAAGTCAAATACCTCGGTATTTATCTTGACCGTAGACTAACATGGAAGTCGCACATCGAGGCAAAAATAACGCAGATGAAATTGAAAGCAGTGCAAATTAACTGGCTACTAGGCAGAAATTCGACCTTGAAGCTTGATTGTAAACTTTTGCTGTACACCTCGATTCTAAAGCCAATATGGTGCTATGGGATTCAATTATGGGGCACAGCCTCGGCATCCAACATTGAGAAAATTCTAAGAAGTCAAAATAAAATTCTCCGTAGAATTACAGATGCTCCATGGTACGTTAAAAACTCACGAATCCACGCAGATCTGAACGTACCTTTTGTGAAATCTGAATTTGTGAAGTACGCGACAAGGTCTATTAACAAACTTGAATTCCATCCAAATCCTCTTGCAGTTAATATTCTTAATTTTGGTGGTCATACCCGTCTGAGAAGGAGGGATACTTTGGCTACCATTAGAGCTCTAAACAGATGACTGAATTCTGAAATAATATTCGCATAAAAATAAATTTTCGCCCAGCACTGGCAGGACTTTAATCATAATTTTTTTTTTTAGTATTAAGATTTGAATACTTATTGTCATTACATTTTTTTATGTAGATTCAATAAATAAAATAATGAATTTAAAAAAAAAAAAAAAAAAAAAAAAATTAAAACCCGCAACATTAAAATATCTACCACATTCTTCATGTTTAGAAACAAAATTACATTTCTGAATTTTGTATAAAAACCGCCTCTAGTTTTACTTTAAGTGTTATTCAAGTTAAGTAAATCACTTAAGATGGAAACGCAGTTAAAAACAATATTTAAACAAGTAAGAGTGTAATATATTCGGCTGGGCCAAATCTAAAATACCCTTAACGATAGTCACGAATATGTATAGTATATTAAAAATGTGACCTAAATATGCTCGGTTATGTATGAACCGATATCGGAATTTTCTATTTTCTGTATTTTAGTAACCTTCTTTTATAATGAGAATTGCTTTTCAGCAGAAAAAAAAAATTTTTTAATGGAAAAATCGGTTCAGGCTATATCTCGGGTATATATGGACCGATATCGAAAATTTTAATTTTCCATATTTATATAACCTTATATCATTACCAGAACTGCTTTTGAGCACAACAAATTGTTTAAGTTCGCTTACGCGATATTTTCATGAAAAACCTGATTTAGGCTATATCTCGGGTATATATGGACCGATATCGGAAATTTTAATTTTCTCTATTTTCGTAACCTTCTTTTATAACAAGAACTGCTTTTCAGCAAAAAAAAAAATGTTATTGGAAAAATCGGTTCAGGCTATATCTCGAGTATGTATGGACCGATATCGGATATTTTCTTTTTCCATATTTATATAACCTTATTTCATTACCAAAACTGCTTTTGAGCACAAAAAAGTTGTTTACTCGGCATTTTCATTAAAAAACCTGTTAGGCTATATATCGGGTATATATGAACCGATATCGGAAATTTTAATTTTCCATATTTATATAACCTTATTTTATTACCAGAACTGCTTTAAGGTGAAAAAAGTTGTTAAAGTTCGCTTACGCGACATTTTCATGAAAAACCCGGTTTGGGCTATATCTCGGGTATATATGGACCGATATCGGAAATTTTCATTTTCCATATTTATATAACCTTATTTAATTACCAGAACTGCTTTGAGGTGAAAAAACTTGTTTAAGTTCGCTTACGCGGCATTTTCATGAAAACCACGGTTTAGGCTATATCTCTGGTATATATAGACCGATATCGGAAATTTTCATTTTTCATACCTATATAACCTTATTTTATTATTAGAACTGCTTTTGAGCAAAAAATATTGTTTGAGTTCGCTTACGTCGCGTGTGCATGAAAAACCCGGTTTAGGCTATATCTCGGGTATATATGGACCGATATCGAAAACTTTCTTTTCAATATTTATATCACCTTATTTTATTACCAGAACAGCTTTAAGGCGAAAAAAAGTGTTTAAGTTCGCTTACGCGGCATTTTCATGAAAACCCCGGTTTAGGCTATATCTCGGGTATATATGGACCGATATCGGAAATTTTTATCTTACATATTTATATAAACTCATCTTATTACCAGAACTGTTTTTAATAAAAAAAAAAGTTGTTGAAGTTCGCTTACGCGACATTTTCATGAAAAGCCCGGTTTGGGCTATATCTCGGGTATATATAGACCGATATCGAAAATTTTCATTATCCATACTTATATAACCTTATTTTATTACCAGAACTGCTTTTAAGCAAAAAAAATTGTTTAATTTCGCTGACGCGGCATTTTCATGAAAAACCCGTTCTAGGCTATATCTGCGGTATATATGGACCGATATTGGAAATTTTCATTTTTCATATTTATATAACTTTATTTCATTACTAGAACTGCTTTCACTCTGTGATTCTTCAACCGCACGGTCGTGTTTTTAAAAAGTGTAAAAAAAAAAACAAACCAAAAAATCATTGTGCTAACATATTTTTAAATTTACATATAAAAACAATAATATATTGTACTAAATTAAAAAACAATAATAAATTATTTAAAAGAACAACGGGAAAATAAATTCCTTACATTTCATTAACTAAACAATAAAATCAATTTCAATAAAACAAGTGCGGTGGCAGTGCATTGTTGTTGTTGTTATTGTGCGTGAAGATTACCTACCCAGTGGGAAAAAAACTATACACTAAAATTTTGTTTTCTTGCAAAACCGAAAAACTTTATGACAATTATTTTTATATACTTGTAAATTTAAAAAAATATAAATAAAAAAAAAAAAATTGCATGAGTGTACCTAGTAGATGCAATTCTGAGAGGGAGCTTAGCTCCACTAGAAAAAACCTCTGGATTTCTGAAGAGGAATCATTTAAAAAATCATTGGACAATCTCCTGTCTCTAAGAGATAAAAAACGTACGCGTTCGTGTTCGCCAAACATTGTTGTTACAACAGAAGACCAACCATCTACCAGTTTAGCTATTATTGATAAACCAAAAACGCAAGTAGGAATGGATAGGTATATAACCGTGGTTAAACGTCAGCGAAGCCCTAAATCCGCGCAAATATCATCACAATCAAAGATATCCAAAGAGGATAATACCGCTACAGCAACGGAAAGTAATAGATTTGCAATCCTCCAGACTGATGAGCCAAATATAGCAAAAAAAACATTTAAACCGCCATATCAATATATTTGAGAGAATCTACTTCTAATGAGCTGGTAAAACAACTTATTACGGTAATCAGTAAAGACAATTTCAACGTGACAGCAGTTAAGCGCGGAAACATCAATGAAACAAAAATTCAGGTAAACCATGAAAATGATTACCGAAAATTGTCTGACGTTTTGGAAAAGGAGAAAAGATCTTCTTACACTTATCAGCTTAAAAGTGCTTAAGGTATTCAGGTCTTTATAAAAGGTATTTACCCATGTGTAGCCACGGATGATATTAAGATTGGTTTGGAGGACAAAGGGTTTAAAATTAAAAGTGTAGTGAACATCAGGAACCGTGAGAAGATCCCTCAACCCATGTTTAGGGTTGAAGTGGAACCAAGAGATATTGTCCTGAAACGGAATGAAACTCACCCAATTTATACCCTCAAATTTCTCTTGCACCGTAGAGTTACCGTAGAGGAGCCTCATAAGCGTTTAGGTCCCGTTCAATGCCTAAACTGCCAGGAATTTGGCCATACTAAGGCCTATTGTAAACTGCCCGCAGTTTGTGTTGTGTGTGGAGATCTACACGGCACTTCACAGTGCAAAAAACCAAAGACTGACTCGAGCGCTAAAAAATGCAGTAACTGTGGAGGTAACCACACTGCAAATTACAGGGGCTGTCCTGTTTACACTCATTTTAAACAATCAATGACAAATAAGTCATCAATTACCTTCAAGCAACCGCAGCAGTCAAATATTATTTCTGCTAACAATTTTCCCCAGATAGGCCAGTCAACCAGCCAAATAATTATGCAAAACCCCAAACAAGTTTCATATTCCGATCAAAATTTTAACAATCTTGAGGCAACTCTGCAGACTCTTGTTCAATCCATACACACATTTACGGTTTCTATGACGAACATGATGCAGGAAATGCTGAAAATGCAATCCACCATTTTGCAGGCAATTTTAACAAAATGAATTGGTTAAAAATATGTTTCTGGAACGCAAACGGCATCCGCCAACATAAAAATGAACTTGAGCACTTCCTTATGGAAAAGCAGATCGACATAATGCTGATTGCTGAAACCCATTTGACAACTAAAAGTTTTTTCAAAATTAATGGTTACACGCTGTATGATACTAAAGATCCCCATGGCAGATCTTGCGGAGGCTCAGCAATTTTGACAAAAACTAGAATTAAGAACTATTTGCTACACGAGACATGTGGGGAGTATCTCCAAGCAACAAACATATGTATTGAACATTTTCATCACAAAATTCTTATTTCATCGATTTATTCCCCACGCCGGTTTTCAGTAACAGAAAATCAATATACAAACGATTTTTCTGAAAACCTCAAACTGGCCGTACAGCATGCTACCACTAGTCATATAAGATCCAGAAATGAAACCAATAGAACTTATTCGTCTGAAATTGAGCAACTTCTGTCAGAAAAAAGAAGAGTCAGAAGAGAGTGGCAACTTCGCAAGTCTCCCCAGCTTAAAACTAGGCTACGGGAATGCATAACTCAGTTAAGAAATCTGCTTGAATTCCAGAGAATATCTTCCCTTAGAACATAAAAGCGTGGATGGTACTCCGCAATCTGACTATTCTCTGTGGAAAGCGACAAAAGGTCTGAAAAGACCCGTAATAGGTAAGCCACCTTTGCGAACTTCAACTGGCGACTGGGCAAGAAGTGACTCAGAAAAGGGGATGGTGTATGTTAACCATTTGAGAAATGTTTTTATTACAAATGATATAACAAATGATGCATCTGAATTACCACCATATATAGTATTGATCAAATTACTTTCAAAATGCTTCAACAGTTACCTCGTGTAGCTAGAAGAGTTCTACTTTTTATTTTTAACGATATTTTACGCCTTGAGTATTACCCTGCAGAGTGGAAGGTCTCTATGAGTACTATGATACCCAAGCCAGGGAAGGATCCGACCAAGGTAGAATCATATAGACCAATAAGTCTTTTACCAACAATTTCAAAACTATTCGAAAAATTGTTAATGGCGAAGTTGAGTCCAATATTAAACAATGTGGGATGTGTCATCAATTTGGTTTTCGGGCAAAACATAGTACCATAGAACAAACGCACAGACTAGTCAACGTCATAAGACAGACCTTTGAGGAGAAGAAGTATTGTTCAGCTCTATTCATTGACATTTCTCAAGCTTTTGATAAAGTGTGGCACGACGGCTTGATGCACAAAATAAAGTTGAACTTGCCTGCAAATACCCACAAGCTTCTGGAAAGCTACTAATATGGGCGGAAATTTGTTATCAGAGAAGGTGATTTTATAAGCCCAACTCAACCTATCGAGGCAGGAGTTCCCCAAGGTAGCATACTTGGGCCTACTTTATATTTGATTTACGCCTCTGACATGCCAACGACATCTGGAATCCACACTTCAACTTTTGCAGACGACACAGCGTTTTTTAGCATTCATGAAAACCACCAATTAGCTTCACGAAATTTACAAGAATTTATTTCAATATTGGAAAAATGGCTGAAGCTTTGGAAAATCAGGGTTAATGAACAAAAATGTACTCACGTTACATTCACACTGCGTAAGCAAACATGTTCGGCTATACACCTATTCCGCAGCAAAATGAAGTCAAGTACCTTGGTATTCACCTGGACCGTAGGCTAACGTGGAAGTCTCACATTGAAGCAAAAGTCACTCAGTTGAAACTAAAAGCAGCGCAACTAAATTGGCTTATGGGCAGAAACTCGACTTTGAAGTTGGACTGCAAACTTCTGCTATACAATGCAATTCTAAAACCTATATGGTGCTACGGAATTCAATTATGGGGCACCGCCTCAGCGTCAAATATTGAAAAAATTCAAAGGCGACAAAACCAAGTTCTTCGAACAATTACAGCGGCTCCATGGTACGTAAAAAATGCACGAATTCATAAAGATCTGAGTGTTCCGCTGGTAAAAGAGGAATTTTCTAAGTACGCGACAAGGTATGTCAGTAAACTGGAACTTCATCCAAACCCTCTTGCGCGTAATATACTTAATTTTGGCGGCCACAGTCGGTTGAGAAGAAGGGATACCGTTGCCACCATCAGAACGTTCAATAGGTGATTCTACCGATATTGCTTCCGCATAATAGAACTTTTTGTCTAGCATTATCTGGACGTAAGTAAAAAGCACATTTTATTTAATTTTTTTTTTTTTTTAATATTTAGTATTAAGATTTGAATACTTATTGTTAGTTCATTTTGAAGATTCAATAAATAAAAACGCTTAACATAAAAAAAAAAAAAATTAGATCTGCTTTTGAGCACAAAAATGTTGTTTTAGTTTGCTTACGCGACACTTTTATGTAAAACCCGGTCTAGGCTATATCTCGGGTATATATGGACCGATATCGGAAATTTTCATTTTCCATATTTATGTAATCTTATTTCATTACCAGAACTGCTTTTGAGCAGAAAAAAAGTTGTTTAAGTTCGCTTACGCGACATTTTCATTAAAACCCCGATTTGGGCTACATATGGACCGGGTACATATGGACCGATATCGGAAATTTTCATTTTCCATATTTATGTAACCTAATTTCATTACCAGAACTGCTTTTGAGCACAAAAAAGTTGTTTAAGTTCGCTTAAGCGGCATTTTCATGAAAACCCCGGTCTAGGCTATATCTTGGGTATATATGGCCCGATATCGAAAATTTTTATTTTTCATATTTATATGACCCCATTTCATTACCAGAACTTCTTTTGAGCACAAAAAAGTTGTTTAAGTTCGCTTACGCGACATTTTCATGAAGAACCCGATTTGGGCCCGATATCGAAAATTTTTATTTTTCATATATATATGACCCTATTTCATTACCAGAACTGCTTTTGAGCACAAAAAAGTTGTTTAAGTTCGCTTACGCGACATTTTCATGAAAACCCCGATTTGGGCTATATCTCAGGTACCGACATCGAAAATTTTAATTTTCCATATTTATATGACCCTATTTCATTACCAGAACTGCTTTTGAGCACAAAAAAGTTGTTTATGTTCGCTTAAGCGGCATTTTCATGAAAACTCCGGTCTAGGCTATATCTTGGGTATATATGGCCCGATATCGAAAATTTTTATTTTTCATATTTATATGACCCCATTTCATTACCAGAACTTCTTTTGAGCACAAACAAGTTGTTTAAGTTCGCTTACGCGACATTTTCATGAAAAACCCGATTTGGGCCCGATATCGAAAATTTTTATTTTTCATATTTATATGACCCTATTTCATTACGCGGCATTTTCATGAAAACCCCGGTTTGGGCTATATCTCGGGTATATATGGACCGATATCGGAAATTTTCATATTTATGTAACCTAATTTCATTACCAGAACTGCTTTTGAGCACAAAAAAGTTGTTTAAGTTCGCTTACGCGACATTTTCATGAAAAACCCGGTTTGGGCTATATCTCGGGTATATATGGACCGATATCGGAAATTTTCATTTTCCATATATATGTAACCTAATTTTATTACCGGAACTGCTTTTGAGCAAAAAAAAAGTTATTTAGCTTCGCCTATGCGACATTTTCATTAAAAATCCGATTTGGGCTAAATCTCGGGTATATATGGACCGATATCTGAAAAGAACATTTTTTGTCTTTTAGTCACCATGCTTAATAAGTGTGTGAAGTTTGAAGCAAAACGAACAACTTTTGTTTTCAAAAATTTTCATACAAAACTGCAAAAAAAATGTTTTTTTTTCGGAATTTTGAATATATCTCAGCTATACGTGGAATAGCAAACCCATGAATCGATGGGGTAAAAGAATGGTGAAGGAAAAAAGTTTCTAAGTCTAATGGTTTTCTCAGAAACGGTATGTCAACAGCGGACAGACGGACATCGCTTAATCGACTTTTCCATTAATTCTGATTCAGAATATATATACTTTATAGGGTCGCAAAAAAAAAAAACTGTAGAAATTACGGAATCACAAACTTATAAATACCCTTTACATTTTTGTGAAGGGTATAAAAATTATGTTAATGCTAATGGTATTCTGTGAGCAACATGTGCCATGTTGATTTGCTTAAGTATAAGGTAAAACATGTTCTAATCTTTAACAAGGCATGTGTTGGTCGCAGAATAAGTTTAATTTAAATTATGTATGTTATATTTTGATTTTTGAATTTATTAATATTGTTAAGAATTTTTCTTTGTGTTGTTGAGTGGAAAAAAGTAAGTAACGAATTTTACATATACAATATATAATTTTACATATGTATATTCAAATATGTACATTTGTATGGTTGTTGTAATATGAACACACATATTTTACTTACAGACGTGGGCAGATCTAAAGTCAAGGACAAAAAAGAAAATAGCGGAGAACAAAATGTGCCTCCAGGAAACAGGTGGCGGTCTTTACCGACAGCATTATTTGACCGAACTGGAGCAGTCAATTGACCGTATATTGCTGTTGTCGTCGGCCGCAGCTCCGCCGCAGCTCCTAGTGGCAGGGTGTTTGGTGCTACTGTTGCAAATGGAAACAAATTGATTGATGACTGCTTCCAACCTCTTGCGGAGACGCCCTCAAGAACCAGCAAGGTCGTAGCGGTAATCACCCCAAGCAGATTGGAAGAAAAAACTAACCAGCCAAACAATCAGTCAGTAGAGAAGCCTCAAGACAACACAGCGTATCAGACTACCTTCAAACGTCGGCCAACATATAATGAAGATGATGTACAACCAGCATGTTCCTCCCACAAGAAAAGAAAATCGGTAGTTGATGAGCAGCTGGCCCTTATTCGTCGTCAACTGCGGGTAGCTGAAAAAAATGCAGCATCAAGTGCAGAGCAGGCAAGTGCCATGAATAGATTGGCTGGGTATGTAAAGGTCCTGAAAGGGTTAAGATAAGGTTTGCAGTAAACAAAACAAAGGAGAGTTTTAATAACATATTAGTTAGTATTTTCACTATATCTCTTTGTGTTTTTTTTTCCTTAAAATTTATTACAATATTGATTTATGAAACATTAAAACTATTAAAATCATTGAATTATTATAAAATTTAAAACTTTAATAAAAACCTTACCTAATAAACTAAGTGAATTCTCTTCAAAAGATTCTTGTTTTATTTAGTGAATTTGGAGACGATCACTTATTTTCTTACATTTGGGGGCTCAACAAAATTTGCCCAAATATAATTGCTTATTGAATGTCAAATATAAGCGTATCATCGTTTTCATGCAGATGAATTGAATATAAAAAAATGAATTAATTTAAAATTGAACGGTACATTTAAAATATACAAAAGTTTACATGCAAAATTTCTTAAGGCTAAAGTTAATAAAAAAAAATATATGTATAAGCAAATATCAAGAAATAAAATAGCATTTAAAACGGTACGTTTTAAAACAAAATATGATAAATGAGTTCAAATAACGGGTACACAAAGTTGAGTGAAGTTAAGATACATAATACAAGAGCACGTGCAAAAGAGAAAAGATCGAATTCCTTAGACCGTATAACAAAGTTGTATCGGGATTTAGAGAGGCCAAAAAGTGAGAGCGATAAAATTAGTTTTAATATAAGAGATAATTTCGAAGTGACAGAAGAAACTATAATACCCAGAACAATAAACAGTATAAATATAAATAATAAAGTAAATAAAAATAGCGAAATAAATACCTTTTCCACAAAAAATAAAAGTCCAAATACAGTATCAAGTATGGCAAAAAGTGTTGAAGATAATTACTCAAAAATGTTAGAGGGCGACAGTCAATCAGATTTAAACAGTTTAATTCGTCTGCTTCAAATTAAAATACAAAAAGATGATGATCGAAATAATAAAACTAATGTCAGTATAGACAGTTTTGCTAAAATTGTGCCAGACTTTGATGGTGAATCTATAACTGTGGACCAGTGGCTCAAAAACTTTGAACAAAATGCTGAAGCATATGAGTTGAATGAGAAACAAAAATACGTGCACGCCAGGAATAAAATTGTCGGCACAGCAAAATTGTTTCTCGACTCAGTTACTGTGAGTGATTTTTCATCTTTAAAAGAGTGTTTGTTAAGTGAGTTTAAAATAAGTTACAGCAGTAATGAACTTATAAAATGCTAACAAAACGCAAAAAACAAGTAGATGAAACTTTTCATGAGTACGTATTGCATATGAGAAAAATCGCGGCCTTAGCTGATATCGAAGAAAAATCGACAATCCGATACATAGTAGACGGTCTTAAAATTAAAAATGAGTTAAAATTTCAGATGTATACGGCTACGTCATTTAAAGACTTACGGGAAAAATATGATATATTTGAAGCCATGAACACTTGCGAAATCGGTTACAAATTAAACAAAACTAATAATATGGCAAAAACTGAGCATTGTTTTAATTGTGGATCTACCGAACACAAAAGAAAAAAATGTAGAAGTGGCCCGAAATGTTTCAACTGTAATAGATTCGGGCATATTGCCAAAAACTGTAGCAAGGGAAAAACCAGTGAAAAACTAGTACAATTTATTCTTGATCGCTCGCGCTGTAAAACGATCTATGTATCTCAATGATATCGAAATTAATTGCTTAGTAGATACTGGTTCGGATATCTCAATAATAAAACACAGTGTATATAAAGAACATTTCAAGTTGCATAAACTTGATCTCGGTAATGCAAAGACTGAACCCATTGGGTGTTTTTCGGGAACGGTTCGACTTGACGATGTGATAACCGAGCACAACTTTTTGATTGTATCAGATAATAGTTTAACATTTGACGGTATTATCGGGCATGACCTGATTAAAAAATTTGTTCTGGTGGCAGATGATAATGGCTACACTTTTAAAGCTAAAGAAATAATGCAAGATGAACTCAAAGTTTATAACGTTTGTGCGGAAGAAATTGATGTCGACTTCAGATTCAAAAGTGACGTAAGTAATTTAATTGAAAATTATAAGTTGGCGGGGAAAACTAAAGAAAGCCCAATTAAGATGCACATAGTTCCAAATGAGAAAATGAAACCATTTAGACATGCTCCAAGTCGATTGGCACCAACGGAAGAAGAGGCTTTAAACGCTCAAGTTGAAGACTGGTTAAAAAAAGGCATCATTAGGAAATCAACATCAGACACGGCAAGCAGGGTGGTTGTGACTAAAAAGAAGAATGGGGGTTATAGAATATGTATTGACTTTCGGCAGCTAAACAATATGGTTCTGAAAGACGCCTTTCCTGTCCCTATCGTTGAGGAGGTCTTACAAAAACTATCGAACGCAAAATTTTTCATAGTCATGGACTTAGAGAACGGGTTTTTCCATGTTCCGATCGATGAAGTTAGTAAAAAATACACAGCTTTTGTTACAAAAAGAGGACTTTTTGAATTCAATAACGTCCCATTCGGGTTCTGCAACTCACCAGCATGTTTTGTGCGCTACGTAAATTTTGTTTTTCAAGATTTGATAAACGATGACGTCATGGACTTATATATTGATGATATAATAATTCATGGCAAAGTGGGCAAGGAGTGTATCGAAAAGCTTGAACGTGTGTTGAAAACCTCTGCATCTTACGGTATAAAGTTTAATTGGTCAAAGTGCTCTTTTTTAAAAACCAAAATTGAGTTCTTAGGACACGTCGTCGAGAATGGTCAAATATTTCCAAGCGGTACAAAAATAAAAGCTGTTGTAAATTCAAAGATTCCAAAAAATGTAAAAGACATCCAATCTTTCCTGGGTCTAACAGGTTATTTTCGCAAATTTGTAGAAGGTTATGCACAAATCGTTCGCCCTTTGACCGACCTTCTGAAAAAAGATATCGAATTTAACATAGGTGAAAAAGAATTAAATTCAATTAACATTATTAAGAAAGCACTAGTATGTGAACCAGTACTACGGTTGTATAACAGGGAAGCGGAAACGGAGCTTCACACGGATGCTTCAAAGGAAGGATTTGGAGCCGCTTTGATGCAAAAACATGAAAACCAATTTCATCCTGTATTTTTTTATAGTAAGAAAACGTCACCGCAAGAAAGTCGTCAGCACAGCTACATATTAGAAGTCAAAGCAGCTTTTTTGGCTTTTAAGAAATTTCGTCATTATCTTTTGGGCATGAATTTCAAGTTGGTGACAGATTGTGCTGCATTCAAACAAACTATTCAGAAAAAAGACATACCACGGGACGTGGCGCGGTGGGTGATGTATTTACAAGACTTCACATACACTGTTGAGCATCGCTCCGCAAATCGTCTGAAACATGTTGATTATTTAAGTCGCTACCCAGTTGATGTAATGTTTGTTTCGTCAGATATATCAGCCAGAATTATGAAGTTGCAGAAGGACGATGAATGCGCAAATGCAATCTTTAGAGTATTAGAGTCAGGCCCATATGGAGACTATAAAATAAAAGGTGGCCTGTTGTACAAATCCGTAGACGGAAATGAGTTATTGTATGTTCCAAAAGCTATGGAACCGGAAATAATTAGAAATGCGCATATGAATGGTCATTTTAACAAAGAAAAAACAATGCACGCAGTTCGACAAAAATACTTTATTCCACACTTAGAGAAAAAAATCGGACAAATTGTAGACAACTGTGTTGAATGCATCATTTATAACAAGAAGGCGGGTAAAAAAGAAGGGTTTTTGCATTGTATTGCGAAAGGCACTGTTCCGCTTCATACCATACATGTTGACCACCTAGGCCCACTAGATGCTACATCAAAACAATATAAATACGTTTTGGCAACAGTAGACAGTTTTTCAAAATTTATTTGGTTGTACGCAACAAAAACTACGAATGCTGAGGAAATAGTTCGTCATTTGCAGACCTGGGCCAATATTTTTGGTTATCCTTGCCGAATAATTAGTGATCGAGGTTCCGCGTTCACTTCACAGCTATTCCAACAATTTTGCAGCGCATCAGGCATTGAACATGTCCTTACGACAACAGGTGTGCCACGCAGCAATGGACAAATTGAACGCGTCAATCGTACAATTTTAACAATCATCGCAAAGCTGTCGCGAGAAGAGCCAACAAAATGGTTTAAGTGTATTGGAAGAGTACAAAAAGCTGTAAACTCGTGTGTACATAGTTCGACCAAAACATCACTATTCGAACTTATGTTCGGCACAAAAATGAAAACCGATATTGACTCCAATATATGTGAAATGCTGGAAAAAGAATTGGTGGAGCACTTCAATGAAGAAAGACAGCAGGCGAGAGCAGAAGCGAAATGCCAAATAGAAAAGGCACAAGAAACATATAAACGTAATTTTGACAAATATCGAAAGAAAGCTATTGTTTATAAAGTTAGTGATTTGGTGGCAATAAAACGAACCCAATTTGTGTCCGGCAGGAAACTGGCAAGCGAATATCTGGGACCATATGAGGTCACAAAAGTTAAAAGAAACTGCAGATACGATGTAAAAAAGGTAGCAGATTGTGAGGGTCCGAATATCACATCAACTAGTTGCGATTTTATGAAGCCATGGCGAACTGTTAACTATGAATATCTGTCATCATCCGAGGCGGATGACCTGCAGGATGGCCGAGTGTAAAGGTCCTGAAAGGGTTAAGATAAGGTTTGCAGTAAACAAGACAAAGGAGAGTTTTAATAACATATTAGTTAGTTGTCAGTTGTCGCGCGAGTTACATATGAACCACCCCAACAATAATATCGGCTGGCAAAGTGTAGGTCATTTAAAGTCAGTTTAAGTTACATTTTATTTTTTGTTCTCTTTCCACATTTTTGCCAGACAGCAACGTCAGTATAAAATACTGTGGTTGCTCAGAGTAAGCTAGAATTAAGAAATATTGTAGTTTTTTAGTCTTAAGATTGAGCTTGAATAAAGAATAATTATAATCAACACGTTATTGGCGCAGTCGGCAACGGGATTAATTTCAAAAGAAATTAATGACAAAGAACCATATAATAAAAAGCAACAAAAAAGTTTTACTGATTTTTCTCTACACAATGAAAGAAAAATTGATTAAACACTTGAAAAATAAAGTGTGACAAACAATATGCAAATTTAAAAAAAAAAAAAACGATACTCTATACAATTCAACAAGAATCTGCAACTCTAAAATAAAATTGTAAAAAAAAATATTTTGAAAAAGCACCAAGGCAAAACGGAATATTTTGTTTTGTTATTTGTTCAAGTAGCAAAAGAAAAATACATAATACAAAGCAAAAACAACTTTTAATTAAATATAACTTTAATAAATATACATACATACCTATATATTTGTATTATATACAACAAACTTAATATACGAAAAAAAAAAAAAAAAAAAAAATTTATATAAAAAGCCTACATACATACGTTAATGGATAGAGAACACAGAAATCGTCAAAAAGAATTTGACAAAAACCGCCGTATAAATATGGAAGAAGATTTGCAGCAAAGAATTGTAGAACTTGAAATGGTTCTAAAACAACAGGAGCTGAAAATAAATCAACAGCAGCAACAACTACAAGAACAGGTGCAACAAATTAATCTACAACAACAACATCAACAACTAGAACAACAACTACAATTACAACATCAACAAGCGGAGCAACAACAGCAAATACAAATACAACAGCAACAACAGCAAATACAAATACAACATCAACAACAGCAATCACAACATCAGCAGGTTCAGCAGAATCAAGTTCAAGGGTTTTATCTGAAACCAGAACATATAATAGCCGAATTTAGGAGAATAAGGCCGTTAGATAAAAATCATAATCTAAGGCAGTTTATAATGTCAGTCGAATCGACATTGGCTTTGGCAGGCGGAAATGATGACCTCATTGCTTATGGGTTGAGAATAGTTACCAATGAAAAACTGGAAGGAGATGCAGGTAAAATGGTTAGAGAGCTGACAGACGGAGCAACTTGGGAACAAATAAAAAACCAGCTTCTAAAAGGCTTGCAGCCGAGGAGAACGTATGGAGAGATTTTTAATTTTGCTAGAAATACTAAAGTGAGTAACTTAAGTGAACTTTTCGATATATTTACTAAAGTTAAATATGAAATAAACGAATTATATGAATTAGATGTAAGAAGGCCATCAATATATAATCCTAATTGCGTAGACAGAGACTTAGTTGATTTGATGATTGAAAAAATAGATGGACCAATAAGGGCCCATATAGGCGAAGATGAAACCTTGAGTAGTATAATGGCAAAATATACGAAACTTAAACTCCTATATGATACTAGGGCAATAGCATTTGGCCATAGAACAGACTCAAAGAATAAAGATTTTGTAAAAATAAATAGGCAAACACCTATAAAGGTTTGGCAGGATTTCACGCCGCATAATAATGGATTTCAGGAGAAAAACAATTTTAATTATAATTTTCCTACTTCAAGTAATAATAGATTTCAAAATAAAAACAATTTCAATTATAATACTCCCATATCAAGTGATGGTGGATTCCAAAACAGGAACAACAATAATAATAGGTTTCAGACAGGATCTAGGCAAACACCTAGAAAGATTTGGCAGGATTTCACGCCACATAATAGTGGATTTCAAAAAAAAAAACAATTCCAATTATTTTCAGATAGGATCTAGTCATACTAGAAATTATCACAATACACAGCAGTCAGGTTTTTCAAACCAGAAAAAAAATGATCTGAACGGAAATTGTTATAGCAGTGGACAACAACGCCGAGGAAATTATTGTAGCGAAGGACCGAAGCCAATGGAAATAGGCTCCTTTCATCAGGAAAGTGAAGTAAATTTTCTGATACCGCCTCAAAATCCAACTTACCCATAATAATAATTTCAATAGGGAAACAGAGAATTAGAAGCCTTATAGATACGGGTTCAACAACTAGTGTAATAAAACGAAATAAATTAATTGAAAATTACCCAGAACAAAAACTTGTTAAACCAATCAGATATAGAACCTTGAATGGGATTAGTGAAATATGTTCTCAAGTGGTCACACCTTTTCCCAGGGAATTTTGCTGTTTGGGAACACTCAGTTGGAAGATTGTTGATTTTCAAAATGATAGATATGATGCAATAATAGGTCAAAATTTTCTGGTACCTCTTAAGGCGATAATAAATAACCAACTTGAATATGTAGAAATCTTAGGTAATAAATTTTTTTTCGAAAAAACGCACTACCTTTTTGACACTAATAATATTTGTTCCATCGAACCAATTCCACGAGAATCAATATTTGATAGGCTCAATTTTAGCCACTTGAATAATGAGGAGACAGAAAAAATTACGAATATTTTAAACGATTTCAAAGACTTATTTTATATCGAAGGTAATAAACTTTCGACAACAACCGAAATAGAACACCAAATTATTACTGACACTGAAAAGCCCCTTTATTCAAAGATATACCGTTATCCCCAAATTCACGAAAATGAAATCAGAAGACAGGTAGATGAAATGTTAAAGGAAAATATTATCAGAGAGAGTAACTCTGCATATAATAGCCCCTTGTGGATCGTTCCAAAGAAAACTGATAATTCGGGGACGCAAAAATGGCGTATAGTCATAGACTACAGAAAGTTAAATGAGCATACAATCGAGGACAAATATCCGATACCAAATCTGAATAGCTTACTAGATAGGTTGGGTAGAGCTCAATATTTTTCGACTGTGGACTTGGCGAAAGGTTTTCATCAAATACTTGTTAGGGAGGAGGATAGGAAGAAAACTGCATTTTCTACGCCATTTGGGCATTTCGAGTTCGTCAGAATGCCTTTTGGTCTACGGAATGCTCCTTCGACCTTTCAGAGATTAATGAACTCTGTGCTTAGAAATCATATCAACAAAACCTGTGTCGTTTATATGGATGATATCCTTATATTTAGTACTTCATTAACAGAACATGTTAACAATATCAGGGACATATTTAAAACTTTAAGAAAGGCAAGACTAAAGATACAAATTGACAAATGCGAATTCCTACGAAAGGAAACTCAGTTTTTGGGTCACGTCTTAACGACTAATGGAATCAAACCAGACCCGAGTAAAATTTCAATTATACAAAAACTTAAGCTTCCAACTACCGAAAAACAAATAAAATCATTTTTAGGAGTGACCGGTTTTTACCGAAAATTTATTCACAATTACGCAAAAATTGTTTACCCAATGACAAGATATCTGAGAAAAAATGAAAAAATAGAAACAAATGATCCTGGCTATATTGCAGCTTTTGAAAAACTCAAAGAACTCATTACAAATTCGCCCATATTAAGATACCCAAATTTCAATAAACGTTTCAAAATTGTTACGGATGCAAGTAACAACGCAATTGGAGCTGTCTTAACTCAAGATGGCCACCCAGTAGCTTATGCATCGCGAACGTTAAATAGACACGAAACCAACTATGCAGCAATTGAGAAAGAATTGCTAGCAATAGTATGGGGTGTGAAATATTTTAGGCCTTATATCTATGGGAAAGAATTTGACTTAGAAAGTGACCACCAACCCTTAAAGTGGCTCATGAGCAAATATTCTGGGAGAGATATAAGCCCAAGGTTACAAAGATATCTTATCGATTTGGGAGAATATCAATTTAAAATAGAGTATATTAAAGGAAAGTGCAATTACATTGCCGATTTCCTAAGCAGAATTGATGTCGATACAAATGAAATAAATACATTGAAACCAATTCGCGAAGATTTTATACATAGTGGAGAAACAAATAATGAAACAGAATCCTTGGAAGTGCAAACGAGGCACTCACAGGGAGAAGACTTCGATGATGGTATGGGGATTTTGGATACTGTCGTCAATCGCTTTAAAGTTCAAATTATTGTTGTTAGCAAAAAAGAGACTAATATTACAAGAGTTTTTGGCAATAAGCGAATTTTTATAGATAGAAATGACATTGAGCAGGAAAATGTGCCCAATATTTTGAGGAGAGAAGTCCCCAAAGCAAAAATCGGAGTATATTCTGAATTGAGCGACCATGAGTACTACAAAGTACAATCATGTTTGATAAAAGAATTTCCTGATAGAAATACATACAAAATAGTTAAATGTTCTCACTTTGCTAGAGACATAGAAGACGAGCATGAATTGAATAAAAATATAGCTCTTTTCCATAAATACGAAAGCGGGCATTCAGGAATATTAGCTACTTATGAAAATATCAAGCACAAAATTTATAACCCAAATTTAAAATTAGCAATACATAAGGTAATAAATAACTGTCACATTTGTTCATCAGCAAAGTATGACAGGAATCCAATCAAAAAGAAGTTCCAAAGAACTGAAACACCAGCATCTGTAAACGAAACAGTACATGTGGATACATATGTAAATAACAAACAGTCGTTTATGATATTTGTTGATAAATTTTCAAAACATGCTGTGTGTTTTCACATGCCAGATAGAAATAGTACAACAATAGTACAAAAACTTAGAGAATTTTTGGCAATTAAAGGTAAAACGAAAAAATTCATATTTGACAACGAATTTAATTCCAACAATGTTAAGAATTTTCTAGATGCAGAAGGAATTGACTTCCATATAACAAAACCTAATAGTCATACCGGGAACTCCGACGTAGAAAGGTTAAATAATACCATAACCGAGAAAATAAGAGCATTAAATCTCGAAGAGCAATTACCAATAGAAACACAAATAATAAAAGCTGTAAATTTTTATAACAATAGCTACCACAGTACGATAAAATGTACCCCTTTCGATGTGGTTAATAATAAAATAAATTATGAAATAATAAAGGAAAGAATTGAGAAGTATAAGGACAAATTGAATGAAAAAAGAAATCTATGCAGGGAAAATTATGAAGAAAATAGGGAAAAAGGCTATATAAAAAATTACAAGGCTTTACGACACAAGGAACAACCGAAATATAGGAAACATTCTTTAAGGAATGTTCATGAAACTAATATTAAAAGACCCCTTAAATTTTCGTAGATATTTTAGAAATGGTAGAAATCCTTAATATTTTAGGGGAAAATATTAAAACTGTAGAAATAAGTAATAGGGAAACCCTTCTGCAAAAGATACAGAGTATACATGAAAAATTTTAACAATAAAACCAAAACAACAAAGAGAAATAATAGGAACATCATTAGGATAGTAAACAATCAAATTAACTTAAACATCTTCAAAAAAGCAACCATTGTTCAATTAGAAATAACTGTAAATATATATGTAATAACAAAACAGAATCAATAGAGTTGTATGAAACAACTATCTTGTTGAAAAATGCTAGGAAACCTAAAATTAAGCAAACTTGTGACAACAGAAATTTAAGCTTATCAGGAAATTATTTAATAAATATAAATAACTGTAGCATTACGATTGGTGATCAAACTTTTGAAAACAAACAACATATAATACATGAAAAATTCTTTTTTCCACCAATATCAATTATTAATGTATCAAACCCTATTTTAGAATTTCAAAACATTACTTTACAACATGAAAAAAAAATGTAAAAGAAATTGAGAAATTAAAAATTCATAGTAAGGTATTATATGGACTGAACGTAACGTTGATATTAATCTATTGTATAATAAAGAAGAAAAGACTGGAGTAAATAAAACCCAAGTCGTAACGATATCTCAGAGTCCTTCTGACATAGAGGATATTATAAATAAGTATAGACCGAATAAATCTAAATGAAGTTCAAGTATTAACGGTCAATTATATTTAATCTTATAATCTTATCTTATGTTTAATTTTATAAATATTAATCTTAAAAATAATAAAAGAAGAAATGTACGAAACAAATGTAATTATATTATATATACATGTACAAGAAATCCAGGAGGATTCCAAACAAGGGGTGGAGAAGTTACATATGAACCACCCCAACAATAATATCGGCTGGCAAAGTGTAGGTCATTTAAAGTCAGTTTAAGTTACATTTTATTTTTTGTTCTCTTTCCACATTTTTGCCAGACAGCAACGTCAGTATAAAATACTGTGGTTGCTCAGAGTAAGCTAGAATTAAGAAATATTGTAGTTTTTTAGTCTTAAGATTGAGCTTGAATAAAGAATAATTATAATCAACACGTTATTCGCGTAGCGAAAAGTTGATAAGTTGATCATTTTAATGTTTATAAAATTGAAGTTGCACTAAATAATTCGGTTGCTATTTTCACTATATCTCTTTTTGTTTTTTTTCCTTAAAATTTATTACAATATTGATTTGTGAAACATTAAAACTATTAAAATCATTGAATTATTATAAAATTTAAAACTTTAATAAAAACCTTACCTAATAAACTAAGTGAATTCTCTTCAAAAGATTCTTGTTTTATATATATATATATATATATATATATATATATATATATATATATATATATATATATATATATATATATATATATATATATATATATATATATATATATATATATATATATATATATATATATATATATATATATATATATATATATATATATATATATATATATATATATATATATATGTGTGTATTTTATACATATATATAAAATTTAGTTATAGTTATGGCTTATCTTCTCTTTTTCTTAAATTTAGTTAATTTATGTAACACAAATTGAAATTTATATTTTGGTTTTTTAGTAATTACTGCTTTTTTGTGTCTTGAATAAAATATTTTGATAAAAAACTACAAATTCATTACTATATTTCTTCTTATTGCTGTTGCGACGGCTGCCTCCTCCTCCTCCTCCTCATTAATTTCCTCGGCTTCTATGGTTGTGCAATCCATGGCAACTTCTGCCTCAAAGCATCTATAATATATGCACATATTGTGAATTGCACAACATACATTTATTATTTTTGTAGTTTTTTCAGGATCATAGTGCAATCCACGTGATCCGATGATGCACCGGAATCTATTCTTTAGTACCCCAAAGCAACGCTCCACCACATTACGTGAGCTGGTGTGTTTTTTATTATAACGAGTTTCAAAATCGTTACTAGGATTCCTAATTGGTGTCATCAGATATGGCATTAATTTATATCCCGCATAACCTAATCAAATACAAAATTTAAAAATAGTTTGAAAAAATTAATTTGATTTTATTACCAAGAATCCATCTATTTCTTCTGCCATTTTCAAATGCTTCTTTTAAATGTTGGTTAACAAAGCTGTGCTCCCATACGAATGCATCATGATTAGCACCTGGATGCCTAGCATCAACGTTCGTAATATACATTTTGTGATCGCAAACCTGTAATATTTTTTATCAAATATCATATAGGTATACATTTGTGCATGCTAAAAAATATACCACCATTGCATTTATACTATAAAAACCTTTCCTGTTATAGTATAAATGCTTCAATTCTCTTGCTGGAGATTTTATTCGGATGTGGGTCCCATCTACGCACCCAATGACTCCAGGAAATCCCGTCGACTCAAAAAAGGCCTGTTTTATTATGTCTTCTGAGTGAAATGTTTTTACCCAGTCCCCACAAATGTGATCCTCAAAAGCATTAAGATATTCTGCAATAATTTTGCTGACGGTTGCTTTACACATAGAGGAGAAAACTTCATTTCCAACTGTCTGTTGGTAACTTCCAGTGGCTAAAAACTGTAGAAATGTTGCAAGCTTAATATCCGGGCGTACGGAAGTGCTCCTATAAGATGGTACGCATTTGGTTTCCAATCGTTTTAAAAGCATTTTAAAAATGTCTTTTGTCACCCGGAAGTTTGCAACAAATCTGACATAAAACACGCATTTATTAACTTTCTTTGGTTCACTTATACATACTTACAGACTAGTTGGTAGCTCCAAAATATTTGAACTGTCCCGCAGTTCCCTGCGATTCAAATTGACTATATAACCATAATCCTCTTCGGAGCTCTCTACAAAATGAACAGCTATTGATAACTCCATTTTTCTTTTTTTTCCACAACACTGCTTATTGTTTTAAATTGTTGTTAAGTTTTTGTTTGTTGTTTTAAAAATTGTTTTAAAAATTTTAGTTGTTGTTAACTTTTTGTTTTCACTATTGACTTTTTGTAAATATTTATTTATTAAGAGCTGATAAACGTTAGGTACGGTTGTATTTTCCTTCTAACAATTAGGTAGTATTTTTTGTTCTTTCGGAAAAAATCGCTGCAAAATATCCAAATTATGATATGGTACTACTTAAACTTATCAATACGTAAGATACTAGAATTAAAGTACGTAAGTGCATAAGAACGAAAAAGAATGAGATAGACAAACCCAAATTCATTCGAATGTGAGTGACTAGCTTTCTTTCGCATGGATTTTTATTCGAGATTGGTAAACTGGCTGTTAAAGTCAACATTTTTCCACATCTTTACAAAATGTTCCTATCTCATTTTACTCCATTCAACATCTTTCGATTATTTCAGTGCCATCACTAGAAAAGTGGCAATAATATCGATTATTCTTGTGGCATCTGAAAAAACGTAATTTATTTTGAAAAAATTAAAAAAAAAATCATAATTTATTTATCAAGTGTCAATTGTTTGCATGTGTGTTTTCTTTATTATATTTTTCTGTAATAATTTTTGCTATGTTTTTGTTTAATTTTGTTTATAAAGCCTACATTTTATTTATAGACATATGTAGGTATATTAATTTTACAATCATCTTTTTTTATTTCTAAAAAATTTTGAGTGTTTCTGTTAAATTATTTGAACATTAAAAAATAATATTTTTGATTGATAGTAGATGTTAGATGTGAGCAATGTAAACAGTGTTTCACATTTTCAACATCTTTCATGCGTTTCATGAAGATGTTGATTAGTGGAAAAAGCCTATTAAACTAAAATAAATTTTATTCCAAATTATTCATAATTTTTTTTTTTTTTTGTTTTTTTTTTTTTATAATTCAATTATTTATTGTATCTTCTAAAAGAACTAACAATAAGTATGCAAATCTTAAAACTAAAAATTCATTAATTAATATAGAAAAAAAAAAAATAATTAATATTGAAAAATTTTATTTACTTAGGTCCAACCAATGCTAGACGAAAAGTTGTTTCTTGCGTGTATTTTGTTGGTAAATCACCTTTCCAACACTCTGATGGTTGCAAGGGTGTCCATCCTTCTCAGTCCAGTGTGGCCACCAAAGTTAAGGATGCTACGTGCGAGAGGATTCGGGTGAGACTTCAGTCTGTTAATGTACCTTATCGCGTGTTTTGAAAATTCATCTTTCACTAAGGGTACACCTAGATCTTTGTGAATTCGGGAGTTTTTAACATACCATGGAGCAGCAGTAATTATACGGAAAATTTTATTCTGGCGGTTTTGAATTTTCTCAATGTTAGATGCAGAGGCGGTACCCCACAATTGAATTCCATAGCTCCATATTGGATTTAGGATTGCATTATACAGCAAAAGTTTGCAATCTAACTTCAAGATAGAATTTCTGCCGATGAGCCAATTTAGTTGCACCGCTTTTAATTTCATCTGGGTGACTTTAGCGTCAATGTGAGACTTCCACGTGAGCCTACGGTCGAGATAAATACCAAGGTATTTGACTTCACTGTGCTGCGGAACAATGTAGTTGTTGATTTTAATAGCCGAACAAGTTTTTCTACGTAGTGTGAATGTAACATAGGTACATTTTTGTTCATTTACTTTGATTTTCCAAAGTTTCAGCCATTTCTCCAATATAAGAATATGTTCTTGCAAATTTTGTGATGCTAATTTATAGTCTTCATGGACATTGAAGAATGCTGTATCATCTGCAAAGGTCGAAGTGTGAATTTTGCAGCTCGTTGGCATGTCTGAAGAATAAATCAAATATAAAGTTGGACCCAATATGCTACCCTGGGGAACTCCAGCTTCGATTAGCTGAGCCGAGCTTTTGAAATCACCTTCCTTAACGACGAATTTCCGGTCATATAAGTAGCTCTCTAACAGCTTGTGCGTGTTTGCAGGCAAGTTTAATTTTATTTTATGGGTTAAGCCTTTGTGCCACACTTTGTCAAAAGCTTTGGAAACGTCAATAAATAGAGCTGAGCAATATTTTTTTATCTTCGAACGCATTTCTGATAACATTCACCAGCCTGTGTGTCTGTTCTATGGTGCTATGCTTAGCCCTAAAACCGAATTGATGGTTAGGAATACATCCTACTTCATTCAAGATTGGGGTCAACATCGTCATTAGCAATTTCTCGAACAGTTTTGAAATTGTTGGCAATAGACTTATCGGCCTATATGACTCAACTTTTGTAGGATCCTTTCCTGGTTTGGGTATCATAGTAATGACAGACACCTTCCATTCCGTAGGAAAGTACTCGAGACGTAAAATAGCATTAAAAATAAAAAGGACGATTCTTCTAGCTATTTGGGGTAACTGCACAAGCATTTTGTTGGTAATTTTATCAATACCTGGAGCTTTTCTGAGGTTTAAGTTACTAATAGCATTATCGACATCTTGAAAACGAAGTCTAAAAGGTACGGGAGGTCTAACTGCATATGGCGGCATATCAGCTTCATCATTCAGTCCGTCAATGGCAAACACGCTTCTCAAGTGGTTAGCGTACAGCATTCCCTTTTCGGAGTCACTTCATGCCCAGACCCCAGTCGGAGTACGCAAGTGTGGCTTAGATCTAACGGGTCTCTTTAACCCTCTTGCTGCTTTCCACAAAGAATAATCGGATTGAGGACTACCATCGAGGCTTTCCAAATAGGTTGTGAGGGAAGCCACTCTTTGGACTCCAAGCAAATTTCTTAGTTGGCTTATGCATTCTCGAAGCCTAGCTTAAGCTGGGGAGACCTGCGAAGCTGCCATTCTCTTCTGATTCTTCTTTTTTCTGAGACAATGTTCGATTTCAGAAGAACAAGTTCTGCTATTCATATTTCTAAAATTTGTAGTGGTAGCATGTTGCACGGCTTTTATAATATTTTAGGAAAAATCATTAATTGACTCATCAATATCCTCTGGAGTTCTCAAAGATATATTTTCCGTATAGTGAGTACTTAAATATTTTTTATATTTTAGCCAATTCACTCTAGACTGGAATACACCTATGTCGTTAAATGGGGATCCAATGTTCTGGGGGAAACATATAGAGACCATAGTAGGTGAGTGATCGGCAGACAAATCCAATGAAGGCTCCAGATACATCCATTCTAAGGGGACGTTTTTTACGATGCCAAAGTCAATAACATCTGGGATCTTTCGCTCGTCAGATGGCCAATAGGTGGGACTCCCGCTGGAGATTACATCTAAGCCCAATTTAGATATAGTATCAAAAAGCATACGACCTTTCGGGGAGATTAATCTTTTTTTTTTTTTTTTTTTTTTTTTTTTGTCATTCATTTATTTATTGAATCTTCAAAATATGAACTAACAATAAGTATTCAAATCTTAATACTAAATATAAAAGTTATTTAAGTACAGCCACTGCTAGACAAAAGAGTTTCATTTCGCGCGAATAATATCGGTAGAATCGCCTATTTAACGTTCTGATGATGGCCAGGGTATCCCTTCTTCT
This sequence comes from Thecocarcelia acutangulata, assembly GCA_914767995.1. NCBI lineage: Eukaryota > Metazoa > Arthropoda > Insecta > Diptera > Tachinidae > Thecocarcelia > Thecocarcelia acutangulata. Next base: position 50,142,678 of record OU612095.1, on the reverse strand, counting down.
CAACCGAGAGTGGCCGCCAAAATTAAGTATGTTGCGTGCAAGAGGATTTGGGTGAAGTTCCAGTTTACTGATATACCTTGTGGCATACTTAGAGAACTCATCAGTTACCAGCGGAACTCACAGATCCTTGTGAATTCGTGAGTTTCTTACGTACCATGGAGCTGCAGTAATCGTACGAAGAATTTGGTTTTGTCGTCTTTGAATTTTTTCAATGTTAGATGTTGAGGCGGTTCCCCATAATTGAACTCCGTAGCACCATATAGGCTTTAAAATTGCATTATATAACAAAAGTTTGCAGTCCAACTTCAATGTCGAATTTCTGCCCATAAGCCAATTTAGTTGCGCTGCTTTTAATTTGAACTGAGTGACTTTCGCATCAATGTGAGGCTTCCACGATAGCCTACGGTCGAGGTAAATACCAAGGTATTTAACTTCATTATGCTGCGGAATAGGTGTATTGTTAATTTGGATAGCCGAACATGTTTGCTTACGCAGTGTGAATGTAACGTGAGTACATTTTTGTTCATTAACTTTTATTTTCCAAAGTTTCAACCATTTCTCTAATATTGAAATATACTGCTGCAAATTTCGTGAAGCTTCTTGATGGTTTACATGAACGCTAAAAAAGCGGTGTCATCTGCAGAAGTTAAAGTATGGATTCCGGATCTCGTTGGCATGTCAGATGCGTAAATCAAATATAGAGTGGGTCCTAGAATGCTACCTTGGGGAACTCCTGCTCCGATTGACTGTGAGAGACTTGTAAAGTCACCTTCTTTGATAACAAATTTCCGGTCGTATAAGTAGCTTTCCAGAAGCTTGTGAGTATTTGCAGGCAAGTTCAACTTTATTTTGTGCATCAGAACGTCGTGCCACACTTTATCAAGAGCTTGGGAAATGTCGATGAATAGAGCTGAACAGTATTTTTTGTCTTCAAAAGTCTGTCTTATGACATTGACTAGCCTATGTGTTTGTTCTATGGTGTTATGTTTAGCCCGAAAGCCAAATTGATGATCAGGGATACATCCCACATCATTAATGGCCTTTCTGTATTGCAAATTACTCAAAAGTTTTGTTCAATTGGGTGGAAAAAACTACTTTGCGATTCTATATGACGTATTTCAAGTTTCTTGAGTAAAAACGTAATTTTAGTACTTTTTTTTTGCATTTCTGTGGTTTCCATATTGCAGTTACAATCGCCATAAATGTCAAAAGTCGCCGGGAAAAAAAAAGTGCTCGTACTGAAATTAAAAATTTATTTCCACAAAAAATTTAACATAACATACATAAAATAAACATAATAAATAATAAACATAAAGTGAAATAAACATAAAAGTGTCAAAAAACATTGAAAACAAAAATTATTCAAAAAAATGGATGTAAATAATAAAAAATTGTGAGTGCACACACAAATGTACATGGGCTTAATAATCTAAAAACAAAATTAACAAAAATATTTATTATTTATATTCAGCATAAAAAAACAAGCATTACCCAGTTTCAAAAACTCGTGGATTTAATGGAAATGTTCCCACAGCTTGCAACAGGCAGTCCTACATTTGGAAGCACCAAAACTGCGGTTGAAGAGATGTGGGAAAATGTGGCCGAACAAATAAATGTCTTAAGACCTCCAATAAGAAGTGGTTCGGAGTGGAAAAAGGTAATTTTTAAATGTTATTTGATCGAACTTATGTTCAATTTTTTCCATATTATGAATGCATAGGTGTGGCAAGATCAAAAGTGTCGCGTTAAGAAAAAAATAGGCGACAACAATAAAAGTCTTCAGGGAACAGGTGGAGGTCCATGCAATATAAGCAACTTGAACCAAATGGAGCAACAAATTGATCGCATATGCCACCTTTCTTCTGCAGCAGCACCTAGTGGCACAATTTTGGGTGTATATAGTGCTACTAAAACAGTGAAAATGACGCCACCCAGAAAAATAACTAAAATAGCAGCTGTGACACCTACTACTTCGAAAGAAAAGTGCCATTCCGACAATATGTTTTCACCACATATCGCAACTATGGAACTTGTTCACCCATACCCATCAGAAAGATTAATTGAACCCACTTTTTCACAACTATCCTCACAGAAAATAATGACATCAACCCCAGAATCAACTAAAAAAAGTAAGAAAAGAAAAAACACCGACAGCAATTCAGAGAGACTGCAACTGGTACAACAGCAAACAGACATACAAAGAAAAACATTACAAATAATGGAAAAACATGCCGAAGCAGCTAAAACACAAGCTGAAACTTCTAAAGTACAATCTGAAGCAACAAAACTTAACGCTGAAGCAGCCGTAAATATCACAAAAGTGTTGGAAGATATTTCAGAGTCATTAAAGGTCATGGCAACTGCACTAACAAACATAATTAAAGACTTAAAAGATGAAGATGTATAAATAAGGTAAGTTTTCCATATCAATTTTGTGCATATTTAACAAATAATTTATTCTAATTTTTGCAGCTAAAGGTCGTTTTAGTTTTATATAAAAGTTTAACAATATTTATTTTCAAAAAAATAAATATAAACTTTTATATAAAACTAAAACAATCTTTAGCTGCAAAAAATTAGAATTCATTACTTAAACAAGATCAAATAACTAAATATTAAATATTTACTTTTCATACATATTTTCTAGGCTCAAGACTGGCAAAAAATTCAAGTTTCATCACTAAACCAAATACTTGTCTTCCTTTTACATGCGATTATAGACAGCACATAACAATAGCGCACTGTGGCGCAGAATCAAATAAATTAGCAATTATATACATACATAAATACATACATACATACATACATACATGGTGGCGTGGGTGCGAGCGTTCAAGGTAAAGCGCTGGCTTCCCATCGGGTGTAGCCAGTTAGCGATCCTTGTCCCTGCTCAAACCAAGTTGTCACACGGCCTTCTCGTGGCGCTACTGAATAGTTCTCAACAAAAGTTGAGAATGAACTAACTGTGTGACAGCGATAATGGATTGGATGACGACCTGACGCAGACGATTATGGGCTGGGAGCTGACGTATTCCGTGACCTGATTAAGCACGAGTGACATCGTGCTGAAATGGCTCACGGGCTAATGCGGAAGCTACCTCCGTCCCGGTAAAACCCTGGCAGGGGCTTAAAGTATGATCAAAGTTTGTAGCCAATAGTTTTTGGCTGTGCAGGGTTAGTTGAGATGACTCCTAATCAGCTCCCGACCTGGCTCTGTACACAAGTCTCATAAGGCCTTGTGTCAACCCTCGCGAGGAACTCACTGCTTGCATAGCCACCCTCGGGGTCACTACAAGGGTAACTGCACATTTACTCAACAAAAAGTGAACTAAATTTTAATAAAATTAACTTAACCCGGAAAATGCGGGAATGTTTTGGACAAAGAAAAAACTTTTTATTGAGTGTGCGGCAAACGGAGACTACAGCTTTAAGCGGGGACCCAACTGAAAAAATGAATAAAAGTAATAATAATAATAATGAGAGTATAAATGAGTTGAGCATGGGTGAAATTGTAAACCCTTTTGCTAAGAAATCGGTGATAACCAGATCACCTCCTACAGCGGTGAGTAGGACCGTTCCGGTGCCAGGCACCGTTGAAAATAGTGAAAATGGACAAAATAACGTCCAGAGGCTAGGAGAGAAGATCTCAAAGCTCGTAGCTTTCCTAAAGGCACGTTCAAACGTGCATAAGGAAATAGTGACAATGTCACGTGAGATACAGGCATTGTACATGCAGGTCTCAGATGAATTGAGTAGTGGAAGTGCTAGTAGTACAAAGAAAGCACATACTAGTACGCATACTCAAACAGACGAAGCACCAAGGCTCAATCCTGTGATGGGCGGAACTCCAAAGCGTAGAAGGGAGGACTTAAGCCCAAAAGGTAACAGAGCTAAAAAGAATAGGGGAACAACCCCTAATAAAGTAGTCAGGGTAGGTGGACACACTATACCCAAGGCTATAAACTTAAACTTGGCTGGCAAACCGGATCTAAGTGCTAAAGATCCTGGCTGGGTTAAGGTTGGCCCAAGGGCTAAAACAAAGAAAGCGTCCGTTAAACCAGATGCTATGGTGATTAAAACCTGTGGAGATACTTCCTATGCGGATATTCTCAGACAGGTGAAGAGGGACCCTAAGCTAAACAACCTGGGTCAAAATGTGAAGAGCATTAGGAAGACAGGGAAGGGTGAACTGTTGTTTGAGCTGAATAGACCCGCGCACCAGAATACGGGCGAATTTAGGTCGGCTATAGAAGAGGTGCTAGGTGATGCTGCTAAGGTTAGATCACTTTCTCATGAGGTCAGGCTTGAGATTAGGGATATAGACGAAGTAACCTCTAAGGAGGATATTTATGAAGCTCTCGTCAAAATATCTGACGAATTTAAAGCTTTGCACCCTACGGCAGTTAAGTCGCTAAGGAGAGCATACGGTGGGACACAGACCGCCACAATTGGCGTGAGTGCACTGATAGCTCGCCGCCTTATAGAGATGGCAAAGATACGTATTGGCTGGGTGGTTTGCCGAATACGCGAAAAGGTAGCACCAAAAAGATGCTTTAAATGTCTGGATTATGGACACGTAGCAGGGAACTGTAAGGGGCAAGACCTTTCAGGGAATTGCCTACGGCGTGGCAAAACGGGCCACAAAATTAGAACCTGTTCCAATAAACCATCCTGCTTGCTCTGCAAGAAGGGAGCAGACACCGCTAGTGACCATGTCACCGGAGGTGCAGTTTGCCCGTTTTATAAAAGAGCTCTACAGAAACTTAGGGAGTAGATTAGAACCTAAGTCACCAAAATGCGTATATTACAGTTAAATCTCAACCATTGCCAGGCAGCCCAGGAGCTTCTTAAGCAAAGCGTTCGAGATATAAGTGTAGATGTCGCTATTCTAAGTGAGCCATATCGGACCATGGCATCTGTAAACTGGGTTTCCGATAACACGGGTACATCGGCAATATGGAACACCAGCACGCTAACCATACGCGATAGAATAACAACGCAATGTGGGTATGCTCGAGCGGTTATATCTGGCATCACTATTTACAGCTGTTATATACCCCCTAGGTATTCTATAGAAGACTTTCGGGTAATAGTTGACAGTATTGTAACGGATGCAGTTGGAAAAACCCCCGTAATAATAGCAGGTGATTTCAATGCGTGGGCTGTTGAATGGGGCTGTCCCTCAGCAAACGCAAGAGGAAGAATACTCTTGGAAGCCTTTTCTGTACTGGGTGTTGTACTCATCAATAATGGAGTTGAACACACCTTCAGAAGGGGTGATGCTGGCTCAGTAATTGACATTACATTCGTCAGTGCCAGTATCGCAACCCAAGTGAACTGGAGAATATCTGACATCTATACACATAGCGATCATAGCGCTATAATAATAGATGTGCAAGACGCACAGCCCCGTGCTATTGTACAAGCACGTGTCTTGACAGGATGGAAGGTAAATACCTTTGATAAGGATAGCTTCGCAGCCTGCATGGAGAACATGGAAATGGCTGGTTCAGCGGAAGACATGGGAGTGCAATTAGTGCGCAATATCACTAGTGCCTGCAATGTAGCTATGATAAGGCGAAAAAGATCGCCAAATAAGCCTCCAGTGTATTGGTGGAATGATGAAATTGCTAGCTTGCGTTCAGAGTGTATTAGCGCCCGAAGGCGGTATACACGAACGAGGGGTCGGTTAGAGAATAACGTGCAGCACCAGTTGTATAGGGATAAAAGAAAGGCATTGAAGATTCGTAGGAGCAAGCGTAGGTGTTTCCTGGATGCTTGTGATGAAATAGATAGTAATCCTTGGGGCTTGGCATATAAGCTAGTAACCAGGAAACTTAAATGTCTTGGCCCATCACCGCCAAGAGAAGAGAATATCCTCAACGGAATTGTAGACCATCTTTTTCCTCAACAGGAAGCTCCGACATGGCAACACAGCTATCCAGCTGAATTATTCGACATTCCTCCGGTTACGGTCGTCGAGATAGAAGGTTCTGTCTCAAAATTCAAAAACAAGAAGGCACCAGGCTTAGATTGCATCCCAAATATGGTACTGAAGGAGGCTGTTAAGCTCCATCCTGATTATTTCCTGAAAGTAATAAGCGCATGCTTGATTCAGGGAACTTTTCCAACAATCTGGAAGAGGTAGAAATTGGTGTTGTTACCTAAGGATAACAAGCCGCTAGACGACCCTTCCTCCTATCGTCCGCTCTGTATGATAGATACAAGTGGAAAACTTCTGGAGAGTATAATCTGCAGAAGATTGGAAGATTGCGTACAGTTGTGAAAACGATTAACGTGGGTACCTGCCATTGTGGCCTTACCCCACGGTGATCTTAACACCGGGTGAATACAATGCGTCTACCAGCGCCCCTATACATGACAAACTGCCATGCATGAGTACCAATTCGATCTCATGTTGTTTGGACATGATCTCCCCCTTGGTTAGGAGCGGAGCCTTTCTAAAACTCCTTCCGATCTTTGGGTCACGGCACCCGGTCGCAATGCAACTCCACATCGAGCTCAAATGAACTCTCCCCGCGATTTGGGTTTAAACCACAACCACCACGATACTCCCCGAAGGGCCGCACCATAACCGGGCAGGAACAAGTTCCTGGGGCTCCCGGTTCCCGTGGTACCAGATTTAAGTCTCCGGTCAGACTTCGTAGCCCAAGGACTACTACCAGTAGAGCCCCAAACGGCTCGGGGACTGGTGACCCCCTGCAACCATACTTACAGTAAACAGCACACAGGAACACAGCAAACAGCAACATAAAACAGGAACAACAGGAACGTCAGCGACAACAGCAAAACAGCAGCTACTCAACGTACAAACTGCATCACCTGCAACACAAAACACACACGGGCACAAGGCACAATAAACAAAAACAACAAAAACATTCAACCTTCATCCTCACGGATGAGTACATTGGCCACCCCCCTGTGGCCCAGCCCTTTACAACACGAACAAAACAAAAAACAACAATTAGACATGACCCCCCTCACGGAAGGACTTACAAACAAAAACAACGTTGCCAGCAACCCTGCGACATCAAAACAAAACAGCAGACAGCAACCAGCAACACAGCAAACAGCAACCAGCAAACAACACACAGCAAAGTACATGACACCAGGAACAGCACAGGGCACAGGAACTGTGCTCTATGCTCCTCATGGTTGCCTACACTAAGACTTCAACCACAACTGCAACCAACTCCGCCGACGAGAGACGCACACAGTCACGCGCGAACCTGCGGTTCAACAAACGACGGTTCCGGAAATGGCAACAACAGGGAGGCTACCCTCCCTACCTTGGTCTCCGCCTAAAGACCTCACGGGCATACGCGCCCAACGCGTCAAAAGACGCGCCGACCGCCAAAACCCTACTGAAATCCCAATGGTCGCCCGCCCCTACTACGCCCATTCCCTCTAGATCCCTAATGTCATCATAAAGATGGCATTCGACCAGAACGTGTCTCCAGTCCTCAGGGCTCTCACCACATCTGCACAGCGCAGTCTCGGACAGGCCCCTCTTATGCAAAAATGCATTCAGGGAACCATGTCCCGTAAGCAGGAAGCCCGTACTGATACTGAAGCCAAATTCCGGCCGTCCCACAACAAAATCAGCCTCGCGAATGAATTCGTGCGTTGCTCGCCCCTTTGTACTATTCGCCCATCGCGCCCGCCAGGCAGACACAAGACGTTCCCAAAGGAGCGCCTTGATCTGACTGGGATCCCTATTAACCACAAGATCAAGAGCAGTAAGCCAATCATGTGGACAAAGCGGTAGCCCCTTCCTAACCTTGAAGGCGATCGCACGGCGAATCACCTCCAGATCAAGGGGAGCCACCCCCAGAAAGACCTGTAGAGCATCTGTTGACACCGTCCTACAAACTGGCATGCAAGCAAGCATCGCAGTTCTCTGGGCGGACTCTATCTTATTGCGGCCAACAACAGTCATGACTGTCTCGTACCACACAGGTGCACCATAAGCTGCGCATGCAACAAACAGTCCACCATATATGGTACGAGTAGCCCGCCTGCTGAGGCCCCATTCACTTCTAAGGATGCGCCTAACTTTACCTACTACAGCAGTGAGCCTGTCCCTCACATATGAGAGGTGAACCATAAAGTTCAACCTCTCACTCACCATTATTCCCAGGTATTTGACTTCCGTCGCATACCGGAGACTAATGCCGCCAGAGCGAACGAGTGGTGGACGACCCCGAGACAACCTGCCTTTCAGCAGCATTGCCACGGTCTTGTCCATAGCCACCTCCACACCCACACTATCGCCCCACTCGCGCACAACACGCATGGCCCTCTCACCCCGGCTTTCCAGATCAGCACGAGACTGTCCTTCAACCAAGATGAGCAAGTCATCCGCATATGCACACAGTTTGAAGTCACGCTGCAACGACCTCAGCAGGGAATCCATCATGCGGTTCCATAAAAATGGACCACAGATGGACCCCTGCGGACAGCCGCGTACAACGTCCCTCCAAACCGTGTCGCTGGCGCCCACCACACAGGCTTTCCTACCGCAGAAGTAACTCTCCCATAGAGCGAGCTCCCGACAGCCCACACTACGTAGTCTATCGAGAACTACACTCCACAGGAGATTGTCAAACGCACCCCTGAAGTCTACGAAGAGTCCCAGTACATATCTTTCCGCAGAGCTAGCAACACTTGACTTAACATGCAGCCAGGCATCGTCAACAGACCTCCTCTCCCTGAAACCGAACTGGAATTCAGACAGTGCTGCACCCGGACACTCTTTCAGTCGAAAGACCATTATCCTCTCCAGTACTTTTCCAAGCACTGGAAGAAGACTAATGCCCCTATAAGAGCGAGGATCAGTCCTCACTTTTCCGGGGGACTTTAAGAGCACCACAACACGTGCCTTCTTCCAAGCCTCAGGGAAGTAGCCCTCACTGAGACACTTCGCAAATATTGACTCCAGGTATTCCGGTATGGCCTTCCAGATGCTTTTACACATCTCTCCAGTCATACCGTCTATACCCGAAGATTTCCTACTCTTGATCCTGTGGACACAAACTTCTATTTCGGATCTCTCCAGCGCAGGAGGGGCGGCTCCCTCCCTAATGAGAGGAGGGCTACCGCCCGCCCGTACAACCGGAAAGAAAACCCCCAACAACGCGCCCATAATATCGCTCCAGGAAGACAATGTTACATTGTCAACCTGGAGGCTTCCTACTTCTAAACGCCTGTGTCGACCCGAACATACGCGATAGACATGACCCCAAGGATCGTCCCTATTTTCACGCACGAATTCCCTCCACTCGTCTTCTTTTACCCTACAAATTCTACCCTTATATTCCCTCAGGCTTGCCAGATATTCAACCTTACGAATAGCTAGATCATCTGCGTTAGACTGCCGGGCCCTCTGGAATCTCTTCCTGAGGCGCCTGACACTCCTCCGCATCAGATCCAGTTCATCGGTTCACCACTTGACTTTTCTTGGCCTACCCGGACGGGCTCGGCCAAGCAGCGCATCATTCACCGCGCACATCCAGTCGTCAATCTGGCCAACCTGAGCGTCTATACCCAATTCCCTGAATTCATCTATTGGCTGTACCATAGCAGCCGCCCTAACACTATTCGCGTAACCGCCCCAGTCTATATCCCTTTTACGCCACCCGCGAGGTGACCCAGATATCCAACTCCGCCGGCGATAAGTGAACCGAATCTCAATGAGATTATGATCACTCACACCAGCGTTGTCACATACCCTCCAGCTGAAGTCGAAGTATGACAACGCCAAGTTATTGGCAATTGTCACATCGATATCGCTGCGGCCCTGTGGAGCGTCAAACGTGTACAGATCACTAGCCTCGTTTAACACCGAAGCACCAACTGTGACCAGCCATTCGCCGAGCATGATTCCTCTAGTGTGGTTCATATGACCAGGCGCATGCCTGGGCATTTTACTGAACCACATAGAGGAACATGCATTTGCATCCAGGCCTAGAATAACGGGTGCACTACTCGCTAGGAGTAGGACCGTATCCATGTACCGAATGTACGGCTCCAAAGGGACGGCAAACCTGCAATACAGGCTTGCAAAGAGCACCCGCCCAAACTCCCCCTGTACAGCAACGCAGACCCCCCACCGGGTACAGCTCACGACCGTACAATCGACCCCCGGGTCATCCACCACTACCGCAGAGTTCCCCTCCAAATCGGGGAAAACCCGCATACCCCCAGGAAGCCCCCTGATGTCACCAGACCGGAGGTACGGCTCCTGCACTAAGGCAACAGCCGCACCCCGTCGCCGCATCGCCTGCCCAAGTTCGCACGTGGCCACGTACGACTTCTGAAGGTTTTGCTGTATTACAACCGCGGTATCCATCTTAATGACGAGCGTTCACCCTAGCAACCATGGTCGCATAGACCGGGCACGCTGCAGACATCATCATATGATCCGCGGAAGATTGCGTACAAGCTAACCTAGGTTTATCAGATAACCAATTTGGCTTCAGGAAAGCAAAGTCAGCGGTGGACGCTATCAAAGTTGTAGTAGAAACCGCTGCTCAAGCTATCCAAGGGAAGAGGTGGAGGAATGGAACAAAAGGGTATTGTGTGGTTATAACCCTAGATGTAAAAAACGCCTTCAATACGGCAAACTGGGAGCATATAGTTAATGCTTTGGTCCGTATAGACATCCCAGGGTATCTACTAGCAATTGTACGGGACTATTTCCAGGATAGAGAGCTAGTTTATGATACCGATAAAGGTACTAAGAGGCGCAAGATCATTGGTGGGGTGCCTCAAGGTTCAGTTCTTGGCCCACTATTGTGGAACGTCATGTACGACGGAGTATAAGATTGGATCTACCGGAAAAGGTGAAGATAGTTGGATTCGCAGACGACATAGCGTTAGTGTGTGAAGGGAAAGAGTTACTAGAGGTGGAAACCATTGCAAACGCCAGTATTCAGATCGTAAGATCTTGGCTAAGATCAATGGGCCTAACTCTAGCTGACCATAAAACGGAAGCGGTTCTGATTAGTAGTAGGAAAATTAGGGAAACTGTCAGGCTAAATATTGGCACGTGTAGCATAGAATCTAAGGAATGTTTAAAATACCTTGGGGTCATGATTGACACTCGTCTGTCTTTTCAAGAGCACTTGAAGTACATAGGCAGTAAAGCATCAAAAACATGCACAGCGCTATGCCGGATCATGCCGAATACAAGAGGTCCAAAATATCTGCAGAGGAGATTACTCTCTAGTGTAGTAAGAAGCATTATCTTATATGCATCGCCTATATGGTCAGGCTCACTTAGATATCCTACTTATGTGAACCTGATATCTCCTGTGTATAGGCTGATCGCCTTGCGTGTATGTAGCGCATTCCGAACTGTATCGGACCTGGCCGCTTTTGTCATTGCCGGCATGATACCGATCGAGCTAGAGGCCGCTTCGGACATCACGGTTGGGTTGAGAGAATCGTGTCTGCGAAAATGGCAAGAAAGATGGGCGACAGCTGACAAGGGAAGATGGACCTACTTACTGATACCAGACATCAGAGCATGGCTATCAAGAAAGCATGGCGATTTGAACTACTATATTACACAGTTTCTAACTGGGCATGGTTGTTTTAGGTCGTACTTGTACCGTTTTGGACATGACAGTACTCCGTTCTGTCCGAGTTGTGATGGTAATGTCTTGGAAGATGCTGAGCATGTGTTCTTCATCTGTCCACGGTTTAATAGTGATAGGGAATATTTAGAAACAGTCCTAGGACGTAGCATCAGTCCGAGCAGTATCGTTCCAATCATGTTGGAATCTTTGTGCAACTGGACGTACGTCTGTAGTTTTGTAAAATTGGTTTTGTTGGAACTTCGTAGGTTAGAACAGATTCGCAGCAGAATCAATGTAGTTTAGTTTAGATGTAGGGTGTATCACCTTTCCCACCCCGAGACATAAAGCCTTGCGGCAGTCCCTCGGGGAGCATCTGGGTCAGGGCGAAGGGGTGTTTTTTAGCGAGTTAAAGTCTCGCACTACTGGCAACCACCATCACTGCCAGTGCCTTTCGATGGTTTTTCACCCCGCGAATAAAAAAAAAAAAAAACATACATACATACATACATACATACATCGGACCATGGCATCTGTAAACTGGGTTTCCGATAACACGGGTACATCGGCAATATGGAACACCAGCACGCTAACCATACGTGATAGAATAACAACGCAATGCGGATATGCTCGAGCGGTTATATCTGGCATCACTATTTACAGCTGTTATATACCCCCTAGGTATTCTATAGAAGACTTTCGGGTAATAGTTGACAGTATTGTAACGGATGCAGTTGGAAGAACCCCCGTAATAATAGCAGGTGATTTCAATGCGTGGGCTGTTGAATGGGGCTGTCCCTCAGCAAACGCAAGAGGAAGAATACTCTTGGAAGCCTTTTCTGTACTGGGCGTTGTACTCATCAATAATGGAGTTGAACACACCTTCAGAAGGGGTGATGCTGGCTCAGTAATTGACATTACATTCGTCAGTGCCAGCATCGCAACCCAAGTGAACTGGAGAATATCTGACATCTATACACATAGCGATCATAGCGCTATAATAATAGATGTGCAAGACGCACAGCCCCGTGCTATTGTACAAGCACGTGTCTTGACAGGATGGAAGGTAAATACCTTTGATAAGGATAGCTTCGCAGCCTGCATGGAGAACAGAGTGTATTAGCGCCCGAAGGCGGTATACACGAACGAGGGGTCGATTAGAGAATAACGTGCAGCACCAGTTGTATAGGGATAAAAGAAAGGCATTGAAGATTGCAATTCGTAGGAGCAAGCGTAGGTGTTTCCTGGATGCTTGTGATGAAATAGATAGTAATCCTTGGGGCTTAGCATATAAGCTAGTAACCAGGAAACTTAAATGTCTTGGCCCATCACCGCCAAGAGAAGAGAATATCCTCAACGGAATTGTAGACCATCTTTTTCCTCAACAGGAAGCTCCGACATGGCAACACAGCTATCCAGCTGAATTATTCGACATTCCTCCGGTTACGGTCGTCGAGATAGAAGGTGCTGTCTCAAAATTCAAATACAAGAAGGCACCAGGCTTAGATTGCATCCCAAATATGGTACTGAAGGAGGCTGTTAAGCTCCATCCTGATTATTTCCTGAAAGTAATAAGCGCATGCTTGATTCAGGGAACTTTTCCAACAATCTGGAAGAGGCAGAAATTGGTGTTGTTACCTAAGGATAACAAGCCGCTAGACGACCCTTCCTCCTATCGTCCGCTCTGTATGATAGATACAAGTGGAAAACTTCTGGAGAGTATAATCTGCAGAAGATTGGAAGATTGCGTACAAGCTAACCTAGGTTTATCAGATAACCAATTTGGCTTCAGGAAAGCAAAGTCAGCGGTGGACGCTATCAAAGTTGTAGTAGAAACCGCTGCTCAAGCTATCCAAGGGAAGAGGTGGAGGAATGGAACAAAAGGGTATTGTGTGGTTATAACCCTAGATGTAAAAAACGCCTTCAATACGGCAAACTGGGAGCATATAGTTAATGCTTTGGTCCGTATAGACATCCCAGGGTATCTACTAGCAATTGTACGGGACTATTTCCGGGATAGTGAGCTAGTTTATGATACCGATAAAGGTACTAAGAGGCGCAAGATCATTGGTGGGGTGCCTCAAGGTTCAGTTCTTGGCCCACTATTGTGGAACGTCATGTACGACGGAGTATTAAGATTGGATCTACCGGAAAAGGTGAAGATAGTTGGATTCGCAGACGACTTAGCGTTAGTGTGTGAAGGGAAAGAGTTACTAGAGGTGGAAACCATTGCAAACGCCAGTATTCAGATCGTAAGATCTTGGCTAAGATCAATGGGCCTAACTCTAGCTGACCATAAAACGGAAGCGGTTCTGATTAGTAGTAGGAAAATTAGGGAAACTGTCAGGCTAAATATTGGCACGTGTAGCATAGAATCTAAGGAATGTTTAAAATACCTTGGGGTCATGATTGACACTCGTCTGTCTTTTCAAGAGCACTTGAAGTACATAGGCAGTAAAGCATCAAAAACATGCACAGCGCTATGCCGGATCATGCCGAATACAAGAGGTCCAAAATATCTGCAGAGGAAATTACTCTCTAGTGTAGTAAGAAGCATTATCTTATATGCATCGCCTATATGGTCAGGCTCACTTAGATATCCTACTTATGTGAACCTGATATCTCCTGTGTATAGGCTGATCGCCTTGCGTGTATGTAGCGCATTCCGAACTGTATCGGACCTGGCCGCTTTTGTCATTGCCGGCATGATACCGATCGAGCTAGAGGCCGCTTCGGACATCTCGGTTGGGTTGAGAGAATCGTGTCTGCGAAAATGGCAAGAAAGATGGGCGACAGCTGACAAGGGAAGATGGACCTACTTACTGATACCAGACATCAGAGCATGGCTATCAAGAAAGCATGGCGATTTGAACTACTATATTACACAGTTTCTAACTGGGCATGGTTGTTTTAGGTCGTACTTGTACCGTTTTGGACATGACAGTACTCCGTTCTGTCCGAGTTGTGATGGTAATGTCTTGGAAGATGCTGAGCATGTGTTCTTCATCTGTCCACGGTTTAATAGTGATAGGGAATATTTAGAAACAGTTCTAGGACGTAGCATCAGTCCGAGCAGTATCGTTCCAATCATGTTGGAATCTTTGTGCAACTGGACGTACGTCTGTAGTTTTGTAAAATTGGTTCTGTTGGAATTTCGTAGGTTAGAATAGATTCGCAGCAGAATCAATGTAGTTTAGTTTAGATGTAGGGTGTATCACCTTTCCCACCCCGAGACGTAAAGCCTTGCGGCAGTCCCTCGGGGAGCATCTGGGTCAGGGCGAAGGGGTGTTTTTTAGCGAGTTAAAGTCTCGCACTACTGGCAACCACCATCACTGCCAGTGCCTTTCGATGGTTTTTCACCCCGCGAATAAAAAAAAAAAAAACATACATACATACATACATACATACATACATACATACATACATATATATAATTTCAAATAGTCATAGTAGAAGAGTTCTACATAACCTATGTAGTTAAAATTTGCTATTTTCTGTTTTTCGTCACAACATTCTTTGATAAACTTTTATTTTCTTCAAAACAGTTTTGAAAACGGAAATAAAAAAATGTTAAGTATGTATCGCTCCTTTATTGCAACATAATCATATCTCAAAAAATTAGCTTTTCTAGTTAACAATACAGAATTGTTAACAGTACTACCATTTATATTGTGCCAAAAACTTATTCAAATTGCTTTTAAACTGTTTCCTTTATGAGATATTTTCTCAAAAAATTTGCTAAGACTTGTATGGAAACTAAAAACTTTAAATGCGTTGCAATGAAGGAGCGGTATGTACATATCGTCACATTAAATGCAAACAGACCTGATTGTTTATGCATGTATGTATGTGTTTATAGTTTTACAACTTATAATACGGAGACTTATTGGTTATTATTAGTACTTTTGAAAAAATTACAAACATTTGTCATTGATTGTAGTGTATTACCACACTAGCTAAAACAAACGTACCTGTATATGTACCTGGCTTTTTCTTTTCTACAAAAAGTGTAATATTTTCAATATTGTTTTGCCAAAAAAAATATTTGCAGATATTATACGTCTTTTCATCTCAATGAAATAAAAATTTTAAAACTTGAGTTTTAAGAAAAAATGTAGCATAAATGCAAAACTTTTTCAGAAAATAAAACGCCATTAATTAATTAAATATACCAGAATTTTTCTAATTTTAAAAATGCATTTTATTGAATTCAATATTTTTTTAGATTTAAAATATTGTCTATATTTTCTTAGGTTAAAATTTAATTTATATTTAAATTAATTTGTACTGAATTGTTTTTGTTTTTCGTTATTAAATACATTCAATATTTTTTTAGATTTAAAATATTTTTTTATGTTAAAATCTAATTTATGTTTAAATTAATTTTTACTGAATTGTTTTTGTTTGTCGTTATTAAATACATTCAATATTTTTTTAGATTTAAAATATTTTTCTATGTTAAAATCTAATTTAAGTTTAAATTAATTTTTACTGAATTGTTTTTGTTTTTCGTTATTTAATACATATATCTTAAAAATATATCATAAAATGTATTAAAATATGAATTTATAGCTAGCTAAAACCTTTTTTTTATTTCATTTTTCATTTGTAATAAATTAATATAAATATACGAATATAAAATAAATAAAAAGAAAAAAAAACTTTTGAAGTATAAAAATGTTCACGTTTGTAAATTTCTTGCAATTTCAGTTCTTAACACTCTGGGAACGTCCTCTTCGTCTAATATTTCGATATCTTCGATATCATCTTCATTATATGTGGGTTCCCAAACTTCCCTGTTATAAGGCTCCCAGTTGCTTTTAAAAAAATGCAAATGTTGTGCAAAATACAACAGGAATTTATAATCCTTGTTGCTTTTTCAGGGCTATAGTGCAATCCCCTTGATCCTATTATGCACCTGAAACGATTTTCTAATAGACCATTGCATCTTTCAATAACATTTCTAGCTTTGCGGTGTTTATCATTATATTTTTCCTCATAGGTGGTAGATGGATTTCTGAAAGGTGTCATTAAATATGGCTGTAATTTATAGCCACAGTCACTTAATAGAGGAACAAACAAAACATACAAACGAAAACTCAATATTAAATATTTATATACAAATGTATGTTTTTTACCAAGTAACCATGTGTTTCGCTTTCCGTTCAAATAATTTGTTTTAAAAAAATGATTTGCAGCGCTCTGGTCCCAAACATAACCATCGTGGTTTGCCCCTGGGTGTCTTGCATCCACATAGGTTATGACCATATTTTGATCGCAAATCTAATGAAAAAAATAAATACTTGTAAAATAAAATTGGAGATTCAGTTTACTTATATGTATGTCTGTAAATACGTAAGTATGCTTAAATAGGTACATACATTATTTGTATATTATATAGAATAACTCACCAACATAACGTTTATACTATAATAACATTTCCTATTATAGTAAAGATGATTTTTATCATTGCCAGGTGCTTTAATTCGAACATGTGTTCCATCCACACACCCGACAATACCAGGAATGCCATATAATTGGTAAAAAAAAACTCTTTTGATTTATGTTCTTCTTCCGCACTTCTTTCCAATTTGATCCATTTGCGTCCCAAATGTTCTTCAAATATAACCAAGAGTTCACTAATTATTTTTGAGAATTGGGACTTTGACATTGAAGAAACATATTCATTTCCCACCGACGCTTGGTAACCACCAGTAGCCAGAAAAGACAAAAATGTAGTTAGCTTTATAGGAGCTGGAATGTGGGTGTTCCGATATGCTGGTTTCAGTTTCGGCGCTATTTCGGCTAGTAACATAGCAAATACCTCTTTGTTGATACGAAATGTAGCAATAAAGCTAAATATATTCACAAACATAGATAGAGGTTCCACTATTACTTGTATATCAATTTCCACTTACCGCTCCTCTGGAAGATCTAACACATTAAAGGCATCTCTGATGTTTCTGCGATATAAGCGAGCATCCACGCCATCGTTATCACTTGAGTCACTGTCGAAATGAGCTTCAACTGATGGAAACATCATGATATTTATTTACTTTTAATTTATTTCACACTTAAGAAAAACTTTTTAATATTTACAAAATATAAAAGCGCGCGGAAAAATAAAATTTACTATGTAAATAAAAAACAGCTGTTTCTGTATTTTTTGTTTTCCAAGAGTTGCCATTTTTTGAAAGAAAAATGGTATTTTTATATGAAAAAAATGTACTAAAAATCCTTATTTTATACTTTGGCAATAATGTTCTTTGACAGTTGAACAATTACTACGTAACAAAACTACAGGCAGACGAGTGCAATATAGATACTCATTTTCTTACGTACTCGTCCGTCTGCTGCTCGTCTGCCTAAAATATACATGCAATATGGAAACTGGCCATAAGTATTGGAGACAACTTCGCCATTAACAATTTTTCGAACAGTTTTGAAATTGTTGGTAGTAGACTTATTGGTCTATATGACTCTACTTTAGTTGGATCCTTCCCTGGCTTGGGTATCATAGTAATCATAGAGACCTTCCACTCTGCAGGATAATACTCAAGGCGTAAAATAGCGTTAAAAATAAAAAGTAGAACTCTTCTAGCTACACGAGGTAACTGCTCAAGCATTTTATCAGTAATTTGATCTATACCTGGAGCTTTCCTGGGGTTTATGTTATTGATAACGTTTTCGACATCTTGAAAGTTAAGTCTCAAAGACACAGGCTATCTAACAGCATACGGCGGAAATTCTGCTGCAGCATCCGCTGAATCATTTGTCGTAAAAACATTTCTCAAATGATCAACCTACACCATCCCCTCTTCAGAATCGCTTCGTGCCCAGTCGCCAGTTGAAGTTCGCAAAGGTGGCTTACCTATTACGGGTCTTTTCAGACCTTTTGTCGCTTTCCACAGAGAATAGTCAGATTGCGGAGTACCATCCAAGCTTTCCAAATATGTTTTAAGGGATATTCTCTGGATTTCAAGCAGATTTCTTAGTCGAGTTACGCATTCCCGTAGTCTAGTTTTAAGCTGGGGAGACCTGCGAGTTTGCCACTCTCTTCTAACTCTTCTTTTTTCTGACAGAAGTTGCTCAATTTCAGACGAATAAGTTCTATTGTTATCATTTCTGGATCTTATATGACTAGTGGTAGCATGCTGTACGGCCAGTTTGAGGTTTTCAGAAAAATCGTTAATTGACGCATCAATATCCTGAGGTGTTCTCAAGGCGATATTTTCACTACAATGTGTACTCAAAAATTTTTTGTATTTTAGCCAATTAACTCTATTGACGGTCAACGGTGAGCCAATCTCTTGGGGGAACGAAACAGAGATTATAGTGGGTGAGTGATCTGATGACAAATCTAATGAAGGCTCCACTTGCATCCACTCTAAAGAAAAATTTTTCGCAACTCCAAAATCTATGACATCAGGGATCTTTCGTCGGTCTGACGGCCAATAAGTGGGGTGTCCGCTTGAAACCACATATAAGCCCATTTTGGAAACGGTGTCAAAAAGCACACAACCTTTCGAGGTTTAATTACGTGATCCCCAAAAAGTTAGTGTTATAGTCGCCGGCCGCTAAAAATCGAGGAGCAAGTGATTTGAAAAAATTTGAATATTGGTTTTCTGTTATTGAAAATCGTGGTGGTGAGTAAATCGAGGATATAACGATTTTTTCATGAAATTAATCAAGGCATATATTTGTAGCTTGGAGATATTCCTCACGTGTCCCGTTCATTAGATAATGCTTAATTCTGGTCTTTATCAAAATTGCCGAACCGCCGCAAGATCTTCCACGGGGATCTTTTGTGTCATATAATGTGTAGCCATTAATTTTGAAATAACTGTTGGTTGTCAAATGGGTTTCAGCAATCATCATTATATCGATCTGCTTTTCCATAAGGAAGTGCTCAAGTTCATTTTTGTGTTGGCGGATGCCGTTTGCGTTCCAGAAACATATTTTTAACCAACTCATTTTTTTTAAATTGCCTGCAAAATAGTTGATTGCATTTTTAGCATTTCCTGAATCATGGTGGTCATAGAAGCCGTAAAGTGTTTATTGATTGAACCAAAGTCTGCAATGTGGCTTCAAGGTTGCTAAAATATGGGTCGGGCTGTTGAGACTTGGACTTCTGATTCGCGTTTGGTATATTAGTCTTAACCACATTGGCATAAGAAACTTGGTTAGAGCTTGGAACAATTACTAAATTTGTTTACGTTTTTGTGTCAGTTTTTGATTTGGTGCACTTTGATGTGCCATGGAGATCACCATACACCACACAGACAGTGGGCAATTTACAATATGTCTGGCCATACTCCTGGCAGTTCATGCACTGAACGGATCCTGAACGCTTATGAGGCTTCTCTACACTAACTTTCCGGTGTAGAAGGTATTTAACATTATATATTGGATGAACTTTATTCTTCTTTAAGGTGACATTTCCAGGTTCTAATTCCACCCTAAACATGGGCTGAGGTATCTTTTCTCGGTTTCTGATGTTAAAAACATTCTTAATTTTAAACCCTTTCTCCTCCAAACCAGATTTAACGTCATTAGGATCTACGCCAGAATCAATGCCTTTAACAACAACTTGGAGGCCTTTCGCACTTTTAAGCTGATAGGTGTAAAAAGCTCTATTTTCTTCCTCCAAGTCGTCTGTCAATTTGCGGTAATCATTTTCATGAATTACCTGGATTTTTGTTTCTTTAATATTTCCATGCTGCACAGATGTTACGCTAAAGGTATTTTCACCTATTACGGAAATAAGTTTGCTTACCAGTTCCTTAGATGTAGGCTCTTTCAAATAAATTGGTGAAAGTTTAAACGATTTTTTTGAAGTTGTTGGCTCATCCGTTTGAAGAATAGTAAACCTATTATTATCAGAAGATTTACCAGGGTCCTCATCTTTAGGTATTTTAGGCTTTGATGATAATTTTTTTTTTTATTAACAAAAAAAAATTAATTAAAAAAAAATGTCACAAAATATTTCTTTTATATAGATTTACTCTTTTTACCTATTACGGTTTTTTATTACTTTCCGATCAAAAACTAACACGTCCGCTCAAGAAAACAACACTTTAATGTATAGTTTTTTTTCCCACTGGGTAGGTAATCTTCACGCACAATAACAACAATAACAATGCACTGCCACCGCACTTGTTTTATTGAAATTGATTTTATTGTTTAGTTTCTGAAATGTGAGGAATTTATTTTCCCGTTAGTTTTTTTTAAAATAATTTTGTTATTGTTTTTACAATTTAATACAATATATTATTGATTTTATATGTATGTAAGTTTAAAAGTATGTGAGCACAAAGATTTTGTTCGTTTTTTTTTTTTTTTTTTTTTTTTGTTCGATTTTTAAAAATACGACCGTACGTTGGAGAATCACAGAGCGAATGATTATTCATAAATGTCGTGCATTTGTGGTTTCCTTCCTTAAGCACCCCATACACGTTTCAACTCAGTTGGCAACTGAATCGGTTGTTGTCCAAATCAAAGCGTGTATGGCTTTGTCAGTTGATTAGAAGTTTTGATTTTTTCAAAAATTTCATATTAAATCTCTTTTTTTTCATATTAAATAGCTTAAATTTAGAAATATTTTGAAAAATTGATATTAAAATTGCTGAATACATATGTAAATATTTTGAAATTTAAAATTTTTGGGTTTTGACAATTCCGTTTTTGTATTGAAAAATTTAAGTATTATATTAAAAATTGTTAAATATATGCATATATAAATGTTTTAAAAGTTGTGTTACTTTATTATTCTCCCTTGGATTGCTTAATAATTCCCGAATGGTAGTGCTGCGTAAAGATTTGCAAATGAAAAAGTAAAAGTTTGTAAATTGTTTTTGAATTAAGAACTTTACACGACCACGACTCTTGTGGTCAGTTAATATTATTAATCATTATATTTCTTTAATCTATTCTTATTGACCTTTTGCGTTTATTTTCCGAAAGTTGTAAAATACAGTTACCATATTTGTCAATATCAGTGATTCTGAATGGGCCTGTATATAAGGACTCTAGTTTATAATTTGCATTGTTCTCTAATAGAACTAAATCTCCAATTTTCATAACCTGACTATTTGCTCTTTTGTCGTATTGTTCCTTTTGCCTTATTTTAATTTTTTCAATCAATGTTTTAGCTCTAGATTGTGCAACTTGAAGTGTACTTTACTTCTTTTTCATAAGCATCTATGTTATAGGTTCTACTTCATCTGCTTGTAAAAATGGAAATGTCGTTGGCAATTTGCCATAAACTAATTCGAATGGACAATAGCCGTGTACTGTAGACGGTGTCGTATTAAGGCAAAATGTGAAGTATTTTAACCAATCGTCTCAGTCAATCTTTTCTGTAGATAAATAACTTCTGACAAATTCGTTAAAAGTTCTGTGTGACCTCTCTACAGTGCCTAGTGTCTGATGATGGTACGCTGTAGACGTTTCCTGGTCTATTCCAAGTAATTTACACATGTTTTTCATCAATTGATTTTTGTATTCCGTGCCTAAATCTGTTAAGATTTTTCTTGGTGAGCCGTGTGTTGAAATTACGTTTTCAAAAATTGCTTTTGCTACTGTTTGTGAGCTTTTATTTGGTATTGGTGCCGATATCAAGTATTTAGATAGAACGCAAATTACTGTTACCGCGTATTCATTTCCATGGTTTGAGGTTACAAATGGACCTATAGTGCCAATTATGAGAGTATCAAAGGCTTTATTTGGTGTATTTGTTATACTTAATGGCTCTATATTTTTAGGAAGTGATTTATTTTTCTGACAAAGTGAACAAGATTTAACGTATTTAATGACATCTTTCGTCATGTTTTTCCAATAACAATAATTTCGTAATTTATTAAGCGTTTTCTTTACTCTTGAATGACCTCCCGTTAAAGGTTCGTTATGGTAAATTTGTAATAATTTTCCTTTTTCATTCTTATTTTTAACAAACTTTATCTT
The DNA here is from genome assembly GCA_914767995.1 of Thecocarcelia acutangulata. Lineage (NCBI taxonomy): Eukaryota > Metazoa > Arthropoda > Insecta > Diptera > Tachinidae > Thecocarcelia > Thecocarcelia acutangulata. The sequence goes on along the minus strand of OU612095.1, from coordinate 50,120,116 downwards.
TGGCGTGATCATAATTATTAATGTATCGAGATACTTTTCTGAATTAGTTTTAAAATCTTCGACTGACAACAAGTCGTCGTTTAAAGATATTTGGACTTTGTTGAATTTAGAATTTTTAGCTTCACTTTCTAGCTTTGATATCAATTGTTTTAGAACAATTTTATCATTTAAAATAATATCGTCGATGCCAAATTTACGCAAAATAATATTTCCTTTTTTAAAAATTACTCTTGGAGTTTGTCTGCTTAATTCGAATTTAATGAGTGGTATTTTTCTTGCTCCTCTAAAATTAGTTATCTCAAATGCTTTTGGTCTGCTTATTTGTGTTAAATTCTTACGTTCGGTTACCTCACTGTTTAGCTGTTCACTAGTTTGATTCCTTGTTTGACCTCTAGCGGTCACCATGGATACCTTGGCTTCGTGTATTGTCTTGATGGATTCAATATCAATTCTGGATAGTGCATCTGCACCGCAATTATCTGATCCTTTAATGTATTTAATGTTAAAATCATATTCCTCTATATCTAACCTCATGCGAGTCAACTTTGAAGAAGGGTTTTTTAGTAAAAAAAGATATGAAAGTGGTTTATGATCGCTGCGTACAGTAAATTTCCTGCCATAAACATATGGTCCAAAATGGTTCAGAGCCCAATGGATTGCTGTCAACTCCTGTTCAATTGTGGACTTATGGGATTCTTTCTTTGTAAATGCTCGCGAAGCGAAGGATATTGGCATTTGCTTGCCGTAATACTCCTGACTTAAAATAGCACCACAAGCTATTTTGCTTGCGTCAGTGGTTATAAAAAAAGTTGTGTCAAAATCCGGGTATTTTAATACTCTATTTTATTTAATAATTTAAAGCCCTATGGAATAATCCTTACAGACCGCAATATGATATAATCAATGTGATATTAGTTATGACATGAATTTAGATGTAAAATATTGCGCTTTGTTACATTAATATTTTTTGAAAAATCGACAAAGTTGTAAAGATAGTTATAGTTTTGACATAATCTTCTAAATGAATCAGCCTTTGCATAATTTGATTGATGACATTCTAAATAAATTGGAATAAAGTTTCTAGTAGATCTATATGGAATATTAAATTTAATGTTACTTATAAGAAACTCAGAATGAATTGTACCCTCTAACAATTTCATCATAAACGTAACATCCAGCATTGCTCTTCTGCTTTCCAGCATGGGCAAATCAACGATGGCCAATTTTGCGGGATAGGATGGAAGTCTCACTTCAGGATTCCAAGTTGAATTTCCAAGACAAAATAACAAAAATTGCTTCTTAACAGATTCTATACAGTTCCTTTGATAACATGTATATGGATTCCAAATAACCGATCCATACTCGAGTATAGGTCTAACTAAAGATGTGTATAATCTTTTTGTTATGTATGGTTCAGTAAACACCTTAGCCCAACGTTTTATGTATGCCAGCACACCGCGAGCCTTATTTACCATCATTATAATATGACTATTACAAGTTAGCTTGCTACCAAGAAGAACGCCTAAGTCCAGCATCTCCGACACTAATTCCAAACGGTGTCCACCCAATACAAATATACCATCACTGCTCCAGTTCCTTGAAAAACGCATATGTTTACACTTGTTTATATTAAGTTTGCGTCACACCATTGAAAAAAACTATTTAAGTCATGTTGCAAATAACATCTGTGGGCACTGTTGCCGTAACTAAAAATAATTTTAACATCATCAGCATACATCAAAATATTGCAAAAATTTATAGCACATGGCAAATCGTTAATAGGGAAAACAAAATAGGGCCAAGGTGACTGCCCTGAGGTACACCAGATTTAACTTCAATCTGATTTGATACAGCATTTTTTAAACTCACGCTCTCTTTTCGCCCAGTTAAATATGATCTCAGCCAGTTTATTGTTTGTGGAGTGAATCCCGTAAGCTGCAGTTTCAGTAATAGAAGGTGATGATTAACTTTGTCGAAAGCCTTACGAAAATCTGTATATATAACGTCAATTGAATGTTTATTTATAAATCCCTTATTAACTATGCAGGCTAATTCCAAGAGGTTAGTAACTATCGATCGGCCTTTCCTAAAACCATGTTGTTGATTTGACAAAACGGAAGAAATTTGGTGAATTAAATTATCCGTAACACATTTTTCAAAAAGGTTCGGGATGGCACTAATCTTTGCAATACCCCTGTAGTTGGACATATTGGATTTACTTCCAGATTTAAAAAGTGGAATAATATAGGAATTCTTCCAGATATCAGAGAAATAACCATATTTTATGGATTTATTAAATAAAATTTCCAGTGGAATCGCCAAAGCATAAGCACAGTATTTTAACACGCAACTAGGTATGCCATCAGGTCCACTATTGTACGAAAGTTATACGCTTTTTATATCTGACAAAATCTGTGACGTTGAGATAAGACTGAGATGTATTGGAAAAGTTTCACGAATTGAGTAGTCATATGAATTACGGTTAAAATGAGTATCTGAATATGTTGTTGAAAAGAAATTAGAAAATAAGTTACTTATAGTCGAAATATTAGTGGATACATTATCTAAGTACTTCATCACGTGCGCAAAACCAGTTTCTCTTCTTTTAGAACTAACAAAATTATAAAAAGATTTAGGGTCGCGTTTTAATTTTTGTTTCATATTGTTTATATAGCTATTGTACTGTGAATTGTTCAACATATTATATTTAGCTCGCGAAATGGCGTATTTAGAATAATCAGAATGTAACCCGAATTTCTTAAATCTTTTAAAATACCTATTTTTTATATTCTTCAGATTAGTCAATCTTTTTGTATTCCAGGGAGGACCAGTTACAGGATGAAATTATATTTTAGGCACGCATTCGTTGAGATATTTAAAGATTGTTTTGTAGAAAAGTGATATTGACGTTTCAAGTGTTGATACATTAGATATACTGGATAACATTTCCAACCAGTTTGTGTTGCAAAGAAGATGGTTGAGTTCATCAAAATTTCCTTTTTTAAAACAAAACCTTTTAAGATTTGAAGTATTTACCATTGCAGAGCACTCAGAATCTATATCAAAACAAATTTCCAGAGTAGGATGATAGCGGTCTTCAGGAGTAACAATCGGATATGTGATAGGGAACAGTTAGTAACTTCATTTGTAAAAACCAAATCCAGAAGCTTTCCAAATTTATTAAACACTCCATGTATTTTAAAAAGACTTAGATCATATAATTTATTAAGAAATGCATCAATCCACGTAACGATTAGGAACATGCAAATACAGTATGAAAACTTAAGCAGTTATAACATTTTTACAGTACAACAATCCCAAAAGCATAGAAACGACGAAGTATTCACACATTAAAGAAACATTTTCCTGAATTTGTATCACATAAATTAGTAGACCTATGTATGGACTACACGGATATTTTTGCGCTAGAACATGAAAGAATTACGGCCAATAATTTTTATACACAAACGCTGCACGTTAAAGACCCAACTCCAACATATATAAAAAACTATCGTATTCCACAAGCTCAAAAAGAGGAAATAAGTAGGCAAGTAGATAAACTTTTGAAAGATGAGATAATTGATTCATCATTGCCAGAGTATAATAGTCCAGTTCTACTTGTACCAAAGAAATCGCTGCCCGGAGATAACAGCTCTTGCTGCAAATTAGTAAAAAGTTAGCAGCCTATAAATATCCGTTGCCAATAACAGATGATATTCTTGACCAACTTGGACGGGCAAAATATTTTTCATGCTTAGATCTCATGTCAGGTTTCCACCAAATTGAGCTGGAAGAGGAATTTAAAAACTTAACATCATTTTCTACGCAGCAAGGATCATATCGCTTGAAACGTCTTCCTTATGGCTTGAAATTCGCTCCAAACTCATTCCAACGAATGATGGCGTTAGCTTTTTCTGGTCTTAAGCCAGATCAAGCATTTTTATACATGGACGATTTGATTATCATAGGTTGTTCCGAAAAGCATATGATTAATAATTTACGTAATGTTTTTGAAACTTGTAGAAAATATAATTAAAAAATACACCCTCAAAAATGAAAATTTGTCTGTACTGAAGTAGTTTTTCTGGGGCATAAGTGCACCAACCAAGGAATTTTACCTGATGAATCAAAGTATAAAATCATTCAGGATTACCCAACTCCCAAAAACCCTGAAGAAGCAAAACGCTTCATTGCATTCTGCAATTATTATAGGAAGTTTGTCCCCAATTTTATGAAGTATGCGCTTTGCATTACACAACTCACCCGTAAAAACGTAAAATTTCATTGGTCGAAAGAACATGAAAAGTTGTTTCAATATTTAAAAAACGCATTACTGCAACCTAATAATGACAAATATCGTTCGTTGTATATAGACGTGTTTTATAATCGCTTTGCCTCATTTCGATTAAATAACGACATATAGGGTGTTTTTTTAAGCCCGATAGAACTTGAAATTGTAAAAAATAACACAAAAAATTAAATTGTAATCAAAATTTTTTTTTATTCGAAAGATCAATACGTGACATTAACATTTGAAAATGATTTCGGGCATATGGGCACCGTGGCTGTTCTTGACGAAGCGCATTCTGGACGTCCAATTTTGGGACACTTTTTCGAGCACTGCTGGCCGTATGTCACGAACAACACGAACAATGCTGGCCTCCAGGGCGTCAATTGTTGCTGGTTTATCAGCATAAACCAGTGACTTCACGTAGCCCCACAGGAAATAATCGAGAGGTGTCAAATCGCACGACCTTGGAGGCCAATTGACAGGTCCATTTCTCGAAATCAACTTATCGCCAAATTTTGATTTCAGTAAGTCGATGGTTGCGTTCGCCGTATGGCACGTAGCGCCATCCTGTTGAAACCACATCTCCTCCGGATCAATGTCATCCATATTTTCAAACAAAAAATCATTGATCATGGTGCGGTAACGATCTCCATTGACCGTAACGCGAGCTCCGGCCTCATTTTTGAAGAAATAAGGTCCGATGATGCCACCAGCATGAAAACCGCACCAAACAGTGCATTTTTCTGGATGTAATGGAGTCTGTAGGGTCTCTTGTGGATTGGTCTCACTCCATATGCGGCAATTTTGCTTATTAACAAACCCGTTAAGCCAAAAATTATGTACGCCATACAAATGACGAAGTCGTCTATAAGTTGCGCGAATCGACGACTGATTTTCAAAGTAAAGTTGGATAATTTCGTAGCGTTGTTCAAGCGTGAGTCTATTCATGATGATTTGTCAGAGTATACTGAAACAAATAAAAAAAATGTTTCATCAAAATTTAATTTTTTGTGTTACTTTTTACAATTTAAAGTTCTATCTAGCTTAAAAAAACACCCTTTATAATCTGATTTTATGTTGAACTTAGTTTTTAGCTACCTTTTGTTTATTTAAAAATATTATGTTCGTGCTTAGATTCTGTTTTGTTTTTAAAAAATTTATAAAAAATAAAAAAACTGCTTTACAACAACAAACACTTACAATAATAAGCATATTAAAAACAATAATACTTATAAACAGATCTCGTCACAATATTATAACCGTTTACTTGCAAAAAATAAAAAACAAACAAAAAAACATAACATTTAATTATACAGAAACAACTAAAAATATCATGAGTTTACACCTATACCTCAACTTACGCTGCATACACATCACATTATAGAAAATATGAACTGCTTAAACAAAAAATGCGTCATTAATATGGCTGGTTATGTCATGGTATGGTTCACTTTAAGTGTACTGGACTACCAACACTTGTTGCCGAAGCTACGCAAAAACATGAAGGATTACACTGGTGTTGTTTAAACTGCCGTAAAATTGGAATTGATTTTTATAATTTTTTCCAGTCAAGAATATTATCTTTTCAAGAAATTAAAAAAAAATTTAATAACATTTCTAATGAATTAACTGAATATGGCAGATTGTTCGAACAGTACCCGACTCTGGATAAGGCTAAATCCACGCAATTATCATCCATATAGTCGTCACCTCAACGTAGAAAGTCGCCTCGTTGTAATAAAACAAATCCGTCTGACGTGAGCAATGTCGTACATGTAGCTGAAAATCATCCGGAAGTGGCTCCTGGAACAACTAGTAAATGTAGCAACATAAAGTCTTTCAATGTTTTTTCAAATGATGATTCTGCACAATCAACACCGGTCTCAAATGCAAACACTATTTTCATCGTGAACTTCGAGTCCTTCCACCGAATAAACATGTATTTGTTTCCCGTTTTGCTGCTGATACTACCATTGAAGACATCAACTACTACATTCAAACAAAATTAAGCACATCTGAGACTATTAGGACGTATAAATTTTCATACGCGCACCCTAGAAATATAACGTCTTTCAAGATAACTGTTTCGCCTGACATATATAACCAAATAATTAAAGAATCATTCTGGCCAAGTAACATGCTTGTAAGAGAATTCAAACCGTTTTTAAATAATAATGCTAATAGAATTGCTCGTATTCCTGCACCTACGTCAACGCTTTCAAAAAACTGAATGTGAGAGCTTATAGCTCATTCACTATAAATTATCAAAATGTTTTTGGATTGAATACTAAGCTAAGTAAACTTTATATTAATAGTTTCGAATTTGATCACGATGTTATAGTGTTAACTGAATTAAACCTAACCCAAAGAAAATAGAATGTGTACTCAATTTCCCTATCCCCAAATCACCTAAACAAATTAAACAATTTCTTGGTTTGACAGGATACTACCGTAAATTCATAAAAGATTATTCACTAATAGCTAAACCCATGACAAAGTGCCTTAAAAGAGATGCAAAAATAAACGTATCCGATCCGGAATATCAAGAAAGTTTTAATACATTAAAAACCCTACTAACACATGATCCAATTCTTGCTTACTCTGATTTTACTAAGAAATTTACCTTAACAACAGAGGCTAGTAACTTTGCAATTGGAGCAATACTATCCCAAGAAAACCATCCGATTTGCTACGCTAGTCGTACTCTAAATGAACACGAGATCAATTACAGCACCATAGAAAAGGAACTTTTAGCAATTATTTGGGCCACTAAGTACTTTCGCCCATACCTTTTTGGACGCAAATTTATAATCGAGACGGATCACAAGCCGCTAACATGGCTTTTTTCGATTAAGGAACCTAATTCAAAACTAATCAGATGGAGACTTAAACTGTCGGAATTTGACTATGAAATTAAATACAAAAAGGGAACAAAAAACATCAACTCCTTAGAAGCCAATCAGTCATATTTAGCAGATACTAATTCACCTATTAATTTATTCAAAAATCAAATTATAATAAAAAAAATCATTTCCGGATCAGCACGAATAAAGGCCGAAAAAGTTTTTAAGAATATTAGAAAAACAATATCAATTAAAGAACTAGATAAAGAATACGCAACTATGATCTTAAAAAACCACTGTCACCCGACCCAAATGAATGCAGTCTGATAGATAATGAATTTTATGAAATTTTCAGGGATACTTATATAGAACTATTTTCATGTAATAATGGATTCAGATTAATTAGGTGTTCTAAAAAACTAGACGACATAGAAGATGAACTTGAGTTAACGAGAATAATTGAGGAAGAACATCTAAGCAAAAACCATAGAGGTATTGAAGCACTATTTGAAGAGCTAAGAATAAAAATTTATAATCCAAAATTAAAGTTAAGAATCACTCAGTTTGTCAACAACTGTGAAGTGTGCACATTAGAAAAATACGACAGACGACCACCTAAGATACCTTACAAATTAACGGAAACACCCACAAGACCAAGAGAAATATTGCACTTAGACGTATTCTATACATTAGAAAAGCAATTATATCTAACTATAATTGATAAGTTCACAAAACATGCCACAGCATACAAAATTAGCGCAAGATCTTGGGTAGATTTCAAAACAAAATTAATTCAATACACCAACACGTTTGGAAAAATAGAAAGAATAACTGTTGATAATGAGCTAGGATTCAAAGCCATTCCGATGCAAGAATATTTAAAGAAAGAAAATATAAATATACATTACACTTCAAATAGCAATCACACGTCAAACGCAGATATTGAGCGGCTCCATAATACGTTGAACGAACATTTAAGACTATTACGACATGACGAACAGTCTAAGAACGAAACGACAGAAGAAAAAATCTCACGCATTATAGGATTCTACAACAATACTATTCATAGTACCACAAAAATAAAACCAATAGATTTTGTAAACGGCAAGGTAAATGAAGAAAAATATCCCGAAATATATGAGTTGATATTAAGAAAGAAACAGAATTACATAAATAAACTAAATAAAAATAGGACCGATATAGAAATACAAGAAGGTACTAACTATATAAGAGAAATAAGAGGGGGGTAAAATCATAGAAAGTATAGAAAGATAAACTCAAAGAAAATAGACGAGGACCACATAGAAAAAACAACGACAGGACATAAATATTACAAAGCACACATAAGACCACAAAAAAAAATACCAAGACAAAAACAATCCCAAAATCAAAGCAAAAAATAGATAATTATATATTTTCTTTTAGATGACTAATTGGATCATAATAATGGTTACACTTATTACGACTGCCAACGCCCAAACTTTCGACATACAAGACCTATCGAACAATAATGGCTACATACCAATCAAAACAGGGAAAACAAAAATAGTTGAAGACTACATTAAAATAATACATATGTATAATAAACATAACAGAATACGAACGGACAGTAGAAATAATCAAAACTAACATCGACATTTTAAAGACATCAAGTAACGAATCAAAAAAATTACTTGATACAGTTAATAAAAACTTTGTGTTATTAAAGGCTAAAATAGAAAATATTAATCCACATTTCCGGAAGAAACGAGCACTCGTAAACATTTTGGGTAAAGGTTTAAAAATGATTGCAGGGACGATGGACAGCGATGATGAAGAACAAATAAGTAAAACTCTCCAATTGCTGCAAACAAAGGATGAAAATTTAGTAAACAAAATGAACAACAACATTCATAAGCAATGTTATGAAATTCCAAATCCAAAATATAACTGATCACATAAATTATCAACAAAATGCTATCGGAGATTACCTTACTAAATTCAAGAATATTATAGGAAACAAAATTTCAACCATAGAAGACGAAATAACATTCATAGAGCACATATACCAGATAAACAATGATATTTCACTCTTACGCCAACATATAGACGACATCGGACAAATAATTTTCGCCGGTAAACTAGGAATAATTCCTACAGATATTCCAACGCAAACCGGACTTAACTTTATCACAGACTTTGACAGTTACACCAACATAAAAGTAGCCATAGCAACACACGAGAGTAACGTTATAATAATCCTTTCTATTCCACAATTATCAAAAGATCCTCTTTCTATGGTAAGATTCATACCAATCCCCGACAAATTTAACAAATCCATAAAACTTAATCATTCTGAGGTCCTCATAGATTCAGGAAACAATATTTACAATACCTATATTAAAGATAACTTAAAAAGAAATCTAATAAAAATAAATGATAACTGTTTAAATAACATAATAAAATTTGAAGAAGCCAACTGCAAAATGAAAATATTAAATAAACAAGAAGTAGTCGAAGTTATTCCAGGCATCTTAATTTTTAAGCATTTTAACGATAAAATAACCCATAATTGTAACAAAGCCAATTTAAAAATTACTGGAACTTGTTTACTCAAATTTGAAAATTGTGAAATTAAACTACTGAATAAAACTTTCACTAATGTTAAAATAAAATTACACGACAAATTTGTCTTACCAAATCTTATAACAAAAATTAAAGAAAACAGTAATACAACTCTTGCAGACATTAAAATTGAATCATTATATTTAAAACAAATACAATACGAAGAAACACTGAAACAAGTACTGTATAGAGATAAAAATTCAAAAATAATTGGTTTTAGCATAGATATTTCAATTATAATTTCAATATGTATCTTAATTGTATTTTTATATCTGTGCAAGAACAGAAAAACATATACTCTGAATGTACAATTAAAAAACGAAACTACTATAAACAACCCGGCAAAAATAATATAATTTCGTCGGAGCCTCAAACTAACGGTGGGGGTGTTATAGTGTCTCCCACTATTCCCTTAACGTTATTTTGACCATACACACATACACACGCTATTTTAACTCATTAAGAATATTACCAATTGTTTTTATTTTATTTCTATATACTAATTCCCAAGAATTTTAATATATATATACATATATATATATATATATATATATATATATATATATATATATATATATATATATATATATATATATATATATATATATATATATATATATATATATATTTATAACTTTGTTAACTGTATTTTCTCAAAGAATTTTAGAATATATTTATAAATTGTATTTTGCAAAGAATTGTTGTTCAAGTGCATTTCCGCTAACGAAAATGCAACGGTTAACAAAAATGTATCAATAGTTCCAAATAATTTTAATAACCTTATTGTTTATATTTATTAATTTGTTCAAGTGCATTTCCGCTAACGAAAATGCAACGGTTAACAAAAATGTATCAATAATTCCAAATAATTTTAATAACTTTATTTTCAAGTGCATTTCCGCTAACGAAAAATGCACCAGACAAATTTCGTAAGAATTATTGCACAAACATTTATTTTTATTAACAAAATATTAGTATATAAGAAGTTGGAAAATAAAGAATAAAGAGTAGTTTTAATTTTGAAACCAAAAAGAACATTGTGTTTTTTTTCGTATCTAATTATAGATACGTTGTTTCTATAAGTCTCTCATGAAAAAAAAACAACAAAGGCAACTTAAAGAGTTTATGTTTCAAGTGCAATTGTTCTTATAAGAAGCGGGATATTTTGTTTTCTTTGCATTGAATGTGGCAATTGTGGAGAAACCTTCAACCAGAGTGCAAGCAAAAAAATTATATAAGCAGAAAATTAACCCTGGAAAGATAAGCTACGCCTATAAGACGTATGACTTTTTGAATTTCTTCTCTGTCTCTGTTGTTTGTTATGAGAGATATTTGTTTTGCTCAGTATTCTTAGTTGGCCCCTGTAGCTTACTAGTGGTGTTTGTTTTCGTTTGGTAAGTTGATCTGTTTGTGAGAAATTACAAAACCATACGTCTCGGAGACGTAGATTTATCTTTTGTGTAACAATTAAGTTTTTTATTCGCTATTTAAGCTTCTAACATTTATACCAGTAAAAAATTATAAATAGCTTGTTTTCTATGTTTCCCAGCTATCTATATGTCGACATTTCATAGGAACTACCCTAATCATCAGTAGACTTTGGAATATCTTTCAAAAATTTCCAAAGTCTACTGATGATTAGGGTAGTTCCTATGAAATGTCGACATATAGATAGCTGGGAAACATAGAAAACAAGCTATTTATAATCTTTTGTGTAACTTTTTGAGTTATTGTCTTATTATTTTACTTAAAACTTTTAGGTCATTTGACGTTTTTTTTTTAGTTGTGGTATGATAATGACATGTAAGCGTGGTTTGGATAATGCAGAAATTGCTGCTCTATTGCAGAGTGATTTTGATGAATCAAATTCATCCGAAATGGCAAGTGAATTAGAAAATGAAGTACTAGAGTATGATGTTCAAAGCGGTTTAGAAGACGAGGTCAATGACAATTTTCAACCCATTCAAGCTACTACGTCTTTTGATCAATTAGTAAATACTGAGGCCAGTGGGTCTATCGAAGCTGCTACAACTTGTGAACGTATAATACACTTCCCTCAACCTACTTTGAGAAGTAAAAATAGCCAATGCTGGAGTACCTCGAAAGGTCGAAATGCTGGTAGAACATCGGTAATAAATATAGTTCAAACGGCGAGAGGACCAGCTCAACATGTAAGATACTGTCTGATCCAGTTTCATGTTTTGATATGTTTTTTACTCAAGAATTAATTTCGGAGATTGTTCAGTGGACTAATGTTGAAATCTCTATCAACCGCCGAAAAGACCAAAATACTACAACATTTAGAGATACAAACTTTCATGAAATTCGTGCACTAATTGGAATTCTTACTTTAACTGCGGCTCTGAAGGATAATCATTTATCTACTGATGAACTTTTTAATATTTCGTACTGTGGAACGCGATATACGGCAACCATGAGCCGCGAAAGATTTGACTTTCTGATTCGACATATAAGAATGGACGACAAAGCCCTGAGGCCTGCACTTCGGCCCAATGATGCATTTATTCCTATCAGAAAGATATGGAACCTTCTAATAAAACAATGTCAGGCAAATTACTTTCCTGGCTCACATACAACTGTTGATGAACAATTGTTAAGATTTCGGGGTCGTTGTCCATTTAAAATTTATATTCCTAGTAAGCCCGAAAAATACGGGATCAAGATACCAATGATGTGCGATAGTACAACGAAATATATGATGAATGCTATTCCATATCTCGGTAAAAGCACGACCACATCTGGAGTCCCATTAAGAGAATATTATGTCAAAGAGCTCTCGCGTCCAATTCACGGAACTTCTCGAAACATTACCTGTGATAACTGGTTTACATCTGTTCCCTTAGCAAAGAGTTTGCTTAAACAGCATACAATTTGACTCTTGTCGGGACAATAAGATCGAACAAACGGGAAATACCAGAGGAGATAAAAAATTCGAGAGAACGGCGAGTTGGAACTTCCGTGTTTTGTTATGATGGACCTTTAGCATTGTTATCCTATAAACCGAAGCCATCCAAAACGGTTTATTTGTTATCCTCCTGCAATGAAGAAGGTATCATTGATGAAAAAACAGGAAAACCAGACATGATATTATATTACAACCAAACAAAAGGTGGTGTCGATACATTCGACCAAATGTGCTCGCAGATGTCATGTTCTAGGAAAACATGCAGATGGCCAATGGCAGTATTTTATGGAATGTTGAATATAACATTTATAAACTACTACGTGATTTATTCTCATAACATGGTTTCTGCTAATCAAAAGCCTTTGAGTCGAAGAGAGTACATGAAAAAACTTTAATTGTCCCTAACAACTCCTTGGATGCAAACGAGGCTCGAAGCTCCGACTTTATCAAAATCATTGCGTGACAACAATCAAAATTTAGTTGCCAGTGAAGCCGAAAGAGAAGAATGTCGAAATTGTCATGTTACAAATGTCAAACACCTGTCTGTGGAGAGCACAAAAATCTAGTCTGCAACACTTGCATATAATGATATAATAATACGATTTTTTTAATTTATAAAACTTGTATTATACGCTAACAACTAAATGAATTTAAAAAATATATACCTTTTACTTAATTTATAATTATTTTTGAGCCTTTTGAAATAGGCATTTTATTTTGTGTTAATTTATGATCACTATTGAATTGGCTGTTATTTTGTTTTTATTTTATATTTACTTATTCGATTTTTATGTTATTAAAGAGGAAACATAATAAATAAATAAATTCAGCAAGAAAAATATCAATTTATATTTCTATAAAGTCCTTAAAAGGATGTGAAAAATCATACGTCTCTCAGACGTATTGTTATCTTTAACGTACAAAAAAAAAACGTTATGTTTCTAGGGTTAATAAAAAAAAGGGTATAAAAAGAAAGGTGCAAAATACAAGAAAGGCAGACCTACAGACACATGCTGTGTGTTTTGGGACGAGTAAGCACCCGTCTACGTCAACTGGACACAATTGTCCATAAAGGAGTTCCATCCTGGGAATCATAGAAAATACTAGAGTGGAAACGGGAAGGCAGGTGGTACAGGAAGTACTATTCATTTGGAAGCCACGTGCTAAAAAAATTCACTAGGCCTGTAGGCGTCTTTTTATGGTAACTGGCAACGTGTAGTTCTAAATTTTGGTGTTCTCGTCTGTCATACATAGTGCAATTAATAAGTATGTACCATAGTTTTTTTACGACAATAGAAAAATTTAATTGGTTAAGCTCCGTACACACGGTTGTCAGATCTTACAATATTGCCAGTAAAATTGTCTGAAAATGTATTATAATCGTGTGAACTGCCAATTTTTAACTTACAACGGTGTCAGAAAAACTATTGTCAATCAATTGTAACACGACAATGTTGTTAGGCATCTGACAATCATGAGAACACTCTTCGTCGGCATTGCCAGATAATTGGCTGGTATTGTAAGCTCAGTTTTAATTGTCAGATGTATAAAATTAATGCACCTGACAATGGCATCATTGTCAGAAAAAAGTTTGATGGGCAACACTGTCAAACAGATAGTTGTTGCTATACATAAGTGGCAATACCTTACAACATGTCCGGCAATTTTTTTCATCTAACAATCTGACAAATGTGTGAACTGACAATTTTTATTGTCAGATGAATTATTTGTCAGACCATAGTCTGATAATGAAATTGTAAGATTTTCTTCCGATCGTCTGAACACACAATTTACTTCTGCGGAACAATTTTTCATTGTCACTACATTGTCAGCATGTTGTCGGATCTTACAATATTGTAACATCTGACAACCGTGTGTACATAGCTTTAGCATTGTGTCATGAAACGAAATTTCTTTTTACAAGTGTGATATACGCTGACATTACACAGGAAAGTACTTTTATGAAATTTCTGTATACGTATTATAAATAAAAATTTCAATAGTATAGACAACTTTCTTGAAAATTTCTTGTTCGTCTACACAGGAAAGTGAAAGTTCAATTTAAAAATGTCGTCAAAGCAAAAATAACGCTACTTGTAGAGCTAAAAAAACAATAAATTGCAATGCAAAATGAAGCAAAAGAAATAAAAAAGAAGAAGAAAAGTGTGAATAGGCATTGGATGAAGCCCCTATTAATTAAAAGATGTGAGTTAGATGTTGAAGTTTCAGAAACTAAACAATAAAATCATTTTCAATAAAACAAGTGCGGTGGCAGTGCATTGTTATTGTTGTTATTGTGCGTGAAGATTACCTACCCAGTGGGAAAAAAACAATACATTAAAGTTTTGTTTTTTGAGTGGACGTGTTAGTTTTTGATCGGAAAGTAATAAAAAAACCGTAATAGGTAAAAAGAGTGATCCTATATAAAATAAATATTTTGTGACATTTTTTTTTTTTTTTAATTAATTTTTTTTTTTTTTGTTAATAAAAAAAACTGCATGAGTGTACCTAGCAGATGCAATTCTGAGAAAGAGCTTAGCTCAACTAGTAGAAGCATTTGGATTTCTGTAGAGGAATCTTTACAAAAATCGTTAGAAAATCTTTTTTCTACAAGAGAAAGAAACCGCACGCGTTCGTGTTCGTCAAATATATTTGCAACATCTGAAGAAAAAACATCTAGTTCAACTAGCGCCAACAAGCCGAAAACCCAAGTAGGCATGAATAAATACATCACCGTTGTGAAACGGCAACGAAGCCCCAAATCTGCCCAATTATCATCAAAGTCTAAAATATCTAAAGATGAGATAAGCCTTCTGATAATAATATATTTGCTATTCTTCAAACGGATGAGCCAACAACTGCAAAAAAATCGTTTAAACCTCAATCAATTTATTTGAGAGACCCTACATCTAAGGAACTGGTAAGCAAACTTATTACGGTAATAGGTGAAAATACCTTGAGCGTAACATCTGTGCAGCATGGAAATATTAAAGAAACTAAAATTCAGGTATTTAAAAACAGTGGGTTTTCCACGAGCTAAGTATGGTCAGTCCAAAAACGAATAAAGTAAAATAAAATAACTATTTCATTTTATTTTGTCACCCAACATTTCGCTAGTTTTTTACAAGCTTTTTCAGGAGTATATGTTTATTTTGGATCTATCAAACAATAAATTATTTATCATATATAGTGGAATATTTGTTACAAGTTTAACTTACAATTTTTGTTGGTTAACTTAATAAAAACTGGACTTGCACATCTAATTACATGAAACAAAATATATAAAAACAACACAAATATTCTTTGCCAAACTTAACCCTAATATCACAGAACTTTTAATAGTCTATTGCTGCAGAATATTGTAGTTTCGTATTGTCATTGTCTTCTTTTGTGTTCATTTTAGTTTGCATTTTCTGTTGTATTCGCAGGCTTTCCAGTGTGTATCTTATGTTTTCTTTTTTCTCCCTGTCCAATATTTTGATGTTTTCAAAATCCAATACACGTTTGCATACTATTGCGTGTTGTGATAGTGTCGTTGTCTTTTTCTCTTGATTCATATTTGATATATTCTCATTTACTCTTGTCCCCAAGGTTCTTTTTGTTGTTCCGATGTATACTAAATTGCATTGCTCTTTTTCATTGCCTTTGCACTTAATTTCATAAACTACATTATTTGTTTTTAATTTGTCAACCATTGTTTTGTTGTTTGTGTATAAATGTTTCATTGTTTTATTCGATTTGTACGCTATTTTTGTTGTTTTCTCCAGTATTATATCTTTTTATGTTCTCTTTTCAGTTAAGGCCGTGCCACATAAAACTTTTGCGTCGCTTTGCGTTGCAAATTCGCTTTGACATGTAAGATAATATATATATATATATATATATATATATATATATATATATATATATATATATATATATATATATATATATATATATATATATATATATATATATATATATATATATATATATATATATATTTATATATATATATATTTATATATATATATATATATATATATATATATATATATATATATATATATATATATATATATATATATATATATATATATATGTATATGGCAGCACTGTTACTGTCTTGGTATCTATTTAGTACTAAATACTCGATGTTAGTTAACAGCACTATTTTAAACAACCACCATTTTAAGTATTCTAGAATTTTCTCTCGCGCTTTCAAGACGTCTTTTAATTGCACCTAAATTTTAATAACTTTTAAACTTTGTTCTTTTCAAAATTCAATTTTCATTTTTGTTCTCAAATAAAATTAAACAAAAGTTTAATCATAATCGTGTTTTATTGGGTAACACATAAAACCCAAACTGGTGACCCCGACGTACAAAGTTAAGTTATTCTTCACGAATTGGATTTTTGGCCCAGGCCATCCGCCATTTTGTTCGGCTAACAACTTATATAGAACTATTTTCATGTAATAATGGATTCAGATTAATTAGGTGTTCTAAAAAACTAGACGACATAGAAGATGAACTTGAGTTAACGAGAATAATTGAGGAAGAACATCTAAGCAAAAACCATAGAGGTATTGAAGCAGTATTTGAAGAGCTAAGAATAAAAATTTATAATCCAAAATTAAAGTTAAGAATCACTCAGTTTGTCAACAACTGTGAAGTGTGCACATTAGAAAAATACGACAGACGACCACCTAAGATACCTTACAAATTAACGGAAACACCCACAAGACCAAGAGAAATATTGCACTTAGACGTATTCTATACATTAGAAAAGCAATTATATCTAACTATAATTGATAAGTTCACAAAACATGCCACAGCATACAAAATTAGCGCAAGATCTTGGGTAGATTTCAAAACAAAATTAATTCAATACACCAACACGTTTGGAAAAATAGAAAGAATAACTGTTGATAATGAGCTAGGATTCAAAGCCATTCCGATGCAAGAATATTTAAAGAAAGAAAATATAAATATACATTACACTTCAAATAGCAATCACACGTCAAACGCAGATATTGAGCGGCTCCATAATACGTTGAACGAACATTTAAGACTATTACGACATGACGAACAGTCTAAGAACGAAACGACAGAAGAAAAAATCTCACGCATTATAGGATTCTACAACAATACTATTCATAGTACCACAAAAATAAAACCAATAGATTTTGTAAACGGCAAGGTAAATGAAGAAAAATATCCCGAAATATATGAGTTGATATTAAGAAAGAAACAGAATTACATAAATAAACTAAATAAAAATAGGACCGATATAGAAATACAAGAAGGTACTAACTATATAAGAGAAATAAGAGGGGGGTAAAATCATAGAAAGTATAGAAAGATAAACTAAAGAAAATAGACGAGGACCACATAGAAAAAACAACGACAGGACATAAATATTACAAAGCACACATAAGACCACAAAAAAAAATACCAAGACAAAAACAATCCCAAAATCAAAGCAAAAAATAGATAATTATATATTTTCTTTTAGATGACTAATTGGATCATAATAATGGTTACACTTATTACGACTGCCAAAGCCCAAACTTTCGACATACAAGACCTATCGAACAATAATGGCTACATACCAATCAAAACAGGGAAAACAAAAATAGTTGAAGACTACATTAAAATAATACATATGTATAATAAACATAACAGAATACGAACGGACAGTAGAAATAATCAAAACTAACATCGACATTTTAAAGACATCAAGTAACGAATCAAAAAAATTACTTGATACAGTTAATAAAAACTTTGTGTTATTAAAGGCTAAAATAGAAAATATTAATCCACATTTCCGGAAGAAACGAGCACTCGTAAACATTTTGGGTAAAGGTTTAAAAATGATTGCAGGGACGATGGACAGCGATGATGAAGAACAAATAAGTAAAACTCTCCAATTGCTGCAAACAAAGGATGAAAATTTAGTAAACAAAATGAACAACAACATTCATAAGCAATGTTATGAAATTCCAAATCCAAAATATAACTGATCACATAAATTATCAACAAAATGCTATCGGAGATTACCTTACTAAATTCAAGAATATTATAGGAAACAAAATTTCAACCATAGAAGACGAAATAACATTCATAGAGCACATATACCAGATAAACAATGATATTTCACTCTTACGCCAACATATAGACGACATCGGACAAATAATTTTCGCCGGTAAACTAGGAATAATTCCTACAGATATTCCAACGCAAACCGGACTTAACTTTATCACAGACTTTGACAGTTACACCAACATAAAAGTAGCCATAGCAACACACGAGAGTAACGTTATAATAATCCTTTCTATTCCACAATTATCAAAAGATCCTCTTTCTATGGTAAGATTCATACCAATCCCCGACAAATTTAACAAATCCATAAAACTTAATCATTCTGAGGTCCTCATAGATTCAGGAAACAATATTTACAATACCTATATTAAAGATAACTTAAAAAGAAATCTAATAAAAATAAATGATAACTGTTTAAATAACATAATAAAATTTGAAGAAGCCAACTGCAAAATGAAAATATTAAATAAACAAGAAGTAGTCGAAGTTATTCAAGGCATCTTAATTTTTAAGCATTTTAACGATAAAATAACCCATAATTGTAACAAAGCCAATTTAAAAATTACTGGAACTTGTTTACTCAAATTTGAAAATTGTGAAATTAAACTACTGAATAAAACTTTCACTAATGTTAAAATAAAATTACACGACAAATTTGTCTTACCAAATCTTATAACAAAAATTAAAGAAAACAGTAATACAACTCTTGCAGACATTAAAATTGAATCATTATATTTAAAACAAATACAATACGAAGAAACACTGAAACAAGTACTGTATAGAGATAAAAATTCAAAAATAATTGGTTTTAGCATAGATATTTCAATTATAATTTCAATATGTATCTGAATTGTCTTTTTATATCTGTTCAAGAACAGAAAAACATATACTCTGAATGTACAATTAAAAAACGAAACTACTATAAACAACCCGGCAAAAATAATATAATTTCGTCGGAGCCTCAAACTAACGGTGGGGGTGTTATAGTGTCTCCCACTATTCCCTTAACGTTATTTTGATCATACACACATACACACGCTATTTTAACTCATTAAGAATATTACCAATTGTTTTTATTTTATTTCTATATACTAATTCCCAAGAATTTTAATATATATATACATATATATATATATATATATATATATATATATATATATATATATATATATATATATATATATATATATATATATATATATATATATATATATATATATATATATATATATATATATATATATATATATATATATATATATATATATATATATATATATATATATATATATATATATATATATATATATATATATATATATTTATAACTTTGTTAACTGTATTTTCTCAAAGAATTTTAGAATATATTTATAAATTGTATTTTGCAAAGAATTGTTGTTCAAGTGCATTTCCGCTAACGAAAATGCAACGGTTAACAAAAATGTATCAATAATTCCAAATAATTTTAATAACCTTATTGTTTATATTTATTAATTTGTTCAAGTGCATTTCCGCTAACGAAAATGCAACGGTTAACAAAAATGTATCAATAATTCCAAATAATTTTAATAACTTTATTGTTTATATTTATTAATTTGTCCAAGTGCATTAATTCCAAAGAATTTTAATAACTTTATTTTCAAGTGCATTTCCGCTAACGAAAAATGCACCAGACAAATTTCGTAAGAATTATTGCACAAACATTTATTTTTATTAACAAAATATTAGTATATAAGAAGTTGGAAAATAAAGAATAAAGAGTAGTTTTAATTTTGAAACCAAAAAGAACATTGTGTTTTTTTTCGTATCTAATTATAGATACGTTGTTTCTATAAGTCTCTCATGAAAAAAAAACAACAAAGGCAACTTAAAGAGTTTATGTTTCAATTGCAATTGTTCTTATAAGAAGCGGGATATTTTGTTTTCTTTGCATTGAATGTGGCAATTGTGGAGAAACCTTCAACCAGAGTGCAAGCAAAAAAATTATATAAGCAGAAAATTAACCCTGGAAAGATAAGCTACGCCTATAAGACGTATGACTTTTTGAATTTCTTCTCTGTCTCTGTTGTTTGTTATGAGAGATATTTGTTTTGCTCAGTATTCTTAGTTGGCCCCTGTAGCTTACTAGTGGTGTTTGTTTTCGTTTGGTAAGTTGATCTGTTTGTGAGAAATTACAAAACCATACGTCTCGGAGACGTAGATTTATCTTTTGTGTAACAATTAAGTTTTTTATTCGCTATTTAAGCTTCTAACATTTATACCAGTAAAAAATTATAAATAGCTTGTTTTCTATGTTTCCCAGCTATCTATATGTCGACATTTCATAGGAACTACCCTAATCATCAGTAGACTTTGGAATATCTTTCAAAAATTTCCAAAGTCTACTGATGATTAGGGTAGTTCCTATGAAATGTCGACATATAGATAGCTGGGAAACATAGAAAACAAGCTATTTATAATCTTTTGTGTAACTTTTTGAGTTATTGTCTTATTATTTTACTTAAAACTTTTAGGTCATTTGACGTTTTTTTTTAGTTGTGGTATGATAATGACATGTAAGCGTGGTTTGGATAATGCAGAAATTGCTGCTCTATTGCAGAGTGATTTTGATGAATCAAATTCATCCGAAATGGCAAGTGAATTAGAAAATGAAGTACTAGAGTATGATGTTCAAAGCGGTTTAGAAGACGAGGTCAATGACAATTTTCAACCCATTCAAGCTACTACGTCTTTTGATCAATTAGTAAATACTGAGGCCAGTGGGTCTATCGAAGCTGCTACAACTTGTGAACGTATAATACACTTCCCTCAACCTACTTTGAGAAGTAAAAATAGCCAATGCTGGAGTACCTCGAAAGGTCGAAATGCTGGTAGAACATCGGTAATAAATATAGTTCAAACGGCGAGAGGACCAGCTCAACATGTAAGATACTGTCTGATCCAGTTTCATGTTTTGATATGTTTTTTACTCAAGAATTAATTTCGGAGATTGTTCAGTGGACTAATGTTGAAATCTCTATCAACCGCCGAAATGACCAAAATACTACAACATTTAGAGATACAAACTTTCATGAAATTCGTGCACTAATTGGAATTCTTACTTTAACTGCGGCTCTGAAGGATAATCATTTATCTACTGATGAACTTTTTAATATTTCGTACTGTGGAACGCGATATATGGCAACCATGAGCCGCGAAAGATTTGACTTTCTGATTCGACATATAAGAATGGACGACAAAGCCCTGAGGCCTGCACTTCGGCCCAATGATGCATTTATTCCTATCAGAAAGATATGGAACCTTCTAATAAAACAATGTCAGGCAAATTACTTTCCTGGCTCACATACAACTGTTGATGAACAATTGTTAAGATTTCGGGGTCGTTGTCCATTTAAAATTTATATTCCTAGTAAGCCCGAAAAATACGGGATCAAGATACCAATGATGTGCGATAGTACAACGAAATATATGATGAATGCTATTCCATATCTCGGTAAAAGCACGACCACATCTGGAGTCCCATTAAGAGAATATTATGTCAAAGAGCTCTCGCGTCCAATTCACGGAACTTCTCGAAACATTACCTGTGATAACTGGTTTACATCTGTTCCCTTAGCAAAGAGTTTGCTTAAACAGCATACAATTTGACTCTTGTCGGGACAATAAGATCGAACAAACGGGAAATACCAGAGGAGATAAAAAATTCGAGAGAACGGCGAGTTGGAACTTCCGTGTTTTGTTATGATGGACCCTTAGCATTGTTATCCTATAAACCGAAGCCATCCAAAACGGTTTATTTGTTATCCTCCTGCAATGAAGAAGGTATCATTGATGAAAAAACAGGAAAACCAGACATGATATTATATTACAACCAAACAAAAGGTGGTGTCGATACATTCGACCAAATGTGCTCGCAGATGTCATGTTCTAGGAAAACATGCAGATGGCCAATGGCAGTATTTTATGGAATGTTGAATATAACATTTATAAACTACTACGTGATTTATTCTCATAACATGGTTTCTGCTAATCAAAAGCCTTTGAGTCGAAGAGAGTACATGAAAAAACTTTAATTGTCCCTAACAACTCCTTGGATGCAAACGAGGCTCGAAGCTCCGACTTTATCAAAATCATTGCGTGACAACAATCAAAATTTAGTTGCCAGTGAAGCCGAAAGAGAAGAATGTCAAAATTGTCATGTTACAAATGTCAAACACCTGTGTGTGGAGAGCACAAAAATCTAGTCTGCAACACTTGCATATAATGATATAATAATACGATTTTTTTAATTTATAAAACTTGTATTATACGCTAACAACTAAATGAATTTAAAAAATATATACCTTTTACTTAATTTATAATTATTTTTGAGCCTTTTGAAATAGGCATTTTATTTTGTGTTAATTTATGATCACTATTGAATTGGCTGTTATTTTGTTTTTATTTTATATTTACTTATTCGATTTTTATGTTATTAAAGAGGAAACATAATAAAAAAATAAATTCAGCAAGAAAAATATCAATTTATATTTCTATAAAGTCCTTAAAAGGATGTGAAAAATCATACGTCTCTCAGACGTATTGTTATCTTTAACGTACAAAAAAAAAAACGTTATGTTTCTAGGGTTAATAAAAAAAAGGGTATAAAAAGAAAGGTGCAAAATACAAGAAAGGCAGACCTACAGACACATGCTGTGTGTTTTGGGACGAGTAAGCACCCGTCTACGTCAACTGGACACAATTGTCCATAAAGGAGTTCCATCCTGGGAATCATAGAAAATACTAGAGTGGAAACGGGAAGGCAGGTGGTGCAGGAAGTACTATTCATTTGGAAGCCACGTGCTAAAAAAATTCACTAGGCCTGTAGGCGTCTTTTTATGGTAACTGGCAACGCGTAGTTCTAAATTTTGGTGTTCTCGTCTGTCATACATAGTGCAATTAATAAGTATGTACCATAGTTTTTTTACGACAATAGAAAAATTTAATTGGTTAAGCTCCGTACACACGGTTGTCAGATCTTACAATATTGCCAGTAAAATTGTCTGAAAATGTATTATAATCGTGTGAACTGCCAATTTTTAACTTACAACGGTGTCAGAAAAACTATTGTCAATCAATTGTAACACGACAATGTTGTTAGGCATCTGACAATCATGAGAACACTCTTCGTCGGCATTGCCAGATAATTGGCTGGTATTGTAAGCTCAGTTTTAATTGTCAGATGTATAAAATTAATGCACCTGACAATGGCATCATTGTCAGAAAAAAGTTTGATGGGCAACACTGTCAAACAGATAGTTGTTGCTATACATAAGTGGCAATACCTTACAACATGTCCGGCAATTTTTTTCATCTAACAATCTGACAAATGTGTGAACTGACAATTTTTATTGTCAGATGAATTATTTGTCAGACCATAGTCTGATAATGAAATTGTAAGATTTTCTTCCGATCGTCTGAACACACAATTTACTTCTGCGGAACAATTTTTCATTGTCACTACATTGTCAGCATGTTGTCGGATCTTACAATATTGTAACATCTGACAACCGTGTGTACATAGCTTTAGCATTGTGTCATGAAACGAAATTTCTTTTTACAAGTGTGATATACGCTGACATTACACAGGAAAGTACTTTTATGAAATTTCTGTATACGTATTATAAATAAAAATTTCAATAGTATAGACAACTTTCTTGAAAATTTCTTGTTCGTCTACACAGGAAAGTGAAAGTTCAATTTAAAAATGTCGTCAAAGCAAAAATAACGCTACTTGTAGAGCTAAAAAAACAATAAATTGCAATGCAAAATGAAGCAAAAGAAATAAAAAAGAAGAAGAAAAGTGTGAATAGGCATTGGATGAAGCCCCTATTAATTAAAAGATGTGAGTTAGATGTTGAAGTTTCAGAAACTAAACAATAAAATCATTTTCAATAAAACAAGTGCGGTGGCAGTGCATTGTTATTGTTGTTATTGTGCGTGAAGATTACCTACCCAGTGGGAAAAAAACAATACATTAAAGTTTTGTTTTTTGAGTGGACGTGTTAGTTTTTGATCGGAAAGTAATAAAAAAACCGTAATAGGTAAAAAGAGTGATCCTATATAAAAGAAATATTTTGTGACATTTTTTTTTTTTTAATTAATTTTTTTTTTTTTTGTTAATAAAAAAAACTGCATGAGTGTACCTAGCAGATGCAATTCTGAGAAAGAGCTTAGCTCAACTAGTAGAAGCATTTGGATTTCTGTAGAGGAATCTTTACAAAAATCGTTAGAAAATCTTTTTTCTACAAGAGAAAGAAACCGCACGCGTTCGTGTTCGTCAAATATATTTGCAACATCTGAAGAAAAAACATCTAGTTCAACTAGCGCCAACAAGCCGAAAACCCAAGTAGGCATGAATAAATACATCACCGTTGTGAAACGGCAACGAAGCCCCAAATCTGCCCAATTATCATCAAAGTCTAAAATATCTAAAGATGAGAACCCCGGTAAGCCTTCTGATAATAATATATTTGCTATTCTTCAAACGGATGAGCCAACAACTGCAAAAAAATCGTTTAAACCTCAATCAATTTATTTGAGAGACCCTACATCTAAGGAGCTGGTAAGCAAACTTATTACGGTAATAGGTGAAAATACCTTGAGCGTAACATCTGTGCAGCATGGAAATATTAAAGAAACTAAAATTCAGGTATTTAAAAACAGTGGGTTTTCCACGAGCTAAGTATGGTCAGTCCAAAAACGAATAAAGTAAAATAAAATAACTATTTCATTTTATTTTGTCACCCAACATTTCGCTAGTTTTTTACAAGCTTTTTCAGGAGTATATGTTTATTTTGGATCTATCAAACAATAAATTATTTATCATATATAGTGGAATATTTGTTACAAGTTTAACTTACAATTTTTGTTGGTTAACTTAATAAAAACTGGACTTGCACATCTAATTACATGAAACAAAATATATAAAAACAACACAAATATTATTTGCCAAACTTAACCCTAATATCACAGAACTTTTAATAGTCTATTGCTGCAGAATATTGTAGTTTCGTATTGTCATTGTCTTCTTTTGTGTTCATTTTAGTTTGCATTTTCTGTTGTATTCGCAGGCTTTCCAGTGTGTATCTTATGTTTTCTTTTTTCTCCCTGTCCAATATTTTGATGTTTTCAAAATCCAATACACGTTTGCATACTATTGCGTGTTGTGATAGTGTCGTTGTCTTTTTCTCTTGATTCATATTTGATATATTCTCATTTACTCTTGTCCCCAAGGTTCTTTTTGTTGTTCCGATGTATACTAAATTGCATTGCTCTTTTTCATTGCCTTCAGTTAAGGCCGTGCCACATAAAACTTTTGCGTCGCTTTGCGTTGCAAATTCGCTTTGACATGTAAGATAATATATATATATATATATATATATATATATATATATATATATATATATATATATATATATATATATATATATATATATATATATATATATATATATATATATATATATATATATATATATATATATATATATATATATATATATATATATATATATATATATATATATATATATATATATATATATATATATATATATGGCAGCACTGTTACTGTCTTGGTATCTATTTAGTACTAAATACTCGATGTTAGTTAACAGCACTATTTTAAACAACCACCATTTTAAGTATTCTAGAATTTTCTCTCGCGCTTTCAAGACGTCTTTTAATTGCACCTAAATTTTAATAACTTTTAAACTTTGTTCTTTTCAAAATTCAATTTTCATTTTTGTTCTCAAATAAAATTAAACAAAAGTTTAATCATAATCGTGTTTTATTGGGTAACACATAAAACCCAAACTGGTGACCCCGACGTACAAAGTTAAGTTATTCTTCACGAATTGGATTTTTGGCCCAGGCCATCCGCCATTTTGTTCGGCTAACAACAGGCATCACTTGGCGCCATATTTTTTTTGCAAACTGCGCAACAACCTTTTTTCATTTTTGGCAGTTTTTTAAACATTTTTTGAGGTAAAAAAAATGGACGACAGCGGCACATCAACAGCAGGCGGCGTAGATAATGGTATTCTCACACCAGCAACCGGCAATGTTTCCGTAGTGTATGCCAGGTTGCCTGTACCGCAAATGACCAACACTAACATTGAAGCATGGTTCACCACGATAGATTTCTGGTTCACAGCATCGGGCATCGTGGCAGACAAGCAAAAAACAGCCACTGTGCTCGCAGCGCTGGATCCAAATGTTATCTCTCAACTAGCAGAGATGATAGCAACATTACCACAGGCTGACAGGTATGAGTACGTCAAACAAAAAATTATCAACCATTTTGCCGATAGCGAACGGCGTCGCCTGAATCGCCTTTTGTCCGATCTTCCCCTCGGGGACAAAAAACCATCCGAGTTATATTTCGAAATGAAGCGTGTTGCTGGCAATACACTCGGGGATGCGGCCTTGAAAGGTTTGTGGACCAAGAGGTTGCCAGAATTCGCTCAACCCGTCGTAGCAGCTTCGTCTGGTACGCCGGCCGAGTTCACGAAGATTGCTGATTCGATTATCGATGCAGTTGAGCTTAATCGGGTAAGTCAGGTGCAAGCGAAGCCATCAGGCGAACTTAATGAGTTGCGAGCAGCCGTCATTGAATTGGAGAAAAAGTTTGAAAAATTGTCAACACGATCACGATCTCATTCCCGACGAAGAATGACCCCACGCAATCGTTCACAGTCTCGCTCTGCTTACTCTAGCAACACAACGGGTGATGAATGCTGGTATCATAAAAAGTATGGCCGCAGTGCAAGGAAATGTCGCAGCCCATGTCATCATAGGAAGCGCCAAGCCCATGCTCCTAGGACTTCATCAGCTACTCAGTGACTTAACAGGCAGGTGAGGGATTCCTGCGAAGATTCCTTCCCCAGACGCCAAATTTTTCGCCTACAGGTTAGAGATAAGTATACAAATAGTTTATTTTTGATTGACAGTGGCGCTGACGTTTCTGTCTCACCACTAACTTCAAAAACCTTTGACGTCCGCCCAACGTCAATCGTATTGTACGCCGCAAACGGTTCGCCAATTAAAGTAATAGGAGAAAAGCGAATAAAACTCAACCTCGGTCTTCGCCGTGATTTTCAATGGTCATTTGTGATAGCAGACGTAACGTCACCAATCATTGGCTCTGATTTCATTAAATTTTACGATTTACTCATCGATTTACGACGAAATCGACTTGTTGACAACGCCACTGGTTTCACATCCCAGCTAACATCTTCAACACTCCCTGAGACAGCTGCCATCAGATCATTCGATTCAACGACCCCATTCGCAGACATTTTGGAAAAGTATGCCGACATCACACGACTTTTACCGTATGGTTCAAAAACGAAATCAACAATCGCACATCGTATCGAGACTACAGGTCAGCCAGTTTTTTGTCGCCCTAGACGCCTCACATCCGAAAAACTGGTCGCTGCGAAGAAAGAATTCGACTTTCTTATGAAAGCTGGTATATGCCAGCCATCCAGCAGCAACTGGTCCAGCCCGATGCACTTAGTTAGGAAAAATGACGGTACTTGGAGACCATGCGGGGATTATCGTGCCTTGAACGCTCAGACGTTGCCGGATCGTTACCCCTTGCCATATTTAACTGATTTTACAGCGAATTGGTGGGGTAAGAAAATATTTTCAAAAATTGACCTGCAAAAAGCTTTTCATCAGGTACCAATTCACCCCGATGATGTCCCGAAAACGGCAATCAGTACTCCATTCGGCCTGTACGAGTTTAAATTTATGACGTTTGGCCTATGTAACGCCGCCCAGACGTTTCAAAGGCTTATTAACGAAGTTTTACGAGGCCTAGATTTTGTGTTCCCATATATCGACGATATTTGTGTCGCATCGTCTACGACTGATCAGCATCGGCAACACTTGACAAAAGTATTTCGTCGCCTACGGGAGAATCATCTTGCCATCAACCTCGACAAATGCGAATTTGGAAAAAGCGAAATTAAATTTCTTGGTCATCTAGTCAACGCTGATGGTATTCGCCCTTTACCTGAGAAAGTGGCCGCTATTAGGAATTTTCCTAAACCAAAAGTAGCCCAAGAGCTTAAAAGGTTTATCGCCATGATAAACTTTTATAGAAAGTTTTTGCCTCATGCAATCGCGTATCAAACACAGTTACAGCAACTAATCGTCGGCAATAAAAAGAATGACAACACGCCACTCATTTGGTCACAGTCAACAGAAGCAGCGTTCGAACGATGTAAAAACGAACTAGCAAACGCAACGCTTTTAGCACATCCAGCCCCTGAAGCCGATTTAGTAATATACGTAGATGCGTCCGACACTGCTGTAGGGGCAGCGTTACATCAAAAAATCAACGGCGATATGCAGCCTCTTGGATTTTACTCCAAAAAGCTGACCAGTACGCAACGAAAATATTCAACATACGATCGTGAGCTAACAGCCATGTATCAAGCTGTTTGTCATTTTCGGTACATGATCGAAGGCCGATCTTGTCATATCGTCACCGACCATCGTCCGCTTATTTTTGCTTTCCAACAAAAGCTTGAAAAGGCTTCGCCACGTAGAATACGGCAACTCGATTTTATCAGCCAGTTCACCACAGATATTCGCCATACGCCTGGTCTGGACAACGCGACAGCCGATGCACTTTCACGAATCGAATCGATCAACACTATGGTAGACTACACCCGCATAGCAGCTGCACAACAAAGTGATGAAGAGCTCCAACAATTATTTCAGAATTCAGGTATGAGTACAAATTCATTGAAATTAAAATATTTTACAATCCCAGATTGCAACGAACAACTGGTTTGCGATACAACGACGACACGAGTTCGTCCCTACATACCGAAAGATTTTCGCAAACAAATCCTTTCGGCAATACATAACTTGTCGCATTCAGGCATTCGAGCTACGACAAAGCTGCTCACCAGCAGATTTTGCTGGCCTGGAATACGGAAAGATGCCTCCATTTTCGTCCGAAATTGTTTGCAGTGCCAAAGGTCCAAAGTTCAAAGACATACCCGATCTCCGCCCGTCAAATACGATCCTCCAAAAGAACGTTTCGAGCATATAAACATCGACGTCGTTGGTCCGTTTCCATTATGTGAAGGACAGCGATACTGCCTTACAATCATAGACCGTTTTACGCGGTGGCCCGAAGCCATTCCTATCCCCGACATGTCAGCCGATACCATCGTCAAAGCATTGCTGGCTCAGTGGATTGCGAGGTTTGGCGTCCCGTTACGAATATCATCAGATCGTGGCCGTCAATTTGAATCGTCAGTCTTTGCAGAACTAGTCAGTACAATTGGCGCAACGCATTTACGTACCACACCATACCATCCACAATCGAATGGTATCGTGGAAAGATGGCACCGCACGTTTAAAACCGCAATCTTGTGTCAGAATCCAGCAAAATGGGTACAACATTTACCAACAATATTACTTGGATTACGAGTTGCTTTTAAACCCGACATTAATGCCTCGGCAGCGGAATTAGTTTACGGTTCAACTCTGGCAGTGCCAGGAGAATTTTTCCTTCAATCAAAAACGAACAACACTAGCGATTTTGTCACCGAATTTCAAACAGCAATGCAAAAGCTCAGGCCAACTGATACAGCACATCATTCTTCACCCCAGACGTTCATCTCGAAGAACCTTCATTCGTCTTCACACGTATTCGTCCGTAACGACTCAATAAGGCCTTCATTAACACATCCGTATAATGGTCCATTTACGGTGATAAAAAGATTCAACAAATTTTTTACAATTTTGATACGAGGTCGTCAATGTAACATAAGTATTGATCGTTTAAAACCAGCCTTTGTGTCAAGCTCTGATCTCGATGAGTCACCCGTTATGGCTTCCCAATACAATACACCTGCTAGTTCAACAAACGTACAAACTACTCCTAATGTTAACGCAACTTCACCCGATACCATAGTCAATCAACAAGTTCCTACGAAGATCGATCTCAATACTAGTTTTGGGTAACATTGGGTAACACATAAAACCCAAATATATATATATATATATATATATATATATATATATATATATATATATATATATATATATATATATATATATATATATATATATATATATATATATATATATATATATATATATATATATATATATATATATATATATATATTATATGAAACAAGTCACATAGAGCACTTTTAACGCAACGCGAAGCGAAAAGTTCGGCAACTCACATCTTTTTACGCGTTGAAGTTTATTCTAATAGCTTTATGCACTAAGAAAACAATTAGAACCAATTTCAGTAGTTCGTATAATAATATTTATAGCTTTTTTCTTATGATTATCATCTAAAATCTAATCTAAATCTAAAAATTAACGAAAATTTGCTTAGATAAATAAACAAATCGTGAGCGTTGCCAAAGTTTTTATTGTGACATACACCTTTTGCTTGGCGCTTTTCTGTTAAAGTTTTAAACTTCACGCAAAGCAACAAAGTTTTATCTGACACGGCCTTTATATATACGGCCTTGGTATATACGGCAAGCTGTAGAACATCAATTCTTTTTGTGCTATGTTTTGGGTTTCGTTATTATTAGTTAATATTTTATCAATCAGGTTGTTTGTTATATGGGTGGGATCACACTGCAAATTACAGGGGCTGTCCTGTCTACACTCATTTTAAACAATCAATGACAAATAAGTCATTAATTACTTTCAAGCAACCCCAGCAGTCAAACATTATTTCTGCAAACAATTTTCCCCAGATAGGCCAGTCAACCAACCAAATAATTATACAAAACCCCAAACAAGTTTCGTATGCTAATGTCAAAACCGACATACAAAACTTGAAACTTTTAAAAATCTTGAGGCAACTCTTCAGACTCTTGTTCAATCCATAAACACATTTACGGTTTCTATGACTAACATGATGCAGGAAATGCTGAAAATGCAATCCACTATTTTGCAGGCAATTTTAAAAAAAAGAATTGGTTAAAAATATGTTTCTGGAACGCAAACGGCATCCGCCAACACAAAAATGAACTTGAGCATTTCCTTATGGAAAAGCAAATCAGCATTAGATTGCTGAAACTCATTTCACAAGCAACAGTTATTTCAAAATTAATGGTTTCACACTATATGATACTAAACATTCCCGTGGCAGATCTTGCTCACCAATTTTGATAAAAACTAGAATTAAGCACTATTTGCTAAACGAGACATGTGAGGAGTATCTTCAAGCAGCAAACATATGTATTGAACGTTTTCATCATAAAATTATTATTTCCTCGATTTATTTATTCCCCACCCTGGTTTTCAGTAACAGAAAATCAATATTTTTTTTTTGTCATTCATTTATTTATTGAATCTTCAAAATATGAACTAACAATAAGTATTCAAATCTTAATACTAAATATAAAAGTTATTTAAGTCCAGCCACTGCTAGACAAAAGAGTTTCATTTCGCGCGAATAATATCGGTAGAATCACCTATTTAACGTTCTGATGGTGATCCCTCCTTCTCAACCGAGAGCGGCCGCCAAAATTAAGTATGTTGCGTGCAAGGGGATTTGGGTGAAATTCCAGTTTACTGATATACCTTGTGGCATACTTAGAGAACTCGTCAGTTACCAGCGGAACACACAGATCTTTGTGAATTCGTGAGTTTCTTACGTACCATGGAGCTGCAGTAATCGTACGTAGAATTTGGTTTTGTCGTCTTTGAATTTTTTCAATGTTAGATGTTGAGGCGGTTCCCCATAATTGAACTCCGTAGCACCATATAGGCTTTAAAATTGCGTTATATAACAAAAGTTTGCAGTCCAACTTCAATGTCGAATTTCTGCCCATAAGCCAATTTAGTTGCGCTGCTTTTAATTTCAACTGAGTGACTTTCGCACCAATGTGAGGCACCAAGGTATTTAACTTCATTATGCTGCGGAATAGGTGTATTGTTAATTTGGATAGCCGAACATGTTTGCTTACGCAGTGTGAATGTAACGTGAGTACATTTTTGTTCATTAACTTTTATTTTCCAAAGTTTCAACCATTTCTCTAATATTGAAATATACTGCTGCAAATTTCGTGAAGCTTCTTGATGGTTTACATGAACGCTAAAAAAAGCGGTGTCATCTGCAAAAGTTCAAGTATGGATTCCGGATTTCGTTGGCATGTCAGATGCGTAAATCAAATATAGAGTGGGTCCTAGAATGCTACCTTGGGGAACTCCTGCTCCGATTGACTGTGAGAGACTTGTAAAGTCACCTTCTTTGATAACAAATTTCCGGTCGTATAAGTAGCTTTCCAGAAGCTTGTGAGTATTTGCAGGCAAGTTCAACTTTATTTTGTGCATCAGAACGTCGTGCCACACTTTATCAAGAGCTTGGGAAATGTCGATGAATAGAGCTGAACAGTATTTTTTGTCTTCAAAAGTCTGTCTTATGACATTGACTAGCCTATGTGTTTGTTCTATGGTGTTATGTTTAACCCGAAAGCCAAATTGATGATCAGGGATACATCCCACATCATTAAGTATTGGAGACAACTTCGCCATTAGCAATTTTTCGAACAGTTTTGAAATTGTTGGTAGTAGACTTATTGGTCTATATGACTCTACTTTAGTCGGATCCTTCCCTGGCTTGGGTATCATAGCAATCATAGACACCTTCCACTCTGCAGGATAATACTCAAGGCGTAAAATAGCGTTAAAAATAAAAAGTAAAACTCTTCTAGCTACACGAGGTAACTGTTCAAGCATTTTACCAGTAATTTGATCTATAGCTGGAGCTTTCCTGGGGTTTATGTTATTGATAACGTTTTCGACATCTTGAAAGTTAAGTCTTAAAGACACAGGCTGTCTAACAGCATACGGCGGAAATTCTGCTGCAGCATCCGCTGAATCATTTGTCGTAAATACATTTCTCAAATGATTAACATACACCATCCCCTTTTCGGAATCACTTCGTGCCCAGTCGCCAGTTGAAGTTTGCAAAGGTGGCTTACCTATTACAGGTGTTTTCAGACCTTTTGTCGCTTTCCACAGAGAATAGTCAGATTGCGGAGTACCATCCAGGCTTTCCAAATATGTTTTAAGGGAAGCTATTCTAAGGACTTGAAGCAGATTTCTTAGTCGAGTTACGCATTCCCGTAGCCTAGTTTTAAGCTGGGGAGACCTGCGAGTTTGCCACTCTCTTCTAGCTCTTCTTTTTTCTGACAGAAGTTGCTCAATTTCAGCCGAATAAGTTCTATTGTTCTCATTTCTGGATCTTATATGACTAGTGGTAGCATGCTGTACGGCCAGTTTGAGGTTTTCAGAAAAATCGTTAATTGACGCATCAATATCCTCAGATGTTCTCAAGGCGATATTTTCACTACAATGTGTACTCAAAAATTTTCAGGAACCGTGAAAAGATCCCTCAACCCATGTTTAGGGTTGAACTAGAACCCAGGGATGTTGTCCTGAAAAAGGTGAAATCCATCCAATTTATAACTTTAAATTTCTTTTGCATCGTAAGGTTACCATTGAGGAGCCACATAAGCGTTCAGGACCCGTTCAGTGCCTAAACTGCCAAGAATTTGGCCACACAAATGTTTACTGTAAGTTGCCCGCTGTTTGTGTTGTATGTTGCGAACTTCACGGCACAACTCAGTGCAACAAGCCAAAGGCCGACGCAAGTGTTAAGAAATGCTGTAACTATGGAGGTAACCACACTGCAAATTATAGAGGTTTCCCTGTCCATACTCACTTTAAGCGGTCAATGACAAATAAGTCATCGGGTTATCTAGCAACCCAGCAGCCAAATGTCATTAGTAAAAACAATTTTCCCCAGGTAGGCCATTTAACCAACTACACAAACACGCAGAACTCCAAACAATTTGCATATGCTAATGTGGTTAAATCCGACCAAAACTTGAACCAGGAACCCAAGCCCCAAAATTTCGATCAAAATTTTAGTAACCTAGAGGCAACTCTGCAGATTCTTGTTCAATCCATTAACACTTTTACCGTCTCTATGACAAACATGATGCAGGAAATGCTAAAAATGCAATCCACTATTTTACAGGCAATTTTAAAAAATTGAATTGGTTAAAAATATGTTTTTGGAACGCAAACGGCATTCGCCAACATAAAAATGAACTTGAGCACTTCCTTATGGAAAAGCAGATCGATATAATGATGATTGCTGAAACCTATTTGACAATCAACAGTTATTTCAAAATTAATGGCTACACACTATATGACACAAAAGATCCCCGTGGAAGATCTTGCGGCGGTTCGGCAATTTTGATAAAGACTAGAATTAAGCATTATCTAATGAACGGGACACGGAGGAATATCTCCAAGCTACAAATATATGCCTTGATTATTTTCATGAAAAAATTGCTATATCCTCGATTTGCTCACCACCACGATTTTCAATAACAGAAAGCCAATATTCAAATTTTTTCAAATCACTTGGTCCTAGATTTTTAGCGGCTGGCGACTATAACGCTAAACACACTTTTTGGGGATCACGTTTAATTACCTCGAAAGGGCGTGTGCCTTTTGATACCGTTTTCAAAATGGGCTTAAATGTGGTTTCAAGCGGACACCCCACTTATTGGCCGTCAGACCGACGAAAGATCCCTGATGTTATAGATTTTGGAGTTGCGAAAAATTTTCCTTTAGAGTGGATGGAAGTGGAGCCTTCATTAGATTTGTCATCAGATCACTCACCCACTATAATCTCTGTTTCGTTCCCCCAAGAGATTGGCTCTCCGTTGACCGTCAATAGAGTTAATTGGCTAAAATACAAAAAATTTCTGAGTACACATTGTACTCAAAATATCGCCTTGAGAACGCCTGAGGATATTGATGTGTCAATTAACGATTTTTCCTGGAGATTTCCTGGGGTTTATTTTATTTATGACGTTTTCGACATCTTGAAAGCTAAGTCTCAAAGGCACAGGCGGCCTAACAGCATATGGCGGAAGTTAGCTGCATCGTGCGCTGTATCATTTGTAATAAAAACATTTTTCAAATGATTAACATACACGATCGCCTTTTCAGAATCGGTTCTTGCCCAATCGCCAGTTGAAGTACGCAATAGTAGCTTAGAATAGTCAGATTGCGGAGTTCCATCCAGGCTTTCCAAATATGTTTTAAGGGAAGATATTCTCTGGATTTCAAGCAGATTTGTTAGTCGAGTTACGCATTCCCGTAGCCTAGTTTTAAGCTGGGGAGACCTACGAGTTTACCACTCTCTTCTTACTCTTCTTTTTTCTGACAAAAGTAGCTCAATTTCAGACGAATAAATTCTATTATTCTCATTTCTGAAACTTGTATGGGTAGTGGTAGCATGTTGTACGGGCACTTTAAGGTTTTCAGAAAAATCTTTAATTGATATATCAACTTCCTCAGGGGTTCTCAGAGCAATATTTTCTGTACAGTGAGTACTCAAATATTTCTTATATTTTAGCCAATTAACTCTAGTGATGGCGAACGCCAAGTGGCTAAGCGGGGAGCTAACCTCCTGGGGGAAGGAAACGGATATTATAGTGGGTGGTGGTCCGATGACAAATCTAATGAAGGCTCTAC
The DNA here is from genome assembly GCA_914767995.1 of Thecocarcelia acutangulata. Lineage (NCBI taxonomy): Eukaryota > Metazoa > Arthropoda > Insecta > Diptera > Tachinidae > Thecocarcelia > Thecocarcelia acutangulata. The sequence goes on along the minus strand of OU612095.1, from coordinate 50,083,765 downwards.
TTGCATCCATTCTAAAGGAAAATTTTTTGCAACTCCAAAATCTATAACATCTGGAATCTTTCGTCGGTCTGATGGCCAATAAGTGGGATGTCCACTTGAAATCACATCTAAGCCCAGTTTGGAAACTGTCAAAAAGCACACGGCCTTTTGGGGAAATTAAACGTAATCCGCAAAAAATGTGCTTAGCGTTATAGTCACCAGCCGGTAAAAATCGAGACCCAAGTGATATGAAAATATGTGAATACGGATCTGTTACTGAAAATCGGGGCGGGGAGTAAATTGATTATATAATTATTTTTCCATGAAAATGTTCAATGCATATATGTCTCTCATGCAGAAAATAGTGCTTAATTCTATTTTTGATTAGAGTTGCTGAGCCTTCACAAGACCTTCCACGGGGATCTTTAGTGTCATACAGTGTGTAGCCATTAATTCTGAAATAACAGTTGGTTGTTAAATGAGTTTTAGCAATCATCATTATATCGATTCATTTTTGTGTTGGCGGATGCCGTTTGCGTTCCAGAAACATATTTTTAACCAGCTCATTTGTTTAAAATTGCCTGCAAAATAGTGGATTGCATTTTCAGCATCATGTTTGTCATAGAAACCGTAAATGTGTTTATGGATTGAACAAGAGTCTGCAGAGTTGCCACAAGATTGGTAAAATGTTGATTGGAATTTTGGGGTTTGGGCTCCTGCTTCAGGTTTTGTATATCGGTTTTGACCACACTAGCATATGAAACTTGTTTGGGGTTTTGCATGATTATGTGGCTGGTTGACTGGCCTACCTGGGGAAAATTGTTTGCAGAAATGATGTTTGACTGCTGGGGTTGCTTAAAGGTAAAAGATGGCTTATTTGTCATTGACTGCTTAAAGTGAGTATAGACAGGGCAGCCCCTGTAATTTGCAGTATGGTTGCCTCCACAATTAATGTTTTTTTAACACTTGAGTCAGTTTTTGCATTTTTGTAATGTGATGTGCCGTGCCAATTGTAAACTGCGGGCAGTTTACAATAACCCTTAGTATGGCCAAATTCTTGGCAGTTCAGGCATTGGACGGGCCCTAAACGCTTGTGCGTCTCCTCAACGGTAACCCTGCGATGAAGAAGAAATTTAATGTTATAAATTATGTGAGTTTGATTCTTTTTCAAAATAACATCCCCTGGTTCCAGTTCAACCCTAAACATAGGTTGAGGAATCTTTTCACGGTTCCGCATATTTACCACATTCTTTACTTTAAAGCCTTTAACTATCAATCCACTCTACCTCGTCCGTATATACACAAGGGTCAATGCCTTTTATAAAAACCTGAAGGCCTTTAGCACTTTTAAGATGATAAGTATAAAAAGATCGTTTCTCTTTTTCCAGAGCGGCAGAAAGTTTTCGGTAATCATTTTCGCAGTTCATTCACTCTGTGATTCTCCAACCGTACGGTCGTTATATTGTATTAAATAGTAAACACAATAACAAATTATTTGAAAAAAAAACGGGAACATAAATTCCTCACATTTCAGTAACTAAACAATAAAATCAATTTCGATAAAACAAGTGCGGTGGCAGTGCATTGTTATTGTTGTTATTGTGCGTGAAGATTACCTACCCAGTTGGAAAAAAAACTATACATTAAAGTTTTGTTTTCTTGAGCGGACGTGTTAGTTTTTAGCAGATGCAATTCTGAGAAAGAGCTTAGCTCAACTAGTAGAAACATTTGGATTTCTGAAGAGGAATCTTTACAAAAATCGTTAGAAAATCTTTTTTCTACAAGAGAAAGAAACCGCACGCGTTCGTGTTCGTCAAATATATTTGCAACATCTGAAGAAAAAACATCTAGTTCAACTAGCGCCAATAAGCCGAAAACCCAAGTAGGCATGGATAAATAGATCACCGTTGTGAAACGGCAACGAAGCCCTAAATCTGCATAAGTATCATCAAAGCCTAAAATACCTAAAGATGAAGACCCCGGTAAGCCTTCTGATAATAATATATTTGCTATTCTCCAAACGGATGAGCCAACAACTTCAAAAAAATCGTTTAAACTTTCACCAATTTATTTGAGAGAGCCTACATCTAAGGAACTGGTAAGTCTGTGGTCAGGCAGAACGATTTTAATTGCCGAACTTTTCAGCAATTTTCTTTTGGAATTGCTTTCTTGTCCACACACAAAAACTTTTTTCGTCAATTCTTGAGTAATTTTCTACCTTTTGCTTTATGCAATTTACATTGTATATGCACATACACATACACACATGAGAGTAAAGTAAGGAATTGCTGAGAATTGCCGAGTACCGGCAATTCTTTTTCCCTTCTTATTCCCCTCACCGAAAGCTTCTATAAAGTCAAGAATTGCCCAACTAAAGTTGCTGTATGTGACCATACACTAAGCAAACTTATTTCCGTAATAGGTGAAAATACCTTTAGCGTAACATCTGTGCAGCACGGAAATATTAAACAAACAAAAATCCAGGTAATTCATGAAAATGATTACCGCAAATTGACAGACGATTTGGAGAAAGAAAATAGAGCTTTTTACACCTATCAGCTTAAAAGTGCGATAGGCCTCCAAGCTGTTGTTAAAGGCATTGATTCTGGCGTAGATCCTAATGACGTTAAATCTGGTTTAGAGGAGAAAGGGTTTAAAATTAAGAATGTTTATAACATCAGAAACCGAGAAAAGATACCTCAGCCCATGTTTAGGGTATAATTAGAACCAGGAGATGTCACCTTAAAGAAGAATGAGGCTCACTCAATATATAATGTTAAATACCTTCTACAACGGAATGTTACTGTAAAGGAGCCTCATAAGCGTTCAGGACCCGTTCAGTGCATGAACTGCCAGGAGTATGGCCACACTAAGACATATTGTAAATTGCCCACTGTCTGTGTTGTGTGTGCTGATCTCCATGGCACATCACAGTGCAGCAAATTAAAAACTGACACAAATGTAAAAAAATTAATTCAAGAAATAACTTCCTCAAACAGTCCAAATAAATGTTCCAAGCTCAACCCAAGTTGCTTATGCCAATGTGGTTAAAACTAATATACCAAACTTGAATCTGAAGGCCAAGTCTCAACAGCCCGATCCTTATTTTAGCAACCTTGAAGCCACATTGCGGAGTTTGGTTTAATCAATAAACACTTTTACGGCTTCTACGGCCACCATGATGCAGGAAATGCTCAAACGGCATACGCCAACATAAAAATGAACTTGAACACTTCCTGAGGGAAAGCCAAATAGATGTTATGTTGATTGCTGAAACTCACCTGACGTCAGGAAGTTATTTCAGGATAAATGGCTATATACTATATGACACTAAAGATCCACGTGGAAGATCTTGTGGAGGTTCGGCTATTCTAATTAAAAATAGAATTAAACATTACTTGTTAAATGAGACATGTGAAGAATATTTTCAAGCAACAAATATTTGTATTGAACACATTTACAGTAAATTGGTAATTACATCAATTTATTCCCCGCCTCGGTTTTCGGAAAACCATTACTCAAATTCTTTTATTTCACTTGGATCCCGATTTATAGCTGCTGGTGACTATAATGCTAAACACACATTTTGGGGCTCAAGACTAATCTCCCCGAAAGGTCGTGTGCTTTTTGATACTATATCAAAATTGGGTTTAAATGTAATCTCCAGCGGGTGTCCCACCTATTGGCCATCTGACTAGCGAAAGATACCAGATGTTATTGACTTTGGAATCGTAAAAAACGTCCCCTGAGATTGGATGCATGTGGAGCCTTCATTGGATTTGTCCTCCGATCACTCACCTACTATTGTCTCTATATGTTTCCCCCAGAACATTGGATCCCCATTTAACGACATAGGTGTATTCCAGTCTAGAGTGAATTGGCTAAAATATAAAAAATATTTAAGTACTCATTGTACGGAAAATATATCTTTGAGAACTCCAGAGGATATTGATGAGTCAATTAATGATTTTTCCCAAAATATTATAAAAGCCGTGCAACATGCTACCACTACAAATTTTAGAAATATGAATAGCAGAACTTGTTCTTCTGAAATCGAACATTGTCTCAGAAAAAAGAAGAATCAGAAGAGAATGGCAACTTCGCAGATCTCCCCAGCTCAAAGCTAGGCTTCGAGAATACGTAAGTCAACTAAGAAATTTGCTTGAAGTCCAAAGAGTGGCTTCCCTCACAACCTATTTGGAAAGCCTCGATGGTAGTCCTCAATCCGATTCTTCTTTGTGGAAAGCAGCAAGAGGGTTAAAGAGACCCGTTAGATCTAAGCCACCCTTGCGTACTCCAACTGGGCACTGGGCCAGAACTGACTCCGAAAAGGGAATGCTGTACGATAACCACTTGAGAAACGTGTTTGCCAGCCGCCATATGCCGTTAGACCTCCCGTACTTTTTAGACTTCGTTTTCAAGATGTCGATAATGCTATTAGTAACTTAAACCCCAGAAAAGCTCCATGTATTGATAAAATTACCAACAAAATGCTTGTGCAGTTACCCCAAATAGCTAGAAGAATCGTCCTTTTTATTTTTAATGCTATTTTACGTCTCGAGTACTTTCCTACGGAATGGAAGGTGTCTGTCATTACTATGATACCCAAACCAGGAAAGGATCCTACAAAAGTTGAGTCATATAGGCCGATAAGTCTATTGCCAACAATTTCAAAACTGTTCGAGAAATTGCTAATGACGAGGTTGACCCCAATCTTGAATGAAGTAGGATGTATTCCTAACCATCAATTCGGTTTTAGGGCTAAGCATAGCACCATAGAACAGACACACAGGCTGGTGAATGTTATCAGAAACGCGTTCGAAGATAAAAAATATTGCACAGCTCTATTTATTGACGTTTCCAAAGCTTTTGACAAAGTGTGGCACAAAGGCTTAACTTATAAAATAAAATTAAACTTGCCTGCAAACACGCGCAAGCTGTTAGAGAGCTACTTATATGACCGGAAATTCGCCGCTAAGGAAGGTGATTTCAAAAGCTCGGCTCAGCCAATCGAAGCTGGAGTTCCCCAGGGTAGCATATTGGGTCCAACTTTATATTTGATTTATTCTTCAGACATGCCAACGAGCTGCAAAATTCACACTTCAAACTTTTGCAGATGATACAGCATTCATCAGTGTCCATGAAGACTATAAATTAGCATCACAAAATTTGCAAGAACATATTCTTATATTGGAGAAATGGCTGAAACTTTGGAAAATCAAAGTAAATGAACAAAAATGTACCTATGTTACATTCACACTACGTAGAAAAACTTGTTCGGCTATTAAAATCAATAACTACATTGTTCCGCAGCACAGTGAAGTCAAATACCTTGGTATTTATCTCGACCGTAGGCTCACGTGGAAGTCTCACATTGACGCTAAAGTCACCCAGATGAAATTAAAAGCGTTGCAACTAAATTGGCTCATCGGCAGAAATTCTATCTTGAAGTTAGATTGCAAACTTTTGTTGTATAATGCAATCCTAAAGCCAATATGGAGCTATGGAATTCAATTGTGGGGTACCGCCTCTGCATCTAACATTGAGAAAATTCAAAAACGCCAGAATAAAATTCTCCGTATAATTACTGCAGCTCCATGGTATGTTAAAAACTCTCAAATTCACAAAGATCTAGGCGTACCCTTAGTGAAAGATGAATTTTCAAAACACGCGATAAGGTACATTAACAGACTGGAGTCTCACCCGAATCCTCTCGCACGTAGCATCCTTAACTTTGGTGGCCACACTCGACTGAGAAGGATGGACACCTTTGCAACCATCAGAGCGTTGGAAAGGTGATTTACCAACAAAATACACGCAAGAAACAACTTTTCGTCTAGCATTGGTTGGAGCTAAGTAAATAAAATTTTTCAATATTAATTAATTTTTTTTTTTCCTATATTAATTAATGAATTTTTAGTTTTAAGATTTGCATACTTATTGTTAGTTCTTTTAGAAGATACAATAAATAATTGAATTATATAAAAAAAAAAAAAGATGTTGAAGCACATTTGCTAAGACTTGCTTTGGGAAGATGATGACACAAATTTCAACAATTTTGCAGATCAAAATTCATCAATTTGAGAAAATTTTAGATTTGGTACGGAAATAAATATAATCATGCTAATAGAATTTTTAAATGTGTAGGTATTCGTTTAGGTGGACCACAAGATAAGAACAAAACACACTCACATGCGAGCACCGATCTCTTCCCGAACTAAATTGGCAATAACTCTACGATACTTAGCCAGTGGAGACTTATAGTTCTTTTGAGTTTTTGACAAGGGTTTCAAGGAGCACAATCTCTGTGTTTGTACCCATTGTCGTACGTTCCATATACATATGTATAATGCTCTAAAAAGTTACCATATGAAGGAAAGTATATTCAATATAAAATGTTTATTTTTTGTCTGTCTGTTGTTTTAGGACAATACTATTGGTACAAATAAAACACATTGAATTATATTTTTATATTTGTATATTTCGATAAAAAAATTAAAAATAAATATACATACATACATGTATCTTTTAAAAAAAATAAATTATAATTCTGGTACCATTAGTATAAAATACAGAAAAACTAGCTCTTGCTAAAAGTAATTACATTCTAAAGTTCAGTATAAAAAAAAAAGTTTACTTCATTTCATATTCAGTCATTGCTTTTAAAGCAAATAGTAAATTCATTTGTTAAATTTAATTTTTTTGTTACTCATTGAAAACATGACATATTGGTTATAATTCATATGCAATTTAGGTTCTTTGTTGCTTTATGATTACATAAATCATGGAGTAAAATTTTAATACTTTTTAAAACAATGATAAGAAAGATTACGACCGTATTTATAGTCACCAAAAAAATATCCCTGCCTTCCTGAAAAAACATCATATCATTTATTTTAATTCTGCTTGTTTTCGTTTTTAAACCAAAACAAGAGTATACCCTAAAGTATATTTTTTGATAACAATGATTTCAGTTTTTAAAAATATTACCCAAGGATTTTTTAAATCATAAAAGTAACAAATAACATGAATTGCAAATGAATTATAACCAATATGTTTCGTTTCTAATGAGTAACAAAAAACTTTTTTGTTTTTTAAATGACATTGTCGTATTCAGAATCATTATCTAAATGTACATCTGCATTTGCAAGAGCTAAGTTTACAATGTCAGAGCCAGTAGCAGTGGATGTTTGCGGTGTCGTGATTATTGTAGCAGTACGACTTTCAATTATATGTCTTATTTTCCGTTGCGTGATTAAGTTTTGAACGTCTCCCATGAGTTCATAAGCACCTTCTACAGGTACCTTTTGTAATTGTTGAGCAACGCTTGTACCAAATGCTACAAATTCATTTTCATTCTCTTCTAATAATTTTTCCAACGCTTTGTCAATATTATTTGTGGGGGCTTGTTTAGGGATATTGCTTTTAAAGCATTTGGAAGTATTATTTTCAAAATTTTCATCAGATATCGATTCCTCAAATTCTTCAGAGCTCGCTGGACTTATATTATTCTGGAAAATAAATAAAATTCATGAACTATAAATCAAGTATGTAAATAAATGTTTTTTTGCAGGTCCCAAACTCAGAAGAAGGGTGGATAAACATAGCCAAAGCTTTCAATAAGCTATGGCAATTTCCCCATGTGCTGGGAGCTTTGGATGGAAAACATATCCGAATAAAGGCACCGGCAAATAGCGGATCACAATTCTATAATTTTAAGGGATTTTTTAGAATTCTTCTTTTTGCTGCTGTTGATGCACACTGTCGTTTTATTTTTGTGGACGTAGGCTCAAATGGCAAAGCATCTGATAATACGATATATCAGGACTCGTACCTCTATAATGCTTTACAAAATGGTGATTTAAATATCCCAAGAAGTAGAGAGTTAATCGTTGGTGAGGGCAATAAAACACCTTTCTATTTCATTGGTGACGATGCTTTCGCTTTAGATAAAAATCTTTTAAAGCCATATAGTCGGTACCTCTCAAGAAATATTTAATTACCGGCTGTGTCGAGCAAGGATGGTTGTTGAGTGCGCTTTTGGCAGGTTGGCCAAAAGATTTGGAATAATTAGCAGACCAATTGAGGTCCAAACTTCAACAGTTGATCTAATTGTAATGACAACGTGTGCCTTACACAATTAAAAAAAAAAAATAGAATCACTCGCTCAACATCGGATATTGGGGTTGAAAAACCACCGGCAACTTTTTCATCAAATGGTCACCAACAAATCAAATCATATAAATAGGCTTGTAGGATAAGGGATAACCTTTCAAAATATTTTATTGGGGATGGAAATGTTGATTTCCAATGGAAAAAAATAAATGTTCAAAATAAATGAATAAAAACTTTGAATAAATAAAATACAATTCAAATTGCTTAAAAAAAAAACGCCAACAAAGTATTTTAATTTCACAGCCTTATATTAAACGTACATAAAGGTTATAGTACATATAACTCTAAATAAAGGTTATAGAAATAACTTTTTTTTTAATATTTTCAAAAGGACATTTGAGCTGCAATAGCAGTGAGTTACAGCTGGTGTTTACAAAAAATGTTGCACATACATCACATATGGAATGTTCGACTTACCTCAATTGAGTTATCTATGCTTTTCCTTATAATAATGGAATTATCCAAAAAGGACATTTCATTAAACCCTTTTAATGATGATACAGAATTTTCCTCTGCTCCAGATCCGGATTTTGCTTTCATTTTTCTTTTCTCGCTTGTATATGTATGTTATACGCAAGGAGCGAATTTTTTTTTCTTATAGTGAAGGGCCAATGTAAGCGACTTGCGGTAACGAGCGGCAACCACCTGTTCTATTTGCCGCTTGAGTTTATTTGTTGTAGGCAAATGAACGCGGCTAATTGAAGAAAATTGTGTTTTGAAGATTAAACAAAAAAACATTTTGATTTTGTTTTTAAGTCAAAATAAATAAACAAATTCAATTGTTAAACTTTCAAACCCGAAAATTAATTTCTGTCTTCTATTTTTTTCCTTTACTTTTTGGTTTGACAAATTAAAGCGGCAAAACAAAAAGTTAAACTGAATTCACGCGTGTGAACTTATCATACAATTTTTAACAAACTTTTTTGAACGGTTGGAAAAAAAAGTACTAAATAAAAAAGGTATGAAAATACTTTTTTTTTTCAACTGTAAATATAAAATTTTAATTTTTACAACTGTGAAAAGTATGTTATTTCACATTCCATCTTGTTCCTAGGAAAAAAAAATAATGCTAAAAATTCATTTCCATAGTATCTCGAAGGAAAAAGCATATTAAAAGTCAAACACCATTAAGCGAAAAAGATATAATTTTCAAAAACATCAATGAAAAGTGTAAAGAATAATTAAAAATGCAGCCTTGATGTTATTTAAGTAATTATTTGAGTAATTAATAAGTGTTTATATGAATGATTTTCATTAAGAGTTCCCTGTATACTTTGTTATTTTGTATATTCATCAAATATACATTTATTGAATTTTTGATGAACTTTTATAATTTATTAAATTAAATTTTTGGTTTGTACATTTGTACAACGGGTTATAGTTCAGGTTTTTTCTTTCTTAAGTTTTTTTCTTTAGAAAGATTTTTTACAATACAAATCTGCTGTGATCAATAATTTTGATTGAAGAAGACAAGAAAAATAATAATCAAATCTTTAGCTGGGGGACAACTAGCTGTTTCGTAGTCGCTACACTACTCATCAGCACCAACTGGGATTCGAACTCGGGACATGACGTATCATGATCTACTGCTTTAACCACTAAGAAACCGAGCATTTAATTATTTTCTATCTATATTCATCTCATATTGAATCACATATGCATTTTGTTAATTGCCCACATTGTTTGTACAGCGTTTGCTGTCTCTAAACTAGCGGTATTTATTTTTATTTATTAACATACATATTTTTTGTATTTTAATATTCTCCGTACCCAGAGATGTAAATATACATTTATTGAATTTTTGATGAACTTTTATAATTTATTAAATTAAATTTTTGGTTTGTACATTTGTACAACGGGTTATAGTTCAGGTTTTTTCTTTCTTAAGTTTTTATACCCTTCACAAAAATGTAAAGGGTATATATAAGTTTGTGATTCCGTTTGTAATTTCTACAGTTTTTTTTTGCGACCCTATAAAGTATATATATTCTGAATCAGAATTAATGGAAAAGTCGATTAAGCGATGTCCGTCTGTCCGTCTGTCCGCTGTTGAAATACCGTTTCTGAGAAAACCATTAGACTTAGAAACTTTTTTCTTTCAGCATTCTTTTACCCCATCGATTCATGGGTTTGCTATTGAAATTCAGTAATATCGGTCCACGTATAGCTGAGATATATTCAAAATTCCGAAAAAAGCCATTTTTTTTTGCAGTTTTGTATGAAAATTTTTGAAAACAAAAGTTGTTCGTTTTGCTTCAAACTTCACACACTTATTAAGCATGGTGACTAAAAGACAAAAAATTTTTTTTTCAGATATCGGTCCATATATACCCGAGATATAGCCCAAATCGGATTTTAATGAAAATGTCGCATAGGCGAAGCTAAATAACTTTTTTTTTGCTCAAAAGCAGTTCTGATAATAAAATTAGGTTATATAAATATGGAAAATGAAAATTTCCGATATCGGTCCATATATACCCGAGATATAGCACAAACCGGGTTTTTCATGAAAATGTCGCGTAAGCGAACTTAAACAACTTTTTTGTGCTCAAAGCAGTTCTGGTAATGAAATTAGGTTACATAAATATGAAAAATGAAAATTTTCGATGTCGGTCCATATATACCCGAGATATAGCCCAAATCGTGTTTTTCATGAAAATGTCGCGTAAGCGAACTTAAACAACGTTTTTGTGCTCAAAAGCAGTTCTGGTAATGAAATTAGGTTACATAAATATGAAAAATGAAAATTTCCGATATCGGTCCATATATACCCAAGATATAGCCCAAATCGGATTTTAATGAAAATGTCGCATAGGCGAAGCTAAATAACTTTTTTTTTCTCAAAAGCAGTTCTGGTAATAAAATTAGGTTACATAAATATGAAAAATGAAAATTTTCGATATCGGTCCATATATACCCGAGATATAGCCCAATCCGGGTTTTTCATGAAAATGTCGCGTAAGCGAACTTAAACAACTTTTTTGTGCTCAAAAGCAGTTCTGGTAATGAAATTAGGTTACATAAATATGAAAAATGAAAATTTTCGATGTCGGTCGATATATACCCGAGATATAGCCCAAATCGGGTTTTTCATGAAAATGTCGCGTAAGCGAACTTAAACAATTTTTTTTTGCTCAAACGCAGATCTGATAATGAAATAAGATTACATAAATATGAAAAATGAAAATTTCCTATATCGGTCCATATATACCCGAGATATAGCCCAAATCGGGTTTTTCATGAAAATGTCGCGTAAGCGAACTTAAACAACTTTTTTGTGCTCAAAAGCAGTTCTGGTAATGAAAGTAGGTTACCTAAATATGGAAAATGAAAATTTCCGATATCGGTCCATATATACCCGAGATATAGCCTAGACCGGGTTTTACATAAAAGTGTCGCGTAAGCAAACTAAAACAACTTTTGTGTGCTCAAAAGCAGTTCTAGTAATGAAATGAAGTTATATAAATATGAAAAATGAAAATTTCCAATATCGGTCCATATATACCCGAGATATAGCCTAGACCAGGGTTTTCATGAAAATGCCGCGTAAGCGAACTTAAACAGCTTTTTTGTGCTCAAAAGCAGTTCTGGTAATGAAATTAGGTTACCTAAATATGGAAAATGAAAATTTCCGATATCGGTCCATATATGTATACCCGAGATATAGCCCAAATCGGGTTTTTCATGAAAATGTCGCGTAAGCGAACTTAAACAATTTGTTGTGCTCAAAAGCAGTTCTGGTAATGAAATAACGTTATATAAATATGGAAAATTAAAATTTTCGATATCGGTCCATATATACCCGAGATATAGCCTGAACCGATTTTTTCATTAAAATTTTTTTTTTTTTTTTTTTTTTTGCTGAAAAGCAATTCTTGTTATAAAAAAAGGTTACTAAAATACAGAAAATAGAAAATTCCGATATCGGTTCATATATAACCGAGCATATTCAGGCCACATTTTTAATATACTATACATATTCGTGACTATCGTGAAGGGTATTTTAGATTCGGCCCAGCCGAATATACTACACTCTTACTTGTTTTCTTTAGAAAGATTTTTTACAATACAAATCTGCTGTGATCAATAATTTTGATTGAAGAAGACAAGAAAAATAATAATCAAATCTTTAGCTGGGGGACAACTAGCTGTTTCGTAGTCGCTACACTACTCATCAGCACCCACTGGGATTCGAACTCGGGACATGACGTATCATGATCTACTGCTTTAACCACTAAGCCACCGAGCATTTAATTATTTTCTATCTATATTCATCTCATATTGAATCACATACATATGCATTTTGTTAATTGCCCACATTGTTTGTACAGCGTTTGCTGTCTCTAAACTAGCGGTATTTATTTTTATTTATTAACATACATATTTTTTGTATTTTAATATTCTCCGTACCCAGAGATGTAAATATACATTTATTGAATTTTTGATGAACTTTTATAATTTATTAAATTAAATTTTTGGTTTGTACATTTGTACAACGGGTTATAGTTCAGGTTTTTTCTTTCTTAAGTTTTTTTCTTTAGAAAGATTTTTTACAATACAAATCTGCTGTGATCAATAATTTTGATTGAAGAAGACAAGAAAAATAATAATCAAATCTTTAGCTGGGGGACAACTAGCTGTTTCGTAGTCGCTACACTACTCATCAGCACCCACTGGGATTCGAACTCGGGACATGACGTATCATGATCTACTGCTTTAACCACTAAGCCACCGAGCATTTAATTATTTTCTATCTATATTCATCTCATATTGAATCACATATGCATTTTGTTAATTGCCCACATTGTTTGTACAGCGTTTGCTGTCTCTAAACTAGCGGTATTTATTTTTATTTATTAACATACATATTTCTTGTATTTTAATTAATAATTCATCAAATATATAGAAAATTTTCTGTAAAATCGTGAAATATAAAAGTGTTTACAGGGTAAACCCTATGTAGTTGGTTAATTGGCATATTCATGCATTATATAGAAAATTTTCTGTAAAATCGTGAAATATAAAAGTGTTGCGGATCTGATAACTGTTTTGAGAAGCTGAAATGGCCCTGAATACAGATACTGGGTTGTCACTTAATTCAATTTAGCCGTTTACAGGGTAAACCTTATGCAGTTGGTTAATTGGCTTATTCATGCATTATATAGAAAATTTTCTGTAAAATCGTGAAATATAAAAGTGTTGCGGATCTGATAACTGTTTTGAGAAGCTGAAATGGCCCTGAATACAAATACTGGGTTGTCACTTAATTCAATTTAGCCGTTTACAGGGTAAACCCTATGTAGTTGGTTAATTGGCATATTCATGCATTATATAGAAAATTTTCTGTAAAATCGTGAAATATAAAAGTGTTGCGGATCTGATAACTGTTTTGAGAAGCTGAAATGGCCCTGAATAAAAATACCGGGTTGTCACTTAATTCAATTTAGCCGTTTACAGGGTAAACCCTATGCAGTTGGTTAATTGGCATATTCATGCATTATATAGAAAATTTTCTGTAAAATCGTGAAATATAAAAGTGTTGCGGATCTGATAACTGTTTTGAGAAGCTGAAATGGCCCTGAATATGAATGTGAATATGAAAATGTGAAAGTGTGACTAAAATTTTATTAAACAAAAAATTATTTTTACATAGCGAAAACTTTGTCTTACCCATAATATGACAAACAATGGCTGACCAAAGTTCCTCTGGAATAAAAATTCTTTTTATGTTTTCTTTTGTAGCTTATCCATTTATAAAAATTGGAAGGCTTTTAAATGATAGCAATTTTGTCTAAATAATTTTGAAAATGTAAAAATCGAATTTTCATGTATACGTATATCGAAACTTCAGGCCCAGAACTCGGAAATCATGAGTTTCCGCCAACTTTTTCATTTAACACTTTTTTCTTATTTTTAAATTTTCAACCGATATGTTTAATTATTTTCCACTTTGGTGGGCTACGCGTAAACTTCACTTAAGCCTAAAATAATATGCGCTTGATTTAAACGTTAAGTGCTGTCCACATCTGACATGAGAACGCTAACAGGAGCGGCAAAATACTGTTACTATTAGGTGTAGACTGTAAATGTTACTGTTTTCTTGTCGTTTTGACATGGCTGTTAAGTCTGTTTTAAAAGATCTGTCTTAACAAAAAATTACATTTTAATATGAAAAAAGTAAAAATTGTTTCAATTTAAACGAAATTGCCAAAAAAAAGTTCAAATTCTTTAGATTGCAAACTTTGCAATAAAAATAGATTTTTTTCACAATATATAAAAAAAGGACATAAGAAGTGATGGTGTGCTTTTGTTGACGGAGTTAAAATAATGAAAAATTAAGACATACGTGTTCTCCAAATTGTAACAATCGGACTTTCAAAGGTATGTTTTAACAGTATGTCTTTAGAGCTTTTCATGTTCAATATAAATGAGCAGTTACGTTAAATTAAAACTTCTATATGAATCCATTTTTTTGAACAATAGCACTGTAAAATTTCAACAGAACAATATTCTATTTTCTGGCATGCTCGAAAAATAGATAATAATGGCTGCTTGATACCAAGGTGCATTAACGTATTCAAAATTTACAACAATACAACAAAAACAGGCATGTGGTAAGCTATGTTTATCAAAAATATTTGTAACAGTTTTCACAATTATAAACTATGAATGTACCTTTTCGTAATTATAAATTATATTTATTTGAATTATTTTTATGTTCACAAAATAATTTATATATGTTTAATTCAGAATACAACACTAAATTCACTTTCAAAAATGTAAACAATACATTTGACGTAAATAACTTCCTATATTGCCAGTAGCAAAAAATTGTCACATGCCGTAGTGCTGCCACCCTTTATACGTTAATGCACCTTGCTTGATACTAAAATGGCTATCAAGGTGTATTAACGCCTGCAAGATGGTAGCGTTAGACCAAAATTACAACAGAGACAGTCTTGCACTGAGCTATTCGCTTGAAAAATATTAAAAACTATTTTCACAATCATACATTATAAACTATTTTATTATTTAGCTATTTTTATTTTAACATAATTGTTTTTAAACGTTTGAATAAGAATAAACCACTAGATAATTTTCAAAAATGTAAAAAATGTACTTTCGACGTTGCTTCACCCTGGAGAGTTTTTCACAAAAAAATTTTACTGTGTTTATTGTAAAATGTTAATTTGTTGTAGCCATGTGACCACCATGTAATGATTTGGAAACATGCCACGTTGTTCTTGTGCGAAGTTGCCCGACTTTTAATAGAGACGAATGGAATGGGAGAGAAACACAAACATTTAGCGTTGTTCATTGGGGCGTTTACACAAATATTTAAAGCATGTTTCCAAGAAAATCAATTTTTTTTATTTTCTTGTCTGTTTGTGTTGTCTAGCCCTAAATTTTGTCATCTCAATAACAATTTTGCAGAGTGAAGGGGTGGAAGAAGAAACACACAAAATGAATTAAGAAAGTTTTCTTGGTTAGAAAATAAGTGTATAAAAGTTTGCCTTCATTGTAGAAAAACAACTAAGCAACTGAGTCTCAAGATATAGAGGCTATAACAATTTATATCTTGAGAATTTCATATGGCGACCAAATTGCCGCACCACAATCGTCGTCTACTCTTATTAAAACAAACAAGTAAGAATGTAGTATATTCGGCTGTGCCGACTCTAAAATACCGTTCACAACAGTCACGTATTTATATAGTATATATTACAAATATCAGGAAAAATATTTTTACCTTGTAATCAATATCCCAAAAAGAAAATCTTTCATGGAAAAATGGATTTAGACTATATCTCGGTTATATATGAGCCGATATCGGAAATTTCTGTATTATAGTAGCCTTTTTTCATAACGAGAACTGCTTTTAAACAAAAAAAAAAAATTGTTTCATGGACAAATCGGTTCAGACCATATCTCGGATATATATGAACCGATATCGTAAATTTTAATTTTGTTTAAAAAGAGTTCTTTGCTTAAAAGCAGTAATATAGCTTTTAAGCAAAAAAAAATTGTTTAAGTTCGTTTATGCGACATTTTCCCGAAAAAATCGGTTTCGGCTATATCTCATATATATGGACCGATATTAAAATTTTTCATTTTCTGTATTTATTTTTTCTATAACCAGAATTTCTTTTAAGCAAAAAAAAAAATTATTTCATGGACAAATCGGTTCAGACCATATCTCGGGTATATATCGACCAATATCGCAAATTTTCATTTTCGGTATTTACATAACCTTTTTTTATTACCAGACTTGCTCTCAAGCAAAAAATATTATTTAACTTCGCTTGCTAGAGTAATTTTGTTGCGTTTTTGTTTTAAAATATTTGCAAGATATACTTTTCTCAAAATGTATTTTCAGTTTTTTTTTTATTAATATTTCTTTTAAAAGAGCCTGTTCGATTATATATAATTACTAAAATAAATTTATTTTAACTTTGAATTATAATCTGTTAAAAAATCCATTTCGATTTGTCCCACTTTCATTTCTGAAATTGAAAGATAGATGAAAATCACTTATGTGTTTAAATTTACATGTGTATAATCTAAAACCAAGATTACATATTTCTATATAAAAGTCAGGCTTAAAAATGTTCTTACTCTGTTATAAATATGGAGTTGATATTATCAGTGTGTGTATACTTTATATACTGTCGCTATATAGTTAAAATGCGTATATAGCAATATGCACACCAAATGAAAAATTAAGTTGCATGCAATTATAACACTTGTGTGCATATATTCCAGACAATAGTGCCGCCATACTACTTTAAAGCTGAAACGAAGGAAAATGAACTAAAGTACACTGAGAAAATTAGAGAAAAATCTACTTGACAAAATAAATAAATATTTTTGAAATTTCAATGCAGTTTAAAACTTAAATTTTTATAACAATAGCATTAAAAAATGAAAAATTTAAGAAATATCAATAATATATGTAATTTTATACACATTTTTTTATGATTTTCAAAATTGGTTCTCTTCCAGTTCATCCTAAAGAGCTTTTGCAAAATGGCGCGATGAGTACTTTTTCTACTACATATTTTTACATGTTTTCTACGTTTTTTTACATACTCTTTTTTTCAATCATGCAAAAAAGTATGTTAAAATTGTTTGTTTTCTTTTCGCCGGCAGAGCACTGCGCCGAGCGTTTTGATCGGCGGCGGCGGCTAACGTAAAAATTCTCGGCGGCGGCTCAAAGCCGGCTAGAGCCGAGAATAAATCGGCTAGCCGAATTTTATACAGCTACGTGGCTAATTGAACAAAGCATAGAATTAGAATTGGGTTCATAAGCTCTTTTAAGAGAATGCTCTTTTTAGTTCAGCATAAAGAAGATAAATTCAAGGCGAGACAAGATGAATTCTTAATAATTCGATGAAAAAGCGACAGATATCACTTGTATATTCTGTGGAAAAAGATATTTGCCGCAGAATACACAATTTACAAAGAATTGGCGTCTATTTTTAGTTTGATCAAATTAAGAAAAAAAATGTATGTTGTACAGGCCGCCAGTTGCATGACCCCAGCCCAGTTGGGTCTTTTTGGTCCCGTTGTAAAAAAATGTAAGTGATAGAACGAAAATTGTTTGGCAGACTTTAATAAATTAATTTATATATTTCCATAAGTTTTTATTTCAAAAATTTTTTTTCATATACATATATGTATGTACATATGAACATATAACAAACTGTATTGTTTTATAAGCACTTTTGGTAATTTGGTACAAATAATTAGGCATAAAAACTGCCTTATTTATAAACAATTTTTCATGTTTATTAAGCTGTTATTGCACTGATTCCTATACAAAATTTTTATAATAAGGGCTTAATAAACATGAAACAATTTTTATAAATAAAGCCATAAGACTTTACTTAGACAATATTTCTTGAATTAAGTCGTAATTGTCATGTATGAAAAGAACATTTTTGACTGTCAGAGCATTTAAGCCCGACCTTTTTGCCGTGATGAGTGAACCAGCACTTGAAAAAGCTTCTTCGGCGGATGCGCTTGTTGAAGGTATACATAATATGTATGATGCCAACTTTGCAATTCTAGGGTATTCCTAAAAACTTGAATTAGTTTAAAATTTTACTTTAAAACAGAGAAAATACCTTTTCGTTTTTCTGCCACCAGGAAAAAATTTCGGAACCCTCATAATTTGCTGCAAAGTATTTGAAAATTTCTTCACAAATTGGGTTGTTGTCAGGTTTTTCAGTAGTCGATGAAATGAAAGCAGCAATAGAGTTTAAATCATGTTTCTAAAAAACAAAATGTATAAAATTATTTATTTACACACTTGGTGAAGTATTACCATTTTTTTCGCAGCACAGGATGTTGATGCGATTTCAGAAAAGTTGTCATCAATTTTTTTTATTTCTTGATAAATTATTTCTGTCCTAGAAATTCCACCATTGGGATCATCAATAGTTAACTCATCGAAAAGATCAAACTCTTGCGCCGCAGGGATTTTTTTTAACCATTTGTCCAGTCTAGACCAGTTTTTTTGCACTGGATCCAATAAAGCTGCTATCACGTGAACTTTGCAAATTTTAAATCTATTATTCAACTTTGATAACGCAAAATCGTACATATTTATGCATTGTGCAAAGCTTGCAGTTTGGAAATTTTCATTAAGATTTTGATAAATATTTTCGATAAAAACTATATTGCAGTTCAGAGTCGGGTACTTTCTGCCTTGCAAGTGTTTGGTTGCATTCTCAAATACTTCTAAAAATTTTAAAAATTCCGCCAACAGCAACTTTTCCATTTTGTTTATAGCTAGCTCAGCCTTGCTAATTTCCACTAACGCTATATTTATAACTTTTTCATTTTTACAAAAACTACGATACATATAACACAAGGTGTTCCATCTAGTGTCGTTAGAATTTTTTAATGTTTCACCGCTAAATGTGTCATTATTATCTTTTAAAAATGTAAATTGTTCTTCAATTTCAATGACATTGAACAAATCTGTGGCATCGTTCAGTATGGTAAAAATTTCTTGATTCTGGAATGCGGACTGAATTTTTAAAATAGTATCGGTATTATAGTTTAAGGCTTTGAAAATATGTTTTAATTTTTGTGTTATATCATAAAATACTTTAAACTGTTGATTTTGCAGTATATCGTACACAATCAATCTATGCAAACTGTGTGCAGAACATCCAAGACTCTTCATGTTATTGTGTTTGATTGCGGCAATAATGTTACTTGCACCATCACTGATTACCACAATTTCCTTACTTATTAGCTTAAACTCATTAAGTGTTTTGGTTATATTTTCCGATATTGTATATCTATTGTGAGGGTGTTGGAATATTTCCGTTTTTAGTGTTATGTATATTGGCTTGAAGTTGTAACAAAAAATGATGCGGAAATTGATATAACTATTTCTTTTATAAGAATCCGTCCACATATCAAGAACCAGTGAAGCATTGTTGGGGCAATTTTCTTCAATGAAAGTTTTAACAGTACGTTCATAAGTTTTATAAACATCTTGCAAGGCTGACCGACTGAGTGTTGTAGAAGATGGAACATCAATATTCGGTTTAATGGCCCGTATATAGTTCAGAAAACCAGGTTGATCAACGATGTTAAATGGTCTTAAGTCTTTACAGCACATTTGGACTAGAAGCCGAGCATGAGCAAACTTTCCTGACTCCTTTTTATTCAAAGAATTATTGTTTCCAGAAAGCAGAGTTTTTGTTTTTTCTTGTATTATATCTTCTATTTTAGATGCAACATTAATATCATGCGCATTACGTAAGTGGTGGCTAAGATTCGATGTTGAAGTCGATAGCCCAAACCTAAAATAATTTTACTCGAAATTAACATTTGGCTAACTTACAAGTTACTCAGGCATTAATATATTATTATATTCGTTATATATTGAGCTAAATCTAGAATCAATATATTTATGCTGAAAAATTTACATTAAACTTTACTTATAAACTTTACATATAAGTAAACAAAATATTTTATTGTTTTGTTTTTAGTCATTACAAGTAACAATAAATTGCTTATCTTGATAAAAAAAAAAAAACAAAACACAATTTATATAACACAAAACTTAAATAAATTTTGGGCAGCCGGAATTGCGATATACCCCTGTGCGCTGCGGCACAATCTTTAACCACTTTTTTTTAGCTGGTTACTGGGTTCTGACTGAATACTATAAGCGCAAATTTGTTTTACTGCCTTTTAAATAGTGTAGAAATAAATTTTTACAAGCAATAACTATTTATTTTTATATTATTCTTCACTTTTCTGAACATTTTTCTGCTTTTGGTTACTTTCGTTTGTTTATATTTGTTTGTTTACCATATGTTTTTCATCTTACTAAACTTTACTGCAAGAAATTTTTGCAGTAAATATTTGTAAGTACTCAGTAAAAGAACTGTCACTTTACTTTCTTTTTTGTGTTCTCATATACTGCAACTTGGGCAAACGAACAACATTCAGTAAAAATTCCTAAAAATTTTTGAGTAAACGAACAGACATACATACATTTTTACTTACAGAAGCAATTTTTTTTTTTTACAATTCTGTATGCAGTTTGCAGTGCTAAATTTGATACGCACACAGTAGAATACATAATGTGTAAAAATGGCTTAAAACATAATGAAATGGTTTCCTTTGAAAACTGTTTAAAGTATTGATTGTGCTTATGCGAAGTTAAAAAAAAAAAATTTAATTGTTTTTTGCTTCTCTTGTAAAATACTTTTGCAAGTTACGTCTTTTTGCAGTTTAGCTAACGATGTGCATGCATTTTTGCGCAATATAAAAAATTTCTATCGGCTAGCCAAATTTAAATCAAACCTCTTGAATGAAAACTTTAGTTAAATATTTTCGACATAGCTAATTAAAGTTTTCTTTCAAGAAAGGCTATTAAGATTTACATATGTAGGGATTAAGATTTACATATGTGGGGATGCCATTATAGGTATTTATATTGTAGATGATATAATTTTCGCGAATAGCATAAAGGTTTTTAACATTGCCCTCAAGAAACCGGTGCTCACGAAAATAATTCAAATAAATATCATTTATAATAAAAACAAACAATTTAGTTTTTTATTCGCTATTTTAGCTTCTAACATTGATACCAATAAAAAATTATAAATAGCTTGTTTTCTGTTTCCCAGCTATCTATATGTCGACATTTCATAGGAGCTGGAAACATAGAAAACAAGCTATTTATAATTTTTTATCATTTATAATTGTGAAAAGGTGTTTTCATAGTTTATAACTGTGAAAACAGTTATAAATATTTTTGATAAACATAGCTTTCCCCATGCCTGCTTTTGTTGTAATTTTGCCCTAATGCTGTCACCTTGTAAATATTAATGCACCTTGACCACGCTCAAATAGCCGGTCAAGTGGAGTCATTTTTCTTGTAGAGCATAATCCAATTTGCTATAAGCTAATACTTACCCCTATAACCGCGTTGGTGTTCCATCAAAACATACTTTACATAAGAATTGCTTGTTTAGAATAATTTTGTTATGCAGCGTCATCTGCCCGAAATAGTTCCACACAAGAGACCCATGTGCAGTCTTCTTTACCAGCAAAATCTTACACTTCTTTTTCACTTCTTCTTTTGCGTTGAGTAACTCCTGATACTTCTGCAAATCAAAAGTCACTTCACTTTCTTCATTGTCAGAAGTTGTTTCGGAGTTATACTCTTCGCTGTGCATTTCCTTTTCAAAAAATTGTGTAATTTTCGCACTTTTTTTCATTTTTCGTTTAAATTTCTTTGTGGTTTAAATTTTCCGCTTTGCACTTGTATAATAGTTTTCTTTTTCTACCAAGGTGCATTGGCGTCTACACGGTGGCAGCACCAGAGACATGCGCCGATCAATATTTTCGGCGGCGGCTGACCAAAAATAAGTCGGCGGCGGCGGCTATACGGCTCAAATCGGCTGAAAATAACTGAAAGAAATTAAATGTAAACAAATGTGTTATGTGTATTTGCATATACATATTTACTTTAAAACACTTACATATATATTTTTATATAATCAAATTTAAGATATGTAACACAAGAAAAAAACATGAATAAAAGTTTTTTATTATAAATTTATTTTTTTATAAGTTCATTTATTTATTAAATTAATTCATATTTCAAAGACACGGAATTTAGCTCAGAGCTATACATATTTAATTGAAAAATAGTTTTCTTTATAAAAAAATTACAAACAACTTGTTTTTATGTTGCCGGTATAAAAACGATATACATATTTAATTGAGCTATACATATTTTTTTGCATACGAGATAAAGATCCCAGGCTTACAAATTATTATATTTGAATGTATAAAATAGTAATATATACATATGTATACGCTTATTTCATTTCATTTATTCAATTAAATGTAATACATTGCTAATGCTAATGTTGTAATTTATAAAACAATTCAAAATTATCGTGGATAAAATGGACACGTTTTATAGTCAGCGGGTTAAGATTCGACCTTTTAGCATTGACAAGTAAGCCAGCACTTGAAAATGCTTCTTCAGAAGATGCACTGGTTGACGGAATACTTAAAACTGCTTCTGGAAGTTTTGCCATGTTAGGATAAATCTGCCAATGTAGAAAATTTGAAAATTATTAAAAGCTATTTATAATTATTATGGTCTTTTGTTTGTTAGTCACTAAAATATTTCAGATGAAAAAGTAATCGAAATAAAGTGAAAAGTTAAATATTGTAAACGAATAAAAATTTTTCAACTACTTAGTTCAGTGCATTTGTCTTACTTACACTTTTATTTTTTTGCCACCAAACGTAAACATCGTTTTCATCACCGTTTGGAGAAGCAAAATAAGCTGCAACTTCCTTTTTTAAAGGATGCACATCTTCACTTTCATCTGTTGCTGCTATATATGTAGCAATATCGTCGCGTATTGTTTTATGATCCAGCTTCTAAAAATATTAGTTTAAATCAATATATATATATATATATATATATATATATATATATATATATATATATATATATATATATATATATATATATATATATATATATATATATATATATATATATATATATATATATATACACTGACTCAAACAATTGCCCGTACACCACATAGCTTCGGACATAAATTTTAATATCTTTTAAAATGCTGGTCGTAGTTACAGAAATATATTTGTATACTACAAACTGTTATGTATTTTAAATTTTTTATACACAAAAAGCGCAAGCAATCCCTAATGTTGTTGCAATCGTTTAGATAAATGAAAAAGTGCAAAAAGCAAACTCAAAAAATTGCCCGTACAACTATGAATGAGAGAATGAAACGGCTTCAAACTACTGTTATTTTTAAAAAATCACATCACTTTTTATTTCTTATGTTGCCAGCACTGATTTAAACGTTTTCTTACAAAAACTTTACATCGTTAACATTAAAAATGAGTTTAAATAGTAAAACTGGTACAAAAATTCCTATTGAGATAAAAAAACTTATCATAAAAATGCAAAGTGAAGGTAAAAGTTATCGTGAAATCTCCGAAATTGTTTCTAGACCTCGATCCTCGGTTCAATATGTAATTGAAAAATATAATAATACAGGAACATTAGAAATTAAACCAGGCAGAGGTCGTCAAAAAATTATTGATCTCCGTTTGGGACGAAAAATAGAACGCATGGTAAAGGTGGATCCAAAAATTACTGCAGTGGAAATTGCCAAAAATATACACGAACATGAAAAAGTTACTATTAACGCACAGACAGTAAGAAATTTTCTGCATTTGAAGCAATACAAAGCATGTGTTCCACGGAAGAAGCCGTTTATTTCAAAAAAGAACGTTAAACTGCGTCTGGAGTATGCCAAATATTATGTTAACAAATCCGAAGACTTCTGGAATACTGTGATATTTACGGATGAAAGCAAATTTAATATTTTTGGATCAGACGGCAGAAGATTCGTGTGGCGGAGAGAAAATACAGCTCTCGAATTGAAAAATCTAAAAGCAACCGTAAAACATGGCGGTGGTAATTTGATGGTTTGGGGTGCAATGTCAGCAGGAGGAGTTGGAAATCTTGTGTTTGTTGAAACTACAATGGACAAACACCATTATCTGAATATTTTGAAAGAAAATTTAAAAGTTAGTGCAACGAAATTAGGCATTGTAGAAAATTTTCGATTCGTTCAGGACAATGACCCAAAACATAAGTCCAAAATTGTATGTGAATGGTTAAGTAAAAAAATTAAAGAAGTGCTTCCTCATCCTCCTCAGAGTCCAGATCTCAACCCCATAGAGCATCTATGGGGAATATTGGAGAAAAAAATCCGTCAACATACAATCACCAGCAAGGAGATGCTGAAAAACGTTATTACTGAGGAATGGCAGAATATTGGCAGCGAAATTACTTGTAAATTAGTATTATCAATGAAGAACCGGTTAACTGATGTTATTAAAGCCAAGGGATATCACACCCGTTATTAAAACTACATAAAATAATTTTTAAGTTATTAATAATATATATGTACGGATAATTTTTTGAGTTTATTTTATGAAGTATTTTTTGATTTTTGCTCCTTTATTAATATGTAATAATATTTTAACCTTTTTATGTTTGTATTTATGGAAAAAGCCCTTTCAACTTTTAAAAATTAATAAACTTATAAAAATTAAACAACATAATTTTGGCACTAGATACAAATATATTCACGACAGCTTATTGTACGGGCAATTGTTTGAGTCAGTGTATATATATATATATATATATATATATATATATATATATATATATATATATATATATATATATATATATATATATATATATATATATATATATATATATATATATATATATATATATATATATATATATATATATATATATATATGTGTATATGTATTATCGACGAAATGTAACTTTGCAGGTTTAGATTATGATTAGTTTTTTATAAACAATTTTTAACTATTACTCATTTTTCATATTTCACCAACAATTTGCTAGCACTCTCAGGAATAAATAAAATTTTCCTGAAGATACTTACTGATATGTGAAATATTTTTTATTTTATTTAAAAAAAACCATAGTCTAAAGCTGTAAAAGTTTAATTTGTTGATGAAGAAATTGTAGTAAAAAGTTTTCAATTCCAATGTGCAATAAATTCACCTGTTTTTTTGCTTCAGTTGATGTTGTTGGAGTTTCTACGAAAGTTTCCATACTGCCTTGTAGGATTTTCTGAGTCTCTTCAAAAATCAGACCTACTTTTGAAAGCCCTAAGGGCGAGTTGTCATGGGCCAAAACATCAAACAGATTTATATTTCTGTCCACTTTTTTTAAGTATTTTTCCAGCCGTATCCAGTTTTTCTGAATGGGATCCATAAGAGCCGCAACCAAATGAATTTTACAAATTTTAAATCTTTTGCTTAAAAAGGTAGAGGCATTTGAATACAATTTTGTTTCTTCAAAAAAAACGTTTTCAGAGTTTTCTTCGATATTGTCAATCATTTTTTCTAAAAAGACTATATTGTTACAAATGGTTGCATATTTGCGGCCTTGTAAATAGCTTGTTGCTTTCTCAAAAACTTGGAGAAATTGGAGGAATTCTGTAATTAATTTAGTTTCCATTTCATTAAACACAAGGTCCGTTCTGTTCACTTCTACCAGAGCAATGTTTACAATTTTTTTATTTATTTCAAAACTTTTGAACATTGAACATAAGGTACTCCATCTTGTATCGTTAGAGTTTTTTAAACTTTGAAATGACTCTGAGCACCATATATCTTTAGGAATTTCTATTTCCTCCATCACATTTTTGAATTGTTCATCCGTTTTAACTAATGCTTGGATATCAATTGCATCATTTAAAAATTGGACCAATTTTTGGTCACTGAAAACGGTTTGAATTTTTGTGATTTTGTCAGTATTATAATTTAGACACCTATAAATTTCTTTCAATTTTTGTACTGTTTGGAAAAACACACCAAATTCTGGATTTTGCAAAACATCGTGAACTATTAAGCGATGAAGAGAGTGACTTGAACATGCTAGCCTTTGCATATTAGCTAGCTTCGTTGCAGCAATTATATTGCTACCACCATCACTAACGACCACAATATTTTTATTTTCCAAGCCAAACTCAACAAGAGTATCAGTTATTTTTTGCGATATAGTACGTTTATTATGTGGGTGAGGGAACATTTCGGTTTTTAAAGTAATGCAAATAGGCTCGAATTTGTAGCAAAAAAGAATTCTAATATTAACATAGCTTCTCCTTTTATAAGAATCAGTCCACATGTCAACTACCAATGAAATGTTTTTTGGGCAAGATGTGTCTAAAAACATTTTTATTGTTTTATTATATGCTATGAAAACGTCCTCCAACGCTGAACGGCTCAAGGTAGAAGCGGTAGGCATAACTATGTTTGGTTTTAAAGTTTTTACGTATTTTGTGAACCCGGGCTGCTCTAGTTTTCACAGTAGATGATAAAATATTTTTTGTTTTTGTACTTGCCAAGTCAGTTTTTTTGGTGTTAATTTCCATTGCATGTGCATTTCTTAAATGGTTTGTTAAATTAGAAGTAGATGTTGATGTTCCAAATCTAAAAAATTTATGATTTTTTTCAGTTGATTCGAAAGATTTTATTTTCATATTTGAGGATATTATTGAAATGTAGTGAAAAATACGGCGTAAAACGCAATGTAATTTAACGCTTTGATTTTACGCTGTAGTAAGTAACTTAAATAAGAGCGTTAACTTTTTCTGTTTATAAAAACCCTAAATAGTAATAATGAACAGTGATGTTGTCACTAAATTGGTATAAAAGCTCATAATGTCCGATTAATAATTGTTTGAGATATGACTATGTTGCAATAAAGGAGCGATATGAAGACTTTTGACTGATAAATTACGCTTGATGCACTGACTTAGGTTGCACTGTTAATACAGAAAATTGATCACTACGCAATGCTCTCAAGTGTAATGGCGCTTATACATTTACAAACTGAGTGTTCTCTTTGTGGGGACCATTGAGCTAGACGAAATTTGTTAGTGATTCCAACGAATATAAATACAATATAAAAATGTAAATGTATATGTAGGTTTTTATCATATCGTTTAGACACCATATATTTTTTGAAACAAATTTTCTACGTGGGTAAGTGTAAAATCAGACAGAGCGAGTTTAATTGCTCAACTTCATCATATTTTTCTCTTGAACTTGCTTTTACGTTCTAGCAAAAAATGTTTTTTCGGTAATTCTTGTATTGATCCTAATTTATTGACCTTTTTTAAATAATTTTCTTCTTTTTTGAATAATTTGCAATATTCGAGGTCGTTTTTTATAAAAAATTTAACAAATTTATTCAATATTTCGTTTTCCGTTGGAAAACTTCTTCAGGAAAATTATTGTTGTAAATTGTTTAGAAAAATTCGAATTTTTCTACTTTTGAAAGCCCTAAGGGCGAGTTGTCATGGGCCAAAACATCAAACAGATTTATATTTCTGTCCACTTTTTTTAAGTATTTTTCCAGCCGTATCCAGTTTTTCTGAATGGGATCCATAAGAGCCGCAACCAAATGAATTTTACAAATTTTAAATCTTTTGCTTAAAAAGGTAGAGGCATTTGAATACAATTTTGTTTCTTCAAAAAAAAACGTTTTCAGAGTTTTCTTCGATATTGTCAATCATTTTTTCTAAAAAGACTATATTGTTACAAATGGTTGCATATTTGCGGCCTTGTAAATAGCTTGTTGCTTTCTCAAAAACTTGGAGAAATTGGAGGAATTCTGTAATTAATTTAGTTTCCATTTCATTAAACACAAGGTCCGTTCTGTTCACTTCTACCAGAGCAATGTTTACAATTTTTTTATTTATTTCAAAACTTTTGAACATTGAACATAAGGTACTCCATCTTGTATCGTTAGAGTTTTTTAAACTTTGAAATGACTCTGAGCACCATATATCTTTAGGAATTTCTATTTCCTCCATCACATTTTTGAATTGTTCATCCGTTTTAACTAATGCTTGGATATCAATTGCATCATTTAAAAATTGGACCAATTTTTGGTCACTGAAAACGGTTTGAATTTTTGTGATTTTGTCAGTATTATAATTTAGACACCTATAAATTTCTTTCAATTTTTGTACTGTTTGGAAAAACACACCAAATTCTGGATTTTGCAAAACATCGTGAACTATTAAGCGATGAAGAGAGTGACTTGAACATGCTAGCCTTTGCATATTAGCTAGCTTCGTTGCAGCAATTATATTGCTACCACCATCACTAACGACCACAATATTTTTATTTTCCAAGCCAAACTCAACAAGAGTATCAGTTATTTTTTGCGATATAGTATGTTTATTATGTGGGTGAGGGAACATTTCGGTTTTTAAAGTAATGCAAATAGGCTCGAATTTGTAGCAAAAAAGAATTCTAATATTAACATAGCTTCTCCTTTTATAAGAATCAGTCCACATGTCAACTACCAATGAAATGTTTTTTGGGCAAGATGTGTCTAAAAACATTTTTATTGTTTTATTATATGCTATGAAAACGTCCTCCAACGCTGAACGGCTCAAGGTAGAAGCGGTAGGCATAACTATGTTTGGTTTTAAAGTTTTTACGTATTTTGTGAACCCGGGCTGCTCTAGTTTTCACAGTAGATGATAAAATATTTTTTGTTTTTGTACTTGCCAAGTCAGTTTTTTTGGTGTTAATTTCCATTGCATGTGCATTTCTTAAATGGTTTGTTAAATTAGAAGTAGATGTTGATGTTCCAAATCTAAAAAATTTATGATTTTTTTCAGTTGATTCGAAAGATTTTATTTTCATATTTGAGGATATTATTGAAATGTAGTGAAAAATACGGCGTAAAACGCAATGTAATTTAACGCTTTGATTTTACGCTGTAGTAAGTAACTTAAATAAGAGCGTTAACTTTGTCTGTTTATAAAAACCCTAAATAGTAATAATGAACAGTGATGTTGTCACTAAATTGGTATAAAAGCTCATAATGTCCGATTAATAATTGTTTGAGATATGACTATGTTGCAATAAAGGAGCGATATGAAGACTTTTGACTGATAAATTACGCTTGATGCACTGACTTAGGTTGCACTGTTAATACAGAAAATTGATCACTACGCAATGCTCTCAAGTGTAATGGCGCTTATACATTTACAAACTGAGTGTTCTCTTTGTGGGGACCATTGAGCTAGACGAAATTTGTTAGTGATTCCAACGAATATAAATACAATATAAAAATGTAAATGTATATGTAGGTTTTTATCATATCGTTTAGACACCATATATTTTTTGAAACAAATTTTCTACGTGGGTAAGTGTAAAATCAGACAGAGCGAGTTTAATTGCTCAACTTCATCATATTTTTCTCTTGAACTTGCTTTTACGTTCTAGCAAAAAATGTTTTTTCGGTAATTCTTGTATTGATCCTAATTTATTGACCTTTTTTAAATAATTTTCTTCTTTTTTGAATAATTTGCAATATTCGAGGTCGTTTTTTATAAAAAATTTAACAAATTTATTCAATATTTCGTTTTCCGTTGGAAAACTTCTTCAGGAAAATTATTGTTGTAAATTGTTTAGAAAAATTCGAATTTTTCTAAATAAATTATAACAATTATTTTCCTGAAGAAGTTTTCCAACGGAAAACGAAATATTGAATAAATTTGTTAAATTTTTTATAAAAAACGACCTCGAATATTGCAAATTATTCAAAAAAGAAGAAAATTAAGGTAATTCTTGCATTTATTTCTTACAATTTACATTGTATATGCACGATAACTATAGTTATCGTGCCCCTATAGGGGCGTCCAAACACAAAAAATAAATTAAAAAAAAAAGTTATAAATAAATTAATATTAAATATTATTAGTTAAATTGATACGTTTTCATTATAAAATATTGTTTTCTATTTTCTTTCAGAGCCGCGGTACTTTTATGTTTCAATTCTTTACAGATATTTTTCTATATAAGCAACTGCAAAGAGTTTACCCTGTAAACGACTAAAGAGAGAAAATTTATCGTTTGCAGACCCGCGTCACTTCTATATTTTATACCTATATAATGTATCTAAGTTACATGAAAACTTACCCTTTTAAGTGCATGGGATTCCCGTCGTAGCAAATTTTGCATATATGTTGGCCTTTTAATACTGCCTTATTGCCAATGATTAGCTGCCCGAAATAATTCCAAACTTTGGATCCGTCGGCTGATCGTTTATTTAACAAAATAAACGTTTTTTCTTTTATTCTGGCCTTTGAGTTAAGCAATTCCTGGAATTTGAAAATGTCATTCTCAAATTCCTTAGAAATTACTAATTCTTCATCGGACTCAGAGTCCGATAGTACACTATCATTTTGTTGAGCCGAATATTTAAAAAAATTTGTTGTTTTAGAATTTTCCATAATACATACAAAAAAATTTCACTTTATACAAGATTTACGATTTATAGAAGAGTAACGCTTTTATAACAGGCTTGCCATATCATCACTTTGCTTAATATTGCCACATGAAAATTTCATTATAAATAAACTCTAAGTAAATTTTTACACTACAACTTTTCTCGCTGCAACTTTTATATAATCAAATAAACCTTTTTTTAAGACGGGAAATTTGCAGACAAGACTGAAAAGTTGCAGTCTATGTAGAAGTTTCACTCATTAGCACAGAAAATATATATTTACATATTTTACCCACAAACTTGTTATTTTAAATACAAAATAAATAAAAATCATATGCACGAAAAAGGTTTCAAGTATGAGTACTACAATTATATCGCTCCTTTATTGCAACATAGTCATATCTCAAAAAATTAGCTTTTCGAGTTAACAGTGCAGAATTTTTAACAGTACTACCTTTTCTATTGTGCCAAAAATTTATTCAAATTACTTTTAAACTCTTTCCCTTAGGAAATATTTTCTAAAAACTTTTTCTAAGACTTGTATGGAAGCTAAAATTTTGAAATTTCTCGAAACAAGTTTTTTCGAGTTAGACTATGTTGCAATAAAGGAGCGATATACATATATTTCATGTGAAAGCGGATGTGACATGCGATGCGATGTCATGCAGTTGTTGTATAGTAAAAACAGATTTTTATTATACAAAAATTTGGGTTCACAGAAAATTAGTTTTGAAAAAATTATTCTTTCCTCAATATTCCACAGTAAATTAGTTTTAAATAAATTATTTTTTAAACAATTGAGTTTATTATTCACTATATTAGCTTCTAATATTCACACCAATAAAAAAAACTATAAACAGCTTAGAAGTTAATATAGAGAATAATAAACTCAATTGTTTGAATTTCTATTCTCTGCTTTTTTATACTTAAAAAAAATAAAACAAATTGTTGCAACCAGACGTTTGAAAGGTGTTAAGTAAAGTAAGAGACGCGTATAAATGAAAAAGCTTGTTTTTTCTGTTTTGACAAGTATTAGTAGAGCATTTTTCTTTTTAAATTCTCAATAATTTATTTTGATTGTTGGGATATGAAGTTGAATGTTTGAGAATATTTTTCAAAATTTTCAAAGTCTACTGTTGATTAGGGTAGCTCTATGAAATGTCGACATATAGACAGATAGGAAATATAAAAACAAGCTGTTTATAATTTTTTTTAATTATTTTTTCCTCAATAATTTTTGAGTTTTTATTTTGTTTCCATACGAGCAATATCAAAAATGTTAACTTTTTGCAACTTCTTCTTCGCCCTTGGAACCAAAAAAATGCGTAGCAAATATTTGCAAAACGAACTGCTTTAGAGAAATACGGTCTAGTTTGCAAATTTTTCTGTCACTTGTCTCTACAGTTGCATGCAATTAGTTGCAAGAAAATATGCAATGTGTAAACATGCTTTAACTTATGTTACATCATATTTATTTTCTTAACACTATAAACTTATGCCCATATTCATAAACATTTAAATGAATTTGAAATGTGTTTTAATTCAAAAATTCTATAGAAAATTTTATTAAAATTCATTTCAAATACATTTTAATTTTTTATTAATATATAAAAATACATAAGAAAAAAATATAAGTATAAGCAAGGCGAATTAATTATTAGGTGGATGCATCGGCGAATTCAGGCGAATTCGGTTAATATGGCGGCACTTTCGCTGTCAAGTTTTGTTTACGTTTTTCGGCGCCATTTAAATTTTTTACATGTAATTTATCAAATACTTTTGACAGCTTAAGTGTGAATTCGCCTTTTTACACAAACAAAATACCTGTTGTTTTTTTTATTGTTGTATTGTTGTAGCGAAGCGGCTACCTTGTTTTTTGTATCATGAGTATAAGAAAAAGGTAATTTTAAGCCGAATTAGCCGAAAAATTTTCGGCGGCGGCTACCAGAATTCATCGGCGGCTCAGGCTTAGCCGACTGAAATCGGATCGGCGCAAGTCTCTGGGCAGCACTAGGGAAAAATTACAACAATACAACAAAAACAGGCATATGGTAAGCTATGTTTGTCAAAAATATTTGTAACTTTTTTCACAATTATAAACTATGAATGTTCCTTTTCATAATTATAAATTATTTTTATTATCACAAAATAATTTTTTAATGCTTAATTCAGAATAAATCACTAAATTCATTTTCAAATGCGTAAACAATACACTTGACGTAAATAGCTTATTATATTGCCAGTAGCAAAAGAAATTTCAGATGCCGTAGCGCTGCCATCTTGTAAATGTTAATGCACCTTGTTTTCTACAACGAATATATGAACCGTTAGATTCAGTGGTGCTATATTTACTTTAAAAAAAGTCGCAATAAGCACGTCGGCGGCTCTGTTTTAGCCAATTTTAGCTGCAAAATAATCGGCGGCTGCGGCTATCAAAAATCGTCGGCGGCTCAGCTTAGCCGGCTGTTAGCCGCCCGGCGCAGTGCTCTGCTCGCCGGTACTGAATTCAACATTGCCGCTCGGCCGCCTTTAACGGCATTGCCAAATTAAATTAAATTCAACATGTTGAAATTTATGTACGAATAATTTTATAAAAAATATTTTTTGTAAATGGGTCACATTGTTGGCGCCCGCTGTCGCATGCCGCTTGCATTAGCCATTCACTATTATAAATTCAAGCGGCATACCCATTTCTTTTCCAATTTCTTCGATCGCTTTCATCTTCAAATCGTTTCGTCTATATAATTTATCGTTCATATCCCATAAAATTGGGTATGAACGATATAAATTTATTAATTTGATTGTTTTTTGGTAACTTAGCTTTGTCTCCCAAGGCGAATTAATTATTAGGTGGATGCATCGGCGAATTCAGGCGAATTCGGTTAATATGGCGGCACCTTCGCAGTCAAGTTTTGTTTACCTTTTTCGGCGCCATTTAAATTTTTGTACATGGCTTTATCAACTACTTTTGACAGCGTAAGTGTGAATTCGCCTTTTTACACAAACCAAATACCTGTTGTTTTTCTTATTGTTGTAGCGAAGCGGCTACCTTGTTTTTTGTATCATGTTTGTCTCCATTCTTGTTTTGCTTATTAAATAAATAGAGTTGCCAGAACTATCACGTACACAAATTTTCAAGGCAATACTTGAAGCAAATTATCATTATAAATTTTTGAATGAAATAATTTTTATAAAAAGGCTTTAATTGTATTATTTGTGTATATTTAAAGAAAAATAAGTAAGAGTGTAGTATATTCGGCTGGGCCGAATCTAAAATACCCTTCACGATAGTCACAAATATGTATATTATATTAAAAATGTGGCCTGAATATGCTCGGTTTTATATGAACCGATATCGGAATTTTCTATTTTCTGTATTTTAGTAACCTTCTTTTATAACGAGAATTGTTTTTCAGCAAAAAAAAAAAAAAAAAAAATTTTAATGGAAAAATCGGTTCAGGCTATATCTCGGGTATATATGGACCGATACCGAAAATTTAAAATTTTCATATTTATATGACCCTATTTCATTACCAGTAGTGCAATTCACTAACCAGTTTTAACGCTAATAAAATTCGTTTAGAGAAATTAACACTAGCGTTGGTGTTTTCGCGACTCTATAACAGTTTTTAACACTATTTGTGTTCGTTTTAAATCAGCTGTTTTTATAGCCTGACTGATTAGCGTTAACTAAACACCAATTATTTTTGTGGTGTTTATCTTAACAACAATGTTGTTAAAATTTCTACTAGAATAACTTCACTGTATTTGGGATACGACTTGTCGGAAGACTCCAACAGTCGGTCGACGTTTTCTCTGTGAGAACTTATCTTATTTATCAAAAAATATTTTAAATAATAAACATATAAATAGTTTTACTTACCCTAAACATGGAATTATTTGCAAATTTGTTTGTTTTTTTCCTGTTCCTCTTTGTGGTTTTCTTTATTTTTAACAAAGCTGCCACATTATTTCAAATTTTTTTAACATACAACCAGAGGTGTTACGAATAAGTTAGTGAATCACATAAGCGTTAGTGCAAACCACAGTAGCTCGCGTTAAGTTATGCTCTTTTAAAATCGTTAAAAGTTAGTGAATTGCACTACAGAACTGCTTTTGAGCACAAAAAAGTTGTTTAAGTTCGTTTACGCGACATTTTCATGAAAAACCCGATTTGGGCTATATCTCGGGTATATATGGACCGATATCGGAAATTTTCATTTTCCATATTTATGTAACCTAATTTCATTACCAGAACTGCTTTTGAGCAGAAAAAAGTTGTTTTAGTTTGCCTACGCGGCATTTTCATGAAAACCCCGGTCTAGGCTATATCTCGGGTATATATAAACCGATATCGGAAATTTTCATTTTCCATATTTATGTAACCTTATTTCATTACCAGAACTGCTTTTGAGCACAAAAAAGTTGTTTAAGTTCGCTTACGCGACATTTTCATGAAAAACCCGATTTGGGCTATATCTCGGGTATATTTGGACCGACATCGAAAATTTTCATTTTTCATATTTATATGACCCTATTTCAATACCAGAACTGCTTTTGGGCACAAAAATGTTGTTTAAGTTCGCTTACGCGACATTTTCATTAAAAACCCGGTCTAGGCTATATCTCGGGTATATATGGACCGATATCGGAAATTTTCATTTTCCATATTTATGTAACCTAATTTTATTACCAGAACTGCTTTTGAGCAGAAAAAAGTTGTTTTAGTTTGCCTACGCGGCATTTTCATGAAAACCCCGGTCTAGGCTATATCTCGGGTATATATGGACCGATATCGAAAATTTTCATTTTTCATATTTATATAAGCCTATTTCATTACCAGAACTGCTTTTGAGCACAAAAAAGTTGTTTAAGTTCGCTTACGCGACATTTTCATGAAAAACCCGGTTTGGGCTATATCTCGGATATATATGGACCGATATCAGAAATTTTCATTTTCCATATTTATGTAATCTAATTTCATTACCAGAACTGCTTTTGAGCACAAAAAAATTGTTTAAGTTCGCTTACGCGGCATTTTCATGAAAACCCCGGTCTAGGCTATATCTCGGGTATATATGGACCGATATCGAAAATTTTTATTTTTCATATTTATATGACCCTATTTTATTACCAGAACTGCTTTTGAGCACAAAAAAGTTGTTTAAGTTCGCTTATGCGACATTTTCATGAAAAACCCGGTTTGGGCTATATCTTGGGTATATATGGACCGATATCGGAAATTTTCATTTTCTATATTTATGTATCCTAATTTTATTACCAGAACTGCTTTTGAGCAAAAAAAAGTTACTTAGCTTCGCCTATGCGACATTTTCATTAAAAATCCGATTTGGGCTATATCTCGGGTATATATGGACCGATATCTGAAAAAAAAAATTTTTGCCTTTTAGTCACCATGCTTAATAAGTGTGAGAAGTTTGAAGCAAAACGAACAACTTTTGTTTTCAAAAATTTTCATACAAAACTGCAAAAAAAAGAATTGCTTTTTTCGGAATTTTGAATATATCTCAGCTATACGTGGACCGATATTACTGAATTTCAATAGCAAACCCATGAATCGATAGGGTAAAAGAATGGTGAAAGAAAAAAGTTCCTAAGTCTAATGGTTTTCTCAGAAACGGTATTTCAACAGCGGACAGACGGACATCGCTTAATCGACGTTTCCATTAATTCTGATTCAGAATATATATATATACTTTATAGGGTCGCAAAAAAAAACTGTAGAAATTACAAACGGAATCACAATCTTATATATACCCTTTACATTTTTGTGAAGGGTGTAAAAATATTTATTATAATTCTTTTCATATACATGCAAAAGAAGTTAATTTTATAATTATTATTTTAGTTCCATACTGCAACTTTGTATATATAATTCTTTGTATGTGGCAACAGTGCTTAGCAATTTGTCATTTTACTTTCAGAAAACGTAAAAAAATTTGTTTCATGAAATTGAGTGGAAAGTAAACAAAATGTGAGTGTGTTAGTAAAAAAGTGTGAGTGTATTGCAACTTTCAGGAAATTACTTTCCTGTCTAAACGATAGGATACATATATGTATGTACACATATGTATGTATATGTAAGTACATATAAGTAGATATGTATGTAAGTTTTGAAGCTGGAAAAAGAAGAAAAGAAATGAACAGAAAGAAAACATAACCCAGCAAACAAAGAAATAAGAAAAACAAAGAAAGAAATTTGAAATTTGAGTTTTTTCAAAACAAAATTTTTAAATTGTACGGAATTGATTATCTGTTACATACAAAAAAAAAATTTAAATGTATAAATTGCCGATAAGAATGTGTCAAAAGAAAGAAAAAGGAAAAAAGAAGCAATGTAGAACTGGTTAAACGAATTTAATAAAATTAAAAAATTGTAAAGTAAATTCAAAATTATTAGATTTTGGAAACAAAAGAATAGAATTGAAAAGGAAACAAAACCAAGGAAATTGCGAATGTAAATAATAGAACCCAGAGTATACAGATTTAATAAAACCAATGTATCAAAATTATAGAAAAATGCGACCGAACAAAGGATTATTGATTATTGAATTTGCAAAAGAGAAATTTTAATTAAAACAAATAATAAAGAATTACAAATGTAAAATGTATGTAATTCGAACAAAGAAAATGTAACAAACTAAATTAATGAAATTAGAAAATTTATTTTTTTGTTAAACTAAGGTTATTCCATAAAGGAATTTGTAATATCAAATAACCTTGTTGCTGAACATTATTTTTATACCCTTCACAAAAATGTCAGTAATATCGGCAAACGTATACCTGAGATATATTCAAAATTCAGAAAAAAACCATTTTTCTTGCAATTTTGTATGAAAATTTTTGGAAACAAAAGTTGTTTGTTTTGCTTCCAACTTCACACACTTATTAAGCATGGCGACTAAATAGCAAAAAATTTTTTTTCAGATATCGGTATATATATATGGATATACCCGAGATATAGCCCAAATCGGATTTTTAATGAAAATGTCTCGCATAGGCGAAGCCTTTTGCTTAAAAGTAGTTTTGGTAATAAACTTGGGTTATATAAATATGGAAAATAAAAATTTCCGATATCGGATCATATATACCGGAGATATAGCCTAGAACGGGTTTTCATGAAAATGCCACATAAGCGAACTTAAAAAACTTTTTTTTTGCTTAAAGGCAGTTCTGGTAATAAAGTTAGGTTATATAAATATGGAAAATGAAAATTTCCGATATCGGTCCATATATACCCCAGGTATACCCTGAACCAGGTTTTTCATGATAATGCCGCGTAAGCGAGCTTAAACAACTTTTTTTTTTGCTTAGAAGCAGTTCTGGTAATGAAATAAGGTTATATAAATATGGAAAATGAAAATTTCCGATATCGGTCCATATATACCCGAGATATAGCCTAAACCGGGTTCTTCATGAAAATGCCACATAAGCAAATTAAAAAAACTTTTTTTGCTTAAAAGTAGTTCTGGTAATAACATAAGGTTATATAAATATGGAAAATGAAAGTTTCCGATATCGGTCCATATATACCCTGAACCGGGTTTTCAGGAAATTTCGCGTAAGCGAACTTAAACAAGTTTTTTTTTGCTTAGAAGCAGTTCTGGTAATAAAGTAAAGTTATATCAGTATGGAAAATGAAAATTTCCGATATCGGTCCATATATACCCGAGATATAGCCTAAACCGCGGTTTTCATGAAAATGTCGCGTAAGTGAACTTAGACATCTTTTTTTTTGCTTAAAAGCAGTTCTGATAATGAAATAAGGTTATATAAATATGAAAAAGGAAAATTTTCGATATCGGTCCATATACACCCGAGATATAACTTAAACGGCGTTTTTCATAAAAATGCCGCGTAAGCGAACTTAAACAACTTTTTTTTACTTAAAAGCAGTTCTGGTAATAAAATAAGGTTATATAAATATGGAAAATGAAAATTTCAGATATCGGTCCATATATACCCGAGGTATAGCCTAAACCAGGTTTTTCATGAACATGCGGCGTAAGCAAACTTTAACAACTTTTTTTGCTTAAAAGTAGTTCTGATGGTAAAACTAGGCTACTAAAATACAGGAAATGAAAATTTCCGATATCGGTCTATATACACCAGAGATATAGGATAACCGATTTTTTCATGACTTTTTTTATACCCTTCATATATGTATATATATGCTATGTGGTTCGCGTCAAGACATGGGTTAAGAACTAACGACATACATTTTGAGCTAGCTGGTCACCATTTTCATGCTCCTTTACCACGTAAGTTTTGAACTGTTGTTTACATTCAAACACATTTAGTGCGAAATAGCCGACGCGTAACAAATGTCATCATCAATTTTCATACCCTTAGTTTTTGTGAAGGATATCAACAATTATTTCCAAAATATAAAGTTTGTCTATACAAATGCCAGCATTTCTTGTTTATACTTTTTACTTTTTTACACAAGTGGATACTTAGTAAAAACTTAAGAATGTTTGAATTGTAGAAATTTTAACATATGTATCATAAAAATCAAAAATTATAGCATATAGACAAACTGGGGCTAAATTCTGTAACTATGAATTTTTAAATGTTCACCAATTTAAATGATCATTTCTACTTTTCTTTGCGCCCACATTGGTGAGAATAAATAATTTTGACAGTTACATTGTATCTGCGGTAAGTTTTGGTTTTTGTAAAATATTTTAAGTTCACAAACTAAAAAAAAAGGATTATGTAAATTGAAATTTCCATTAGACAACTTGCCTGAAAGCAGATTTGAGCATTTACGAACAAACACATTCAGCACAATAAAATTCATTCGGATTACGGATTCACTTTTCCAAATTTTCCTCGATCCAAATTTTGTATGGGAGATGGCGATACAGAAACAGCATAAACAGACTACTCATAGACCTAAGCTATAGATGCTGTTGGCAACGAGAAAATAATAGCCACATTTTTTTGCGTCGCCTATTGGAATAAGGAGGATTAAATTTTTCCAAAACGCTTGCTTTAAATATTGACTATGGTAAACCTCATCTTATATTTGTTATAATCCGAGCAAATTTTCGTAAATTTCAATAAATTCTTTTAAAGACACGGCTTACGAAACCACGAACGAAATGTACACTGTGTTTGATAGAATTGCTATTAATCAAATTTGAAGGTTTGTACTGTAATTCTGTAACTTTTAATGATCCATTAATCGTAAATTCTTTCGACAGTAACGGTTGTATGCTCCTGCTATAAATTTTGGTGAAATTAAGCAGCTGTATTTTTGGGTCCCTGGTAATAATAGGCAATAAAAGTAACAGCTAATTTCGATCGACAGCAAATGTAATTAAATGATATTGATAATACTAAATTTGATAAAATATTGCTATAATTATTGTAAAGGTAACATTATCTTAATAAAACTAATAGAGTTTCGGTAGAGGTCAAGTTTGACAAACACGAATTCTAGCTATTGAACGAGTTTGATGATGGAAGACGGTGCTATCAGATCCAGTTTGATTGTATAATAATCTGTTTCATTATCATGTTTTTAATGTAATGTTTTGTACATCTTAAAATATAATAGGTTTTCAAAACGAAAACCTATGAATGAAAAAAAAAATCACAATTCGGTGCGTTTTTGTTTATTTTTTTTAGCTTTTATTTATTTATTGAATCTTCACAATGTGAACTAACAACAATAAGTATCTTAATACTAAAATTCAAATCTTAATACTAAATTCAAAAATTAACTAAGTCGAGCAAATGCTAGACAAAAAGTTTTATTTGCGCATATTATATCGTTAAAATCACCTATTTAACGCTATAATGGTGGCAAGGGTATCCCTTCATCTCAACTGAGTGTGACCGCTAAAATTAAGTATGTTTCAGCAAGAGGATTTGGGTGATGTCCCAATTTGCTGATGTGCCTTGTCGCATACTTTGAAAATTCATCTTTTACCAGTAGAACACACAGATCCTTGTGAATTCGACAGTTTTTAACATATCATGGAGCTGCAGTAATTATACGGAGAATTTTATTCTGGCGCTTTTGAATTTTCTCAATGTTAGATGCAGAGGCGGTACCACACAATTGAATTCCATAACTCCATATTGGCTTCAACTGGCGACTGGGCACGAAGCGACTCTGAAAAGGGGATGGTGTATGTTAATCATTTGAGAAATGTTTTTACGACAAATGATTCAGCGGATGCTGCAGCAGAATTTCCGCCGTATGCTGTTAGACAGCCTGTGTCTTTAAGGCTTAACTTTCAAGATGTCGAAAACGTTATCAATAACATAAACCCCAGGAAAGCTCCAGGTATAGATCAAATTACTGGTAACATGCTTGAACAGTTACCTCGTGTAGCTAGAAGAGTTTTACTTTTTATTTTTAACGCTATTTTACGCCTTGAGTATTATCCTGCAGAGTGGAAGGTCTCTATGATTACTATGATACCCAAGCCAGGGAAGGATCCGACTAAAGTAGAGTCATATAGACCAATAAGTCTACTACCAACAATTTCAAAACTGTTCGAAAAATTGCTAATGGCGAAGTTGTCTCCAATACTTAATGATGTGGGATGTATCCCTGATCATCAATTTGGCTTTCGGGTTAAACATAACACCATAGAACAAACACATAGGCTAGTCAATGTCATAAGACAGACTTTTGAAGACAAAAAATACTGTTCAGCTCTATTCATCGACATTTCCCAAGCTCTTGATAAAGTGTGGCACGACGTTCTGATGCACAAAATAAAGTTGAACTTGCCTGCAAATACTCACAAGCTTCTGGAAAGCTACTTATACGACCGGAAATTTGTTATCAAAGAAGGTGACTTTACAAGTCTCTCATAGTCAATCGGAGCAGGAGTTCCCCAAGGTAGCATTCTAGAACCCACTCTATATTTGATTTACGCATCTGACATGCCAACGAAATCCGGAATCCATACTTTAACTTTTGCAGATGACACCGCTTTTTTTAGCGTTCATGTAAACCATCAAGAAGCTTCACGAAATTTGCAGCAGTATATTTCAATATTAGAGAAATGGTTGAAACTTTGGAAAATAAAAGTTAATGAACAAAAATGTACTCACGTTACATTCACACTGCGTAAGCAAACATGTTCGGCTATCCAAATTAACAATACACCTATTCCGCAGCATAATGAAGTTAAATACCTTGGTATTTACCTCGACCGTAGGCTATCGTGGAAGCCTCACATTGGTGCGAAAGTCACTCAGTTGAAATTAAAAGCAGCGCAACTAAATTGGCTTATGGGCAGAAATTCGACATTGAAGTTGGACTGCAAACTTTTGTTATATAACGCAATTTTAAAGCCTATATGGTGCTACGGAGTTCAATTGTGGGGAACCGCCTCAACATCTAACATTGAAAAAATTCAAAGACGACAAAACCAAATTCTACGTACGATTACTGCAGCTCCATGGTACGTAAGAAACTCACGAATTCACAAAGATCTGTGTGTTCCGCTGGTAACTGACGAGTTCTCTAAGTATGCCACAAGGTGTATCAGTAAACTGGAATTTCACCCAAATCCCCTTGCACGCAACATACTTAATTTTGGCGGCCGCTCTCGGTTGAGAAGGAGGGATCACCATCAGAACGTTAAATAGGTGATTCTACCGATATTATTCGCGCGAAATGAAACTCTTTTGTCTAGCAGTGGCTGGACTTAAATAACTTTTATATTTAGTATTAAGATTTGAATACTTATTGTTAGTTCATATTTTGAAGATTCAATAAATAAATGAATGACAAAAAAAAATATTGATTTTCTGTTACTGAAAACCAGGGTGGGGAATAAATAAATCGAGGAAATAACAATTTTATGATGAAAACGTTCAATACATATGTTTGCTGCTTGAAGATACTCCTCACATGTCTCGTTTAGCAAATAGTGCTTAATTCTAGTTTTTATCAAAATTGGTGAGCCTCCGCAAGATCTGCCACGGGAATGTTTAGTATCATATTGTGTGAAACCATTAATTTTGAAATAACTGTTGCTTGTGAAATGAGTTTCAGCAATCAGCATTATGTCGATTTGCTTTTCCATAAGGAAATGCTCAAGTTCATTTTTGTGTTGGCGGATGCCGTTTGCGTTCCAGAAACATATTTTTAACCAATTCATTTTTTTAAAATTGCCTGCAAAATAGTGGATTGCATTTTCAGCATTTCCTGCATCATGTTAGTCATAGAAACCGTAAATGTGTTTATGGATTGAACAAGAGTCTGAAGAGTTGCCTCAAGATTTTTAAAAGTTTCAAGTTTTGTATGTCGGTTTTGACATTAGCATACGAAACTTGTTTGGGGTTTTGTATAATTATTTGGTTGGTTGACTGGCCTATCTGGGGAAAATTGTTTGCAGAAATAATGTTTGACTGCTGGGGTTGCTTGAAAGTAATTAATGACTTATTTGTCATTGATTGTTTAAAATGAGTGTAGACAGGACAGCCCCTGTAATTTCCCATATAACAAACAACCTGATTGATAAAATATTAACTAATAATAACGAAACCCAAAACATAGCACAAAAAGAATTGATGTTCTACAGCTTGCCGTATATATAAAGGCCGTGTCAGATAAAACTTTGTTGCTTTGCGTGAAGTTTAAAACTTTAACAGAAAAGCGCCAAGCAAAAGGTGTATGTCACAATAAAAACTTTGGCAACGCTCACGATTTGTTTATTTATCTAAGCAAATTTTCGTTATTATACCCTTCACAAAAATGTAAAGGGTATATATAAGTTTGTGATTCCGTTTGTAATTTCTACAGTTTTAATTTGCGACCCTGTAATTCTGAATCAGAATTAATGGAAAAGTCGATTAAGCGATGTCCGTCTGTCCGCTGTTGAAATACCGTTTCTGAGAAAACCATTAGACTTAGAAACTTTTTTCTTTCACCATTCTTTTACCCCATCGATTCATGGGTTTGCTATTGAAATTCAGTAATATCGGCCCACGTATAGCTGAGATATATTCAAAATTCCGAAAAAAGGCATTTTTTTTGCAGTTTTGTATGAAAATTTTTGAAAACAAAAGTTGTTTGTTTTGCTTCAAACTTCACACACTTATTAAGCATGGTGACTTAAAGGCAAAATTTTTTTTTTCAGATATCGGTCCATATATACCCGAGATATAGCCCAAATCGGATTTTTAATGAAAATGTCGCATAGGCGAAGCTAAGTAACTTTTTTTTTGCTTAAAAGTAGTTCTGGTAATAAAATAAGGTCATATAAATATGGAAAATGAAAATTTCCGATATCGGTCCATATATACCCGAGATATAGCCTAAACCGGGGTTTTCATGAAAATATCGCGTAAGCGAACTTAAACAACTTTGCTTTGCTTAAAAGCAGCTCTGGTAATAAAATAAAGTTATATAAATATGAAAAATGAAAATTCCCGATATCGGTCCATATACACCCGAGATATAGCCTAAACGGGGTTTTTCATAAAAATGCCGCGTAAGCGAACTTAAACAATTTTTTTTCCTGAAAAACAGTTTTGGTAATGAAATAAGGTTAGATAAATATGGAAAATGAAAATGCCCGATATCGGTTCATATATACCCGAGATATAGCCTAAAACGGGTTTTTATACGTGACTATTGTGAAGGGTATTTTAGATTCGGCCCAGCCGAATTTACCACACTCTTACTTGTTTTTAGATTTAGATTAGATTTCTTATGATAATAGAAGCTATAAATATTATTATACGAACTACTAAAATTGGTTCTAATTGTTTTCTTAGTGCATAAAGCTATTAGAAAAAACTTCAACGCGTAAAAAGATGAGAGTTGCCGAACTTTTCGCTTCGCGTTGCGTTAAAAGTGCTCTATGTGACATGTTTCATATAAATATATATAAGCTAACTACAATATTAATTAAATGAACTCATTTAATAATTTAAAGCTTAGCAAGCAAAATTATTTCTTTTAACTCTTTTGCAAAGTCAGCAATATGAATGTTATAGTACGTTTCCATTATAAGCAAATTAAGTTGATTTGAGGAAATCATTCCGAAGTGTTTCCATTATGTTGTTAGTAATTTTCTCTTCGAATTTTCGAAATCAATTTGACGTTTGTATTGTTTAATTAAATTTTATAATAGAAAAAACAAAAATTTAATAAACTTTGTGCAAAACGCTTTGGCATCCGGAAATAAAACGGGATTAAA
This sequence comes from Thecocarcelia acutangulata, assembly GCA_914767995.1. Taxonomy (NCBI): domain Eukaryota; kingdom Metazoa; phylum Arthropoda; class Insecta; order Diptera; family Tachinidae; genus Thecocarcelia; species Thecocarcelia acutangulata. The sequence goes on along the minus strand of OU612095.1, from coordinate 50,039,005 downwards.
TACCAATGAAATAACAATTAATGTGTTCTTTTTGGCTGCAAGATATTGAACATTGTGCCAAGACGAGTATACCGAGAAAGCATAAAGGAAGCCTTGAATTGGATTTCCTTAGACGAAGACATGGGGATAAGAAACAACCACATTCTTATTAAATTGGCTTCAACATGGGAGGGTAGTCAAGCTGCAAAAATTCCAAAAACCAAACAAAATGTAAAGACTTCGCTTATGCTGAAACAAATGTAACACTGATTTCCTCATTTGTCGGCCGCATTCCTGATGGACATGTGCCTATAAAGATAAAAACAATATGAACATAAGGTATGTCCTAGACTATTTACAAATATTCTAAGAAATTTGGATAAAAGACTGTAGTTATGGATGCGTACTTTGGATATATTGGAGAAATTAATGCACTAGCCGGCTGTAAGATGCTTATATTTTCCTACTTAAAGAACTCCAAAATGATGCCGATGGGGTTACGCCCCAATTAAACAAAGATCAAACAGCAATTCTTAAACTGGAAAGAATTACCCTTGATGAACCCACTTTTAGATAGGTGCTTAATGAAGACGCTGTGATTACACACAATTTCTCGAATGGCATTCGTATATTTGCTGTATACTTATATCATTGCTTTGGAGAATCTACGCCGCAAACAACTAAAATAGTTTCGTTTTCTTTTATATTCTTTATTGGTACAGTGTTAAGCGTTTAATAGTAAATGAAATATAAATACTTTATATCATAATCTTGGTTTTTGTATACGAGGAAGTAAAAGGGGTTTCATACAATTAGAAAAATATATTTAGTAATCCCGAATAAAAAAAAAACTATAAAAGTGGAATATAACATTGACAACAAATGTTTTTTCCACTTCATCAACAAATAAAATCAGCCATTGTGATTCTTATTTAAATGTCAATTTTTCGAATTGTAACTCACTAATAATGGATGCCCTAAGGTTGTATTTGTAAGAATACCAGTAGCGCAGTGCTGCACAGACAAATTTCGACTTAATTTGAAACAAATTAAGTCATTTGATTTTATTTGATTATATGAAATATGTATGGGAAATCATGTCACAAATTACTTAATTTGGGCAAATGAAATAATTTGGCTCAAATCACGTATATGGAAACGTACTATTAGTGAACCCATTTAATAATTTAAGCATGTAAATAATTTTCTTTCTTGCAAAATAAACAATAAACCAATTTAAATTTTTAAGCTGAATTAGCACATGCAGGAAACAATAATAAGATCACGCCACCTTAGATTTAAGTCAAGTTATTAAGTTATAAATTAAGTAAAATATAATTTTATTGAGTAGAACTAATTTTGAAGTAAATAAATGTGGTTGTAAACCACACAAAAATAAAAAATATTTTTTTTTTAGTATTTCCATCAAGGAAATACTTAACTGGCGCCCGAGCAGAGTTAACGATCCGCGTGAGTGTCCTTCTACAAAAGCCCTAAAGTAGGGCAGTAGAAAGAAGTGAAAAGTGTCCTCGCCGGTATCGAAAGTACAATTAAACTAAAAGCGAGTGTCCATCTACAGAAGCCCTAAAGTAGTGCAGTAGAAAGGAGTGAAAAGTGTCCTTGCCGGTGTCGAAAGCACAATTAAACCAATAGTTAGTGTCCTTCTACAAAAGCCCTAAAAGTAGCACAGTAGAAAGGAATGAAAAGTGTCGTCTCTGGTATCGGAAGTATAACGGAACCAAGATGTGATGAAAGTGTAAGCTGCCTTCACACAAAACATTAGCCGAACTAACCACAATATAAAGAAGAATATACATATCTCAAAAAGGAAAATAAGACAACAATACAGAAAAAAAACACACACCAAAATCATCAAAGGAGTAAATAACGGAAGTGTGCTACAGAAGAATTCTCATCGAGTGATAGTAATTGGCCCCCTAGTAGCATAAAGCAAAAAGGACGGCATTACGTGTCCAGCCAGCTGTCCAAGAAGACGTAAAGATGCAGACAACGTTAATGTAAGTCAACATATAAATTTGATCAAATACATATTGTAATACACAGTAAAAATTAATTTGAAAACACAAGTATTGTGGAATTAGTGCCAAAAATATTTACTTTTACAAATAATATTTAATAAATTAATAAACTCAAACTGCGATTCCTACGGGACCCTCCAGTTCTATAATAAAAATTAAAATAAAAAAAGATAGGATATTTACAATAATAATTAATAAAGAATTAAAATATTGTCATAAAAATAATCATTTTATCTTGCAATCTTGATTAAAAATTTATATTTAAATATAAAATTTTTATATTTAATATATATTCGTTAACATGTCAAACCCAGAAAACCTCATTCGTCCTCCAGTTTTAAATGCAGCAAATATGGAACAAGCATCCAGAGCAATAAATATGACTGACTTAAACAACATAATTACTGAAACTACTTCTCACTTGTTACAACAACAACTACCCAATTTGATACAGTCAATAATAAACCCAAGTCCTAGTATTGTTTCCGACCAAGTAATTGAGGAACAATACCGAGGCAACATCACAGATTTTGACAAAATACCAGATATGGTCAAAAGTCTACGTGAATTTAACGGTAACCAAATAGAATTCAATTCATGGCGCAAGAGTGTTGAGCGTATTTTACACATTTACGAACCCCATAAAGGTACACCTAGATAGTACGGTATCTTAAGTGTAATAAGAAACAAAATCGTGGGTAATGCCGACATTGCCCTCGAATCTTGTAATACTCCTTTAGATTGGAACTCTATAATTAAGTGCCTTTCTCTTCATTATTCCGATAAGAGGGACCTCACAACCCTTGAATATCAAATGACTTCCTTAATTCAGGGAAGATTGACCATTCAAGACTTTTATCAAGTCGTATACAAACATCTGTCTATAATTCTTAATAAACTAGGAAGCTCAAGAAGCTCTTACCTTGCTAACAGAATCCTATCGCAATAAAGCCCTTGACACGTTTATCAGAGGCTTAAACGGCGACTTACCAAAACTGCTTGGCATGAAAGAACCGGTGGATCTACCACAAGCCCTCCACCTTTGCCTTAAGCTAGAAAATCAGGGTTTCCGAGCGAGCTTTGCTCAGAATTTCCATTTCAAGAAATCTACTCCACCACTCCCACCACGTAATTACCACCGTAACCATCATCCACAACATGTAAATCTAACACCCCGCTTTAACCAAAATAACTTTTATCCACATCTTGCACGCATACCTCATACACAGCATAAACCTCCCATATTCCCGAAAACTAACAATTACCCAATACAACCACATACAAACCCAAATAACTACTACCAATTCAATCCTCCAAGACCCCTCCCTCCAAAACCACAACCTTTACCAGAACCTATGGATATAGATAGTAGCATACACACCAAAAGAGTTAATTATATGAACAGACCACAACAAAAAAACATTAATAAAAGAGCACCACCGACAATTGCAAATTCTAACTTCAGAAACAAAGTACAAAGAAACTTTCACATCGACAGTGAGTTAGAAACTTATAATAACGTCATTAATAGCTCATTAGAAACCGACCAACTCGACGATATGCCGTACAACCAAGATGATATTAATGACCTCACGGACACTAATTTTTTAGACTGACAAGCTCTTCGCTCCCGTACTTCGAATGTAGAGCAAAGAGCGGTAAAATACTAAAATTCCTCATTGATACTGGTTCCAGTAAAAACTATATTCAACCACATATCGTAAGAAGAACCAGGCCGAATAAAGAAATTTTTCTTGCCAAATCAATAGCGGGCAATATTGAAATAAAAGAACATACATACGTTAGACTTTTTAATTTAAAAAAAGAAATAAAATTTTACATTCTCCCAACCTTAAAATCATTTGATGGCATCCTTGGAAACGACTCGTTGAAAGAACTTGACGCAATAATCTATACGCGTAACAGTTATATGCAGATAGGAAATGGCGTGAAATTACGCCTTAAACAACATTCTTCACAGACAGTAAATGCAGTGGAAATTAGAGACGATCACATGTCATCTCAACAGAAAGCAAAAATGGAAGAAATCATCAGTGAATATCCTGAACTGTTCATGGATCCTAATCAGAAATTGACATGTACAACTAGAATAGTTGGTGAAATCCGTACATCCACAGATACTCCGGTATATTCCAAACAATATCCCTACCCAATGGCGTTGAAGTCAGAAGTCGAAAAGTAAATAAAAAACCTACCAGTTTGGGTTGTAGGGAAAACCCCAGATTCATTAGGCAACATGCAGTACAGACTCGTAATAGATTATAGGAAACTTAATTCACTATTCCCGATAGATATCCAATACCCCAAATAACTGACGTTCTTTCACAGCTAAGAGAGAGTAAATATTTTACAGTCCTAGATTTGAAGAGTGGCTTCCATCAAATTCCCTTACGGAAATCAGATTTCGAAAAAACTGCATTTTCAATAGCAAACGGCAAGTACGAATTTACACGCCTTCCGTTTGGTTTAAAAAATGCCCCAGCAATTTTCCAAAGAGCTTTAGACGATGTTTTGCATGACTATATTGGGAAAATATGTTATGTTTACATCGATGACATTGTAATATTCAGCAAATCTGAAAAAGAACATTATGATCATATTCGAGACATATTTGCAACACTTCAAGCAGCAAATTTAAGGGTACAATTGGATAAATGTAACTTTTTAAAAACAGAAGTAGAATTTCTAGGGTTTATAATCTCGGCGGATGGCATAAAAACTAATAAAGGAAAAATGCAAGCCATCCTTGATTTCCCACTACCAAAAACCATCAAAGAATTACGATCTTTTCTTGGATTATCAGGATATTATCGAAGATTTGTGAGAGATTATGCAAAGATAGCAAAACCCTTAACAAAAATTTTAAGAGGGGAAGAAGGTCGCTCTCAAAACACAAATCAGCGTTAAAACATATTAAACTAGATGACGATGATGTCGAAGCTTTTGGAAAGCTAAAAAACACTCTAGTCTCTCAAGATATTGTACTTGCTTATCCAGATTATAAAAAAGAGCTGGAACTCACAACAGATGCATCAGACTTCGCCCTAGGTGCAGTCCTTTCACAAAATAAGAAACCAATAGCGTTTATATCGCGAACATTGAGTAAAACAGAGGAGCATTATGCGACCAATGAAAAAGAAATGCTCGCAATAATATGGGCTTTAAATTCACTTCGAAACTACTTATACGGCTCTGCCAAAGTGAAAATATTTACTGATCACCAGCCGCTGACTAACGCACCTAGTAACAAGAATAACAACAGTAAAATGAAGCGCTGGAAAGCTATTTTAGGGGAATATAATTATGAACTTTTCTATAAACCAGGAAAAGCGAACGTAGTGGCCGATGCCCTATCAAGAATTCCCAATGCAGAACAGGTAAATTCGCTATCAATTACAACACATAGCGATGATAGTTCCGGACAAAATCTCATACTAAGTGTTGATACACCAATAAACTGCTTTAAAAATCAAATATCCTGTGGTTCAGTACAAATTCGAGATAATATTTCCCCATTATCATAGACATCATATATTTGAACCTGAATTCTACCAAAACAAACTTATAAACATTCTGAAAAAATATCTCTACCCTTCAATACTTAATGCAATCAAAACCTCAGAGCAAACCATGGGAAAAATCCAAGAAATTTATTCACGGCATTTCAATAAATATCGCATTCGATTTACTAGACATCAGGTAGACGATGTGCGAAACGATGAAGAGCAAAATAAAATAATTATAGACACTCATAACAGAGCACACCGAAATAGTAAAGAGAATAAACAACAAATCTTAGAGAAATACTGCTTCCCAGGTATGTCAAACAAAATAAAGAAGATAGTAAAACAATGCATAACATGCAAAGAGAATAAGTATGACAGGCATCCCATGAAACCCGTATTGAAAGAAACACCTATACCAAAGTATCCCGGTGAAATTGTTCACATAGATATTTATAAAACTGAAGGTGAATTGGTATTAACAGCGGAGATAAATTTTCTAAGTACGCACAAGTAAAATATGTATATTAAATCCAAAGCCGCAGAAGATATACGACAACCACTTCGAGAACTGATGTTTGCATTTGGAATGCCGAAGATAATCGTTATGGACAATGAAAAGTCTTTTAACTCCTCAACAATTGTTTTCATGATAAAAGATCAATTAAATATTGAAATATTTACAGTTCCACCCTACTCAAGCAGCGTCAACGGTCAAGTAGAGAGGTTTCATTCTACGCTCTCTGAAATTATGCGATGCACAAAAGTGCAAAACCTTCATAATACATTTAAAGAACTACTTGAAATTTCTGTATACAAATATAATTGTTCTATACATAGTACAACAGGGAAAAAACCAATCGAATTATTTTTTGGTAGAAGGGTCTGTGCTAATGCACAGACCCTTCTACCAAGAATTGAGAAGGGTCTGTGCTAATGCACAGACCCTTCTCAATTAGAAAATGACAGCCTAGTGAATATAGGAAAATTAAAACAAAAGCAAGAAATAGACATGAAATACCACAACAAACACAGACAGGAAATAAAAACTTACGAACCAGGTGAAGTAATTCTTGCAAAAATAAATACAAGATTAGGAACCAAATTAACCTCACGATATAAGCGAGAAATCGTTAAGGTTGATAAAGGAACATATATAGTAACTGAATCTAACAAAACCATTCATAAGAACAACATTAGAAGTCAATAAAAATCTATTTTCAGCTTCCTTCTCCTTCATTCCACAATTATCCTATCCCCCTCCAATGCAGAGCTTCAAATTGTTAATTACACACTCTCCCATATCGTAACCCTAGCAGATGGAGTGGCAAAGATCCAGGATGGAACATTTAAAATTTTACATATAATAAATCTAAATGAGTATCAAAGCTTCTTTGATGAAATAAAAAAATTTATTAGCTACAATGAACATTCCCAAAACATGTTCATACCACCCTTAAATCACGAATTGATACAAGCCATAGAAATGATGGAATCATTGCAGTTAGTAGATAAAACAAGAAAGAAACGATCAATAAATTTAATTGGTACCGCATGAAAATATATCGCAGGTTCTCCTGACCATGACGATTTTGAATTACTAAAAAAAGATCTTAACGAATTAAACACAAATGATAATAAACAATTAGTCATAAATGAAAATTTTGCTGAAAGAATAAACAAACTAACAGTATATCCAAATACAATAGATAGAATGGTAAGAAATCAAGATTCAATTGGCAATACTGCTGCAATAAGCATGTAAACTAGACTAAGATTAGTTAAGGAAGAACTGCAAAATATTAAATATGCCATTCAATGGGCAAAAAATAATGTAATAAATTCTATAGTACTGAACAAAAAAGAAATTAATATTGCCATTGAAACTTTACACAAAGAAAATTTTCCGTTTACATCTATTGAAGAAGCATTAGAATATGCTGATGTAAAAGTTGTATACAAAAATTCTACCTTATTATATATTATAAAAATTTCACTTACTTCTAAAGAAACTTTTACCAAAATATTAATTAAGCCCGTAAAGAAAAATAGCAAAATTGTTGTTGACACCTAGGTCAACATATTATTTTATTACATTATTACATTTTATTTTATTACATTTATTACATTTATTGACATAATATTTATTACATTTTGCTTGTCACTGTTGTAACCTACATTTAAGGTATTACTAAAAATCGCAACTCTTGCAGTTATTTAACATAATAATAATTAGGGCATTTATCGCTTGATTTCCGCATTAACCAAGAAAAACGTTAAATTGCAGAAAACACAATTATTGTTGAATCATTCCGTATTAAATTTCTTTTGTATTTACTTAATTAATTTGTATAAAACCAATTGAACAAATAAACTATTATGTCAGTAATAAAACCCATTTTAAGGTGTAATCATTGCTAACATTGGGTTCTTCAGGTTATAGTGCTTGAAGGACATTAGACAAATAAAATAGGTTTAATACAAGTTCATGTGCTTGTGTTGAAAACTATTGTCAAACTCAACATTTGGTGACCCCGACGTGACCACTGGTAGCAATACACAAACATCAACGGTAGCATCAGCTAACCATTCTGGGGCGCGGAAGGGCTACGTGCTATTAGCCACAGCTCGCGTAAAAATTACAGGCAATAATGGACGATCTGGAGTCTTCAAAGCAATTTTAGATTCAGGGTCACAAATCAACATTGTGACTAATCGACTACTAAATCGTCTATCACTTAAGCCTTCGCAGACATCCTTATGAATAGAAGGAATTGGCAATCAACCCAGAAATACGAGTCAACGTATTAATTTGAATCTTCAATCTACAACAAGTACAAGGCTCGAGGCTTTCGTACTTCCTAACATTATTCCAGCCCAACCCTCAACCGAGTTCAACTGCAATTCTTGGCCAATACCAGACAACATCCAATTGGCTGATCCAGAATTCAGCACCACTGCAAATATTGACGTTTTATTAGGCGCTGAATACTACCTCGAGTTGTTGACCACCGGTAAAGTCCAACTCTCACCAGAATTACCAATTTTAAGGAGCACAAAGCTGGGTTGGATTGTAAGTGGAAGAATAAGAGAGCAACTCAGCAATATGCGCAGTGCACGGTGTAAGCGAAGCAGACACAGATGAGCTAATACAAAGATTCTGGAGACTAGACGAATTTGATGCTGACAACACCTTCAGTGCACAAGAGAAACTATGCGAACAACAATTCATTCAAACAACCACGAGAAATAATGAGGGTAGATTTGTAGTACGCCTTTGCCTTTCAGATAACCCAAGCTGTTTAGGAGATACGAAAAGGTTGGCCTTTTCAAGGTTACTTGCCTTGGAAAGGCGTCTTGCAATGAATCCAGACCTAAAGAAGCAATAAATTGACTTCATGAAGGAGTATGAAGAGTTGGGCCACATGACCCGTATAAACAACTCTGAGGTTATGGATCCTCGCTATTACATCCCGCATCATTGTGTAATCAAACCTGAAAGTAAAACTACTAAACTACGAGTAGTGTTTGATGCGTCGTCCCTCAACGACATATTATGTGTTGGCCCACCAACACAAGGAGACCTCTTTGGAATGATATTACGATTTCGAACTCCAACATTTGTGTTGTGTACGGACATTGAAAAAATGTATCGACAAATTCTCATTGATCCCGAAGACCGTAACATGCAACTTATTTATTGGAGAAATAATTCAAATGAACCAGTAGGAACATACCAACTTAACACTGTGACGTATGGAACTTCTGCTGCCCCATATTTGGCAACAAAATGTTTGCAGCAATTAGCAGATAGAAATATGGAAAAATATCCATTAGGCGCTACAGCATTAAAACACGACTTTTATGTGGACGATGGTATGAGTGGATCCAACAACCTCCTAACAGCAATTGAAATACAACGGCAATTGACAAGTCTGTTACAAGAAGCTGGTTTCAAACTAAGAAAATGGTGCGCAAATCACTCCAAGCTGTTAAGTGGCATTCCCCCCGAAATTGTACAGCTGAACCCAGATTTCGATGACCAATCGACCAAGATCTTGGGACTAACATGGAATCCCAAGGCAGATGTTCTTTGCCTCAGAGCAGACATTCAAGAAACCAATAAAATTACCAAACGCACGGTAACATCAGATCTGGCTCGAATATTTGATCCTTTAAGAATCGCCAGTCCAGTGGTGGTCTCCGCTAAAATGTTTATACAACAACTATGGCAATTACAACTCTCATGGGATGAACCATTACCAGCAAATCTTCATAATCAATGGGCTACATTCCGTCAAAATTTGAAACATCTTAACAATTTAAACACCAAGAGGCACGTTTTCGATGGCGAAAGTCCAAGCGATGCACAGATACACACATTCGTAGATGCCTCTGAAAAGGCGTACGGCGCCATAGTATACATACGTTCCAAGCTTTGAGATGGGCGACTCATAGTGAGACTTCTACGTGCCAAGTCACGTATTGCTCTTATAAAAAAGGTGACTTTACCAAGGTTGGAGCTATGTGCAGCTCTTCTTGGGGCCCAACTCACTACAAAGGTGAAAAAGGAACTACGAGCTGAAAACACACCTACATATCTATGGTCGGATTCTGAGACAGTGCTTCATTGGATCAATTCAGCACCATCCTCTCTTCGCACCTTTGTAGCAAATAGAGTAAGTAAGATCCAAGAGCAAACCATAGGCATGCAATGGCGACACGTCAGTTCAAAGCAAAATCCGGCTGATCTCATTTCAAGAGGTGTGAATCCAGAGAAATTATCACAGTGTAGCCTATGGTTTTTTGGCCCAATGTTTTTACACGGCAACGTGAATCAATGGCCAAAAGAGTTTAATAAACATCAGACACCGTCTTCCTCCGAGGAATTAAAACAAATTTCTGTCAGTGCTTTTTCAACAACTTCAGCTTCATTAGAAGATATCATATATAAAATCGAAAATCGCAACTCATTCAAGACACTTCTAAGGATTGTAGCATACATACAGCGTTTCATTCGCAATACCAAGATACCGAAGAATGAAAGACCGGCTAGCAATACACTAAGCCCTCTAGAACTCAATTCAGCTAAACTTCTTATAGTCAAGGCCATGCAATCTTCAGAATTTAAAAATGAAATGATTACACTTAAGAGAGGAGATGAACTCGATAGGACAAGTTCTATATGCGGTTTGTCACCTTTCCTTGATGAAAATGATATACTACGCGTCGGTGGAAGGTTAAATGCTTCAAGAATTTCATACAATGCTAAACACCCTATACTCCTTCCATACAACGATCCAATTTCAAAATTAATAATGCGAATGCTGCACAACGACAATCATCATTGCGGCCCACAAACCTTACTATCCGTCTCTAGACAACAATTTTGGGTAATAAAGGGGAAGTCAATGGCCAGACACATCGTTCAATCCTGCGTTCGATGTACTAGAGCAAGACCGAAGCTAATGCAATAAATTATGGGAGAATTGCCAGCCTGTAGAGTGACCCCTACTCGGCCATTTCTAATATCAGGAGTTGACTACTGTGGTCCACTGTGGGTCCACTACAAGTTAAGAGGTAAAGGACCTCACAAGGTGTACATTGCAGTATTCATCTGTTTCTCAACAAAGACAGTACATTTAGAAGTAGTAAGCGACCTTACTAAAGAAGCATTCATTGGAGCTCTCAAGAGGTTCATTGCACGCCGAGGACGTTGTCAAACCATATATTCGGACAACGCAACAAACTTCATTGGGGCACAAAATCAGCTTAATGAACTGAAGACCGCTATATTCACCAAACATGCACAAGAAGCGATAACTCGTTCTTGCAGTAATGATGGAATAGAATTCAAATTTATTCCTCCTCGCGCTCCCCACTTCGGGGGGTTAAGGGAGGCAGCTGTTAAATCAGCAAAACAATTATTACTACGTATCGTATCAACGGCTTCTTTGAGACATGAGGAATTAAAAACAGTCATCATTGAAATCGAGGCTATTCTGAACTCACGACCACTAACACCTCTATCTAGTGATCCAAATAATTTAACGGCATTGACTCCCGGCCATTTTTTAATCGGAGAACCACTGACGACACAAGTAGACTCTGAAGCAACGAATACAGCTACTTCCTTGGCAAGGAGATGGAATCTTGTATCACAGCTTAAGCATGAATTTTGGAGTCGATGGTCCATGGAATACTTGCACCACCTACAAGAAAAACAGAAATGGAAAACGTCATCTGAAAATGCGAAGGAGGGAAGGTTAGTCATAATAAAGGAAGACAATTTACCAGTAATGCAATGGCCGCTGGGAAGAATCCTCAAAACTTATGAGGGTACCGATCGCAAGGTTAGAGTGGCAGATGTAAAGACAGCCTCCGGAATAAAGCGAAGACCCATTCATAGATTAGCGCCACTAATTCAGGAGGAAGAAGTGCAAACAAGTAAGGCGTCCAAGCCCACTCACTCAGTACAGGCTGATGAAACAGACATTCCACCATTTAAAAAACCTAGGCCTGCTTCCAGCTCAATATTGCTCACATTGATAACAACGTTACTCCTACTTCCCGCGGTAATGAGCGGGAACGTTAAAAAAATTAAAATAAAAAATTTTCATAGTGACCCAGGATTGTACTTTGAGGGAATCGGAAGCGTAAAACTGATCACGGCTGAATGGAGACTAATGATCTACTACGACCTATCACCATTTATTTCCGAGTTCACCCATAATACCAGTCCCAACTATAAAGAACAATACTCTAATATCAATCAATGGAGAAGAATCAATTCTAGCTATAAACCACAACAGAGACGAATACATTCCATTCACAACTCACGAACTATCGAACTGCATCACGGTTAAGAGTGACGTTTTTATCTGCAATAACAAGCAGTTCAAATTAAGAAAAAATGAAGAGAACGATTCCTGCGAATTCAACATATTTAACAATCGACAAACAACCAAGTGTAAGCTCATTCAATTGACAGGCAATTCAACTTGGACACAACTAAAAAATCCAAACAAATGGATCTTCGCAACTACCTCAAAATTAGAAATTTCAGCAGTTTGCGGTGCCAACTCTACCCAATCTTAAGAGACACTGGAATAATGGAGCTCGAGCCAAGCTGCACACTCAAGGGTACCTTCATCACAATTCAAGGTTATGTTGGGTTATCTAACACCTTACATACGTCATACACACAACTGATGCCTATAGACTACATTAGCGAACCACAGGAGATAACCAAAATATTCAACACCACCAACAACCAACTCGAGACCCATCTGAACCAATTAAATTCACTTAGCAGACAATTAAATGAATCAACCGTTATTCGCATACCAGAACTCATCAAGTCCAATAGTCTCCACCATCATACCGTAAGCTACTCCGCACTGGTCATCTCCGTATTACTCCTGATAACCATCTTAGGCTTCAAACTATATTCAAAACAGCACAACAACACCAATTATAGATGCAACAACCATATTCCTCAGCCAGCCCCACGCACAGGGGCTTTCATCATTGATATAGTGGACACCTGAATTCGATCAACTTGCGTCATCACCGACCATGAGTTAATGCGGGGGAGAATGTTGACACCTAGGTCAACATATTATTTTATTACATTTATTACATTTATTGATATATTATTTATTACATTTATTACATTTTGCTTGTCACTGTTGTAACCTACATTTAAGGTATTACTAAAAATCGCAACTCTTGCAGTTATTTAACATAATAATAATTAGGGCATTTATCGCTTGATTTCCGCATTAACCAAGAAAAACGTTAAATTGCAGAAAACACAATTATTGTTGAATCATTCCGTATTAAATTTCTTTTGTATTTACTTAATTAATTTGTATAAAACCAATTGAACAAATAAACTATTATGTCAGTAATAAAACCCATTTGAAGGTGTAATCATTGCTAACATTGGGTTCTTTAGGTTAAAGTGCTTGAAGGACATTAGACAAATAAAATAGGTTTAATACAAGTTCATGTGCTTGTGTTGAAAACTATTGTCAAACTCAACAATTGTAAACGTCAATTTTAAAGAAATTTTAAAATATAAAGATAATATTCTAGCTATTAAGAAAAATTGTACTATAATAAATACTATTACAGTTTGTAAAAGAGACGAAGTAACAAATATTCTTAACTCAACCTGTATCCCACCTCTTCTAAACAGATCTCGTCCGTATTGTGACATGTCTGACGCCTTCCATTCCCCAGCGGTAGAAGAAATAAGGTCAGGCGTAATCCTATTAAATGACTTTCATGGAATAATAAATAATCAATGAATGAACGGAACATATTTGGTTTATTTCCGTAATGAATCTGTAAACATCAATGATAAAATCTACCGAAATCTAGAAGCTCCCATAATATCAATTTCACCACAAATAGTGCAACAAACTCCTCTGGAAAAACAATATATTAAAATGCTTTCTTTGGAAAAGCTTAACCAACTCCATCTAAACAACATAGGCAAAATTGAACGCTTAGAAACCGAGACAGTTGTTAATAAGTCATTAATCGGTGTCATTCTTGTTATTTTCATACTAACTTTAGCTTCATTCAGATTTATATGCAAAACAAAAGAAAAAATAATATTCAACAACACTCCAAGTAGTAAAATTGCCAATATGGAAATTATTACGAATAAAGATGTCACATCTGAAACTATTTCAACTAATAAAATTCTTAACGAACCTTTTATTTTAATTACAAATCCTCCCAAACCTCCGAGGTTGTCAATATCTCATGTTTGAGGACAAACATATTTAAGAGGGGAAGAGTTAACAACAATATTAATTAAATGAACTTATTTAATAATTTAAAGCTTAGCAAGCCAAATTATTTCTTTTAACTCTTTTGCAAACTCAGCAATATGAACGGTAGTGAACTCATTTAATAATTTTAAGTTAAGAACAATATTAATTGATTAGCAAGTAAAATTATTTTCTTTTAACTCTTTTGCAAACTCAGCAATATGAAAGTTAGAGAACCCATTTAATAATTTAAGCACGTAAATAATTTTCTTTCTTGCAAAATAAACAATAAACCAATTTAAATTTTTAAGCTGAATTAGCACATGCAGGAAACAATAATAAGATCACGCCACCTTAGATTTAAGTCAAGTTATTAAGTTAAAAATTAAGTAAAATATAATTTTATTGAGTAGAACTAATTTTATAGTGAATAACCACATTAAAAATATATTTTTTTTAGTATTTCCATCAAGGAAATACTTAACTTATATATTTTATCTTACATGTCTAAGCGAATTTGCAACGCAAAGCGAAGCAAAAGTTTTATGTGGCACGGCCTTACCTGAAAAGAGAACATAAAAAGATATAATACTGGAGAAAACAACAAAAATAGCGTACAAATCGAATAAAACAATGAAACATTTATACACAAACAACAAAACAATGGTTGACAAATTAAAAACAAATAATGTAGTTTATGAAATTAAGTGCAAAGGCAATGAAAAAGAGCAATGCAATTTAGTATACATCGGAACAACAAAAAGAACCTTGGGGACAAGAGTAAATGAGAATATATCAAATATGAATCAAGAGAAAAAGACAACGGCACTATCACAACACGCAATAGTATGCAAACGTGTATTGGAAACGTGGATGAAAACATCAAAATATTGGACAGGGAGAAAAAAGAAAACATAAGATACACACTGGAAAGCCTGCGAATACAACAGAAAATGCAAACTAAAATGAACACAAAAGAAGACAATGACAATACGAAACTACAATATTCTGCAGCAATAGACTATTAAAAGTTCTGTGATATTAGGGTTAAGTTTGGCAAAAAATATTTTGTTTCATGTAATTAGATGTGCAAGTCCAGTTTTTATTAAGTTAACCAACAAAAATTGTAAGTTAAACTTGTAACAAATATTCCACTATATATGATAAATAATTTATTATTTGATAGATCCAAAATAAACATATACTCCTGAAAAAGCTTGTAAAAAACGAGCGAAATGTTGGGTGACAAAATAAAATGAAATAGTTATTTTCTTTTACTTTATTCGTTTTTGGACTTACCATACTTAGCTCGTGGAAAACCCACTGTTTTTAAATACCTGAATTTTAGTTTCTTTAATATTTCCATGCTGCACAGATGTTACGCTCAAGGTATTTTCACCTATTACCGTAATAAGTTTGCTTACCAGTTCCTTAGATGTAGGGTCTCTCAAATAAATTGATTGAGGTTTAAACGATTTTTTTGCAGTTCTTGGCTCATCCGTTTGAAGAATAGCAAATATATTATTATCAGAAGGCTTACCAGGGTTCTCATCTTTAGATATTTTAGACTTTGATGATAATTGGGCAGATTCAGGGCTTCGCTGCCGTTTCACAACGGCAGCGTATTTATCCATGCCTACTAGGGGTTTCGGCTTTTTGGCGCTATTTGAAATAGTAGATGTTTTTTCTTCAGATGTGGCAAATATATTTGACGAACATGAACGCGTGTGGTTTATTTCTCTTGTAGAAAGAAGAGTGTCTAACGATTTTTTAAATAATTCATGTTCAGAAAAC
Source organism: Thecocarcelia acutangulata (assembly GCA_914767995.1). Lineage (NCBI taxonomy): Eukaryota > Metazoa > Arthropoda > Insecta > Diptera > Tachinidae > Thecocarcelia > Thecocarcelia acutangulata. The sequence goes on along the minus strand of OU612095.1, from coordinate 50,022,883 downwards.
CAAATATTTTCACTAGTTGAGCTAAGCTCTTTCTTATAATTGCATTTGCTAGGTTTTTTGTTTTTGTATTTACAATTTAAAAAGGAATTTTAAAAAATGTCACAAAATATTTCTTTTATATAAGATCACTCTTTTTATACCCTTCACAAAAATGTAAAAGGTATTTATAAGATTGTGATTCCGTTTGTAATTTCTACAGTTTTAATTTGCGACCCTGTAAAGTATATATATTCTGAATCAGAATTAATGGAAAAGTCGATTAAGCGATGTCCGTCTGTCCGCTGTTGAAATACCGTTTCTGAGAAAACCATTAGACTTAGAAACTTTTTTCTTTCACCATTCTTTTACCCCATCGATTCATGGGTTTGCTATTGAAATTCAGTAATATCGGTCCACGTATAGCTGAGATATATTCAAAATTCCGAAAAAAGCCATTTTTTTTGCAGTTTTGTATGAAAATTTTTGAAAACAAAAGTTGTTCGTTTTGCTTCCAACTTCACACACTTATTAAGCATGGTGACTAAAAGGCAAACATTTTTTTTTCAGATATCGGTCCATATATACCCGAGATATAGCTCAAATCGGATTTTTAATGAAAATGTCGCATAGGCGAAGCTAAACAACTTTTTTGCTTAAAAGTAGTGCTGGTAATAAACTTGGGTAATATAAATATGGAAAATGAAAATCTCCGATATCGGTCCATATATACTCGAGATATAGCCTAGAACGGGATTTTCATGAAAATGCCACATAAGCGAACTTAAAAAACTTTTTTTTGCTCAAAGGCAGTTCCGGTAATAAAGTAAGGTTATATAAATATGGAAAATGAAAATTTCCGATAGCGGTCCATATATACCCCTGAACCGGGTTTTTCATGAAAATGCCGGTAAGCGAACTAAAACAATTTTTTTTCCCTTAAAAGCAGTTCTGGTAATGAAATAAGGTTATATAAATATGGAAAATGGAAATTTCCGATATCGGTTCATATATACCCGAGATATAGCCAAAACCGGGTTTTTCATGAACATGCGGCGTAAGCGAACTTAAACAACTTTTTTTTTGCTTAGAAGCAGTTCTGCTAATGAAATAAGGTTACATAAATATGGAAAATGAAAATTTCCGATAGCGGTCCATATATACCCGAGATATAGCCCAAATCGGATTTTTAATGAAAATGCCGCATAGGCGAAGCTAAACAACTTTTTTTTGCTTAAAAGTAGTTCTGGTAATAAACTTAGGTTATATAAATATTGAAAATAGGATTCTCCGATATCGGTCCATATATACCCGAGATATAGCCTATAACGGGTTTTTCATGAAAATGCCACATAAGCGAACTTAAAAAACTTTTTTTGCTCAAAGGCAGTTCCGGTAATAAAGTAAGGTTATATAAATGTGGAAAATGAAAATTTCCGATAGCGGTCCATATATACCCGAGATATACCCTGAACCGGGTTTTTCATGAAAATTCCCGTAAGCGAACTTAAACAATTTTTTTTGCTAAAAGCAGTTCTGGTAATGAAATAAGGTTATATAAGTATGGAAAATAAAAATTTCCGATATCGGTCCATATATACCCGAGATTTAGCCCAAATCGGATTTTTAATGGAAATGTCGCATAGGCGAAGCTAAGCAACTTTTTTTGCTTAAAAGTAGTTTTAGTAATAAAATTATAACAATTCAGTTTTTTATTCGCTATTTAAGCTTCTAACATTTATACCAGTAAAAAATTATAAATAGCTTGTTTTCTATGTTTCCCAGCTATCTATATGTCGACATTTCATAGGAACTACCCTAATCATCAGTAGACTTTGGAAATTTTTGAAAGATATTCTCAAACATTCAACTTTATATCCCAACAATCCAAATAAATTGCTGAGAATTTTAAAAGAAAAATGCTCTAATAATATCCGTCAAAACACAAAAAACAAGCTTTTCTATTTATAAACGTCTCTAACATTTCTTTACATCTTTCAAACAAATGAACAACCGTTGGTTGCTACGATTTGCTTTTTGAAAGTATCGAAAAGCAGAGAACAAAAATTCAAACAATTCAGTTTTTTATTCGCTATTTAAGCTTCTAACATTTATACCAGTAAAAAATTATAAATAGCTTGTTTTCTATGTTTCCCAGCTATCTATATGTCGACATTTCATAGGAACTACCCTAATCATCAGTAGACTTTGGAAATTTTTGAAAGATATTCTCAAACATTCAACTTTATATCCCAACAATCCAAATAAATTGCTGAGAATTTTAAAAGAAAAATGCTCTAATAATATCCGGCAAAACACAAAAAACAAGCTTTTCTATTTATAAACTTCTCTAACATTTCTTTACATCTTTCAAACAAATGAACAACCGTTGGTTTCTACGATTTGCTTTTTGAAAGTATCGAAATGCAGAGAACAAAAATTCAAACAATTCAGTGTTTTATTCGCTATTTAAGCTTCTAACATTTATACCAGTAAAAAATTATAAATAGCTTGTTTTCTATGTTTCCCAGCTATCTCTATGTCGACATTTCATAGGAACTACCCTAATCATCAGTAGACTTTGGAAATTTTTGATTAAACAACTTTTTTTGCTTAGAAGCATTTCTGGTAATAAAATAAGGTTATATAAATATGGAAAATGAAAATTTCAGATATCGGTCCATATATACCCGAGGTATAGCCTAAGCCGTGGTTTTCATGAACATGCGGCGTAAGCAAACTTAAACAACTTTTTTTGCTTAAAAGTAGTTCTGATGGTAAAACTAGGCTACTAAAATACAGGAAATGAAAATTTCCGATATCGGTCTATATACACCAGAGATATAAGATAACCGATTTTTTCATGACTTTTTTTATACCCTTCACAAAAATGTAAAGGGTGTATATAATTTTTATAATAAAGCAGTTCTGTTTGTAAAAGGGGGTTACTAAAATACCAAAAAGTGGACATTTTTGATATCGGTCTACACATCGTCCAAATGAAAATGACGCGTGTGGAAAAACAATCATTTTTCACGGCGCCTTAAGTAAATGTACACATCCCTAGCATATATTATGGAAATTATTAGTTCATATCAAAGACTTTAATGATTTTAACTATCATTATTATAAATTAAAACAGCATATTTAGTTCAAATTTGTAATATGTACTATACATTTACGTAACTATTGTGAAGGGTCTTATATGGCTAGTGGAGGTGTAAATTAAGGTGTTCAGAAAATTCATTAATTGACACATCAATATCCTCAGGCGTTCTCAAGGCAATATTTTCCGTACAATGTGTACTCAAATATTTTTTTATATTTTATCCAATTAACTCGAGTGACGGTCAACGCCAAGTCTCAAAACTGGGAACCAAGCTCCTGGACGAACGAAACAGATATTATAGTGGTTGAGTGATCTGACAATAAATCAAATGAAGGCTCCACTTGCATCCATTCTGAGGGGAAATTTTTTGTCCTTCCAAAAACGGTGTCAAAAAGCACGCGACCGTTTGGGGTAATTAAACGTGATCCTCAAAAAGTTTGTTTTGCATAATAGTCGCCAGCCGCCAAAAATCGAGGACCAAGGGATTTGAATAAATGTGAATATTGGCTATCTGTTATTGAAAATCGCGGCGGAGAGTAATTAGAGGAGATAAAGATTTTTTCATGAAAATATTCAGTGCTTGGAGATATTCCTCACGTGTCTCGCTTAGTAAATAGTGTTTAATTCTGGATTTTATTAGAATTGCCGATCCTCCGTAAGATCTTCCTCGGGGATCTTTTGTGTCATACAGTATGTAGGCACTAATTTTAAAAAAACTGTTGGTTGTCAAATAAGTTTCAATCAATTTGTTTTTCCATAAGGAAGTACTCAAGCTTTTTTTTGTGTTGGTGGATGCCGTTTGCGTTTCGAAAACATATTTTTAACCAACTCTTTTGTTTAAAATTGCCTGCAAAGTCCCGACCTCAATCCAATTAAGAATTTGTGTTAAATTATGAAAATACGGTTGGGACTATATCGAAAGGCTTTATCAAACTTTGCTGAGTTATAGACAGCTGGAATGGCTGCACATTTCAAATGGAATTATTCAAAACTTAGTCAAAAGCATGCCCAAATGCATAAATAGCGCATGAAAGAAGAATGCGTTATGTACACAGTACTAAAAAGACAACATATTTTATTATTGCCTGAAAGTGCAAAATTGAGTACATAAGAGTTACTTTAATTTTATTTCGTTTTTTCTGTGAATACAAAGTTTTTAGTTTTTATTTATATATACTTTGGTAAGTATCTAACTTATAAGTAAAATACATAAAAAATCATTTAAATCGCTTTATTGTTAAAAATGATGGCTCTGATTGATGAAAATCAAAAACTTGTGATATTTTATTTTGACGTGTAATTATTTTGATAAGTCTCCAGTTGCGATTGACAATAGAAAATGTCAGCTTTGTTATCGAAAGGAACAAAAATAAAATAACAAAACTACATTTATATTTATTATGATTTTATAATTTTATTTTGTTTATATGTATACATACTATATACTGCATAAGCCTTTATTACTACTTTTCACATATTACTACTTTTCATACATTGTTGTTTTTTTTTCTTCTTTTTTCTTAACAAAATTGAATAATGATTGCAGATAACAATAATTCACCGAAGTCAAAATACAAATAATAATTGACGATTTTATTTGTACGTCTCCTTTTGAATGACAACAAGTAAGAGTGTGGTAAATTCGGCTTGGCCAAATCCAAAATACCCTTCACAATAGTCAGGAATATGTATAGTATATTAAAAATGTGACCTAAATATGATCGGTTATATATGAACCGATATCGGAATTTTCTATTTTCTGTATTTTAGTAATCTTCTTTTATAACGAGAATTGTTTTTCAGCAAAAAAAAAAAATAAATTTTTTAATGGAAAAATCGGTTTAGGCTGTATCTCGGGTATATATGGACCGATATCGAAAACTTTAATTTTCCATATTTATATAACCTTACTTTACTACCGGAACTGCCTTTGAGCAAAAAAAGGTGTTTAAGTTTACTTACGGGACATTTTCATGAAAAACCCGGTTCATGATATATCTGGGGTATATATGGACCGCTATCGGAAATTTTAATTTTCGATATTTATATAACCTTACTTTTTTACCGGAACTGCCTTTGAGCAAAAAAAGTTGTTTAAGTTTCATGAAACACCCGTTTTAGGCTATATCTCGGGTATATATGGACCGATACCGGGCATTTTCATTTTCCATATTTATCTAACCTTATTTCATTACCAGAACTGTTTTTAAGGCAAAAAGGTTGTTTAAGTTCGCTTACGCGGCATTTTTATGGAAAACCCCGTTTAGGTTATATCTCGGGTATATATGGACCGTTATCGGAAATTTTCATTTTCCATATTTATACAACCTGGTTTCGTTACCATAATTGCTTCTGAGCAAAAAAAAGTTTTTTAAGTTCGCTTATGTGGCATTTTCATGAAAAACCCGTTCTAGGCTATATCTCGCGTATATATGGACCGATATCGAAAATTTTTATTTTGCATATTTATATAACCAAATTTTATTACCAGAATTACTTTTAAGCAAAAAAAGTTGTTTAGCTTCGCCTATGCGACATTTTCATTAAAAATCCGATTTGGACTATATCTCGGGTATATATGGACCGATATCGGAAATTTTCATTTTCCATACTTATATAACCTTATTTTATTACCAGATTTGCTTTTAAGCAAAAAAAAATTGTTTAAGTTTGCTTACGCCGCATGTTCATGAAAAACCCGATTTAGGCTATATCTCGGGTATATATAGACCAATATCGGAAATTTTCATTTTCCATATTTGTATAACCTTATTTTATTACCAGAACTACTTTTAAGCAAGAACAAGTAAGAGTGTAGTATATTCGGCTGGGCCGAATCTAAAATACCCTTCACGATAGTCACGAATATGTATAGTATATTAAAAATGTGACCTGAATATGCTCGGTTATATATGAACCGATGTCGGAATTTTCTATTTTCTGTATTTTAGTAACCTTCTTTTATAACGAGAATTGCTTTTCAGCAAAAAAAAAAAAATAAAATTTAATGGAAAAATCGGGTCAGGCTATATCTCGGGTATATATGGACCGATATCAGAAATTTTAATTTTCTCTATTTTCGTTACCTTCTTTTATAAAAAGAACTGCTTTTCAGCAAAAAAAAATGTTATTGGAAAAATCGGTTCAGGCTATATCTCGAGTATATGTATATAATGACCGATATCGAATATTTTATTTTTCCATATTTATACAACCTTATTTCATTACCAGAACTGCTTTTGAGCACAAAAAAGTTGTTTAAATTCGCTTACTCGGCATTTTCATCAAAAAACCGGTTAGGCTATATATCGGGTATATATGGGCCGATATCGGAAATTTTAATTTTCCATATTTATATAACCTTATTTTATTACCAGAACTGCTTTAAGGTGAAAAAAGTTGTTTAAGTACGGTTACGCGGCATTTTCATTAAAACCCCGGTCTAGGCTATATCTCGGGTATATATGGACCGATATCGAAAATTTTCATTTTTCATATTTATATGACCCTATTTCATTACCAGAACTGCTTTTGAGCACAAAAAAGTTGTTTAAGTTCGCTTACGCGTCATTTTCATGAAAAACCCGGTTTGGGCTATATCTCGGGTATATATGGACCGATATCGGAAATTTTCATTTTCCATATTTATGTAACCTAATTTCATTACCAGAACTGCTTTCGAGCACAAAAAAATTGTTTAAGTTCGCTTACGCGGCATTTTCATTAAAAACGCGATTTGGGCTATATCTCGGGTATATATGGACCGATATCGGAAATCTTCGTTTTCTATATTTATGTAACCTAATTTCATTACCAGAACTGCTTTTGAGCAAAAAAGAGTTGTTTAAGTTCGCTTACGCGACATTTTCATGAAAACCCCGGTCTAGGCTATATCTCGGGTATATATGGACCAATATCGAAAATTTTCATTTTTCATATTTATATGACCCTATTTCATTACCAGAACTTCTTTCGAGCACAAAAAAATTGTTTAAGTTCGCTTACGCGACATTTTCATGAAAAACCCGATTTGGGCTACATATGGACAGGGTACATATGGACCGATATCGGAAATTTTCATTTTCCATATTTATGTAACCTAATTTCATTAGCAGAACTGCTTTTGAGCACAAAAAAGTTGTTTAAGTTTGCTTACGTGGCATTTTCATGAAAACCCCGGCTTAGGCTATATCTCGGGTATATATGGCCCGATATCGAAAATTTTTATTTTTCGTATTTATATAACCCTATTTCAATACCAGAACTGCTCTTGAGCACAAAAAAGTTGTTTAAGTTCGCTTACGCGACATTTTCATGAAAACCCCGATTTGGGCTATATCTCGGGTATATATGGACCGACATCGAAAATTTTAATTTTTCATATTTATATAACCCTATTTCATTACCAGAACTGCTTTTGAGCACAAAAAAGTTGTTTAAGTTCGCTTACGCGACATTTTCATGAAAAACCCGATTTGGGCTATATCTCGGGTATATATGGACCGATATCGGAAATTTTCATTTTTCATATTTATTTATTTTTTTTTTTGAGCATTTTTATTTATTTAATCTTCAAAATGAACTAACAATAAGTATTCAAATCTTAATACTAAATTTAAGATAATATAATTCTTATGTCCGGCCAATGCTAGACAAAAAGTTTTATTATGCGGGAGCTATTTCGGTAAAATCACCTATTGAGCAATCTGATGGTGGCAGCGGTATCCCTTCTTTTAAGCCGAGTGTGGCCACCAAAGTTAAGTATATTGCGCGCAAGAGGGTTTGGATGAAGTTCCAGTTTACTGACATACCTTGTCGCGTACTGAGAAAATTCCTCTTTTACCAGCGGAACACTAAGATCTTTATGAATTCGTGAATTTTTTACGTACCATGGAGCTGCAGTAATCATTCGAAGAATTTTGTTTTGTCGCCTTTGAATTTTTTCAATGTTTGACGCTGAGGCGGTGCCCCATAATTGAATTCCGTAGCACCATATGGGCTTCAGAATTGCGTTGTATAACAGAAGTTTGCAATCCAACTTCAATGTCGAGTTTCTGCCCATAAGCCAATTTAGTTGCGCAGCTTTTAGTTTCAACTGAGTGACTTTTGCTTCAATGTGAGACTTCCACGTTAGCCTACGGTCGAGGTGTATACCAAGGTATTTGACTTCACTGTGCTGCGGAATAGGTGTGTTGTTTATTTGGATAGGCGCACATGTTTGCTTACACAGAGTGAATGTGACATGAGTACATTTCTGTTCATTAACTTTGATTTTCCAAAGTTTTAGCCATTTCTCTAATATTGAAATATATTCCTGTAAATTTCGTGAAGCTAATTGGTGGTTTTCATGAACACTCAAAAACGCTGTGTCATCTGCAAAGGTAGAAGTGTGGACTCCGGATGTCGTTGGCATGTCAGAAGCGTAAATCAAGCCCCGGTATGCTGCCTTGGGGAACTCCTGCCTTGATTGGCTGAGTTGGGCTTATAAAGTCGCCTTCTCTGATAACAAACTTCCGCCCATATAAGTAGCTTTCTAGAAGCTTGTGTGTATTTGCAGGCAAGTTTAGCTTTATTTTGTGCATCAAGCCGTCATGCCACACTTTATCAAAAGCTTGAGAAATATCAATGAATAGAGCTGAGCAATACTTCTTCTCCTCAAAGGTCTGTCTTATGACGTTGACTAGTCTATGCGTTTGTTCTATGGTGCTATGTTTAGCCCGAAAATCAAATTGATGATCAGGGATACATCTCACGCTGTTCAATATTGGACTCAACTTCGCCATTAACAATTTTTCGAATAGTTTTGAAATTGTTGGTAAAAGACTTATTGGTCTATATGATTCTACCTTTGTCAGGTCCTTCCCTGGCTTGGGAATCATGGTAATCATTGAGACCTTCCACTCTGCAGGATAATACTCAAGGCGTAAAATAGCGTTAAAAATAAAAAGTATAACTCTTCTTGCTACACGAGGTAACTGCTCAAGCATTTTACCAGTAATTTGATCAATGCCTGGAGCTTTCCTGGGGTTTGTATTGCCGATACCATTTTCGACATCTTGAAAATTAAGTCTCAAAAGCACAGGCGGTCTAGTAGCATATGACGGTAATTCCGCTGTATTATTCGTTGAATCATTTGTAATAAAAACATTTCTCAAATGGTTAACATACACCATCCCCTTTTCTGAGTCACTTCTTGCCCAGTCGCCAGTTGAAGTTCGCAAAGGTGGCTTACCTATTACGGGTCTTTTCAGACCTTTTGTCGCTTTCCACAGAGAATAGTCAGATTGCGGAGTACCATCCAGGCTTTCCAAATATGTTTTAAGGGAAGCCATTCTGTGGATTTCCAGCAGTTTTCGTAGCTGAGTTATGCATTCCCGTAGCCTAGTTTTAAGCTGGGGAGACTTGCGAAGCTGCCACTCTCTTCTGACTCTTCTTTTTTCTGACAGAAGTTGCTCAATTTCAGAAGAATAAGTTCTATTGGTTTCATTTCTGGATATTATATGACTAGTGGTAGCATGCTGTACGGCCAGTTTGAGGTTTTCAGAAAAATCGTTAATTGACACATCAATATCCTCAGGCGTTCTCAAGGCGATATTTTCAGTACAATGTGTACTCAAAAATTTTTTGTACTTTAGCCAATTAACTCTATTGATGGTCAACGGGGAGTCAATATCTTGGGGGAACGAGACAGAGATTATAGTGGGTGAGTGATCTGATGACAAATCTAATGAAGGCTCCACTTGCATCCACTCTAAGGGAAAATTTTTCACAACTCCAAAATCTATAACGTCTGGGATCTTCCGTCGGTCTGACGGCCAATAAGTGGGGTGTCCGCTTGAATCCACATCTAAACCCATTTTGGAAATGGTGTCAAAAAGCACACGGCCTTTCGAGGTAGTGAAACGTGATCCCCAAAAAGTGTGTTTAGCGTTATAGTCGCCAGCCGCTAGAAATCGAGGACCAAGTGATTTGAAAAAATGTGAATACTGATTTTCTGTTACTGAAAATCGTGGTGGTGAGTAAATCGAGGATATAACGATTTTATCATGAAAATAATCAAGGCATATATTTGTAGCTTGGAGATATTCCTCACGTGTCCCGTTCATTAGATAGTGCTTAATTCTGGTCTTTATCAAAATTGCCGAACCGCCGCAAGATCTTCCACGGGGATCTTTTGTGTCATATAATGTGTAGCCATTAATTTTGAAATAACTGTTGGTTGTCAAATGGGTTTCAGCAATCATCATTATATCGATCTGCTTTTCCATAAGGAAGTGCTCAAGTTCATTTCTGTGTTGGCGGATGCCGTTTGCGTTCCAGAAACATATTTTTAACCAACTCATTTTGTTAAAACTGCCTGCAAAATGGTGGATTGCATTTTCAGCATTTCCTGCATCATGTTTGTCATGGAAACCGTAAATGTATTTATAGATTGAACAAGAGTCTGCAGAGTTGCCTCAAGATTGCTAAAGTTTTGTTCGGAATTTTGAGGCTTGGGCTCCTGATTCAACTTTGGTTTATCGGATTTTACCACATTCGCATAAGAAATTTGTTGGGGGTTTTGCACATTTATATGGCTGGTTGGCTGGCGTACCTGGGGAAAATTGGTTGTAGAAATAGTGTTTGACTGCTGGGGTGGCATATTTAAAATCAATGGCCTATTTGTCATTGACCTCTTGAAGTGAGTGTAGACAGGGCAACCCCTGTAGTTTGCAGTATGGTTACCTCCACAGTTACTGCATTTTTTAACGCTCGCGTCAGTGTTAGATTTTTTGCACTGTGATGTACCGTGAAGTTCACCACACAAAAAAAGTTATTTAGCTTCGCCTATGTGACATTTTCATTAAAAATCCGATTTGGGCTATATCTCGGGTATATATGGACCGAAAAAAAAATTTTTTGTCTTTTAGCCACCATGCTTAATAAGTGTGTGAAGTTTGAAGCAAAACGAACAACTTTTGTTTTCAAAAATTTTCATACAAAACTGCAAAAAAAATGCCTTTTTTCGGAATTTTGAATACATCTCAGCTATACGTGGACCGATATTACTGAATTTCAATAGCAAACCCATGAATCGATGGGGTAAAAGAATGGTGAAAGAAAAAAGTTTCTAAGTCTAATGGTTTTCTCAGAAACGGTATTTCAACAGCGGACAGACGGACATCGCTTAATCGACTTTTCCATTAATTCTGATTCAGAATATATATACTTTATAGGGTCGCAAAAAAAACTGTAGAAATTACAAACGGAATCACAAACTTATATATACCCTTTACATTTTTGTGAAGGGTATAACAAATAAGAAATTATCAAGAAATTGGCAAAATGCAATATTGCAATAAGCTACCAATTTCTTAATAATAATATCACGCCACATTTAGAATTAGGTCATACAATTAAGTATAAATTAAGAAAGTTTGTAATTTTTAGTTTGAGTTTTAATTCCAATAAAGTGCGGACGTGTTGTCCGTAAAAGATAAAATAATTTTTTTTAGACTTCCTAATAGGGAAGATCATAAGTGGCGCCCGAGCACCTTCGGCCGGTCCGGTAATAAAAAAACTGGCGTCCGACCAAAAATATTAGTTTTTCGTTAAAGGCTCCGGAGTAGCTAAGCAAAACGGTAGCATAACGTGCTAGCCTATCGGAAACAGGAAAAAAAAACAATGGACAAAAGTGATTAATATATAAATTTAAAACAAGTAATTTTCAAGAACCATGAACTTAAAAGTGATTTAAGATTAAAATAAGTAAATAATTTTAAAAAACTGTGAGCTCAAAAGCAATGAAAAATAAAGTTCATATTTAAAACAATTAAATTTAAAAGAACAAAAACTGTGAACTCAAAAAATGATGAAAAAATAAATATTAAAAAAAAAGAAAGTAAATTTTGAAAAGCTGTTATGAAAATCAAAACTAAAATTTGTTCAAAGTTGTGAAACAAGTAATTTTTGAAAACTCTGACGAAAAGCAAAATTAAATTTTTTGAACTGAAAAGATTCAAAACAATTTTTAAAACACTCTGAAAATTTTTTGATGTTCAAAACCTGGATGTAAATATGTAAACTGACAAAAGTGACGTAATTTTCGGAAATCTGTGTATTCAAAATAAAATTAAAAATCAAGACGTTGAGAAACTATTAACGCAAAAAAGTTGTTACTACGTAAAATGCCAAAAGTGATGAAAAATACAAAATCTAAGTAATTGCGAATTCAACGAAGTTATCAACGAAAGGGTCCTTAGAGAGGAACGGAATAATCAACAGGGAGTACCTACGCATTAAACAACGAGAAACAGCCAGCAGAAAGAAGTCTCCATTAAGCGAAATAATCAACAAAATTATCAACAACGAATAGCTAACTATTAAAACAGCAAACTCAACAAGAAGAATCTGGTTTCTCTAAGAAAATTAGAAATTAAAATTAAGAATTTTTTATTGTAAAAACATTATTTTAATAAATTACGATTGGGAATAGTAATCCCTAGAAAATATATAATTGATAGTAGAAAAATATAATTAAAATGGCGAATCAAAATAATTTAATTAGGCCTCCAATCCTTCCTTCAAATTCTGCCTTAAATCCTAATCAGAATCAGCAAAACGGACAATTAAGTATACAAGACTTGACTGCTCTTATATCAAGAATCTCAACAGAAATTCTTAGAAGTGAAGGACCACAAGTAGTACAAGCTGTACTAAATCCAGAAGTACATTCAGACCATGTTAGAGACCAACAAATCGACGACAGACACGCGAACAATTTAAATGAACTCGACAAGATACCAGACGTAGTTAAGTGCCTGAAGGAATTCTCTGGGCAGCCAGGAGAGTTCAGCTCCTGGAAAAAAAGTGTTGATAGAATACTTTCAATCTACGAACCGATTAAAGGAACCCCAAAGTATTATGGGATAATAAGTGTTATCAGAAACAAAATAACTGGTAACGCTGATATTGTGTTGGAATCCTATAACACGCCCCTAAATTGGTCAGCTATCTCCAATTGTCTAATGACACATTATGGCGATAAAAGAGACGTGTCAACATTGGAATATCAAATGTCAACATTGGTCCAAGGAAACAACAGTGTTTCTGAATTTTATCAGAGAGTATACACACATCTTTCCCTTATTCTTAATAAAATAGGTTGTATTGATACAAGTAGTGAATCAATAATATTACTAACGAAGTCATATAGAGAAAAAGCCCTCGATACCTTCATACGGGGCTTAAACGGAGATCTACCCAGACTTCTAGGCATGAGAGAACCTGTGGTTTTACCGCAGGCGCTACACCTTTGTTTGAAATTACAAAACCAGAATTTTAGGGCAAATCACACATACAATTCCAAGAAACAACAATTCTCTCAACAACAATCAAAAAGGAATTTTCCTCCAGCACAAAAACATCAATTTAACCCCCACTTAGCATATGTACCACAAATGGGCCAACATACATGGCAATCTAAACAACAACCTTTTGCCAACAATTTTTATAATCCCCCTAGGCCTCCTAAGCCACAATCACGGACAGAGCCGATGGATATAGATCAAAGTATGCATTCCAGACGCATAAATTATATAAACAGACCCCAGCAAAACCAGGTTTTAGGCAAAAGGCCACCGCCATCAGTTTCACATTTACAAAGAAAGGCGCAAGGAACCTTTCATATAAATACTGAATCTTTACCAGCACCTTCTCAAGTAGGAAATTTTGAATATTATACGGAAGGAAAAGAAGAAGGCAACGGTAAAAACTACATGGAACCCACCGATATACATTTTTTAGTTTAATAAGCTCTTCGCTTCCCTACTTTGAGGTAAGAACGGAGAGCGGGAATACTCTAAAGTTTTTGGTAGATACAGGATCCAGTAAGAACTATTTGCAGCCACACTTGGCAAAAAAAAGAGTCCCAAATAAAACAGCATTTTTTGCAAAATCAGTTGTAGGCGACGTTAAGATCACGGAACATACGTTAGTTAAACTTTTTAACTTTGAGAATGAACTAAAATTTTTTTTGATGCCATTCTTAAAAACTTTTGACGGCATCCTTGGGAACGACACCCTTAAGGAATTACAGGCCGTAATTCACACCGGGGAAAGCTACATGACACTAAAAAATGGGGAAAAAATTGGCCTTAAACAATTACCGTCAGGAACGATTAATAATATAAATAATATAAATATTAAACTAGACAATTTGACGAATAAACAAAAGTCAGATCCAAATAAGAAATTAACCTACACAACAAAAGTCGTTGGAGAAATCCGAACCATGTCAGACACTCCAATATATACTAAGTTTTACCCATACCCTTCGTCATTGAAATTAGAAGTTGAGAAGCAAGTTAAAACACTCCTGCACGATGGCATTATAAGACCATCTAGGTCCCCGTACAATTCACCAGTATGGATTGTACCGAAAAAACCCGTCTCAGAGGGTAATAAACAATACCGTATGGTAATTGATTATAGGAAGTTAAACGCGGTTACAATTGCGGATAAGTATCCCATCCCCGAAATAACGGAAGTGATAGCACAACTTGGTAGTAGTAAATTTTTTTCCGTATTGGACTTAAAAAGTGGATTCCATCAGATACCACTAAAAAGATCTGATATTGAGAAAACTGCGTTCTCAATTAACAACGGTAAATACGTGTTTACACGTTTACCGTTCGGTTTAAAAAATGCGCCTTCAATTTTCCAACGAGCTCTCGACGATATATTGAGAGAATTGATTGGGGAATGCTGTTACGTCTATTTTGACGATATAAGGAACACTTCAAGCATATAAGGAAAATTTTCAAAATATTGGAGGATGCCAACTCGATAAATGCAGTTTTTTTAAGAAGGACGTAGATTTTCTAGGGTTTGTAATATCGAAAGACGGTGTAAAAACCAATCGCGCAAAGGTGGAAGCTATTGCAAATTTCCCACAACCTAGAACACTGAAAGAACTTCGTAGTTTTTTAGGTATGTCAGGGTATTACATACGATTTATCAGGGATTATGCAAAAATCGCAAAACCGCTGACATCCCTTTTAAGAGAGAAAGGGGGTCGTACCTCCAAAAATAGATCAGCAAAAGTTGAAGTTTTTTTGGATAGAGAAGCCATTGAGTCCTTCAAGAAAATTAAATATTCACTCATCTCTGAGGATGTAGTTCTTTCTTACCCAGAGTTTAATAAGGATTTTGAACTAGTTACTGACGCTTCTAATTTCGCCCTGGGAGCAGTTTTGTCCCAGTGTGGAAAACCCATAGCCTTTATTTCTAGAACATTAAGTAAAGCAGAAGAGCATTACGCTGCTAATGAAAAAGAAATGCTTGCCATCATATGGGCTTTAAATGCATTAAGAAATTATTTATACGGGTCAAGGAAAGTTAAAATTTATACAGACCACCAACCGCTAACGTATGCGCTCAGCAACAAAAACAATAACAGCAAAATGAAGAGGTGGAATTCAATTCTTGAGGAATATAACTACGAGTTATTTTATAAACCAGGAAAGATGAATGTTGTGGCCGATGCCTTATCAAGGATACCACCACAAGAATCACAATTAAATACGCTATCGATTGCTACTAATTCGGATGACAGTTCCTCTCACGGACTCATACATAGCGTAGAAACACCTATCAATGCTTACAAGAACCAGATATTTTTAAATATAGAAATCGCTTCCGAGTACCAATTCAAAATAGTATTTCCTACTTATCATCGCCACATAATCACGGAGACATATTACTCAGAAGAAACGTTAATCAACATTTTAAAACGTTATCTTAATCCCTCGGTTATAAATTGTATAAAAGCCGAAGAGGATATTATGGGAAAAATTCAACGCTTGTATCCCCTACATTTTAGGAAGTACAAAATAAGGTTCTCACAGGTAATAGTAGAAGACATAATAAATAATCAAAAGCAAGAGGAAATAATTATTAGATATCATAATAGAGCACAAGAAATTGTAGAGAAAACAAAATACAAATATTAGAAAAATACTACTTTCCATCTATGGCCAACAAAATAAAGAAGATCATAAAAAATTGTGTAATCTGTAAAACCAATAAATATGAACGACATCCCCCTAAGCCCAAAATACAACCAACTCCTATTTCGCAGTACCCAGGACAGATAGTCCATATAGATATTCTATTGATGGGAAAACAGTTGCTGCTAACAGCAGTAGATAAATTTTCAAAATATGCAATAGTAAAGGAAATTTCCTCAAAAGCAACAGAGGATATAAGACAACGTCTAAGGGATATTATTTTTTCCATGATGCCCGAAAAAATAATTATGGATAACGAAAAATCGTTCAATTCCGAATCCATTAAGTTCATGATGGAAAACGAATTTAATATTACAATATACCGAACCGCGCCATACGCGAGTAGCTCAAATGGCCAAGTGGAGCGTTTCCATTCCACACTTCAAGAAATTATGCGTTGCTTACAAAAGGACCAATCACACAGATCATTTCAAGTGCTGCTAGAGAAATCAGTCAAAGAGTATAATCTTTCCATACACTCGGTAACGGGGAGAAAACCCGTAGAAACATTTTTTGGCAGGCGTGTTAGTAGTGACCCTGTTCTATTGGAAAATGAAAGAAATAAAGCTTTCAGAAAAGCAAAGCGCCGACTTAGCTTATCACAATGCACATCGTGCACCACTGAAGGAGTATATGCAAGGAGAAGAAATTTTCGTAAAAGTAAATAGAAGGCTAGGAAATAAATTATCTGCTAGGTATAGAAAGGAAGTAGTTGCAGAGAACTATAACACTACAGTAAAAACAAAGACAGGGAGAATAGTTCATAAAAACAACATAAGAAAAACCTAAACATTTTACAATATTCCGTTATTCCAGGACAATGATGTGGACATTACTAATAACTTGGATACTGGCACTGACAATAGAGGCACAACAATTGGACGTACATGATTTGACGAATAATAATGGATATATACCCATAAAAACGGGGGAATTAAAAAATATTGACCATTACGACAAAATTCTTCATTTTATTAATTTGGAATCCTATGATAAAAGTCTGTCATAACATTCGAGGATAAACGACTGTTAGAAACTATAGACAAGGATTTTACCTTGTTGCGAACGAAAAGAAACGGTTTACAGGTACATACAAAATCAAAAAGAGGACTAGTGAACATATTAGGGAAGGGACTGAAATACATCGCAGGCTCTATGGACAGTGACGACAAAAATCTAATTAACGAGGCTATAACACAAATTAAGGACAACGAACGAATTACCAACAGTACGCTTGTCGAACTGGTACATGTAAATAACTTTATAACAGAACAGATCAACAATGTGACTCAGCACATAAACAACCAACAGGTTAGTAGCTACATAAACAATTTTAAAAGAGAATCAATAAACAGAATACAAACGCTAGAGGACGAAGTTAGATTTATTGAACAAGCTTACAGGATAGATAAGGACATATAATTTTTAAAGAACCACATTGACGACATAGGGCAAATAATATTTTCAAGTAAATTAAGTATAATACCCACTGACATTCTTACTAAAAGGGAAATTGATTTGATAACTGACTTTGACAGCTATAATGAAATGAAAATAGCAGTAATTTTTGACGACAATAACATTATACTAACTTTACTTATTCCTCAATTCTCCACCAATATCCTTTCCAAAATAAGTTGGAACCCTTGCCTAACGCCATGAACAAATCGCTTGTTGTTAGCCAACATGAAATATTAATTGATAACAACATTTATGATACGAATGTAAAAGAAAATTTAGAAAAAACTTGCTAAAGTTGGAAAACAAATGTATTGAAGACATCTTAAAATTTCAAGAAGCACATTGCTCATCAGAAACATTAAGAAAATCAATCGTAATAGAAATTATGCCAGGAATAATAGTTTTGAAGAACTTTAATGGAAAAATTAACCATAATTGTAACAATCTAGATATAAGACAGAAAGGAACATTTCTTATAAAATCTGAAAATTGTAAAGTTAATATTTCCAACATAATATACAGTAATGTCAATATAAAAATTCATGAAACATTTATTTTACCTAATCTAATCAAAAAAATTAAAGAGAAGAAAAATGTAACCGAACTTGATCTTAAATTGAAAAATGTTTATGTAAAATAGATAAACCATGAAAACAATATCGAACTATTAAGAAATAATAATAAAAAAATAAATCTAATTAGCATAAGTAGAGATGTTACCATTTTATTCATTCTCATCTCACTTACCATTGTTCTTGTTTCTCTTGTAAAGTATAAGCAAAAACTCTACCTGCTACGAAGTAATACTGAAGGTACTACAAATAAAAAGATCGACCCATTTCAGTTCCATAACGATTGGGGACAATCGATCTAAGAGGGGAAGAGTTAATTCCAACAAAGTTAACGAACTCTTTTTTATAAATAACCATATTTTCAATGCAAGTAGAGTATGTTGAAATACAAAAGAGCTTAATCAGCGTCTACAGTTAATAAGGTAAATTAAAACAAATAAGAAATTATCAAGAAATTGGCAAAATGCAGTATTGCAATAAGCTACCAATTTCTTAATAATAATATCACGCCACATTTAGAATTAGGTCATACAATTAAGTATAAATTAAGAAAGTTTGTAATTTTTAGTTTGAGTTTTAATTCCAATAGAGTGCGGACGTGTTGTCCGTAAAAAATAAAATAATTTTTTTTAGACTTCCTAATAGGAAAGATCTTAAGTTATATACTTTACAGGGTCGCAAAAAAAAAACTGTAGAAATTACAAACGGAATCACAAACTTATATATACCCTTAACATTTTTGTGAAGGGTATAAAAACACTACACTCACATATATGGCCCTCCAAGGCACTTAGCATCATAATTTTAATTTCATCTCTTATTAATACTTTAATTAGTCGGGTATTAAAAAAAATTTATTTAAAAAAAAAATAAAAAGATTAAAAGTACATACTCGTATATATGTGTATTAATTTCTACAAACTAAATAACTATACAGTTATAAATGCAATGGGTGAATATAAGATTATAATTGCTCGATGTCGAGCCAAAACATTTTTGAATTCAAAATTGAACCTCATCTAATAAATTATTTTCAATTATTGATTTATCCACTTTATAGTGAGCTTCACAAAATTCAGCTATCCGTGCGCAAGCCTCTTCTATCATTGCTTGTGGCACAGTCAACACTATACGCATATAGTTTGGATATTCAAAACAACTGCCAGGTAAACAAAAAACGCTTTGTTCATTAACTAGCTCTTGTACAAAATGTGTATCATCTTTGAATTTAGGAAGTTGATTTATATTGATTCCAACCATCATGTACATGGCACCACTGGGCATGACAGGGTTCAAAGCTCGCACTTGATTCAGCATATTATAGGCTATTTTGGCATTTTCGCTCAGTATCTGGATAACACCATCAAAGTAGCTTTGCGGGGTATTTTCGAGAATATCATTTATAGCTCCTTGTATAATGGTATTAGAGCCCAAAATACGACCACACATGTTCTTGAGACCTCTTACAGCATCGGACAAGCGATCTTCGCGATCGTGTATAATAATCCAGCCAGTGCGCCAACCAGGTACCAAAAATCTTTTGGTTAAACCACCACAAGATAGAACTGGAACATGCTTAGACAATCTGCTAACGGCTATGTGTTCGGCTCCCGGAAAAACGAAGTGTTCATAAATCTTCCAAAGTAAAAAAAAAAGAAGTAAGGAATATTTTTGGGATTTTTAATATTGTATTAAACTTACTTCATCTGCTATAATGGGCAAATAGTATTTTTCGCAAATGACCACTAAATCTTCTAAGTGTTCCTTGGAAAAAACACTACCACAAGGATTACTTGGGTTGTTTATTAACAGAGCAGCAGTATTTTTATCAATCAAGGACTCCAACTGATTTAAATCGGCTTGCCATTGTTTTTCAGGCAACAAGTCATAGTAACGTACTTCAATACCCAAGCCTTCAGTTAAAGTTTGATAAAGGCAAAAGCCGGGTCTGGGTATTAAAATATTTTGTCCCCTATCTGCCAAGCTCAAAATACAATATTCCAAAGCCGATGAGCAACCACTTGTCAAAACAACATCATCCGTTTTAATTTCCTCGCAGCTTTGATGAGCACTATACATTGCAATGGCCTTACGCGCTACTTCATGGCCTTGAGTATGTGCATAACCATTATATTTGCCACATTTGACAGCTTCTATTACAGCTTTTATCGTTTCGTCAGAAGCACGGAGATTGCCAAAGGTTGTAGGATCACCTGCAGAGAAAAAATATATAAATTTGTCACCTTCTGTTTTTATTAGCATACTAATAAGTGCACAGGTGTATTATACACCGTGTATATTCATACAAATGTATGTTTTTACATTCACTAATCCTTACTCCTTACTAATATCATAAATGTGAAAGTAGCTCTGTCTGTTACCACTTCACACCTACGGGCCCAACTATAATATGCACGAGCTGACTTTAGCGAATATATTCGAGTATAAGAACAGTGCTAGTTCGTCAATTCCAACTCTCTTAAAGAATGACCAAGCATTCACCGACCCGGTTGACCAGGCTAACCTGCTGGCTGAAATTTTTGCAAACAATTCTTACTTGCCGGAAAGCAATCAACCACTTCCCGAGCTCGAAAGAGTATCTGCAACTATGCCTAAGATATTTTTCCGGGCTCGAGCAGTTAAAAGGGTTTTGGCCGATCTCGACGTAAACAATACTCCTGGACCGGATGGCATTCCAGCACTGGTCTTGAAATAGTGTTCTTCTACGCTTGCGCGTCCATTAGCACGCCTCTTCAGCAAACTTTACCATAATGGTAAGTTCCCATCGTGCTGGAAGGTCGCTAATGTAACGCCAATCCCCAAACAGGGTGAGGCAAATAACCCTGAAAATTACCGCCCAATTGCAATTTGCTCTGCGCTTTCCAAGGTAATGGAAAGTATGGTTAATTACCATCTTATGGGATATCTAGAGTCGCACAAATTACTTTGCGATTGCCAATATGGATTTCGTAAGGGTCGCTCTACTGGCGATCTTATGGCATATCTTTCGGAGAAATGGTGCCACTCAATCCATCATTTTGGTGAAAGCAAGGTGGTGGCTCTAGATATTTCCAAAGCGTTTGACAGAGTGTGGCATGGTGCACTACTGGCAAAACTTACTGCTTTTGGTGTCGGTAACGATTTCTCTCGGTTTATATCGAGTTTTCTCAGAGACCGCACTATACGAGTTGTTATAGATGGGGTCTCATCAAACGAGTTCAAGATTAATTCAGGGGTACCGCAAGGCTCTGTTCTTTCTCCTACTCTATTTCTTATTTTCCTCAACGACCTTCTCTATCAAACTTCCAACCCTATCCACTCTTTCGCAGATGACAGCAGCATTTGTCACTCTTACTCTTTTGGTAATAGGCCCAGCCTATCAGAGATCACTGCCAAGAGGCTAAATATTAACGATTCACTGAATAGTGATCTTCTATTAATCTCCGAATGGGGTCGTAAAAACAGGGTCACCTTTAACGCTCATAAGACCCAAGGTTGCTTATTAACGCACAAACAAACGACCGCAAATGCTGCTTCATCTGTACTCATGGATGGTATAGGTATTGAGGAATCGGATGCTCTTGATGTTCTTGAAATGAAGATACAGTGTGATGTTCGCTGGAATGAAAACATTTTTCATGTCTCTAAAGAAGCATTTAAGCGTCTCGGTTTTTTGAAACGGTGTAAGATGTACTTCACTCCATCCGATCTCCTTACTATTTATACCACCTACATCCGACCGAAAATGGAATACAACTCTCATGTTTGGGCCAGTGCCCAAAAGTCTATTTTGGGGTTACTCGACCGTGTGCAGGAGAGGGCGAAGAAGCTCATCAGTGACAGTAGGGTATCCAACTCTATTGATTCACTGGAACATCGACGCAGTGTGGGGTGCGTTACTCTGTTCTATCGTTACTACAATGGATTTTGCTCTGACGAAATTAGGGATCTTGTTCCCGAAACTCGCACATTTGTACGTAGCACGCGTTCATCGTCTAGAGCTTATCCATTTGTGGTCGATTGTCCGGGAAATCGTACTACGTATTACAGAGAGAATTCGTTTTTCAGCCGCACGCTTCGTCTGTGGTACAAGTGCCTGCAGAAGTGTTTCCTGTCTGTTATAACGTTGGAAAATTTAAGCCAAATGTTCACAAACACTACTCCCCCTTTCCCCCTCCTCACAACCTATTTTTCTAGTTCTGGTACAATGCACTGCATATGTAGGGGTCATCCGCTGAGTACTGGTCTAATATATAAAATTAACTGTAACGGACTTAATTAAACTTTTTCCTTAAGTATTGTCAAATATCATGTGCTTAAGCATATTACATAACCAATCGCACTTTCAGTACGGACTGCTTTTTTTAAAGAAATAATTACTTATAGCCGTTTTTTTTTCAGTTATATTCTTAGAAATGCGCGAAGTGAAACTACAAAGCGTTTTTTTTTTTGCCATTCATTTATTTATTGAATTTTCACAAAGTGAACTAACAATAAGTGTTCAAATCTTAATACTAAATACATAAAATTAATTAAGTCCAGCCAATGCTAGACAAAAAATTTTTTATTTTGCACGGTCAGTATCGGTATAATCACCTATTGAACGTTGTGATGGTGGCAAGGGTATCCCTCCTTCTCAACCGAGAGTGGCCTTCAAAATTAAGCATATTGCGTGCAAGACGATTTGGGTGAAGTTCCAATTTACTGATATACCTTGTTGCGTACTTTGAAAATTCGTCTTTTACAAGAGGAACACAGAGATCCTTATGAATTCGTGAGTTTTTTACGTACCCTGGATCTGCGGTAATTGTTCGAAGAATTTTGTTTTGTTGCCTTTGAATTTTTTCAATGTTTGAAGTGGAGGCGGTGCCCCATAGTTGAATTCCATAGCACCATATAGGCTTTAGAATTGCGTTGTGTAATAAAAGTTTGCAATCCAGCTTCAATGTCGAATTTCTGCCTATAAGCATATTGAGCTGAGTAACTTTAACTGAGTAACTTTCGCATCTATGTGAGACTTCCACGTTAACCTACGGTCAAAATGAATACCAAGGTACTTGACTTCATTTTGCTGCGGAATAGGTGAATTGTTAATTTGGATAGCTGAACATGTTTGTTTACGCAATGTGAATGTAACGTGAGTACAATTTTATTCATTAACTTTAATTTTCCAAAGTTTTAACCACATCTCTAATATTGAAATATGCTGCTGCAAATTTCGCTAAGCTTCTTGATGGTCTTCGTGTACGCTGCAGAATGCTGTGTCATCTGCAAAAGTTGAAGTGTGGCTTCCGGCTCTCGTTGGCATGTCAGAGGCGGAAATCAAGTATAAAGTAGGCCCCAGTATGCTGCCTTGGGGAACACCTGCCTCGATTGGCTGAGTTGGGCTTATAAAGTCGCCTTCTCTGATAACAAACTTCCGCCCATATAAGTAGCTTTCCAGAAGCTTGTGTGTATTGCAGGAGAGTTTAACTTTATTTTGTGCATCAAGCCCTCGTGTCAGACTTTATTAAAAGTTTGAGAAATGTCATTAAATAGAGCTGAGCAATACTTCTTCTCCTCAAAGGTCTGTCTTATGACGTTGACTAGTCTGTGCGTTTGTCGCACAGACTAGTCAACGCTAGACGTAAAATAGCGTTAAAAATAAAAAGAAGAATTCTATGAGGTAGCTGCTCAAGCATTTTACCAGTAATTTTATCAATACCTGGAGCTTTCCTGGGGTTTGTGTTAGAATAACATTTTCAACATCTGGAAAACTAAGTCTCAAGGACATAGGCGGTCTAACAGCGTAGATGGTAGTTCAGCTGAATTATTCGCTGTATCATTTGTGGTGAAAACATTTCTCAATGATCGACATACAACATCCCCTTTTCAGAATCGCTTCTTGCCCAATCTCCAGTTGATGTTCGCAAAGGTGGCTTACCTATTACGGGTCTTTTCAGACCTTTTGTCGCTTTCCATAGAGAATAGTCGGATTGAGGGGTACCATCAACACCTTCCAGATAATTTTTAAGGGAAGCCATTCTTTGGACTTCAAGCAGATTTCTTAACTGAGTTATGCACTCTCGTAGCCTAGTCTTAAGCTGGGGAGACCTGCGAAGTTGCCACTATCTTCTAACTCTTCTTTTTTCTGTTAGAAGTTGTTCAATTTCAAACGAATATGTTCTATTGCTCACATTCCTGGATCTCATATGGCTAGTGGTGGCATGTTGTACGGCTAGATTAAGGTATTCAGAAAATTCGTTAATCGATAATCGCAATATTTTCCGTGCAATGTGTACTTAAATATTTCTTATATTTTACCCAATTAACTCGACGGTCAATGCCAAGTCACAAAACTGGGAACCAAGCTTCTGGGGGAACGAAACAGATATTATAGTGGTTGAGTGATCTGACAATAAATCAAATGAAGGCTCCACTTGCATCCATTCTGAGGGGAAATTTTTTGTCCTTCCAAAATCTGGAAGTCGCTGGTCTGACGGCCAATAAGTGGGGTGTCCACTTGAAATAACACCTAAGCCCATTTTGGAAACGGTGTCAAAACACGACCTTTCGGGGTAATTAAACGTGATCCCCAAAAAGTGTGTTTCGCGTTATAGTCTCCAGCCGCTAAATATCGAGGACCAAGTGATTTGAAAAAAATTGGATATTGGTTTTCTGTTATTGAAAATTGTGGCGTTGAGTAGATCGAAGAAATAAAGATTTTTTCATGCAAATATTCAATGCACATATTAGTTGCTTGGAGATACTCCTCACATGTCTCGTTCATTAAAAAGTGTTTAATTGTGGATTTTATTAGAATGGCCGATCCTCCGCAAGATCTTCCGCGGGGATATTTTATGTCGTACAGTATATAGCCATTAATTTTGGAAAAACTGTTGGTAGTCAAATGGGTTTCAGCAATCAACATTATATCGATTTGCTTTTCCATAAGGAAGTGCTCAAGTTTATTTTTGTGTTGACGGATGCCGTTTTGCGTTCCAGAAACATATTTTAAACCAATTCGTTTGTTTAAAATTGCCTGTAAAATAGTGGATTGCATTTTCAGCATTTCCTGCATCATGTTTGTCATGGAAACCGTAAATGTATTTATAGATTGAACAAGGGTCTGCAGAGTTGCCTCAAGATTGCTAAAATTTTGATCGGAGTTTTGAGGCTTGGGCTCCTGATTCAAGTTTGGTTTATCGGATTTTACCACATTCGCATAAGAAATTTGTTTGGGGTTTTGCAAGTTTACATGGCTGGCGTACGTATGTAGAAGTGGTGTTTGACTGCTGGGGTGGCATATTTAAAGTCGATGGCCTATTTGTCATTGACCTCTTGAAGTGAGTATAGACAGGGCAACCCCTGTAGTTTGCAGTATGGTTACTACATTTTTTAACTTCTTCTTCAGTCTTAGGTTTTTTGCACTATGAAGTTCCGTGAAGTTCTCCACACACAACGCAAACTGCCGGCAGCTTACAATAGGCCTTAGTGTGGCCAAATTCTTACGATGCAAAAGATATTTGAGGTTATAAATGGGATGCACTTCATTCATTTTTAAGGTTCCAATTCAACCCTAAACATGGGTTGAGGAATTTTTTTACGGTTTCTAATATTAACCACATTTTTAATTTTGAAGTCATTGTCCTCTAGGCCGGTTTTGACATCATTCGTATCTACAACAGTGTCAATCCCTTTCATAACGACCTGAATACCTTTGGCACTTTTAAGCTGATAAGTGTAAAACAATATTTTCTCCTTCTCCAGGACGTCAGACAACTTTCGGTATTAATTTTCACTGTTTACCTGGATTTTGGTTTCATTGATGCTGCTTAACCGATGTTACATTAAAAATGTCTTTGCCGATTGCCGCAATAAGTTGTTTTACCAGCTCACTGGAGGTAGGCTCTCGCAAATATATTGGTGGCGGCTTAAAGGTTTTTTTAGGTATTGCTGGTTCATCGGTCTGAAGGATAGCAAACCTATTACTATCCATTGTCGTGGTGGTTTTATCATCTTTGGGTATTTTGGACTGAGATGACATTTGAGCGGATTTGGGGCTTCGCTGCCGTTTAACCACGGTTACGTACCTATCCATACCCACTTGCGTTTTCGGTTTATCAACAATAGCTAGAGTGGAAGATGGTTTGTCGTCTGTTGTAACAATAATGTTGGGCGAGCACGAAGGCGTGCGTTTTTTTATTTCTTAGAGACAGGAGATTGTCTAATGATTTTTTCAATGATTCTTCTTCAGAAATCCAGAGGTTTTTTCTAGTGGCTCTCTTTCAGAATTGCACCTACTGGGTACACTCATGCAATTTTTTTTATTTTATTTATATTTTTGTTGCTTTAAAAGTATAAAAAAATAATTGTCACAAAGTTTTTATTTTGTATTAATTCACTCTTCACTTATTGCGGTTTTCTACTTGTACCGTTATCTTTTTTTTTGTAACACTCCGATCAAAAACGAATACGTCCGTTCGCTATCAAAGCTACACTCTGACTCAATGCTAAATATATTATTAGGTTTTTAAGGAACGCACATTTTACTGGCGTTTCGGAGTTGTTACGAAAAAACACATTGTAGCAGGCCGCTATTATTTATCATTTATAATTGTTTATTTTATTATTTTTCATTATTATATCCTATGATTATTATTATTTGATCACTCGATATTATGAGAAGGCATGTTAGGGTAAAAGCTTATTATTTTGGTCATTAATATTTATGAGAATAATGCTTAGGGTTAAAGCTTATTTTCAAGTGTATAAAAGCAGCACATTTGGCGAACATAATTCATTGATTGGGAGAAACGAAAAAAAAGAAAGTGGAAACAGAGTCGTGTGGTGACTAACAAGTGGAGAGAAATAATAAATTGAGAGAGATAAACATTGTTGTTAAAGTTGTCGTACAACGATAGCAGTTTTTCTTAACCATATCTGTGGCTGTGTTCTGTAACTTTGCCGAGAAGTTCTCGCGTCGAAAACTTGTGAAACAAATTATTCCATCGTTTCTCGAAAAGTGAGAAAAAACTGCGTCTGTAACTTATGTCGAAAACTATCCAAAGCGATTACGTCGTTACGTTAGAAATGTCAAAAAATACAAAACGATGCCGACATGCCATTTTAAAAATGAAAGCGCCAGCCACAATTAGTACCGCCGCCGACCAAAAATTACTAAAGCTAAGAAATTTTGTTCGACGGCGTCATATTATAACCGCCGGCTGTTCTAGGAAATGTATGGTATGGCTCTAACGTTTACATTTTATTTACAAATACATGCATACTTATGCACAATATATTGTTACATTAAAAAACAATTGCAATTTGTGAAAAACATTATAAAAGTATTACAATATACTTTGTTGGGTTGGAAAGTAAAATTGTAGAAATTTCATACTTATATAAGTATTCCCTTAAAACTTGTTGTGTGAAGGGTATAAAAATTAAATAAAAAGTTAAAATAAAAAATCATTCTAAACTGTGTAAATATATATGTGAAATTTAATTTAACTGCAAAATACTTATTTTTCAGCATTATTATTCATTTAATGATGATTATTGTTATTTGAAATACTATCTCACAGCCTTTTTATTTGCGAGAAATAATGACAGTTGAAAGCGGGAAATTTTTTCGCAAAAGTTTTACAGACACAGTTTTTCTGTAAAATGGCGAGTAACTTCCTTACGTGATAGCTATTACTCACCAAGAAAAGTTATAGATACAGTTTAATGAGAAAAGCAGCTGTTTGTTTCAACTTTGTTTCATTTCGCACGTTTCAGTCGAAAAGTTTCTCGTGGCGGGAGTTACAGAACACAGCCACTGGTTTTTGAGAAGCGGGCAGTAAGAAGCCAAGTATTTCTTTAAAGTTTAAAGCAGTTACGTATCAGGAGGTGAATACAATACTTATAAATAACAGTAGTATATTTGTGGGGATTCAAATTCAATGGGGATTCAAGTTCCATAGAGATTCATTCAAATTCAATGGGGATTCAAATTCCATAGAGATTCATTCAAATTCGATGGGAATTCAAATTCAAAGGGGATTCAAATTCAATTGGGATTTAAATTCTATGGGGAATTCAAATTCAATAGAGATTTCAAATTCAATAGGATTCTTTAGGAGATTCCAATTAGAGTTTCTTAAAATCCCTTGTATTCTTATGAAAATTTCAATCGGTGTGAATTTTATATTTTACTATGATAGTTCTGTATAATAAACAATGGTTTGTGAATCTGCTTGAAATTTTTGATATATGACAAAATTTTTTAAGAGAATAATAAGACTAGTTTTCATTATCATTCTGAGAAGAGATTCTTACAATAATTTTTTATTTATAAATGTATATGAAAGATCAATTAGAAGTAGGACTCAGTCATTGATTATATTGTCGCCTTCAAAGTCTGCTTAGCAAGAAAAAAATGGTAAGAATATTTATCTATTATATAATACTAAATGAAATAATTAATTATTTTTATTTTAGATGTATCAACGAATTATTAATATTGCACAAGGAATAAAATCCGAGTATATTAAAATTGATGATATTCCTCTGAATGAACCATATAGAATTTTAAACTTTGAGTGGAAGTTTACACAATATGGATCTAAAGTCATAGCATATTTAGAAAATAATAAATAGTTTTATCTACCACAAAGAATTGTAAAATATCTTAACAAGGAAGATCCATACTTAGCTAGAATGAATGACAGGAGCTGGATAATTGTATACAAAGGACGTCAACTACCAAATGGCTCGGCAATATTTGAATTTTCTTTTAGTTAAATTTCAATATTTAATATAAGTAAACTTTATTGGCGTTGTATTTAAGAACAAAAAAAAAATTTTTTTCAATAAATGTTTCTGGAATTTTTATGTGAAATGCAACAACTGTACTTTTTATTTAATAATAATACACCTGTATAACAAATGTAAAGTTTAGTAAGATCTTTTCTCACGATCATAAATAATGAAGGACCTTTCTATTACAAGTAGATTACAAATGTCAAAAAGATGTTATCTCATTATAGGCGCCTTGTTATTTTAACATTGGCAACATATCTTTCTAATTTTTTCCTTAATATCAAACACCTGCGCAATATATGTGACAGATTTTTAAATGCGTCAAAAGGTTTTTGTGTTTTAGCGAATGAATTTAATTATAAATATGTTTGTGTGTATAATGATGAAATAAATATGTATATAAACGTGTGTCTACGTACATCCATGGTGGTTTTTTGTTGGTTTCTAATGATCATTTTAAGAGAAATATAAGACTTGAACCCTTCCCAGTGAAATTTTTGTCACATACATCTTCGATCTACAACCATTGACAATGTAAGCGTGACCCATCCGAAGTCTGTATACAATTCCTACTTACATTTACACAGCAATGGCCTAGGCCGTAAGATGCATCCAACACTGTATACATTGTAAGCGAAGATTGGATAAGTTCAGAACTATATTATTAGCATTTGTTTTCTTCTTTGCTTCTTAAAGACTAATCTTAATCTATTGACAAAATCACTTACAATCGGATGCTTTGCAAATTGTAATAGCTTGTGGACTGCTGGGTTATTATCATTTAATGTGTATGTATATAAAATTTCCACTAAATGTTGAAGTAAGTTCCGAGTTGGTTTAGTTTATCGCTATTGTAAAAGGTGGTTTTTGCTATTTGGTTTGGTTTTTTTAGTGAACATGTTAAGAGAAACAAGTAAGAGTGTAGTATATTCGGCTGGGCCGAATCTAAAATACCCTTCACGATAGTCAAGAATATGTATAGTATATTAAAAATGTGACCTAAATATGCTCGGTAATATATGAAGCGATAGCGAAATTTTCTATTTTCTGTATTTTAGTAACCTTCTTTTATAATGAAAATTGCTTTTCAGCAAAAAAAAAAAAAAAAATTTTTTTAATGGAAAAATTGGTTCAGGCTATATCTCGAGTATATATGGACCGATATCGGATATTTTCTTTTTCCATATTTATATAACCTTATTTCATTACCAAAACTGCTTTTGAGCACAAAAAAGTTGTTTACTCGGCATTTTCATCAAAAAACCTGTTAGGCTATACACCGGGTATATATGAACCGATATCGGAAATTTTAATTTTCCATATTTATATAACCTTATTTTATTACCACAACTGCTTTAAGGTAAAAAAAAGTTGTTTAAGTTCGCTTACGCGACATTTTCATGAAAAACCCGGTTTGGGCTATATCTCGGGTATATATGGACCGATATCGAATATTTTCTTTTTCCATATTTATATAACCTTATTTAACTACCAGAACTGCTTTAAGATGAAAAAAGTTGTTTAAGTTCGCTTACGCGGCATTTTCATGAAAACCACGGTTTAGGCTATATCTCTGGTATATATAAACCGATATCGGGAATTTTCATTTTCCACATTTATATAACCTTATTTAACTACCAGAACTGCTTTAAGGTGAAAAAAGTTGTTTAAGTTCGCTTACGCGGCATTTTCATGAAAACCACGGTTTATGCAATGTCTCGGGCATATATGGACCGATATCGGAAATTTTTATCTTCCATATTGATATAAACTCATCTTATTACCAGAACTGTTTTTAATCAAAAAAAAGTTGTTAAAGTTCGCTTACACGACATTTTCATGAAAAACCCGGTTTGGGCTATATCTCGGGTATATATAATGACCGATATCGACAATTTTCATTTTCCATACTTATATAACTTTATTTCATTACTAGAACTGCTTTTGAGCACAAAAATGTTGTTTTAGTTTGCTTACGCGACATTTTCATTAAAACCGCAGTTTAGGCTATATCTCGGGTATATATGGACCGATATCGGAAATTTTCATTTTCCATATTTATGTAACCTAATTTCATTACCAGAACTGCTTTTGAGCACAAAAAAGTTGTTTAAGTTCGCTTACGCGGCATTTTCATGAAAACTCCGGTTTAGGCTATATCTCGGGTATATATGGCCCGATATCAAAAATTTTTATTTTTCATATTTATATGACCCTATTTCATTACCAGAACTGCTTTTGAGCACAAAAAAGTTGTTTAAGTTCGCTTACGCGACATTTTCATGAAAACCCCGATTTGGGCAATATCTCGGGTATATATGGACCGACATCGAAAATTTTCGTTTTTCATATTTATATAACCCTATTTCATTACCAGAACTGCTTTTGAGCACAAAAATGTTGTTTAAGTTCGCTTACGCGACATTTTCATGAAAATCCCGATTTGGGCTATATCTCGGGTATATATGGACCGATATCGGAAATTTTCATTTTTCATATTTATGTAACCTAATTTCATTACCAGAACTGCTTTTGAGCACAAAAAAGTTGTTTAAGTTCGCTTACGCGGCATTTTCATGAAAACCCCGGTCTAGGCTATATCTCGGGTATATATGGACCGATATCGGAAATTTTCATTTTCCATATTTATGTAACCTAATTTCATTACCAGAACTGCCTTTGAGCACAAAAAAGTTGTTTAAGTTCGCTTACGCGACATTTTCATGAAAAACCAGGTTTGGGCTATATCTCGGGTATATATGGACCGATATCGGAAATTTTCATTTTCCATATTTATGTAACCTTATATAATTACCAGAACTGCTTTTGAGCAAAAAAAGTTATTTAGCTTCGCCTATGCGACATTTTCATTAAAAATCCGATTTGGGCTATATCTCAAGTCTATATGGACCGATATCTGAAAAAAAAATTTTTTGTCTTTTAGTCACCATGCTTAATAAGTGTGTGAAGTTTGAAGCAAAACGAACAACTTTTGTTTTCAAAAATTTTCATACAAAACTGCAAAAAAAAATGGCTTTTTTCGGAATTTTGAATATATCTCAGCTATACGTGGACCGATATTCCTGAATTTCAATAGCAAACCCATGAATCGATGGGGTAATAGAATGGTGAAAGAAAAAAGTTTCTAAGTCTAATGGTTTTCTCAGAAACGGTATTTCAACAGCGGACAGACGGACATCGCTTAATCGACTTTTCCATTAATTCTGATTCAGAATATATATACTTTATAGGGTCGCAAAAAAAAAACTGTAGAAATTACAAACGGAATCACAAACTTATATATACCCTTTACATTTTTGTGAAGGGTATAAAAATAAGACTTGAACCTTTATTCTCCTTAAATGTTTATATAAAATTTTTCATTAATTCAAAATAAATATAAAAGGTCAATCAGAATCTTACATTCAGTTATTGCTTAAATTAACACCTTCAAAGATCAAAATGGTAAGAGTAATTAGAAATTATAGTAATAATATTATTTATTAAAATTTATTGTTTATGTTTAATTTAGTTGTATCAACAAATTATAAACATTGCGCAAGGAATTAAGTCTGAGTACACTAAAATCGATGATATCCCCCTAAACGAACCATACAAAATTTTAAGTTTTGAGTGGAAGGTTACGCAATACGGATCAAAAGTCATTGCACACTTAGACAATAATAAATGGTTTTATCTACCACAAAGAATTGTAAAGTATTTGAACAGAGAAGATCCATACTTGGCCAGAATGAATGACAAAAGTTGGATAATAATTTTTGAAGGACGTGAATCACCAAATGGATCTGCAATATTTGAACTTTCTTTTAGTTAAATTCCAATACATAATACTTTTATTGACATTGTATACAAGAACCAAAAAGGCAAAAAAAATAAATTATTGGTTTTATGGTTAAGAATAAGGATTTCTTTATATAAAGTTAAATAAATAAATAAGACTTTTCATTTCAATTCAAATTTAATTTTCCCTGGTTTATTTATATATTCATGAAAAATACAATTTTTACATTTGGGAAGGTTATATACTCATATGTTGATACGATGTCATTAGTTCTTTTGCTTCTTCCTCTACCAACATAGTTTTTCTACTGATATTGATACAGGAGCAAATATCTGGTCCAGATGTTGCTTTTTCATCTGACCAACAGCAATCTTTATAGAGTTTTCCATATTTATTCTCCAATAGTTTGAAATTGAATTTACGAGCTTATGTTTATCTTTTTCAGACACTATATTGGAAAATTTTTTTAAATAGTTGCAAACGTCTTTTACAATTATTATTCGAAATAAAATAAAAACACTATCTACACTAACGATATGTTTGTGAGTAATAATTTTATTTCAACTTTTTATATTTATATCATTCAATATACTATGAAAATTTTCAGAAACTATTAATTCTTTAAATCGGCACATAATAAAACAGCATTAATTTTTTTCCTTATTTAGTATTTATTAAAAATAAAAATATAAAAAAATTCAATTAATATTACATAAATCTCATGTATACATATTTTTTAACAATAATTTTCTTATTTCAAATGTGTCAATACGTCAAATCAATAAAATTAAAATGGGGGAGATTTTGTATAAAAAATCTATCCCCATTTTTTCTTATTTTGTGCCGTGTTTCAATTTGGTGCCTACAAATCGGACAGTCTATCCTGTTCCAACTTTGTAGACAATTTTGACAGGCGAAATCTGTGCAATTTAAATGCACTATATCAGCCCCCGATATTTTGTTAAAACATATCGGGCACTGATACTTCTTAGTATGTATACATTTTAGCGGTGAAGAATCACCATGATTATTTTTTAATTTATTTATTAAATCAATGGTCTTATTTTTTAATTTAATTTTTTATTTTTTAAGATTTTTTGATTTTTTTTATAGTTTTCCCACTCTTGTTTGATTGTATTAAATTTATGTATATTCGCATCAACTACCTCATCCATAATTTTTTCAATTCCTTCATTGATGATGATGATGGTGAATATAGATGGTCTTGATGATGGTGAAGATGCTCTTGTTGATGGTGAGGATGCTCTTGATGATGACGATGTTGAATATGAGAATGACGATGGTGGCTGAGGCGATGATGGTCTCGAAAATGTACGTAATCCATATATTAAGGGTGGTGGTGGTGGTGATGGTGTTTGTGATAATTCAGACAAAGTCCGAATTCGTAAATGCAGTGACATCCTTCTCTTTACACTTGTTGATTATTTGTTTTTAAAATTTCTTATAAAACTTTTATTTATACTAAAATTTTAGATTTTTTTCATGCCATGGTCATAAGTACTTAGGAGTATCCTTTTAACTCCTTTTTAGAGGTAACTAGAAAATATTTTCTGTTAGGCGTCTCATGACTAAGTCATTGCATTAAAGAAGAATAGAATCTTTTCATTAATGTAACCATCGTAAAATATGTGGTAGTAGGTTTTTTTTGTTTTTTTCTCACGATCATAAATATTGAAGGATAAATACTTACATTTATATCAAAAATTTTGGGATTGTTTTCTTATAATCTTTTTATTTATAAAATTATAAATAGCTTGTTTTCTATGTTTCCCAGCTATCTATATGTCGACATTTCATAGGAACTACCCTAATCATCAGTAGACTTTGGAAATTTTTGAAAGATATTCTCAAACATTCAACTTTATACCCCAACAATCCAAATAAATTGCTGAGAATTTAAAAAGAAAAATGCTCTAATAATATCCGTCAAAACACAAAAAACAAGCTTTTCTATTTATAAACGTCTCTAACATTTCTTTACACCTTTCAAACAAATGAACAACCGTTGGTTGCTACGATTTGCTTTTTGAAAGTATCGAAAAGCAGAGAACAAAAATTCAAACAATTAAGTTTTTTATTCGCTATTTAAGCTTCTAACATTTATACCAATAAAAAAAATTATAAATAGCTTGTTTTCTATGTTTCCCAGCTGGTCGAACCTTTGAAAATTACCTTAATTGGAGTACTTATTGAAATTGTTAATCCTTCCATTATTATTTTGCCTGTACTGCCTCGAGTTATTCATATATCTATTATTATAATTATATTCATTATTATTGGGCATAAAATTTAAATTTCCCTGTTCTTTGTTCTGATAATTTTGATTTCTATTATAGTTAGGATTCGAGCTATTATATTTATTTGCTTGTTGAAATGAACTGGAGTAATTTCCGCGAAACTTTCTAAATTCCTGCCTAATACAGCCGTCTTCATATCTACGTTTCATCATTATCTCTATTATTGTACCTAAATCTCTTTCTGGGTATATCTTATCTAATAGTATTCCTTGTGTTATTTCTTTGGCTATATTAACCAGTAAACTATCTACGTTAGACTAATCTATACACTGATCATCTTGATAATATACACTTAGTTCGTCATTCTCATATTTAAGGGTTTATAATTCTACAGCTAATTCACTTACGGTATTAACTCGAAGTTCATTAATTTTTCTATAGATTTGATGAGGTTCCAGGTTCGGCCGGTATCTCAGCTTCAAAGTCCTAAAGTCCTTTTTATTACCTGCCAGTTGTCCGGTTGCTGTACGTTGATGACCACGTTTTTTGCTTCTGCTTGTATATTGCGGTAGAAAATGGCCTTTGTAGCTTCCCTCTTTAATTCCTCGTCTTCTATGTTGGATATTAGATACTCCACGCTGCTGAAGAAGGAGTTTATTGTTATGTCTCCCATACCAGTAAATATTGGTAGATATGCTACATTATAAATTCTATCGAGCTGATTAGGTTGTGGTTGGAATTGTTGTCGTTGGAACTGTTGTTGTTGGAGTTGTTGTTATTGGAGCTGGTGTTGTTGCTGTAGCTCCGTGTATGCCGACTTCAGGAGTTCTAGTTGGGCATTTTTTCTTACCAGTTCGTCAGCCACATTTGCAATTTGAGGCTGTTCCTCTGCCATCCTGTTTTGGTCAAATGTTCGTTGTCTTCTAGCTCTCGGATTAATTTTGAAATTTTTAGCAGCTTCTACTGCTTTTCGTGGTTCACTTTTACGTTAAAAAAATGTTCACTGCACTTTAATGGTGTTGGCTTAAAATTTTATATAAGCTTTCACTGCTTTTTGTGGTGATTCACTTTCGCGTTAAAAATTAACTGCACGAAAAAAAAAATTTTTGTCTTCTAGAATTTTTGTTTTTCGAACGTGGTTCGTTTCACTGGATCCTTTCACTAGAATCCCACCGCGACTGCGCCAGTAACGTAACCGAGCTTTGGGTTTTGTTAAAAAAAAACTCAGTTTGTTTTATTTTTAATTACTTTATTAATTTTTATTTATTTTCTTTGTTTTCTTTTTAAGCTTTACAACTTCTTGACCGAATGGGAGGAACAACTTATTCTAATTCTAATTACTAATTTTTCTTATATATTAAAGTTATTGTTTTATTTGTTAGTAATTTTACGGAATGTTAATATTGCATTTTCGTTTGGGAACGGAAATGCAATAAATACAATTTAACAATATTTATTGCGAATTATTAGTGAAAAGCTAGTTAATTTGCGAATTGCGACCGAAAAATATACTTTGTTACATTTTCTTTATTTAGTGCGTTAATTTACCATCAAAGTTAATTGTTTTATATTAAATTGGGATATGTATATGTATTCTCGGAATTGCGACCGAAAAATAATTTAGATTTATGAGTTTAATCATAATTTGTTTAAACAAATCGGAAATGGGTTTAGTATTACATTTGTATTTATTTATTAGTAATTATATTTGCCTCTAAGCGTTAAGTTCGCGCTGCGAAGGTCTGCCATACTCGGTTTGAGGTAACCGGGTTGCCAAACGTGAACATCCCGCCCCCCTTTGTTATACCTAAGGATAACAAAAGAGGGTCGATGTGTGCCAACGTGGCCCCTATGCTTTTCGATTAAATGCTTAAAAATAGTGGTTTAAATTCAGGGATAAAAAAGTTGATGGTGTTACTTTGAAAAAGTCGGGGTCAGCCAGGCGCAGGTTACGGTAGGCCTCAGTCACACTACGGTCGAGCCGTTTCGTTGGTGGTCGTTAATGTAAAGATGACGTAATTCTGGCTCTCACGGTGAACGTCTCCCGTTCTCCCTCAAAACGCGATCTTAGGATATACTGACACCATTTGTCCTCACCGAGACGCTCGAATGGCAGATGGTACCTCTCAACCAAAAACTGCGCAATTGAGCTTGTGGCAGCGCCCGGGTTCAACATTCTACCTACGTGGCACCACTCGTCCTTCAACTTCATGCGTTGGCACTACAGTAGTGGTGTCCGTTTTCGTTAAAAATTCATTTGATCGAGTGATTTCGGGTGGATGTAGGAGGGAATGATGTTGTGCGTTGCAGTTCGCGCAACGCTGCTTAATTCGACAATCCTTGAGCCGATGTGAATGGGCGAGACATTTGCGGCAGTAATTGTGGCGCCTTACCACTTCTAACCTGGCTGACACTTGAAACTTGCTGCATTTCCTGAGGGGGTGATTCAGACAACATATGCGGCAATCTGGGTTTACGGCCTTCAAGTGTTGATGATTTTTACGTTCTTCTATGAGGCAGACGTTGTTATCTTTGCGGTGTGGTGGCATGTCTGTGATAGGGGAAATAT
This sequence comes from Thecocarcelia acutangulata, assembly GCA_914767995.1. Lineage (NCBI taxonomy): Eukaryota > Metazoa > Arthropoda > Insecta > Diptera > Tachinidae > Thecocarcelia > Thecocarcelia acutangulata. The sequence continues at coordinate 49,985,299 of OU612095.1, read as the reverse complement.
GAAAAAGGGAGAAAAATAATTGTCATTCTGACGGAGGGGTCGTAAGTAAAGTTAGTTTTACAATGGGCCGGGTGATGACACCATTGGCTGTGTGAACCTCGGCAGCCCTAGCCCTGCTATAAGGACCGTGAAAACTTCTATCAATGCGCCCAAGACGCCATTGATTGGGGGGCAGATTTCCTTGTCTAATAACTACCAGATCACCGACAACAAAATCCCTGTGGGGGTATTTTTATTTATTTCGCTTATGGAGGTTGCCGAGATACACTTCCTTCCATCTGCGAGCCAAGTGATAGTGAAGTATTTTTAATTTTTGCCAACGATTTACATAACTTAGTGAATGGCTGGATAAGTCAGCTTCTGGAGGGGATAGGAGAGGAGTTCCGACAAGAAAATGACCCGGAGTTAACGCGCATAGATTCGTAGGATCCTCACTCATTGGACTTAAAGGTCTAGAATTGAGGCATGCCACTATTCGAGTGAGCATGGTGTTAAATTCTTCGTACGTAAAACTTTAATTGAGGCATATTTTTTTTGAAGTAGGACTTAAAACTTTTCACCCCTGCCTTCCACAGGCCACCCATGTGGGGAGCACCTGGGGAAATGAAATGCCATTCCACTGGACTGAAACTCTCTTGGGTCAAGAGCCCTTTCCTCACCAGAGAAAAGAATTGGTGTTTGTCCTGAGCTAAGATGTTAAAGGCACCGACAAAGGCAGTGCCGTTGTCGGAATAAATCACGTTGGGGGTGCCTCGTCGAGAAAAGAAGTGTGTGAAAGTGGCTAGAAAGGCCTGAGTAGAGATTTCTCCAGTGATTTCCAAGTGGATTGGTGGAGAAACATACGAAAACCAAGACGTATTCTTTGGTGACTTTACAGCCACGCCCCACATAAGATTTGATGTCGAAGGGTCCAGCGAAGTCAACTCCGGTGTTGTAAAAAGGGCGAGATAGCTGTGTTCGTTCGGGGGGTAGGGCAGCCATTATTTGTTGACTGAGTTGACACTTATGTCTTGCGCACGTGAGACATTGGGATATGATAGTTTTGATTACGTCGTAGCCTTGTTAAATGATATAATAGCGCGTTTTGTTCGTGTATAGAGTATTTGTGCAAATGCTTAAGTAACAGACGGGTAAACCGGGCATGATAAGGTAATAAAATGGGGTGACGTTCATCATAACTCAACGTAGGGGAGTTTGCTAAACGACCATTGATTTTCATTGCTCCATTAGAGTCCAGAAAGGAGTTAAAGGTTAAGAGCGAGCTCTTGCGGGACAATGATCTTTGTTGAGATAATTGTAAATATTCTTCTCCAAAATAAGATTTTTGGCAAGCGACGATCAGATGATTTTTGACGAAAACTATTTCCTCGGCCGACAAATCCGTTTGTGTTGCATCAGCTTGCAACTTTGTTCGTGCGTGGTTGTAAAAACGAAACATATATCAGATGACCCGTAACGCACGAGGGAGGTCGGAAAAGTGTTCCAGGACATCGTTAGCTTCAAGTAAAGTTGCGTGAACTTGGATAGGTTTTTTTTCTTCTTCAGTCTCAAAGTCCGTGTTTCTGGATGGCCATTCATTATGCGGACGTCTGAGCCAGGTAGGTCCATGTCACCATAAATCATTTGATGATAGCTCTGCGATAGTAACACCACGAGATGCCATGTCAGCGGGGTTGTGTTTGGATTCTACGTGAGACCATGAGTCTTTGCCGACTTTTTCCAGAATTGATGAAATTCGATCTTCTACGAACGTTTTCCATATATGGGGTGGTTTCTGCAATAAAGCGAGCGCAATCGTCGAATCTGTCCACAAGAATATTTTATAATCTCGCAGATTGAGCTGAGATTGGATGGAATCTATCATATTGGCCAGCAATTTTGCCCCACATAATTCCTTTTGAGGTAGTGAGACAAATCTTACAGGAGCTACCTTCGTTTTTGCCGCCAAAAGATGGGTAGCGACATAGCCTTGGTTCTCGCAGCGAAGATAAATGGTAGCAGCATATGTTTTTTCTGATGCGTCACAAAAGCCGTGTAGCTCAACTTGATAGGCAGGATCAAAATCAATGAATCGGGAAATTTTTATTTGTTCAATTTTGACGTAATCATCGAGAAAATCAAGCCACTTTTGCATCGTTACAGGGCTTAAATCATTAATCATTCCATTCTGTGATTCTCCAACCGTACGGTCGTATTTTTATAAAGTGAACAAAAAAAATCATTGTGCTCACATACTTTTAACTTACATACATATAAAATCGATAATATATTGCATTACATTGTAAAAACAATAACAAATTATTTTAGAAAACAACGGGGAAATAAATTCCTCAACATTTCAGTAACTAAACAATAAAATCAATTTCAATAAAACAAGTACGGTGGCAGTGCATTGTTATTGTTGTTATTGTGCGTGAAGATTACCTACCCAGTTGGAAAAAAAAACTATACATTAAAGTTTTGTTTTCTTGAGCGGACGTGTTAGTTTTTGATCGGAAAGTAATCAAATAAAACCGTAATAGGTAAAAAGAGTGATCCTATATAAAAGAAATATTTTGTGAAATTTTTTTTTGTTAATAAAAATGCAGATGATACAGCATTCATCAGTGTCCATGAAGACTATAAATTAGCATCACAAAATTTGCAAGAACATATTCTTATATTGGAGAAATGGCTGAAACTTTGGAAAATCAAAGTAAATGAACAACATAGGTACATTTATGTTACATTCACACTACGTAGAAAAACTTGTTCGGCTATTAAAATCAACAACTACATTGTTCCGCAGCACAGTGAAGTCAAATACCTTGGTATTTATCTCGACCGTAGGCTCACGTGGAAGTCTCACATTGACGCTAAAGTCACCCAGATGAAATTAAAAGCGGTGCAACTAAATTGGCTCATCGACAGAAATTCTATCTTGAAGTTAGATTGCAAACTTTTGTTGTATAATGCAATCCTAAAGCCAATATGGAGCTATGGAATTCAATTGTGGGGTACCGCCTCTGCATCTAACATTGAGAAAATTCAAAACGCCAGAATAAAATTCTCCGTATAATTACTGCAGCTCCATGGTATGTTAAAAACTCTCAAATTCACAAAGATCTAGGCGTACCCTTAGTGAAAGATGAATTTTCAAAACACGCGATAAGGTACCTTAACAGACTGGAGTCTCACCCGAATCCTCTCGCACGTAGCATCCTTAACTTTGGTGGCCATACTCGACTGAGAAGGATGAACACCCTTGAAACCATCAGAACATTGGAAAGGTGATTTACCAACAAAATACACGCAAGAAACAACTTTTCGTCTAGCATTGACAATAAAAACGTCTTTTACAATTATTATTCGAAATAAAATAAAAACACTATCTACACTAACGATATGTTTGTGAGTAATAATTTTATTTCAACTTTTTATATTTATATCATTCAATATACTATGAAAATTTTCAGAAACTATTAATTCTTTAAATCGACACATAATAAAACAGCATTAATTTTTTTCCTTATTTAGTATTTATTAAAAATAAAAATATAAAAAAATTCAATTAATATTACATAAATCTCATGTATACATATTTTTTAACAATAATTTTCTTATTTCAAATGTGTCAATACGTCAAATCAATAAAATTAAAATGGGGGAGATTTTGTATAAAAAATCTATCCCCATTTTTTCTTATTTTGTGCCGTGTTTCAATTTGGTGCCTACAAATCGGACAGTCTATCCTGTTCCAACTTTGTAGACAATTTTGACAGGCGAAATCTGTGCAATTTAAATGCACTATATCAGCCCCCGATATTTTGTTAAAACATATCGGGCACTGATACTTCTTAGTATGTATACATTTTAGCGGTGAAGAATCACCATGATTATTTTTTAATTTATTTATTAAATCAATGGTCTTATTTTTTAATTTAATTTTTTATTTTTTAAGATTTTTTGATTTTTTTTATAGTTTTCCCACTCTTGTTTGATTGTATTAAATTTATGTATATTCGCATCAACTACCTCATCCATAATTTTTTCAATTCCTTCATTGATGATGATGATGGTGAATATAGATGGTCTTGATGATGGTGAAGATGCTCTTGTTGATGGTGAGGATGCTCTTGATGATGACGATGTTGAATATGAGAATGACGATGGTGGCTGAGGCGATGATGGTCTCGAAAATGTACGTAATCCATATATTAAGGGTGGTGGTGGTGGTGATGGTGTTTGTGATAATTCAGACAAAGTCCGAATTCGTAAATGCAGTGACATCCTTCTCTTTACACTTGTTGATTATTTGTTTTTAAAATTTCTTATAAAACTTTTATTTATACTAAAATTTTAGATTTTTTTCATGCCATGGTCATAAGTACTTAGGAGTATCCTTTTAACTCCTTTTTAGAGGTAACTAGAAAATATTTTCTGTTAGGCGTCTCATGACTAAGTCATTGCATTAAAGAAGAATAGAATCTTTTCATTAATGTAACCATCGTAAAATATGTGGTAGTAGGTTTTTTTTGTTTTTTTCTCACGATCATAAATATTGAAGGATAAATACTTACATTTATATCAAAAATTTTGGGATTGTTTTCTTATAATCTTTTTATTTATAAAATTATAAATAGCTTGTTTTCTATGTTTCCCAGCTATCTATATGTCGACATTTCATAGGAACTACCCTAATCATCAGTAGACTTTGGAAATTTTTGAAAGATATTCTCAAACATTCAACTTTATACCCCAACAATCCAAATAAATTGCTGAGAATTTAAAAAGAAAAATGCTCTAATAATATCCGTCAAAACACAAAAAACAAGCTTTTCTATTTATAAACGTCTCTAACATTTCTTTACACCTTTCAAACAAATGAACAACCGTTGGTTGCTACGATTTGCTTTTTGAAAGTATCGAAAAGCAGAGAACAAAAATTCAAACAATTAAGTTTTTTATTCGCTATTTAAGCTTCTAACATTTATACCAATAAAAAAAATTATAAATAGCTTGTTTTCTATGTTTCCCAGCTGGTCGAACCTTTGAAAATTACCTTAATTGGAGTACTTATTGAAATTGTTGATCCTTCCATTATTATTTTGCCTGTACTGCCTCGAGTTATTCATATATCTATTATTATAATTATATTCATTATTATTGGGCATAAAATTTAAATTTCCCTGTTCTTTGTTCTGATAATTTTGATTTCTATTATAGTTAGGATTCGAGCTATTATATTTATTTGCTTGTTGAAATGAACTGGAGTAATTTCCGCGAAACTTTCTAAATTCCTGCCTAATACAGCCGTCTTCATATCTACGTTTCATCATTATCTCTATTATTGTACCTAAATCTCTTTCTGGGTATATCTTATCTAATAGTATTCCTTGTGTTATTTCTTTGGCTATATTAACCAGTAAACTATCTACGTTAGACTAATCTATACACTGATCATCTTGATAATATACACTTAGTTCGTCATTCTCATATTTAAGGGTTTATAATTCTACAGCTAATTCACTTACGGTATTAACTCGAAGTTCATTAATTTTTCTATAGATTTGATGAGGTTCCAGGTTCGGCCGGTATCTCAGCTTCAAAGTCCTAAAGTCCTTTTTATTACCTGCCAGTTGTCCGGTTGCTGTACGTTGATGACCACGTTTTTTGCTTCTGCTTGTATATTGCGGTAGAAAATGGCCTTTGTAGCTTCCCTCTTTAATTCCTCGTCTTCTATGTTGGATATTAGATACTCCACGCTGCTGAAGAAGGAGTTTATTGTTATGTCTCCCATACCAGTAAATATTGGTAGATATGCTACATTATAAATTCTATCGAGCTGATTAGGTTGTGGTTGGAATTGTTGTCGTTGGAACTGTTGTTGTTGGAGTTGTTGTTATTGGAGCTGGTGTTGTTGCTGTAGCTCCGTGTATGCCGACTTCAGGAGTTCTAGTTGGGCATTTTTTCTTACCAGTTCGTCAGCCACATTTGCAATTTGAGGCTGTTCCTCTGCCATCCTGTTTTGGTCAAATGTTCGTTGTCTTCTAGCTCTCGGATTAATTTTGAAATTTTTAGCAGCTTCTACTGCTTTTCGTGGTTCACTTTTACGTTAAAAAAATGTTCACTGCACTTTAATGGTGTTGGCTTAAAATTTTATATAAGCTTTCACTGCTTTTTGTGGTGATTCACTTTCGCGTTAAAAATTAACTGCACGAAAAAAAAAATTTTTGTCTTCTAGAATTTTTGTTTTTCGAACGTGGTTCGTTTCACTGGATCCTTTCACTAGAATCCCACCGCGACTGCGCCAGTAACGTAACCGAGCTTTGGGTTTTGTTAAAAAAAAACTCAGTTTGTTTTATTTTTAATTACTTTATTAATTTTTATTTATTTTCTTTGTTTTCTTTTTAAGCTTTACAACTTCTTGACCGAATGGGAGGAACAACTTATTATAATTCTAATTACTAATTTTTCTTATATATTAAAGTTATTGTTTTATTTGTTAGTAATTTTACGGAATGTTAATATTGCATTTTCGTTTGGGAACGGAAATGCAATAAATACAATTTAACAATATTTATTGCGAATTATTAGTGAAAAGCTAGTTAATTTGCGAATTGCGACCGAAAAATATACTTTGTTACATTTTCTTTATTTAGTGCGTTAATTTACCATCAAAGTTAATTGTTTTGTATTAAATTGGGATATGTATATGTATTCTTGGAATTGCGACCGAAAAATAATTTAGATTTATGAGTTTAATCATAATTTGTTTAAACAAATCGGAAATGGGTTTAGTATTACATTTGTATTTATTTATTAGTAATTATATTTGCCTCTAAGCGTTAAGTTCGCGCTGCGAAGGTCTGCCATACTCGGTTTGAGGTAACCGGGTTGCCAAACGTGAACATCCCGCCCCCCTTTGTTATACCTAAGGATAACAAAAGAGGGTCGATGTGTGCCAACGTGGCCCCTATGCTTTTCGATTAAATGCTTAAAAATAGTGGTTTAAATTCAGGGATAAAAAAGTTTACAAATTCATTCTTGTGTATAAAAAATAATTGGAAAAACATTGTATAAATTCAATAAGCATTAGATATTATAATTGTGAAAATATGATGCATACTGCAAATTTGCCGATTATTACCCATACAAGTGCGGTGTCCTGCGCTAACGGTGACCCGATGGCCGTTGTCTGGAGTCCCGCCCTAACGAGCCGTGGATAAACATCCGCTACCAAAATAAAGTTGATGGTGTTACTTTGAAAAAGTCGGGGTCAGCCAGGCGCAGGTTACGGTAGGCCTCAGTCACACTACGGTCGAGCCGTTTCGTTGGTGGTCGTTAATGTAAAGATGACGTAATTCTGGCTCTCACGGTGAACGTCTCCCGTTCTCCCTCAAAACGCGATCTTAGGATATACTGACACCATTTGTCCTCACCGAGACGCTCGAATGGCAGATGGTACCTCTCAACCAAAAACTGCGCAATTGAGCTTGTGGCAGCGCCCGGGTTCAACATTCTACCTACGTGGCACCACTCGTCCTTCAACTTCATGCGTTGGCACTACAGTAGTGGTGTCCGTTTTCGTTAAAAATTCATTTGATCGAGTGATTTCGGGTGGATGTAGGAGGGAATGATGTTGTGCGTTGCAGTTCGCGCAACGCTGCTTAATTCGACAATCCTTGAGCCGATGTGAATGGGCGAGACATTTGCGGCAGTAATTGTGGCGCCTTACCACTTCTAACCTGGCTGACACTTGAAACTTGCTGCATTTCCTGAGGGGGTGATTCAGACAACATATGCGGCAATCTGGGTTTACGGCCTTCAAGCGTTGATGATTTTTACGTTCTTCTATGAGGCAGACGTTGTTATCTTTGCGGTGTGGTGGCATGTCTGTGATAGGGGAAATATGAAAAAGGGAGAAAAATAATTGTCATTCTGACGGAGGGGTCGTAAGTAAAGTTAGTTTTACAATGGGCCGGGTGATGACACCATTGGCTGTGTGAACCTCGGCAGCCCTAGCCCTGCTATAAGGACCGTGAAAACTTCTATCAATGCGCCCAAGACGCCATTGATTGGGGGGCAGATTTCCTTGTCTAATAACTACCAGATCACCGACAACAAAATCCCTGTGGGGGTATTTTTATTTATTTCGCTTATGGAGGTTGCCGAGATACACTTCCTTCCATCTGCGAGCCAAGTGATAGTGAAGTATTTTTAATTTTTGCCAACGATTTACATAACTTAGTGAATGGCTGGATAAGTCAGCTTCTGGAGGGGATAGGAGAGGAGTTCCGACAAGAAAATGACCCGGAGTTAACGCGCATAGATTCGTAGGATCCTCACTCATTGGACTTAAAGGTCTAGAATTGAGGCATGCCACTATTCGAGTGAGCATGGTGTTAAATTCTTCGTACGTAAAACTTTAATTGAGGCATATTTTTTTTGAAGTAGGACTTAAAACTTTTCACCCCTGCCTCCCACAGGCCACCCATGTGGGGAGCACCTGGGGAAATGAAATGCCATTCCACTGGACTGAAACTCTCTTGGGTCAAGAGCCCTTTCCTCACCAGAGAAAAGAATTGGTGTTTGTCCTGAGCTAAGATGTTAAAGGCACCGACAAAGGCAGTGCCGTTGTCGGAATAAATCACGTTGGGGGTGCCTCGTCGAGAAAAGAAGTGTGTGAAAGTGGCTAGAAAGGCCTGAGTAGAGATTTCTCCAGTGATTTCCAAGTGGATTGGTGGAGAAACATACGAAAACCAAGACGTATTCTTTGGTGACTTTACAGCCACGCCCCACATAAGATTTGATGTCGAAGGGTCCAGCGAAGTCAACTCCGGTGTTGTAAAAAGGGCGAGATAGCTGTGTTCGTTCGGGGGGTAGGGCAGCCATTATTTGTTGACTGAGTTGACACTTATGTCTTGCGCACGTGAGACATTGGGATATGATAGTTTTGATTACGTCGTAGCCTTGTTAAATGATATAATAGCGCGTTTTGTTCGTGTATAGAGTATTTGTGCAAATGCTTAAGTAACAGACGGGTAAACCGGGCATGATAAGGTAATAAAATGGGGTGACGTTCATCATAACTCAACGTAGGGGAGTTTGCTAAACGACCATTGATTTTCATTGCTCCATTAGAGTCCAGAAAGGAGTTAAAGGTTAAGAGCGAGCTCTTGCGGGACAATGATCTTTGTTGAGATAATTGTAAATATTCTTCTCCAAAATAAGATTTTTGGCAAGCGACGATCAGATGATTCTTGACGAAAACTATTTCCTCGGCCGACAAATCCGTTTGTGTTGCATCAGCTTGCAACTTTGTTCGTGCGTGGTTGTAAAAACGAAACATATATCAGATGACCCGTAACGCACGAGGGAGGTCGGAAAAGTGTTCCAGGACATCGTTAGCTTCAAGTAAAGTTGCGTGAACTTGGATAGGTTTTTTTTCTTCTTCAGTCTCAAAGTCCGTGTTTCTGGATGGCCATTCATTATGCGGACGTCTGAGCCAGGTAGGTCCATGTCACCATAAATCATTTGATGATAGCTCTGCGATAGTAACACCACGAGATGCCATGTCAGCGGGGTTGTGTTTGGATTCTACGTGAGACCATGAGTCTTTGCCGACTTTTTCCAGAATTGATGAAATTCGATCTTCTACGAACGTTTTCCATATATGGGGTGGTTTCTGCAATAAAGCGAGCGCAATCGTCGAATCTGTCCACAAGAATATTTTATAATCTCGCAGATTGAGCTGAGATTGGATGGAATCTATCATATTGGCCAGCAATTTTGCCCCACATAATTCCTTTTGAGGTAGTGAGACAAATCTTACAGGAGCTACCTTCGTTTTTGCCGCCAAAAGATGGGTAGCGACATAGCCTTGGTTCTCGCAGCGAAGATAAATGGTAGCAGCATATGTTTTTTCTGATGCGTCACAAAAGCCGTGTAGCTCAACTTGATAGGCAGGATCAAAATCAATGAATCGGGAAATTTTTATTTGTTCAATTTTGACGTAATCATCGAGAAAATCAAGCCACTTTTGCATCGTTACAGGGCTTAAATCATTAATCATTCCATTCTGTGATTCTCCAACCGTACGGTCGTATTTTTATAAAGTGAACAAAAAAAATCATTGTGCTCACATACTTTTAACTTACATACATATAAAATCGATAATATATTGCATTACATTGTAAAAACAATAACAAATTATTTTAGAAAACAACGGGGAAATAAATTCCTCAACATTTCAGTAACTAAACAATAAAATCAATTTCAATAAAACAAGTACGGTGGCAGTGCATTGTTATTGTTGTTATTGTGCGTGAAGATTACCTACCCAGTTGGAAAAAAAAACTATACATTAAAGTTTTGTTTTCTTGAGCGGACGTGTTAGTTTTTGATCGGAAAGTAATCAAATAAAACCGTAATAGGTAAAAAGAGTGATCCTATATAAAAGAAATATTTTGTGAAATTTTTTTTTGTTAATAAAAATGCAGATGATACAGCATTCATCAGTGTCCATGAAGACTATAAATTAGCATCACAAAATTTGCAAGAACATATTCTTATATTGGAGAAATGGCTGAAACTTTGGAAAATCAAAGTAAATGAACAACATAGGTACATTTATGTTACATTCACACTACGTAGAAAAACTTGTTCGGCTATTAAAATCAACAACTACATTGTTCCGCAGCACAGTGAAGTCAAATACCTTGGTATTTATCTCGACCGTAGGCTCACGTGGAAGTCTCACATTGACGCTAAAGTCACCCAGATGAAATTAAAAGCGGTGCAACTAAATTGGCTCATCGACAGAAATTCTATCTTGAAGTTAGATTGCAAACTTTTGTTTTGTGCAATCCTAAAGCCAATATGGAGCTATGGAATTCAATTGTGGGGTACCGCCTCTGCATCTAACATTGAGAAAATTCAAAACGCCAGAATAAAATTCTCCGTATAATTACTGCAGCTCCATGGTATGTTAAAAACTCTCAAATTCACAAAGATCTAGGCGTACCCTTAGTGAAAGATGAATTTTCAAAACACGCGATAAGGTACCTTAACAGACTGGAGTCTCACCCGAATCCTCTCGCACGTAGCATCCTTAACTTTGGTGGCCATACTCGACTGAGAAGGATGAACACCCTTGAAACCATCAGAACATTGGAAAGGTGATTTACCAACAAAATACACGCAAGAAACAACTTTTCGTCTAGCATTGGCTGGACTTAAGTAAATAAAATTTGTCAATATTAATTAATTTTTTTTTTCTATATTAATTAATGAATTTTTATTTTTAAGATTTGCATACTTATTGTTAGTTCTTTTAGAAGATACAATAAATAATTGAATTATAAAAAAAAGATAGGGGGCACAGTTTACACCGAATGTTACGGTATGCAGTTCATAGTCTTGTACTATTTCATGGGGAGAGATGCGATGCAAAATTCGTTGAGAGGAGTGGGGTGTACCAGGACTTGGCGGTACATTTTCTCGATGTCCGCATTAAAGACGTAGCGGAAAAATCTCCACCTCAAGATTAATACCAATCTCCGCCTAGCTTTGATTGTGAACGGACGTATTTGTTTTTAATCGGAGTGCTATAAAAAAACGGTATAAGTAGAAAACCGCAATAAGTGGAGAGTGAATTTACACAAAAGAAAAACTTTGTGACAATTATTTTCATATAATTTTAAAGTAATAAAATATAAATAAAAAAAACAAAAATTGCATGAGTGTACCGAGTAGATGCAATTCTGTGAGGGAGCTCCGATAAACCAAATTTGAATCAGGAGCCCAAGCCTCAAAACTCCGACCAACATTTTAGCAATCTTGAGGCAACTCTGCAGACTCTTGTTCAATCTATAAATACATTTACGGTTTCCATGACAAACATGATGCAGGAAATGCTGAAAATGCAATCCACCATTTTGCAGGCAATTTTAACAAAATGAATTGGTTTAAAATATGTTTCTGGAACGCAAACGGCATTCGCCAACATAAAAATGAACTTGAGCACTTTCTTATGGAAAAGCAGATCGATATAATGATGATTGCTGAAACTCATTTGACAACCAACAGTTTTTGCAAAATTAATGGCTACACATTATATGATACTAAAGATTCCCGTGGCAGATCTTGCGGAGGCTCACCAATTTTGATAAAGACCAGAATTAAGCACTATCTAATGAACGGGACACGTGAGGAATATCTCCAAGCTACAAATATATGCCTTAATTATTTTCATGAAAAAATTGTTATACCCTCGATTTCCTCACCACCACGATTTTCAATAACAGAAAGCATATATTCAAATTTTTTCAAATCACTTGGTCCTCGATTTTTAGCGGCTGGCGACTATAAAGCTAAACACACTTTTTGGGGATCACGTTTAATTACCCCGAAAGGCCGTGTGCTTTTTGACACCGTTTTCAAAATGGGCTTAGATGTGGTTTCAAGCGGACACCCCACTTATTGGCCGTCAGACCGACGAAAGATCCCTGATGTTATAGAATTTGGAGTTGCGAAAAATTTTCCTTTAGAGTGGATGCAAGTGGAGCCTTCATTAGATTTGTCATCAGATCACTCACCCACTGTAATCTCTGTTTCGTTCCCCCAAGAGATTGGCTCCCCGTTGACCGTCAATAGAGTTAATTGGCTAAAATACAAAAAATTTTTGAATACACATTGCAGTGAAAATATCGCCTTGAGAACGCCTGAGGATATTGATGCGTCAATTAACGATTTTTCTGAAAACCTCAAAATGGCCGTACAGCATGCTACCACTAGTCATATAAGATCCAGAAATGAGAACAATAGAACTTATTCGGCTGAAATTGAGCAACTTCTGTCAGAAAAAAGAAGAGTTAGAAGAGAGTGGCAAACTCGCAGGTCTCCCCAGCTTAAAACTAGGCTACGGGAATGCGTAACTCAAATAAGAAATCTGCTTGAAATCCAGAGAATATCCCTTAAAACATATTTGGAAAGCCTGGATGGTACTCCGTATTCTGACTATTCTCTGCGACTAAATATAAAAGTTATTTAAGTCCAGCCACTGCTAGACAAAAAAGGTTCATTTTGCGCGAATAATATCGGTAGAATCACCTATTGAACGTTCTGATGGTGGCAACGGTATCCCTTCTTCTCAACCGACTGTGGCCGCCAAAATTAAGTATGTTGCGTGCAAGAGGATTTGGGTGAAGTTCCAGTATACTGATATACCTTGTGGCATACTTAGAGAACACGTCAGTTACCAGCGGAACACACAGATCCTTGTGAATTCGTGAGTTTCTTACGTACCATGGAGCTGCAGTAATCGTACGAAGAATTTGGTTTTGTCGTCTTTGAATTTTTTCAATGTTAGATGTTGAGGCGGTTCCCCATAATTGAACTCCGTAGCACCATATAGGCTTTAGTATTGCGTTGTATAACAAAAGTTTGCAATCTAATTTCAATGTAGAATTTCTGTCCATAAGCCAATTTAGCTGCGCTGCTTTTAGTTTTAACTGGGTGACCTTTGCTTCAATGTGAGACTTCCACGTTAGCCTACGGTCCAAGTGAATACCAAGGTACTTGACTTCATTGTGCTGCGGAATAGGTGAGTTGCGCACATGTTTGCTTACGCAGTGTGAATGTAACGTGAGTACATTTTTGTTCATTAACCCTGATTTTCCAAAGCTTTAGCCATTTTGCAAATATTGAAATAAATTCCTGTAAATTTCGTGAAGCTAATTGGTGGTTTTCATGGACGCTCAAAAAGGCTGTGTCGTCTGCAAAAGTTGAAGTGTGGATTCCAGATGTCGTTGGCATGTCAAAGGCGTAAGTCAAATATAAAGTAGGCCCAAGTATGCTACCTTGGGGAACACCTGCCTCGATAGCTTGAGTTGGGCTTATAAAATCGCCTTCTCTGATAACAAATTTCCGGTCGTATAAGTAGCTTTCCAGAAGCTTGTGAGTATTTGCAGGCAAGTTCAACTTTATTTTGTGCATCAGAACGTCGTGCCACACTTTATCAAGAGCTTGGGAAATGTCGATGAATAGAGCTGAACAGTATTTTTTATCTTCAAAAGTCTGTCTTATGACATTGACTAGCCTATGTGTTTGTTCTATGGTGTTATGTTTAGCCCGAAAGCCAAATTGATGATCAGGGATACATCCCACATCATTAAGTATTGGAGACAACTTCGCCATTAACAATTTTTCGAACAGTTTTGAAATTGTTGGTAGTAGACTTATTGGTCTATATGACTCTACTTTAGTCGGATCCTTCCCTGGCTTGGGTATCATAGTAATCATAGAGACCTTCCACTCTGCAGGGTAATACGCAAGGCGTAAAATAGCGTTAAAAATAAAAAGTAGAACTCTTTTAGCTACACGAGGTAACTGTTCAAGCATTTTGCTAGTAATTTGATCAATACTTGGAGCTTTCCTGGGGTTTATGTTACTGATACCTTGTTCTACATCTTGAAATATGAATCGCAAAGACACAGGCGGTCTAACTGCGTATGGTGGTAATTCAGATGCATCATTTGTTATATCATTTGTAATAAAAACATTTCTCAAATGGTTAAAATACACCATCCCCTTTTCTGAGTCACTTCTTGCCCAGTCGCCAGTTGAAGTTCGCAAAGGTGGCTTACCTATTACGGGTCTTTTCAGACCTTTTGTCGCTTTCCACAGAGAATAGTCAGATTGCGGAGTACCATCCAGGCTTTCCAAATATGTTTTAAGGGAAGCCATTCTGTGGATTTCCAGCAGTTTTCGTAGCTGAGTTATGCATTCCCGTAGCCTAGTCTTAAGCTGGGGAGACTTGCGAAGCTGCCACTCTGACTCTGACTCTTCTTTTTTCTGACAGAAGTTGCTCAATTTCAGACGAATAAGTTCTATTGGTTTCATTTCTGGATCTTATATGACTAGTGGTAGCATGCTGTACGGCCAGTTTGAGGTTTTCAGAAAAATCGTTAATTGACACATCAATATCCTCAGGCGTTCTCAAGGCGATATTTTAAGTACAATGTGTACTCAGAAATTTTTTGTATTTTAGCCAATTAACTCTATTGATGGTCAACGGGGAGCCAATCTCTTGGGGAAACGAAACAAAGATTATAGTGGGTGAGTGATCTGATGACACATCTAATGAAGGCTCCACTTGCATCCACTCTAAAGGAAAATTTTTCGCAACTCCAAAATCTATAACATCAGGGATATTTCGTCGGTCTGACGGCCAATAAGTGGGGTGTCCGCTTGAAACCACATCTAAGCCCATTTTGGAAACGGTATTGAAAAGCACACGGCCTTTCGAGGTAATTAAACGTGATCCCCAAAAAGTGTGCTTAGCGTTATAGCCGCCAGCCGCTAAAAATCGAGGCCCAAGTGAATTGAAAAAATTTGTATATTGATTTTCTGTTACTGAAAACCGGGGTGGGGAATAAATCGATGAAATAACAATTTTATGATGAAAATGTTCAATACATATGTTTGTTGCTCGGAGATACTCCTCACATGTCTCGTTTAGCAAATAGTGCTTAATTCTAGTTTTTATCAAAATTGCTGAGCCTCCGCAAGATCTGCCACGGGGACCTCTAGTATCATACAGCGTGTAAACATTAATTTTGAAAAAACTGTAAGTTGTCAAATGGGTTTCAGCAATTTGCATTATGTCGATTTGCTTTTCCATAAGGAAGTGCTCAAGTTCATTTTTGTGTTGGCGGATGTTGTTTGCGTTCCAGAAACATATTTTTAACCAACTCATTTTTTTAAAATTGCCTGTAAAATAGTGGATTGTATTTTCAGCATTTCCTGCATCATGTTCGTCATGGAAACCGTAAATGTATTTAAAGATTGAACAAGAGTCTGCAGAGTTGCCTCAAGATTGCTAAAATGTTGGTCGGAGCTTTGAGGCTTGGGCTTGGGAGCATAAGAAATTTGTTGGGGGTTTTGCACGTGTATATGGCTGGTTGGCTGGCGTACCTGGGGAAAATTGGTTGTAGAAATGGTGTTTGACTGCTGGTGTGGCATACTTAAAATCAATAGCTTATTTGTCATTCACCGCTTAAAATGACTATAGACAGGGCAACCTCTATAATTTACAGTGTGGTTACCTCCACAGTTACTGCATTTTTTAACACTTGCGTCGGCCTTTGACTTATTGCACTGAGTTGTGCCGTGAAGTTCGCCACATACAACACAAACAGAGGGCAACTTACAGTAAGCCTTTGTGTGGTCAAATTCGTGGCAGTTTAGGCACTGAACGGGTTCTGAACGCTTATGTGGCTCCTCAACAGTAACCTTACGATGCAAAAGAAATTTAAGGCTATAAATTGGATGAATTTCACCTTTTTTCAGGACAACATCCCTGGGTTCTAGTTCAACCCTAAACATGGGTTGAGGGATCTTTTCACGGTTCCTAATGTTTACTACGGTTTTTATTTTAAAACCTTTATCTTCCAATCCGGTTTTGACGTCATCAATATCTACGCAAGGGTCAATACCTTTAATAACGACCTGAACACCTTTAGCACTTTTGAGCTGGTAAGTGTAAAATGATCTTTTCTGTTTTTCTAACACATCAGACAATTTTCGGTAATCGTTTTCATGGTTTACCTGAATTTTAGTTTCACCGATGCTGCCGTGTTTCAGTGATGTGACGTTGAAAGAATCTTTACCGATTGCCGTAATAAGTTGTTTCACCAATTCACTTGAATTCGGCTCTCTCAAATATACTGGGGGAGGCTTATATGTTTTTTCGGATGTTTTTGGCATCTGTCTGAAGGATAGCAAACCTATTACTATCCGTTATCTCAGCGGGTTTATCGTCTTTAGACATTTTTGATTTTAAAGATATTTGTGCGGATTTAGGGCTTCGCTGACGTTTAACCACGGTTATATACCTATCCATACCTACTTGCGTTTTCGGTTTATCAACAATAGCTAAACTGGAAGATAGTTTGTCTTCTGTTGTAACAACAGTGTTTGGCAAACACGAACGCGTGCGTTTTTTATATCTTAGAGACAGAAGATTATCCATTGATTTGTTCAGTGATTCTTCCTCAGAGATCCAGAGGTTTTTCTAGTGAAGCTAAGCTCCCTCACAGAATTGCATCTACTAGGTACACTCATGCAATTTTTGTTTTTTATTTATATTTTTTTTTTAATTTAAAAGTATATAAAAATAATTGTCACAAAGTTGCTCTTTTGTGTAAATTCACTCTCCACTTATTGCGGTTTTCTACTTATACCGTTTTTTATTTTTTTATTTTTATTTTTTTTTTATAGCACTCCGATTAAAAACAAATACGTCCGTTCACTATCAAAGCTAGACTCTGACTGTAATTAAACGTGATCCCCAAAAAGTGTGTTTAGCCGTTTAGTCGCCAACCGCTAAAAATCGAGGCCCAAGTGAATTGAAAAAATTTTTATATTGATTTTCTGTTACTGAAAACCAGGGTGGGGAATAAATAAATCGAAGAAATAACAGTTTTATGATGAAAACGTTCAATACATATGTTTGCTGCTTGAAGATACTCCTCACATATCTCGTTTAGCAAATAGTGCTTAATTCTAGTTTTTATCAAAATTGGTGAGCCTCCGCAAGATCTGCCACGGGAATGTTTAGTATCATATAGTGTGAAACCATTAATTTTGAAATAACTGTTGCTTGTGAAAAGAGTTTCAGCAATCAGCATTATGTCGATTTGCTTTTCCATAAGGAAATGCTCATGTTCATTCTTGTGTTGGCGGATGCCGTTTGCGTTCCAGAAACATATTTTTAACCAATTCAATTTTTTAGTGGATTGCATCATGTTAGTCATAGAAACCGTAAATGTGTTTATGGATTGAACAAGAGTCTGAAGAGTTGCCTCAAGATTTTTAAAAATTTCAAGTTTGGTATGTCGGTTTTGACATTAGCATACGAAACTTGTTTGGGGTTTTGTATAATTATTTGGCTGGTTGACTAGCCTAATTAAGTAATTAATGACTTATTTGTCATTGATTGTTTAAAATGAATGTAAACAGGACAGCCCCTGTAATTTGCAGTGTGGTTACCTCCACAGTTACTGCATTTTTTAGCGCTCGAGTCAGTCTTTGGTTTTTTGCACCGTGAAGTGCCGTGTAGATCTCCACACACAACACAAACTGCGGGCAGTTTACAATAGGCCTTAGTATGGCCAAATTCCTGGCAGTTTAGGCATTGAACAGGACCTAAATGCTTATGAGGCTCCTCTACGGTAACTTTACGGTGCAAGAGAAATTTGAGGGTATAAATTGGGTGAGTTTCATTCCGTTTCAGGAGAATATCTCTTGGTTCCAGTTTAACCTTAAACATGGGTTGAGGGATCTTCTCACGGTTCCTGATGTTTGCTACACTTTTGGTTTTAAACCCTTTGTACTTCAAACCAATCTTAACATCATCCGTGGCTACACATGGGTCAATACCTTTTATAACGACCTGAATGCCTTTAGCACTTTTAAGCTGATAAGTGTAAAAAGATCTTTTCTCCTTTTCCAAAGCGTCAGACAATTTTCGGTAATCATTTTCATGGTTTACCTGAATTTTTGTTTCATTGATGTTTCCGCGCTTAACTGCTGTCACGTTGAAATTGTCTTTACTGATTACCGTAATAAGTTGTTTTACCAGCTCATTAGAAGTAGGTTCTCTCAAATATATTGATATGGCGGTTTAAATGTTTTTTTTTTGCTATATTTGGCTCATCAGTCTGGAGGATTGCAAATCTATTACTTTCCGTTGCTGTAGCGGTATTATCCTCTTTGGATATCTTTGATTGTGATGATATCTGAGCGGATTTCGGGCTTCGCTGACGTTTAACCACGGTTACATACCTGTCCATGCCTACTTGTGTTTTCGGCTTATCTGCAATAACTGAACTTGTTGATGGTTAGTCTTCTGTTGTAACAACAATGTTTGGCGAACACGAACGCGTGCGTTTTTTATCTCTTAGAGACAGGAGATTGTCCAATGATTCTGCTTCAGAAATCCAGAGGTTTTTTCTAGTGGAGCTAAGCTCCCTCTCACAATTGCATCTACTAGGTACACTCATGCATTTTTTTTTATTTATATTTTTTTAATTTAAAAGTATATAAAAATAATTGTCATAAAGTTTTTTTTTTTGTATAAACTCGCTCTTCCACTTATTGCGGTTTTGCAAGAAAGCAAAACTTTAATGTATAGTTTTTTCCCCACTGGGAAAATAACACACAATAATAATAACGCACAAAAACAACAACAACAATGCACTTCCACCGAACTTGTTTTATTGAAATTGATTTTATTGTTTAGTTAATGAAATGTAAGGAATTTATTTTCTCGTTGTTTTTTAAAATAATTTGTTATTGTTTTTACAATTTAATTTTAAAAGAATTTAAGCACAATGATTTTATTTTTTATTTGTTCGCTTTTTACGACCGTGCGGTTGGAGAGTCACAGTTTTTTAATAATCTTTTTGAGAAACCAGAGAGTGTTGATTATCCCATTGCAAGCCGTCCTGAATAATTTTTGGGTACACATCTCCGGCGAGCAGTAATTTAATTTCCTTGCACCGATGTTGTTAGCTGTCCGCTAGCTGCAACTTTGAAAAAGTGCCAATTTTGAAGTGCTGATGACGGGTAACGGGCAAGTTGACCAGCCAGCTTGTTGATGACTAATGCATTTAACGAGAGCTCAAATGCAGAATCGACTGGAGAACCTATTTGGATTTCACAGCTTTGTGCCGAGATGGCGGTTACAGAATCGCTTAAACCATGTATTTGAGCCTCTGAGGATTTTGTGTCAAGGCCCAAATGCATTTGTAATTTCCTTGAAATGAAGGTTGGCTCAGATGCTGAGTCTATTAAGGCACGAACAGTGCATTTTAGGTCACCGTGGTATACTTCTACAAGAGCGGTTCCTAGTATGACCGATTGGGCGGGGGTTTGCAGCTGAGTCGCGAATGATTGCAACGCGCGATGCGCTGCCTGTGCTGATGTCGAGGGCATTACATTTATGGGATCGTGGAGGTTTTCCTGAGTCTTGAGGGCACTAGATCTTATATGGGGGGTAGTTGATGTAGATTTCCTAGTTGCAGCGCGGTGGAGCAAATAATGGTGATTTCCTTTACAGGTATTGCAGGTGTATTTGCTCTTGCAGTTTTTGGTTGTGCACCAGTTGTTGTTGTCTTTTCCGTCTTTTTGATGAATTCGAGTTGAGCTGTTATAATATATCCAAGTATTCCTACAACACGTACCAATATAATCTAATAAACATTCTTACATACATGCATAAATGCATATACATATATGTACATTCATATTTTAACTTGTAACAGTATATTTTAAATTGATTCTTTTTTACAAATTATTAGCTTTCCAAAGAATTAATACATAAGCTTGTTTTGTTCCCAAACCCAAAAGACGGAAACAAACCACGCTTATGATCGATAAGCAAAAATATACAAAGAAACATTTTTTATTAAATAAAAAACTTAATTGTAAAATAGTATTTAAGGAAAATATAATTCAATAAAGAAGTCAGTAGTTATACTCAAAACCAAAAAGTGAAAGTGTTTTTTTAGTGTCTAATTTTTAGATACTCTTTAGTGGCGTAGTCGGTAGGATACCCGTGTATCCTCGTGTGTTATTTTTTGTGCGTTTTTTTTACATAAGAGAGGATATTTGATATCTCAATATCCTAAACGGGTAAAGTAAATAAATATCCTTTGAAAGATTAAAGGATATAAAAAACACTTAAATTGTATGTCCACTTCGAAAGATCGAAGGACAAGGAAGGATCGAAAAATCATTAAAAAAACACACACACAGCGGTATTGTAAAAGGAAATTATTTCTTTCCTGCTTGTGATATGAAAGATCATATCCAAGGACTAAACAATACATAAGTAACTTGTAAAAGGAAATTTTTTCTTTCCTACTTGCGATATGAAAGATCATATCCAAGGACTAAACAATACATAAGTAACATTGTGCTTAAGTAAAATTAAAAGAAACTAATAGAATCGCAACTATCTCACAATATTAAAACCAAAACTAAACTAAAACTGAAACAAAACTCAAATAAAATTGCAAAGTTAAACAGTCAATCAGTGACTTTGCGTTTAAATAAAAATTAAAATCAAACAAAAGAGAAAAAACCCATTAGTGACTTTACAAAGAATAGCAGCGACCTTGCCTACTCTCGCATAAAAATACAAACAAGAAGGAAGGAAGATAAAAACCCGCATTGTCTACAGAAGCGATACACCTACATCCGCAATAAACCATCAACTTGGAGAAGCAGATCAACAATCAACTTCATCCCTTCTAAGGTATTTTAGACGAACTAAGTTATATTTAGATTTTATTTCCATACATTTACGAAATCCTCTAGTTTCCCTAGCTTTAGGAACAATAAGAATATTTTTTTGCAATCAAAAAAAAAAAAAACAAAAAAAAGATATATATATATATATATATAGAAAGAGACAGTTTTACATCTGTGAAAAAAAAAACTCATGAAAGAAAATTAGTAAGAAAAGAGAAAGATAAGTTCCTACCTATTTATTGTTATTAAAGCAGCAGAAATAAACGTATTTTTAGGAAACGACTCAGACGGTATCTTAGGCGTAATTAATAAAAAATAAAATAAAAAGGGAAAAATAATTAAAATTTGTCATACTTTTACAAGGAAGTCGTAGACATGGCTCAAGTACAATTTGATCCCTTAAAATATTTAAGCAATCTTCCTGATTTCAGCGGAGATAGAAGAGACTTGAATACATTTCTTAGTCTAATAGATAGGGTACACCCAATACTACAGACGTATGATGATCTATCTCAAGAACTTTTTTCGGACCTTATTAAAAGCAAACTGAAAAATAAAGCAAGGGAAGCCATAGAAATTAACTGTCAGGCGACCTCATGGACAGATATAAAATCAGTCCTCCAAAACAATTTTGGGGACAGATTAAGTTGCGAGGATCTCTTCGATTCATTAAGGGCAACAACATTCAAGACTACAAGCCTTGATTTTTATGAGGAAATCAAAGGAAAATTAAGAAGACTTAACAATAAAACTGCCTTTGTACTTGGACAGGAACAAGCTGCTATAAATTTAGCCGCACAAAATAATTCTCAGTCAGCTCTTAATATTTTCAAGGCAAAAATCCCAGAATCCATGAAAACGATATTAGCTTGCCGCAACCCTAATTCCCTAGAGCAAGCGATGAACATACTATTTGAAGCAGGTTACGCCCATGTAGGAGTAGACAATATCCTACCATTTAACAGGAAGAAATTAGAGTCTCGAAAGCAAAACAACATACAAAAACAATCGCGCAATTTTCCGCAAAACTCACGATATCCCCCACAACAATTTCAACCATGTCCAGAAAATTTCTCGCGAAATTCGCGATATCCTTCACAACGCTCACAAAACCAAGCATATTCACAAAACTCCCCACAAAATTCACGATATCCTTCACAACGTTCACAAAACCAAACATATTCCCAAAATTTCTCACAAAATTCGCGACGTACTCCCCAATATTCCCACAACACTCAGAATCAACGAAACTTCCCACGACACCAAGGATTTCAAAATTTCGAATACCAACAGCAACTACCACTTCCTGAACCAATGGACATAAACAAAAACGAACTAACAGGAGAAAATTTTCAGTCACCTGCCTCAGGGAACTTCCATATATAAAAGTAAAAACGAAATTGGGACACCTCAAATTAATAATAGATACGGGTGCAACCAATTCCATTTTAAACACGAATATTTGTCATCCCAAGTGGATACAAAAAATCGATCCCGTTCCAATAAAAACATTACAACATAAAATATATATTTATGAAAAAGCTAAAATACCCACTTTCAACGAGTTTGGTACAGAAATCAAAACAGTAGAATTTTATAACTATAACGAAATTTCATGATTACTACGACGGACTTATAGGAAATGATTTACTTAGACTACTAAAAGCCAGAATCTGCTATGAAACAAATACAATAAAATTCGGAGAAAATATACTCCCTCTTTTCGTTAAAAGCATAGACTGTCAAAGAAACCAATTAGGTGACGATGAAGAGAACAATTATATTAAAGAATTGCGTAAAAATGGAATCACGAACATAGGAGCATTAAGCATGGAATTGAACTTCGCATCGAATTTTAAATCATTGAATGATCAAATTAGAACAGAACATTTAAACCATGAAGAAAGATCGCAACTACTACAATTAATAAATAGATATCACGACATTTTCTATAAGGATAACGAAAAACTTTAATTTACTTCCGCAATAAAACATAGAATTAGGACTACAAATAACGTACCCATATTCGTAAAATCATACATAAACAAGAAGTAGAAAACCAAATCCAGGAGGTTTTTTCTAGTGGAGCTAAGCTCCCTCTCACAATTGCATCTACTAGGTACACTCATGCATTTTTTTTTATTTATATTTTTTTAATTTAAAAGTATATAAAAATAATTGTCATAAAGTTTTTTTTTTGTATAAACTCGCTCTTCCACTTATTGCGGTTTTGCAAGAAAGCAAAACTTTAATGTATAGTTTTTTCCCCACTGGGAAAATAACACACAATAATAATAACGCACAAAAACAACAACAACAATGCACTTCCACCGAACTTGTTTTATTGAAATTGATTTTATTGTTTAGTTAATGAAATGTAAGGAATTTATTTTCTCGTTGTTTTTTAAAATAATTTGTTATTGTTTTTACAATTTAATTTTAAAAGAATTTAAGCACAATGATTTTATTTTTTATTTGTTCGCTTTTTACGACCGTGCGGTTGGAGAGTCACAGTTTTTTAATAATCTTTTTGAGAAACCAGAGAGTGTTGATTATCCCATTGCAAGCCGTCCTGAATAATTTTTGGGTACACATCTCCGGCGAGCAGTAATTTAATTTCCTTGCACCGATGTTGTTAGCTGTCCGCTAGCTGCAACTTTGAAAAAGTGCCAATTTTGAAGTGCTGATGACGGGTAACGGGCAAGTTGACCAGCCAGCTTGTTGATGACTAATGCATTTAACGAGAGCTCAAATGCAGAATCGACTGGAGAACCTATTTGGATTTCACAGCTTTGTGCCGAGATGGCGGTTACAGAATCGCTTAAACCATGTATTTGAGCCTCTGAGGATTTTGTGTCAAGGCCCAAATGCATTTGTAATTTCCTTGAAATGAAGGTTGGCTCAGATGCTGAGTCTATTAAGGCACGAACAGTGCATTTTAGGTCACCGTGGTATACTTCTACAAGAGCGGTTCCTAGTATGACCGATTGGGCGGGGGTTTGCAGCTGAGTCGCGAATGATTGCAACGCGCGATGCGCTGCCTGTGCTGATGTCGAGGGCATTACATTTATGGGATCGTGGAGGTTTTCCTGAGTCTTGAGGGCACTAGATCTTATATGGGGGGTAGTTGATGTAGATTTCCTAGTTGCAGCGCGGTGGAGCAAATAATGGTGATTTCCTTTACAGGTATTGCAGGTGTATTTGCTCTTGCAGTTTTTGGTTGTGCACCAGTTTTTGTTGTCTTTTCCGTCTTTTTGATGAATTCGAGTTGAGCTGTTATAATATATCCAAGTATTCCTACAACACGTACCAATATAATCTAATAAACATTCTTACATACATGCATAAATGCATATATATATATGTACATTCATATTTTAACTTGTAACAGTATATTTTAAATTGATTCTTTTTTACAAATTATTAGCTTTCCAAAGAATTAATACATAAGCTTGTTTTGTTCCCAAACCCAAAAGACGGAAACAAACCACGCTTATGATCGATAAGCAAAAATATACAAAGAAACATTTTTTATTAAATAAAAAACTTAATTGTAAAATAGTATTTAAGGAAAATATAATTCAATAAAGAAGTCAGTAGTTATACTCAAAACCAAAAAGTGAAAGTGTTTTTTTAGTGTCTAATTTTTAGATACTCTTTAGTGGCGTAGTCGGTAGGATACCCGTGTATCCTCGTGTGTTATTTTTTGTGCGTTTTTTTTACATAAGAGAGGATATTTGATATCTCAATATCCTAAACGGGTAAAGTAAATAAATATCCTTTGAAAGATTAAAGGATATAAAAAACACTTAAATTGTATGTCCACTTCGAAAGATCGAAGGACAAGGAAGGATCGAAAAATCATTAAAAAAACACACACACAGCGGTATTGTAAAAGGAAATTATTTCTTTCCTGCTTGTGATATGAAAGATCATATCCAAGGACTAAACAATACATAAGTAACTTGTAAAAGGAAATTTTTTCTTTCCTACTTGCGATATGAAAGATCATATCCAAGGACTAAACAATACATAAGTAACATTGTGCTTAAGTAAAATTAAAAGAAACTAATAGAATCGCAACTATCTCACAATATTAAAACCAAAACTAAACTAAAACTGAAACAAAACTCAAATAAAATTGCAAAGTTAAACAGTCAATCAGTGACTTTGCGTTTAAATAAAAATTAAAATCAAACAAAAGAGAAAAAACCCATTAGTGACTTTACAAAGAATAGCAGCGACCTTGCCTACTCTCGCATAAAAATACAAACAAGAAGGAAGGAAGATAAAAACCCGCATTGTCTACAGAAGCGATACACCTACATCCGCAATAAACCATCAACTTGGAGAAGCAGATCAACAATCAACTTCATCCCTTCTAAGGTATTTTAGACGAACTAAGTTATATTTAGATTTTATTTCCATACATTTACGAAATCCTCTAGTTTCCCTAGCTTTAGGAACAATAAGAATATTTTTTTGCAATCAAAAAAAAAAAAAACAAAAAAAAGATATATATATATATATATATAGAAAGAGACAGTTTTACATCTGTGAAAAAAAAAACTCATGAAAGAAAATTAGTAAGAAAAGAGAAAGATAAGTTCCTACCTATTTATTGTTATTAAAGCAGCAGAAATAAACGTATTTTTAGGAAACGACTCAGACGGTATCTTAGGCGTAATTAATAAAAAATAAAATAAAAAGGGAAAAATAATTAAAATTTGTCATACTTTTACAAGGAAGTCGTAGACATGGCTCAAGTACAATTTGATCCCTTAAAATATTTAAGCAATCTTCCTGATTTCAGCGGAGATAGAAGAGACTTGAATACATTTCTTAGTCTAATAGATAGGGTACACCCAATACTACAGACGTATGATGATCTATCTCAAGAACTTTTTTCGGACCTTATTAAAAGCAAACTGAAAAATAAAGCAAGGGAAGCCATAGAAATTAACTGTCAGGCGACCTCATGGACAGATATAAAATCAGTCCTCCAAAACAATTTTGGGGACAGATTAAGTTGCGAGGATCTCTTCGATTCATTAAGGGCAACAACATTCAAGACTACAAGCCTTGATTTTTATGAGGAAATCAAAGGAAAATTAAGAAGACTTAACAATAAAACTGCCTTTGTACTTGGACAGGAACAAGCTGCTATAAATTTAGCCGCACAAAATAATTCTCAGTCAGCTCTTAATATTTTCAAGGCAAAAATCCCAGAATCCATGAAAACGATATTAGCTTGCCGCAACCCTAATTCCCTAGAGCAAGCGATGAACATACTATTTGAAGCAGGTTACGCCCATGTAGGAGTAGACAATATCCTACCATTTAACAGGAAGAAATTAGAGTCTCGAAAGCAAAACAACATACAAAAACAATCGCGCAATTTTCCGCAAAACTCACGATATCCCCCACAACAATTTCAACCATGTCCAGAAAATTTCTCGCGAAATTCGCGATATCCTTCACAACGCTCACAAAACCAAGCATATTCACAAAACTCCCCACAAAATTCACGATATCCTTCACAACGTTCACAAAACCAAACATATTCCCAAAATTTCTCACAAAATTCGCGACGTACTCCCCAATATTCCCACAACACTCAGAATCAACGAAACTTCCCACGACACCAAGGATTTCAAAATTTCGAATACCAACAGCAACTACCACTTCCTGAACCAATGGACATAAACAAAAACGAACTAACAGGAGAAAATTTTCAGTCACCTGCCTCAGGGAACTTCCATATATAAAAGTAAAAACGAAATTGGGACACCTCAAATTAATAATAGATACGGGTGCAACCAATTCCATTTTAAACACGAATATTTGTCATCCCAAGTGGATACAAAAAATCGATCCCGTTCCAATAAAAACATTACAACATAAAATATATATTTATGAAAAAGCTAAAATACCCACTTTCAACGAGTTTGGTACAGAAATCAAAACAGTAGAATTTTATAACTATAACGAAATTTCATGATTACTACGACGGACTTATAGGAAATGATTTACTTAGACTACTAAAAGCCAGAATCTGCTATGAAACAAATACAATAAAATTCGGAGAAAATATACTCCCTCTTTTCGTTAAAAGCATAGACTGTCAAAGAAACCAATTAGGTGACGATGAAGAGAACAATTATATTAAAGAATTGCGTAAAAATGGAATCACGAACATAGGAGCATTAAGCATGGAATTGAACTTCGCATCGAATTTTAAATCATTGAATGATCAAATTAGAACAGAACATTTAAACCATGAAGAAAGATCGCAACTACTACAATTAATAAATAGATATCACGACATTTTCTATAAGGATAACGAAAAACTTTAATTTACTTCCGCAATAAAACATAGAATTAGGACTACAAATAACGTACCCATATTCGTAAAATCATACATAAACAAGAAGTAGAAAACCAAATCCAGGAGATGTTAAAAAACAAAATAATTAGAAATAGTACTTCGCCATATTCAGCTCCAATTTGGATTGTACCAAAGAAAGCCTATACGAGCGGAAAATCTAAGTGGAGACTCGTCGTCGACTATCGTAAACTCAACGAAGTAACGATTGATGATAAAATTCCTATCCCAAATATAGACGAGATACTGCAAAAATTGGGAAGAAGCCAATATTTTACCACTCTCGATCTAGCGAAAGGTTTTCACCAAATTGAGATAGAGGAGGAGGATATCCACAAAACCGCATTTAGTGTCGAAGGCGGGCACTACGAATTTCTGCAAATGCCCTTCGGACTGAAAACAGCCCCTGCAACATTCCAGAGATTAATGAATAATATACTCCAAGATTATATTAATAAAATATGTTTAGTATATTTAGATGACATAATTATATTCTGGACATCCCTGCAAGAACACATAAATTCACTTAAACCTATATTCATGAGGTCACAGGAAGCAAACCTGAAAATTCAATTAGATAAATCCGAATTTATGAAGAGAGAAACAGAATTCTTAGGACACGTTGTTACTACAGAAGAAGTTAAGCCTAACCCTAGGAAGATAGGATGTTTAACTAATTTTCCAATACCTAAAACAACAAAACAGATTAAACAATTTTTAGGACTAACTGGTTATTACAGGAAGTTTATAAAGCATTACTCGCTCATTGCCAAACCAATGACTAAGTATTTAAAGAAGGATTCTAAAATAAACATAGAAGACCCAGAATACGAAAAAAGTTTTAATACCCTCAGAACTTTATTAGTACACGATCCCATATTAGCCTACCCGGATTTTTCTAAAACATTCACGCTCACGACAGATGCCAGTAATTATGTCTTGGGAGCAGTACTCTCCCAAGATAACCACCCAATTTGTTACGCCAGCCGAACCCTCAACACGCATGAAATAAATTACTGCACAATAGAAAAAGAGCTATTGGCCATCGCATGGGCCACTAAATATTTCAGACCTTATCTTTTTGGTCGAAAGTTTATAATAGAACCAGATCACAAACCATTGACGTGGCTTTTCTCTATAAGAGACCCTAATTCAAAACTTGTCAGGTGGCGGCTAAAGCTATCGGAATTTGACTACGAGATATGGTACAAAAAAGGAACAAAGAATAGCAATGCCGATGCTTTATCTAGGATCGAGACCGAGCCCTGTAATATTAATACACTAGAACCCGACTACATAACAATAAAAGAAACTTCATCAGCAATCAATATGTTCAAAAATCAAATTATTATAGTAAAAACAACCTCCGGATCACTAAGAATAAAGAACGAGTCTGTTTTTAGAAATAAAAGAAAAATAATTTACATGAAAGAAATGGACAGAGACACAGCTATTACATTGCTCAAAAACCATTTTAACCCCACACAGGTAAACGCTATTTTGATCGAAGATGAGTTTTAAGTGATGCTTAGAAATATTTACGAAGAATTGTTTACAAATAATAAAAATTTTAGAATAATTAGATGTTCACTCAAATTAGACGATATAGAAGACGAAGGTCGGTTAACCGAAATTATAAAAACCGAACACCTTGATAAAAACCACAGAGGAATCCAGGCAGTATTTAAAGATATAATATAATCCAAAATTGAAACTAAGAATAACGCAATTCATAAATAATTGCGAAATCTGTAACCTAGAAAAATACGATAGAAAACCTCCAAAAATACCCTATAAAATTACAGAAACCCCGTCTAAACCATTAGACATACTACATGTAAGTAGATGTATTCTATACTTTAAACAAGAAATTGTTCATGACAACAATCGATAAATTTTCAAAATTTGCTTTAGCATTTCAAATTCATGGTAGAAGTTGGACAGAGTTTAAAACTAAAATTTTACAGATAATTAACACTTACGGAAAAATAAACAAAATTATTGTAGACAACGAACTCGGATTTAAGGCTATACCAATGCAGGAATTTTTTAAAAAGGAAAACATAGATATTCATTATACTTCAAACAGTAACCATACGCCTAACGCGGACATCGAAAGGTTACATAGCAGAATTAATGAACATATACGTCTATTAAGACACGATAAAGAAAATAAAGATGAAACTATAGAGGATAAAATGATAAGAATCATAGGTTTTTACAATAATACAGTGCATAGCACGACCGGTATCAAACCGATTGATTTCATAAACGGTAAGATACATGAAGACAGATATAAAGAAATCCACGACTTAATAAATTCAAAGAATGAAAAATATATACAGAAGTTAAATGAAAATAGGAAAGACGTAAACTTGGAAAGCGGAACAAACTACATCAAGAAAATAAGAGGTGGAAATGTCTTTGAGCCAATTCCAAATATTAAAAATAAGACATTAGCGTTAAAATCTTACACAATGCTTGTCGACCACAAAAAAAATATTTTTGAGCCCTTTATTCTAGATCATTTAGAGAAAAACTTAATCCCGACTAAAAATGACTGCATAAAAAATATCTTAAAATACAAAGAAGCTGATTGCCCTATGAAAAATTTTGAAACAGAAGAGGTAACAGAAATACTCCCAGGATTATTGATATTCAGAAACTATTACCAAAACTTGAAACATAACTGTAATGATAATGAATTACAAATCAAAGGAACTTTTCTTATTAAATTCGGTAATTGCAAGATTTTAACGAAAACCAGAAATTTTACCAATGTTAACTTAAGAATTAAAGATAAGATAATATTACCAAATATTATAACAAAGATTAGAAGTAATAACAATGTTACTCTGAATGATTTAAAACTAGAAACTCTTTACTTAAAACAAATTAAATATGAAGAAAATCTGAACAATGTACTATACCATGACAAAAAAAAAACAAAAACCACCAGTCTTAGTGTTGATATTGTAATTATCTTATGTGTTATAATACTAATGTTAATGTATATCCTAAAACCTAAACAAATTTTTAAAGTTTCATCGGAGCCTCAATCTAATGATGGGGGTGTTATAATATATCCAAGTATTCCTACAACACGTACCAATATAATCTAATAAACATACTTACATACATGCATAAATGCATATACATATATGTACATTCATATTTTAACTTGTAACAGTATATTTTTGCACATGCGCTCCCATAACGGAAATTAAACATTGCATTTTTTTGCCAATTGCACTTGTTTCTGAAGAGCACAAACAAGTTCAATAAACTATTATTTTAGATTAAAGCTTTTAACTAAATTTAATTCTAGACATTTTTCTTAAGAATTATTTACGAAATAATGTGAACTTTCGTTCCCATTGCATTTTTTGCCAATTGCACTTGTTTCTGAAGAACACAAACAACTTCAATAAACTATTATTTTATATTAAAGCTTTTAACCAAATTTAATTCTAGACATTTTTCTTAAGAATTGTTTACGAAATAATGTGAACTTCCGTTCCCATTGTAAATTGATTCTTTTTTACAAATTATTAGCTTTCCAAAGAATTAATACATAAGCTTGTTTTTTTCTCAAACCCAAAAGACGGAAACAAACCACGCTTATGTTCGATAAGCAAAAATATACAAAGAAACATTTTTTATTAAATAAAAAACTTAATTGTAAAAT
The DNA here is from genome assembly GCA_914767995.1 of Thecocarcelia acutangulata. NCBI lineage: Eukaryota > Metazoa > Arthropoda > Insecta > Diptera > Tachinidae > Thecocarcelia > Thecocarcelia acutangulata. The sequence goes on along the minus strand of OU612095.1, from coordinate 49,953,926 downwards.
AGTATTTAAGGAAAATATAATTCAATAAAGAAGTCAGTAGTTATACTCAAAACCACAAAGTGAAAGTGTTTTTTTTTAGTGTCTAATTTTTAGATACTCTTTAGTTTGAGCCTCATCTTTGATGCTTGTTCCTTGTGTTGTTGTTGCTGTGCACCTGATGCTTTGATTTTTTGTCTTCTGTGTATGTATGTATGTATGTATGTTTTTTTTTTTTTTTTATTCGCGGGGTGAAAAACCATCGAAAGGCACTGGCAGTGATGGTGGTTGCCAGTAGTGGTGGTTGCCAGATACTCCCCGAGGGACTGCCGCAAGGCTTTACGTCTCGGGGTGGGAAAGGTGATACACCCTACATCTAAACTAAACTACATTGATTCTGCTGCGAATCTGTTCTAACCTACGAAGTTCCAACAAAACCAATTTTACAAAACTACAGACGTACGTCCAGTTGCACAAAGATTCCAACATGATTGGAACGATACTGCTCGGACTGATGCTACGTCCTAGGACTGTTTCTAAATATTCCCTATCACTATTAAACCGTGGACAGATGAAGAACACATGCTCAGCATCTTCCAAGACATTACCATCACAACTCGGACAGAACGGAGTACTGTCATGTCCAAAACGGTACAAGCACGACCTAAAACAACCATGCCCAGTTAGAAACTGTGTAATATAGTAGTTCAAATCGCCATACTTTCTTGATAGCCATGCTCTGATGTCTGGTATCAGTAAGTAGGTCCATCTTCCCTTGTCAGCTGTCGCCCATCTTTCTTGCCATTTTCGCAGACACGATTCTCTCAACCCAACCGTGATGTCCGAAGCGGCCTCTAGCTCGATCGGTATCATGCCGGCAATGACAAAAGCGGCCAGGTCCGATACAGTTCGGAATGCGCTACATACACGCAAGGCGATCAGCCTATACACAGGAGATATCAGGTTCACATAAGTAGGATATCTAAGTGAGCCTGACCATATAGGCGATGCATATAAGATAATGCTTCTTACTACACTAGAGAGTAATCTCCTCTGCAGATATTTTGGACCTCTTGTATTCGGCATGACCCGGCATAGCGCTGTGAATGTTTTTGATGCTTTACTGCCTATGTACTTCAAGTGCTCTTGAAAAGACAGACGAGTGTCAATCATGACCCCAAGGTATTTTAAACATTCCTTAGATTCTATGCTACACGTGCCAATATTTAGCCTGACAGTTTCCCTAATTTTCCTACTACTAATCAGAACCGCTTCCGTTTTATGGTCAGCTAGAGTTAGGCCCATTGATCTTAGCCAAGATCTTACGATCTGAATACTGGCGTTTGCAATGGTTTCCACCTCTAGTAACTCTTTCCCTTCACACACTAACGCTATGTCGTCTGCGAATCCAACTATCTTCACCTTTTCCGGTAGATCCAATCTTAATACTCCGTCGTACATGACGTTTCACAATACTGGGCCAAGAACTGAACCTTGAGGCACCCCACCAATGATCTTGCGCCTCTTAGTACCTTTATCGGTATCATAAACTAGCTCTCTATCCCGGAAATAGTCCCGTACAATTGCTAGTAGATACCCTGGGATGTCTATACGGACCAAAGCATTAACTATATGCTCCCAGTTTGCCGTATTGAAGGCGTTTTTTACATCTAGGGTTATAACCACACAATACCCTTTTGTTCCATTCCTCCACCTCTTCCCTTGGATAGCTTGAGCAGCGGTTTCTACTACAACTTTGATAGCGTCCACCGCTGACTTTGCTTTCCTGAAGCCAAATTGGTTATCTAATAAACCTAGGTTAGCTTGTACGCAATCTTCCAATCTTCTGCAGATTATACTCTCCAGAAGTTTTCCACTTGTATCTATCATACAGAGCGGACGATAGGAGGAAGGGTCGTCTAGCGGCTTGTTATCCTTAGGTAACAACACCAATTTCTGCCTCTTCCAGATTGTTGAAAATGTTCCCTGAATCAAGCATGCGCTTATTACTTTCAGGAAATAATCAGGATGGAGCTTAACAGCCTCCTTCAGTACCATATTTGGGATGCAATCTAAGCCTGGTGCCTTCTTGTCTTTGAATTTTGAGACAGCACCTTCTATCTCGACGACCGTAACCGGAGGAATGTCGAATAATTCAGCTGGATAGCTGTGTTGCCATGCCGGAGCTTCCTGTTGAGGGAAAAGATGGTCTACAATTCCGTTGAGGATATTCTCTTCTCTTGGCGGTGATGGGCCAAGACATTTAAGTTTCCTGGTTACTAGCTTATATGCTAAGCCCCAAGGATTACTATCTATTTCATCACAAGCATCCAGGAAACACCTACGCTTGCTCCTACGAATTGCAATCTTCAATGCCTTTCTTTTATCCCTATACAACTGGTGCTGCACGTTATTCTCTAACCGACCCCTCGTTCGTGTATACCGCCTTCGGGCGCTAATACACTCTGAACGCAAGCTAGCAATTTCATCATTCCACCAATACACTGGAGGCTTATTTGGCGATCTTTTTCGCCTTATCATAGCTACATTGCAGGCACTAGTGATATTGCGCACTAATTGCACTGCCATGTCTTCTGCTGAACCAGCCATTTCCATGTTCTCCATGCAGGCTGCGAAGCTATCCTTATCAAAGGTATTTACCTTCCATCCTGTCAAGACACGTGCTTGTACAATAGCACGGGGCTGTGCGTCTAGCACATCTATTATTATAGCGCTATGATCGCTATGTGTATAGATGTCAGATATTCTCCAGTTCACTTGGGTTGCGATACTGGCACTGACGAATGTAATGTCAATTACTGAGCCAGCATCACCCCTTCTGAAGGTGTGTTCAACTCCATTATTGATGAGTACAACACCCAGTACAGAAAAGGCTTCCAAGAGTATTCTTCCTCTTGCGTTTGCTGAGGGACAGCCCCATTCAACAGCCCACGCATTGAAATCACCTGCTATTATTACGGGGGTTCTTCCAACTGCATCCGTTACAATACTGTCAACTATTACCCGAAAGTCTTCTATAGAATACCTAGGGGGTATATAACAGCTGTAAATAGTGATGCCAGATATAACCGCTCGAGCATATCCGCATTGCGTTGTTATTCTATCGCGTATGGTTAGCGTGCTGGTGTTCCATATTGCCGATGTACCCGTGTTATCGGAAACCCAGTTTACAGATGCCATGGTCCGATATGGCTCACTTAGAATAGCGACATCTACACTTATATCTCGAACGCTTTGCTTAAGAAGCTCCTGGGCTGCCTGGCAATGGTTGAGATTTAACTGTAATATACGCATTTTGGTGACTTAGGTTCTACTCTACTCCCTAAGTTTCTGTAGAGCTCTTTTATAAAACGGGCAAACTGCACCTCCGGTGACATGGTCACTAGCGGTGTCTGCTCCCTTCTTGCAGAGCAAGCAGGATGGTTTATTGGAACAGGTTCCAATTTTGTGGCCCGTTTTGCCACACCGTAGGCAATTCCCTGAAAGGTCTTGCCCCTTACAGTTCCCTGCTACGTGTCCATAATCCAGACATTTAAAGCATCTTTTTGGTGCTACCTTTTCGCGTATTCGGCAAACCACCCAGCCAATACGTATCTTTGCCATCTCTATAAGGCGGCGAGCTATCAGTGCACTCACGCCAATTGTGGCGGTCTGTGTCCCACCGTATGCTCTCCTTAGCGACTTAACTGCCGTAGGGTGCAAAGCTTTAAATTCGTCAGATACTTTGACGAGAGCTTCATAAATATCCTCCTTAGAGGTTACTTCGTCTATATCCCTAATCTCAAGCCTGACCTCATGAGAAAGTGATCTAACCTTAGCAGCATCACCTAGCACCTCTTCTATAGCCGACCTAAATTCGCCCGTATTCTGGTGCGCGGGTCTATTCAGCTCAAACAACAGTTCACCCTTCCCTGTCTTCCTAATGCTCTTCACATTTTGACCCAGGTTGTTTAGCTTAGGGTCCCTCTTCACCTGTCTGAGAATATCCGCATAGGAAGTATCTCCACAGGTTTTAATCACTATAGCATCTGGTTTTACGGACGCTTTCTTTGTTTTAGCCCTTGGGCCAACCTTAACCCAGCCAGGATCTTTAGCACTTAGATCCGGTTTGCCAGCCAAGTTTGAGTTTATAGCCTTGGGTATAGTGTGTCCACCTACCCTGACTACTTTATTAGGGGTTGTTCCCCTATTCTTTTTAGCTCTGTTACCTTTTGGGCTTAAGTCCTCCCTTCTACGCTTTGGAGTTCTGCCCATCACAGGATTGAGCCTTGGTGGTTTGTCTGTTTGAGTATGCGTACTAGTATGTGCTTTCTTTGTACTACTAGCACTTCCACTACTCAATTCATCTGAGACCTGCATGTACAATGCCTGTATCTCACGTGACATTGTCACTATTTCCTTATGCACGTTTGAACGTGCCTTTAGGAAAGCTACGAGCTTTGAGATCTTCTCTCCTAGCCTCTGGACGTTATTTTGTCCATTTTCACTATTTTCAACGGTGCCTGGCACCGGAACGGTCCTACTCACCGCTGTAGGAGGTGATCTGGTTATCACCGATTTCTTAGCAAAAGGGTTTACAATTTCACCCATGTATGTATGTATGTATGTATGTATGTATGTATGTATGTATGTATGTATGTATGTATGTATGTATGTTTTTTTTTTTTTTTTTTTATTCGCGGGGTGAAAAACCATCGAAAGGCACTGGCAGTGATGGCGGTTGCCAGTAGTGCGAGACTTTAACTCGCTAAAAAACACCCCTTCGCCCTGACCCAGATGCTCCCCGAGGGACTGCCGCAAGGCTTTACGTCTCGGGGTGGGAAAGGTGATACACCCTACATCTAAACTAAACTACATTGATTCTGCTGCGAATCTGTTCTAACCTACGAAGTTCCAACAGAACCAATTTTACAAAACTACAGACGTACGTCCAGTTGCACAAAGATTCCAACATGGTTGGAACGATACTGCTCGGACTGATGCTACGTCCTAGGACTGTTTCTAAATATTCCCTATCACTATTAAACCGTGGACAGATGAAGAACACATGCTCAGCATCTTCCAAGACATTACCATCACAACTCGGACAGAACGGAGTACTGTCATGTCCAAAACGGTACAAGTACGACCTAAAACAACCATGCCCAGTTAGAAACTGTGTAATATAGTAGTTCAAATCGCCATGCTTTCTTGATAGCCATGCTCTGATGTCTGGTATCAGTAAGTAGGTCCATCTTCCCTTGTCAGCTGTCGCCCATCTTTCTTGCCATTTTCGCAGACACGATTCTCTCAACCCAACCGTGATGTCCGAAGCGGCCTCTAGCTCGATCGGTATCATGCCGGCAATGACAAAAGCGGCCAGGTCCGATACAGTTCGGAATGCGCTACATACACGCAAGGCGATCAGCCTATACACAGGAGATATCAGGTTCACATAAGTAGGATATCTAAGTGAGCCTGACCATATAGGCGATGCATATAAGATAATGCTTCTTACTACACAAGAGAGTAATTTCCTCTGCAGATATTTTGGACCTCTTGTATTCGGCATGATCCGGCATAGCGCTGTGCATGTTTTTGATGCTTTACTGCCTATGTACTTCAAGTGCTCTTGAAAAGACAGACGAGTGTCAATCATGACCCCAAGGTATTTTAAACATTCCTTAGATTCTATGCTACACGTGCCAATATTTAGCCTGACAGTTTCCCTAATTTTCCTACTACTAATCAGAACCGCTTCCGTTTTATGGTCAGCTAGTGTTAGGCCCATTGATCTTAGCCAAGATCTTACGATCTGAATACTGGCGTTTGCAATGGTTTCCACCTCTAGTAACTCTTTCCCTTCACACGCTAACGCTATGTCGTCTGCGAATCCAACTATCTTCACCTTTTCCGGTAGATCCAATCTTAATACTCCGTCGTACATGACGTTCCACAATAGTGGGCCAAGAACTGAACCTTGAGGCACCCCACCAATGATCTTGCGCCTCTTAGTACCTTTATCGGTATCATAAACTAGCTCTCTATCCCGGAAATAGTCCCGTACAATTGCTAGTAGATACCCTGGGATGTCTATACGGACCAAAGCATTAACTATATGCTCCCAGTTTGCCGTATTGAAGGCGTTTTTTACATCTAGGGTTATAACCACACAATACCCTTTTGTTCCATTCCTCCACCTCTTCCCTTGGATAGCTTAAGCAGCGGTTTCTACTACAACTTTGATAGCGTCCACCGCTGACTTTGCTTTCCTGAAGCCAAATTGGTTATCTGATAAACCTAGGTTAGCTTGTACGCAATCTTCCAATCTTCTGCAGATTATACTCTCCAGAAGTTTTCCACTTGTATCTATCATACAGAGCGGACGATAGGAGGAAGGGTCGTCTAGCGGCTTGTTATCCTTAGGTAACCACACCAATTTCTGCCTCTTCCAGATTGTTGGAAAAGTTCCCTGAACCAAGCATGCGCTTATTACTTTCAGGAAATAATCAGGATGGAGCTTAACAGCCTCCTTCAGTACCATATTTGGGATGCAATCTAAGCCTGGTGCCTTCTTGTCTTTGAATTTTGAGACAGCACCTTCTATCTCGACGACCGTAACCGGAGGAATGTCGAATAATTCAGCTGGATAGCTGTGTTGCCATGTCGGAGCTTCCTGTTGAGGAAAAAGATGGTCTACAATTCCGTTGAGGATATTCTCTTCTCTTGGCGGTGATGGGCCAAGACATTTAAGTTTCCTGGTTACTAGCTTATATGCTAAGCCCCAAGGATTACTATCTATTTCATCACAAGCATCCAGGAAACACCTACGCTTGCTCCTACGAATTGCAATCTTCAATGCCTTTCTTTTATCCCTATACAACTGGTGCTGCACGTTATTCTCTAACCGACCCCTCGTTCGTGTATACCGCCTTCGGGCGCTAATACACTCTGAACGCAAGCTAGCAATTTCATCATTCCACCAATACACTGGAGGCTTATTTGGCGATCTTTTTCGCCTTATCATAGCTACATTGCAGGCACTAGTGATATTGCGCACTAATTGCACTGCCATGTCTTCTGCTGAACCAGCCATTTCCATGTTCTCCATGCAGGCTGCGAAGCTATCCTTATCAAAGGTATTTACCTTCCATCCTGTCAAGACACGTGCTTGTACAATAGCACGGGGCTGTGCGTCTTGCACATCTATTATTATAGCGCTATGATCGCTATGTGTATAGATGTCAGATATTCTCCAGTTCACTTGGGTTGCGATACTGGCACTGACGAATGTAATGTCAATTACTGAGCCAGCATCACCCCTTCTGAAGGTGTGTTCAACTCCATTATTGATGAGTACAACACCCAGTACAGAAAAGGCTTCCAAGAGTATTCTTCCTCTTGCGTTTGCTGAGGGACAGCCCCATTCAACAGCCCACGCATTGAAATCACCTGCTATTATTACGGGGGTTCTTCCAACTGCATCCGTTACAATACTGTCAACTATTACCCGAAAGTCTTCTATAGAATACCTAGGGGGTATATAACAGCTGTAAATAGTGATGCCAGATATAACCGCTCGAGCATATCCGCATTGCGTTGTTATTCTATCGCGTATGGTTAGCGTGCTGGTGTTCCATATTGCCGATGTACCCGTGTTATCGGAAACCCAGTTTACAGATGCCATGGTCCGATATGGCTCACTTAGAATAGCGACATCTACACTTATATCTCGAACGCTTTGCTTAAGAAGCTCCTGGGCTGCCTGGCAATGGTTGAGATTTAACTGTAATATACGCATTTTGGTGACTTAGGTTCTACTCTACTCCCTAAGTTTCTGTAGAGCTCTTTTATAAAACGGGCAAACTGCACCTCCGGTGACATGGTCACTAACGGTGTCTGCTCCCTTCTTGCAGAGCAAGCAGGATGGTTTATTGGAACAGGTTCCAATTTTGTGGCCCGTTTTGCCACACCGTAGGCAATTCCCTGAAAGGTCTTGCCCCTTACAGTTCGCTGCTACGTGTCCATAATCCAGACATTTAAAGCATCTTTTTGGTGCTACCTTTTCGCGTATTCGGCAAACCACCCAGCCAATACGTATCTTTGCCATCTCTATAAGGCGGCGAGCTATCAGTGCACTCACGCCAATTGTGGCGGTCTGTGTCCCACCGTATGCTCTCCTTAGCGACTTAACTGCCGTAGGGTGCAAAGCTTTAAATTCGTCAGATATTTTGACGAGAGCTTCATAAATATCCTCCTTAGAGGTTACTTCGTTTATATCCCTAATCTCAAGCCTGACCTCATGAGAAAGTGATCTAACCTTAGCAGCATCACCTAGCACCTCTTCTATAGCCGACCTAAATTCGCCCGTATTCTGGTGCGCGGGTCTATTCAGCTCAAACAACAGTTCACCCTTCCCTGTCTTCCTAATGCTCTTCACATTTTGACCCAGGTTGTTTAGCTTAGGGTCCCTCTTCACCTGTCTGAGAATATCCGCATAGGAAGTATCTCCACAGGTTTTAATCACTATAGCATCTGGTTTAACGGACGCTTTCTTTGTTTTAGCCCTTGGGCCAACCTTAACCCAGCCAGGATCTTTAGCACTTAGATCCGGTTTGCCAGCCAAGTTTGAGTTTATAGCCTTGGGTATAGTGTGTCCACCTACCCTGACTACTTTATTAGGGGTTGTTCCCCTATTCTTTTTAGCTCTGTTACCTTTTGGGCTTAAGTCCTCCCTTCTACGCTTTGGAGTTCCGCCCATCACAGGATTGAGCCTTGGTGCTTCGTCTGTTTGAGTATGCGTACTAGTATGTGCTTTCTTTGTACTACTAGCACTTCCACTACTCAATTCATCTGAGACCTGCATGTACAATGCCTGTATCTCACGTGACATTGTCACTATTTCCTTATGCACGTTTGAACGTGCCTTTAGGAAAGCTACGAGCTTTGAGATCTTCTCTCCTAGCATCTGGACGTTATTTTGTCCATTTTCACTATTTTCAACGGTGCCTGGCACCGGAACGGTCCTACTCACCGCTGTAGGAGGTGATCTGGTTATCACCGATTTCTTAGCAAAAGGGTTTACAATTTCACCCATGCTCAACTCATTTATACTCTCATTATTATTATTATTACTTTTATTCATTTTTTCAGTTGGGTCCCCGCTTAAAGCTGTAGTCTCCGTTTGCCGCACACTCAATAAAAAGTTTTTTCTTTGTCCAAAACATTCCCGCATTTTCCGGGTTAAGTTAATTTTATTAAAATTTAGTTCACTTTTTGTTGAGTGAATGTGCAGTTACCCTTGTAGTGACCCCGAGGGTGGCTATGCAAGCAGTGAGTTCCTCGCGAGGGTTGACACAAGGCCTTATGAGACTTGTGTACAGAGCCAGGTCGGGAGCTGATTAGGAGTCATCTCAACTAACCCTGCACAGCCAAAAACTATTGGCTACAAACTTTGATCATACTTTAAGCCCCTGCCAGGGTTTTACCGGGACGGAGGTAGCTTCCGCATTAGCCCGTGAGCCATTTCAGCACGATGTCACTCGTGCTTAATCAGGTCACGGAATACGTCAGCTCCCAGCCCATAATCGTCTGCGTCAGGTCGTAATCCAATCCATTATCGCTGTCACACAGTTAGTTCATTCTCAACTTTTGTTGAGAACTATTCAGTAGCGCCACGAGAAGGCCGTGTGACAACTTGGTTTGAGCAGGGACAAGGATCGCTAACTGGCTACACCCGATGGGAAGCCAGCGCTTTACCTGGAACGCTCGCACCCACGCCACCATGTATGTATGTATGTATGTATGTATGTATGTATGTATGTATGTATGTATGTATGTATGTATGTATGTATGTATGTATTTCAGGTATGTATGCACAATGCAAGTAAGTAGGTCTGAAAAAATTCCGTTTGTTGTTGTTTGTTTTTGTATTTTTTTTGTGAATAACGGTATGCAGATTTAGGAATTTTTATGACTTTGTCCAAACTTACGTTTTTGGACGAAACTGTACATACAGCTGTACTTTTGTATTTTTCGTTGCCACAAAAAGTATATGTACATGCATATAGCTCCTTTATTGCAACATAGTCATAACGCAAAAATGAGTTAACAATGCAGAACGATTAACAATGCAGAATTGTTAACAATACTACCTTTTATATTGTGCCAAAGTTTTATTTCAATTACCTTCAAACTGTTTCCTTTAGGGGATATTTTCTAAAAAAAATTTCTACGACTTGTATGGAAACTAAAAATTTAAAATGTGTTTTTCTCGAAACAAGCCTTTTTGCGTTATGACTATGTTGCAATAAATGAGCGATATGTATATGGATGTACATACATATGTATATCCTTGTATATATGTATAAAAAACCACTATTCTAATTTATGCAAAGACACATACATACATATGTATGTAGCTGTACATGTGTATGTGCTTTGCATGGGAGGATTGCCGGGTTATAGCTGGCCCGGACCAAAATGTGCAAGTACACGGGGTTTTAATAAAATAGGTAAAAGAAAAACAGAGGGCTTATCATTGTCCAAAAAAAGGTGAGCGGTGATGCACTGAGTTGATAGGCTGGTGTTCGCCGATGCGTGGCGATGACAATAGGCTGATGGAGAACTGACCTGATGATGCCCTCGCTGTGGCTGCTGCTGATGGTGCTGTTGTTGTTGGTGAGGTATTGGAGGAGAGTGCTGACCTGGCACTTTTGTTGCATTGACAATATTACCAACGACCGCGTGCTGTATAGTCTGTGATACTTTTATTGTTGCTGTGGCCGTATCACTTAAATCCTCGGCATTTTCTGCTGTCTCGCAATGACCTTTGATTTTGACCGTTCAGCGGCACGTTATAGACCCTTAGAGACAATTATCCTGACGCCTTTTAGTGTTAATTGAATTAAATACAAATTTCGTTTATTTGAATATTTGATTGCCTTTGATTTGCGGCACACTTTATTGGTGTAATTTGAACAAAAGGAAATCACTCAAAAGGCCCTGTTGGCACACACTATTCACTGAAAAAAATGATTTTAAGAGAACTTGGTTGTGTACCGGTTTGTAGTTCCACAAAGAATGAATATAACAGCCAAGCGAACATGAGGTCAAAACCTTGTAGTTCGAACTTAACGAGTCTCTATGCGTTAAGTTCGCGCTGTGAAGGGCTGCCATACTTGGTTTGAGTTAACCGGGTTGCCAAACGTGAACACGAAGAGCTCCGAAGGTGATTTACCCTTTGTAATAGGATTTGGTGATGAACGGTAGCACTGTAAAAAAGTTTGCAAATTTTCATTTGACGTGCCTGATCCTTGAAGTTTTTTCAGCGCTCTTTTTAACGTATCAACGAATCTTTCTGCCTGCCCGTTGGATTGAGGGTGATACGGAGCTGTAAATTTATGCTGAATTCCATTTTATTGACAAAACTTGCCAATGGCTTACTCGAAAACTGTGTTCCATTATCGCTAACTATTCGCTCAGGATTCCCGAATAGTGATGTAAAATCACAGTTTAAAATTATATTTGAAGAGATTAATTTAATTTGATAAATCTGTGGCCATTTTGAGAATGACCAAATAATAAACACTTTCTACAGGATCCGCAATATCGATGTGATCTCTTTCCATTGGGCGTTTTGTTAAAGGCCAAGATGATAGCGTTGCTTTCGGTAACGATTTAGATACCGATGCACAATTAGAACAATTTTGTACGTACCTTTTTATATCATCGTCTATATAGGGCCAATAAACTTCGTCCAAGCTTTAGTTCTTTCTATACCATGTGTCCTTTGTGTAGTTCTTTTAGAACTCGTTTTCGAAAACAGATAGGAATTACGATGCGATCACCATACATTATGCATTCGTCAACTACGCTTAAGTCTTGCTTTCTGGAAAAATAACATTTCATTTCTGATGATAATTGTTTCGGCCAGTTCCCAGTTTGAATGTGTTTCGTGACATCTTGAAGTAATGCGTCTTTTCGCGTTGCAGTGCAAATCATTTTAAATGTCAATGGTAAAGCAGTTGTGATATCATTGATAGCCTGTTTGATGTCGTCTTCAATTCGCTCAGCTGCTCCAAATTCGTGCGTCGATAAATTGCCTTTTCGGTACCATCTGGGAAGACGTGACATATGTATGCGCCTAGCCCAACGTTGGAGGCATCAGCAGCTACTGTAATAGGAAGCATAGGGTTGAAATGTGTCAGCAACAAATCGGATGACAATAATTGCTGAAATCGTTTAACAATAACTGCTTAAATCGTTTAAAACTGCGCTGAAATGCCGTTGACCAATTCCATGTTGTGGTTTCCTTTAGTAGATTGTCTAAAGAATCTCTTAACCTGCGAGAGTGGCTTTCAAAAATAAGTATATTGCTAGCAAGACGATTTAGGTGAAGTTCCAATTTACTGATATACCTTGTTGCGTACTTTGAAAATTCGTCTTTTACAAGAGGAACACAGAGATCCTTATGAATTCGTGAGTTTTTTACGTACCCTGGAGCTGCGGTAATTGTTCGAAGAATTTTGTTTTGTCGCCTTTGAATTTTTTCAATGTTTGAAGTGGAGGCGGTGCCCCATAGTTGAATTCCATAGCACCATATAGGCTTTAGAATTGTGTTGTATATAATAAAAGTTTGCAATCCAGCTTCAATGTCGAATTTCTGCCTATAAGCAAATTGAGTTGAGTAACTTTAACTGAGTAACTTTCGCATCTATGTGAGACTTCCACGTTAACCTACGGTCGAAATGAACACCAAGGTACTTGACTTCATTTGCGGAATAGGTGAATTGTTAATTTTGATAGCTGAACATGTTTGTTTACGCAATGTGAATGTAACGTGAGTACACTTTTGTTCACTAACTTTAATTTTCCAAAGTTTTAACCACATCTCTAATATTGAAATATACTCCTGCAAATTTCGCGTAGCTTCTTGATGGTCTTCGTGTACGCTGCAGAATGCTGTGTCATTTGTAAAAGTTGAAGTGTGGATTCCGGATCTCGTTGGCATGTCTGAGGCGTAAATCAAATATAAAGTAGGTCCTAGAATGCTACCTTGGGGAACTCCTGCCTCGATTGGCTGTAAGGGGCTTATAAAATCGCCTTCTCTGATAACAAATTTTCGCCCCATATAAGTAGCTTTCCAGAAGCTTGCGAGTATTTGCAGGCAAGTTCAACTTTATTTTGTGCACAAGCCCTCGTGCCACACTTTATCAAAAGCTTGGGAAATGTCAATGAATAAAGCTGAACAATACTTTTTGTCTTCAAAAGTCTGTCTTATGACGTTGACTAGTCTGTGCGTTTGTTCTATGGTGCTATGTTTGGCCCGAAAGCCAAATTGATGATTAGGGATACATCCCACATTATTCATTATTGGAGACAACATCGCCATTAACAATTTTTCGAACAGTTTTGAAATAGTTGGCAGTAGACTTATTGGTCTGTATGATTCTGCCTTGGTGGGATCCTTCCCTGGTTTGGGTATCATAGTAATCATGGACACCTTCGACTCTGCAGGATAATACTCGAAATGTAAAATAGCGTTAAAAATAAAAAGAAGAATTCTACAAGCTACACGAGGTAGCTGCTCAAGCATTTTACCAGTAATTTTATCAATACCTGGAGCTTTCCTGGGGTTTGTGTTACGAATAACATTTTCAACATCTTTAAAACTAAATCTCAAAGGCAGCGTATGATGGTAGTTCAGCTGAATTATTAGCTGTATCATTTGTGGTAAAAACATTTCTCAAATGATCGGCATACAACATTCCTTTTTCAGATTCGCTTCTTGCCCAGTCGTCAGTTGAAGTTCGCAATGGTGGCTTACCTATTACGGGTCTTTTCAGACCTTTTGTCGCTTTCCATAGAGAATAGTCAGATTGAGGGGCACCATCAAGACCTTCCAGATAATTTTTAAGGGAAGATATTCTTTGGATTTCAAGCAGATTTCTTAATTGAGTTATGTACTCCCGTAGCCTGCTTTTAAGCTGGGGAGATCTACGATGTTGCACCTCTCTTCTAAGAGGGGTTAGACAGAAGTTGATCAATTTCAGACGAATATGTGCTATTGTTGGATCTGATATGGCTAGTGGTAGCATGTTGTACGGCTAGATTAAGGTGTTCAGAAAATTCGTTAATCGACACATCAATATCCTCAGGCGTTCTCAAAGCAAAGTTTTCCGTACAATGTGTACTGAAATATTTTTTATATTTTAACCAATTAACTCGAGTGACAGTCAACGCCAAGTCACAAAACGGGGAACCAAACCCCTGGGGGAAGGAGGGTAATTAAACGTGATCCCCAAAAAGTGTGTTTAGCGTTATAGTCGCCAGCCGCTAAAAATCGAGGGCCAAGTGATTTGAAAAAATTTGAATATTGGCTTTCTGTTATTGAAAATCGTAGCGGTGAGTAAATCGAGGAAATAACGATTTTTTCATGTAAATACTCAATGCATATATTAGTTGCTTGGAGATACTCTACATGTCTCGTTCATTAAAAAGTGATTAATTCTGGATTTTATTAGAATTGCCGATCCTCCGCAAGATCTTCCGCGGGGATCTTTTGTGTCGTTCAGTATGTAGCCATTAATTTTGAAAAAACTTGTTGGTTGTCAAATGAGTTTCAGCAATCAACATTATATCGATTTGCTTTTCCATAAGGAAGTGCTCAAGTTCATTTTTGTGTTGGCGAATGCCGTTTGCGTTCCAGAAACATATTTTTTTTAAATTGCCTGCAAAATAGTGGATTGCATTTTCAGCATTTCCTGCATCATGTTTGTCATGGAGACCGTAAATGTATTTACGGATTGAACTTGAGTCTGCAGAGTTGCCTCAAGATTGCTAAAATGTTGGTCGGAGTTTTGAGGCTTGGGCTCCTGATTTCTCGGATTTTACCATATTCGCATAAGAAATTTGTTTGGGTTTTTTCAAGTATATATGGCTAGTTGGCTGGCGTACCTGGGGAAAATTGGTTGTAGAAGTGGTGTTTGACTGCTGGGGTGGCATGTTTAGAATTGATGGCCTATTTGTCATTGACCTCTTGAAGTGAGTATAGACAAGGCAACCCCTGTAGTTTGCAGTATGGTTACCTCCACATTTACTACATTTTTTAATGCTCGAGTCAGTCTTAGGTTTTTTGCACTGTGTTGTACCGTGAAGTTCTCCACACACAACGCAAACTGCGGGCAACTTACAATAGGCATTAGTATTGCCAAATTCTTGGCAGTTTAGGCATTGAATGGGCCTTAAACGCTTATGGGGCTCCTAAACGGTAACCTTACAAAAGATATTTGAGGTTATAAATTGGATGCACTTCGTTCTTTTTCAAGGCAACATCTCTAGGTTCCAATTCAACCCTAAACATGGGTTGAGGAATTTTTTCACGGTTTCTGATATTAACCACGTTTTTAATTTTAAAGCCATTGTCTGCTAGTCCGGTTTTGACATCATTCGTATCTATAAAAGAGTCAATCCCTTTTATAACGGCTTGAATACCTTTGGCACGTTTAAGCTGATATGTATAAAACGATCGTTTCTCCTTCTCCAGAACGTCAGACAACTTTCGGTATTCATTTTCACTGTTTACCTGGATTTTCGTTTCGTTGATGCTTCCATGCTTTACTGATGTAACGTTGAAGGTGTCTTTGCCGATTGCCGTGATAAGTTGTTTCACCAGCTCACTAGAAGTAGGCTCTCGCAAATAAATTGGTGGCGGTTTAAATGTTTTCTTAGATGTTGTTAGCAAACCTATTACTATCCGTTGCCGAAGTCCTGTTATCATCTTTAGTAATTTTCGGTTGAGATGATATTTGAGCTGATTTGGGGCTTCGCTGCCTCTTGACCACGGTTATGTACCTGTCCATGCCTATTTGTCTTTTTGGCTTATCATCAACAATTAAACTGGAAGATGTTTTGTCTTCAGTTGTAGCAACAATATTTAGCGAACACGATCGCGGGCGTTTCCTATCTCTTAGAGACAGGAAATTTTCCAATGATTTTTTCACCGATTCTTCTTCAGAAATCCAAAAGTATTTTCTACCGGAGCTAAGCTCTTTTTCAGAATTACATCTGATAGGTACACTCATGCAATTAATTGCTTCTTTTTTTTATTTACAATTCAAAACGGTATTAAAACAAGTAAGAGTGTAGTATATTCGGCTGGGCCGAATCTAAAATACCCTTCACGATAGTCACGAATATGTATAGTATATTAAAAATGTGACCTAAATATGCTCGGTTATATATGAACCGATATCGGAATTTTCTATTTTCTGTATTTTAGTAACCTTCTTTTATAACGAGAATTGCTTTTCAGCAAACAAAAAAAAAATTTTTTTTAATGGAAAAATCGGTTTAGGCTATATCTCGACTATATATGGACCGATATTGAAAATTTTAATTTTCCATATTTATATAACCTTATATCATTACCAGAACTGCTTTTGAGCACAACAAATTGTTTAAGTTCGCTTACGCGATATTTTCATGAAAAACCCGATTTAGGCTATATCTCGGGTATATATGGACCGATATCAGAAATTTTAATTTTCTCTATTTTCGTAACCTTCTTTCATAACAAGAACTGCTTTTCAGCAAAAAAAAAAAAAATTTATTGGAAAAATCGGTTCAGGCTATATCTCGAGTATATATGGACCGATATCGGATATTTTCTTTTTCCATATTTATATGACCCTATTTCATTACCAGAACTGTTTTTAAGCAAAAAAAGATGTCTAAGTTCACTTACGCGACATTTTCATTAAAACCGCAGTTTAGGCTATATCTCGGGTATATATGGACCGATATCGGAAATGTTCATTTTCCATACCTATATAACCTTATTTTGCTATTAGAACTGCTTTTAAGCAAAAAAAGTTGTTTTAGTTCGCTTACGCCGCGTATTCATGAAAAACCCGGTTTAGGCTATATCTCGGGTATATATGGACCGATATCGAAAACTTTCATTTTTCATATTTATGTAACCTAATTTCATTACCAGAACTGCTTTTGAGCACAAAAAAGTTGTTTAAGTTCGCTTACGCGGCATTTTCATGAAAACCCCGGTCTAGGCTATATCTCGGGTATATATGGACCGATATCGAAAATTTTCATTTTTCATATTTATATGACCCTATTCCATTACCAGAACTGCTTTTGAGCACAAAAAAGTTGTTTAAGTTCGCTTACGCGACATTTTCATGAACAACCCGATTTGGGCTATATCTCGGGTATATATGGACCGATATCGGAAATTTTCATTTTCCGTATTTATGTAATCTTATTTCATTATCAGAACTGCTTTTGAGCAAAAAAAAAGTTGTTTAAGATCGCTTACGCGACATTTTCATGAAAAACCCGATTTGGGCTATATCTCGGGTACATATGGACCGATATTGGAAATTTTCATTTTTCATATTTATGTAACCTAATTTCATTACCAGAACTGCTTTTGAGCACAAAAAAGTTGTTTAAGTTCGCTTACGCGGCATTTTCATGAAAACCCCGGAAAAGCTATATCTCTGGTATATATAGACCGATATCGACAATTTTCATTTTCCATACTTATATAACTTTATTTCATTACTAGAACTGCTTTTGAGCAAAAAAAAGTTTTTTAAGATCGCTTATGCGACATTTTCATGAAAAACCCGATTTGGGCTATATCTCGGGTACATATGGACCGATATTGCAAATTTTCATTTTTCGTATTTATGTAACCTAATTTTATTACCAGAAGCGCTTTTGAGCACAAAAAAGTTGTTTAAGTTCGCTTACGCGGCATTTTCATGAAAACCCCGGTCTAGGCTATATCTCGGGTATATATGGACCGATATCGAAAATTTTCATTTTTCATATTTATATAACCCTATTTCATTACCAGAACTGCTTTTGAGCACAAAAAAGTTGTTTAAGTTCGCTTACGCGACATTTTCATGAAAAACCCGATTTGGGCTATATCTCGGGTATATATGGACCGACATCGAAAATTTTCATTTTTCATATTTATGTAACCTAATTTCATTACCAGAACTGCTTTTGAGCACAAAAAAGTTGTTTAAGTTCGCTTACGCGGCATTTTCATGAAAACCCCGGTATAGGCTATATTTCGGGTATATATGGACCGATATCGGAAATTTTCATTTTCCATATTTATGTAACCTAATTTCATTACCAGAACTGCTTTTGGGCACAAAAAAGTTGTTTAAGTTCGCTTACGCGGCATTTTCATGAAAACCCCGGTCTAGGCTATATCTCGGGTATATATGGACCGATATCGAAAATTTTCATTTTTCATATTTATTTAACCCTATTTGATTACCAGAACTGCTTTTGAGCACAAAAAAGTTGTTTAAGTTCGCTTACGCGACATTTTCATGGAAACCCCGGTTTGAGCTATATCTCGGGTATATATGGACCGATATCGGAAATTTTCATTTTCCATATTTATGTAACTTAATTTTATTACCAGAACTGCTTTTGAGCAAAAAAAAGTTATTTAGCTTCGCCTGTGCGACATTTTCATTAAAATCCGATTTGGGCTATATCTCGGGTATATATGGACCGATATCTGAAAAAAAAAATTTTTTGTCTTTTAGTCACCATGCTTAATAAGTGTGTGAAGTTTGAAGCAAAACGAACAACTTTTGTTTTCAAAAATTTTCATACAAAAATGCAAAAAAAAATGGCTTTTTTCGGAATTTTGAATATATCTCAGCTATACGTGGACCGATATTACTGAATTTCAATAGCAAACCCATGAATCTATGGGGTAAAAGAATGGTGAAAGAAAAAAGTTTCTAAGTCTTATGGTTTTCTCAGAAACGGTATTTCAACAGCGGACAGACGGACAGACGGACATCGCTTAATCGACTTTTCCATTAATTCTGATTCAGAATATATATACTTTATAGGGTCGCAAAAAAAAACTGTAGAAATTACAAACGGAATCACAAACTTATATATACCCTTTACATTTTTGTGAAGGGTATAAAAATGTGTCACAAAGTTTTTCTTTTAAATAAAATCACTCTGTCCACCTATTACGGTTTTTACTTAATCCCGTTTTATTTTTTACTGCGCGATCAAAAACAAACACGTCCGTTCATTGTTCAAATTGACAAAAATTTCATCGGGGATCGGTAATTGAAAAGTATGGGGCTCCAACTGTTCATTTAAAGCAGTGGAATAATCTCCACTAATGCGAATATCCCCAGATGCCTTCCTCACGACCACGATGGGTGCAGTCCACTCCGAAAAATTTATAGGTGAAATGATACCTTCGTTCTGAAGCCTATCAATTTCTCTGTCGAGGGGTTCTTTAATGGCATAAGCAACTTGCCTTTTTGGACGGAAAACAGGTACAGCTTGCGGTTTTCATTGCAAATGAACTTTAAAATGGGTGCAGGGCCCAATTTCATCTCTAAAAACTTCGGGATATGCCGATCGTAAATCGGCTTCACTAAAAATTTTATTTATTACTGTGCTACAAGACGTGTAAGAGTCAATTGGTTTGCTCCATAAATTAAATTGCTCCATTAAATCGGAACCGAAAAGATTTAAGTTTGGCAAATGTGACACTAAAATTTTTGAACGCTGCGTGTGATAGTTGATGACCACCGTGCACTGAAATTCCCCAACTATGTTGATTTTGTTTGTTGATGCATCCCCTGGCTTGTGCTGAGATTTTTCTAAAGTTGGTTTGCCGATCTTCAGCCAGTTTTTCTTTGAAATTATGGTGACATCTGAGCCGGTATCATGTTGCAGACTAATGTTTACATTGTTAATTTTTTGTGAAATAAATCATCTATTTTTGCATGCCTCGGATGTGGTGTACACGACTTTTGCTGCTTCCCGCTTTTTAAAATTGCTTTTGCGTTTTTCATTTTGGTTTAGCCACTTATTTTTGAAAGGTTTTGGTTTTAACTTTCCGAAACAAGAAGAAATTCCCTCTTTATTTCCCACTTTACCACATTGTGAACATTTGTGAGATGAATAAGCATATTCTCGAACAAAATGCATATTCCCACATTGCCAACACGGTCGCCTTGGCTTCTGCATTTTATTTGCATTAAAGGGCATGTTTTGTTGCTTAGAACTACTACCGACAGCATTGTCGTTGGGCGTTTTACTCAATTTTAATGTAGTATCGTGCTTAAGACTGCTTATGCGTTCTACCTCGGCGATTAGGTTATCTAGGTTCAAAGTGTTCTGTTGTGATTCACAATCAAGAAGCGTTAAAATTCTTGCTGTATATTGTTGATCTGTTTGCGAAACCAAACCATTTACAAAAACCAAGCATTTATAATTATCGGCATTACATTTATACCAATAAAAAATTTATAAATATCTTCTTTTCTATA
Source organism: Thecocarcelia acutangulata (assembly GCA_914767995.1). NCBI lineage: Eukaryota > Metazoa > Arthropoda > Insecta > Diptera > Tachinidae > Thecocarcelia > Thecocarcelia acutangulata. The sequence continues at coordinate 49,933,590 of OU612095.1, read as the reverse complement.
TTTCTTAGCTATCTATATATCGACATTTCATAGGAACTATCCTAATCATCAGTAGACTTTGGAAATTTTTGAAAGATATTCTCAAACATTCAACTTTATATTCCAACAATCTAAATAAATTTTTGAGAATTTAAAAAGAAAAATGCTCTAATAATACCTGTCAAAACACAAAAAACAAGCTTTTTCATTTATACACCTCTCTAACATTTCTTTACACCTTTCAAACAAATGAACAACCGTTGGTTGCTACGATTTGCTTTTTGAAAGTATCGAAAAGCAGAGAACAAAAGTTCAAACAATTAAGTTTTTTATTCGCTATTTTTAGCTTCTACCATTTGTACCAATAAAAAATTTATAAATAGCTTGTTTTCTATGTTTCCCAGCTATCTATATGTCGAAATTTCATAGGGTAGTTCCTATGAAATTTCGACATATAGATAGCTGGGAAATATAGAAAACAAGCTATTTATAAATTTTTTATTGATATAAATGGTAGAAGCTAAAAATAGCGAATAAAAAACTTAATTGTCTGAATTTTTGTTCTCTGATTTTCGATACTTTCAAAAAGCAAATCGTAGCAACCAATGGTTGTTCATTTGTTTGAAAGGTGTAAAGAAATGTTAGAGACGTTTATGAATAGAAAAGCTTGTTTTTTGTGTTTTGACGGATATTATTAGAGCATTTTTCTTTTTAAATTCTCAGCAATTTATTTGGATTGTTGGGATATAAAGTTGAATGTTTGAGAATATCTTTCAAAAATTTCCAAAGTATACTGATGATTAGGGTAGTTCCTATGAAATTTCGACATATAGATAGCTGGGAAATATAGAAAACAAGCTATTTATAAATTTTTTATTGGTATAAATGGTAGAAGCTAAAAATAGCGAATAAAAAACTTAATTGTCTGAATTTTTGTTCTCTGCTTTTCGATACTTTCAAAAAGCAAATCGTAGTAACCAACGGTTGTTCATTTGTTTGAAAGGTGTAAAGAAATGTTAGAGACGTTTATGAATAGAAAAGCTTGTTTTTTGTGTTTTGACGGATATTATTAGAGCATTTTTCTTTTTAAATTCTCAGCAATTTATTTGGATTGTTGGGATATAAAGTTGAATGTTTGAGAATATCTTTCAAAAATTTCCAAAGTATACTGATGATTAGGGTAGTTCCTATGAAATTTCGACATATAGATAGCTGGGAAATATAGAAAACAAGCTATTTATAAATTTTTTATTGGTATAAATGGTAGAAGCTAAAAATAGCGAATAAAAAACTTAATTGTGTGAATTTTTGTTCTCTGCTTTTCGATACTTTCAAAAAGCAAATCGTAGCAACCAATGGTTGTTCATTTGTTTGAAAGGTGTAAAGAAATGTTAGAGACGTTTATGAATAGAAAAGCTTGTTTTTTGTGTTTTGACGGATATTATTAGAGCATTTTTCTTTTTAAATTCTCAGCAATTTATTTGGATTGTTGGGGTATAAAGTTGAATGTTTGAGAATATCTTTCAAAAATTTCCAAAGTCTACTGATGATTAGGGTAGTTCCTATTTAATGTCGACATATAGATAGCTGGGAAACATAAAAAACAAGCTATTTATAATTTTTTTACTGGTATAAATGTTAGAAGCTTAAATAGCGAATAAAAAACTTAATTGTTTGAATTTTTGTTCTCTGCTTTTCGATACTTTCAAAAAGCAAATCGTAGCAACCAACGGTTGTTCATTTGTTTGAAAGGTGTAAAGAAATGTTAGAGAGATGTATAAATGAAAAAGCTTGTTTTTTGTGTTTTGACGGATATTATTACAGCATCATCTTCATAACGATCGCACCATGTCGCAAAAAATTGGTTATCCTCTGGCTCGTAGACAAATTTCCTTATGTTTTTCGATAGCACGTCCATTAAAGTTTCCGGAGCTGTAGTACTTACATATGGTGTTGGCGTACCGCTTGTACTAGAAGCTGCCGAAGATTGTCGAGCATGTTCTTGATTCTACTTTGAAGTGAAAATAGTGTGAAATCACATCAATTTCAAGCTTTGGTGTTCTACATTCTACTCTATACTTTTCATTTGTGTTTTGTTTTCGAACATTAATTCGTAGTGAATTGTCTGGTTCTTGAAACTACTTCTACACAAAAAGTAGTAGTTTGAAAACACTTTTTAGTTTCATTGTGAAAATGAAAACTTTTACAGAAAAACTGAGTACAATTACAATCCCATTGAAGTAAGAGGGTAAGATGACGAAATATTTATTTGAAATACAATTGTGCACATACATATTTATAGGCAAAATAAGGAATATATTATATAAAAAACTAATAATTGTTATTTTATTATCTAAAGTCGATTGGCGATATCATCTCTTATTACATCGGTTACGGAATTACTAACTTATCTGAATCATCGTTATCACATCCATGTCTTGGATTTACCCCCACCGGATGTACCAAACTTTTGCATAAAATGGCACTTAAAAAAATTACGATCATCGTTGTTCACGGAGAATTTGATAAACCGGACTAAATTTTGATGTTATAAAATAACAAGCATTAGGATAAAAATTTTGCAAGCCGTTTTTTAGGCAAAAAATAAAATAAAATTTAAAATATGGGTCATATCTGTACTGGTTTATATAAAAAAACAAATAAATGAAAACGTGGTTCGTGTCAGTACTAGTTATTTGAACATTTATCCAAGTTTTATTTTCGAAGTTCAGTTCGAACGAAAAAATTAAACACCCAAACTACTACTTTTTCAGAACAACAAAAATGAAAAGTTAACTTTTCAAATCATTTTTTATTTTCATTCTACTACTTTATTATTGAATGACAGAAACGTGGAATGCCTCATTTCCACATTCGGATATGTGTGTTTGACAAAATAGAAATACCTGTTACTAGCATTTATCCACACTTACGTGAAGTTATTTTTAAAAACATTAATACTATTTATATTAATACTATGAAACTAATTCAAATCCCATCCGTAGATGGGAAATGTACGAAAAGGTATCCTAGGAATTGCTTCAAGAAAAAATCTCTGGTGTTGTTGGATACGCCCGCTTTATCGTCATAGACTAAAGGTGATGGACAATCAATTACATTAAATGTGCAAAACAATGAAATTGATGTTGACAATCTTTCGATACTGCTATATTGCCCAGTGCTTTCAAAAACGTACAAAACACATATTAATGTTGAGTATTAATTATAATTCCGTCAAATCAATTAAGTATATCTGCAAATACGTAACCAAACGTTGAAATTACACAATATCAAATGGCCCGATTATTAACAGCAATAAAGCTGTTTGGGAATTTTAGGATTCCCAAATCCTTGAGCATCATCCAACTGCTGTGAATCTGTTCACCTCGAAAATATATGGTTTGGTTAGTATTAAGATTTGAATACTTATTGATAATTACCTTTTTGAAGATTTGAATACTTATTGATAGTTACCTTTTTGAAGATTCAATAAATAAATAAATGCTTAAAACAACATCGGAAATGGACAGCACGTTTATTTTACAGAAGTTAATGCACAACAAATGCTGCAATAGCACTACCTGCAACGTAAACTTCCTTTTTCGATACATGCACAAATGATTCTTTTGCTCAAACTTTGCTATATGCTCATATTCTAATATACAAATTCATATCCAACTTATCGGAATTAATTAAATAGTATTATTTGCTATCATATTGATAACTTGCTTTCCATCCGAACCAAATCAACTTTGAAGTACACATGAAGCATTTCGAAAGAGAATTACCTGTAACGACGTATTAATTGAATTTTCACATGCAACTTATAATGAGGCATTGATTCTAATAGAAGATAAATGTTTGCAAATAAACAAAAACACACTCACGGAAGTTTTTATGATTAGTCCTAATCAAGCAGGCAAAAATGATGGTCTGAGCAAGATCCACAACGAAAAAGCAATTGCAACCCACACGACTATTAATGGCTGAAAATCTACCACACTTATAGCAGGTGCAGCTTCCGGTATACAATATTTTATTTTTAGGATGGATCAAATGGGACAAAAAATTGTTATGATTTCGTTAATATTGGTTAAAGTTTAATTGCAAAATACTATTGCACTAGCCCTTGCATCGCTCGGCAGAGCGGCAATACTTTCGTATGGTGGCAGAACCGCGTATTTGGCACTTAAATTGCCTCTAAAGCCACAGTTCTAAGATACGCACAAATGTAATGTTAAAAAACCCCTCCTCAAAAGATAAAGTGCTGCAAATTTGTAAGATCATAGTATGGAATAAATGCAGAATGACCCACAAAGAATCTTTAGAGGCCCTTGGTCGCATGTTACAAGATTTTAGAATCAACAACAAATTATTTAGAGGAGTACAATTTGTGTTAGCCGGTGATTTCCAACGAAAATTGCCTGCAATTACACTGATGTTGAGCTTAGTGCGTACTTTAAATCATATCATTGGTGTATTAAAATTAACAACAAATATGCGAGCTGTAATATGATGCACAAACTGCATTATTTTGCCATCATAATATGACACAATGCACTGGAGAGTTACCTAATTGTGTACTTTCAATGGTCGAACGCAATTTGGAAAAAGAACAGTCGTTACGTGAGCGAGCGTCACTTCACTTCCTGCCAAGAGATGAGGGTGCTGTCAGTTATCCTTTTGAGTTTTTTAAATCACTTGATATTTCAGGACTTCCACCATGTGCTGCAATTCAAAATTAGAGGTACCAATTATTCTACTGCGCATCAGCGATCCACTATAACTTTGCAATGGCACTCGACTTGCAGTAAAAAAACTGCGACACAACTTAATTTAAGGGATCATTATAAAGTGCAAAAATAAAGGTACACGAATTCCAATGATTCCAACCGACTTGCCATTTGCTTTTAAAAGACTGCAGTTTTCTGTTCGTTTAGTGTTTGCAAAGACAATTATTAAAGTCCAAGGTCAATCCGTGCAAGTTTGTGGCTTGAATTTGTCAAGTCCATGTTTCTCCTACAGACTGCTTTACGTTGCATATTCTCATGTAGGAAAAACTGAACCCTTTTCTGTTTATGTTTCGTATATACAAACTAAAATAACTGTATATCCCAGCGCGCTATAATGGATAGCAAAATCATCGTCAATATAGCTAATAAAAAGGCTTAAGTTTTGTTGTAGAAGACTTCAAAATAAATAAACACCACACAAAACAAATATTTTTTAAACTATATAAGCACTTTTTATTTCATTGTTATTATGGCGTAGCAACGCACAACAGGTTGAGCTAGAAAAAAAATAAAAATTAAATAACACACAAAAAGTCCACACACCACTTTAAAGAGGAACAAATAATAAAAAATATAAACAGAAATAATAATAAATATTAGCGGTTCTCACGGCTCGTAATAAAGTACTATTGTAGAGCTTGTACATATTCTAGGTCTTTGGTAAATTTAAAACTTGACAACAACAAAACTCATAGATTTTTAATATACTATATTAACAACCTTTACAATACCAAAACCTGTAGTAGATTTAGTAAACCTAGTAAGTGCATTTGTTTACAAGTATGAAACAGCCGGCAGACTTGACGCCATATTTATTTTTTGCTGTAACTGCTGCAATAACCACTCAGGCATCGAGACATTTAATTATTCTCTATTTTTATGCATCTGATACTGCATCACATATTTTGTTAATTGCCAATATGTGGGCAATTAACAAAAATGCATATGTGATTCAATATGAGACGAATACAAATAGAGAATAATTAAATGACTCGGTGGCTGAGTTGTTAATGCAGCAGCTCATAATACGTCATGACCCGAGCTCAATTCCGAATGGGTGCTGATGAGTAGTGTAGCTACTATGAAACGGCTAGTTGTCCCCCAGCTAACGATTTGATTATTATTTTTCTTGTCTTCTTAAATCAAAAATTTTTAAAATGCAGCAAATTTGTATTGTAAAAAATTCTTCTTAAGAAAGGAAAAAACTTGAACTAAAACCTGATGTACAAACCAAGAATATAATTTAATAATAAATATTATTTGCAATATCAAAAATTTCCTATTGGGTCATAGACAACACGAATGGACCGCTAAAAACACTGTAAATTGGAATGAAAAAAAGTTTTCCTTCGTTGATAGAGTGGATGAATCCACACACATTGATTTCTTGCCTTTTGTACTTCAATGTTTATCAAAATTTTGTGTGTTGCGTGGAAAAGACAAGTACACGAGTTGAAAAGTTTGATTCGAACTACTACGATAAAAATAAAGCAGTGTTCAACATGCACGTGGTTCGATTGCCTTAAAATGGGTAACGTATATAAAAGTTCGAACAAGTTTGATTAATTCATTCAGTACCAGTTTAAGGAAGATTATTTTTATGACTTAGACGATGTGCTGAACTAACAAAAGTTGCTTTAAAATGAACAACAAAAGAGAGTGCGTGGCGAAGTTTGATCATTTGCATTTAAAGTGCGGTCTCCACCTGACATGAAAACACTAACTTTAACGCTAACTTCAAGTTAAAGTTAAATGTGGACCGCTCATGTTGAAGTTTGGTTAAAGTTATAACTTGGTTGTTAAAACATTTCATTTGGAAACTCTGTTATAACTTAAATTGACAACAGCCTGCTATTTGTAGTTGTTTTTCACCATTTTTATTTTTTTACTATGAGAAGTTATAACTCTGACATCACTACGTGTACGCCGACTTAAACAGATAGACTTTTAAACAGCAAGTTTTAACTTCATGTTTTAGCTGCGTTTCAAGTTAGGTGTAGACTGCATGTAAAAGACAAGTTTTTTGTGCCTTTGTTATTGTTGAATCGGTTTTTAATCAACAAGTGAAGTTCTCTGGTACATACGTTGGCCTTAAGACTCCATAAAACGTGAAATCATGCGCATAACTTTATTCTGCGTTTCATTATTCTTTGTTGTCAAATATGAGAAATATTCTTGGTTATTATGAAGATTTTTCTAGTGTATGTGTGAAAATTCGCAACCGAAAAATTTTCTACAAACATAGATATATGTACAACTACGCATGTGAACAAATTAATATGAGTGCGAAACACGAACTGAAGTTCACTAATATGCGGAAAGCTATTATTTTTTCTATCTAGTGCGGTTCACTAACTTTTAACGATTTTAAAAGAGCATAAATTACCGTGATCTATTGTTGTTTGCACTAACGCTTATGTGATTCACTAACTTATTTTTAACACCTCAAGTTGTATGTTAAAGAAATTTGAAATTTAGCAACTTTATTAAAAATAAAGAAAGTACAAAGAAGAACAGAAAAAAACAGACAAATTTGCAAATAATTCCATGTTTAAGGTAAGTAAAACTAATTATACATTTGTTATTTAAACCATTTTTTTATAAGTGAGATAAGTTCTCCAAACGGAGAAAATGCCAACCGATTGTTAGTGCGCTAAAAGTAGGCTGATCTTCCGACAACCCATATGCCAAATACTCTGACGTTATTCTAACAGAAATATTAACGACAATGTTGTTAAAATAAACGCCACAAAAATAATTGATGTTTAGTTAACACTAATCGGTCAGGCTATAAAAACAGCTGATTTAAAACGTAGGCAAATAGTGTTAAAAACTGCTACAGAATTGTGAAAACGCCAATGTGAGTGTAGTGAATCTACTGATGTATGTACCTCATATGTGTGTAATCATGAGACGAACCCTTTAGTCCCAAATCGAGCAGCCTTTCCTCAATTACAGGCATATTAATTTAACTAGGTACGGGTGCCCATACACCTCTAATCAGAAAACCTTCATATAATACCCCATTAGGTTTAAAATAAATTGTGCCCGCAATTATATATAAAAAATTATATATGTTTCCAGAAACAGAGAACAATACAATTTTTAACTCAAAAGGCAAAAAAAGTGAGCAAGCCGATTGATTGGTAAAGAAACAAGTAAGAGTGTAGTATATTCGGCTGGGCCGAATCTAAAATACCCTTCACGATAGTCACGTATATGTATAGTATATTTAAAAATGTGACCTAAAAATGCTCGGTTATATATGAACCGATATCGGAAATTTTCATTTTCCATATTTATATAACCTTATTTCGTTGCCAAAACTGCTATTGAGCACAAAAAAGTTGTTTAAGTTCGCTTACGCGACATTTGAATGAAAAACACGGTATAGACTATATCTCGGGTATATATGGACCGATATCGGAAATTTCCATTTTCCATATCTATATAACCTGATTTTATTACCAGAACTACTTTTAAGCAAAAAAAAAAAAGTTCTTTCAGTTCGCTTACGCGGCATTTTAATAAAAAACCCGGTCTAGGCTATATCTCGGAATTTTCTATTTGCTGTATTGTAGTAACATTCTTTTATAATGAAAATTGCTTTTCAGCAAAAAAAAAATGTTATTGGAAAAATCGGTTCAGGCTATATCTCGGGTATATATGGACCGATATCAGAAATTTTCATTTTCCATAATTATATAAAATTATTTCATTACCAAAACTGCTTTTGACCACAAAAAAGTTGTTTAAAAATTTTCATGAAAAACCCGGTCTAGGCTATATCTCGGGTATATATGGACCGATATCGGAAATTTGCATTTTCCATATTTTTATAACCTTATTTTATTACCAGAACTGCTTTTAAGCAAAAAAAAGTTGTTTAAGTTCGTTTACGCTGCATGTTCATTAAAACCCCGTTCTAAGCTACGTCTGGGGTATATATGGACCGATATCGGAAATTTAATTTTGCATATTTATGTAACCTTATTTCATTACCAGAACTGCTTTTGAGCACAAAAAAGTTGTTTAAGCTCGCTTACGCTGCATGTTCATTAAAAACCGTTTCTAAGCTATGTCTGGGGTATATATGGACCGATATCGAAAATTTTCATTTTGCATATTTATATAACATTTCATTACCCAAACTGCATTTGAGCACAATTTTTTTGCTTTAGGTTACCATGCTTAATAAGAGTGTGAAGTTTGAAGCAAAACAAAAAATTTTTTTTTCAAAAATGTCCATACAAAATTGCAAAAAAAATGGGTTTTTTTCGGAATTTTGGATATATCTCAGCTATATGTAAACCGATATTACTGAATTTCAATAGCAAACCCATGAATCGATGGGGTAAAAGAATGGTGTTTTGAGTCTGCAATCTTTTTTGCAGGCGATCTATATGCGAATTTAAACTTCAATTTACAATTAATTTTGCTGGTTTTACTTTAATTGCAATAAGTCGAATGAACAATGAACATTTCAAAAAACAGAGTTAAGCTTAAACTATGCTATTTCAATTGATCTTTACTAAATTATAAAAAAGAGACATTCAGCAAATTATATTTATGAACAATATAATAAAGAGAGCAAAAGAGAATTATTTTACAAAATGCAGTTTGCACGCATGTGCATTCAGATGCATATGCTTGTATGTAAATAATTTTGTACGCTTACAGTTAACTATTTAAAGCAAAAGTAAAGAAATACAATTTAACGCAATTTTAAATATGTATGTATCAATATTTAGCTGTGCGTACATATAATTAAATATACAAATGATTTAAATAATGCAGGAGCGTATCATGCAATTAACATCCTCCCCCCGTTGGAAAGTTTGGGCTTTCAACTGATGATTCTATGGGAAGAACTGCAAGTTTAGCAACAGCTCGCTTAATCAAACCATTGCTTGTTCGAAGAACAGCAACTCGGGCTACGCCATCATCTCCAAGTATTACATCCGATACACGACCTATTTGCCATTTTAAAGGGGGCTGGTTTTCGTCTTTCACAAGCACCATTGCTCCACAAGTTATGTTTTTACATTCCTTATTCCACTTTGTACGCTCTTGCAGAAGAGAGAGATACGAATTACTCCATTTTTTCCAAAAAACTTGCTGCATTTGTGTAACCCTCTGCCATTTGCTGATGCGACTATTATCTATTTCAGTTACATTGGGCTCAACTATAGAAACTAGAGGACCACCCACCAAAAAATGTCCGGGAGTTAAGACTTCAAGGTCATCACAGTTTTCTGAAATTGGAGAAAGTGGTCGAGAATTTAAAACTGCAGAAATTTGGCAAGTTAACGTGCGTAGCTCATCGAATGTTAGCTTGTTGAGCCCGACTGTACGATAAAAGTGCTGCTTGGCAGATTTTACTGCAGCCTCCCATAATCCTCCGAAGTGCGGGGACCTTGGCGGAATGAATTTCCAATCTATAGCATCCTCCAGACACTGTTGCTGAACTGATTGCTGATGGGAAGCATTTAAAAATAATTGTTTTAAGTCAGCCAGCTCATTCTTAGCACCAACAAAATTTGTTGCGTTGTCAGACCAAACTGTTCTCGGTTTGCCTCTAATTGCGATAAAGCGTCGAAGAGCTAACATAAATTCTTGTGTAGATAAGTCTTGAACCACCTCTAAATGAGTGGCTTATGTTGAAAAACATACAAAGATAGATATGTAACATTTAATCGGAGGGCGATTTCGAACCTCAGATTTATAGTAAAATGGACCACAAAAATCCACTCCTGTAGTATGGAATGCTTTACTTGGGGTGACTCGTTCAACAGGCAAACTACCCATTATATATTGACTTAAAATTGGTTTCATTTTAAAACATCTAATGCATTTGGAAATTACACTGCTGACTAATTTGCGACCGCCAATTGGCCAATACTGTTGCCGAATTGATGCTAATAAAGCCTGTGGACCAGCATGTAAAAGTCTTTTATGAAAATGCATTATCAAAGCTGAAGTTAATGGGTGATGTTTAGGCAAAATAATGGGATGTCGTGCATTAAAATCCAGTACCGAATGCTGAAGACGACCACCAACACGAATCAACCCAGCAGAATCAATTATAGGCAGCAACGAACGAAGTTTACTAGAGTGCGAAATGTTTCGATTTTCTTTCAAGTCCTTATACTCAGCTGAAAAATGAATTATCTGTATATTTTTTATCAAAAGATATGTTCCATTTTGTATGTCATGTGGAGTCAGTATTCCATTTTGGCTCCTCAACTTAGTATACAAGAATTTGTGTACATATGCAAATATTCGCTGCATTTTTGAGAACGAGTTATAGTACTTACAGTTAATTGACAAGTCCGATAGTGAAGTCATTACTAAAATATTTCGACGTCGCTCAGGTAGTTCATTCAAAAATTTTTCATTATTAGGCCACAATACAGTAGCAAAGCGCAAAAAATCAGGTCCATTCTTCCACAAAGTTGAAGTAAGTAGTTCTTTAGGTGAAGTACCCCTTGAAAGTACATCGGCTGGGTTCAAGCTAGTAGGAACGTAATGCCAAGTCATTTTATCAGTGATTGTTTGTATACGAGAAACCCTGTTTGATACAAACACGTTGAAATTAGAGGGTTGCTCTTTGAGCCACGATAGAACAACCATAGAGTCGGACCAACAATGTACGTCACAGCAAAAAGGCAGAGTTTTAAGTTCTGCCAAGAGAAGTGCTGCAGCAAGCTCCAGCTTTGGAACTGTTAAGGTTTTTAAAGGTGCGACTCTCGATTTGGAGCAAAGCAATGATGTTTTGGGACCATTTTCTGATTCAGATCTAATGTATACACATGCACCATAAGCATCTAAGCTAGCATCACAAAATGCGTGTATTTGCACGTTTAAATTTGATGGCAAAACACAGCGCGGAAATTTAAAGTGTTCAATGTTTTCGAATTGTGAAATATAATCTAGCCATGAAGAGTGTAATGATTGGGGAAGACTTTCGTCCCACTGTAACCCAAGCTTCCATAAATGCTGCATAAAAATCTTCGCCTTTGTGATAACTGGGCCTATTAAACCAAGGGGATCGTAGAGACGCGCAATTGAGGAGAGAATAGAACGCTTTGTGGCCACTTTGCAATTATCAACAGCATTAAACGAAAAAATAAAATTGTCATCGTTCGGATCCCAAATAAGACCAAGCGTTTTTGTAATGCTGGTACCGTCGTCAAACTTTAAGAATTTTTCACACTCTTCCGGTGGTACCCCATTTAAAATAGCGGGATTGTTAGAGCACCATTTTCTGATCCGAAAGTTGCCACACTGTAGCAAGGCAGTAACCTGATGCCTTATCTCTATAACCTCTTCAGCCGAATCACCGCCGGATAATAAATCGTCTACATAAAAATCTCGTCTCACAACTTTAGCACCAATTGGAAAGCTACTTTCCTCATCATTTGCCAATTTATGCATTGATCGTATTGCTAGAAATGCTGCAGGCTTCGTACCGTACGTAACAGTATCTAGCTTATACGTTTTAATATCGTCCTCTTTTCTTTCCCTCCAGAGAATACATTGCAAGTAATTATCCGGACAAGACATGTGGACACATCGGTACATCTTGCAAATGTCACCACTGAGAGCAAATTTAAAACATCGATATCGCAATAGTGTATTAAAAAGCTTAGGCTGTATAGTAGGCCCAGCATACAATATATCATTGAGCGAACGACCACTAGTTGATTTTGCTGAGCCATCAAAGACAACCCTCAGTTTGGTCGTTGTACTGTCGAGCTTCTGCACGCAGTGATGTGGCAAAAAATATTTCTTAGAAACAACCTGTGGGGAAACTAATGACATATGTTTTAGCGAAATATACTCACGCATAAAATCTATGTATTGAGCTTTAATCGGTGGCTGTTTTTCAAATTTTTTCTCCAAAAGCTTAAATCGTTTTAAAGCGTTGCTATATGAATCACCAAGCAAATGTGCAGCATCGCCTTCTATCTGAGGTAAACGAACAGAAAACGAACCATTTGCCAAGCGAGTAGTATTTTTTAGGAAGTGATTTTCACAAAATCTTTCCCCATTGGATAACAAATCACAATGTGCAAAATTGTTTTCTACCTCCCAAAAATCTTTTACTACGGAGAGCAGCTGATCGTCATGCTTTTTACTAACAGCTAAAGACACCGAACGATGATGTTGAGATCTACCACCAGCAATTACCCACCCAAGTAATGTTTTTTGTAACACGGGGAAGTTTTTGGCTAACTTGATTTGCCCGATTGACATTAAATCAAAAAACATTTCAGCACCAATTAAAATATCAATTCGGCCACATTTATCAAAAGATGGATCTGCAAGTTGTATATTTTTTGGTATTTTCCATTCCGCTGTATTGGTATTAACGCTTGGTTGGTAACTTGTTATTGTAGGAACAACAATAGCTTCGAAGGTTTTTGAGAACTCTCCTGTGTTTGAATTAACCACGATTTCAACCGATTTGTTGACTGTGACAATGCCATCACCTATGCCCGAAATAGTTGCAGAAGTTTTATTACATTTTAAATTTAACTGATTCACGAAACGATTTGTAATGAGATTTAGTTGCGATGCAGAGTCTAATATAGCGCGACATGGTACAAAAATTCCAAATGTATTTTTTACCATTACAATGGCTGTTGCCAGCAAAGCACTTGCAGCTGATATTGTTGTTGTATCAGTGTCGTTCGAAGTGATAAGAACCGATTGCGATGAAGTACCTTCTGCTATGGGCTGAACCATAGATGGGGTATCAATGTGAAGCATCGTATGGTGCTTCGAAGAGCATTGCCGGCAATTACCTGAAGTACAATTTTTCAGCAAGTGCCCTTTTTTTAGACAATTGAGGCACAACTTCATTTTCTTTGCTTCCTTAAACCGTAAAGCCGGCGATAAATTTGAAAAACGTGAGCAATTAGTAATATAGTGATCCTTAGACTCACAAAAGCTGCAAAATTTTGCAGGTGTTGCTACCGAAACATGAACATGTCGATTGTTGCAATTTGATTTTTTCGAAATGGGTTGTTTTGCACTTTTATTTACCTCCGAGCTCTCCAAATTTTCGACCATACGACACCGTCTTTCTAAAAATGTTGCCATGGAGTCCCAAGTAGGCAACTCACTTATTGGTAAATTTTCTTCCCATTTAATTAGTGATTTAGCGTCCAATTTCGTTGACACTAAATGAATTAGTAGGCCATCAATAAGCTGCTGCTGGTTTCCAATGGTTTTTAAAGCCCGCAAGTGTGCATTTATACTATCACTTAAACGGCGCAAGCCAACAGCGGAGTTATTGTCGACAGAACAGAAAACATTTCTTTAATATGTGTTTGAAAATTTAAAAGCTTGTTGTCAAAACGATTTTTCAACAACAACAGGGCTTCTTCATAATTCGTTTCATTGAGCTCCAATGAAGCAATTGTATCAAGGGCGACATCTCCTAAGCTGGCCCGTAAATAATGAAACTTCTCAAGCTTACTTAAGTCGACGTTGTCATTTATAACAGTTGAGAACAATGAAAAGAAATTTGGCCATTCGGAATAGGCACCGGAAAATTTGGGCAATTGGATTTCAGGAACTTTAATTTTGCGCGTTGCTGTTGGAGAAGGCGATTCAGCGAAAGAAAATTGACGTAGTGTTGATGAGCGTTTATCAGAGTCCATTTTACGAATGGCGTTTAGTTGTCGTGTTAATTTGGCCTTTACTTCAAAGTATAGCGAAATATACCTCTGGCGATCACTACTTATAGATTCACTGCCATCTATTTCCTCTCTTACGGATTGAGCCCTTTCGAAAGCATCCTTGAGCTCCTCAACGTACTCCAAACGAACAGAAAGCTCAGCTTCATCATGCTGCTTTAATTGAATTGGATGTAAATCATTATTTAAATCCTCTAATTGCTTCGTTATAGCTGAAATTTTAGCAAAATAAGGGAGCGTATCAACGGAATGCTGTTCCTTCTGTTTAAGATCTTCGCTATTGGTTGGCATCTTGCATGAACTAACGTGATACCAAAACTATTATTAAATATCCGAATTGATAATAATACAAAGAAGATCACGTCGGGGTCACCAATGTTTTGAGTCTGCAATCTTTTTTGCAGGCGATCTATATGCGAATTTAAACTTCAATTTACAATTAATTTTGCTGGTTTTACTTTAATTGCAATAAGTCGAATGAACAATGAACATTTCAAAAAACAGAGTTAAGCTTAAACTATGCTATTTCAATTGATCTTTACTAAATTATAAAAAAGAGACATTCAGCAAATTATATTTATGAACAATATAATAAAGAGAGTAAAAGAGAATTATTTTACAAAATGCAGTTTGCACGCATGTGCATTCAGATGCATATGCTTGTATGTAAATAATTTTGTACGCTTACAGTTAACTATTTAAAGCAAAAGTAAAGAAATACAATTTAACGCAATTTTAAATATGTATGTATCAATATTTAGCTGTGCGTACATATAACTAAATATACAAATGATTTAAATAATGCAGGAGCGTATCATGCAATTAACAAATGGTGAAAAAAAAATTTCTAAGTCTAATGGTTTTCTCAGAAACGGTATTTCAACGGCGGGAAGACGGACATCGCTTAATCGACTTTTCTATTAATTCTGATTCAGAATATATATTATAGGGTCGTAAATTAAAATTGTAGAAATTACAAATGGAATCACAAACTTATATATACGCTTTACATTTTTGTGAGGGGTATAAAAAGGTGTGTTATGAATGTTTTGAAGAGAATACGAGTACACCAACTAAAAGCATACACATGCACAAGAAATGGCGTGGTTGATATCATCATGTGTCTACAGATAAACAACAACGATTTTGTTTGCATATAATTAAATTTTGTTTAAGATTATTTAACACATGAAAACAAGGAAACAAGTATTACTTGCATAAATTATAATATTTATAACTTTGTGCTTATATATTTTGATTTACATTTGATCTAGAATAAATTTTTAAATCCAGTTTAACCTGTGACGTTACTATACTGTTCGAAGAACAGTATAAATACTTACGTACAAATGTAGATGAACAATATATAAACTTTAGAAGTATGTATAATAATTTTGATTAAATGTGGTACACAAAATTTAAACAAAATCTTTGGAGATACAACATGAATGAACACGCAAATTTAATGCCACGTTTTTCCATTAAATACTAAAATCTACTTTCAGTACAAAAAAAGTAAACAAAACACGCTTATGAACTATTGCCATTAGAGGATAATTTGAAATTAGTTGCGAGTTTTGTATTAAATGAGAGCAAGAAATAAAATTTAAATATAAATAAGATTGAATGAAATACTATACAGGGCTGTTCTGCAAATCACTTTTTGTGAAAGTGATTTGGAATGACAAAAATGGTGTTCTGCACACAAAATATTTCTGATTTTTGTGATTTTAAACCAATAAGCTAACTTGCAATCAATTTGAAATCATATCATAATTTCAGCACGTACTTAATTTCATAATTTATTACAATAATCAATAAATTAATGTGTTTTCTTTTGATTATTTAAGTAAAATTGTGATTTGCAGAACAGGCACATTTGTGCATTTGAAACGGCATGTGGTTTCAAATCACGTGATTTTTAGAACAGGCCTGATATATATATATATATATATATATATATATATATATATATATATATATATATATATATATATATATATATATATATATATATATATATATATATATATATATATATATATATATATATATATATATATATATATATATATGTATATATACATATGTATATATACATGGTATATATAATGGGTGATTTTATAAGAACTATCGAAAATTAAAAAAAAAACACATAAAATTCAGAAAAATGCATGAAATATTTATTTGGATCGATAGTTGGGTCGATATAATTTAATGTTTGAAGATTATTTCATGCAAATGTTGGCCGCGGCTGCGCCTCAAATGGTCCATCCGCTTAGTCCAATTTTGGCATACTCTTTCCAACATTTCGACCGGTATCTCACGAATAATGTTGGCTTCCAGTGCGTTAATCGAAGCGGGCTTGTCGCTATAGACATTGGCCTTAACATAGCCCCACAAAAAATAGTCTAGAGGCGTTAAATCGCACGATCTGGGCGGCCAATTGACTGGTCCCAAGCGTGAAATAAACTGTTCACCGAACTCGCCTCTCAATTGGTCCATTGTTTCGCGTGCTGTGTGGCATGTGACACCGTCTTGTTGAAACCACATGTCATGCAAGTCAAGCTCTTCCATTTTGGGCAAAAAAAAGTTTGTTATCATCGCACGGTAGCGCTCACCATTCACAGTAACGTTGTGATTCGCATCATCTTTGAAGAAATACGGCCCAATGATGCCGCCAGCCCATAATCCGCACCAAACGGTTGTTTTTTGTGGATGTATAGGTAGCTCTTGCAATGCTTCTGGCTGCTCTTCACTCCAAATACGGCAGTTTTGCTTGTTCACGTATCCATTCAACCAGAAATGAGCCTCGTCGCTGAACACAATTCTTCGATAAAAAAGTGGATCTTCATCTAACTTTTCAATATATATCTTCATCTAACTTTTCAATATATATATATATATATATACATATATATATATATATATACATATATATATATAGCTGACCCGGCAAACGTTGTTTTGCCTTCAAATTTATTGATATTGATACAGGTGAAAAAACGTAGAAACATGGGTTTTTATTGCGAAAGCAGGCCGTAATGATGGAATAGTGTATTTCTCGAAACCATTAGGAGTCGTGGTATCAACAACTCTTCATCTTTATACTTTTATTTAAGTATTCCTACTTTTTGAGCGTTGTTCATCACTTTTTTCACCGGAAGTCGAGTTTCATTACAGATATGTGGTTGATGTATACTTTGTAACATGATGATTACCGATCCGACCTTAAGTTGCGTATTGTGGTTGAAATGCCAAAGTGGAATTTACCATTGCCAATATTCAGTAATTTCTTTCAAAATACTTGCTTATATTTAGTAACACTATGATTACCAATCTGACATTAAGTTGCAGATTGCGAAGTGGCAGCCTAGGTAAATCTCGGTTGTATAGTTGACGACATCATATTGGGAATGAAGAGAGTTCACTGAATTTAACATCACTGATTCGCAAGCAATTTCACTTTGAATCCGAAAATTCAGATCGATTTTTGTAACTTTGCTAAATATTTGAGAGCACATTACGGATGAGCTCAGATTTTCATTCGGTAAAATGGGAGAAAAGGATGGTAAATTGAATACAACCAACATATTGGTGAAATAGATATGATTGACCTTATTTTCACAAACTATCAATTGTTGTAATTGGTTGAACTTACCTTTTTGTTAGCTTCAGTATATAGAACTCCGTGTAAATGAAATTAATACATATCTATTGCAATGGTTATCCATTGTTCGTATTGTTATGGTCTTTCTTTCTCAAGGATTTAAAAAAAGTGGACGTAGAAGTAGACGTTGACAACGTTGTGCAAAACTATTTCTCTCCGTAAAAATTGTGTTTAAAATAAATTTAAAAAGTGGGTGTGATACAATAAATTTTTCGTTCCGAAAAACACTTAAGTAGGTTATGACGAAGACTTCATAAAAATATTATCCTAATCATCGGTTCAGACCTTTCATTTAGACTTAAAATTTTATTATATCATAGATAAGTACATATTATATACGTTAAAAAATCCGCGTTATCTTCCGTGATATAAGGTAACTTTTTAGGAAAAACTGAGGCTTATCTTCATCTCGCTCTTGCCGCACCAAAAGAAGACCATTCCTGTAGACTGTCATTAATTTCGCGGTCATAACTAAGAGCAGCATATTCTATGTTTCATACAACATGATATGCAAGTCGTGTTAATTATCGCGATACTGGATTTCTTGGATTTGGAGTTGGATCCGCAGATGTATTTTGAGATCGTGCATAGCACTGCAATTGATTTTGGGATAATCGATCAGTTTGTGATCTCCTTTGAAGTAATATATTAATGGTAGAATATGCACGCTGATCGAGTACGTCATGGCATTACGTTCCAAATGAAAAAAATCTAAAATGTAAAAATTTGTAACAACAATAATAACACAAACATATGACTTTAATGCACGTGAAACCACTTCTCTTTTTCGTTATAAAAATAATCAAACTTGCATGAATTTCAGAATCGACCGAAATTAAATGCGTTAAAACCACCGCCCTAACAACATTAATTTGCCACAATTTTGTTTGCATTGTGTTTTTGTCACTATAAATCAATGATTGAAACAAACAAATTTGAAAATTTTTCGTATATAAATTGGCTCGAAATTTCTTTTGAAAAGATGAAATGAGTGTGGACCAAAAGTATTGAAATGAATGATATAAAATAGAGCCAGAGGTTGTGTCACATGAAACTTTAATTTTTGCCTCGCCTACAGTAAGAGTAATTACAATTTGACGTAAATCTATAAAAACCCATTTCAAATCAATCACTTAATTAAAAAAAGTGGGCGTGAAAGTGGGCATGGTAAAAAAAGAAGTGTCTAATAAAAGATACCAGAGCTTTTGTGGTGTGCTGTGAAAATTTCAGGCAGATCAGTCCAGCGGTCTGTTCTTCACGGTAAGTGACATCCCGCATGAGATGGGGTGGAAAAATGGGCGTGGCAAATAAAACTTTTACTTTTACCTTGCCTACAATAAGATGTATATATACACAATTTGAAGTAATCTGCTAAAATCTATTTCGAATCAATCAATTTTAAAAAAAGTGGGCGGCAAACTGGGCATGGTAAAAGGAAAGAAGTGTCTTATAAGAGATACCAGAGCTTTAGTGGCGTGCTGTGAAAGTTTCAGGCAGGACGGACCAGCGGTCTTATCTCCTCGGCAAGCGTCGTCCGGCATGAGATGGGGCGTACAAATGGGCGTGGCACAAAACTTTTATTTTTACGACGCCTACAGTAAGATGTATGTGTATACAGTTTGAAGTAAATCTATTAGAACCCATTTGGAATCAATAACTCAATTTTAAAAAGAGTGGATGTCAAAGTAGGCGTGGTCAAAAGAAGGAATTGTCCAGAGCTTTAGTGGTGTGTTATGAAAATTTCAGGCAGATCGGTCGAGCGGTCTGTTCCAAACTGTAAGCGACATCCCTTATGAGATTGGGCGTAAAAATGGGCGTGGCACATAAAACTTTTATGTTTACTTCGCCTACAGTAAGACGTATACAATAAGACGTATATACAATATGAGGTAAATCTGTTAAAGCCCATGTATTACTCAATTTAAAGAAGTGGGCGTTAAAGTAGGCGTGGTTGCACCAACTTAGAAACATTTCCGGGCTAATGCACAAAGAATTTGAAGTAAATCTGTTAAAACCGATTTGGAATCATTAACTGAATTTTAAAAAAGTGGGCGTTAAAGTGGGCATGGTAAAAAAAAAGAAGTGTCTTATAAAAGATACCAGAGCTTTAGTGGTGTGGTGTGAAAATTTCAGGCAGTTCGGTCCAGCAGTCTGGCCTACACGGCAAACGTCGCTCCGCATGAGATGGGGCGCAAAAATGGGCGTGGCACTTGAAACTTTTATTTTTGCCTCGCCTACAGTAAGACGTATATACAATTTGAAGTAAATCTGTTAAAACCCATGTATAAACGCATATATATATATATATATATATATATATATATATATATATATATATATATATATATATATATATATATATATATATATATATATATATATATATATATATATATATATATATATATATATATATATATATATATATATATATATATATATATATATATATATATATATATATATATATATATATATATATATATATATATATATATATATATATATATATATATATATATATATATATATATATATATGTATATTGCTAAACAAAGACGGCAAAAATAAAATTCTGCAAACGAGTACTGCAGCTGCATGGTACGTAAAAATCTCACAAAGTCACCGCTGGTAAATGACGAATTTTCTAAATACGCGACAAAGTAAACTGGAACTTAACCCAAATCCTCTTGCACGCAACATACATAATTTTGGAGGTGGTCTCGGATGAGAAGAATGGATACCATTGATACCGTCACAGGTGATTTTACCGGTATAGCTCCAGCCAAATTAACCTTTTCGTCTAGCATTAGAATTTTCTTTTTCACCACTTCTACAACCCGTTTCTTCTGATTTATTTATTTTTATTACATCCGCAAAAGTGAGTTAGATCTATAAAATTTTTCGCCTTTTTTATCTTGTACCAGTACTCAACGGATGACTCGTACATATGCAGTGCATTGTACTGGAACTAGGATATGAATATGATAAATAGAAAGAGGGAGTAGTGATCGTCTCGAACCTGTTAGTAACAACAAGGACCAAAACAAACGTCACAACAGCATTGAAAGTGTTTTAAGTAAATTAATAAAAAATTTTTTTACTGAGCAGTGAGCTCTTTTGGTAATGAATTACATTTAAAGAATTTAATAATCAACATATAAAGAAAACACGGACAAAAAATAAACCCAAAAAAATCTCAATTTTGCTTTCATTTTAAATTTCATCGCTTGTTTACAAAGTAGAGTTAACAAGTTCATCAATAAACACATTTTTGGGAAACAATTAACATTTGTTATTATTAGTATTTTAACTGTATGAATGCATAATAGTCAATGCAGGTGCATACATTATTTTACGTATTTCAAAGAGTAAGTCGTAATAATACATTTAACAAGTAAGAGTGTGATATATTCGTCTGGGTCGAATCTAAAATACCCTTCACAATAGTCACGTATATGTATAGTATATATTACACATTTGTACGGAATATGCTCGGATGTATATGGCGCGATATCGGGGAAAAAATATTTTTGCCTTGCAATCACCATTCCATAAAACATTTTATTGGAAAAGTTTGTTTTAGCTATACCTCGGTTATATATGAACCGACATCGGAAATTTTCATTTTTCATACTTATATAACCTTATTTTATTACCAGAACTGCTTTTAAGCAAAAAAAGTTGTTTAAATTCGCTTACTCGAAATTTTCAATAAAAACCCCGGTCTAGGCTATATCACGGGTATATGTGGACCGATATCGAAAATTCTCATTTCCATATTTATATACCCTCATTTTGTTACCACAACTGCATATATGGACCGATGTCGGATATTTTCATCATATATATATATATATATATATATATATATATATATATATATATATATATATATATATATATATATATATATATATATATATATATATATATATATATATATATATATATATATATATATATATATATATATATATATATATTATATATATATATATATATATATATATATATCTCGGGTATATATGGACCGATAAAGGAAATTTTCATTTTCTTTCTTTAAATAACCTTCTCCTAGTACAAGAGCTGCTTTTAAGCAAAAAAATTGTTTCATGAAAAAACCGGTTTAGGCTATATCTCGGGTATATGTGGACCGATATCGGGAATGTTCACTTCCAACTTAATATAACCTTATTTTATTACCAGAACTGCTTTCAAGCAAAAATAAGTTATTTAAGTTCGCTTACATGACAATTCCATGAAAACCCCTGTTTAGGCAACATCTAGGGTATATATGGACCGATATCGGAAATTTTCATTTTCTTTCTTTAAATAACCTTCTCTTAGTACCAGAGCTGCTTTTAAGGAAAAAAAATTGTTAAGGTTCGCTTACGCGACATTTTCATGACCACCCCGGTTTAGGCTATATCTCGGGTATATATCGACCGATATCTGAAAAATGTTTTTTCAAAAATTTCTATAAAAAACTGCAGAAATTCATGGCTTTTTCTGGAATTTTGAATATATCTCAGCTATACGTGAACCGGCATTACTGAATTTCAATAGCAAACACATGGCACGACGGAGTTATAGAATGGTGAAAGAAAAAAGTTTCTATGTCTAATGGTTTTCTCAGAAACGGCATTTCAACGACCGACAGACAGACATCGCCTAATCGACTTTTCCATTAATTCTGATTCAGAATATATATTCTTTATAGGGTCGCAAACAAAAACTGTAGAAATTACAAACGGAATCACAAACTTATATATTATACCCTTTACATTTTTGTGAAGGGTATAAAAAGCTAAAACTTGAATTAAATTTTTTTTTATAACCCAGATAATTTGCATTAAGTTTCTTGCAAGGTAACTTTGCTGCCGCTGGTTGTGCAAAAAATGTGAGTATTTATTAAAAAAATTGTGATTGTATTAAGTTTTTCATAGTTTTAGTGGCGTGTGTAAACTGTAGGTAAATCAGTTGTTTGTAAATCGAAACCTAACACGTGCAAACTACTTTTGAAGTGGCACGTGGAACATAATTATGTGCTTACATACATACATACATATGTGTGTTTTTATGAGGTTGCTTTGTTTTCGCAAGTGCGGATTTTTTCGCTCAAAATAAGATTATTTTTGAGAATAGACAAATTTTCTGTAATAAATATTAATAGAGCGCGAATTCATTAACAAATGCTATTTGAGCTTGCGACAATTGTATGTCAACATTGCTTATAGCAATAACAGTTGAACAGTTTCTACACAAATTTGTTAAAAAGCTTTACGATCTCCAAAAATACTAATAATCGTAAGTAAAATGCGATCTTGTTTACAACAATAATAACATAATAATGCCCAACGATGTACTTAAAAAAGTTTGTGGTTATTTTCCCAAAGCTAGGAGTATATGTTATTATACTAAACTTGGAAATACGTTTAACAAAATAAACATTTTTTAATTATATAAAAAAGTTTTTCTTCGGCAGACCACTTGTTTTACATGGTGAAGTCTTTGATTCGATTCCTGCCGAAGAATGTTTATGTCGATATAAAGATTACAAAATTCGGGCTTCAAATATTCTTGTTAATTAGGATGGTACACGTGCAATAAACTTGGAAATAATTATGTTCGCAACTGTCAAATTCTATTGCCGTGTGGACAGCAAAAACAATTATTTGCAAATACATTGCGAAATAGTTGTTAAGACTTTTTTGAAGAAATAATGTTCAACATAAACTTGTCAATTTATTGAATTTTTGTTTAACTTTATAATTTTTTTATACCTTTCACAAAAATGTAAAGGGTATGTATAAGTTTGTGATTCCGCTTGTAATTTCTACAATTTTCATTTCCGACCATATAAAGTATTCAGAATCAGTATTGATAAAAATTAGACTTAGAAACTTTTTTCTTTCACCATTCCTTTACCCCATCGATTCATAGGTTTTCTATTGAAATTCAGTAATCTCGGTTCACATATAGCTGAGATATATTCAAAATTTTGTAAAAAAATTTTTGAAAAAATGTTTGTTTGGTTTGCTTCAAACTTCACACAATTATTAAGCATGGTGATTAAAAGGCAAAAAATTCCCAGGTATCGGTCCATATATACCCGAGATATATTCTAAACGGGATTTTTTTTATAAAAATATCGCATGAGAGAAGATAAACAACTTTTTAGCTTAAAATCAATTCTAGTTATATAAGAAGGTTATTAAAATATGGAAAATGAAAATTTCCGATATCGGTCTATATATACCCGAGATATAGCCTAAACGGGTTTTTCATGAAAGAGTCGCGTAAGCGAACTTAAAAAACTTTTTTTTGCTTAAAAACAGTTCTGGTAATAAAATAAGGTTATATAAATGTGGAAAATTAAAATTTCCGATATCGATCTATATATACCCGAGAGATAGCCTAAACCGGGGTTTTCATGAAAATGTCCCGTAAGCGAACTTAAAAATTTTTTTTTTTTGCCTAAAAGCAATTTTGGTAATAAAATGAGGTTTTATAAATATTGAAAATAAAAATTTCCGATATCGAACCATGTATACCCGAGATATAGCGTAAACCCGTTTTTTTCATTAAAAATTTTTTTTTTTTTGCTTAAAAGCAGTTCTGGTAATAAAATAAATTTATATAAATATGGAAAATACAAATTTCCAATATCGGTCCATATATACCCGAGATATAGCCTGAACTGATTTTTCCATTAACATTTTTTTTTTTTTTTTTTTGCTGAAAAGCAATTCCCGTTATAAAAGAAGGTTACTAAAATACAGAAAATAGAAAATTTTGATATCCTTTTACATTTCCTTTTTCTTTGTTGTTGTTTTTTTAAGCACAGCTAGTGTGCTTATATGAAATAGATGTTGATATGAGGATACTGATATGAAGTAACAACATAAAAATTGCGAAACAAAGAATGTCTACATATGTCTAGTAAAGAGAGTCGTGTACTACATACTCTCCCCCACCGACAATTTTCGTTACAGCACCCGCAAATTTCGTCTTTCTGCCCAAATGTAAAAGCAGACTTATTCTCCGCGAAAAAAAGCTAGTCACTCACATTCGAATCAATTTGGGTTTGTCTATTTCACTGTTATAGAATAAAATTATAAAAACTCCAAATCAATTTTTTTTCGCCAAGCATGCGAATGAACTTATCCTTTCGACGTCGGCGAACTGGCTCTTAATTTTGAAAGAATAATATAAATAACAATTATGCTAGTGGTGCACCTTCAATCAAACGAATACAATCAAAAACGTTATTCGAATAATAAAAATATTTCTAATATAAGTAGTCAAATTAATTTTTCTCAATACAACATATTGTATATCCATTATTTATTAATGGCCTTATTCATAAAAAATATTTTATGTTTATTAAACTGTTATTTGACAAATTTCTATGGGAAATTTGTCAAATAACTGTTTAATAAACATACAATATTTTTTATGAATACGGCCGTAAAAATATAAATCCAGGAAAATGTGGTCAAAAATGTGTTGTTTTATGCAATAATAATAATTTATTATTTATTTAATTATGTTTTTCGATTTTCGAATATTAGTTTTAATGCATCGCTATTTAAAATATTACAACAATCAGTCAGAGTGTAGCTTTGATAGTGAACGGACGTATTTGTTTTTGATCGGAGTGTAACAAAAAAAGAAACGGTATAAGTAGAAAACCGCAATAAGTGAAGAGTGAATTAATACAAAATAAAAACTTTGTGACAATTATTTTTATATACTTTTAAAGCAACAAAAATATAAATAAAAAATTGCATGAGTGTACCTAGTAGATGCAATTACTAGAAAAAACCTCTGGATTGCGGAAGAGGAATCATTGGACAATCTCCCGTCTATAAGAGATAAAAAACGCACGCGTTCGTGCTCGCCAAACATTGTTGTTACAACAGAAGACAAACCATCTTCCAGTTTAGCTATTGTTGATAAACCGAAAACGCAAGTAGGTATGTATAGGTATATAACCGTGGTTAAACGTCAGCGAAGCCCTAAATCCGCGCAAATATCATCGCAACCAAAAATGTCTAAAGACGATATTACCTCTGCGACAACGGATAGTAATAGGTTTGCTATCCTTCAGACAGATAAACCAACAACATCCAAAAAAACATATAAGCCTCCACCAATACATTTGAGAGAGCCGACTTCTAGTGAACTGGTGAAACAACTTATTACGGCAATCGGCAAAAATAATTTCAACGTCACATCAGTGAAGCACGGCAGCATCAGTGACACTAAAATACAGGTAAATCATGAAAACGTCTACCGAAAATTGTCTGATGTTTTAGAAAACGAGAAAGGATCATTTTGCACTTACCAGCTCAAAAGTGCTAAAGGTCTTCAGGTTGTTATTAAAGGTATTGACCCATGTATAGGTATTGATGATGTCAAAACCGGATTGGAAGATAAACGTTTTAAAATTACAACAGTAGTAAACATCAAGAAACGTGAAAAGATCCCTCAACCCATGTTTAGGGTTGAACTAGAACCAGGGGATGTTGTGCTAAAAAAGGGTGAAATTCATCCAATATATAACCTCAAAATTTTTTACATCGTAAGGTTACTGTTGAGGAGCCACATACGCGTTTAGGCCACACTAAGGCTTACTGTAAGTTGCCCGCTGTTTGTGTTGTATGTGGCGAACTTCACGGCATAATTCAGTGCAACAAGCCAAAGGCCGACGCAAGTGTTAAGAAATGCAGTAACTGTGGAGGTAACCACACTGCAAATTATAGAGGTTGCCCTGTCATCGGTTTTTCCAGCAGCCAAATGTTATTGCTAAAAACAATTTTCCCCAGGTAGGCCATTCAATCAACCACATAAACACGCAGAACTCCAAACAATTTTCATATGCTAATGTGGTTAAATCCGACCAAAACTTGAACCAGGCGCACAAACCTCAAAACTCCGACCCAAATTTTAGTAATTTAGAGGCAAGTCTGCAGACTCTTGTTCAGTCACATTTACCGTTCTATGACAAACATGATGCAGGAAATGTTAAAAATTCAATCCACTATTTTACAGGCAATTTAAAAAAAATTAATCGGTTAAAATATGTTTCTGGAACGCAAACGGCATTCGCCAACACAAAAATGAACTTGAGCACTTCCTTATGGAAAAGCAGATAGTGATGATTGCTGAAACCCATTTGACAACCAACAGTTATTTCAAAATTAATGGCTACACACTATATGACACAAAAGATCCCCGTGGAAGATCTTGCGGCGGTTCGGCAATTTTGATAAAGACCAGAATTAAGCACTATCTAATGAACGAGACACGTGAGGAATATCTCCAAGCTACAAATATATTCATGAACAAATTGTTATATCCTCGATTTACTCACCACCACGATTTTCAGTAACAGAAAACCAATATTCACATTTTTCAAATCACTTGCGCCTCGATTTTTAGCGGCTGGCGACTAAACGGCTAAACACACTTTTTGGGAATCACGTTTAATTGCCTCAAAAGGCCGTGTGCTTTTTGACGCCGTTTCCAAAATGGGTTTAGATGTGGTTTCAAGCGGACACCCCACTTATTGGCCGTCAGACCGATGAATGATTCCAGATGTTATAGATTTTGGAGTTGCGAAAAATTTTCCCTTAAAACATATATCGAAAGCCTTGATGGTACCCCTCAAACTGATTTTTCCTTGTGGAAAGCGACAAAAGGTTTCAAAATACCCGTAATAAGTAAGCCACCTTTGCGAACTTCAACTGGCGACTGGGCAAGAAGCGATTCTGAAAAGGGGATGTTGTATGTCGATCATTTGAGAAACGTTTTTATTACAAATGATTCAGCGAATATTACAGCGGAACTACCACCATATGTTGTTAGACCTCCTGTGTCTTTGAGACTTAATTTTCAAGATGTCGAAAATGTTATCGGTAATACAAATCCAAGAAAAGCTCTATGCATTGATCATATTACTGATAAAATGCTTGAACAGTTACCTCGTGTAGCTAGAAGGACTCTACTTGTTATTTTTAACGCTATTTCACGCCTTGAGTATTATCCTACAGAGTGGAAGATCTCAATGATTACTATGATACCCAAGCCAGGGAAGGATCCCACTAAAGTAGAATCATATAGACCAATAAGTCTACTACCAACAATTTCAAAACTGTTCGAAAAATTGTAATGGCGAAGTTGAGTCTAATATTGAACAATGTGGGATGCATCCCTGATCATCAATTTGGTTTTCGGGCTAAACATAGCACCATAGAACAAACGCACAGACTAGTCAATGTCATAAGACAGACCTTTGAGGAGAAGAAGTATTGCTCAGCTTTATTCATTGACATTTCTCAAGCTTTCGATAAAGTGTGGCACGACGGGTTGATGCATAAAATAAAGTTAAACTTACCTGTAAATACTCACAAGCTTCTGGAAAGCTACTTATATGGGCGGAAATTTATTATCAGAGAAGGCGATTTTATAATCACAACTCAGCCAATAGAGGCAGGTGTTTCCCAAGGCAGTATGCTGGGGTCAACTTTATATTTGATTTACGCCTCTGACATGCTAACGACATCCGGAGTCCACACTTCAACCTTTGCAGATGACACAGCGTTTTGGAGCGTTCATGAAAACCATCAATTAGCTTCACAAAATTTACAGGAATATATTTCCACATTGGAAAAATGGCTGAAGGTTTGGAAAATTAAAGTTAATGAACAAAAATGTACTCATGTCACATTCACACTGTGTAAGCAAACATCTGAACCTATCCAAATAAATAACTCACTTTTTCCGCAGCACAATGCAGTCAAGTATCTTGGTATTCACCTTGACCGTAGGCTAACGTGGAAGTCTCACATTGAAGCAAAAGTCACTCAGTTGAAACTAAAAGCAGCGCAACTAAATTGACTTATGGGCAGAAACTCGACATTGAAGTTGGATTGCAAACTTCTGTTATACAATGCAGTTCTAAAACCTATATGGTGCTACGGAATTCAATTATCTGGCACCACCTCAGCGCCAAATATTGAAAAAATTCAAAGGCGACAAAACCAAGTTCTTCGAACGATTACTGTGGCTCCATGGTACGTAAAAAATTCACGAATTCATAAAGATCTGAGCGTTCCGCTGGTAAAAGAGGAATTTTCTAAGTACGCGACAAGGTATATCAGTAAACTGGAACTTCATCCAAACCCTCTTGCGCGCAACATTCTTAATTTTGGCGTTCACACTCGGCTTAGAAGAAGGGATACCGTTGCCACCATCAGATTGCTCAATAGGTGATTTTACCGAAATAGCTCCCGCAAAATAAAACTTTTTGTCTAGCATTGGCCGGACTTAAGTATAAAGCACATTTTCTTTTAATTTTAAAGCACATTTTTTGTAATTTTATATTTAGTATTAAAATTTGAATGCATATTGTTAGTTCATTTTGAAGATTCAATAAATAAAAAATGCGAAAAAAAAAAATATTACAACTGAACAAAACGGTATTGCCAGAATAAACGAATTAAATTCATTACTATATTTAATAGTTAACGTATTGTTTTTGCATAAAGTTTTTTAGCAAATGTATGGCAGTGTTCAGAGATCTGCACCGGTGCACCGCAGCCAGAACTACATCGGTTGTTTACTCAATCTTTATCACATTCGAGTATTTTAAACACTCTTAAAAATTGATGCGGTGCTATTTATCTTATGTATTTTTTAAAGTAAAAGAAACGACCACAAAGAAGAGTGTTGTTGTGACTGCCAGTTAGTAAGACAAACTTTTTGAGTATTTTCTATTTTCGTTTCTAATCGTTTTATTAATAATACACAGTGTTGGCAATTTAGCGCCTTTTGCGCTAGATTTAGCGCAAATCTGCTAAAACAGCGGTTTTTTATACACTCTATGCATTTCTTAAGAAATCTGTGCTAAATTTTGATGTTGATACTGACTCCATATTGAATGATATTGTTATCTAGTATTTTTTTATATCTATAAAAGTCTGTCGTAAAATCAATGTCAAAAAATCTGAAAAGGAATTAATTAAAGAATATTTAGTTGCTTTTACAAAAGCCCTTATTTAAAAAAGAAATAACAAGGCGCAACCATATGCTTATTTAAAAAAACAAAATTGCAGAATTTTTAAATGATTTTTCGTGTTGCTTACGGGAAAATAGAAATAAAGCTGAATCATATGGATTAAGTTACATAAATAATTCTAAAAATGCATTTAATGAAAAATAATATTATCGACCTTAGTCATTATCTTATAAAGTTTTCCGTTTTTTAATGTGGAAATGAAAGCTTTTTAATTATGATGATTCTTTTCAAACCAAAAATAAAAATCGAATGTCACTTGTTACCGTGAACTCATTAATTTGTACAAAATAGTGGCATAGAATAATATACACTTGCTGTAAAAATTACAGTATTCCATCTGATATAAGTCAGTATGTTAATAGTAAAAATACTTATGTATAAGAATTCGAAACCTTACTTTCAAACAGTTTTATAGTAGAAGATGAGCATGGCTTGAAGGCTTACAATTTTAGTCTGATTATATTTTAATATCTCATATTCTAAAATATAGCCAAACTGGCATTACTTTGTATGCCTGAACTTTAACAGCCGTATTCATAAAATATAATGCATGTTTATTAAATACTTATTTGACAAATTTCCTATAGAAACAGTTTAATAAACATACAATATTTTTTATGAATAAGGCCGTAAGAATATAAAAAGATTTTCAGTTTTAAAATTGTTATTGACTTTTTTGCTGTTTATTAATTAGAAGGTTACTTACTTGAATACAAAATTCCATTAATAGCTATATTATTAAAATAAAATTGAAAACTGTAATATCGTCGATATAAGCTTTCATGCAGGTAATATAATAACCAGCAAGCCGAGAACCATCTAAGTCGAAATGGACTTTTGCCAAACTTTTCTTGTGAATATGTATAGTTTAGCGCTTTCTAGCGCCTTTTTGGTAAGTTCACAGCGCTTTTTGGCTATAAATAGTTGAAAACGCTGATAATACATACATGATGTCGTCACTCAATCAACTTGTAAAAACAGCACTCTCGACAAATTATTTTGTTGTGTATATGCATCACCTTTTATTTAACATTAACTGAAATCGCGACTGCCAGATTTAAAATTAAAATAAAAATTTTCCACTATTGGTCATATGTACAACTATGCATTTATTGTGGGTATGGACTAAAACCAAGAACTAAGAATTATTATAAATGAAGGAATATGAAATAAACGAAAATTAATGAAAATGTGCTTTATAAAACATCTATTTTTTTAAGTAAAAGTTATTATTTTTACCAGTTTTGAAATAAATATGTTCAAATAAAATATGTTTATATATTTTGATCAAACCGCGATCGCCAACACATGATGTTTTAAACTCCTTCTGGCAACGCCGCGATTAGTACGAATACATTTGCCGAGTGTGAGTGAGTAAATACATAAAACTGTACGAGTTCGATTGCCGAATGTGGAAAAAATAATTGAGAAATCAAATCAAGCAGCCACCGCATAAAAACTTGAGTGGGTATGTTATATACTCTAGTTAACAGGCACAAGCTTTCCCAAGTAGAAAAGATACTTGTGCACACAATATGCGGTGGCCATTCACACTGCAACTCGATTTTAGACGGGTGTAATTAGATCATTAAAAAAGCCACAGGTTGCAGATCTCTGGTAGTGTAAATGCGTATGCGTTAAAACTCAAGTAAGATTTTGTTGATATGGTCCTAATTTATTGAATTTTTGTTGAACTTGATCATTTTTAAATTAGAACTTTAGTTTGTACATTTGTACATCGTTCAAGTTTTTCTTTTCTTAAGTTTTTTCTTAAGAAGGACTGTCAAATTTAGTTATATTTTTTTCAAAATTTGATGTTTGGGTGTAAAAAAATCTTGTGGTTATGGAAAAATTATAAATCTGTTTAAATTAAAAATAAAAACGTGTGTATTTGATTATGTATCAAATGAATATTTATTTTATTATAAAATTAATATATAAATTATAAAAAATGTATTATAAATATTTTTATTTATTGCAAACATGATTAAATTTAATATTTTAAAACAATAAATTTTCTCTGTTTCTATTTTGCAAATTGACACAATTTTACTGTATTATTGATATTAGTATGTTGGACATGTAAGTACATCTTTACGCTTTCGTACTAACAAAACCATTCGCGTCAAATTTTTTAAATTAATGTCCAATACACAATACGTATTCCACACCTAAGAACATAAGCTAATTAGAACACGAACATATTTTTGGTGTTATTCTGCCGTCGTTATTGCTTATCTTCGAAAATAAATATTGGGAGTGGAGACGTGCAGTAATAAATTATATTCAAAAAACCGGTTGAACTAAGCTTATTATAAAAAAAGTCGTATATGAAATAAGTTTTCGATTGTATATACAAAAAAAACGATATCACAATTATTTAATTTTTCCAGGCGTAAAATGCTAGTTTATACAAAATTTTTGAATGTGGGCTATTGTCACCTCCCTAAACTATTTCTGAAATGTGCAAACATTTGTATTTACATACATTTATTCATTGATATATGTAAATATTCTTTTAACTTTTTCTCATATGCAAATACCACATCCACAATTTTTTATAAGAAAAAACTTACCAATCGACAACGGTATCATTGGTTTTTCAGGATTTGGCTTGATCTTTAACGACTCCACCACATTTCGTATACGGTTAAATGTATTCTTAGCCAATGTCGAAGACTTTATGTTCCATGATGTGCGTCCTTTTTGAGCAGCTGAATTCGAAACTGGAGAGGATGATACTATAATCGAGCTTTCGAAACCCGTTGTAAGCATTATCACACAACGTTATTGTAAGATATTTGTCTCTTAATTTCAAATTTTAAAATAATTGAATAAATTAAATAAAAACTCTCTATGTTGTTAAAAAGTTAACTTGATTGTAACCCGTTTTTTCTTGTATTTTCAAACGTTTAACACAACTTTTTTCTGAACAGTTATGTCAATTTAACTTCCAAACGATCAATAATGGTGCGAACCTATTTAAACAATTATTTTGCTGCTGGAAATTGTTAATGATTTTCAACTATACAACCCTTTTACTTGTTTTAATATAAAATTACAGTAACTACGCTTCGTGTTAAAACTTTACTGATCATTTGTTGTGAATGTCGGCTACTTTTATAGTTTTACTCTCGTCATGTATTAGAATTTATTGTGCGTTACGAAGAACTTTCAAACGATTGTAGAAGCTGCTGCGCATATCAACAGCAACAGCTAATAACCACAAACCGATAAAAACAGCTACGACATCCCTTAATAAGCCTGTCAAAGATATATATATATATATATATATATATATATATATATATATATATATATATATATATATATATATATATATATATATATATATATATATATATATATATATATATATATATATATATATATATATATATATATATATATATATATATATATATATATATATATGGGAACGGAGATTATTAAAATACAAAAATATGTATGTTAATAAATAAAAAATAAATAACGCTGGTTCTGAAACAGCATACGCTGTACAAACAATGCGGACAATTAACAAAATGCATCTGTGATTCAATATGCGATGAATATAGATAGAGAATAATTAAATGGCTCGGTGGCTGAGTGGTTAAAGCAGTAGATCATGACACGTCATGACCCGAGTTCAAATCCCGGTGGGTGCTGATGAGTAGGGTAGCGAGAACGAAACAGCTAGTTGTCCCCCAGCTAAAGATTTGATTATTATTTTTCTTGTCTTCTTCAGTCAAAAATTATTGATCACAGCAGATTTGCATTGTAAAAAATTCTTCTTAAGAAAACACTTAGGAAAAAACTAGAACTATAACACGTTGTACAAATGTACAAACCAAAAATTTAATTTAAAA
Source organism: Thecocarcelia acutangulata (assembly GCA_914767995.1). Taxonomy (NCBI): domain Eukaryota; kingdom Metazoa; phylum Arthropoda; class Insecta; order Diptera; family Tachinidae; genus Thecocarcelia; species Thecocarcelia acutangulata. Next base: position 49,899,484 of record OU612095.1, on the reverse strand, counting down.
ATTATAAAGTTCAACAAAAATTCAATAAATTAATATTTACATCTCTGGGTACGGAGAATATTAAAATAAAATAAAAAGAAATACCGCTAGTTCTGAGACAGCAAACGCTGTACAAACAATGTGGGCAACTAACAAAATGCTCGGTGGCTGAGTGGTTAAAGCAGTAGATCATGATACGTCATGACCCGAGTTCAAATCCCAGTGGGTGCTGATGATTGTGTAGCGACTACGAAACAGCTAGTTGTCCCCCAGCTAAAGATTTGATTATTATTTTTCTTGTCTTCTTCAATCAAAAATTATTGATCACAGCAAATTTGTATTGTAAAAGATCCTGTTTAAGAAAGGAAAAAACTTGAACTATAACCCGTTGTACAAATGTACAAACCAAAAATTTAATTTAAAAATTATAAAGTTCAACAAAAATTCAATAAATTAATACAATTCTACATTTAAAATCCGAGACCAAGTTTATCATAAAATAGGCTCGTTGCTGCCAATGCCAAACGAACCACATAAATTTTTACAAATCTACTTTATGGGCGGCGAGGACTCCGGAAGCACACTAGCCAATCGGGTGGATGCACGTTGTGGCTACAATAATCGTGGAATGACTGACGCGTTTAATCGAGAATTGTAACGGGAACGTGAATACGATCACCAGGAATTAAATTTAGTAGTTCAGACGAATGTATCCCTGATGAATCCCCCTTGAAGTTTATGATACATTAATGAAGGCAATTGATGATGAAAACGGTGGTTTATATTTCCTGGATGCCCCTGGTGGAACTGATAAGACATTTCTCATGTCATTAGTTTTAGCCACTGTTCGTGCAAGATCCAACATTGCGGTTGTAGTTGCTTCCTCTGTAATAGCACCCACATTGCTAGAAGAATGTCGTACGGCACATTCTGCATTAAACTTGCAGTTAAATTTCAATCTATTGAAGAACCAACATGCAACATTAGAAAGCGATCCGCACAATGGTGCATAAACATGCATTGGAAGCACTTCACCGAACACTGAAATGGTTCGAGATGTTTTGGAGGCGCAATGATTTTACTGTCTGGCGATATCTCCCCCCGGGGAACAGGTTTTGCCTTGGCGTATTCCTAACTTGGGCGCTCTGTTTTTTGGGGAAGAGAGGGGAATGGGTCCCTCGTTTGGTGCGGCAAACAAAACTCTAGGAAGCCGCATGACTTATGTTTTGTTGGCCTCCGAAACCATTACCAAGGGTATAAATTGGCAGAACGGAGATCAGCATGGCCCTCGGGTAGTTCTGCTTGCGGTTCGACCCGGGCTGATCATGGTTGAGGTGCCTACCTTGGCTGAAACGTTCTGGCTGTGGTTGAAACCTAAAACGCAGGAAGGGAGTGTTAGTATCCTTGATAATTGTTTGGTGTATGGCTTTTTTCGGGGACTAACAATCTGCCAAGGATCTGTTGCCTGTTGTACAACAGATACCTGTACTGTAAGGAACCAGTGGTGATGGTTAACGGGTGAGTTGGTTTAGGGGCTGATGCTCTTTGTGGGCTTCGGCCTATCAACTCATTAAGCCTTGTCCTCTATTGATTGCTGGGAAATTGCATACAGCAGGGATTAGAAGGCACGAACTCCTCAACAAGAAGTTGCTCATATGACCACAATCATATGGCAAGAAATGCTACCTGTGTGAGCCTGGTAAGCCAGACGGGGGCGCAGGTGAATCGTGAATAATTGACTCCGTGGAAGTGGTTCATCATCAGATAAGGCCGCAAGGCAGGTGCTAATGTAAATCTTTTTCACAACTGTATGGCGATATCCGCCAAACATAGCTAATAATTCCCATTCGACTGCTGTCGACGAAATAAATGCCTCAAATCAACGAATCTATGGCGCTATATTAAGAAACTTCAACTGACAACAAAAATGAGAGTTGCATTACTGAACGATACATCTGCTGGAGATTTCTCTGAGCAATTGCTGACTATCGGTAATGGTCGAGTACCAGCCGACAAATCGAGTGGATTGATTGCATTTGCTACGAATTTCTGTAACTTTGTCTCATCGAAAGACAAACTCATCCTCAAAGTATTCCCAAACATCACTACTCACGTCAAAAATAATGAATGGATGCATGAGCGAGCAATTTTGGCAGCTAAGAATAAAGATGTAGATGACTCAAACTACATTATTCAGAATGGGATCATTGGTACTCTGCATTCTTTACCTGGCTTACCACCGCACAATTTGCGACTAAAGATTGGTTCCGTAGTAATCATGCTTCGAAACTTAAAGGAACCAAAACTGTGCACCGGAACACGTTTGGTGGTAAGTAAATTGATAACCAATTTGATTTACGCCACAATACTCAAAGGAAAATTCAAAGGTGAGGAAGTTCTCATTCCGAGGATCCCGATGTTGCCAACCGACATGCCATTTGAGTTTAAACGACTTCAATTTCCGATCCGTCTTGCCATGACTATAAATTAGTCGCAAGGCCAATTGTTGAAAGTTTGTGCTCTTAATCTCGAACATCCATGTTTTTCCCTTGGCCAATTATATGTGGCATGTTCACGGGTCGGAGGACCTTCCGCGTTATTTGTTTTCGCGCCTGTTAAAAAAAAAACAAAAAATTTAGTTTATCACAAGGTGCTATATATCTTATTCTAAGCAAAACAGCAAAAACTATTTACAACAACAAAAGTTTTACAACAAAAATAAAAAATAGGTCACTATTTACGCGTCAAAAAGAAGCGTACAAACTATTTTAAAATTAAAATAAAATCGATTTTGTATCTAGTTGGTTTTGCTTTCGCCTTAATTACGGGATTTACTTTTCTGAGCATCGATTCTACTAATTTTTTAAGTTATATCTGATGAAATTTTTTGACATTCCTCCATTATAACGGATTTCAGCATATCCTTATTGCCTATTGTCCTTTTTCAGATTTTGCGGTCCAAATGTCAAATTTGGTGAAACCAAGTGTTCAGCTGGATTTAAGTTCAGTGATTAGAGAGGATGATCCACTAAATTGGGAGTGCGATACATTAGCTATTTTTTTACTATATCGTATGAATGTTTGGAGTTCTCCTGTTGAAAATTCAAAGATCTTTCCAGCCCCAATTTCTCCACACTGGATGTCACTTTGTTTTGCAAAATGTTCAGGTAGTCCGTCTTATTCATTATACTTTCAATAGAAACCATATTTCCAACTCCGCTTGCTGCTATTCACCAAGCCTAACAGTGGTCAGCACATTCATTGTTTTTTGTTCGCCATACTTTAACTAGATTTTTCTGTGCAAACACCTCAAATTTACTTTCTAAACTGAAAAGCACATAACTCCAGAAAGAAACGTCTTTATGTTGATACTTTTTGGCGTATTCTAGGCGACTTTTTTGATTTGCTGGCGATACTAGCGGGTTGTTTCGCGGAAATCGACCGTTTTCGCGTAGTGCTGTACTGGCATTTAAGATAGTTCCTGATGTTACCGAAACTTCCTCTTATAAGTTAACGGCACTTTTAAAAAAATATTATTTGCATCAGGGAAGGTGCAACTACCTGTAATTGAAACATCTGGATCTGTGCTTATCAGCACAGATCCAGATTCTAACGTATCTAACACGTTTAAATTTTTCAACACTTGATAGAGGTAAAAGAATCCTAGCTTTTGGTCATCGATCACAGATTTCTAAATACCACTTCTTTATTTATGCTATCAGTTGTTGGAACAGAATACCCTGTACACTACAAACCGTTAGTAATGCACATCAATTCAGAAAATGTATTTTTTCTCATTTCTCGTTGCAAATGCTAATACACATGTATAACTTAAAATTGTATGAATACTCGTAAAAATGTATGCTTTAAACTTTTCTGGTTTCACATCCTTAGTTTTCTCAGCTTAATGCTGTTACCCTTATATAATTAACTATTTAATAGAATTTACATTTCTTTGTTTTTATGTATATAGTATAAATATATTTATTTGTGTGTATGTATCTATTACACATCTGCGCGGATACACTCAAAGCATACAAACTTTTGAAATTTCATATGCTTGTAATTGTTTGTGAGTTTTTCAATGCTTATTCAATGTTATTGTTGTTTTTTACATAAAATGAATGTTTATACATGCCAGCGCGTATGACTCTAACATAATTGTTTTACTTCGTATGAGAAAATAAATATGCAATAAAGAACCGAAGTATACCTTTTGTCACCAATTAAACAAAAACAAGTAAGCGTATAAAAACGCGGTTTAGGCTATATCTCCAGTATATATGTACCGACGTCGGAAATTTCCATTTTCCATATTTATATAACCTTATTTCGTTACCAGAACTGTTTTTAAGCAAAAAAAAGTTTTTTAAGTTCACTTACGCGACATTTTCATGAAAACCGCGGTTTAAGCTATATCTGGGGTATATATGGACCGATATCGAAAATTTTTATTTTCCATATTTGTATAACCTTACTTTATTACCGGAACTATCTTTGAGCAAAAAAGATTGTTTAAGTTTACTTACGGGACATTTTCATGAAAAACCCGATTCATGGTATATCTGGGGTATATATGGACCGCTATCGGAAATTTTCATTTTCGATATTTATATAACCTTACTTTATTACCGGAACTGCCTTTGAGCAAAAAAGTTGTTTAAGTTTACTTACGGGACATTTTTATGAAACACGCGTTTTAGGCTATATCTTGGGTATATATGAACCGATATCGGGCTTTTTCATTTCTCATATTTATCTAACCTTATTTTATAACCAGAACTGCTTTTAATGAAAAAACGTTGTATAAGTTCGCTTACGCGGCATTTTCATGAAAACCGCGGTTTAAGCTATATCTGGGGTATGTATGGACCGATATCGGAAATTTTTATTTTCCATATTTGTATAACCTTACTTTATTACCGGAACTGCCTTTGAGCAAAAAAGGTTGTTTAAGTTTACTTACGGGACATTTTCATGAAAAACCCGATTCATGGTATATCTGGGGTATATATGGACCGCTATCGGAAATTTTCATTTTCCATATTTATATAACCTTACTTTATTACCGGAACTGCCTTTGAGCAAAAAAGTTGTTTAAGGTTACATACGGGACATTTTTATGAAAAACCCCGTTTACGTTATATCTCGGGTATATATGGACCGTTATCGGAAATTTTAATTTTCCATATTTATATAACCTTATTTGATTATCAGAACTGCTTTTAAGCAAAAAAAGATCTTTAAGTTCACTTACGCGACATTTTGATGAAAACCGCGGCTTAGGCTATATCTCGGGTATATATGGAGCGAAATCGGAAATTCCGTTTTCCATATTTATATAACCTTATTTCCTTATCAGAACTGTTTTTAAGCAAAAAAGATGTTTAAGTTCACTTACGCGACATTTTCATGAAAACCGCGGCTTAGGCTATATCTCGGGTATATATGGACCGATATCGGAAATTTTTATTTTCCAGATTTATATAACCTAAGTTTATTACCAGAACTACTTTTAAGCAAAAAAAGTTGTTTAGCTTCGCTTATGCGTCATATTCATTAAAAGTCCGATTTGGGCTATATCTCGGGTATATATGGACCGATATCGGAAATTTTCATTTTCCATATTTATAAAACCTAATATTATTACCAGAACTACTTTTAGGCAAAAAAACTTGTTTAAGTTGTCTTACGCCGCATGTTCATGAAAACCCCGGTTTAGGCTATATCTCGGGTATATATGGACCGATATCGGGAATTTCCATTTTCCATATTTATATAACCTTATTTTATTAGCAAAGCTGCTTTTAAGCAAAACAAAGTTGTTTAAGTTCGCTTACGCGACATTTTCATGAAAAAACCGGTTTAGGCTATGTCTCGGGTATGTATGGACCGATATCGAAAATTTTTATTTTGCATATTTATATAACCTAATTTTATTACCAGAATTACTTTTAAGCAAAAAAAGTTGTTTAGCTTCGCCTATGCGACATTTTCATTAAAAATCCGATTTGGGCTATATCTCGGGTATATATCGACCGATATCTGAAAAAAAAATTGTTTGCCTTTAAGTCACCATGCTTAATAGGTGTGTGAAGTTTGAAGCAAAACAAACAACTTTTGTTTTCAAAAATTTTCATACAAAACTGCAAAAAAAAGGCTTTTTCTGGAATTTTGAATATATCTCAGCTATACGTGGACCGGCATTACTGAATTTCAATAGCAAACACATGGCACGATGGAGTTATAGAATGGTGAAAGAAAAAAGTTTCTATGTCTAATGGTTTTCTCAGAAACGGCATTTCAACGACCGACAGACGGACATCGCCTAATCGACTTTTCCATTAATTCTGATTCAGAATATATATTCTTTATAGGGTCGCAAACAAAAACTGTAGAAATTACAAACGGAATCACAGACTTATATATTATACCCTTTACATTTTTGTGAAGGGTATAAAAAAAGTTCGATCAATATGCCGCGTCCATTGACAAACTATGTTTGCGTGTGTCTATGTATGTGTCCACGCGTGCGTGCCAACAAAGCATCAGACAAGTTGTACGATGAAGTTTTACAAAGGGTTGTTTGTCTTAAACAAATAAAACAACAAGAAACCATAAATATTTTGTTGCCTGGATAAGTTGTAGTGTGGTAGCAGTAATAAAGCAAACCAACACCATACAATATAATATGCTTATTTTAATAAGAAGTAATGCGCAGTAACATGTTGGAACTGTTTTCGGCATACTTTCTGTTACACTCTAGCAGATGTTTAGTATGTATGTATGTTTTTTTATACCATTCACAAAAATGTAAAGGGTATATATAAGTTTGTGATTCCGTTTGTAATTTCTACAGTTTTTTTTTGCGACCCTATAAAGTATATATATTCTGAATCAGAATTAATGGAAAAGTCGATTAAGCGATGTCCATCTGTCCGTCTGTTGAAATACCGTTTCTGAGAAAACCATTAGACATAGAAACTTTTTTCTTTCACCATTCAATAACTCCATCGTGCCATGTGTTTGCTATTGAAATTCAGTAATGCCGGTTCACGTATAGCTGAGATATATTCAAAATTCCGAAAAAAGCCATGAATTTCTGCAGTTTTCTATAGAAATTTTTGAAAAAACATTTTTCAGATATCGGTCGATATATACCCGAGATATAGCCTAAACCGGGGTGGTCATGAAAATGTCGAGTAAGCGAACTTAAACAATTTTTTTCCTTAAAAGCAGCTCTGGTACTAAGAGAAGGTTATTTAAAGAAAGAAAATTAAAATTTCCGATATCGGTCCATATATACCCTAGATGTAGCCTAAACAGGGGTTTTCATGCACATGTCATGTTAGCGAGCTTAAATAACTTCTTTTTGCTTGAAAGCAGTTCTGGTAATAAAATAAGGTTACATAAATATGAAAAATGAAAATGTCCGATATCGGTCCATATATACCCGAGATATAGCCCAAATCGGACTTTTAATGAAAATGACGCATAGGCGAAGCTAAACAACTTTTTTATTGCTTAAAAGTAGTTCTGGTAATAAACTTAGGTTATATAAATCTGGAAAATAAAAATTTCCGATATCGGTCCATATATACCCGAGATATAGCCTAGAACGGGTTTTTCATGAAAATATCGCGTAAGCAAACTTAAACAACTTTTTTTGCTTAAAAGCAGTTCTGTAGTGCGATTCTGTAACTTATATAACGATAATCGAATCATTAAAATAATTATAACGATATTTTATCGTATTTGCTATTCTGTAACATTTTCTTAACGATATTCGTAGTCGATCAAAATCAGTTGTTAATTTTACTGCCGATTGTCGATTTCTTAAAGACAAAAATTTTCTTGCTGTTTATTCAATCGTTAAAGTGTATTTTTTTTAAATTGTGCATCCATGAAATAAAGTGCTTACAATCTCATTTTTAGAACATAAAAATATTTATTATATATTAAATACATAAATAAATGCATAAAATATTATTTATTAAATACATTTTCAAAAACAAAAATTTCAGTATAATTTTTTAACCGGTATAGTGTATTTTGTGTTGAAATAGCTATTGAACGTTTGTCATTCGGACTTGCAAGGGATGAAACAAGTTTGAACGCTTCAAGGGATAATCATTGTGTTTATCAGGAGTTGGATAATTTGAGCTGACAATTAATGAATTTAAAAAGTTATAATGATTATCATCAGTATTAGTTGCGGTCATTCTGAACATATAGAAATTAGTACATATAAACAAATAAATAAAAGATATGGACACATATTTTATTTTACTTACCTTATTACAAACTAAATAATATTTATTGTCACTTAAAAACTAAAATCACAACAAATAAAAATCAATATGTATACATATTGTTATGGAAAAATTTATTGTTTTTTCTTTTCTTCTTTGTGGTTTTCGCTTTTTTCTGGCAGAGATGCCACGTGTTGTTTATATGAATGATCAGAAAAATACAGCTGCTTACCATCATTAGAATTAAGTTACAGAATCACTCAATCGTTAGTGCAAGCGATGAAATTTGATGACAAAAGTTGCGATTATCGAATCGTTAAAAGTTGGAGAATCGCACTACTGGTAATAAAATAAGGTTATATAAGTATGGAAAATGAAAATTTCCGATATCGGTCCATATATACCCGAGATATAGCCCAAATCGAATTTTAAATGAAAATGTCGTATAAGCGAAGCTAAACAACTTTTTTTTGCTTAAAAGTAGTTCTGGTAATAAACTTAGGTTATATAAATCTGGAAAATAAAAATTTCCGATATCGGTCCATATATACCCCAGATATACCCTAAACCGGTTTTTCATGAAAATGCCGCGTAAGCGAACTTAAACAACTTTTTTTTTTGTTTAGAAGCAGTTCTGGTAATGAAATAAGGTTAGATAAATATGAAAAATTTATTTTTTTTTTTTTTTTTTCTCATTCATTTGTTTATTGAATCTTCACAAAGTGAACTAACAATAAGTATTCAAATCTTAAAACTAAATACATTAAATTAATTAAGTCCAGCCAATGCTAGACAAAAATGTTTTATTTTGCACGATCAATATCGGTGAAATCACCTATTTAACGTTCTGATGGTGGCAAGGGTGTCCCTCCTTCTCAACCGAGAGTGTCCTTCGAAATTAAGTATATTGCGTGCAAGACGATTTGGATGAAGTTCCAATTTATTGATATGCCTTGTTGCGTACTTTGAAAATTCGTCTTTTACAAGAGGAACACAGAGATCCTTATGAATTCGTGAGTTTTTTACATACCATGGAGCTGCGGTAATTGTTCGAAGAATTTTGTTTTGTCGCCTTTGAATTTTTTCAACGTTTGAAGCGGAGGCGGTGCCCCATAGTTGAATTCCATAGCATCATATAGGCTTTAGAATTGCGTTGTATAATAAAAGTTTGCAATCCAGCTTCAATGTAGAATTTCTGCCCATAAGCCAATTCAGTTGAGCTGCTTTTAACTTTAACTGAGTAACTTTCGCATCTATGTGAGACTTCCACGTTAACCTACGGTCCAGGTGAATACCAAGGTACTTGACTTCATTTTGCTGCGGAATAGGTGAATTGTTGATTTGGATGGCTGAACATGTTTGTTTACGCAGCGTGAATGTAACGTGAGTACACTTTTGTTCATTAACTTTAATTTTCCAAAGTTTTAACCACATCTCTAATATTGAAATATACTCCTGCAAATTTCGCGAAGCTACTTGATGGCTTTCATGTACGCTGCAGAATGCTGTATCGTCTGCAAAAGTTGAAGTGTAGATTCCGGGTGTCGTTGGCATGTCAGAGGCATAAATCAAATATAAAGTAGGCCCCAGTATGCTGCCTTGGGGAACTCCTGCCTCGATTGGCTGAGTTGGGCTTATAAAGTCGCCTTCTCTGATAACAAACTTCCGCCCACATAAGTAGCTTTCCAGAAGCTTGTGTGTATTTGCAGGCAAGTTCAACTTTATTTTGTGTATCAAGCCCTCGTGCCAAACTTTATCAAAAGCTTGAGAAATGTCAATGAATAGAGCTGAGCAATACTTCTTCTCCTCAAAGGACTGTCTTATGACATTGACTAGTCTGTGCGTTTGTTCTATTGTGCTGTGTTTAGCCCGAAAGCCAAATGGATGATCAGGGATGCATCCCACAGTGTTCAACATTGGACTCAACTTTGCCATTAACAATTTTTCGAACAGTTTTGAAATTGTTGGCAGTAGACTTATTGGTCTGTATGATTCTACTTTAGTGGGATTCTTCCCTGGTTTGGGTATCATAGTAATCATGGACACCTTCCATTCTGCAGGATAATACTCGAGACGTAAAATAGCGTTAAAAATAAAAAGAAGAATTCTACGAGCTAGACGAGGTAGCTGCTCAAGCATTTTACCAGTAATTTGATCAATACCTGGAGCTTTCCTTGGGTTTGTGTTACGAATAACATTTTCAACATCTTGAAAACTAAGTCTCAAAGGCACAGGCGGTCTAACAGCATATGGCGGAAATTCAGCAACATCATCCACTGTATCATTTGCAGTAAAAACGTTTTTCAAATGATTAACATACAACATCCCTTTTTCAGAATCGCTTCTTGCCCAATCTCCAGTTGAAGTTCGCAGAGGTGGCTTACCTATTACGGGTCTTTTCAGACCTTTTGTCGCTTTCCATAGAGAATAGTCGGTTTGCGGGCTACCATCAAGACCTTCTAGATAATTTTTGAGGGAAGCCATTCTTTGGATTTCAAGCAGATTTCTTAATTGAGTTATGCACTCCCGTAGTCTGCTTTTAAGCTGGGGAGACCTTCGAAGTTGCCACTCTCTTCTAACTCTTCTTTTTTCTGACAGAAGTTGCTCTATTTCAGACGAATACGTTCTATTGCTCACATTTCTAGATCTTGTATGGCTAGTGGTAGCATGTTGTACGGCCAGTTTAAGGTCTTCAGAAAAATCTTTAATGGATATATCAACATCCTCAGGGGTTCTCAAGGCAATATTTTCTGTACAATGAGTACTGAAATATTTTTTATATTTTAACCAATTAACTCGAGTGACAGTCAACGCCAAGTCACAAAACGGGGAACCAACCCCCTGGGGGAACGAAACAGAAACTATAGTTGGTGAGTGATCTGATGACAATTCCAATGAAGGCTCCACTTGCATCCATTCTGAGGGAAAATTTTTTGTAACTCCAAAGTCTATAACGTCTGGGATCTTGCGTTGGTCTGACGGCCAATAAGTGGGGTATCCACTTGAAATCACACCTAAGCCCATTTTGGAAACGGTGTCAAAAAGCACACGGCCTTTCGGGTGATCCCCAAAAAGTGTGTTTAGCGTTATAGTCGCCAGCCGCTAAAAATCGAGGACCAAGTGATTTGAAAAAAATTGAATATTGTCTTTCTGTTATTGAAAATCGTGGTGGTGAGTAAATCGAGGATATAACAATTTTTTCATGAAAATAATTAAGGCATATATTTGTAGCTTGGAGATATTCCTCACATGTCTCGTTCATTAAAAAGTGTTTAATTCTGGATTTTATTAGAATTGCCGATCCTCCGCAAGATCTTCCACGGGGATCTTTTGTGTCGTACAGTATGTAGCCATTAATTTTGAAAAAACTGTTGTCAAATGGGTTTCAGCAATCATCATTATATCGATCTGCTTTTCCATAAGGAAGTGCTCAAGTTCATTTTTGTGTTGGCGAATGCCGTTTGCGTTCCAAAAACATATTTTTAACCAATTCATTTAGTTAAAATTGCCTGTAAAATAGTGGATTGCATTTTTAGCATTTCCTGCATCATGTTGGTCATAGAGACGGTAAAAGTGTTAATGGATTGAACAAGAGTCTGCAGAGTTGCCTCTAGGTTACTAAAATTTGGATCGGAAATTTGGGGCTTGGGTTGCTGGTTCAAGTTTTGGTCGGATTTAACCACATTAGCATATGAAAATTGTTTGGTATTCTGCGTGTTTGTGAAGTTGGTTGGATGGCCTATCTGGGGAAAATTGTTTTTGCCAATGACATTTGACTGCTGGGCTGCTGGAGAGACCGATGACTTATTTGTCATTGACCGCTTAAAATGAGTATAGACAGGGCAACCTCTATAATTTGCAGTGTGGTTACCTCCACAGTTACTGCATTTTTTAAACTTGCGTCGGCCTTTGGCTTATTGCACTGAGTTGTGCCGTGAAGTTCGCCACATACAACACAAACAGCGGGCAACTTGCAGTAAGCCTTAGTGTGGCCAAATTCTTGGCAGCTTAGGCACTGAACGGGTCCTGAACGCTTATGTGGCTCCTCAACGGTAACCTTACGATGCAAAAGATATTTGAGGTTATATATTGGGTGAATTTCACTCTTTTTTAGCAGAACATCCCCTGGTTCTAGTTCAACCCTAAACATGGGTTGGGGGGTCTTTTCACGGTTCCTGATGTTTACTACTGTTTTTATTTTAAACCCCTTATCTTCCAATCCAGTTTTTACATCATCAGTATCTACGCATGGGTCAATCCCTTTAATAACGACCTGAAGACCTTTGGCACTTTTGAGCTGGTAAGTGTAAAATGATCTTTTCTGTTTTTCTAAGACATCAGACAATTTTCGGTAGTCGTTTTCATGGTTTACCTGAATTTTTGTTTCATTGATGTTTCCGCGCTTAACTGATGTCACGTTGAAATTGTCCTTACCGATTACCGTAATAAGTTGTTTTACCAGCTCATTAGAAGTAGATTCTCTCAAATATATTGGTGGCGGTTTAAATGTTTTTTTTGCTGTATTTGGCTCATCAGTCTGGAGGATTGCAAATCTATTACTTTGCGTTGCTGTAGCGGTATTATCCTCTTTGGATATCTTTGGTTGTGATGATATTTCGGGCTTCGCTGACGTTTAACCACGGTTACATACCTGTCCATGCCTACTTGTGCTTTCGGCTTATCTGCAATAACTGAACTGGTAGATGGTTGGTCTTCTGTTGTAACAACAATGTTTGGCGAACACGAACGCGTGCGTTTTTTATCTCTTAGAGACAGGAGATTGTCCAACGATTTTTTCAATGATTCCTCTTCAGAAATCCAGAGGTTTTTTCTAGTGGAGCTAAGCTCCCTCTCAGAATTGCATCTACTAGGTACACTCATGCAATTTTTTTTTTATTTATATTTTTTTAAATTTAAAAGTATATAAAAATAATGGTCATAAAGATTTTCGGTTTTGCAAGAAAACAAAACTTTAGTGTATAGTTTTTTTCCCACTGGGTAGGTAATCCTTACGCACAATAACAACAACAATGCACTGCCACCGCACTTGTTTTATTGAAATTTATTTTATTGTTTAGTTAATGAAATGTAAGGAATTTATTTTCCCGTTGTTTTTTTTTTTTTTAAATAATTTGTTATTGTTTTTGCAACTTAATACAATATATTATTGTTTTTGTATGTAAGTTTAAAAATATGTTAGCACAATGATTTTTGGTTTGTTTTTTTTTCACTTTTTAAAGACACGACTGTGCGGTTGAAGAATCACAGAGTGAATGATATGTACCCGAGATATAGCCTAAAACGGGGTTTTCATGAAAATTATCCCGTAAGTAGACTTAAACAACTTTTTTGCTCAAAGGCAGTTCCGGTAATAAAGTAAGGTTATATAAATATCGAAAATGGAAATTTCCGATATCGCTCCATATATACCCGAGATATAGCCTAGATCGGGGTTTTCATGAAAATGCCACATAAGCGAACTTAAAAAACTTTTTTTTTGCTCAAAGGCAGTTCCGGTAATATAGTAAGGTTATAAAAATATGGAAAATGAAAATTTCCGATATCGGTCCATATATACCCGAGATATAGCCTAGAACGGGTTTTTCATGAAAATGTCGCATAAGCAAACTTAAACAACTTTTTTTTTGCTTAAAAGTAGTTCTGGTAATAAAATAAGGTTATATAAATATGGAAAATGAAAATTTCCGATATCGGTCCATATATACCCCAGATATACCCTAAACCGGGGTTTTCATGAAAATGTCGCGTAAGCAAACTTAAACAACTTTTTTTTTTGCTTAGAAGCAGTTCTGGTAATGAAATAAGGTTATATAAATATGGAAAATGGAAATTTCCGATATCGGTCCATATATACCCGATATATAGCCTAAGCCGCGGTTTTCATGATAATGTCGCGTAAGTGAACTTAAACATCTTTTTTTTGCTTATAAACAGTTCTTGTAAGGAAATAAGGTTATATAAATATGGGAAATGAAATTTTTCGATATCGGTCCATATATACCCGAGATATAGCCTAAGCCGCTGTTGTCATGAAAATGTCGCGTAAGTGAACTTAAACATCTTTTCTTGCTTTACAGCAGTTCTGATAATAAAATAAGGTTATATAAATATGGAAAATGAAAATTTCCGATATCGGTCTATATATACCCGAGATATAACCTAAACGAGGCTTTTCATAAAAATGCCGCGTAAGCAAATTTAAACAACTTTTTTTTTTTTTTTAAACAGTTCTGGTAATGAAATAAGGTTAGATAAATATGCAAAATGAAAATGACCGATATCGGTCCTTATATACCCGAGATATAGCCTAAACCGGGGTTTTCAAGAAAATGCCGCGTAAGCGAACTTAAACAACGTTTTTTCATCAAAAGCAATTCAAGTAATAAAATAAGGTTAGATAAATATGGAAAATGGAAATTTCCGATATCGGTCAATATATACCCGAGATATAGCCTAAATCTCGGTTTTTAATTAAAATGTCGCGTAAGTGAACTTAAATAACTTTGTTTGCTTAAAAACAGTTCTGGTAACGAAATAAAGTTATATAAATATATAAAATGGAAATTTCCGATATCGGTACATACACCGGAGATCTAGCCTAAACCGCGTTTTTATACGTGACTATTGTGAAGGGTTTTTTAGATTCGGCCCAGCCGAATTTACCACACTCTTACTTGTTTTTTTTTTTTATTCGTGGGGTGAAAAGCCATCGAAAGGCACTGGCAGTGATGGTGGTTGCCAGTAGTGCGAGAATTTAACACGCTAAAAAACACCCCTTGGCATTGACCCCAATGCTTCCCGAGGGACTGCCGCAAGGCTTTACGTCTCGAGGTGGGAAAGGTGATACACCCTACATCTAAACTAAACTACTAAACTACATTGATTCTGCTGCGAATCTGTTCTAACCTACGAAGTTCCAACAAAACCAATTTTACAAAACTACAGACGTACGTCCAGTTGCACAAAGATTCTAACATGATTCGAACGATACTGCTCGGACTGATGCTACGTCCTAGGACTGTTTCTAAATATTCCCTGTCACTATTTTACCGTGGACAGATGAAGAACACATGCTCAGCATCTTCCAAGACATTACCATCACAACTCGGACAGAACGGAGTACTGTCATGTCCAAAACGGTACAAGTACGACCTAAAACAACCATGCCCAGTTAGAAACTGTGTAATATAGAAGTTCAAATCGCCGTGCTTTCTTGATAGCCATGCTCTGATGTCAGGTATCAGTAAGTAGGTCCATCTTCCCTTGTCAGCTGTCGCCCATCTTTCTTGCCATTTTCGCAGACACGATTCTCTCAACCCAACCGAGCTGTCCGAAGCGGCCTCTAGCTCGATCGGTATCATGCCGGCAATGACAAAAGCGGCCAGGTCCGATACAGTTCGGAATGCGCTACATACACGCAAGGCGATCAGCCTATACACAGGAGATATCAGGTTCACATAAGTAGGATATCTAAGTGAGCCTGACCATATAGGCGATGCATATAAGATAATGCTTCTTACTACACCAGAGAGTAATCTCCTCTGCAGATATTTTGGACCTCTTGTATTCGGCATGATCCGGCATAGCGCTGTACACGTTTTACTGCCTATGTACTTCAAGTGCTCTTGAAAAGACAGACGAGTGTCAATCATGACCCCAAGGTATTTTAAACATTCCTTGGATTCTATGCTACACGTGCCAATATTTAGCCTGACAGTTTCCCTAATTTTCCTCCTACTAATCAGAACCGCTTCCGTTTTATGGTCAGCTAGAGTTAGGCCCATTGATCTTAGCCAAGATCTTACGATCTGAATACTGGCGTTTGCAATGGTTTCCACCTCTAGTAACTCTTTCCCTTCACACACTAACGCTATGTCGTCTGCGAATCCAACTATCTTCACCTTTTCCGGTAGATCCAATCTTAAAACTCCGTCGTACATGACGTTCCACAATAGTGGGCCAAGAACTGAACCTTGAGGCACCCCACCAATGATCTTGCGCCTCTTAGTACCTTTATCGGTATCATAAACTAGCTCTCTATCCTGGAAATAGTCCCGTACAATTGCTAGTAGATACCCTGGGATGTCTATACGGACCAAAGCATTAACTATATGCTCCCAGTTTGCCGTATTGAAGGCGTTTTTTACATCTAGGGTTATAACCACACAATACCCTTTTGTTCCATTCCTCCACCTCTTCCCTTGGATAGCTTGAGCAGCGGTTTCTACTACAACTTTGATAGCGTCCACCGCTGACTTTGCTTTCCTGAAGCCAAATTGGTTATCTGATAAACCTAGGTTAGCTTGTACGCAATCTTCCAATCTTCTGCAGATTATACTCTCCAGAAGTTTTCCACTTGTATCTATCATACAGAGCGGACGATAGGAGGAAGGGTCGTCTAGCGGCTTGCGGAGAAGGTGATGGACGTTGTGATGGCTGATGATGTGGGCAGGCGGGTTGCACGCAGGCTGTTGAAGGAAGTGGGAGAGTACGAGGCACTTCTTATGGGATTGGTGGCCGAAAATGAGCGGTTGAGGGGGAGATTGGAGGCTGGTGCGGTGGGAGTTGCTGCTGCCCCGATGGCGAAGTCGATGACCGTACCCCCAGTAAGTAGCAGAGTTGTGACCAGGACACAGGAGGCGGTAGCGCCGGTGTCATACCCGGCCCTGCCGTTGGTAAAACCGGTGGAAACTTGGTCCGTAGTGGTTAAAAGTAAGGCTGGGAAGAGTGCGAAGGAGGTGGTGGAAAAGGTGGTTGGGGAGGTTGGGCCGACTTTGGGGGTACGCGTGCACGAGGTGCGCCAAACTAAGGAAGGAGCCGTGATTCGCACGCCATCGGAGGCTGAGAGGAGGAAGGTGGCTGGTAACACTAAGTTCGCTGAAGTGGGGTTGGAGGTGGCTGTTAAGGACAAGTTGGGGCCTAAAATAGTGGTTCAGCGCGTCCACAAGGAGATTTCGCCGGATGAGTTCATGGAGGAACTACACTCCATGAACCTCGGGGAGTTGATGTCTTCCGCGGAATATAGGCGATCCGTTCGACTGATGAGCGCACCTTGGAAGGTGGAAGAGGGCACAACTAACGTGACCCTAGAATGCACGCCGCGTATTGCTGAACATTTACGGACAACGGGGGCGTATATAAAGTGGTTCCGCATCGCGGTACGGACGTTGGACCCCATACCGGCGTGCTATAGATGTCCAGTTGGATGTGTGTAGACGGTGCGGCGTCGCTGGCCACTGGGCGAGCCGATGCCCCAACGAGCTGAGGTGCAGGAACTGTGCGTTCAAGGGACTGCAGGCGGATCATATGATGATGTCTGCAGCGTGCCCGGTCTATGCGACCATGGTTGCTAGGGTGAACGCTCGTCATTAGGATGGATACCGCGGTTGTAATACAGCAAAACCTTCAGAAGTCGTACGTGGCCACGTGCGAACTTGGGCAGGCGATGCGGCGACGGGCTGCGTCTGTTGCCTTATTGCAGGAGCCGTACCTCCGGTTTGGTGACATCAGGGGGCTTCCTGGGGGTATGCGGGTTTTCCCCGATTTGGAGGGGAACTCTGCGGTAGTGGTGGATGACCCGGGGGTCGATTGTACGGTCGTGAGCTGTACCCGGTGGGGGGTCTGCGTTGCTGTACAGGGGGAGTTTGGGCGGGTGCTCTTTGCAAGCCTGTATTGCAGGTTTGGCGTCCCTTTGGAGCCGTACATTCGGTACATGGATGCGGTCCTACCCCTAGCGAGTAGTGCACCCGTTATTCTAGGCCTGGATGCAAATGCATGTTCCTCTATGTGGTTCAGTAAAATGCCCCGGCATGCGCCTGGTCATTTGAACCACACTAGAGGAATCATGCTGGGAGAATGGCTGGTCACAGTTGGTGCTTCGGTGTTAAACGAGGCTAGTGATCTGTACACGTTTGACGCTGCACAGGGTCGCAGCGATATCGATGTGACAATTGCCAATAATTTGGCGTTGTCATATTTTGACTTCAGCTGGAGGGTATATGACAACGCTGGTATAAGCGATCATAATCTCATTGAGATTCGGTTCGCTTATCACCGGCGGAGTTGGATATCGGGGTCCCTTCGCGGGTGGCGTAAAAGGGATATTGATTGGGGCGGTTACGCGGATAGTGTTAGGGCGGCTGCGATGGTACAGCCTATAGGTGATTTTAGTGAGTTGGGTATAGACGCTCAGGTTAGCCAGATTGACGACTGGATGTGCGCAGTCAATGATGCGCTGCTGGGTCGAGCCCGTCCGGCTGGGCTAAGAAAGCTCAAGTGGTGGACCGATGAGCTGGATCTGATGCGGAGGAGTGTCAGGCGCCTCAAGAAAAGATTCCAGAGGGCCCGGCAGTCTAATACGGATGATCTAGCTATTCGTAAAGTTGAATATCTGGCTGGCCTGAGGGAATATAAGGGTAGGATCTGTAGGGTTAAAGAAGACGAGTGGAGTGATAATAGCGACGATCCTTGGGGTCGTGTCTATCGCGTTTGTTCGGGTCGACACAGGCGCTTAGAAGTAGAGAGCCTCCAGGTTGACAATGTTACATTGTCTTCCTGGAGTGATTGTATAGGCGCGTTACTGGGGGTTTTCTTTCCGGTAGTAGGGGCGGGCGGTAGCCCTCCTCTCGTTAGGGAGGGAGCCGTCCCTCCTGCGCTAGAGAGATCCGAAATAGAGGTTTGTATCCACAGGGTCAAGAGTAGGAAATCTCCGGGTATAGACGGTATGACTGGAGAGATGTGTAAAAGCATCTGGAAGGCCATACCGGAATACCTGGAGTCAATATTTGCGAAGTGTCTCAGTGCGGGCTATTTACCTGAGGCTTGAAAGAAGGCGCGTGTTGTGATGCTCTTAAAGTCCCCCGAAAAAGTGAGGAGTGATCCTCGCTCTTATAGGGGCATTAGTCTTCTTCCAGTGCTTGGAAAAGTACTGGAGAGGATAATGGTCTTTCGACTGAAAGAGTGTCCGGGTGCAGCATTCAAATCACTTGGGCCTCGATTTTTAGCGGCTGGCGACTATAACGCTAAACACACTTTTTGGGGATCACGTTTAAATACCCCGAAAAGCCGTGTGCTTTTTGACAACCGTTTCCAAAATGGGCTTAGGTGTGATTTCAAGTGGACACCCCACTTATCGGCCGTCAGACCAACGAAAGATCCCAGACGTTATAGATTTTGGAGTTACGAAAAATTTTCCCTCAGAATGGATGCAAGTGGAGCCTTCATTAGACTTGTCCTCAGATCACTCACCAACTATAGTTTCTGTTTCGTTCCCCCAGGGGGTTGGTTCCCCGTTTTGTGACTTGGCGTTGACTATAACTCGAATTAATTGGTTAAAATATATAAAATATTTGAGTTCACATTGTACGGAAAACATTGCCTTGAGAACGCCTGAGGATACTGATGTGTCGATTAACGAATTTTCTGAACACCTTAATCTAGCCGTACAACATGCCATCACTAGCCATATAAGATCAAGAAATGTGAGCAATAGAACATATTCGTTTGAAATTGAACAACTTTTAACAGAAAAAAGAAGAGTTAGAAGAGAGTGGCAACTTCGCAGGTCTCCCCAGCTTAAAAGCAGGCTACGAGAGTGCATAACTCAGTTAAGAAATCTGCTTGAAATCCAAAGAATGGATTCCCTTAAAAATTATC
This sequence comes from Thecocarcelia acutangulata, assembly GCA_914767995.1. Taxonomy (NCBI): domain Eukaryota; kingdom Metazoa; phylum Arthropoda; class Insecta; order Diptera; family Tachinidae; genus Thecocarcelia; species Thecocarcelia acutangulata. The sequence goes on along the minus strand of OU612095.1, from coordinate 49,879,577 downwards.
TGGAAGGTCTTGATGGTACCCCTCAATCCGACTATTCTCTATGGAAAGCGACAAAAGGTCTGAAAAGACCCGTAATAGGTAAGCCACCTTTGCGAACTTCAACTGGAGATTGGGCAAGAAGCGATTCTGAAAAGGGAATGTTATATGTCGATCATTTGAGAAATGTTTTTACCACAAATGATACAGCGAGTAATTCAGCTGAACTACCATCATACGCTGCTAGACCGCCTATGCCTTTGAGACTTAGTTTTCAAGATGTTGAAAATGTTATTCGTAACACAAACCCCAGGAAAGCTCCAGGTATTGATAAAATTACTGGTAAAATGCTTGAGCAGCTACCTCGTGTAGCTCGTAGAATTCTTCTTTTTATTTTTAACGCTATTTTACGTCTCGAGTATTATCCTGCAGAGTGGAAGGTCTCCATGATTACTATGATACCTAAACCAGGGAAGGATCCCACTAAGGTAGAATCATACAGACCAATAAGTCTACTGCCAACAATTTCAAAACTGTTCGAAAAATTGTTAATGGCAAAGTTGAGTCCAATGTTGAACAATGTGGGATGCATCCCTGATCATCAATTTGGCTTTCGGGCTAAACATAGCACCATAGAACAAACGCACAGACTAGTCAACGTCATAAGACAGACTTTTGAAGACAAAAAGTATTGTTCAGCTTTATTCATTGACATTTCCCAAGTTTTTGATAAAGTATGGCACGACGGCTTGATGCACAAAATAAAGTTAAACTTGCCTGCAAACACTCACAAGCTTCTGGAAAGCTACTTATGCGGCCGGAAGTTTGTTATCAGAGAAGGCGATTTTTTAAGCCCCTTACAGCCAATCGAGGCAGGAGTTCCTCAAGGTAGCATTCTAGGACCTACTTTATATTTGATTTACGCCTCAGACATGCCAACGAGATCCGGAGTCCACACTTCAACTTTTGCGGATGACACCGCATTCTGCAGCGTACATGAAAACCATCAAGTAGCTTCGCGAAATTTGCAGGAGTATATATCAATATTAGAGATATGGTTAAAACGTTGGAAAATTAAAGTTAATGAACAAAAATGTACTCACGTTACATTCACGCTGCGTAAACAAACATGTTCAGCCATCCAAATTAACAATTCACCTATTCCGCAGCAAAATAAAGTCAAGTACCTTGGTATTCATCTCGACCGTAGGTTAACGTGGAAGTCTCACATAGATGCGAAAGTTACTCAGATAAAGTTAAAAGCAGCGCAACTGAATTGGCTTTTGGCAGAAATTCGACATTGAAGCTGGATTGCAAACTTTTATTATACAACGCAATTCTAAAGCATATATGATGCTATGGAATTCAACTATGGGGCACCGCCTCCACTTCAAATATCGAAAAAATTCAAAGGCGGCAAAACAAAATTCTTCGAACAATTACTGCAGCTCCATGGTACGTAAAAAATTCACGAATTCATAAGGATCTCTGTGTTCCTCTTGTAAAAGACAAATTTTCAAAGTACGCAACAAGTAAATTGGAACTTCATCCAAATCGTCTTGCACGCAATATACTTAATTTCGAAGGCCACTCTCGGTTGAGAAGGAGGGACACCCTTGCCACCATCAGAATGTTAAATAGGTGATTTTACCGATATTTACCGTGCAAAATAAAACATTTTTGTCTAGCATTGGCTGGACTTAATTAATTTTATGTATTTAGTATTAAGATTTGAATACTTATTGTTAGTTCACTTTGTAAAGATTCAATAAATAAATAAATGAGAAAAAAAAAAAAACCTCTGGACGTTATTTTGTCCATTTTCACTATTTTCAACGCTGCCTGGCACCGGAACGGTCCTACTCACTGCTGTAGGAGGTGATCTGGTTATCACCGATTTCTTAGCAAAAGGGTTTACAATTTCACCCATACTCAACTCATTTATACTCTCAGTATCATTCTTATTATTTTTTTCATTTTTTTTCCAATTTTCCCCGCTTAAAGCTGTAGCCTCCGTTTGCCGCACACTCAATAAAAAGTTTTTTTCTTTGGCCAAAACATTCCCGCATATTCCGGGTTAAGTTAATTTTATTAAAATTTAGTTCACTTTTTGTTGAGTGAATGTGCAGTTACCCTTGTAGTGACCCCGAGGGTGGCTATGCAAGCAGTGAGGTCCTCGCGAGGGTTGATACAGGTCCTTATGAGGCCCTGTATACAGAGCCAGGTCGGGAGCTGATTAGGAGTCATCTCAACTAACCCTGCACAGCCGAAACCTGTCGACTACAAACTTTGAGCGTACTTTAAGCCCTTGCCAAGGTTTTACCGGGACGGAGGTAGCTTCCGCATTAGCCCGTGAGGCATTTCAGCATGATGTCACTCGTGCTTAATCAGGTCACGGAATACGTCAGCTCCCAGCCCATTATCGCTGTCACACAGTTAGTTCATTCTCAACTTTTGTTGAGAACTATTCAGTAGCGCCACGAGAAGACCGTGTGACAACTTGGTTTGTTTGAAAGGTGTAAAGAAATGTTAGAGACGTTTATAAATAGAAAAGCTTGTTTTCTGTGTTTTGACGGATGTTATTAGAGCATTTTTCTTTTTAAATTCTCAGCAATTTATTTGGATTGTTGGGATATAAAGTTGAATGTTTGAGAATATCTTTCAAAAATTTCCAAAGTCTACTGATGATTAGGGTAGTTCCTATAAAATGTCGACATATAGATAGCTGGGAAACATAGGAAACAAGCTATTTATAATTTTTATTGTTATTAACATACATGTTTTTGTATTTTAATATTCTCCGTACCCAGAGATGTAAATATTAATTTATTGAATTTTTGTTGAACTTTATAATTTTTATACCCTTCACAAAAATGTAAAGGGTATTTATAAGTTTGTGATTCTGTTTGTAATTTCTACAGTTTTTTTTTGCGACCCTATAAAGAATATATATTCTGAATCAGAATTAATGGAAAAGTCGATTAAGCGATGTCCGTCTGTCCGTCTGTCCGCTGTTGAAATACCGTTTCTGAGAAAACCATTAGACTTAGAAAATTTTTTCTTTCACCATTCTTTTACACCATCGATTTTACTATTGAAATTCAGTAATATCGGTCCAGGTATAGCTGAGATATATCCAAAATTCCGAAAAAGCCATTTTTTTTTTTTGCAGTTTTGTATGAAAATTTTTGAAAACAAAAGTTGTTCGTTTTGCTTCAAACTTCACACACTTATTAAGCATGGTGACTAAAAGACAAAAAATTTTTTCTTCAGCTATCGGTCCATATATGTATACCCGAGATATAGCCCAAATCGGATTTTTAATGAAAATGTCGCATAGGCGGAAGCTAAATAACTTTTTTTTTGCTCAAAAGCAGTTCTGGTAATAAAATTAGGTTTCGGATTTTTAATGAAAATGTCGCATAGGCGAAGCTAAATAACTTTTTTTTGCTCAACAGCAGTTCTGGTAATAAAATTAGGTTACATAAATATGGAAAATGATAATTTTCGATATCGGTCCATATATACCCGAGATATAGCCTAGACCGGGGTTTTCATGAAAATGCCGCGCAAGCGAACTTAAACAATTTTTTTGTGCTCAAAAGCAGTTCTTGTAATGAAATTAGGTTACATAAATATGGAAAATGAAAATTTCCGATATCGGTCCATATATACCCGAGATATAGCCCAAATCGGGTTTTTCATGAAAATGTGGCGTAAGCGAACTTAAACAACTTTTTTGTGCTCAAAAGCAGTTCTGGTAATGAAATAGGGTTATATAAATATGAAAAATGAAAATTTTCGATGTCGGTCCATATATACCCGAGATATAGCTCAAATCGGGTTTTTCATGAAAATGTCGCGTAAGCGAACTTAAACAACTTTTTTGTGCTCAAAAGCAGTTCTGGTAATGAAATAGGGTCATATAAATATGAAAAATACAAATTTTCAATATCGGGCCATATATACCCGAGATATAGCCTAGACCGGGGTTTTCATGAAAATGCCGCGTAAGCGAACTTAAACAACTTTTTTGTGCTCGAAAGCAGTTCTGGTAATGAAAGTAGGTTACATAAATATGGAAAATGAAAATTTCCGATATCGGACCATATATACCCGAGATATAGCCTAGACCGGGGTTTTCATGAAAATGCCGCGTAAGCGAATTTAAACAACTTTTTTGTGCTCAAAAGCAGTTCTGGTAATGAAATTGGGTTACATAAATATGGAAAATGAAAATTTCCGATATCGGTCCATATGTACCCGGTCCATATGTAGCCCAAATCGGGTTTTTCATGAAAATGTCGCGTAAGCGTACTTAAACAACTTTTTTGTGCTCAAAAGCATTCTGGTAATAAAATAAGATTACATAAATATGGAAAATGAAAATTTCCGATATCGGCCCATATATACCCGAGATATAGCCTAAACTGCGATTTTAATGAAAATGTCGCGTAAGTGAACTTAAACACTTTTTTTGCTTAAAAGCAGTTCTGGTAATGAAATAGGGTCATATAAATATGAAAAATGAAAATTTTCAATGTCGGTCCATATATACCCGAGATATAGCCTAGACCGGGTTTTACATAAAAGAGTCGCGTAAGCGAACTTAAACAACTTTTTTCACCTTAAAGCAGTTCTGGTAAAAAATTAAGGTTATATAAATATGGAAAAAGAAAATATCCGATATCGGTCCATATATACTCGAGATATAGCCTGAACCGATTTTTCCAATAACATTTTTTTTTTTTTGCTGAAAAGCAGTTCTTGTTATAAAAGAAGGTTACGAAAATAGAGAAAATTAAAATTTCTGATATCGGTCCATATATACCCGAGATATAGCCTAAATCGGGTTTTTCATGAAAATATCGCGTAAGCGAACTTAAACAATTTGTTGTGCTCAAAAGCAGTTCTGGAAATGATATATATAAATATGGAAAATTAAAATTTTCGATATCGGTCCATATATACCCGAGATATAGCCTGAACCGATTTTTCCATTAAAAAAATATTTTTTTTTGCTGAAAAGCAATTCTCGTTATAAAAGAAGGTTACTAAAATACAGAAAATAGAAAATTCCGATATCGGTTCATATATAACCGAGCATATTTAGGTCACATTTTTAATATACTATACATATTTTTGACTATCGTGAAGGGTATTTTAGATTCGGCCCAGCCGAATTTACTACACTCTTACTTGTTTTTAAATTAAATTTTTGGTTTGTACATTTGTACAACGTGTTATAGTTCAAGTTTTTTCCTTTCTTAAGTGTTTTCTTAAGAAGAATTTTTTACAATACAAATCTGCTGTGATCAAAAATTTTTGATTGAAGAAGACAAGAAAAATAATAATCAAATCTTTAGCTGGGGGACAACTAGCTATTTCGTACTCGCTACCCTACTCATCAGCACCCACCGGGATTTGTATTCGGGTCATGACGTGTCATGATCTACTGCTTTAACCACTCAGCCACCGAGCCATTTAATTATTCTCTATCTATATTCATCTCATATTGAATCACAGATGCATTTTGTTAACTGTCCGCATTGTTTGTACAGCGTGCTTGCATAACCATGGGGGTCCAAAGGAGAACTGTATGTTCGAGCAACGGTAGCGGCCTAAAGTTTGGACCCGACAGCACAAAATGAGAAAAATAAACATTACAAAAGATAAGGAAGTGGTAGTAGAGGAGAAAGGAGACGTTGAGATACAGAGGCTAGCGCCTTTCGGAGGCAAAGCAGGGTTTTACGCTCTCCGGTCGGAACACCACAACAGACTATGGACAAGCAAGATTCGAGGTCTACTGGCATAAGTACAATTGCGACAACGTAAGGAGAAGAGATAAACAATATGGAAATAATTCGAGGACCTGTAAGTGCTCAACCGCTTACATCGGGAGGAAAGGAGTGTGTGTTTACTCCTCTCACTACAACTACACCCTGCACAGGTGTTCTAGAGGAAACCCGGATGACGTCCCCAAATCAGGAGTTCATACGTAAGATGAGAACAGAAGAAGAGGCAGCAGTTTCAAACATAAAAAAGTCTTTGGTGAAGATTAAATAAGCGCATGAACGTACGAGAAGGAATTCAGCAAATTGAAGAATTGGTGTGTATAGCAGAAACTTGTAAAAAAAACTGGGTGCGGATCGAGAACAAATATAGGCCTACACAGGCCGGAAACTCTGCGGTGAACCTATAGGAATTAATAGAGACACTCAAAATCCAAGTAGATAAAGCAAAAAGAAAAGCTACCTGCTCTGCTGAAACGCAGAACGCGAAGAAGAAACCACGTGAAAAGGAAAGTAGCGAATGGCAGACCGTCAGAAATAAGAAAAAACCCCTACAAAGGGAGAAACAAATGGAGAAAACTACAAATTCCCAAAGCATGCAACATGGGGCAAGAAACAAGGGAGAAGGTAGGACAAATGAAAAGCGTAGGCTACCAGCAAAGAAAGCGGAGGCAACAACAGCAAAGCCTAGTTAGGGAAACACTTATGCGGATGTTTTGCGAGCTTTAAGAAGCCAGCCTGGAGTGGACGGCAATCACAAAGTAAAAACTATAAGGAAGACGAGAACTGGATGTCTCTTATTGGATCTCGAGAAGGGTCAACAAGTAGACTCCGAGCTACTCCGCAGAGTCAAGGACACTCTCAAGGAATCTGCAGAGATTAAAAATGTGGCGCCAAAAACCACTATAGAAGTCCGAGATTTCGACTCCTTTACTACAGTCGAAGAGGTGGAGATATCCATTCGGGATGCAGTGAAGACCGCTGGTGAAACTATTGTCACGAAACTGACAAAACCCATCAGCAGAGAGCTTGTTCCGTCCTTTGTAACGGTGCCGCAGACAATAGGTGAGGAGCTGATCAGAATAGGGCATATCAAGATTGGCTGGTGTCGTGTGAAATTGAGAGAGTGTAAAAATCTTAGGAGATGCTTCAAGTGCTTTGGCACAGGACATGAGCAGTGGAACTGCAAGAAACCCGATAGGAAAGGTCAAGGGGTATGCATTCGGTGCAGTCGGGGAAGCAGGACACTACATGAAAACCTGCATGAACACACCAAAATGTTGCATTGGAGGAGCTCTCTTGATAGCAGGAGATTTCAAATCCCATGCATATGAATGGGGATCGCGGGTAACAAATTCCCGGGGCAGGATGGTATTGGACATGGCAGCCAGAATGGGACTAGTTGTCATGAACACAGGAAGCATCGCTACTTTCAGAAGACCGGGGTGTGAGGGAACTATCCCAGACATCACTTTGGCTTCAGAGAGGATCGCTGGCAGGGTGTTGGACTAGAAGGTTCTGGAAGATTACACAGGAAGCGACCATCAATACATTACGTATAGGCTAAAAGACAGCAGTTCATATAATCAACACACTGATGCTACATCCACACGAAAGTGGAATGTAAAAAAGCTCGACAGAAGAGCTTTAGTGAACCGTATCATGCAGCGCCATGACGCGGATGGACATACAACAGATGCTAGGAATATGGTACGTACCACGATGAAACTAATTAAAGAAGCGTGCAATGAGTCGATGCCTATTATCAGTAGAAAACATCGGAAAGAAGCAGCATACTGGTGGACTGATGAAATATCTGAACTCAGGCGGGCGTGCCTAAGATGCAGAAGGAAATATACCAGAGCCAGACGGACACATGATGCAATTACAGAGGCTGAGGAGCATAAAAGAGCTAAGAAGAACTTGAAGAGTGCTATACTCAGGAGCATAAAACTTAAATGGGAGGAGCTAAGATCGGACCTCAACAACGACCCTTGGGATATAAGCTGGTTTTACAGAAACTTGGGGCTCGAACGCCAGCACCTAGCTTGAGGCAGGCCACTATGGAAAATATTGTCAGCACCCTCTTTCCTACGGGGGAGCTAGTGCGGGATAGTATTGCGGCGACTAGTGGGGACCCACCACCACTTTTCAGTGTAATGGAGTTACAAACTGCAGCGAGGTCTCTTAAGAATAGAAAGGCGCCTGGCCCGGATGGTATTCCAGCGGAAATTCTTAAGATCATTACAGAAGAAAAGCCGCAGCTACTACTAGAAATGTACAATCGTTGCCTTCAGGAGGGTGTCCTTCCGGAAGTCTGGAAAAGTCAAAGACTTGTACTAATAATTAAAGGAAAAGGAGATCCGGAATCTCCGTTGGCGTATAGACCCCTCTTCATGCTGGAAACTGCAGGGAAGCTCCTCGAAAGGCTGCTGAAACCTCGAATACACACAGCTTTGGAAAGGGCTGGAGGATTATCATCAAGGCAACATGGCTTTAGGTCTGGAAGATCAACGATAGGTGCTATCGAGGATGTCATAGAGGGAATACGTAAGGCGCAAGCGGGAAACCATTTTTCCAGACGCATCGTCCTACTGGCAACTTTAGATGTTAGGAACTCCTTTAACAGCGCAACATGGAATGATGTGATAGATGCTCTAGAAGTACGATTTAGAGCACTTACTTACATCATGAGGAGTTACGATGATATTCTCCGTACCGAGATGCCAAGAGATACCTACCTGGTTGGGTATGCAGATGATATTGTGGCTGTCATCGAGGCTCGTAACATGGAGGAAGCGCAGAGCAAGCTGAACCAGGTCATGCTTAGAACTAAAGCATGGTTGGATACTCACAGCCTCAAGCTAGCCACGGAAAAGACGGAGTTGCTTATTGTCACAAATAGGCACATCCCTTTGGAAGTGGACTTTCGGGTGTTGTCTGAAACGATTAGGACAAGCAGGTGGATAAAATACCTAGGCCTGAGGCTAGATTCCAGACTGACGTTCAAAACCCAGCTGGAACATCCTGCAACAAAAGCTGCTCAGGCGACAGCTTCGCTCAGCAGATTGATGGCAAACATCGGTGGACTAAGATATAGTAAAAGGAAGCTGATAATGGCAACGACCCAGTCAATTTTGCTGTACGGGTGCGAAATCTGGGCAAAATCCTTGCAGGCAGAATACCGGAGGAAGATGTTGGCAACAGTACAGCGTACTCTCTCTCAGAGTAGCTTCAGCATATCACACAGTATCAGAGCCCGCTGTTTTGGTCATAAGCGGGACTATCCCTATTGACCTCTTGACAGAAGAGCGTAAAAAGATGTGGGAAAATCGAGGTCAAACCGGTGAGGTAGCAACCGCAAGATCAGCACGGGCGGCCACTATGCGGAAGTGGCAAGAAAGATGGAACGACGAAACACGTGGCAGATGGACAGCGAGACTGATCATCGAGATACACAAGTGGATAAACAGAAAGCATGGTGAGATAAATTACTATATAACACAGATGCTTTCTGGACACGGGTACCGATCCGCCTTTATGGCGATGACTGCGTGGACGATGCGGAACACACATTCTTCAGATGTGGTGGAGGCAGGAAAGACATGACGTAAAGGAGAATGTTGGTGAAATAACACCGGAAAACGTCGTAGAAGTTATGATGGAAAGTGAGAGGAAATGGAGTCAAATAGCGACTTATATTGAGAAGATCCTACGAGGTAAGAAGCAGGATATACGCGTGGGCATGGCACGTGCAAACCGGTAGGAAAAACGGAGGAGCCCCATTCTGAAGCAATGCGAAAGCGGTACCGGGGTGTAGACAAGGCTCAAAAAAGGGAGGGGTTTTAGTGGGTGCAAGCCCCACATACCGGATACTGTGGGGACACAGTATCTGACGATGCGTTAGGCATTCCCCTCTCCAACCGAAAAAAAAAAAATTATTATTATTATTATTATTATTATTATTATTATTATTATTATTATTATTATTATTATTATTATTATTATTATTATTATTATTATTATTATTATTATTATTATTATTATTATTATTATTATTATTATTATTATTATTATTATTATTATTATTGTATTTATTTTCTCCTTAAAGGGTAATTAAAGATACATTTTGGCAGCCTTAGCCTAAGACAAAATGTATCTTAAAGGTATATTTAATGCTATTATTCTATACTTAAATTAGTTTAGGAAGTTCCTCGCGATATGACAGGTATCCAAAATTACAGATTTTTGTATTGGATTGATGATATTTTTCTGTAGTCCAATAATACTTATGTTGTTCTGTAATTGTTTGTCGATGATGCCTTCTGCACTAATTATTATGGGGATGATCTTAAGTTCTTTCAGCTTCCAGTTTCTCTTAACTTCAACTGCTAGATCTGAGTACTTGTTCATCTTTTCAACATATGCTCGGGAAATGTTTCTGGTGGCAGGTATTGCTACATCAATAAAAAAGCCTGATCGGTCTCTTTTGTTAATAATTGCTATATCAGGTCGGTTATGAGATCTCGTGTTATCAGTGTGTATTGTCCGATCATAATAAATTTTTACATTTTCATTTTCTGCCACTGGTTGAGGGTCATATTTGTAGTATGGAAGCTTATCAGTTTTAAAGTTATGCCTGAGTAGCAGATTTTTATGTAGTATCTTGACTACATTATTATGTCTCCTCGTGTATTCATTTTGTGCTAGAGACGTACATCCTGATATTATATGGTCAATTGTCTCGGTTATGCTCAAGCATCTTCGACAAGTGTCGCTTACCATAGAAGGATCTTTTAAAACTATTTTCCTATAATTTTTTGTGGGAATTACTTGATCCTGTATAGCAATCATGAACGCCTCAGTTTCAGCATACAGATTTCCATTTATTAGCCATTTGTTTGACATTACTTTATCAACATTGTCAGCATTTATGGATCTGTAGAACCGGCCATGAATAGGCTTAATTGACCACTTTTGCTCTCTCGTTCTTCTGTCCTCTGCATGTCTCTCAAACCTTCCACTTAAATTTAAAGGTGTAAGCTTTATATCGGCTTCTAATATTACTTTGATCAATCTTGATCTTTCTCCTTTAATTTGGAAATATTTTCGAAGCCATTCAATTTGATTGTCGTGGAGTGTTTGAAGATCTACTAAACCTCTTCCACCTTTGCTCCTTGGCGTTATCATTCTTTCACATCACGATTTAGGATGATGGAGCTTATAGGCCGTCAGCATTGTCCGTATCATTCTTTGCAAGCCTTGTATTTCTGTTACGGTCCATTTAATGATTCCGAAGCTGTACATAAGGATAGGTACTACATACGTGTTTATGGCTTTTATTAAGTTGCTCCCATTTAAATTCGATTTGGCAATTTTGTGTATACGTCCCTTAAATTCTCTTGTAAGGTTATTCTTAACCATTTTGCTATTTATACGCCTACTCTGGGCTATACCCAGATATTTATACACATCTCCTTCTTCCATTTGTGAGATAATTTGGGTTTCTTCATTTTCGGCTTCTGCTCTAGCAATTTTTCCTTTAAATATATGTATACGCTTACATTTATCTAAGCCAAATGCCATCGTTATGTCTTTGCTGAACATAGAAACAGTTCTTATCAAGTGTTCCAGGCCTTGTTGTGTAGAAGAGTAGATTTTTAGATCATCCATATATAGGAGGTGACTCAGTACTTCAGTGTTTGAGCTGCCTTTTATTTTGTACCCCTTTTTTGTGTTGCGCAGGAGGTTGCTAAGTGGATTGAGTGCAATACAGAACCACAAAGCGGACAAACAATCTCCTTGGAAAATACCTCTTCTGATGTGGATGTCAGAAGTTTGTATAGTTTCTGTTTCTTTTACTACTGTTTATTATTATTATTATTATTATTATTATTATTATTATTATTATTATTATTATTATTATTATTATTATTATTATTATTATTATTATTATTATTATTATTATTATTATTATTATTATTATTATTATTATTATTATTATTATTATTATTATTATTATTATTATTATTATTGTATTTATTCTCAATTTAAAACAATTGGGCTTAAATCAACTCAGATTCTATTCTATCCTTAAAATTCTAAGTTAATTTTAAAAAATTGCACAGACTACTTAAAATCACAGCGCATTTTTGCACATCTCGCTATATTACATCCCCATAAACTTTCTCACAATTCGTGTTGTCGCTATCACCACCGCCTTCTGCATTATCTGCCATAGGTGCTCCGACACGTCCAGCTCCTTCAGATTTTCGTGTAAGGATTTCGGTATCATCCCCGTACTTGAAATTATAATCGGGATTATTCTAACTTGGTCGATGTTCCATTGCCTCTTAATGGGTTCAACAAGCATATTGTATTTGCAAACTTTCTCCCGGTGCTTCGCTTGCAGGTTGTTATTGTTTGGTATTGAAACATCTAAGAGCCATACCATTCGCCGCATCTTGTCCATTAGCATAATATCTGGTCTATTTGCCGATACACTTCGATCTGTCAGGATTGTTCTGTCCCAATATAGGCGGTGTCCTTCATTTTCTAGCACAGCTTCAGGCTTATATTCATAGTACGGTTTTCCCCCAGATGTTATTAGAGAGTACTTTATTGCAAGTTCTTGGTGCAATATCTTAGCAACACAGTTGTGGCGGTCACTATACTCTGTTCCCGCGAAAGATGTACATCCTGATGTTATGTGATGTATTGTTTCAATCGCATTGCAGCCATACCGGCAACCATCCTCTGCCACAGTAGTATCTCTTACTATAGTTTTCAAGTAATTTCTCGTTGGGATTACTTGGTCTTGGATAGCTATCATAAACCCTTCGGTCTCAGGAAACAGATGCCCTGCAGTTAGCCAGTAGTTCGACGCTTTCCACTCGACATGCTCCTGACTAAGTTCGTTTGGATGTCTACCATGGAGTGGTTTGCTCATCCAGGTCTTCAGCTTCTGTTAATTTGTTGAAATTTCCAGTGCGATCTGGTCCTGACAAAGGCTTAATGGTGTGATGTCGTCTGCTCTGGTTATCGCACTATGTAGGGGAGATATTATGGCTTTTTTTTTTAAATTCTCTTAAACCATTGATCTGTTGTTTTCTCTGGTTATTAATGTCAACTAGTCCCCTTCCACCCATCCATCTCGGTAGTGTTGTTCTTTCAATTGCTGATTTCGGGTGGTGTCTACGTGTCTTTGTCATTAGCACCCTACATTTTCGTTGGAGAGCTTCTACGTCAGTATTGGTCCAGTGTATAATGCCAAATGAATAACTAAGGGCTGTAACTGAATAAGTGTTGATAGCTTTGATCATATTTTTCGCGCTTAAGCCAGTCTTTAAGATTCTTCTAAGCCGCTTTACAAACTCCTTCGCAAGCTCTTTCTTCATCTGACCATGTTCAATACGAATAGCTTGCCTCATACCCAGGTATTTGTACATTTCGTCGTTTAGCACAGCTTCCATTACTCTACCATCCTGCAGCGCATGTGGTTCCTCTTGCAAATTCCCTTTGATGACATGTAATGTTTTGCATTTATCGAGGCCAAACTCCATATTGATGTCTTTGGAGAACGTTTCAACTACATTTAGTAGGTATGCCAGTTGGTGCCGATTAGATCCATATAATTTGATGTCGTCCATAAATAGCAAGTGATTTAATCTGTAAAGATCTTCACCATCCTGCCTGACATCAAAACCATATTTCATTGAGTTAAGAAGATTCGAGAGCGGATTAAGACACAATACAAACCATATTGGGCTTAGTGAGTCACCCTGGAAGATACCTCGCGTGATTGGGATTTCAGTGGTCTCTATGTGTTCTGTTGATGTTTTTAACGAGATCTTAGTTCTCCAATCCTTCATTATATGGCTTAAGAATGTGACTATTGTGGGGTGGACCTTGTATATTTCTAACACCTTTAGAAGCCATCCATGAGGCACAGAATCAAATGCTTTTCTATAATCTATATAAGCCATAGACAGATTTCTTTTCTTTCCATATGCCTGTCCACATACTACTGAATCAATAGTCAGTTGCTCCTTGCATCTCTTCGAACCTTTCCTGCATCCTTTCTGCTGCTCAGCCACTATATTGTTTCGTTCACAGTGTAAGTTTATTTTGAATGCTAAACACGATGTTATAACTTTGTACAAGGTTGGTAAACACGTAATTGGTCTAAATTTTGAGGGATCGTGCCTATTGTGTGGGTCTTTCTCCAACAGGTACGTTACACCCTGGGTAAGAAAATGAGGCATGTTCTGGGGGTGTTGAATGACATCATTAATTAGCTCCGTTAGTTTACCATGCATGCAGGAGAATCTTTTCAACCAAAAATTTTGCAGCTTATCTGGGCCGGGAGCTTTCCAATTCAACAGGTTGCGCATTATTCGTTGTACCTCGCTTACTTGAACCTGTTGAAAATCCATGTACGGTAGGCCCTGGTAGCATTCCTCTTCCTTATGGATCCACTCTACGTTGGAGTTATAACTAATAGCAGTTGAGAGTTGTTCGCTCCAGAATGAGGAAATCTGTTGTTTAGTTGGATAATTTGCAGGTGTGGTATTATTTCTTTCTTTTAAAGATTTATAGAACAACTTCTCAGATTTATCAAACTTGGAATTATCTCTTTTTCTCGCTCTACTACTTCTGGATCTCGCAAGTTTCGTTGCTTTCACCGCCAGTTTCTGCTTAAGGGTATCCAAGCATTGTATTGGTGTGTCGTTTAGTTGTTCTCTTTGGGAATGCGTTCTGTGTCGTCTGATGATACCTGCAACTAATTTATTGAGCTTCCTGGTATTTACACCATGAACTTGGGCCTCTACTCTGGCTATATCTTTCCGAAGATTTTCAATAGTTTGCAGTAGTCTCTTTTCCCATGCTGGTAGTACTTTTTCCCCTCTTCTTCTCACTGGAGGTCCCTGATCATATTTTACTCCCAAAGTTGTTACTACTGCAACTGCTGCACTGTATATTATAAGGTGTAGGCTTTCCAAATCATGGACATCAGAGAGGTACGGTGGTATTATTTCCCTGTTCATTGTTTCAATTAATTTCGCAGCTTTTCTCGAAGTGTTTATCCTAGGAAGTGGTGGCCTATATGTAGCGTTTGTTCCTTCAAATATCGTTAAGGCCCTTCTCATTTCAATTCCGAGATCTTCGCTTAAATTTCATGTGTCCCTCATTCGTGTAGATGTACCGGCATTTGTAGGTGGGGCTGAGTTTGGCAGGTTTACATTAATTTCATCAGGTGTTTCTCCTTCTGGGTATTGTGTACCTACAGCATATGGGTTTCCCTCCAGTGGGTCGTTCATTTGACTTGCATGGATTTCATCAGGTATTCTTTCTCCTGGTTCTTCTGTACCTACAACGTGCAGATTACTCTCCAGTTCATTATTTATCAGGCGTTTAATATTATTTCTTTCAAATTCTGGGACCAGATTTTTCCTAATAATTGTTCTATATTGGTCGGTGACTCGCTGTACGTTCACTTGTAGTTCGGGGTAGATTTGTTTAAATTCTTCAAATAGTTTCTGCCCGTAGCCGCTTCTGTCACGTTCGCAATAAGTGACACGGTAGTAACTGCGCAATATATTCTCATTCATGGCATTAGTCCATTTTATACGCTGTCTGGGCAGTCCTGCGTTAGTGAGCCGCGGCTGGTTTTCCTGGGTAGCACTAACAGCAGGTGAAACCTCTGGTATCTGACGGTATCTTTGTGTCGTCGGAATAGTTTCGGGTTGAACCCGCCCAGGGCGCGAACGCCGTCCTGGGCGCTGATCGCTCGTCATCGCTCCACCGCCAGGATCAGCTCCAGCAGATAGAGGCCCTTCCTCAGGGGATCGCATGTAATCATTTCTTCTTCTATTCATCACCATGTGAGCGGTATTTCTTTACCGTCTGTATACCAAAGACATTTCCCGTTTTAATACGCGGGTGGTATTTTATTTCCCACCTACCCTGCATAACGCCGAGCCTTCTCCGAGGAGACACGTACCGGAGACACAGGAGACTTCTTGTGGTTATCTGTTTTCCTTCAGGCATGCCACATTGGTTGTGTGGGGGTGCCAGCATCCTTGGCAGTAGCCCAACGGCACCAAACTTGGGGTCCGCGGGTTCGTTAATCCCGTTATCCTCCCCACAGGATACCCCTGCGGGTTTATTATGATTATTATTATTATTATTATTATTATTATTATTATTATTATTATTATTATTATTATTATTATTATTATTATTATTATTATTATTATTATTATTATTATTATTATTATTATTATTATTATTATTATTATTATTATTATTATTATTATTATTATTATTATTATTATTATTATTATTATTATTATTATTATTATTATTATTATTATTATTATTATTATTATTATTATTATTATTATTATTATTATTATTATTATTATTATTATTATTATTATTATTTTTAGCGGTATCGCGATTCTGCGAAAAAGTTCTGCGGACGAAAAAGCCAGATCTGGACGCCGCAGAGCAATATTATAATCAGGATCCCAGACAAAGGATAGTGTAAAGAGAAGGGCTGATTAAGCCATTGGGAATCCACCCGAAGCAATGCTAAGGCGGTCCCGGGGTGGAAATTTTTATCCCAGGAAGAAGAGGGGGTTTTTTAGTCGGTAGGTTGCACTGTGGTGACCAGTCCGACACAAAGCGGAGGGTACGGGCCCTCTGGTCAGTGCGTAACGCATTTTTCCCCCTCGCCGAAAAAAAAAAAAAAAAAATTATTATTATTATTATTGTTAGTGGATTTTTAATATTTATTGCCGAAGTCCAGAAAATCTTAGCCTTTGAGGTTAATGAAAAACGTGTCGCAAAATTCAACTATAATTTTATTTAAAAGTATGTGTGGATAATTCTAGAGTTCAAATGCAAGTTCAGTTTTACATAGATACATAAAAAGAGTTAAGCGCCAAAATTTGACAGTAACAAAAAACATAGAATTAATTTCAAGGTTGCTTACATTTGGGTTGAAATAGGGTTGTATTAGTTGCACAACAATCTCCCCCTCAAGCCAAATGTAAATAAAATAAATTACATTTTTGAAAAATTACATTTCAATGTTGAGTAGCTCGCAGGCCTTGACGTGTTTCTGCTTGTTCAAAACTTTTGTTAAAATGTCAGCTGCGTTTTCATCGGATGTCACATACTGAATATCAATCTCTTTACCTGTAGGGTCTCTTGTGGATTGGTCTCACTCCATATGCGGCAATTTTGCTTATTAACAAACCCGTTAAGCCAAAAATGCGCTTCATCGCTGAACACAATTTTGCGTCTATAAGTTGCGCGAATCGACGACTGATTTTCAAAGTAAATTTGGATAATTTCGTAGCGTTGTTCAAGCGTGAGTCTATTCATGATGATTTGTCAGAGTATACTGAAACAAATAAAAAAAATGTTTCATCAAAATTTAATTTTTTGTGTTACTTTTTACAATTTAAAATTCTATCTTGCTTAAAAAAACACCCTATATTTTTCTCGAAGGTAATGGTATCGGATATCAATATGTTTACTTTTCTTTTGTACAGTTGGATTTTTCACCATAAACGCGACTCCTTGATTATCGCACAATATTGGAGTAGGATTATTGACATACTCTTCAAAATTTAGCTCTTTTAATAAGCCACGAATAAAAATTACTTCTTTGGCCCCTTGAAACACAGCGATGTACTCAGCCTCCATTGTGCTGAGGGCTACAACCGGTTGCTTGCGAGACTCCCAGGCTACAGGACCACCTGCTTTAAAGACAACATAGCCAGAATATGATTTTCTGTCATGTGTATCACTACCCCAGTCGGAGTCTGTAAAGCATAAGAATTTTTCATTATTTGTATAAGTGATTTTACCTACGGGATATTTTCTTATATATCTAAGAACGCCTTTCGCTGCTTGAAAATGATCCTTATGAGGGTGAGAATTAAATTGTGATAACTTTGAAACGACATGGATCAGATCAGGTCTAGAAATTACAGCAAGATACATTAATGCACCGATAAGACTTTGATAATTTGTTGGATCTATATCTTGGCAATTTTCTGTACATTTCTTTAATATTGTTCCATTTGCCCATGGCGTAGCTGCCGGTTTACAATCCAAGATGTTCCACTTTTTCAAAATTTCTTCAGCGTACTTCTTCTGATGATTAGTGATGTCTCCTCTAGCTCCATCACGACTTATTTCCATTCCTAGATAGAAATATACTGACCCTTTGTCAACATGTTTGTTTAGATGTGCTATAATTTTGCTCATTTCTAATTCTCTGGAACATGCCACTAGCATATCGTCGACGTCCAAGCGATTAAAGAAATGCTTTCACCTTTTTTCACATACACACAAGTATCTGACTTGCATCTAATAAAACCCATTTCTAATAAAATGGCTGTAATCTTTTTATTCCACTCACGGCCGGCTTGTTTTAGGCCATATAGTGCCTTTTTCAACTTACACACTTTATTGGGAAAGTCTTTGTTTTCAAACATTGGAGGTTGAACCATATACACATCTTCGTTTAAATTACCATTTAAGTAAGCTGCCTCAATATCAACGTGGTTAACAAGCAGTTTATGCTTTGCAGCTAAAGCAAGCAATAACCTTATGGTTGAGTGTCGCACAACGGGAGCAAAAGTTTCTTTAAAATCAACCTGGTATTTTTGTGAACATCCCCGAGCCACCAACCTTGATTTATATTTTTCAATTGTACCATCTGGATTATATTTTAGAGCAAAACCCCATTTGCAACCAATTACATTTCTATCGATTGGTTTATCGACCAATTCTCAAGTTTCATTTTTCATACGGGTTTCATATTCAATATGCATAGCTTTCAACCACTTACCCGAACTCTCGCCTTTTAACGCCTCTGCTATGGTGTTTGGATTATCAATAATGGAGTTCAATGTTTCTATTTTATCTTCTGTGCAGTAAACTTTCCTCGGTCTTCCTCTTCCGCCCGCTCTTAAAACTTTGGGTCTACCACGTTTTCTTTTATTGTTGAAAGTTGGAGTTTCATACTCGTCGCTCTCACTTTTTTCTGAGCTTAAATAATTAGTTTTTACTTCTGGTAGTGCTTCAGATTCATCTTTATCTCCAGCTTCATCATCACTTTTATCTTCGGTTTTTCCATCGCTATCATCATCTTCAACTTTACCCTCTTCTCCACCATCATCATCTTCTTTGAAATTATATTCAAATAACTCTTTATTTTTGTTGTTAAAATTTTCAAAACTTTCAACATTGATTGTTTCATTTTCGTCATTTAGAGGTTTTTCAAATGATTGTTCAAAGAATATCACATCTCGTGCAATACTTATTTTCCTAGTAGAGGTGTACAGACGATATGCTTTCGTGTGGAGTTCGTATCCAACAAACTTCATTTTCTCGCCCTTGGGAAGGAATTTTCCCCCTTTAGGTTTTGGCCCCTTTTTAAGTACAACAGCATCGCACCCGAATGTTTTAAAGTGAGAAACGCTAGGCTTTTTGCCACTCCACCTTTCGTTGGGTGTAACGTCACCTAATACTTTTGTTGGTGCTCGGTTCCGTAAGTACGTGGCCGTATTTATAGCCTCGCACCACAAGCTTTTCGGTAAATTTGATGAGTTCAACAAGCACCTACCCATCTCGACCAATGTTCTGTTAGCAAGCTCAGTAATACCATTTTGCTGAGGTGAGTAAGCTGCTGTAGTTTGATGAATAATACCCTTTTCAGCAAAATAATAGCTAAACTTTGAGTTTTTAAACTCTTTTCCGTTGTCGCTGCGTACAACTTTTATATAGCGGCCAGTCTGCTTCTCCGCAGTCGCAGAAAAATGTTTAAATGCGTTAAATGCATCACTTTTTTGCTTTAAAAAATATGTAAATATATATCGCGAATAGTCATCAATAAATGTAATAAAATATGATGAGCCTCCCACAGACGCAACACCAGTTGGGCCACATAAGTCAGTATGGATCAACTCTAAAACACTTCGTGATTGAACACTTGGGTATGATTTATATGGCGAAGCTAATATTTTGTTTTCAGCACAAGTAAAACATTGTATTGATTTTGGGATCTTTATTTCAAGTCCTCTCACCATATTTTTATTTTTTAATTTGCATAAATCATTAAAATTTATGTGACCAAATCTTTGATGCCACTTTTTGACAACACTTTCATCTATTGTTCCATTTATAACTTCAAAATTTTCAATCTTTTCTAAATTTACTATAAACATATCATCGACTAAGTCAGCTGTTAGAAAGTTTTGTTTTGACTAGTCTTCATTACTGCTTCATCTCCGGCGAATTTAACAAAATAACAATATATGGCTTTAATGATTTTGTTGATCGATAAAAAATTAGAATGCAGTTGGGGAACATACAAAACATTATATAAAGTTAGTGTACAAAAGTTTGTTTTTATTCTTACTTCCCCAACACCTTCTGCAAAAATTACTTCGCTTGAAGCTAAAAATATCTTCTGAGTTTTCTCAGTCAATGTAGTGAAATAAACTTTGCTGTTAACCATGTGTGATGAATCGCCACTATCAAGTATCCACAATTCTCTTAATTGCAGTTTATTTTCTCTTAACGAACAGGCAAAGTTATTATCTCTTTTTTCATGAGTTTCCCCAGCGGCCAAAGTTTCGCTTACGTAAGCGATGATCCGATGCACACTTGTAAGTCAGTAATGCACACCATCTCATATACGATCCTACCCAGCGGCGAACATTGCCTATCACATTATTTCTCTTCGATGATGTGTGCAACACTTTGTAATCAATGAATGATAACTTACAAAGTGTATGAAAGTAGTATATGGAGTTCCGAAAAATGAATTACGTTCATCTTTTGTATCACATTTGTAAGTGCGTATTTTATTTTTTAGTTGTAAATCAAATGTTCGCCGTCTTTGTCAGACTACTCGTACGTTGCAAAAATTTTAATTAACAAAATCAGATAAAAGTGCTAGAAAACAATTTAAAAAAGGTACAAGACAAAAGGAAAGACAAAACATTTAGGGAAAAAATAAAAGAATGCAGTAGACAAAAAACAAAACAAATTTATTTAATGGAATATTCCCAAAAAAACTGAAGTGTGCAGTACGTGCGAGCTGCCTACTGCCGGCTTACAATGTATGCGAGATTGTATTCGAGCTACCTACTGCCGACTTACAAAGTATGCGAGAT
This sequence comes from Thecocarcelia acutangulata, assembly GCA_914767995.1. Taxonomy (NCBI): domain Eukaryota; kingdom Metazoa; phylum Arthropoda; class Insecta; order Diptera; family Tachinidae; genus Thecocarcelia; species Thecocarcelia acutangulata. The sequence goes on along the minus strand of OU612095.1, from coordinate 49,858,606 downwards.
TGTATTCGAGCTGCCTACCGCCGACTTACAAAGTATGCGAGAATGTATTCAGGCTGCCTACCGCCGACTTACAAAGTATGCGAGAATGTATTCGAGCTGCCTACTGCCGACTTACAAAGTATGCGAGATTGTATTCGAACTGCCTACTGATAGCTTACAATGTATATTAGGAAGTAATGAGCTTTTGTTGGATGAACACCACACTAGCTCGCTTACTTTGTGTGCAGGTAGTAGGCGTTCACTCTACAAATGCGGCAATGTATATGAAAAAGTATACTAGGTTCGTATATGAGATGGTGTGCATTACTGACTTACAAGTGTGCATCGGATCATCGCTTACGTAAGCGAAACTTTTGCCGCTGGGTAATATACTTTTTCATACACATTGCCGCATTTGTAGAGTGAACGCCTACCACCTGCACACAAAGTAAGCGAGCTAGTGTGGTGTTCATCCAACAAAAGCTCATTACTTCCTAACATACATACATTGTAAGCTATCAGTAGGCAGTTCGAATACAATCTCGCATACTTTGTAAGTCGGCAGTAGGCAGCTTGAATACATTCTCGCAAACTTTGTAAGTCGGCGGTAGGCAGCCTGAATACATTCTCGCATACTTTGTAAGTCGGCGGTAGGCAGCTCGAATACAATCTCGCATACTTTGTAAATCGGCAATAGGTAGCTCGAATACAATCTCGCATACTTTGTAAGGCGGCGGTAGGCAGCCTGAATACATTCTCGCATACTTTGTAAGTCGGCGGTAGGCAGCCTGAATACATTCTCGCATACTTTGTAAGTTGGCAGTAGGCAGCTCGCTGAATACAATTTTGCATACGTTTTCGCAATTTTTTACTTACCAACTATTTTGTCGACCTATAAACTACTTAAAAATTTTCATTATTGAATGAAAAACATAATATTAACTCAAAAAATTTTTTATTTTTCACAAGCATCATTAATAAAATCATATTTCATAGAAAAAAAAAATATTGGTTAAAAACCTTAAAATAGCTTCTGTTAAATAGACATATCTAGTTGCTGAACCTTATTTTCTTTGCCTGTTTTTTGCCGTTTGTCATAATTTCTCTTAAAAATTCTATTTTTCGATAAACGAAGAGCATTACGAATGTCTTGAACATAGGATTTGTCGGTATATCCCTCACATACAATTGCCTCTAAAATAAACAAAACTGATTAGTATTCTAAAACTGTAGACAATTTTTTTAACAAACTTTACCAAATATATTTAAAATATATTTTTCTATGCCAATATGAAGATAAATTCCTGGAGCTACTGTTCGTACAACAGCATTCAAGGTGGTCCCCACCAATGTTTTCACTGATAAAGGGACATCTATTCCCGCATTAGAGTACACTTTCGGCTAGGATAATGTTTTAAGTACCAGATTTTCAAGTGTTCAGATAAATTAGCACTTTTTACACTATTATTATTAACACATTCCACGGTTTCCTCGGTTTCACATTCCTGATCCGGAGTTTCAGACACAGTTTTTTCGAAAAGTTCAATTAAATTAATTTGTGATGTTTTTGGTTTATTACGGTCCCTTCTTTTTTTAATTAAATATCTTATATTTCTTACACTAAATCCCTTTTTATATATTTTTTTATGCATTGTTACCTTTAGCACTTGTTTTGTTAATTTGAATTTCTACAACGTAATTTAACAAAAGCCGACGAACGTTTGATTTACAACTGCAAAATAAATTAACATAAACAAAATAACGAAACAAAAAAAATGTATACCCATGCAAATATATGTATTTGTATGTATACAAATATGTGTGTAGATATGTTTGCTTGCAGAACATATCAGAAAAGTATATATAAGCATACATATAAATGTGGTACAAGAGATGAACGTAATTCATTTTTGGGAACTCCATATTCTATTGCCATACATTTTGTAAGTTACCATTCATTGATTACAAAGTGTTGCACACATCATCGAAGAGAAATAACCCAGCGGCGAACATTGCCTACCACATTACTTCTCTTCGATGATGTGTGTAACACTTTGTAATCAATGAATGATAACTTACAAAGTGTATGAAAGTAGTATATGGATTTCCCAAAAATGAATTACATTCATCTTTTGTATCACATTTATAGTTATGTATTTTATTTTGTAGTTGTAAATCAAACGTTCGCCGTCTTTGTCAGACTACGTTGCAAAAATTTTAATTAAGAAATTAGGTAAAAGTGCCTAGAAAACAATTTAAAAAAGGTACAAGAAAGATAAAATATTTAGTGAAAAAATAAAAGAATGCAGTAGACAAAAAACGGAACAAATTTATTTAATGGAATATTCTCAAAAAACTTAATTGCGCAATACGTACGAGCTGCCTACTGCCGGCTTACAATGTATGCGAGATTGTATCCGAGCTGCCTACTTCCGACTTACAAAGTATGCGAGATTGTATTCGAGTTGCCTACTGATAGCTTACAATGTATGTTAGGAAGTAATGAGCTTTTGTTGGATGAACACCACACTAGCTCGCTTACTTTGTGTGCAGGTGGTAGGCGTTCACTCTACAAATGCGGCAATGTATATGAAAAAGTATACTAGGTTCGTATATGAGATGGTGTGCATTACTGACTTACAAGTGTGCATCGGATCATCGCTTCTGTAAGCAAAACTTTGGCCGCTGGGAATGTGGTAGGCAATGTTCGCCGCTGGGTCTTTACACTGAGATCTTACGTGGCCCTTTTTACCGTAGCGAAAACATTTAATGTTATTAGCATTGTATGTATTAACATCAGAAATGTTCCTTACACTTTGGGGATTAAATTTTTTTGCATAATGCTTAACATCACTTCGTCTGGAGTTGCTGCTATTATAAAACATTTTTTTATTTGTTTTTGATTCTCTTCGTGAATTTGCCGCAAACACAGTTTCATCTGTTGTTTCATTATTCTTGTTACACTGCCCTAGTTCTTCTTCTAAAATTTTAGAAATAAGTTTGTCACATTTGGGCAATTCATCTCGGCTTTCAACAGCCACAACAAAACTTTCCATTTCTTCAGGGAGACTAGATAATAATAAAATGGATAGTAGATCATCATTCAATTCAACACCAATTTCTTTTAGCCCATCAAGTGTCGAAACAAATTCATTTAATTGTGGTGCGAATTTTTCATGAAAATTAAACTTAAATCGTACTAACTTCTTAAATAAGTTAACCTTACGTGATGCAGTATCTGACTTATAGATTGAACTCAATACACGCCAAGCATCCTTGGATGTCATACAATTTTTAACATAGATCAATTGACTAGGTTTAAGGGTTAGATTGATCGTAGCTAGGGCTTTGGCATCTAAAGCGTCCCACTTGTTGGCATCCTCTTTTGGACGATCCTCTTCAACAGTCTGCCATAGATCCAAAGTTATGAGAAGACCTTTCACCTGTATACACCAAGTTGCGTAGTTGTCTCCGCTTAATTTTTCTATACCAGATGCAGCAGCTGCCATTTTACTTGTTTTTTTCTTGACACCGGATAAAACAATATAAACCAAAAACGACACTAATTATTCCAACCTCAATTTCCAATAAGTATCAGCAAGTACGTAGATTTTCTACTTCAAAGCCTCTGGGCCCATAACCTTTGTTAGTGGATTTTTAATATTTATTGCCGAAGTCCAGAAAATCTTAGCCTTTGAGGTTAATGAAAAACGTGTCGCAAAATTCAACTATAATTTTATTTAAAAGTATGTGTGGATAATTCTAGAGTTCAAATGCAAGTCAAGTTCAGGGGGCTAATTCTGTCATTCGTGATCGAAATTACTATCGAGTAGAAAATAATTTCGATATCGTGTAAATTTCTAATGATGTGACTCGTTACGTAACGAGTCGAGTTATCACTTCAGTGTTGCAAAATACTGACAAAATGTGTTTTATAACACTGCCGAAAATTGTATGTATTTGCATACTTTCTATACTTGTTGTACATTAAAAAATAAATAAACACACATACGTTCACAATAACAATTCATTTAAATCAGTCATGTATGCGTGTTTGTACATTACTTACATTAAAAAGTAAGTAAATAGAAATAATAATTCAACAAATATGTATGTAAAAATTAACCATTTAACTATGTATAAGCATATGTATCATATATATGCATTTCTTAAAAAAAAACAAAAATAAATTCTTGAATATAATAACATGTGAGTTCAAATATAAGTTTTTGTGTTCTTAGCATCTTTATATACATATAACTGTATATATACGTCATATACATCATCATATGAATTGAAAAAGCCTTAAGAACCAAAAGTTCTCAATTTAATTTAACTATTATTGCTATTCAAAACAAATTTTTAATTTACATTTCTTTTGTGTTTTTCTGTTTAGCTGGTTTTCGATAGTACTTTTGCTTACGAGTAAAAAGTTGCACGGTTGCATTCAAATGGTTACTCGCTATCGAATGCCCTCATTAGAAATTTCGAAACCTTTTACTCGATATCGAATGAGATAATCCCAAAAGTGTAAAAACTCGCACATTCGAGTAAAAACTCGCTCGTAAGCGAATGACAGAATTAGCCCCCAGTTTTACATAGATACATAAAAAGAGTTAAGCGCCAAAATTTGACAGTAACAAAAAACATAGAATTAATTTCAAGGTTGTTTACATTTGGGTTGAAATAGGGTTGTATTAGTTGCACAACAATTATTATTATTATTATTATTATTATTGTTATTATTATTATTATTATTATTATTATTATTATTATTATTATTATTATTATTATTATTATTATTATTATTATTATTATTATTATTATTATTATTATTATTATTATTATTATTATTATTATTATTATTATTATTATTATTATTATTATTATTATTATTATTATTATTATTATTATTATTATTATTATTATTATTATTATTATTATTATTATTATTATTATTATTATTATTATTATTATTATTATTATTATTATTATTATTATTATTATACCCTTCACAAAAATGTAAAGGGTATATATAAGTTTGTGATTCCGTTTGTAATTTCTACAGTTTTTTTTGCGACCCTATAAAGTATATATATTCTGAATCAGAATTAATCGAAAAGTCGATTAAGCGATGTCTGTCTGTCCGTCTGTCCGCTGTTGAAATACCGTTTCTGAGAAAACCATTAGACTTAGAAACTTTTTTCTTTCACCATTCTTTTACCCCATCGATTCATGGGTTTGCTATTGAAATTCAGTAATATCGGTCCACGTATAGCTGAGATATATTTAAAATTCCGAAAAAAGCCATTTTTTTTTGCAGTTTTGTATGAAAATTTTTGAAAACAAAAGTTGTTCGTTTTGCTTCAAACTTCACACACTTATTAAGCATCGTGACTAAAAGACAAAAAATTTTTTTTTCAGATATCGGTCCATATATACCCGAGATATAGCCCAAATCGGATTTTAATGAAAATGTCGCATAGGCGAAGCTAAATAACTTTTTTTTGCTCAAAAGCAGTTCTGGTAATAAAATTAGGTTAAATAAATATGGAAAATGAAAATTTCCGATATCGGTCCATATATACCCGAGATATAGCTCAAACCGGGGTTTCCATGAAAATGTCGCGTAAGCGAACTTAAACAACTTTTTTGTGCTCAAAAGCAGTTCTGGTAATGAAATAGGGTTATATAAATATGGAAAATGAAAATTTCCGATATCGGTCCATATATACCCGAGATATAGCCTATACCGGGGTTTTCATGAAAATGCCGCGTAAGCGAACTTAAACAACTTTTTTGTGCTCAAAAGCAGTTCTGGTAATGAAATTAGGTTACATAAATATGGAAAATGAAAATTTCCGATATCGGTCCATATATACCCGAGATATAGCCTATACCGGGGTTTTCATGAAAATGCCGCGTAAGCGAACTTAAACAACTTTTTTGTGCTCAAAAGCAGTTCTGGTAATGAAATTAGGTTACATAAATATGAAAAATGAAAATTTTCGATATCGGTCCATATATACCCGAGATATAGCCCAAATCGGGTTTTTCATGAAAATGTCGCGTAAGCGAACTTAAACAACTTTTTTGTGCTCAAAAGCAGTTCTGGTAATGAAATTAGGTTACATAAATATGAAAAATGAAAATTTTCGATGTCGGTCCATATATACCCGAGATATAGCCCAAATCGGGTTTTTCATGAAAATGTCGCGTAAGCGAACTTAAACAACTTTTTTGTGCTCAAAAGTAGTTCTGGTAATGGAATAAGGTCATATAAATATGGAAAATGAAAATTTCCGATATCGGTCCATAAATACCCGAGATATAGCCTATACCGGGGTTTTCATGAAAATGCCGCGTAAGCGAACTTAAACAACTTTTTTGTGCTCAAAAGCAGTTCTGGTAATAAAATAAGGTTATATAAATATGAAAAATGAAAATTTTCGATATCGGTCCATATATACCCGAGATATAGCCCAAATCGGGTTTTTCATGAAAATGTCGCGTAAGCGAACTTAAACAACTTTTTTGTGCTCAAAAGCAGTTCTGGTAATGAAATTAGGTTACATAAATATGAAAAATGAAAATTTTCGATGTCGGTCCATATATACCCGAGATATAGCCCAAATCGGGTTTTTCATGAAAATGTCGCGTAAGCGAACTTAAACAACTTTTTTGTGCTCAAAAGCAGTTCTGGTAATGAAATTAGGTTACATAAATATGGAAAATGGAAATTTCCGATATCGGTCCATATATACCCGAGATATAGCCTAAACCGGGTTTTTCATGAATACGCGGCGTAAGTGAACTTAAACATCTTTTTTTGCTTAAAAACAGTTCTGGTAATGAAATAGGGTCATATAAATATGGAAAAAAAAAATATCCGATATCGGTCCATATATACTCGAGATATAGCCTGAACCGATTTTTCCAATAACATTTTGTTTTTGCTGAAAAGCAGTTCTTGTTATGAAAGAAGGTTACGAAAATAGAGAAAATTAAAATTTCTGATATCGGTCCATATATACCCGAGATATAGCCTAAATCGGGTTTTTCATGAAAATGTCGCGTAAGCGATCTTAAACAACTTTTTTTTTGCTCAAAAGCAGTTCTGGTAATGAAATAAGATTACATAAATATGGAAAATGAAAATTTCCGATATCGGTCCATATATACCCGAGATATAGCCCAAATCGGGTTTTTCATGAATATGTCGCGTAAGCGAACTTAAACAACTTTTCTTTGCTCAAAAGCAGTTCTGGTAATGAATATAGGTTACATAAATATGAAAAATGAAAATTTCCGATATCGGTCCATATATACCCGAGATATAGCCCAAACCGTGTTTTTCATGAAAATGCCGTGTAAGCGAACTTAAACAATTTTTTCGCCTCAAAGCAGTTCTGGTAATAAAATAAGGTGATATAAATATGGTTTAATTTCTCCGAAAGGCCGTGTGCTTTTCGAAACAGTTTCCAAACTGGGCTTAGATGTGATTTCAAGCGGACATCCCACTTATTGGCCCTCAGACCGACGAAAGATCCCAGATGTTATAGATTTTGGAGTTGCAAAAAATTTTCCTTTAGAAGGGATGCAAGTAGAGTCTTCATTAGATTTGTCATCGGACCACTCACCCACTATAATATCCGTTTCGTTCCCCCAGGAGGTTGGCTCCCCGTTTAGTGACTTGACGTTCGCCATAACTAGAGTTAATTGGCTAAAATATAAGAAATATTTGAGTACTCATTGTACAGAAAATATTGCCTTGAGAACCCCTGCGGATGTTGATATATCAATTAAAGATTTTTCTGAAGACCTTAAACTGGCCGTACAACATGCTACCACTAGCCATACAAGATCCAGAAATGTGAGCAATAGAACGTATTCGTCTGAAATAGAGCAACTTCTGTCAGAAAAAAGAAGAGTTAGAAGAGAGTGGCAACTTCGAAGGTCTCCCCAGCTTAAAAGCCGGCTACGGGAGTGCATAAATCAATTAAGAAATGTGCTTGAAATCCAAAGAATGGCTTCCCTCAAAAATTATCTAGAAGGTCTTGATGGTAGCCCGCAAACCGACTATTCTTTATGGAAAGCGACAAAAGGTCTGAAAAGACCCGTAATAGGTAAGCCACCTTTGCGAACTTCATCTGGCGACTGGGCAAGAAGTGATTCTGAAAAAGGGATGGTGTATGTTAATCATTTGAAAAACGTTTTTACTGCAAATGATACAGTGGATGATGTTGCTGAATTTCCGCCATATGCTGTTAGACCGCCTGTGCCTTTGAGACTTAGTTTTCAAGATGTCGAAAACGTTATAAATAAAGTAAACTCAAAAAAAGCTCCAGGTTTTGACAAAATTACTGGCAAAATGCTTGTACAGTTACCTCGTGTTGCTAGAAGAATTCTTCTTTTCATTTGTAACGCTATTTTGCGCCTAGAATACTATCCTGCAGAGTGGAAGGTGTCTATGGTTACTATGATACCCAAGCCAGGGAAGGATCCCACTAAAGTAGAGTCATATAGACCAATAAGTCTACTGCCAACAATTTCAAAACTTTTCGAAAAATTGTTAATGGCGAAGTTGACTCCAATATTGAATGATGTAGGATGCATCCCTGATCATCAATTTGGTTTTCGGGCTAAACACAGCACCATTGAACAAACGCATAGACTAGTTAATGTTATAAGAAAGACTTTTGAGGATAAAAAGTATTGCTCAGCTCTATTTATTGATGTTTCCCAAGCTTTTGATAAAGTGTGGCACGAGGGATTAATGCACAAAATAAAGTTGAACTTGCCTGCAAACACTCATAAGCTTCTGGAAAGCTATTTATGCGGCCGGAAGTTTGTTATCAGAGAAGGCGACTTTATAAGCCCAACTCAGCCAATCGATATATGGTTGCTACACAATTGGGAGTAGCCAGTTAGCGATCCTTGTCACTGCTCAAACCAAGTTGTCACACGGCCTCCTCGTGGCGCCACTGGATAGCTCTCAGCAAATGTTGAGAGTGAACTAACTGTGTGACAGCGATATTGGGATAGTTGACGACCTGGTTATGGATTGGAACCGAGTATAACAAAACAATCTTGGAATAGACGCTTATGGGCTGGGAGCTAGCGTATTCCGTGACCTTATTAAGCACGAGTGACATCGTGCTGAAACGGCTCACGGGCTAATGCGGTAGCTACCTCCGTCTCGGTAAAACCTTGGTAAGGGCTTAAAGTATGCTCAAAGTTTGTAGTCGATAGGTTTCGGCTGTGCAGGGTTAGTTGAGATGACTCCTAATCAGCTCCCGACCTGGCTCTGTATACAGGATCTCATAAGGACCTGTATCAACCCTCGCGAGGACCTCACTGCTTGCAAAGGGACCTTCGGGGTCATTATAAGGGTAACTGCACTTTGGACAAACGGAGATAACGGCTTTAAGCGGAGACCCAATTGACCAAAATGAAAGCAAATAAAATAAACAGAATAATTACGGTTGAGGAAATAGGACAAAGTGCTGCAAGCCCCTTTGGGTCTAGCAGAAAGACGATTCGGTCGCCAGTACTGAACTCTGAAGTGGACCGCAGTGAAAAGGTACAGACACCGCTTACTACTAAAGTTGGAGAGCCAAGAGTCGTAAATGAAGATAGAGGTGCATCACACCAGGCTCTTCAGCAGAGTGCAGCGGGCAGCCCATCTCAGGAATACATTCTGAGGATGAGGGAATCCGAGGAAGAGTCAATTGAGAAACTCCGGATGATTCTCAAAAAGATGAAGTCTGCAATGAGCAGACAGAGAAACATAAGTATGGATGTCCAGAATGGCGTATCCGAAATGGAGGAGATTGTTGACGTCATAAGCAGCTACCGAAAAAGCTGGAAGAAGGCTGAAAATGAGAGGAGTAGAGGCAAGGTTAAGAGCTCCAAGGTAATTGAAAACGTCGCAGCTAAACCAGCCGCATCGAGCAAAAAGCGGACGGCAAGCAGCCCGGCTGAAGAAATAAGACCGTCGAAAATGCAAAAGGAGAACAAGAAAATGGGCGCACAGAGAAGAGAGGAGATAACCCAATCCTCGTCAAAAATTGAAAAAACGGCAAAACCAACCGAGAGATGGCAGAAAGTTGGCAGGAAAAAGAAGCGAAAAGCTCATAGAGAACGACCAGAAGCTGTGTTGGTAAGACCAACGGTTGGTCACAGCTACGCAGAAGTTCTCAAGAGTCTTAAGGAGAACGTAAAGCCTGAACAAACAGAGGTATCAGTCAGGACAATACGAAAAACTAAAACAGGAGCCATTTTACTCGAGCTGGAAAAGGGTGGAAGAAAAAGTGAATTCAGAGAGGCTGTCAAGGGCTTGCTGAAGGAGGTTGCGGAAGTCAAGGAGATGAAGACGAAGATAAAACTTGACATCCGGGATATAGAAGGATCCACAACGAAGGAGGAAGTGCATAGCGCGATATGTAAAGCTTCTGGAATGGAAGAGGGTGATGTAGAGGTTCAGCTAACGAAACCTAATATGCGGGACCAGAGAAGGGCTTTTGTAGCGATACCGGCAGCAGGGGCAAATAAACTCCTTGAACTGGGGCGCGTCAGAATCGGGTGGGTCATCTGTAGGGTTAGGCCCTACGAGGACGTAAAACGTTGCTTTAAATGTTTTGGCCTTGGACATACACAGTGGGGATGTAAAGGTCCGGACAGAAAAGGGATGGGTATGTGCATTCGGTGCACAGAGAAGGGACACACCTTGAAACAGTGCACCTACCCACCGAAATGCTGTCTGCTTGGAGAAAGGGAAAGCCTCTATTGACCATATTCCTGAGTCAAGAGCATGTAAGGAGCCGAGGAAAAAGGAATAAATGAAAATTTTACAACTAAACATGCATCGAGGGAAAGTGGCAGATGCACTTCAGGCGCAAATAATTATAGAACAGTAAGCGGATATTGCTATCATTAGCGAGCAGTATTCGAAAAAGCTAAACGGATACTGGGTTGAGGATGAATCGGCTACTGCAGCAATATGGATTCCTCCTACAAGCCACGTCACCTCGATGGCGACCGGCAAGGGTCGTGGGTTTGTATGGGTTCAGCTCAGCAAAGTCACTCTTGTAAGCTGTTACTTAACACCCAGCGACTGTATCGAAGACTTTCAGGAGAAACTGGACGAAATTGAAGACAACATACGTCGTATGCAGGGAGCAGTTATACTAGCTGGTGACTTCAATGCTCGCTCACCGGAGTGGTGCACAAAAACGCTGGACTACAGAGGCAGAAGGGTCATGCAAATGACAGCCAGGGCTGGCCTCACCGTAGCCAACATAGGGAACACTCCTACTTTTAGACGCCCTGGAGCAGAGGGGACTATTCCAGATATTACTTTTGTTTCAGATAATTACGGGGACAAAATTAAGGATTGGAGAGTACTGGAGATATACACGGTAAGCGATCATCAGTATATCTCATACTCATATGGGGAAGACAGAACTGCTGAAGATGACACCACGCGACGGAGACTAAGTACCAGAAAGTGGAATATTAGGAAACTGAACACTTCAGTTTTGCTGGAAGAGTTCGACAGAGGAGCGCACGAAATCCAACGGGCGACGGACGCAGAAAGAAATGTGGAAAGAGCTATACGGATAATTAAACAAGCGTGTGATAAGTCAATGCCCAGAGCAAGAACGGACAACCGACGAAAGAAACCTGTAAATTGGTGGAATGAATCTATAGCGGAGGCCTGACAAGATTGCCTCCGTCAGAGACGGAAATATACAAGGGCAAGAAGAAGAGGGGAAGCAGGAAATGAGCTGGTCGGATACAAGCAGGCAAAGAAGAAACTGCGAGATATATTCAACAGCAAAAAACAGCTATGGGAAGATCTTCGAGCGGATGTAAATAACAACCGATGGGGAACTGGGTACAAGCTGGTAATGGGAAAGCTTGCAGCGAGAGCCCCAGTAGGAACCATGGATAGTGTGGCAATGGATAATATTGTGACTACGCTTTTTCCAGGCCATGAAGCGCTGGAGGAATTGGTAGACACAGAAAGCCAATCGGACATATTGGAGTTCACTCGACAGGAGCTTTGGGATGCAGCGGACAAGCTGAAGGATAGCAAATCCCCTGGACCAGATGGAGTTCCAGCGGAAGTAATAAAGGAGTTAGCGTTTAGACGGCCGGATATAATGCTTGCAACGTACAATGCTTGCCTACGGGAAGGAGTTTTCCCAAGGATATGGAAAAGGCAGCATCTTGTACTCATCAGCAAGCCCAAAGATGATCCGAGCTCTCTATCTGCATATAGACCATTATGTATGTTGGACACAGCAGGAAAACTACTTGAGAGGTTAATAAAGCCACGTCTCAATGAAGCCTTGATTGCTGGAGGAGGGCTTTCTGAGAGACAGCACGGCTTTAGACCTAAAAGATCAACGATTGGGGCCGTCAGTGACATCATGAAGGCAGTTGAGGCTACTCAAACGGGGAATCACTTCAGTAGACCGCTGATTCTCTTAGCTGCGTTGGACGTGAAAAACGCATTTAATAGTCTTAGATGGGCGGACGTACTTCAGGTCCTGGAGAGAAGATTCCGGATACCAGCCTACTTGTTAAGAATCATAAGGAACTATCTTAAGGATAGGGAACTTATATATAACACTACGGAAGGTCGGAAAAGAAGGAAATTAACATCAGGCGCTGCGCAGGGTTCCATCTTGGGACCAGACCTATGGAACCTTAGCTATGATGAAATATTTCAAGTGGAAATGCCGCAGGGTAGCTTCCTGGTAGGATATGCGGACGACATCGCAGCAGTTATTAGCGCCAGAGATGTTGAGATCTTAATCCTTAGTAGACGTCATATTCCAATGGAAATTGATATACAGTTTGACGACTTGATCCTGACAACGAGGAAATTCGTGAATTATCTCGGAATTAGGCTTGACTCAAAGCTAACGTTCTCAGAACAGGTTCAGTATGCTGTTAACAAGTCTACTGGTATAACAGGACGATTAAGCCGGCTGATGGCGAACATAGGAGGCCCACTACCAGAAAAACGCAAGCTCTTAATGGAGGCATGCAATAGCATCCTTCTCTATGGGAGCGAAATCTGGGGGGAGAAAGTCAGGATACAAAGTAGAGCAAAACCATTGTTAGCAGTGCAAAGGGTAGCTGCTTTACGGGTCACATCTGCATACGGTACTGTATCGGCGGGAGCGGTTACAGTAATAGCAGGTATGATCCCAATAGACCTACAGATCCTAGCACGAAGGAAAGCATGGATATCAAGGCAGAGTAGCCATGCAGACCTTGGTAGTATGCAGCAAATACGGGAGGAAATGTTACAGAGTTGGCAGTCTAGATGGAGTACTAACACTAGGGGTAGACGGACGGAGCGTCTCACTCCCAATATCGAGAAATGGTTGAACAGACGGCATGGGAATGTGAACTATTACCTGACTCAAATGCTGTCAGGCCACGGCTACTACCGGAGCTACTTATACAAAATAGGTAAATGTAACACACCCATTTGTTTATACGAAGATGAAGAAGTCCTAGACGACGCAGAACACACTTTCTTTAAGTGTATTCGATGGGAGGAAACTCGTAGAGAGCTGGAGATGGTAACTGGCTCAATAACAGTAGAGAATATCGTGGACATCATGATAGGGAGCGAGGCCAACTTTTTAGCGGTATCGCGATTCTGTGAAAAAGTTCTGCGGACGAAAAAGCCAGATCTGGACGCCGCAGAGCAATATTATAATCAGGATCCCAGACAAAGGATAGTGTAAAGAGAAGGGCTGATTAAGCCATTGGGAATCCACCCCGAAGCAATGCTAAGGCGGTCCCGGGGTGGAAATTTTTATCCCAGGAAGAAGAGGGGGTTTTTTAGTCGGTAGGTTGCACTGTGGTGACCAGTCCGACACAAAGCGGAGGGTACGGGCCCTCTGGTCAGTGCGTAACGCATTTTTCCCCCTCGCCGAAAAAAAAAATAAAATAAAAAAAATTATTATTATTATTATCGAGTTTTTAAATTTCTCAATCTCTGTGAGATTGGAAAATACCTATCCCGGGCTATGCCAAGGGATTAGGCTCTGATGACTTGTTTCCTGCTGTGCTTATTGTTTTCATCACGTATGTAAAAAGTTTCGCACGATGTTGCATGTGTTTAGGATTACAGATTTCTGAATCACCTCTATGTTGTCGTTCAAGTTATGTTTTGTCAGCTGGGCTATAAGGCTTTTTGGGATTAGCCCTGTTGCAGATATGATTATTGGCGATATATCTACTCGCTCAACATGGTACATCGCCTTAAGTTCCTCGGCCAGTAACTTATATTTGTCAATTTTCACGCTATAAGTTGATTGAATGTTGTTGTTAAGGGGCACAGCTATATCAAACAGAGTTATATTTTTCTCAACTTTGTCAAACAAAACAATGTCTGGTTTGTTGGCTTGTATGGTGCGGTCTGTAATTATAGTCCTGTCCCAATATATCTTCACATTTCTATTTTCAACAACTGGAGGAGGGTCATACTTATAGTACGGTTGTTTTTCCGCTACAAGTTTTTTGTTAAATGCTAGGCTCTGGTGTATGATTTTCGCCACCTGGTTATGCCTTGCAGTATAGTTCTGCGATGCTAAGCCAGGGCATCCACCTATAATGTGGTCAATGGTTTCTGCGTTGGTCTGGCATCGCCTACATAAATCATTTTCTAGGTTTTCCTTCAATATATATTTTCGATAATTTTTAGTAGCTCTGACTTTATCTTGAATAGCGATCATAAATCCCTCCGTTTCCATGAACAACTTCCCTTGCTTGAGCCATAGGTTTGAAATGGGCTTGTCAATGTAATCTTGCTCCATTTGGAATGGATGCACTCCATGCAGGGATTTATTTTTCCATGCATCTATACGTTCTTCGCGAGAGAAACTATTAGGTGGTGCTTGAAACTCGCTCGATCTTAGGTTGAGAGGGGTGTAGTTTTTGTCTGCCATACATACCACTTGGAATAACTCCGAAGTTTCCATTTGGCTTCTGAAGTATTCTCTTAAGTTGTTTATTTGTGAGAGCTGAAGGTTTGGCAAGTCGATTAACCCTCTTCCACCATCTTGTTGAGGGAGAGTGATTCTTTCCACTGCACTTCGTGGGTGATGGCATAAGAATTTGGTAAGCGTGGTTCTTACTAGCGTTGATATTTCATCTAGGGTTGCGTTTGACCATTTAACGACGCCAAAAGAATATGTAAATACAGGGACAACCCACGTGTTAATGGCTTTTCGCTTATTACCAGCATTTAATTTAGATTTGAGGACTTTGACTAATCTTTCTTCAAACTTTCTGCGCAGTATTTTCTTTATTTCTACCTCCTCAATTCCTTTTGATTGCAAAAAGCCAAGATATTTATAGTTGTCTTCTACGCTCAAACTGGCAATTACTTGGTCCTGATCTAATGGATATCCATCAGTATCATTGTGAACTTTTCCCCTTTGAATGTGTATCATTTTACATTTTTCTATTCCAAATTCCATTCCAAGGTCGTCACTGAAACGTTTAACTGCTCGTATCATCCGGTGCATTTTATCTTTACTGCTAGTATAAAGTTTTAAGTCATCTACATAGAGTAAGTGATCGACATGTATTTGCGTGGTTTCTGCTTTAACCTTAAACCCAAGTTGAAGACCTTTTATCACTCTACTCAGTGGATTCATACTAAGACAGAACCAGAGGGGGCTAAATGCATCACCTTGGAAAATTCCTCGTTTGATAGGTATTGCCTCACTGGTATTTTGTCCCTTACATTCCACTTTTTCATTGTTGTTTGCATAAATTGGTTGATTCGCGGTTCAATTTTATATATCTGTAGGATTTTAATTAAGAAAGAATGTAGAAGACTATCGAACGCTTTTTTGTAATCTATGTATCCCATACTGAGATTGCGTTTGCCATGCACTGCCTGATGTACTAAAACCGTGTCGATTACAAGCTGTTCCTTGCATCCCATTGAATTTCGAACGCATCCTTTCTGTTCTGGCATCATGATGTTACAGTTATTGCAATGGTCGTAAACTCGGTTGGTAAAAATTTTTGTCAGAAGCTTGTAGGTAGTTGACAGACATGTAATTGGCCGGTAGTTTGATCGATCTGCGGTGTTCACTCCTTTTTTTATGAGGAAGGTATTTCCTGTTAACAAAAACAATGGGGTCTCATCAGGGTTTCTTAAAAGTTTGTTGAAGCATTCAGCAAGTTTTGAATGGATCGAAGTGAACTTCTTTAGCCATATATTCTGGATTTTGTCTGGGCCAGGCGATTTCCAATTGCTACTATCCCTAATCGCCTTTTTTACTTCTTCTGCTGTGATATCATTGTTCCTATATCTCGCGAGACGCTTGGCATATGCTGCAAGCTGCTGGGTTTTTTTGTCTTTGATTTCTATTAAAGTGTTTTCTGTAAATTGACTAATCTGTGCTGGATAAATAATGCTTCTCACTAGTTTCCGGATCTTCTGCGTTCGTGTGTCCCCTATGTAAGCTGACAGTCTCCCTACGTCCTGCCTGATGGTATTGATTTTATTAACTAACCTTCTATCCCACGCTGGCAATTCTGTAGATGTTTTTCTTCTAGGAGTGTCTGTATATCTTATTGTCTTTTTGCCCATAGTACTAACTACTGCTACTGCGCCCGAATATATCACGCAGAGCACATCTTCTATGCTTTATTATTATTATTATTATTATTATTATTATTATTATTATTATTATTATTATTATTATTATTATTATTATTATTATTATTATTATTATTATTATTATTATTATTATTATTATTATTATTATTATTATTATTATTATTATTATTATTATTATTATTATTATGGTGGCACAGGGGTGCGAGCATACAGGGTAAAGCACTGGTTGCTACACAATTGGGAGTAGCCAGTTAGCGATCCTTGTCACTGCTCAAACCAAGTTGTAACACGGCCTCCTCGTGGCGCCACTGGATAGCAAATGTTGAGAGTGAACTAACTGTGTGACAGCGATATTGGGATAGTTGACGACCTGGTTATGGATTGGAACCGAGTATAACAAAACAATCTTGGAATAGACGCTTATGGGCTGGGAGCTAGCGTATTCCGTGACCTTATTAAGCACGAGTGACATCGTGCTGAAACGGCTCACGGGCTAATGCGGTAGCTACCTCCGTCTCGGTAAAACCTTGGCAAGGGCTTAAAGTACGCTCAAAGTTTGTAGTCGATAGGTTTCGGCTGTGCAGGGTTAGTTGAGATGACTCCTAATCAGCTCCCGACCTGGCTCTGTATACAGGATCTCATAAGGACCTGTATCAACCCTCGCGAGGACCTCACTGCTTGCAAAGGGACCTTCGGGGTCATTATAAGGGTAAGTGCACTTTGGACAAACGGAGATAACGGCTTTAAGCGGAGACCCAATTGACCAAAATGAAAGCAAATAAAATAAACAGAATAATTACGGTTGAGGAAATAGGACAAAGTGCTGCAAGCCCCTTTGGGTCTAGCAGAAAGACGATTCGGTCGCCAGTACTGAACTCTAAAGTGGACCGCAGTGAAAAGGTACAGACACCGCTTACTACTAAGGTTGGAGAGCCAAGAGCCGTAAATGAAGATAGAGGTGCATCACACCAGGCTCTTCAGCAGAGTGCAGCGGGCAGCCCATCTCAGGAATACATTCTGAGGATGAGGGAATCCGAAGAAGAGTCAATTGAGAAACTCCGGATGATTCTCAAAAAGATGAAGTCTGCAATGAGCAGACAGAGAAACATAAGTATGGATGTCCAGAATGGCGTATCCGAAATGGAGGAGATTGTTGACGCTACCGAAAAAGCTGGAAGAAGGCTGAAAATGAGAGGAGTAGAGGCAAGGTTAAGAGCTCCAAGGTAATTGAAAACGTCGCAGCTAAGCCAGCGGCATCGAGCAAAAAGCGGACGGCAAGCAGCCCGGCTGAAGAAATAAGACCGTTGAAAATGCAAAAGGAGAACAAGAAAATGGGCGCACAGAGAAGAGAGGAGATAACCCAATCCTCGTCAAAAATTGAAAAAACGGCAAAACCAACCGAGAAATGGCAGAAAGTTGGCAAGAAAAAGAAGCGAAAAGCTCATAGAGAACGACCAGAAGCTGTGTTGGTAAGACCAACGGTTGGTCACAGCTACGCAGAAGTTCTCAAGAGTCTTAAGGAGAACGTAAAGCCTGAACAAACAGAGGTATCAGTCAGGTCAATACGAAAAACCAAAACAGGAGCCATTTTACTCGAGCTGGAAAAGGGTGGAAGAAAAAGTGAATTTAGAGAGGCTGTCAAGGGCTTGCTGAAGGAGGTTGCGGAAGTCAAGGAGATGAAGACGAAGATAAAACTTGACATCCGGGATATAGAAGGATCCACAACGAAGGAAGAAGTGCATAGCGCGATATGTAAAGCTTCTGGAATGGAAGAGGGTGATGTAGAGGTTCAGCTAACGAAACCTAATATGCGGGACCAGAGAAGGGCTTTTGTAGCGACACCGGTAGCAGGGGCAAATAAACTTCTTGAACTGGGGCGCGTCAGAATAGGTTGGGTCATCTGTAGGGTTAGGCCCTGCGAGGACGTAAAACGTTGCTTTAAATGTTTTGGCCTTGGACATACACAGTGGGGATGTAAAGGTCCGGACAGAAAAGGGATGGGTATGTGCATTCGGTGCACAGAGAAGGGACACACCTTGAAACAGTGCACCAACCCACCGAAATGCTGTCTCTGCTTGGGGAAAGGGAAAGCCTCTATTGACCATATTCCTGGGTCAAGAGCATGTAAGGAGCCGAGGAAAAAGGAATAAATGAAAATTTTACAACTAAACATGCATCGAGGGAAAGTGGCAGATGCACTTCTGCCGCAAATAATTATAGAACAGGAAGCGGATATTGCTATCATTAGCGAGCAGTATTCGAAAAAGTTAAACGGATACTGGATTGAGGATGAATCGGCTACTGCAGCAATATGGATTCCTCCTACAAGCCACGTCACCTCGATGGCGAACGGCAAGGGTCGTGGGTTCGTATGGGTTCAGCTCAGCAAAGTCACTCTTGTAAGCTGTTACTTAACACCCAGCGACTGTATCGAAGACTTTCAGGAGAAACTGGAGGAAATTGAGGACAACATACGTCGTTTGCAGGGAGCAGTTATACTAGCTGGTGACTTCAATGCTCGCTCACCAGAGTGGGGCACAAAAACGCTGGACTACAGAGACAGAAGGGCCATGCAAATGACAGCCAGGGCTGGCCTCACCGTAGCCAACATAGGGAACACTCCTACTTTTAGACGCCCTGGAGCAGAGGGGACTATTCCAGATATTACTTTTGTTTCAGATAATTACGGGGACAAAGTTAAGGATTGGAGAGTACTGGAGATATACACGGCAAGCGATCATCAGTATATCTCATACTCATATGGGGAAGACAGAACTGCTGCAGATGACACCATGCGACGGAGATTAAGTACCAGAAAGTGGAATATTAGGAAACTGAACACTTCAGTTTTGCTGGAAGAGTTCGACAGAGGAGCACACGAAATCCAACAGGCGACGGACGTAGAAAGAAATGTGGAAAGAGCTATGCGGATAATTAAACAAGCGTGTGATAAGTCAATGCCCAGAGCAAGAACGGACAACCGACGAAAGAAACCTGTATATTGGTGGAATGAATCTATAGCGGAGGCCCGACGAGATTGCCTCCGTCAGAGACGGAAATATACAAGGGCAAGAAGAAGAGGGGAAGCAGGAAATTAGCTGGTCGGATACAAGCAGGCAAAGAAGAAACTGCGAGATGTAATATTCAACAGCAAAAAGCAGCTATGGGAAGATCTTTGAGCGGATGTAAATAACAACCCATGGGGAACTGGGTACAAGCTGGTAATGGGAAAGCTTGCGGCGAGAGCCCCAGTAGGGAACATGGATATTGTGACTACGCTTTTTCCAGACCATTAAGCGCTGGAGGAATTGGAAGACACAGAAAGCCAATCGTACATATTGGAGTTCACACGACAGGAGCTTTGGGATGCAGCGGACAAGCTGAAGGATGGCAAATCCCCTGGACCAGATGGAGTACCAGCGGAAGTAATAAAGGAGTTAGTGTTTAGACGGCCGGATATAATGCTTGCAACGTACAATGCTTGCCTACGGGAAGGAGCTTTCCCAAGGATATGGAAAAGGCAGCATCTTGTACTCATCAGCAAGCCCAAAGGTGATCCGAGCTCTCCATCTGCATATAGACCATTATGTATGTTGGACACAGCAGGAAAACTACTTGAGAGGTTAATAAAGCCACGTCTCAATGAAGCCTTGATTGCTGGAGGAGGGCTTTCTGAGAGACAGCACGGCTTTAGACCTAAAAGATCAACGATTGGGGCCGTCAGTGACATCATGAAGGCAGTTGAGGCTACTCAAACGGGGAATCACTTCAGTAGACCACTGATTCTCTTAGCTACGTTGGACGTGAAAAACGCATTTAATAGTCTTTGTTGACACCTAGGTCAACATATTATTTTATTACATTTATTACATTTTAATTTATTACATTTGTTACATTTATTGATATATTAATTATTACATTTTGCTTGTCACTGTTGCAACCTGCATTTGAGGTATTACTAAATTCCGCAACTCTTGCAGTTATTTAACAATTAGGGCATTGATCGCTTGACTTCCGCATTAACCAAGAAAAATGCTAAATTGCAGAAAACACAATTATTGTTGAATCATTCCGTATTAAATTTCTTTTGTATTTACTTCATTAATTGTATAAAAACAATTGAACAAATAAATTATTAAGTCAGTAATAAAACCCAATTTAAGGTGTAATCATTGCTAACATTGGGTTCTTCAGGTTAAAGTGCTTGAAGGACATTAGACAAATAAAATAGGTTTAATACAAGTTCATGTGCTTGTGTTGAAACCTATTGTCAAACTCAACATTTGGTGACCCCAGAAGTTTTTAGGTGTTATAAGTTTCCTCCAACAGTGGTAAGGAACCTTTTAACGATAAAAACGGATCGCGCAGCACTTATCAAACATCGGAAAACATCCATCTAATTGTGGAAGCGTTGTGCAAAACTATAAAGGATAGACACACCCCACATTTAGTGCCACCAAGGACTATTATAAGTACCTAACAACAGTAGTACAAAACGACAACACCAAATCGTTCTACTCGTCTAGAGAAGAAAATGCCGACACTAGAAGAGCTGGTACAAACGCAAGAAAGAAATGCGGAAGAAATCAATCGGTTTATTTCAAACATAAAAAAGACTCCCAAAGAAAGGAGATCGTTAGAATATTACCAAAGGAAGTCAAAGGAGCTTGATGAACTTTGGAAAAATTTCGAAAGGTATGACAACTATATAAGAAGAGACTCCACAACAAGAGAAGATCATCCTTACCTGGTCCAAAAGGTGCACGAAATTATGAGCCAAAGATACAGAGAAGCTGATGACGACATACAGAAAAATGTTCAAAGCATAAAGAAGGAACATGCAAAAACGCAAGCATCCGGCTCAGGTCTTGCAAGTGAGCAAGAATCAGAAGTGAAACACAATCTATTAAAAATGCGAGATGCCACTATATCCAAAATCATGAGCACACTGAACGACATACTAACAAGCGAATTCCAGTACTCAAGGCAACAACTAGACGTCATGCAAAAGGAAGTCGAATACAACATGAAAACGATGCAGCAATTACAAGACAAATTATGCAGTGAAAATATCGAGCACGACATACATGCATTCTTAACTCAACAAACAGAAATCACGAACAAGATAATACAACTTGAAGACCTAAAGGCAACTTTAAATCCAGAACCAATCAATCAAACAGCATTACAACAGGATAACCACACACTATATCTTCCAAAGGTAACAATACCAAAATTTAATGGGGATTACATGAGTTGGCAACCTTTTTATGACATGTTCAACGAGATGATACACAAAAAGGCAATGCCAGCTATCCAAAAAATGTGGTTTTTAAAGACAAACATATCCGGAGAAGCCGCAAGATTAATACAAAACCTTTCTTTAACGGAAACTAACTACGAAACGGCTTGGAAAACACTGCAAGACCGCTTTAATAATCCACGAATATTGACAAATAACATCATAAACAGATTGTTGAATCAGACAAAAATATCTGAGAACCCCTCTTCTGCAGCTATAAAGGGGTTACACGACACAACACGCGAATGCTGTGCAGCACTCAACAATTTGAACATTAATACATCGACTTGGGACCCCATATTGGTCAACATATTATTAAAGAAACTAGACCATGGAACGCACATATTATATGAACAGTCCGTACAGCTGCCAAGATCATTGCCATCATTAGAAGAAGTGTTGGGATTCCTGGAAACCAGATTTCAGTCACTAGAAGCCGTCGGAAGAACACAAACTACTCCAAAAAGAACTTCATCTGCAGCAACCACTTCTCAAGAAAACAACCATTGCAAATTATGCAACAATGGAATTCATCAGTTGTATTATTGCAACCGTTTTTTATCGTGGTCAGTGCCTGCACGATTAAAGTGGATACAGCAACAGAAACTCTGTGTTAACTGTTTCAAGGGTGATCATATGTCAAGACAATGCACATCAAGTTCCTGTAGAAAATGTAAAAAAAAACACAACAGTTTAGTACATTTAGACAGTCATCCACAAAATACCAAAATACTAAATTCAACATCCCAAAACTCTTCCAGCGACGCTCCCACTGGTAGCAATACACAACCATCAACGGTAGCATCAGCTAACCACTCTGGGGCGCGGAAGGGCTACGTGCTATTAGCCACAGCTCGCGTAAAAATTACAGGCAATAATGGACGATCTGGAGTCTTCAAAGCAATTTTAGATTCAGGGTCACAAATCAACATTGTGACTAATCGACTACTAAATCGTCTATCACTTAAGCCTTCGCAGACATCCTTATGCATCGAAGGAATTGGCAATCAATCCAGAATTACGAGTCAACGTATTAATTTGAATCTTCAATCTACAACAAGCAACTTCAGTACAAGGCTCGAGGCTTTCGTACTTCCTAACATTATTCCAGCCCAACCCTCAACCGAGTTGAACTGCAATTCTTGGCCAATACCAGACAACATCCAATTGGCGGATCCAGAATTCAGCACCACTGCAAATATTGACGTTTTATTAGGCGCTGAATACTACCTCGAGTTGTTGACCACCGGTAAAATCCAACTCTCACCAGAATTACCAATTTTAAGAAACACAAAGCTGGGTTGGATTGTAAGTGGAAGAATAAGAGATAATACCAGCAACTCAGCAATATGCGCAGTGCACGGTGTAAGCGAAGCAGACACAGATGAGCTAATACAAAGATTCTGGAGACTAGACGAATTTGATGCTGACAACACCTTCAGTGCACAAGAGAAACTATGCGAACAACAATTCATTCAAACAATCACGAGAAATAATGAGGGTAGATTTGTAGTACGCCTTTGCCTTTCAGATAACCCAAGCTGTTTAGGAGATACGAAAGGGTTGGCCTTTTCAAGGTTGCTTGCCTTGGAAAGGCGTCTTGCAAGGAGTCCAGACCTAAAGAAGCAATATGTTGACTTCATGAAGGAGTATGAAGAGTTGGGCCACATGACCCGTATAACCAACTCTGAGGTTATGGATCCTCACTATTACATCCCGCATCATTGTGTAATCAAACCTGAAAGTAAAACTACAAAACTACGAGTAGTGTTTGATGCGTCGGCAAAATCATCATCAGGAATATCCCTCAACGACATATTATGTGTTGGCCCACCAACACAAGGAGACCTCTTTGGAATGATATTACGATTTCGAACTCCAACATTTGTGTTTTGTACGGACATTGAAAAAATGTATCGACAAATTCTCATTGATCCCGAAGACCGTAACATGCAACTTATTTATTGGAGAAATAGTTCAAATGAACCAGTAGGAACATACCAACTTAACACTGTGACGTATGGAACTTCTGCTGCCCCATATTTGGCAACAAAATGTTTGCAGCAATTAGCAGATAGAAATATGGAAAAATATCCATTAGGCGCTACAGCATTAAAACACGACTTTTATGTGGACGATGGTATGAGTGGATCCAACAGCCTCCTAACAGCAATTGAAATACAACGGCAATTGACAAGTCTGTTACAAGAAGCTGGTTTCAAACTAAGAAAATGGTGCGCAAATCACGCCAAGCTGTTAAGTGGCATTTCCCCCGAAAATATACAGCTGAACCTAGATTTCGATAACCAATCGACCAAGATCTTGGGACTAACATGGAATCCCAAGGCAGATGTTTTTTGCCTCAGAGCAGACATTCAAGAAACCAATAAAATTACCAAACGCACGGTAACATCAGATCTGGCTCGAATATTTGATCCTTTAGGAATCGCCGGTCCAGTGGTGGTCTCCGCTAAAATGTTTATACAACAACTATGGCAATTACAACTCTCATGGGATGAACCATTACCAGCAAATCTTCATAATCAATGGGCTACATTCCGTCAAAATTTGAAACATCTTAACAATTTAAACACCAAGAGGCACGTTTTTGATGGCGAAAGTGCAAGCGACGCACAGATACACACATTCGTAGATGCCTCTGAAAAGGCGTACGGCGCCACAGTATACATACGTTCCAAGCTTCGAGATGGGCGACTCATAGTGAGACTTCTATGTGCCAAGTCACGTATTGCTCCTATAAAAAGGGTGACTTTACCAAGGTTGGAGCTATGTGCAGCTCTTCTTGGGGCCCAACTCACTACAAAGGTGAAAAAGGAACTACGAGCTGAAAACACACCTACATATCTATGGTCGGATTCTGAGATAGTGCTTCATTGGATCAATGCAGCACCATCCTCTCTTCGCACCTTTGTAGCAAATAGAGTAAGTAAGATCCAAGAGCAAACCATAGGCATGCAATGGCGACACGTCAGTTCAAAGCAAAATCCGGCTGATCTCATTTCAAGAGGTGTGAATCCAGAGAAATTATCGCAGTGTAGCCTATGGTTTTTTGGCCCAATGTTTTTGCACGGTAACATGAATCAATGGCCAAAAGAGTTTAATAAACATCAGACACCGTCTTCCTCCGAGGAATTAAAACAAATTTCTGTCAGTGCTTTTTCAACAACTTCAGCTTCATTAGAAGATATCATATATAAAATCGAAAATCGCAACTCATTCAAGACACTTCTAAGGATTGTAGCATACATACAGCGTTTCATTCGCAATACTAAGATACCGAAGAATGAAAGACCGGCTAGCAATACACTAAGCCCTCTAGAACTCAATTCAGCTAAACTTCTTATAGTCAAGGCCATGCAATCTTCAGAATTTAAAAATGAAATGAGTACACTTAAGAGAGGAGATGAACTCGATAGGACAAGTTCTATATGCGGTTTGTCACCTTTCCTTGATGAAAATGATATACTACGCGTCGGTGGAAGGTTAAATGCTTCAAGAATTTCATACAATGCTAAACACCCAATACTCCTTCCATACAACGATCCAATTTCAAAATTAATAATGCGAATGCTGCACAACGACAATCATCATTGCGGCCCACAAACTTTGCTATCCGTCTCTAGACAACAATTTTGGGTAATAAAGGGGAAGTCAATGGCCAGACACATCGTTCAATCCTGCGTTCGATGTACTAGAGCAAGACCGAAGCTAATGCAACAAATTATGGGAGAATTGCCAGCCTGTAGAGTGACCCCTGCTCGGCCATTTTTAATATCAGGAGTTGACTACTGTGGTCCACTGTGGGTCCACTACAAGTTAAGAGGTAAAAGACCTCACAAGGTGTACATTGCAGTATTCATCTGTTTCTCAACAAAGGCAGTACATTTAGAAGTAGTAAGCGACCTTACTACAGAAGCATTCATTGGAGCTCTCAAGAGGTTCGTTGCACGCCGAGGACGTTGTCAAACCATATATTCGGACAACGCAACAAACTTCATTGGGGCACAAAATCAGCTTAATGAACTGAAGACCGCTATATTCACCAAACATGCACAAGAAACGATAACTCGTTCTTGCAGTAATGATGGAATAGAATTCAAATTTATTCCTCCTCGCGCTCCCCACTTCGGGGGGTTATGGGAGGCAGCTGTTAAATCCGCAAAACAATTGTTACTACGTAGCGTATCAACGGCTTCTTTGACACATGAGGAATTAGAAACAGTCATCATTGAAATCGAGGCTATTCTGAACTCACGACCACTAACACCTCTATCTAGTGATCCAAATGATTTAACGGCATTGACTCCCGGCCATTTTTTAATCGGAGAACCACTGACGGCACAAGTAGACTCTGAAGCAACGAATACAACTACTTCCTTGGCAAGGAGATGGAATCTTGTATCACAGCTTAAGCATGAATTTTGGAATCGATGGTCCGTGGAATACTTGCACCACCTACAAGAAAAACAGAAATGGAAAACGTCATCTGAAAATGCGAAGGAGGGAAGGTTAGTCATAATAAAGGAAGACAATTTACCAGTAATACAATGGCCGCTGGGAAGAATCCTCAAAACGTATGAGGGTACCGATCGCAAGGTTAGAGTGGCAGATGTAAAGACAGCCTCCGGAATAAAGCGAAGACCCATTCATAGATTAGCGCCACTAATTCAGGAGGAAGAAGTGCAAACAAGTAAGGCGTCCAAGCCCACTCACTCAGTACAGGCTGATGAAACAGACATTCCACCATTTAAAAAACCTAGGCCTGCTTCCAGCTCAATATTGCTCACATTGATAACAACGTTACTCCTACTTCCCGCGGTAATGAGCGGGAACGTTAAAATAAAAAATTTTCATAGTGACCCAGGATTGTACTTTGAGGGAATCGGAAGCGTAAAACTGATCACGGCTGAATGGAGACTAATGATCTACTACGACCTATCACCATTTATTTCCGAGTTAAGGGCTTTCCAGTCAGGAACAACTACCTTGCAACAACTATGCTCACCCATTATACACAATTCCACTTGCAACATCTTGACGACGAACTTAAATCAAATAAGGGAAGAATTGATTGAAGAGAAGGAGCTATTCTCAAGCAGCAGAGTAAAGAGGGGAGCTTTCAACATTGTAGGGAACGTCGCACGGTCCTTGTTTGGAGTTCTGGATTCCGACTATGCAAATGAAATGTCCGACTATGCAAATGAAATGTCAAACACCATAAGGCAGGCTAAGGGTGAAACAGATTATCTTTTTCAACTACTTAAAAATCAAACATCTATTATTGACTCAACTATCAATATCATCAAACAAGATGAACGCAACTCTCAAGGACAATTAATGGAAATTGTCAACAAGGTCAATGAACAGGAGAATGCAATAGCCAAGCAATCTGACCAGATCAGTCGAACACTTTCAATATCTCTTTTGGCCAACCAATTGACATTAACCGCAATAAATTTACAAAGAATTGAAAGGGAAATCGTTGATGTATTAACCGACACCCACCATGGGAAAATTAGCCCACTTTTGTTATCCCCAACACAGCTAAACACGAGTTAAGTATGATAAAGGCGCATCTTCCAACACAACGAACCCTTCCAATTGAAGACGACGGTTTAATACAACTATACAAATTAATGAAGGTCAAGGGAGCAGTGACAAGAAGCGAAGTGATATTCGAAGTCATCCTGCCTTTAGTCAACCATCAGTTCTTAGAACTGTTCAACATAATACCAGTCCCAACTATAAAGAACAATACTCTAATATCAATCAATGGAGAAGAATCAATTCTAGCTATAAACCACCACAGAGACGAATACATTCCATTCACAACTCACGAACTATCGAACTGCATCACGGCTAAGAGTGACGTCTTTATCTGCAATAACAAGCAGTTCAAATTAAGAAAAAATGAAGAGAACGATTCCTGCGAATTCAACATATTTAACAATCGACAAACAACCAAGTGTAAGCTCATTCAATTAACAGGCAATTCAACTTGGACACAACTAAAAAATCCAAACAAATGGATCTTCGCAACTACCGCAAAATTAGACATTTCAGCAGTTTGCGGTGCCAACTCTACCCAATACACATTAAGAGACACTGGAATAATGGAGCTCGAGCCAAGCTGCACACTCAAGGATACCTTCATCACAATTCAAGGTCATGTTGGGTTATCTAACACCTTACATACGTCATACACACAACTGATGCCTATAGATTACATTAGCGAACCACAGGAGATAACCAAAATATTCAACACCACCAACAACCAACTCGAGACCCATCTGAACCAATTAAATTCACTTAGAAGACAATTAAATGAATCAACCGTTATTCGCATACCCGAACTCATCAAGTCCAATAGTCTCCACCATCATACCGTAAGCTACTCCGCACTGGTCATCTCCGTATTCCTCCTGATAACCATCTTAGGCTTCAAACTATATTCAAAACAGCACAAGAACACCAATTATAGATGCAACAACCATATTCCTCAGCCAGCCCCACGCCCAGGGGCTTTCATCATTGATGTAGTGGACACCTGAATTCGATTAACTTGCGTCATCACCGACCATGAGTTAATGCGGGGGAGAATGTTGACACCTAGGTCAACATATTATTTTATTACATTTATTACATTTTAATTTATTACATTTGTTACATTTATTGACATATTAATTATTACATTTTGCTTGTCACTGTTGCAACCTGCATTTGAGGTATTACTAAATTCCGCAACTCTTGCAGTTATTTAACAATTAGGGCATTGATCGCTTGACTTCCGCATTAACCAAGAAAAATGCTAAATTGCAGAAAACACAATTATTGTTGAATCATTCCGTATTAAATTTCTTTTGTATTTACTTCATTAATTGTATAAAAACAATTGAACAAATAAATTATTAAGTCAGTAATAAAACCCAAAGGTGTAATCATTGCTAACATTGGGTTCTTCAGGTTAAAGTGCTTGAAGGACATTAGACAAATAAAATAGGTTTAATACAAGTTCATGTGCTTGTGTTGAAACCTATTGTCAAACTCAACAGTCTTAGATGGGCGGACGTACTTCAGGTCCTGAAGAGAAGATTCCGGATACCAGCCTACCTGTTAAGAATCATAAGGAACTATCTTAAGGATAGGGAACTTATATATAACACTACGGAAGGTCGGAAAAGAAGGAAATTAACATCAGGCGCTGCACAGGGTTCCATCTTGGGACCAGACCTATGGAACCTTAGCTATGATGAAATATTTCAAGTGGAAATGCCGCAGGGTAGCTTCCTGGTAGGATATGCGGACGACATCGCAGCAGTTATTAGCGCCAGAGATGTTGAGGAGGCAAAAATAAAGCTGAGGCAAGTTATGATAAGAACGAAAGGATGGCTAGATACACATGGCCTGCAACTGGCTGAGCAGAAGACTGAGATCTTAATCCTTAGTAGACGTCATATTCCAATGGAAATTGATATACAGTTTGACGACTTGATCCTGACAGCGAGAAAATTCGTGAATTATCTCGGAATTAGGCTTGACTCAAAGCTAACGTTCTCAGAACCGGTTCAGTATGCTGTTAACAAGTCTACCGGTATAACAGGACGATTAAGCCGGCTGATGGCGAACATAGGAGGCCCACTACCAGAAAAACGCAAACTCTTAATGGAGGCATGCAATAGCATCCTTCTCTATGGGAGCGAAATCTTGGGGGAGAAAGTCAGGATACAAAGTAGAGCAAAACCATTGTTAGCAGTGCAAAGGGTAGCTGTTTTACGGGTCACATCTGCATACGGTACTGTATCGGCGGGAGCGGTCACAGTAATAGCAGGTATGATCCCAATAGACCTACAGATCCTAGCACGAAGGAAAGCATGGATATCAAGGCAGAGTAGCCATGCAGACCTTGGTAGTATGCAGCAAATACGGGAGGAAATGTTACAGAGTTGGCAGTCTAGATGGAGTACTAACACTAGGGGTAGATGGACGGAGCGTCTCATTCCCAATATCGAGAAATGGTTGAACAGACGGCATGGGAATATGAACTATTACCTGACACAAATGCTCTCAGGCCACGGCTACTACCGGAGCTACTTATACAAAATGGGTAAATGTAACACACCCATTTGTTTATACGAAGATGAAGAAGTCCTAGACGACGCAGAACACACTTTCTTTAAGTGTATTCGATGGGAGGAAACTCGTAGAGAGCTGGAGATGGTAACTGGCTCAATAACAGTAGAGAATATCGTGGACATCATGATAGGGAGCGAGGCCAACTTTTTAGCGGTATCGCGATTCTGTGAAAAAGTTCTGCGGACGAAAAAGCCAGATCTGGACGCCGCAGAGCAATATTATAATCAGGATCCCAGACAAAGGATAGTGTAAAGAGAAGGGCTGATTAAGCCATTGGGAATCCACCCCGAAGCAATGCTAAGGCGGTCCCGGGGTGGAAATTTTTATCCCAGGAAGAAGAGGGGGTTTTTTAGTCGGTAGGTTGCACTGTGGTGACCAGTCCGACACAAAGCGGAGGGTACGGGCCCTCTGGTCAGTGCGTAACGCATTTTTCCCCCTCGCCGAAAAAAAAAAAAAATTATTATTATTACTATTATTATTATTATTATTATTATTATTATTATTATTATTATTATTATTATTATTATTATTATTATTATTATTATTATTATTATTATTATTATTATTATTATTATTATTATTATTATTATTATTATTATTATTATTATTATTATTATTATTATTATTATTATTATTATTATTATTATTATTATTATTATTATTATTATTATTATTATTATTATTATTATTATTATTATTATTATTATTATTATTATTATTATTATTATTATTATTATTACACAGTAGCCAGTTAGCGATCCTTGTCACTGCTCAAACCAAGTTGTCACACGGCCTCCTCGTGGCGCCACTGGATAGCTCTCAGCAAATGTTGAGACTGAACTAACTGT
Organism: Thecocarcelia acutangulata; assembly: GCA_914767995.1. Taxonomy (NCBI): domain Eukaryota; kingdom Metazoa; phylum Arthropoda; class Insecta; order Diptera; family Tachinidae; genus Thecocarcelia; species Thecocarcelia acutangulata. The sequence continues at coordinate 49,827,654 of OU612095.1, read as the reverse complement.
ATGACAGCGATATTGGGATAGTTGACGACCTGGTTATGGATTGGAACCGAGTATAACAAAACAATCTTGGAATAGACGCTTATGGGCTGGGAGCTAGCGTATTCCGTGACCTTATTAAGCACGAGTGACATCGTGCTGAAACGGCTCACGGGCTAATGCGGTAGCTACCTCCGTCTCGGTAAAACCTTGGCAAGGGCTTAAAGTACGCTCAAAGTTTGTAGTCGATAGGTTTCGGCTGTGCAGGGTTAGTTGAGATGACTCCTAATCAGCTCCCGACCTGGCTCTGTATACAGGATCTTATAAGGACCTGTATCAACCCTCGCGAGGACCTCACTGCTTGCAAAGGGACCCTCGGGGTCATTATAAGGGTAACTGCACTTTGGACAAACGGAGATAACGGCTTTAAGCGGAGACCCAATTGACCAAAATGAAAGCAAATAAAATAAACAGAAAAATTACGGTTGAGGAAATAGGACAAAGTGCTTCAAGCCCCTTTGGGTCTAGCAGAAAGACAAGTCGGTCGCCAGTACTGAACTCTGAAGTGGACCGCAGTGAAAAGGTACAGACACCGCTTACTACTAAGGTTGGAGAGCCAAGAGCCGTAAATGAAGATAGAAGTGCATCACACCAGGCTCTTCAGCAGAGTGCAGCGGGCAGCCCATCTCAGGAATACATTCTGAGGATGAGGGAATCCGAGGAAGAGTCAATTGAGAAACTCCGGATGATTCTCAAAAAGATGAAGTCTGCAATGAGCAGACAGAGAAACATAAGTATGGATGTCCAGAATGGCGTATCCGAAATGGAGGAGATTGTTGACGTCATAAGCAGCTACCGAAAAAGCTGGAAGAAGGCTGAAAATGAGAGGAGTAGAGGCAAGGTTAAGAGCTCCAAGGTAATTGAAAACGTCGCAGCTAAACCAGCCGCATCGAGCAAAAAGCGGACGGCAAGCAGCCCGGCTGAAGAAATAAGACCGTCGAAAATGCAAAAGGAGAACAAGAAAATGGGCGCACAGAGAAGAGAGGAGATAACCCAATCCTCGTCAAAAATTGAAAAAACGGCAAAACCAACCGAGAGATGGCAGAAAGTTGGCAAGAAAAAGAAGCGAAAAGCTCATAGAGAACGACCAGAAGCTGTGTTGGTAAGACCAACGGTTGGTCACAGCTACGCAGAAGTTCTCAAGAGTCTTAAGGAGAACGTAAAGCCTGAACAAACAGAGGTATCAGTCAGGTCAATACGAAAAACCAAAACAGGAGCCATTTTACTCGAGCTGGAAAAGGGTGGAAGAAAAAGTGAATTCAGAGAGGCTGTCAAGGGCTTGCTGAAGGAGGTTGCGGAAGTCAAGAAGATGAAGACGAAGATAAAACATGACATCCGGGTTATAGAAGGATCCACAACGAAGGAGGAAGTGCATAGCGCGATATGTAAAGCTTCTGGAATGGAAGAGGGTGATGTAGAGGTTCAGCTAGCGAAACCTAATATGCGGGACCAGAGAAGGGCTTTTGTAGCGATACCGGCAGCAGGGGCAAATAAACTCCTTGAACTGGGGCGCGTCAGAATAGATTAGGTCATCTGTAGGGTTAGGCCCTACGAGGACGTAAAACGTTGCTTTAAATGTTTTGGCCTTGGACATACACAGTGGGGATGTAAAGGTCCGGACAGAAAAGGGATGGGTATGTGCATTCGGTGCACAGAGAAGGGACACACCTTGAAACAGTGCACCTACCCACCGAAATGCTGTCTCTGCTTGGAGAAAGGGAAAGCCTCTATTGACCTTATTCCTGGGTCAAGAGCATGTAAGGAGCCGAGGAAAAAGGAATAAATGAAAATTTTACAACTAAACATGCATCGAGGGAAAGTGGCAGATGCACTTCTGCCGCAAATAATTATAGAACAGGAAGCGGATATTGCTATCATTAGCGAGCAGTATTCGAAAAAGTTAAACGGATACTGGGTTGAGGATGAATCGGCTATGGGTTCAGCTCAGCAAAGTCACTCTTGTAAGCTGTTACTTAACACCCAGCGACTGTATCGAAGACTTTCAGGAGAAACTGGAGGAAATTGAGGACAACATACGTCGTATGCAGGGAGCAGTTATACTAGCTGGTGACTTCAATGCTCGCTCACCAGAGTGGGGCACAAAAACGCTGGACTACAGAGGCAGAAGGGTCATGCAAATGACAGCCAGGGCTGGCCTCACCGTAGCCAACATAGGGAACACTCCTACTTTTAGACGCCCTGGAGCAGAGGGGACTATTCCAGATATTACTTTTGTTTCAGATAATTACGGGGACAAAGTTAAGGATTGGAGAGTACTGGAGATATACACGGCAAGCGATCATCAGTATATCTCATACTCGTATGGGGAAGACAGAACTGCTGAAGATGACACCCCGCGACGGAGACTAAGTACCAGAAAGTGGAATATTAGGAAACTGAACTCGTCAGTTTTGCTGGAAGAGTTCGACAGAGGAGCACACGAAATCCAACGGGCGACGGACGCAGAAAGAAATGTGGAAAGAGCTATGCGGATAATTAAACAAGCGTGTGATAAGTCAATGCCCAGAGCAAGAACGGACAACCGACGAAAGAAACCTGTATATTGGTGGAATGAACCTATAGCGGAGGCCCGACGAGATTGCCTCCGTCAGAGACGGAAATATACAAGGGCAAGAAGAAGAGGGGAAGCAGGAAATTAGCTGGTCGGATACAAGCAGGCAAAGAAGAAACTGCGAGATGTAATATTCAACAGCAAAAAGCAGCTATGGGAAGATCTTCGAGCGGATGTAAATAACAACCCATAGGGAACTGGGTACAAGCTGGTAATGGGAAAACTTGCGGCGAGAGCCCCAGTAGGAAACATGGATAGTGTGGCAATGGATAATATTGTGACTACGCTTTTTCCAGACCATGAAGCGTTGGAGGAATTGGTAGACACAGAAAGCCAATCGGACATATTGGAGTTCACGCGACAGGAGCTTTGGGATGCAGCGGACAAGCTGAAGGATGGCAAATCCCCTGGACCAGATGGAGTACCAGCGGAAGTAATAAAGGAGTTAGTGTTTAGACGGCCGGATATAATGCTTGCAACGTACAATGCTTGCCTACGGGAAGGAGCTTTCCCAAGGATATGGAAAAGGCAGCATCTTGTACTCATCAGCAAGCCCAAAGATGATCCGAGCTCTCCATCTGCATATAGACCATTATGTATGTTGGACACAGCAGGAAAACTACTTGGGAGGTTAATAAATCCACGTCTCAATGAAGCCTTGATTGCTGGAGGAGGGCTTTCTGAGAGACAGCACGGCTTTAGACCTAAAAGATCAACGATTGGGGCCGTCAGTGACATCATGAAGGCAGTTGAGGCTACTCAAACGGGGAATCACTTCAGTAGACCACTGATTCTCTTAGCTGCGTTGGACGTGAAAAACGCATTTAATAGTCTTAGATGGGCGGACGTACTTCAGGTCCTGGAGAGAAGATTCCGGATACCAGCCTACCTGTTAAGAATCATAAGGAACTATCTTAAGGATAGGGAACTTATATATAACACTACGGACGGTCGGAAAAGAAGGAAATTAACATCAGGCGCTGCGCAGGGTTCCATCTTGGGACCAGACCTATGGAACCTTAGCTATGATGAAATATTTCAAGTGGAAATGCCGCAGGGTAGCTTCCTGGTAGGATATGCGGACGACATCGCAGCAGTTATTAGCGCCAGAGATGTTGAGGAGGCAAAAAGAAAGCTGAGGCAAGTTATGATAAGAACGAAAGGATGGCTAGATACACATGGCCTGCAACTGGCTGAGCAGAAGACTGAGATCTTAATCCTTAGTAGACGTCATATTCCAATGGAAATTGATTTACAGTTTGACGACTTGATCCTGACAACGAGGAAATTCGTGAATTATCTCGGAATTAGGCTTGACTCAAAGCTAACGTTCTCAGAACCGGTTCAGTATGCTGTTAACAAGTCTACCGGTATAACAGGACGATTAAGCCGGCTGATGGCGAACATAGGAGGCCCACTACCAGAAAAACGCAAACTCTTAATGGAGGCATGCAATAGCATCGGTCTCTATGGGAGCGAAATCTGGGGGGAGAAAGTCAGGACACAAAGTAGAGCAAACCCATTGTTAGCAGTGCAAAGGGTAGCTGCTTTACGGATCACATCTGCATACCGTACTGTATCGGCGGGAGCGGTCACAGTAATAGCAGGTATGATCCCAATAGACCTACAGATCCTTGCACGAAGGAAAGCATGGATATCAAGGCAGAGTAGCCATGCAGACCTTGGTAGTATGCAGCAAATACGGGAGGAAATGTTACAGAGTTGGCAGTCTAGATGGAGTACTAACACTAGGGGTAGATGGACGGAGCGTCTCATTCCCAATATCGAGAAATGGTTGAACAGACGGCATGGGAATGTGAACTATTACCTGAATCAAATGCTCTCAGGCCACGGCTACTACCGGAGCTACTTATACAAAATGGGTAAATGTAACACACCCATTTGTTTATACGAAGATGAAGAAGTCCTAGACGACGCAGAACACACTTTCGTTAAGTGTATTCGATGGGAGGAAACTCGTAGAGAGCTGGAGATGGTAACTGGCTCAATAACAGTAGAGAATATCGTGGACATCATGATAGGGAGCGAGGCCAACTTTTTAGCGGTATCGCGATTCTGTGAAAAAGTTCTGCGGACGAAAAAGCCAGATCTGGACGCCGCAGAGCAATATTATAATCAGGATCCCAGACAAACAATAGTGTAAAGAGAAGGGCTAATTAAGCCATTGGGAATCCACCCCGAAGCAATGCTAAGGCGGTCTCGGGGTGGAAATTATTATTATTATTATTATTATTATTATTATTATTATTATTATTATTATTATTATTATTATTATTATTATTATTATTATTATTATTATTATTATTATTATTATTATTATTATTATTATTATTATTATTATTATTATTATTATTATTATTATTATTATTATTATTATTATTATTATTATTATTATTATTATTATTATTATAATATAATAATAATAATAATAATAATAAATTAAATGCTGGTAATAAGCGAAAAGCCATTAACACGTGGGTTGTCCCTGTATTTACATATTCTTTTGGCGTCGTTAAATGGTCAAACACAACCCTAGATGAAATATCAACGCTAGTAAGAACCACGCTTACCAAATTCTTATGCCATCACCCACGAAGTGCAGTGGAAAGAATCACTCTCCCTCAACAAGATGGTGGAAAAGGGTTAATCGACTTGCCAAACCTTCAGCTCTCACAAATAAAAATCTTAAGAGAATACTTCAGAAGCCAAATGGAAACTTCGGAGTTATTCCAAGTGGTATGTATGGCAGACAAAAACTACACCCCTCTCAACATAAGATCGAGCGAGTTTCAAGCACCACCTAATAGTTTCTCTCGCGAAGAACGTATAGATGCATGGAAAAATAAATCCCTGCATGGAGTGCATCCATTCCAAATGGAGCAAGATTACATTGACAAGCCCGTTTCAAACCTATGGCTCAAGCAAGGGAAGTTGTTCATGGAAACGGAGGGATTTATGATCGCTATTCAAGATAAAGTCATAGCTACTAAAAATTATCGAAAATATATATTGAAGGAAAACCTAGAAAATGATTTATGTAGGCGATGTCAGACCAACGCAGAAACCATTGACCACATTATAGGTGGATGCCCTGGCTTAGCATCGCAGGACTATACTGCAAGGCATAACCAGGTGGCGAAAATCATACACCAGAGCCTAGCATTTAACAAAAAACTTGTAGCGGAAAAACAACCGTACTATAAGTATAGGAGGGTCATACCAGTTGTTGAAAATAGAAATGTGAAGATATATTGGGACAGGACTATAATTACAGACCGCACCATACAAGCCAACAAACCAGACATTGTGTTGTTTGACAAAGTTGAGAAAAATATAACTCTGTTTGATATAGCTGTGCCCCTTAACAACAATATTCAATCAACTTACAGCGTAAAAATTGACAAATATAAGTTACTGGCCGAGGAACTTAAGGCGATGTACCATGTTGAGCGAGCAGATATATCGCCAATAATCATATCTGCAACAGGGTTAATTCCTAAAAGCCTTATAGCCCAGCTGACAAAACATAACTTGAACGACAACATAGAGGTGATTCAGAAATCTGTAATCCTAAACACATGCAACATCGTGAGAAACTTCTTACATACGTGATGAAAACAATAACCACAGCAGGAAAACAAGTCATCAGAGCCTAATCCCTTGGCATAGCCCGGGAGAGGTATTTTCCAATCTCACAGAGATTGAGAAATTTAAAAACTCGATAAAATAATAATAATAATAATAATAATAATAATAATAATAATAATAATAATAATAATAATAATAATAATAATAATAATAATAATAATAATAATAATAATAATAATAATAATAATAATAATAATAATAATAATAATAATAATAATAATAATAATAATAATAATAATAATAATAATAATAATAATAATAATAATAATAATAATAATAATAATAATAACAATAATAATAATAATAATAATAATAATAATAATAATAATAATAATAATAATTTTTTTTTCTTCTTCTTGCCCTTGTTTATTTCCGTCTCTGACGGAGTTACAGGTTACAAGTTTCTTTCGTCGGTTGTCCGTTCTTGCTCTGGGCATTGACTTATCACACGCTTGTTTAATTATCCGCATAGCTCTTTCCACATTTCTTTCTGCGTCCGTCGCCCGTTGGATTTCGTGTGCTCCTCTGTCGAACTCTTCCAGCAAAACTGAAGTGTTCAGTTTACTAATATTCCACTTTCTGGTACTAAGTCTCCGTCGCGTGGTGTAATCTTCAGCAGTTCTGTCTTCCCCATACGAGTATGAGATATACTGATGATCGCTTGCCGTGTATATCTCCAGTACTCTCCAATCCTTAACTTTGTCCCCGTAATTATCTGAAACAAAAGTAATATCTGGAATAGTCCCCTCTGCTCCAGGGCGTCTAAAAGTAGGAGTGTTCCCTATGTTGGCTACGGTGAGGCCAGCCCTGGCTGTCATTTGCATGACCCTTCTGCCTCTGTAGTCCAGCGTTTTTGTGCCCCACTCTGGTGAGCGAGCATTGAAGTCACCAGCTAGTATAACTGCTCCCTGCATACGACGTACGTTGTCCTCAATTTCGTCCAGTTTCTCCTGAAAGTCTTCGATACAGTCGCTGGGTGTTAAGTAACAGCTTACAAGAGTGACTTTGCTGAGCTGAACCCATACGAACCCACGACCCTTACCGTTCGCCATCGAGGTGACGTGGCTTGTAGGAGGAATCCATATTGCTGCAGTAGCCGATTCATCCTCAACCCAGTATCCGTTTAACTTTTTCGAATACTGCTCGCTAATGATAGCAATATCCGCTTCCTGTTCTATAATTATTTGCGGCAGAAGTGCATCTGCCACTTTCCCTCGATGCATGTTTAGTTGTAAAATTTTCATTTATTCCTTTTTCCTCGGCTCCTTACATGCTCTTGACCCAGGAATATGGTCAATAGAGGCTTTCCCGTTCTCCAAGCAGAGACAGCATTTCGGTGGGTTGGTGCACTGTTTCAAGGTGTGTCCCTTTCCTGTGCACCGAATGCACATACCCATCCCTTTTCTGTCCGGACCTTTACATCCCCACTGTGTATGTCCAAGGCCAAAACATTTAAAGCAACGTTTTACGTCCTCGTAGGGCCTAACCCTACAGATGACCCAACCTATTCTGACGCGCCCCAGTTCAAGGAGTTTATTTGCCCCTGCTGCCGGTATCGCTACAAAAGCCCTTCTCTGGTCCCGCATATTAGGTTTCGTTAGCTGAACCTCTACATCACCCTCTTCCATTCCAGAAGCTTTACATATCGCGCTATGCACTTCCTCCTTCGTTGTGGATCCTTCTATATCCCGGATGTCAAGTTTTATCTTCGTCTTCATCTCCTTGACTTCCGCAACCTCCTTCAGCAAGCCCTTGATAGCCTCTCTGAATTCACCTTTTCTTCCAATCTTTTCCAGCTCGAGTGAAATGGCTCCTGTTTTGGTTTTTCGTATTGACCTGACTGATACCTCTGTTTGTTCAGGCTTTACGTTCTCCTTAAGACTCTTGAGAACTTCTGCGTAGCTATGACCAACGGTTGGTCTTACCAGCACAGCTTCTGGTCGTTCTCTATGAGCTTTTCGCTTCTTTTTCTTGCCAACTTTCTGCCATCTCTCGGTTGGTTTTGCCGTTTTTTCAATTTTTGACGAGGATTGGGTTATCTCCTCTCTTCTCTGTGCGCCCATTTTCTTGTTCTCCTTTTGCATTTTCGACGGTCTTATTTCTTCAGCCGAGCTGCTTGCCGTCCGCTTTTGGCTCGATGCGGCTGGTTTAGCTGCGACGTTTTCAATTACCTTGGAGCTCTTAACCTTGTTTCTTCTACTCCTCTCATTTTCAGCCTTCTTCCAGCTTTTTCGGTAGCTGCTTATGACGTCAACAATCTCCTCCATTTCGGATACGCCATTCTGGACATCCATACTTATGTTTCTCTGTCTGCTCATTGCAGACTTCATCTTTTTGAGAATCATCCGGAGTTTCTCAATTGACTCTTCCTCGGATTCCCTCATCCTCAGAATGTATTCCTGAGATGGGCTGCCCGCTGCACTCTGCTGAAGAGCCTGGTGTGATGCACCTCTATCTTCATTTACGGCTCTTAACTCTCCAACCTTAGTAGTAAGCGGTGTCTGTACCTTTTCACTGCGGTCCACTTCAGAGTTCAGTACTGGCGACCGAATCGTCTTTCTGCTAGACCCAAAGGGGCTTTGTCCTATTTCCTCAACCGTAATTATTCTGTTTATTTTATTTGCTTTCATTTTGGTCAATTGGGTCTCCGCTTAAAGCCGTTATCTCCGTTTGTCCAAAGTGCAGTTACCCTTATAATGACCCCGAGGGTCCCTTTGCAAGCAGTGAGGTCCTCGCGAGGGTTGATACAGGTCCTTATGAGATCCTGTATACAGAGCCAGGTCGGGAGCTGATTAGGAGTCATCTCAACTAACCCTGCACAGCCGAAACCTATCGACTACAAACTTTGAGCGTACTTTAAGCCCTTGCCAAGGTTTTACCGAGACGGAGGTAGCTACCGCATTAGCCCGTGAGCCGTTTCAGCACGATGTCACTCGTGCTTAATAAGGTCACGGAATACGTTAGCTCCCAGCTCATAAGCGTCTATTCCAAGATTGTTTTGTTATACTCGGTTCCAATCCATATCCAGGTCGTCAACTATCCCAATATCGCTGTCATACAGTTAGTTCAGAATTCAGTCATCTGTTTAGAGCCCTAATGGTAGCCAAAGTATCCCTCCTTCTCAGACGGGTATGACCACCAAAATTAAGAATATTAGCTGCAAGAGGATTTGGATGGAATTCAAGTTTGTTAATATTCAGATTTCACAAAAGGTACGTTCAGATCTGCGTGGATTCGTGAGTTTTTAACGTACCATGGAGCATCTGTAATTCTACGGAGAATTCTATTTTGACTTCTTTGAATTTTCTCAATGTTGGATGCCGAGGCTGTGCCCCATAATTGAATCCCATAGCATCATATTGGCTTTAGAATCGAGTTGTACAGCAAAAGTTTACAATCAAGCTTCAAGGTCGAATTTCTGCCTAGTAGCCAGTTAATTTGCACTGCTTTCAATTTCATCTGCGTTACTTTTGCATTCATTATCATTGTGACTCTCATTATCATTGTGACTCTCCAACCGAACGGTCGTAAAAAGTGAACAAAAAAATAAAATAAAATCATTGCTTAAACGCCTTTAAAATTAAATTGTAAAAACAATAACAAATTATTTAAAAAAAAACAACGGGAAAATAAATTCCTTACATTTCAATAACTAAACAATAAAATCAATTTCAATAAAACAAGTGCGGTGGCAGTGCATTGTTATTGTTGTTATTGTGCGTGAGGATTACCTACCCAGTGGGAAAAAAACTATACATTAAAATTTTTTGTTTGCTTACAAAACCGCAATAAGTGGAAGAGCGAATTTATACAAAAGAAAAACTTTATAACAATTATTTTTATATACTTTTAAATTAAAAAAAATATAAATAAAAAAATAAAAAAATTGCATGAGTGCACCTAGTAGATGCAATTCTGAGAGGGAGCTTAGCTCCACTAGAAAAAACCTCTGGATTTCTGAAGAGGAATCATTGAAAAAATCATTGGACAATCTCCTGTCTCTAAGAGATAAAAAACGCACGCGTTCGTGCTCGCCAAACATTGTTCTTGCAACAGACGACAAACCATCTTCAAGTGTAGCTATTGTTGATAAACCGAAAACTCAAGTGGGTATGGATAGGTATATAACCGTGGTTAAACGTCAGCGAAGCCCTAAATCCGCGCAAATATCATCGCAACCAAAAATGTCTAAGGGCGATATTACCTCTGCGACAACGGATAGTAATAGGTTTGCTATCCTTCAGACTGACGAGCCAACTACATCAAAAAAAACATTTAAACCGCCACCAATATACTTGAGGGAACCTACATTAAATGAGCTGGTAAAAGCACTTATTACGGCAATTGGTAAAGACACCTTCAACGTAACATCAGTGAAGCACGGACAAATAAGTGAAACAAAAATCCAAGTCAACTGCGAAATTGATTACCGAAAACTTTCTGCCACTCTAGCAAAAGAGAAAAAATCTTTTCATACTTATCAACTTAAAATTGCTAAAGGCCTTCAGGTTGTTATAAAAGGTATTGACCCTTATGTAGACACGGATGAGGTTAAAACTGCACTGCTAGATAAAGGCTTTAAAATAAAAAATGTGGTAAATATGCGGAACCGTGAAAAGATTCCTCAACCCATGTTTAGGGTTGAACTGGTACCGGGGGATGTTATTCTCAAAAAGAATGAAACTCACCCAATTTATAACCTTAAATTTCTTCTTCATCGCAGAGTTACCGTTGAGGAGCCGCACAAGCGTTTAGGGCCCGTTCAATGCCTAAACTGCCAGGAATTTGGCCATACTAAGGCCTATTGTAAACTGCCCACAGTTTGTGTGGTGTGTGGAGAACTGCACGGCACATCACAGTGCAAAAAGTCAAAAACTGACTCAAGTGTTAAAAAATGCAGTAACTGTGGAGGCAACCACACTGCAAATTACAGGGGCTGCCCTGTCTATACTCACTTTAAGCAGTCAATGACAAATAAGTCATCAATTACCTATAAACAACCCCAGCAGCCAAACATAATTCATACAAACAATTTTCTGCAGATAGGCCAGTCAACCAGCCAAATAATTATGCAAAACCCCAAACAAGTTTCATATGCTAGTGTGGTCAAAACCGATACACAAAACTTGAATCAGGAGCCCAAGCCCCAAAATTCCGATCAAAATTTTACCAATCTTGAGGCAACTCTGCAGACTCTTGTTCAGTCCATAAACACATTTACGGTTTCTATGACGAACATGATGCAGGAAATGCTGAAAATGCAATCCACTATTTTGCAGGCAATTTTAACAAAATGAATTGGTTAAAAATATGTTTCTGGAACGCAAACGGCATCCGCCAACACAAAAATGAACTTGAGCACTTCCTTATGGAAAAGCAAATCGATATAATGATGATTGCTGAAACTCATTTGACAAGCAATAGTCATTTCAAAATTAATGGCTACACACTGTATGACACTAAAGATCCTCGTGGAAGGTCTTGTGGAGGCTCAGCAATTCTAATAAAAAATAGAATTAAGCACTATTGTCTGCATGAGACACGTGAGGAGTATCTCCAAGCAACTAATATATGCATTGAATATTTGCATGAAAAAATCGTTATTTCTTCGATCTACTCACCGCCACGATTTTCAATAATAGAAAATCAGTATTCACTTTTTTTCAAATCACTTGGTTCTCGATTTTTAGCGGCTGGTGACTATAACGCTAAGCACACTTTTTGGGGATCACGTTTAATTTCCCCAAAAGGCCGTGTGCTTTTTGACACAGTCTCCAAACTGGGCTTAGACGTGATTTCAAGCGGACATCCCAATTATTGGCCCTCGGACCGGCGAAAGATTCCAGATGTTATAGATTTTGGAGTTGCAAAAAATTTTCCTTTAGAATGGATGCAAGTAGAGTCTTCATTAGATTTGTCATCAGACCACTCACCCACTCTAATATCCGTTTCGTTCCCCCAGGATGTTGGCTCCCCGTTTAGTGACTTGACGTTCGCCATCACTAGAGTTAATTGGCTAAAATATAAGAAATATTTGAGTACTCATTGTACAGAAAATATTGCCTTGAGAACCCCTGAGGATGTTTATATATCAATTAAAGATTTTTCTGAAGACCTTAAACTGGCCGTGCAACATGCTACCACTACCCATACGAGGATCAGAAATGAGAACAATAGAACTTATTCGTCTGAAATTGAACAACTTTTGTCAGAAAAAAGAAGAGTTAGAAGAGAATGGCAACTTCGCAGGTCTCCCCAGCTTAAAAGCAGGCTACGGGAGTGCATAACTCAGTTAAGAAATGTGCTTGAAATCCAAAGAATGGCTTCCCTTAAAAATTATCTAGAAGGTCTTGATGGTAGCCCGCAAAGCGGCTATTCTCTATGGAAAGCGACAAAAGGTCTAAAAAGACCCGTAATAGGTAAGCCACCTTTGCGAACTTAAACTGGCGACTGGGCAAGAAGTGATTCTGAAAAAGGGATGGTGTATGTTAATCATTTGAAAAACGTTTTTACTGCAAATGATACAGTGGATGATGTTGCTGAATTTCCGCCATATGCTGTTAGACCGCCTGTGCCTTTGAGACTTAGTTTTCAAGATGTCGAAAACGTTATAAATAAAGTAAACTCAAAAAAAGCTCCAGGTTTTGACAAAATTACTGGCAAAATGCTTCTACAGTTACCTCGTGTTGCTAGAAGAATTCTTCTTTTCATTTTTAACGCTATTTTGCGCCTAGAATACTATCCTGCAGAGTGGAAGGTGTCTATGGTTACTATGATACCCAAGCCAGGGAAGGATCCCACTAAAATAGAGTCATATAGACCAATAAGTCTACTGCCAACAATTTCAAAACTTTTCGAAAAATTGTTAATGGCGAAGTTGACTCCAATATTAAAGGATGTAGGATGCATCCCTGATCATCAATTTGGTTTTCGGGCTAAACACAGCACCATTGAATAAACGCATAGACTAGTTAATGTTATAAGAAAGACTTTTGAGGATAAAAAGTATTGCTCAGCTCTATTCACTGATGTTTCTCAAGCTTTTGATAAAGTGTAGCACGAGGGATTAATGCACAAAATAAAGTTGAACTTGCCTGCAAACACTCATAAGCTTCTGGAAAGCTATTTATGCGGCCGGAAGTTTGTTATCAGAGAAGGCGACTTTATAAGCCCAACTCAGCCAATCGAGGCAGGAGTTTCCCAAGGTAGCATTCTGGGACCCACTTTATATTTAATTTACACTTCTGACATGCCAACCAGATCTGGTATTCACACTTCAATTTTTGCAGATGACACAGCATTCTGCAGCGTACATGAAAACCATCAAGTAGCTTCGCGAAATTTGCAGGAGTATATTTCAATATTAGAGATGTGGTTAAAACTTTGGAAAATTAAAGTTAATGAACAAAAGTGTACCCACGTTACATTCACACTGCGTAGACAAACATGTTCAGCTATCCAAATTAACAATTTACCTATTCCGCAGCAAAGTGAAGTCAAGTACCTTGGTATTCATCTCGACCGTAGGTTAACGTGGAAGCCTCACATTGACACGAAAGTCACTCAGTTGAAATTAAAAGCAGCGCAATTAAATTGGCTTATGGGCAGAAATTCTACATTGAAATTAGATTGCAAACTTCTGTTATACAACGCAATACTAAAGCCTATATGGCGCTACGGATTCAATTATGGGGCACCGCCTCAGCGTCAAACATTGAAAAAATTCAAAGGCGACAAAACAAAATTCTTCGAACAATTACTGCAGCTCCATGGTACGTAAAAAACTCCCGAATTCACAAGGATCTGTGTGTTCCACTGGTAAAAGATGAGTTTTCAAAGCATGCGATAAGGTATATCAGCAAATTGGAACTTCACCCAAACCCTCTTGCACGAAACATACTTAATTTTAATGGTCACACTCGGTTGAGAAGAAGGGATACCGTTGCCACCATCAGAGCGTTAAGTAGGTGATTTTACCGATATAATATGCGCATAATAAAATTTTTTGTCTAGCATTGGATGGACTTAGTTAATTTATTGTATTTAGTAATAAGATTTGAATACTTATTGTTAGTTCACCTTGTGAAGATTCAATAAATAAAAAAAGCTTAAAAAATAAAAAAAAACATTTGCTGAGAGCTATCCAGTGGCGCCACGAGGAGGCCGTGTGACAACTTGGTTTGAGCAGTGACAAGGATCGCTAACTGGCTACTCCCAATTGTGTAGCAACCAGTGCTTTAACATGTATGCTCGCACCCCTGCGCCACCATAATAATAATAATAATAATAATAATAATAATAATAATAATAATAATAATAATAATAATAATAATAATAATAATAATAATAATAATAATAATAATAATAATAATAATAATAATAATAATAATAATAATAATAATAATAATAATAATAATAATAATAATAGTAATTTTTTTTTTTTTTTCGGCGAGGGGGAAAAATGCGTTACGCACTGACCAGAGGGCCCGTACCCTCCGCTTTGTGTCGGACTGGTCACCACAGTGCAACCTACCGAATAAAAAACCCCCTCTTCTTCCTGGGATAAAAATTTCCACCCCGGGACCGCCTTAGCATTGCTTCGGGGTGGATTCCCAATGGCTTAATCAGCCCTTCTCTTTACACTATCCTTTGTCTGGCTTTTTCGTCCGCAGAACTTTTTCACAGAATCGCGATACCGCTAAAAAGTTGGCCTCGCTCCCTATCATGATGTCCACGATATTCTCTACTGTTATTGAGCCAGTTACCATCTGCAGCTCTCTACGAGTTTCCTCCCATCGAATACACTTAAAGAAAGTGTGTTCTGCGTCGTCTAGGACTTCTTCATCTTCGTATAAACAAATGGGTGTGTTACATTTACCTATTTTGTATAAGTAGCTCCGGTAGTAGCCGTGGCCTGAAAGCATTTGAGTCAGGTAATAGTTCACATTCCCATGCCGTCCATCTACCCCTAGTGTTAGTACTCCATCTAGACTGCCAACTCTGTAACATTTCCTCCCGTATTTGCTGCATACTACCAAGGTCTGCATGGCTACTCTGCCTTGATATCCATGCTTTCCTTCGTGCTAGGATCTGTAGGTCTATTGGGATCATACCTGCTATTACTGTGACCGCTCCCGCCGATACAGTACGGTATGCAGATGTGATCCGTAAAGCAGCTACCCTTTGCACTGCTAACAATGGGTTTGCTCTACTTTGTGTCCTGACTTTCTCCCCCCAGATTTCGCTCCCATAGAGACCGATGCTATTGCATGCGTCCATTAAGAGTTTGCGTTTTTCTGGTAGTGGGCCTCCTATGTTCGCCATCAGCCGGCTTAATCGTCCTGTTATACCAGTAGACTTGTTAACAGCATACTGAACCTGTTCTGAGAACGTTAGCTTTGAGTCAAGCCTAATTCCGAGATAATTCACGAATTTTCTCGTTGTCAGGATCAAGTCGTCAAACTGTATATCAATTTCCATTGGAATATGACGTCTACTAAGGATTAAGATCTCAGTCTTCTGCTCAGCCAGTTGCAGGCCATGTGTATCTAGCCATCCTTTCGTTCTTATCATAACTTGCCTCAGCTTTCTTTTTGCCTCCTCAACATCTCTGGCGCTAATAACTGCTGCGATGTCGTCCGCATATCCTACCAGGAAGCTACCCTGCGGCATTTCCACTTGAAATATTTCATCATAGCTAAGGTTCCATAGGTCTGGTCCCAAGATGGAACCCTGCGCAGCGCCTGATGTTAATTTCCTTCTTTTCCGACCGTCCGTAGTGTTATATATAAGTTCCCTATCCTTAAGATAGTTCCTTATGATTCTTAACAGGTAGGCTGGTATCCGGAATCTTCTCTCCAGGACCTGAAGTACGTCCGCCCATCTAAGACTATTAAATGCGTTTTTCACGTCCAACGCAGCTAAGAGAATCAGTGGTCTACTGAAGTGATTCCCCGTTTGAGTAGCCTCAACTGCCTTCATGATGTCACTGACGGCCCCAATCGTTGATCTTTTAGATCTAAAGCCGTGCTGTCTCTCAGAAAGCCCTCCTCCAGCAATCAAGGCTTCATTGAGACGTGGATTTATTAACCTCCCAAGTAGTTTTCCTGCTGTGTCCAACATACATAATGGTCTATATGCAGATGGAGAGCTCGGATCATCTTTGGGCTTGCTGATGAGTACAAGATGCTGCCTTTTCCATATCCTTGGGAAAGCTCCTTCCCGTAGGCAAGCATTGTACGTTGCAAGCATTATATCCGGCCGTCTAAACACTAACTCCTTTATTACTTCCGCTGGTACTCCATCTGGTCCAGGGGATTTGCCATCCTTCAGCTTGTCCGCTGCATCCCAAAGCTCCTGTCGCGTGAACTCCAATATGTCCGATTGGCTTTCTGTGTCTACCAATTCCTCCAACGCTTCATGGTCTGGAAAAAGCGTAGTCACAATATTATCCATTGCCACACTATCCATGTTTCCTACTGGGGCTCTCGCCGCAAGTTTTCCCATTACCAGCTTGTACCCAGTTCCCTATGGGTTGTTATTTACATCCGCTCGAAGATCTTCCCATAGCTGCTTTTTGCTGTTGAATATTACATCTCGCAGTTTCTTCTTTGCCTGCTTGTATCCGACCAGCTAATTTCCTGCTTCCCCTCTTCTTCTTGCCCTTGTATATTTCCGTCTCTGACGGAGGCAATCTCGTCGGGCCTCCGCTATAGGTTCATTCCACCAATATACAGGTTTCTTTCGTCGGTTGTCCGTTCTTGCTCTGGGCATTGACTTATCACACGCTTGTTTAATTATCCGCATAGCTCTTTCCACATTTCTTTCTGCGTCCGTCGCCCGTTGGATTTCGTGTGCTCCTCTGTCGAACTCTTCCAGCAAAACTGACGAGTTCAGTTTCCTAATATTCCACTTTCTGGTACTTAGTCTCCGTCGCGGGGTGTCATCTTCAGCAGTTCTGTCTTCCCCATACGAGTATGAGATATACTGATGATCGCTTGCCGTGTATATCTCCAGTACTCTCCAATCCTTAACTTTGTCCCCGTAATTATCTGAAACAAAAGTAATATCTGGAATAGTCCCCTCTGCTCCAGGGCGTCTAAAAGTAGGAGTGTTCCCTATGTTGGCTACGGTGAGGCCAGCCCTGGCTGTCATTTGCATGACGCTTCTGCCTCTGTAGTCCAGCGTTTTTGTGCCCCACTCTGGTGAGCGAGCATTGAAGTCACCAGCTAGTATAACTGCTCCCTGCATACGACGTATGTTGTCATCAATTTCGTCCAGTTTCTCCTGAAAGTCTTCGATACAGTCGCTGGGTGTTAAGTAACAGCTTACAAGAGTGACTTTGCTGAGCTGAACCCATACGAACCCACGACCCTTGCCGTTCGCCATCGAGGTGACGTGGCTTGTAGGAGGAATCCATATTGCTGCAGTAGCCGATTCATCCTCAACCCAGTATCCGTTTAACTTTTTCGAATACTGCTCGCTAATGATAGCAATATCCGCTTCCTGTTCTATAATTATTTGCGGCAGAAGTGCATCTGCCACTTTCCCTCGATGCATGTTTAGTTGTAAAATTTTCATTTATTCCTTAATTGAAATAAAAAATAAAAATACTGTGCGCGGATTAGACAAAATTAAAATACCGAACGAAAAATGTGTAGAATGTATGTATGAGCTGTAAAATAAGCACGAAACCATTTACAAATTGTTCAGAAAAACAAAGTGAAAATATTCTTGATTTAATCCATTCGGATGTTTGCGGACCATTTCCTACAGAATCGCTTAATAAATCAAAATACTTTGTAACTTTTATAGACGATTTTTCAAAAAGAGTGTTCGTTTATTTCATTAAAACTAAAGACGAAGTGATTGAAAAATTTAAAATATTCAAAGCTCTAGTTGAAAAGCAAACAGGATTAAAAATTAAAAAGCTACGAACGGACAATGGCCGCGAATACGTTAATCAAGAATTTAATAATTTTTTAAATACACATGGGATTCAAAGACAGTTAACAATTTGCTATACACCGCAACAAAATGGGGTGTCGGAACGTTTCAATCGTACGTTAATGGAAATGGCGAGGTGTATGCTCGTGAAATCGGGATTGAGTGATTTTTTATGGGCTGAAGCAATAGCCACAGCAGCACAAATAAGAAATCGTTGCCCGTCAAAGGCTATTGGTGATATAACCCCTTACGAAAAATGGTACGGTAAAAATCCATCGGTTAAACATTTGCGCATATTCGGTTGAGTAGCCGTGGCGTTAAATAAAACAGAAAGAAATAAATTAAAAGCAAAAGGAAAAATGTATTATATGGTCGGTTATTCGTTTACGCGTAAAGGGTATCGTTTATATGACCCAGAAAACCGAACTGTAGTCGAACGTCGTGATATAACTTTTGATGAACATTCGTTTAAAAATCGTAATATAAAAAGTATGAACTCAATTATGAAAATCCGTGAAATCCAATCTGAAAATGAAATGCAAAATATAATAGATGATGAAAATCAAACAAATTGCGAAATAATTGGAAGCAACGCTACTGACGAAAACGATGACGACGAATCTGGATCTACAGAAAATGAAGCAACTTCGTTGCGGATGGGGCCTGGTAGACCCAGAATTGTACGAAATGGGAGACCAGGTCGGCCAATCAAACAATATAATGTTCTGAGTTCTGCAATAGAAACTGACGACATCATCATTCCACAAAAGTATTCCGATATTGAGGGTAACCAGTTTTCGAAAAATTGGTATGGTGCAGTCCAAAGCGAATATGATTCGTTAATCAAAAAGAACACTTGGTCGTTAGTCGATTTACCTCCGGGACAAAAGCCGATTGGATGCAGATGGATTTTTAGTTTAAAAAAGGATGAGCATGGAAAAATAGAAAGGTTTAAAGCCAGGCTGGTTGCTAAAGGCTTTGGTCAGCAGTATGGAGTAAATTATTTTGAAACATTCTCTCCCTTTGTAAGATACGCGACGATAAGAATGGTGATTGCGCTAGCGGCGAAATATAAAATGCATCTTCATCAACTCGATGTCACAACTGCGTACCTTAAAAGCGATTTACGAGAAGAATGCTATATGAAGCAGCCAGATGGTTTTAGCGATCAAGAGTATCCAAACAAAGTGCTTAAACTAAACAAAACTCTTTACGGTTTAAAGCAGTCCGGCAGAGAGTGGAACTCTAAATTAGATTCTGTCCTGAAAAAAATTGGCCTTATACAATGCAATAATGAGCCATGCTTATATAGAAAGAACGACAACAATAGTGCTGTACTAGTCGCTGTCTACGTTGATGATATTATCATAGCTTGTTCATCAAAGACAAAACTCAATAAAATTAAACAGAAATTGGCTAATGAATTTGATTTAGTCGATAAAGGTCCGCTTAAACTGTTTTTAGGGATGGAAATCGAACGTCAGGATGAAGTTGGTAAAATTAGTATTGGTCACAAACAATATATTGAAAACTTGTTAGCTGAACACGGCATGGAAAATTGTCATCAGCGGTCTACGCCACTTGACGCGGGATATCAGGTAACAAAAGATAGTTCTCGAAATAAAGTCAATCCAACAGCCTATCAATCGTTGATCGGAGCATTAATGTATTTGGCAGTCACGACGCGTCCTGACATCCTTCATTCAACAGTAAAACTCGCCCAATGCAATGTTGATCCCAATACAGATCATCTGGCAAAAACGGCAAACTACAAGCTACACTATGGCAGCAGCGACGGTGATGTGTTTGGCTATTCGGATGCAGACTGGGGTGGTAACCTAATCGATAGAAGATCGTTTACAGGATTTGTTTTTATGCTAGCGGGAGGAGCCATATCATGGGAATCCAAAAAGCAAACCACAGTAGCGCTCAGCTCAACCAAAGCTGAATACATGGCAAGCTCAAGTGCAGCTAAGGAAACAATTTACTTAAAAAATTTAATGACTGAAATTGGCTACTATAACGAAAGTAAACCTATTGTTCTTAAGACTGATAATTTGAATTCGCAACAATTGGCAAAAGATCAAGTATATCATGCTCGTAGTAAGCACATAGACATTAGGTACCACCATATTAGGGAAATGATAAAAAATAAAAAAATGGTTTTAGTATATGTTAATAGTGCTGAAAACTTTGCTGATGTCTTAACAAAAAATTTGCCAAAATTAAAACACATAAAATTTGGTAATAGCCTTGGTATATATTAAAATTAAATTAAAAAATTAAATGGAATAATCTAAGTCAAAGAAGACCAATTTAATTTAGAATTAAAAAAAAAAAAAGAATTAGTTTTTACTTTTACATTTTTAATGTTCATTAATTTATGCATGATATTTGGTTTGAAGAGGAGTGTTAAAATATATACACGTAAAACTTGCACTTTTGGCAACCCTAACATCATGCAAGTGATTTTTTGTATTATTATATAATTGTTTGAATTATATATATGCATTATATACATGTATGTATATATAGTATGTATCACAATATTTTTCTCTTTTGCTTTGTCTTGAAAATTACATAAAAAACTAATATAAAAGAGTTAGTCGATCTTCAGTCTCTCCTCTGTACGCATATTTTTTTTCTTAAACATACTTTACCGTTATAGCGGTGATGAATTTATTATAATTATTAAATAAAAACAGAATTTATAACAAATAATATTATTATTTTTTTTTGTTTGCAATGAGAGTAGATGACGATGGTGTTGTATCGATTTTCTCGCCATATGAAGTTCACAAGATATACATTTTTTATCAATTGTTATAGCCTCTAATTCTTCAGATTTTGTTGCTATGATCCCAGTTTTTTATTTTCTATAAAGCAGGTAAACTGTTATAGTAAAAGGCCAGTATAAGCGGCATGCGACAGCAGGCGGCAACAATGTCACCCATTTACATAATATAAGTTTTTGTATAAAAATATTCATACAAAAATTTCAACATGTTAAATTTAAATTAATTTTGCAATGCCTTTAAAGACGGGCGAGCTGCAATGCTTAATTCAATTTAACTTTTTCTTCCGCCGCTAGTTACATGTTAGATATCTATATGATACAATGTACATATTTCTATACCTTTTGTTATATATTATACCTATTTCTATTACTTTTATTTTTTCTACCGTTGTTACGAACATTTTAAATAATCATATCTTCATATAATATTTTGTAATTTTGTTTCAATCAATTTATTTTGTAATTTGAATTTTGATATTGAACAAGTATCTTGTATTATATTTTTTAAAATTTGTTTAAAGAAAAACATTAAGATTTATTTTCAATAAAATATATTAAAATAAATAGAAGTGGTATAATTAATTTATAAGTAATTCTTTTTCAATAGCACTATAATTTAACTCATGTTTGTTTAAGGTACATGATGCAAAAGCAATTGGATGTCCGTTTTGGGATAATACTGCTCCTAACGCTTCTTTGCTAGCATCAGTAGTCAATACAAATAGTTTATCAAATTGAGGATATGATAAAACTGGGGCAATGGATAAAATTGTCTTTAATTTATTAAAAGAATCAATATATTTTTGATCCTTAACATTAATTTTTACACCTTTCTTTAAATTTGAGATCATTGGTAAAGCAATTTGGCTGTAATCCTGTATAAATTTTCTATAAAATCCGGTAATACCTAAAAATGATCTGATTTCTTTGATAGTTTTTGGTAGTGGAATTTTCTTAATGATGTTTACTTTTTCTTGGTTTGGTTTTATGCCTTCAGGAGTTATAATATGTCCAAGATATTCCGATTCATGTTGAAAGAAATTGCATTTATCAATTTGAACTTTGAGATTATAATCAGATAATCTTTTAAAAATTTGTTTTAATGATAAAACATGTTCTTCAAGAGAAGTAGAAAATACTAAAATATCATCCATGTATACAACGCAATTGTTATTAATATAGTCATGCAGAACTTCATTCATCATACGTTGAAATGAAGCTGGCGAATTTTTTAATCCGAATGGCATTCTGTTAAACTCATAGTGAACGTAAAAATTTGCTCTAAAGTACAATATCTTTCTCTCTTAATACCAGATATTAATTTTATTTAAAAAAATTAATATTCAAAAAATAAATTTAGCAGATTTTGGAATCAAAAACTTTGTATTCTTTTATTTTTTAATAAAATTACAAAATATGTAAACATTTTTGATAAAATATATGATTATGATTATACATTTCAACGTTAACTCTGTATATATTAACCCGAAAACAGTTTTGCTGTGTTTATTGTCAAATTTTGATTTGTTGTAGCCATGTGATCACCTGGAAATGAATTAGACTCGCGCCATATTGTTCTTGTGCAAAGTTGTCTGACTTTTAATAGAAACGAATGGAATGGGACAGAAATATTAATATCACTTTCACACACGGGGTTTTTGCTGTGCTATTACACAGGGAAGTACTTTTATGAAATTTCCGTATACGTATTGTAAATAAAAATTTCAAGGAAAATGAGGAATTTCACAAAAGAGTAAAACTGCATTTTGAAAATGTTGTCGAAGCAAATAGTTGCTGTAATTTTGCTTCTTCTGCTCTCTATTCTTATTTTGTTTGCCAACTAATTAGAGTTGCTGAGACTATCAGAAACAAATTTATGGGGCAATAGTCGAACAAATTATCAATATA
Source organism: Thecocarcelia acutangulata (assembly GCA_914767995.1). Taxonomy (NCBI): domain Eukaryota; kingdom Metazoa; phylum Arthropoda; class Insecta; order Diptera; family Tachinidae; genus Thecocarcelia; species Thecocarcelia acutangulata. The sequence continues at coordinate 49,804,726 of OU612095.1, read as the reverse complement.
GTTTTTTTAATTAAACTATTTTTATAAATTGTATTAGTGATGTATACTTAAAATATATATATGTGATAATTTTTTTTATGTACATACATACAAAAAAGTTAATTTTATAATTATTTTTTTACTACAGTACTGTAATTGTATATACGTAAGTATTTCTAGGTGGCAACAGTGCTTACCTTATGTGACCTTACTTTTAGAATAGGTGAAAAAATTGTTTTATAGAAAGCTGAGTGGAAAGTAAACAAAATGTGAGTGTGTTAGTGTAAAAATGTGAATATATTGCAAGGCATTTATTTTCATTTCTAAACACTAGGTTGCTTTGTGTATATCAAACACTCGTTATTTGCCCTTGTCAGACTTTGCTAAGGAAACTTTCAGTGTGTAGAAGCCGTGTAAGTTTGGCGAGTTCCCCGTTAAACAAAAATTTTCAATAATATTGCATATCTTTTTAACTACACATTTTTACTGCATTCAGTTTTTATAAATTGAAAAGACTTTGGGGCTCAATAAGCTGCTTGGCAAACATGCCAAAATTTTGCGTTTTTACAAACATTTAACGTTGTTTCTGGGGTGTTTGAACAATTATTTGCAGCATGTTTGCTCGAAAATCAAAAAATTTTTGAATTTTGAACATCTGTGCTATCTAACACTAAATTTTGTCATTTCAATAAAAATTTTACGGAATGTAGTGGTAGATAAAGAAACACACAAAATACATCAGGAAAGTTTTCTTGATTTCTTCTAAATTCTTCCAGCTAAAGACCGCTGTTAAAAAAATGGGTTTATCAGTTTTATCGCCAGGAAAACTAAAAAAAAAATATCTTTAGCTGGAAGAATTTAAAAGAAATTAATGTAAATTAGAACAAATAAAAATGATATTGAACGCTTTCTTGGTTAGACATCTTAAAATTGTATAATAGTGAAAGAATGTAATAGCCTATTTACACCAAAGCGAAATCTGCTCATTCGAGATTTCAAGCCAAATCTAGTAGATTTTGCGGAGATTTCCCATACAAAATAAAATCTACTTTACGAGTAGATTTCGGCGAAATCTCCTGAAATCTACTCAGTACCAAGTGATGCAACCGTGATTTTGTTCTAAAAGTACCTAAAAATACTACGCTACAACAAAAATTGCACTATAATGTGGTGTATGCATACAAAAATACACACTTTAATGCTGGTGTATTCAGTCTCTGATGATATTGTATTGTCAAACCCGCATGCATAAATTATTTTTGAGCAAATGAAATCTTGCTAGATGTCAAAAGACGGTGGTGTAAACGATATAGATTTCGTTGTAGATTTCAATTGAAATCTACTAGATTTTGAGTTGGTGTAAATGCGCTATAAGCGGCATGCAGCACCGGGCGGCAACCAACTGTTGTATATGCCGCTTGAATTTATTTGATGTAGGCATATGAACGCAGCTAATTGTAGTAACAATGTATATGCCGGAATTTAAGCAAAAAAATATGTTGACTTTTTTAACGCAAAAATAAATAAATAAATTTAATTCTTAAAAATGTTAAAACCAAAAATAATGAAAACTAATTGTGTTCTTCTATTTTCGCTACGGTTTTTTCCTTTACTTTTTGGTTTGACAAATTGAAGCGAGTAAATTAATTATACCACTTCTATTTATTTTAATATATTTTATTGAAAATAAATCTTAATGTTTTTCTTTAAACAAATTTTAAAAAATATAATACAAGATATTTGTTCAATATCAAAATTCAAATTACAAAATAAATTGATTGAAACAAAATTACAAAATATTATATGAAGATATGATTATTTAAAATGGTTGTAACAACGGTAGAAAAAATAAAAGTAATAGAAATAGGTATAATATATAACAAAAGGTATAGAAATATGTACATTGTATCATATAGATATCTAACATGTAACTCCCCCACCCTCTGCTGATACATTACTCCTGAAATGTATAATTAAATTTATTGAATTAAGGAAATACTAAGTTAATGGTTTATTAAAAGTCTTATTATCCTATTTTTTAGAATAATTTCTTCCAGTGATTTTCTTATCAAATTTGACATGAGGCAATTCTCTTTGATGTTTAAATATTCTTTTGACTAATTGTCTATCACGTTTACAATTATTTTCATCCAAAAAGTGAGTTTTACTCTTTTCTTTTACTTCTTTCAAAATATATTTTGGTTTCTGTTTAAGGTTATGAAAACCAACATTTTTTATTAATTCTCTTTCTTTAAATTCATGACATTCTTCTCTGTTCTGATTAGTTTTATTGATACGATTCACTTTTTTATTATGAACAATATCATGCAGGGTTTTCCAAAAAGATTTATCCACTTTATTATGTAGCAAATCATTTGGTTTATATCCAGTTGTGCTATGTATAGTCTCATTATAAATTTGAACAGATTTCATAACTAAAGTTTTGTCATTAATATCTTTATTCTGTTTTTCAAGTTTAAAAAGGCGTATGTGTTCATTCAATGTCAAATGAAAACGTTCTATATCTGAATTACCTGTATGAGTATTAGGAGAAGTAAAATGATATTCTATGCTTTCTGAATTTAAGAAGTCCTTTATATATGCTGTGTTAAATTCGTTGTCAGCAATTATTTTACATGGTTTGCCTAATATTGCAAATCTTTCTTTTAATATATCTACTATAGTTATCGAATTTTTGTCTGTTAAACAATGAATTGATACATGTTTTGTAAGTTTATCAATACAAGTTAAAAAAGTTGTTGTTTTATTTAAAAACCATATATCAATGTGAATAACTTCATTAGATCTAAAAGGAGTTTCTGTTACGCAAAGTTTTGTTTTTATAGGTCTTCTATCATATTTACACATATTACATGTTACACAATTGTTGATAAATTTATAAATCTCTGTTTTCAAACTTGGAAAATAAATTATGTTTTTTAGTTCCAAGAAAGTCTCTTCAATTCCTCTATGATTTTTATCTGTATGATATTTTTCAATAATTTCTAAGAGTTCCTCTTTATTAAAAACATCTTCTAAAAATTTCGAGCAATATACAAAGTTTTCTTTGTTTGATATCGAAAAGAAATGCATTAGAGTTTTCTGAAAGCTTTTAAGGATTTCAAAGTTCTCGCAAAAAATAGCTGTAGTTCCTTTTATTGGTAGTATTTGTTTTAAAAGTTTGATGATTCGTTCCTCACCATATTCTTTTATTGTTATTATATGTCTAAATTTGTTTTTGAATAACGTTTCTCTTTTATATTTATAACGATTTCCAAGATTTATTATTATCTGATTTTTATAAATGTTTATTGGAGAATCTGATATAGAAATATCGTCATAATTTCCATTAGCATTGTGAGTTGTAGCTAGATTAGTTTTAATAGATTTTTGTTCTTCTGTCAGTACGTTCACTTTAAGACGACTTAAATAATCAGCAACTTTATTTGTTTTTCCTTTAATATATTCGATTTCGAAATCATATTCGTTCAATTGTATTTTCCATCTTTGTAATTTCATGTTCGGTTCTTTCATCGAGTTTAGCCATACTAGTGGTCTATGATCGGTCTGAATCTTAAATTTTCTTCCAAATAAGTAAGGTCTAAAATATTTTACTGCCCAAACTATTGCAAGTAATTCTTTTTCAATAGCACTATAATTTAACTCATGTTTGTTTAAGGTACGTGATGCAAAAGCAATTGGATGTCCGTTTTGGGATAATACTGCTCCTAACGCTTCTTTGCTAGCATCAGTAGTCAATACAAATAGTTTATCAAATTGAGGATATGATAAAACTGGGGCAATGGATAAAATTGTCTTTAATTTATTAAAAGAATCAATATATTTTTGATCCTTAACATTAATTTTTACACCTTTCTTTAAATTTGAGATCATTGGTAAAGCAATTTGGCTGTAATCCTGTATAAATTTTCTATAAAATCCGGTAATACCTAAAAATGATCTGATTTCTTTGATAGTTTTTGGTAGTGGAATTTTCTTAATGATGTTTACTTTTTCTTGGTTTGGTTTTATGCCTTCAGGAGTTATAATATGTCCAAGATATTCCGATTCATGTTGAAAGAAATTGCATTTATCAATTTGAACTTTGAGATTATAATCAGATAATCTTTTAAAAATTTGTTTTAATGATAAAACATGTTCTTCAAGAGAAGTAGAAAATACTAAAATATCATCCATGTATACAACGCACTTGTTATTAATATAGTCATGCAGAACTTCATTCATCATACGTTGAAATGAAGCTGGCGAATTTTTTAATCCGAATGGCATTCTGTTAAACTCATAGTGACCGTTTGGTGTAGAAAATGCAGTTTTGTGTCTATCTTCAGGTGAAATTAGAATTTGGTGGAAGCCTTTTGCTAAATCTATTGTACTAAAGTATTGGGAGTTTCCTAATTTCGAAAACAAATCTTCTATATTTGGTATTGGGAATTTGTCTTCAATTGTAACATTATTTAATTTTCTATAGTCGATAACTACTCTCCATTTTTGCTTTCCTGAATTGTCAATCTTTTTAGGAACAACCCAAATAGGAGCATTATATGCACTATTAGATTTGCTTATTATACCTGATTGTAACATATCATTAATTTGCTTGTCTACTTCCACTTTATGTATTTCTGGAAAACGGTATATTCTTGAATAAACAGGTACTTCATTTATGGTAGAAATTTTGTGTCTATAATTGCATGCTGCAGATAAATTATCTCCTTCAATATAAAAAATGTGCTTAAATTCTTTTACTATTTTAACTAGTTGATTGATTTCTTCTTCATTAAAATTTTGATTTTTTAGTTTTTGTATTAAGAAATCAATTCTTGGTTCACTGAAGTTTACTTCAATTTCTTCATCTAATTTTGTATCATAAATTAAATCTTCCGAACAATTTTCAAAAACAATGGGAATATCAGCATCACGTGTTCTTAAAATGTTATTCTTAAAATTAATCTTAGCTTCGAGTGGTTTTAGTAAATTACAACCTAAAATTCCATCGAAGTCATTATTGATTTCTGTTTCTATCATTTCTATTTTAGAATTGGGTCGATTAAATTCTTTAAAAAGTGGTATAGTTATTTTTGTGGTTGCTTCAGTTTTGGAACAAATTGTATTTAATATTATCGGACGTTCAAGGTTAGTTCTAAAGGAATTGTGAAATAAACCTTTTCTTATTAAAGTTGTTCCAGATCCACTATCTATTAACAATTTTATCGGACTTGTTCTTGTCTTAACTATTATGAAGGGAATAGCTCTCCGGCTACTAACTGAAAATTTGAAGACACAATATTATCCACCTCCATTGGTATTGTTTCGTTCAAATTCATTCGTTGAGAATCAGTAAAACCTTTTTTATTTTGAAAATTCTCAAAGCTTTGTCGTTTATTTAGAGAAATATTCGATGGTCTGTCTTCAACTCAATGAGTTTAACAGAATGCCATTCGGATTAAAAAATTCGCCAGCTTCATTTCAACGTATGATGAATGAAGTTCTGCATGACTATATTAATAACAAGTGCGTTGTATACATGGATGATATTTTAGTATTTTCTACTTCTCTTGAAGAACATGTTTTATCATTAAAACAAATTTTTAAAAGATTATCTGATTATAATCTCAAAGTTCAAATTGATAAATGCAATTTCTTTCAACATGAATCGGAATATCTTGGACATATTATAACTCCTGAAGGCATAAAACCAAACCAAGAAAAAGTAAACATCATTAAGAAAATTCCACTACCAAAAACTATCAAAGAAATCAGATCATTTTTAGGTATTACCGGATTTTATAGAAAATTTATACAGGATTACAGCCAAATTGCTTTACCAATGATCTCAAATTTAAAGAAAGGTGTAAAAATTAATGTTAAGGATCAAAAATATATTGATTCTTTTAATAAATTAAAGACAATTTTATCCATTGCCCCAGTTTTATCATATCCTCAATTTGATAAACTATTTGTATTGACTACTGATGCTAGCAAAGAAGCGTTAGGAGCAGTATTATCCCAAAACGGACATCCAATTGCTTTTGCATCACGTACCTTAAACAAACATGAGTTAAATTATAGTGCTATTGAAAAAGAATTACTTGCAATAGTTTGGGCAGTAAAATATTTTAGACCTTACTTATTTGGAAGAAAATTTAAGATTCAGACCGATCATAGACCACTAGTATGGCTAAACTCGATGAAAGAACCGAACATGAAATTACAAAGATGGAAAATACAATTGAACGAATATGATTTCGAAATCGAATATATTAAAGGAAAAACAAATAAAGTTGCTGATTATTTAAGTCGTCTTAAAGTGAACGTACTGACAGAAGAACAAAAATCTATTAAAACTAATCTAGCTACAACTCACAATGCTAATGGAAATTATGACGATATTTCTATATCAGATTCTCCAATAAACATTTATAAAAATCAGATAATAATAAATCTTGGAAATCGTTATAAATATAAAAGAGAAACGTTATTCAAAAACAAATTTAGACATATAATAACAATAAAAGAATATGGTGAGGAACGAATCATCAAACTTTTAAAACAAATACTACCAATTAAAGGAACTACAGCTATTTTTTGCGAGAACTTTGAAATCCTTAAAAGCTTTCAGAAAACTCTAATGCATTTCTTTTCGAGATCAAACAAAGAAGACTTTGTATATTGCTCGAAATTTTTAGAAGATGTTTTTAATAAAGAGGAACTCTTAGAAATTATTGAAAAATATCATACAGATAAAAATCATAGAGGAATTGAAGAGACTTTCTTGGAACTAAAAAACATAATTTATTTTCCAAGTTTGAAAACAGAGATTTATAAATTTATCAACAATTGTGTAACATGTAATATGTGTAAATATGATAGAAGACCTATAAAAACAAAACTTTGCGTAACAGAAACTCCTTTTAGATCTAATGAAGTTATTCACATTGATATATGGTTTTTAAATAAAACAACAACTTTTTTAACTTGTATTGATAAACTTACAAAACATGTATCAATTCATTGTTTAACAGACAAAAATTCGATAACTATAGTAGATATATTAAAAGAAAGATTTGCAATATTAGGCAAACCATGTAAAATAATTGCTGACAACGAATTTAACACAGCATATATAAAGGACTTCTTAAATTCAGAAAGCATAGAATATCATTTTACTTCTCCTAATACTCATACAGGTAATTCAGATATAGAACGTTTTCATTTGACATTGAATGAACACATACGCCTTTTTAAACTTGAAAAACAGAATAAAGATATTAATGACAAAACTTTAGTTATGAAATCTGTTCAAATTTATAATGAGACTATACATAGCACAACTGGATATAAACCAAATGATTTGCTACATAATAAAGTGGATAAATCTTTTTGGAAAACCCTGCATGATATTGTTCATAATAAAAAAGTGAATCGTATCAATAAAACTAATCAGAACAGAGAAGAATGTCATGAATTTAAAGAAAGAGAATTAATAAAAAATGTTGGTTTTCATAACCTTAAACAGAAACCAAAATATATTTTGAAAGAAGTAAAAGAAAAGAGTAAAACTCACTTTTTGGATGAAAATAATTGTAAACGTGATAGACAATTAGTCAAAAGAATATTTAAACATCAAAGAGAATTGCCTCATGTCAAATTTGATAAGAAAATCACTGGAAGAAATTATTCTAAAAAATAGGATAATAAGACTTTTAATAAACCATTAACTTAGTATTTCCTTAATTCAATAAATTTAATTATACATTTCAGGAGTAATGTATCAGCAGAGGGTGGGGGAGTTACATGTTAGATATCTATATGATACAATGTACATATTTCTATACCTTTTGTTATATATTATACCTATTTCTATTACTTTTATTTTTTCTACCGTTGTTACGAACATTTTAAATAATCATATCTTCATATAATATTTTGTAATTTTGTTTCAATCAATTTATTTTGTAATTTGAATTTTGATATTGAACAAATATCTTGTATTATATTTTTTAAAATTTGTTTAAAGAAAAACATTAAGATTTATTTTCAATAAAATATATTAAAATAAATAGAAGTGGTATAATTAATTTACTCGCTTCAATTTGTCAAACCAAAAAGTAAAGGAAAAAACCGTAGCGAAAATAGAAGAACACAATTAGTTTTCATTATTTTTGGTTTTAACATTTTTAAGAATTAAATTTATTTATTTATTTTTGCGTTAAAAAAGTCAACATATTTTTTTGCTTAAATTCCGGCATATACATTGTTACTACAATTAGCTGCGTTCATATGCCTACATCAAATAAATTCAAGCGGCATATACAACAGTTGGTTGCCGCCCGGTGCTGCATGCCGCTTATAGCGCATTTACACCAACTCAAAATCTAGTAGATTTCAATTGAAATCTACAACGAAATCTATATCGTTTATACCACCGTCTTTTGACATCTAGCAAGATTTCATTTGCTCAAAAATAATTTATGCATGCGGGTTTGACAATACAATATCATCAGAGACTGAATACACCAGCATTAAAGTGTGTATTTTTGTATGCATACACCACATTATAGTGCAATTTTTGTTGTAGCGTAGTATTTTTAGGTACTTTTAGAACAAAATCACGGTTGCATCACTTGGTACTGAGTAGATTTCAGGAGATTTCGCCGAAATCTACTCGTAAAGTAGATTTTATTTTGTATGGGAAATCTCCGCAAAATCTACTAGATTTGGCTTGAAATCTCGAATGAGCAGATTTCGCTTTGGTGTAAATAGGCTATTACATTCTTTCACTATTATACAATTTTAAGATGTCTAACCAAGAAAGCGTTCAATATCATTTTTATTTGTTCTAATTTACATTAATTTCTTTTAAATTCTTCCAGCTAAAGATATTTTTTTTTTAGTTTTCCTGGCGATAAAACTGATAAACCCATTTTTTTAACAGCGGTCTTTAGCTGGAAGAATTTAGAAGAAATCAAGAAAACTTTCCTGATGTATTTTGTGTGTTTCTTTATCTACCACTACATTCCGTAAAATTTTTATTGAAATGACAAAATTTAGTGTTAGATAGCACAGATGTTCAAAATTCAAAAATTTTTTGATTTTCGAGCAAACATGCTGCAAATAATTGTTCAAACACCCCATAAACAACGTTAAATGTTTGTAAAAACGCAAAATTTTGGCATGTTTGCCAAGCAGCTTATTGAGCCCCAAAGTCTTTTCAATTTATAAAAACTGAATGCAGTAAAAATGTGTAGTTAAAAAGATATGCAATATTATTGAAAATTTTTGTTTAACGGGGAACTCGCCAAACTTACACGGCTTCTACACACTGAAAGTTTCCTTAGCAAAGTCTGACAAGGGCAAATAACGAGTGTTTGATATACACAAAGCAACCTAGTGTTTAGAAATGAAAATAAATGCCTTGCAATATATTCACATTTTTACACTAACACACTCACATTTTGTTTACTTTCCACTCAGCTTTCTATAAAACAATTTTTTCACCTATTCTAAAAGTAAGGTCACATAAGGTAAGCACTGTTGCCACCTAGAAATACTTACGTATATACAATTACAGTACTGTAGTAAAAAAATAATTATAAAATTAACTTTTTTGTATGTATGTACATAAAAAAAATTATCACATATATATATTTTAAGTATACATAACTAATACAATTTATAAAAATAGTTTAATTAAAAAAACTATATTGATAATTTGTTCGACTATTGCCCCATAAATTTGTTTCTGATAGTCTCAGCAACTCTAATTAGTTGGCAAACAAAATAAGAATAGAGAGCAGAAGAAGCAAAATTACAGCAACTATTTGCTTCGACAACATTTTCAAAATGCAGTTTTACTCTTTTGTGAAATTCCTCATTTTCCTTGAAATTTTTATTTACAATACGTATACGGAAATTTCATAAAAGTACTTCCCTGTGTAATAGCACAGCAAAAACCCCGTGTGTGAAAGTGATATTAATATTTCTGTCCCATTCCATTCGTTTCTATTAAAAGTCAGACAACTTTGCACAAGAACAATATGGCGCGAGTCTAATTCATTTCCAGGTGATCACATGGCTACAACAAATCAAAATTTGACAATAAACACAGCAAAACTGTTTTCGGGTTAATATATACAGAGTTAACGTTGAAATGTATAATCATAATCATATATTTTATCAAAAATGTTTACATATTTTGTAATTTTATTAAAATATAAAAGAATACAAAGTTTTTGATTCCAAAATCTGCTAAATTTATTTTTTGAATATTAATTTTTTTAAATAAAATTAATATCTGGTATTAAGAGAGAAAGATATTGTACTTTAGAGCAAATTTTTACGTTATCGTTTTTTGTACTGAGGAATTGCAACAACAAAAAAAGTTTTCCTTGTTTTTTCATTTATTTTTTTTTTCTTTTTTTTTATTTATTTAGTGTTTTTTTTTTTTCTTTAGCTGCAAAAATAGGAAATATTTAGTTTTTTTTATTGTTTTATTTTATTCTACTTGCAAGATGACTGCATCGCTACTAGCAAGAGAATAAACAAGTAAGAGTATAGTATATTGAACTAAATATATGCATATGGACCGGTATTGGGGAAAAAATTTTTCTTCCTTGTAATCGCCATGATAAAAAGGTAATCTTTCATGAAAAACCGGTTTAGGCTATATTTCGGGTATATATCGACGGATAACAGAAACTGTATTTGGTAACCTCCTTATATTACCAGAACTGCTTTTAAGCAAAAAGGAAGTTGTTTAAGTTCGCTTATGCGACATTTTCATCAAAAAATCGGTTTAGGTTACATATTGGGTATATATGGACTGGTATCGGAAATTGTTATTTACCACATTAAAATAACCTTCTTTTATTACCAGAACTGCTTTTATGCAAAAAAAGTTGTTTAAGTTCGCTTATGTGACATTTTTGTTAAAAATTTGGCTTAGGCTATGTGGACCGATATCGGGGAAATTTTTTTTTTTGCCTTTTAATCGTCATACCAAATAATTGTGTCAAGTTTGAAGTAGAACACCACAATTTTTTTTTGCAAAAGTTGTCATACAAAATTGCAAAAAATAATAGCTTTTTCCCAATTTTTGGATATATCTCAGCTATATGTTAACCGATTTTACTGAATTTTAATAGCAATGAATCGAAGGAGTAATAGAATGGTAAAAGAAAAAAGTTTCTAAGTCTAATGGTTTTCTCGAAAAAGGAATTTCAACGGCGGATACACGGACATCGCTTAGTCCAATTTTCTATCAATGCTGACTCTGAATATATGTATGTACTTTATAGAGTCGAATGTGCAAATCGTAGAAATTACAAACGGAATCACAAACTTATATATACCCTTAAAATATTTTGAAGGGATATATCTCTATACTTTTATTAGGAAATTAATATGATATATGTAGATTTTAATTCAAAAATTCCTATAAAATTTAGTTTCAGATAATTTAACTTGTTTTGTTAGTATACAATACCCCTAAAATGTTGGAATATTTATTTTATTTGACGGGATGATTTGGAATCTATTGGCGGGAGTTTCGTTAATTTTATTTTTGTAGAGTCTGGCAGCATGAATTACGTTTGATAGCTATAAATATGTATTAACGTGTGATGGCAAACGCTACGGTATAGACTGGTTTTTTGCTACTATCAATAACGATATAACCAATATCGTGAGCGCTTAACGTCAAAAGTATTGAAGAAATTTTTGGAAGTGAATTTAATGGTTTATTTTAAATCAAACATCTAAAAACAGTTTTGTGAAAATAAAAAAAATTTATATAAAAACAATTTTTAATTGTGGAAAGGTACTTTTATAAGATATAATTTTGAAAATAGTTTGAATTATTTTCGATCAAAACAGCTCCCCACACTCCTGCCATTGTTGTAATTTTGCTCTAGCGCTACCACTTTGTATCGTTATACATCTGACTGACATTTTAATTTTGAGCGGCCATTATTTTTTTCGAGGATGCCAGAAAACAGAAATTTGATATATTGAAATTGCACACATGCAATTATCCAAAAAATTTAATTCGTTTATAAAATATGTTTTAATTAAAAATTTTACAAAAATCTACCGTAAAGTTAATGCCACACGCATATTATTTTTCTCAGAACACAGACATACAAACCTTATTTAAATATTTTTATATACTATTATATGAATAAACAAAAGTAACTAATAATAATTAATTTGCTACCACAAATAAAAATTTTTTTACATAACATTTTATTTCAAATTAGTTTTAAAATTATATCAAGTTTAATACATATCTTATTCTTTACTTAAACTGTTATGGCGCAAACCACATTTTAACAAATAAGAGTGTAGTATATTCGGCTGGGCCGAACTACTTTTAAGCAAAAAAATTGTTTTCATGGAAAAATCGGTTTAGACTGTATCTCCGATATAAATGCACAGATATCTTATATTACCAGAACTGCTTTTAAGCAAAAAAAAGTTGGTTGAAAAAATCGTTTAATGCCATATCTCGGATATACATATATGGACCGACATCCAGGATTTTTTTTTTTTGCTTTATAATTGCTATACTAAATAATTGTGTGAATTTTGAAGCAAAACAAACTATGTTTTTCAAAAATTTTCATACAAATTGCAAAAAAAAAATATGTGAAGGGTATAAAAAAAGAGAGGTAAGAAACGTGTATAAATGATAAAGTTTGTTATTTGTATTTTAACAGGTATTATTAAACATTTTTCTTTTAAATTCTCAATAATTTATTTAGATTGTTGTGATATAAAATTGAATGTTTGAGAATATTTTTCAATATTTCGACATATAGACTGATGGAAAATGTAGGAAACAAGCTGTTTATAATTTTTTGATATATATTTTATGATATATGTACAATTTTTTAAAATATTTGACTATAGAGATTTATGGTATAAAAGCTCTTGAAGAAAAGTTCAACAAAAATGGGAATATCTCGGAACTAGAATATTCGACATAACTTCATGTCTATAATTGATATTAACTCTGATATAATATAAGAGAGGACATCAGCAGATTAATGAAAAAAATTATATTTTCATTCATATCTAGCCACGTATTTTTGCAAATATCATATTTCATAATTTTTAAACAACCATACGGTCAACATCATTGTGTGTTGTGTTTTTCTTAAACAAATTTGTACACTCCAACAATAAAAAAAAAAAAACAATAAATGATTTTCTTAAATATTTTAATGATTCCATGACTGTTTTATTCAACTTTTTTCCGTAAAAAAAAATTGAATATTTAGTAGTTTTGTTTATGTTTTTTAACAGTCCATATCATGATATGGTTTTCTAAATATATATTATCATAACAATATTATGTTATCTGATATAATATTGCAGTGATGTTATTGTTGAAGCAAAGACAATAAATACATATATAAAGATATTGTGCTGTCTTATGTTGTTGTTCCGGTGCTAAATTTTTGTAGGGATTTTCGGAAAATCCCTTGGTGTTTTTGCAAAAAAAAAAAAAAAAATTTCAATTATTGGAGAGAACAAATTCTCTGCAAAAAATAATTACGTATGTGTACTGTTTATGTGTGCATGTGTGTTAGTAACATCCAATATACTGCCCAGCAAACACGCATATTTGAATTAAAATTAGTAATAATGATAATATGAAATAAAATTCTTTCGTAGACGACTTACGAATGAGTATCGTTTTACTGGAACTACCTTCGCAGCAAAAAGGGGCTGATTTTTATATAACGTTTGTCTAATGCGAAGTTGTTATTGAGCCTTGAACATATTTCAATGATTTTGCATCGTGTTTGCTGGGTTTTGCATGTTAATATAATGATCTGAGCACATATTATAATCAAACCGAACAGATCTACTTTGTCGCAGTAGCGAAAGTATACATACATTTGTTATTGTACGAATTAAACTGCATCAATTCAGATCGAATTTTAGATGCCTTAATTAAAGAAAATGTATGGTGTACATCTAAGTTTTAATTAAATAATGCAAAGTGAATAAAATAATTTGTTGGTAAAGATATTTTTTCAAGTCTTACATAAGTTTTCTACATGCGAGGAAACTAATGCCCATTGTAAATAATTTGTGAGAAACCTCATGTATATGTATACATATAACTCTGGCATTATATTAAGGTGATATTAGTGTTAATTTTCCCAACTTTTCGGAAGTACGTATATTCATTTGATGAAGAATATGTTTTTGTTATATAGTATAATCATTTATTTATGTGAACTTATGACTCTTTCTGGTAAAGAACAAAATTTTTTTGTTATTCAAACAATATTGATATTTTGCTATGAAAATTATTGCATTTATTTAGCGGTAAAATGAAAAGCAAAACTTTATTACATTAAATTTTTGGTTTGTACAACGGGATATAGTTTAAATTTTTTCCTTTCTTAAGTTTTTTCGTAAGAAGGATTTTTTACAATACAAATATGCTGTGATCAATAATTTTTGATTGAAGAAGACAAGAAAAATAATGATCAAATCTTTAGCTTTAATTTTTCTTGTCTTCTTCCAACAAAAATTCACACAGCATATTGGTATTGTAAACAATTCTTCTTAAGAAAAAGCTTAAGAAAGGAAAAAACTGGAACTATAACTATAAATGTAAAAACCAAAAATTTAATTTAAAAAATTATAAAAAAATCAACAAAAATATAATAAATTAAAAATTTTTCAATATCATTTTATTTATATGCCGCAAGCGAAATTGACTCCATATATACATATGATTACATAAAACGAGTTTAGTTCGGCTAAAAATTGTGCAACAGATGATGCAATATTTATGCCCTTGGATTTTAAACATATATTGGAAGAAATTGACACTACTACTATTGTCATATCAGCAAGCGGCTCCATATCTATTATAGATATCGCAGATATATCAAGAAAATAAAAATTTTTTTGATGTAAACGCAGACTGTTTTGACTCTAAAAATGCACCAATTGAACTCACCTCAAGTCGATATTTTATTGGGTACATTGCACAATGGATATCTTGCCATAAATGTAAAATGGATATTACCAAACCTTCTCAAATCTTAACATATCCGTCAGAAATGTATATTCACACCAAAAATTATGAAAATAATTCAAATTTCGGAAGCTTATGTGCACCCTCAGACTTGTTTTTCGAAGTATGTAAAATTCACATAAAAGTTTTCGAAAAACTATTTTGTGAAAACAGAGCGATAAAAAATATAAAAAAAAGTTATTACCGAGCAATACGTAGAATGCACTAATAATTCAATTTATTCCTTCTGGTTTAACGAGAACAACGATTGTCACAAACATACATAGGTTGGAGATTCTTAATTTGCTTATACTTGTTTTACTAAGAAAACATTCCTCTTGGCAGACACATGAGTGTAAAGCTTCAAATGCTGAAAAAGTAAAAAATTTAAAGCACCAGTAATTTAATTTGTTTTTCCGTTTTGAATTATAAAACTATTCATTTGAGCCCTTGGCTTTGTTTTATAACCTTTTTAAGTTTTATGAATATTTATATCATACAAAATATAAATTTATCAAAAAAAAAAAAAAAAAAAAAGAATACAAATACAAATATGTCTTTTATTTTGTTACCAGTGTCGGGGTGAGTTTAGGTCAAGAAAAAAGGTTACAGAAAAATTCCAAGTAAAAACACAAGGAGTTAGATTTCAATTTACAAAGGGTTTATTAATGTTTTACTTGCCTTTCGTGGGAGTCGTTCAGATAGCAACTGATTACGACTGAAATGCATAATTAATAGTAGACTTACTTATTATATTCCCATATAAAAAAGGTTACATGAGAGTGAGAGATTAATATAAATTATAGAGGAATTCATTGGAATCGAACCACACGCATGCGCATAATTATAAAACTATTATAATTATATAATTGAACCAAACAACCAGTGTGTTACATGTCATTACAAGTATAGTAGACAAGTACCAGAACTCGTTCTCAAAAAGCATCTTCGTACATACAGCATCATCAGTTCGGTGCGAACATGCATATTTTTATTAATACAACAATAAAAAATGTATATGTACCCTCCAATTACAAAAATAGTCATATAAGCATGTTTCGTTTATTAGTGGCCCTTATAACCATGTAGTACGTAAGATAGAAAAACACAAAATTTCATTTTATCGAATAATTTTAAAATAAGTATGTATGCATGTCAGAAATACCTACATACATACATATACATATGTATATATAAAAAAATAAGCAACCTCGCAGAAAATAATACACATTCATGCATATCATATGTACGCTTAGCATACATATGTACGTAGATGTATGTTTGAAATGAGAATTATAATTCCTAAAAAAATTTTTAGCATGTTCATATGTATTGCACATACTTACATACATATGTATGTTTGTTGCTTCACTTGTTCTTAATAATTTTCATCAACAAAACTCAAATATGAACATGCATACATACATACATACCATGTTTACATATTTACGCATGTGCGCATGAATGTTTTTATGTTTACAAAATTGTGCTCTCTTCATTTTTGCTTTTGCTTGCGGAACATATTAGCCCTTGCTGCTTGCCAACGCTGTCAACAAGCAGTTTATAATTTTTGTTTTTTTAAATGTTCAGAGTGCACCATCTTTATATATTTATTGTCTTTGGTTGAAGGCTATACGTGTTATGATTGTCTCTGCTATCAATTTGACGTGTGCTAATAGAAAAATATTTTATATTATACCACGTAAAGACTATATGTAAGCTACACTTCTATATTGGCGGAAATAAATAAAAAAAAAATTTCCATCTTAATTGTGAAATACCTGGGCAAAGACAGTATTTCTTAATTTCTTTTATGCTCTGTCTATCTACATGCGGTATAAAAGTTTTGAATTTAAATTTTCATAGTTATTTGGTTTATACTAAGTACTGTTATTGCTTAATAGTATACAATTTGTGAAAATTGCAGTAATAATTATTAAAAACAAAAAAAGAGAACGCAATTCATTTTTTAAAACGGAGTCATAACTTAATTTTTTCATATAATATTGCGTTATAAGATTTACTATCAGAACCAGACATTAAATACCATTTACTTCCAGCTTATATAGAAAGGAAAGAAATGTCCTTTTGTACATAAATATGTACATTAAAAACTTTTGCTGCAAATGAATTGGTTAAAAGAAAAATTGTCCTCGATTATCATACAAACAAACAGAGTCCTGCATCCTAATTAGGATTATAGTAAAATATTCTGATTTCTGGCATCTTTACTGCAAACAAAAATGGCTACCAAACTAATTGAGTGCTGCCAGCTTCTCTGAGAAACGAAGTGGAGTGTAACAAAATGGAACACAATAAACTGCACAAAAATTTTTTATCGTGCAGATATAAAACCAATTAATGACAAGCAGATCCCATTTAATGTCAATGAAATTTGCTGCATTTTTCTTTTAACCTTTCTAAATCATAATAACATCAATATAAAAGTAGTTTTTCTCATAATTTTATTGATTAATATTTGTATTTATTAAAGAAACATTTAATCTTAGACATTGATTAGTATCACTAGCAAAAAAAATATTAAATATTATACATAAATACACTAAGAAAACAACTAAATTCAACCAAAAATGAAAGAAAAGTATTGTAAATTAATCAAAAATCAGTTGAAATTACACTATAATATGCTTAAATTGATTTACAAATATGGTACACTGCAAATATAAAGCAAACATTTCTAAACAATATGTACTTATATATAGCCCAACGACCTGCACATGGTTGATTATTTACCTATGTATATAGAAAATTATCTGTAAAATCGTCAAATATAAAAGTGCCGCGGGTCTGATAACTGTTTTAAGAACCTCAAGAGCCCCTGAATACAGATACTGGGATGTCACTTTTTTCAATTTAGCTGTTTACAGGGTAAACCCTATATAGTTGGTTAATTGGCATATTCATGCATTATATAGAAAATTATCTGTAAAATCGTGAAATATAATAGTGTTGCGGATCTGATAACTGTTTTGAGAAGCTAAAGAGCCCCTGAATACAGATACTGGGTTGTCACTTTATTCAACTTAGCTGTTTATAGGGTAAACCCTGTGTAGTAGGTTAATTTGCATATTCATGCATTATATAGAAAATTATCTGTAAAATCGTGAAATATAAAAGTGAAAACAGTTTCGAGAAGCTGAAATGGCCCTGAATACAGATACCGGTTTGTCACTTTATTCAATTTAGCCGTTTACAGGGTAAACCCTATGTAGTTGGTTAATTGGCATATTCATGCATTATATAGAAAATTATCTGTAAAATCGTGAAATATAAAAGTGTTGCGGATCTGAAAACAGTTTCGAAAAGCTGAAATGGCCCTGAATAAAAATACTGGGTTGTCACTTTATTCAATTTAGCCGTTTACAGGGTAAACCCTGTGTAGTTGGTTAATTGGCATATTCATGCATTATATAGAAAATTATCTGTAAAATCGTGAAATATAAAAGTGTTGCGGATCTGAAAACAGTTTCAAGAAGCTGAAATGGCCCTGAATACAGATACCGGGTTGTCACTTTATTCAATTTAGCCGTTTACAGGGTAAACCTTATGTAGTTGGTTAATTGGCATATTCATGCATTATATAGAAAATTATCTGTAAAATCGTGAAATATAAAAGTGAAAACAGTTTCGAGAAGCTGAAATGGCCCTGAATACAGATACCGGTTTGCCACTTTATTCAATTTAGCCGTTTACAGGGTAAACCCTATGTAGTCGGTTAATTGGCATATTCATGCATTATATAGAAAATTATCTGTAAAATCGTGAAATATAAAAGTGTTGCGGATCTGAAAACAGTTTCAAGAAGCTGAAATGGCCCTGAATACAGATACCGGGTTGTCACTTTATTCAATTTAGCCGTTTAGAGGGTAAACCCTATGTAGTTGGTTAATTGGCATATTCATGCATTATATAGAAATCAAAACAGTTATTAGATCTGCAACACTTTTATATTTCACGATTTTACAGATAATTTTCTATATAATGCATGAATTTGCCAATTAACCAACTACATAGGGTTTACCCTGTAAACGGCTAAATTGAATAAAGTGACAACCCGGTATTTGTATTCAGGGCCATTTTAGCTTCTTAAAACTGTTTTCAGATTCGCAACACTATTATATTTCACGATTTTACAGATAATTTTCTATATAATGCATGAATATGCCAATTAACCAACTACATAGGGTTTACCCTGTAAACGGCTAAATTGAATAAAGTGACAACCCGGTATCTGTATTCAGGGCCATTTCAGCTTCTTGAAACTGTTTTCAGATCCGCAACACTTTTATATTTCACGATTTTACAGATAATTTTCTATGTAATGCATGAATTTGCCAATTAACCAACTACACAGGGTTTACCCTGTAAACAGCTAAATTGAATAAAGTGACAACCCAGTATTTTTATTCAGGGCCATTTCAGCTTTTCGAAACGGTTTTCAGATCCGCAACACTTTTATATTTCACGATTTTACAGATAATTTTCTATATAATGCATGAATATGCCAATTAACCAACTACATAGGGTTTACCCTGTAAACGGCTAAATTGAATAAAGTGACAACCCGGTATCTGTATTCAGGGCCATTTCAGCTTCTTGAAACTGTTTTCAGATCCGCAACACTTTTATATTTCACGATTTTACAGATAATTTTCTATGTAATGCATGAATTTGCCAATTAACCAACTACACAGGGTTTACCCTATAAACGGCTAAATTGAATAAAGTGACAACCTGGTGTCTGTATTTAGGGCCATTTAGCTTCTTAAAACAGTTATCAGATCCGCAACACTTTTATATTTCACGATTTTACAGATAATTTTCTATATAATGCATGAAGATGCCAATTAACCAACTACATAGGGTTTACCCTGTAAACGGCTAAATTGAATAAAGTGACAAACCGGTATCTGTATTCAGGGCCATTTCAGCTTCTCGAAACTGTTTTCACTTTTATATTTCACGATTTTACAGATAATTTTCTATATAATGCATGAATATGCCAATTAACCAACTACACAGGGTTTACCCTGTAAACGGCTAAATTGAATAAAGTGACAACCCAGTATTTTTATTCAGGGCCATTTCAGCTTTTCGAAACTGTTTTCAGATCCGCAACACTTTTATATTTCACGATTTTACAGATAATTTTCTATATAATGCATGAATATGCCAATTAACCTACTACACAGGGTTTACCCTATAAACAGCTAAATTGAATAAAGTGACAACCCAGTATCTGTATTCAGGGGCTCTTTAGCTTCTCAAAACAGTTATCAGATCCGCAACACTTTTATATTTCACGATTTTACAGATAGTTTTCTATATAATGCATGAATATGCCAATTAACCAACTATATAGGGTTTACCCTAAACAGCTAAATTGAAAAAAGTGACATCCCAGTATCTGTATTCAGGGGCTCTTGAGGTTCTTAAAACAGTTATCAGACCCGCGGCACTTTTATATTTGACGATTTTACAGATAATTTTCTATATACATAGGTAAATAATCAACCATGTGCAGGTCGTTGGGCTATATATAAGTACATATTAGGTGTGTTTCTTTACTTTCCGGGCAAGTTTCGGGCAAAAGAGAGCATGCATGAGTTACTCTCAAATACAGATAAAATTTACCTAAAGTACGGGAACGCAAAAAGCCAAATTTCTAGCCCAAAAAGAAACATATGCTGTGTTTTGATATGGCAAAAAAAATTGTCACTTAGTTTTACGAAAAAATACTGTGATATTTTTCACTTTTTAGCTTTTAAGGTCTTTTGTACATTCCTGTGTATTTAATTTTTATATAAAAACACTGAAATGATTTGTATACGAGTTGATTCAAATGAACTTTGTTTCTTTGCTATTGTTTATTTTTCGAACAGCTGATTGCTTAATTACTTGCCCAAACTAGCCCGAAGAAAAAGTACGGGCTGTTTAGTGCAAGAAGAGGAAGCATACTATTCTCTCAAAAGCGCTCTCATTTGCCCAATTTTAAAGTACGGGAACGCTTTTCGTGCAAATTGGGATCCCGCGGGATCCCAAAGTAGAGTAAAGAAACACACCTATTGTTTAGAAATGTTTGCTTTATATTTGCAGTGTACCATATTTGTAAATCAATTTAAGCATATTATAGTGTAATTTCAACTGATTTTTGATTAATTTACAATTCTTTTCTTTCATTTTTGGTTGAATTTAGTTGTTTTCTTAGTGTATTTATGTATAATATTTAATATTTTTTTTGCTAGTGATACTAATCAATGTCTAAGATTAAATGTTTCTTTAATAAATACAAATATTAATCAATAAAATTATGAGAAAAACTATTTTTATATTGATGTTATTATGATTTAGAAAGGTTAAAAGAAAAATGCAGCAAATTTCATTGACATTAAATGGGATTTGCTTGTCATTAATTGGTTTTATATCTGCACGATAAAAAATTTTTGTGCAGTTTATTGTGTTCCATTTCGTTACACTCCACTTCGTTTCTCAGAGAAGCTGGCAGCACTCAATTAGTTTGGTAGCCATTTTTGTTTGCAGTAAAGATGCCAGAAATCAGAATATTTTACTATAATCCTAATTAGGATGCAGGACTCTGTTTGTTTGTATGATAATCGAGGACAATTTTTCTTTTAACCAATTCATTTGCAGCAAAAGTTTTTAATGTACATATTTATGTACAAAAGGACATTTCTTTCCTTTCTATATAAGCTGGAAGTAAATGGTATTTAATGTCTGGTTCTGATAGTAAATCTTATAACGCAATATTATATGAATATGAAAAAAAAAATTAAGTTATGACTCCGTTTTAAAAAATGAATTGCGTTCTCTTTTTTTGTTTTTAATAATTATTACTGCAATTTTCACAAATTGTATACTATTAAGCAATAACAGTACTTAGTATAAACCAAATAACTATGAAAATTTAAATTCAAAACTTTTATACCGCATGTAGATAGACAGAGCATAAAAGAAATTAAGAAATACTGTCTTTGCCCAGGTATTTCACAATGAAGATGGAAATTTTTTTTATTTATTTCCGCCAATATAGAAGTGTAGCTTACATATAGTCTTTACGTGGTATATTATAAAATATTTTTCTATTAGCACACGTCAAATTGATAGCAGAGACAATCATAACACGTATAGCTTTCAACCAAAGACAATAAATATATAAAGATGGTGCACTCTGAACATTTAAAAAAACAAAAATTATAAACTGCTTGTTGACAGCGTTGGCAAGCAGCAAGGGCTAATATGTTCCGCAAGCAAAAGCAAAAATGAAGAGAGCACAATTTTGTAAACATAAAAACATTCATGCGCACATGCGTAAATATGTAAACATGGTATGTATGTATGTATGCATGTTCATATTTGAGTTTTGTTGATGAAAATTATTAAGAACAAGTGAAGCAACAAACATACATATGTATGTAAGTATGTGCAATACATATGAACATGTAAGGAAAGACAATGGGGGCTATTCTGCGTTTCGATTCGGATCGAAGTTTTCTCCGTCTGGCAACTTGAGCATTCTGCGTTTCGATTCCGCTCAGTTTCTTTCGATCGTATGTATTCTGCATTACGATCGGAACTCCGTTTTTTTCAGTTGTTTTTTTGTTGACGGAGAAGTTTTCGTTATTTGTATTTTAGTTAAAAAATTAAACAAATGTAAGTAAAAAATGATATAAAATGTTCAGTAACGATTAAAAAAACATTTAAAATTATTTTATTTAATTAAATTTATTTATTTTTTGTTTTAAATTATTAATTTTTGTACTCGAATCTGATGTGTTTTTTTATGTATTTTGGGTCAAAAACAACAACACCAGAGCAGTATGAAAAATTGGCAAATTTAATGTCATCTAATGCAGACATTGCATGTGGATATCACCAGCGATCAAAGGAAGAAGTAGCAGTGTTCTGGGAGGAAGTTGCAGGAATCATCAATGCACTTGGCCCTCCAACAAAAAATGCCAGCCTCATTATATCTCATATTGTTCTCCTCTCTGACCAACAATAAAGCAGCTGTTATAGAAATTAAAAAATTTAATTATTGATATTAAAAAAAAAAAAAATAATTGCAACACAGTGAATTAATCGCCTACAATTTTTATTAAAGTTTTATTTTGGTCTTTCCATATTTAATCACAACACTATTAATTTTTTTTATTTTTATTATGTACCTTTATCTTCACAAGATTCTTTGCACTGTAATATATTTATGAACAATTAATTTTAGTTTGTTTTTGTATATATTTCGTTTTTCTTATTAAACTTTATTAAGAACTTATTTTTAATTATGTATACAAACAACTTTTTGTATTAAATTTGACATTTGTTTATGAAAACGATAACAAACTTGCTTATTTGTCAATTTCATTTCCACATTCCACAGTGATGCTATTAATTTTATAAACATTGTTGTCTTCTTCTTTTTCTTTCGATTCCGTTTTTTATCAGAATACCAATTTTCGATCGCAACGGAACTGAATGCGGAGACTTAATCGAAACGCAGAATAGGGGCGAATAAATATATAAAGATGGTGCACTCTCAACATTTAAAAAAACAAAAATTATAAACTGGGGGCTAATTCTGTCATTCGTGATCGAAATTACAATCGAGTAGAAAATAATTTCGATATCGTGTAAATTTCTAATGATGTGACTCGTTACGTAACGAGTCGAGTTATCATTTCAGTGTTGCAAAACACTAACAAAATGTGTTTTATAACACTGCCGAAAATTGTATGTATCTGCATACTTTGTGTACATGTTGTACATTAAAAAATAAATGAACACACATACGTTCACAATAACAATTCATTTAAATCAGTCATGTATGCGTGTTTGTACATTAAAAAGAAAGTGAATAGAAATAACAATTCAATAAATATGTATGTAAAAAACAACCATTTAACTATGTATGAACATTTCTAAAAAAAAAAAAAACAAAAATAAATTCTTGAATATAATAATATGTGACTTCAAATATAAGTTTTTGTGTTCTTAGCAATACTCATATTTATATACATATTTTTATGAATTGCAAAAAGCCTTAAGAACCAAAAGTTCTTAATTTAATTTAACTACTGTTGCTATTGTAGTGACCTGCATAAGAATATTTATTTAAATTTCATTTAAAATTGCACCTGTTAAATTTTATTCAAAGTTACTTGTTAATATTTATTTTTGTTTAATCAGTTTACCATATTTTATGTTTCAATAATTTTTATTAAAATAAATGGATTTATTAGTACTTTTTAACTTGGATATGAGACGTTGTTATTTTGCCGAGTCTCTAACTTCTACAATTTGGTGACCCCGACGATGCCTACAACACGATCAGCTACACGTGAGTCAGTTGCAAGTCCTCCAATATTGGAACGCAATAGGGATGCTTTGAATTTAGGAGATGTTATAAACAACCCAGATGTTTCAGCAGCGTCTACAAGTCTTCAAAAATTTCCACATTTTTGGTCGGAACAACCACAGCTATGGTTTATTCAAATAGAAAACATTTTTTCTTTGGCTCGAGTAACAAGAGACGAAGCCAAATATTCTCATGTTGTGGCAAATTTGGATCCAATGTATTTGAAATTTGTTGGCGATATTTTAATCTCACC
This sequence comes from Thecocarcelia acutangulata, assembly GCA_914767995.1. Classification (NCBI taxonomy): domain Eukaryota; kingdom Metazoa; phylum Arthropoda; class Insecta; order Diptera; family Tachinidae; genus Thecocarcelia; species Thecocarcelia acutangulata. The sequence goes on along the minus strand of OU612095.1, from coordinate 49,780,042 downwards.
ACCGGCGGAAGGAAAATATACCGCAATTAAAGAACGTCTAATTGCATCGTTTGCTATTTCGGAAGAAGCTAAGCTGAAGAAATTATTCAGTGGTTTGGTAATAGGCGATCAAAAGCCATCTCATTTTTTGCAGTCCATGAAAGCCCTTGCAGTTGGTAACAATATTGGTGATAATGTTCTAAAATCATTATTTTTAGATCAGCTCCCGGACAACATACGTTCCATTTTGGCAACAAGCAATGCAGATTTACCAACGATGGCACAGCAAGCTGATAAAATAATGGATATTGCACAACCACAAGTATCAAGTTTATTATCCTCAGACGATTTTTTTCAGCAACTGACTGCAAAAATTGAAGCTTTGGAGAGAAAATTTGAGTCCTCTTCAAGAAGTAGTAGAAGCCAGACTCGAGATAGAATTAAAAGGTACAATAGTAAAAGTAAGAACAGGAGAAACGATTGGTGTTGGTATCACAATCGTTTCGGTACAAAAGCAGCAAAATGCGTGCTTCCTTGCTCGTATTCTTCCCAGCAAAAAAACTAAAACTTGTTTCGGGTAAAGCGGCAAACGAAACAGTTTCATCCGCAGCAAGCCGCCTAATGATAATGGACCACATTACAAAATTAAATTTTTTAGTGGATACGGGGGCTGATGTGTCAGTAATTCCGTTAGCAAGTAAGCTTAAAAAGTCAAGTACACCTTCTTCATTAAAGCTTTTTGCTGCAAACGGATCTGAGATTCAAACTTATGGAACTAAACTACTTGAGCTTAATTTTGGGTTGAGACGACCATTTCGCTGGATCTTTTCGTAGCCAATGTTACTCGTCCTATCCTTGGTTCCGATTTTTTAAAACATCACCATCTGTTACCAGATCTTCAAAATCGTGTATTAATAGATGGCAAAACGCTTATTTCATGCCCAGCAAAAGTTAAACATGTACTTTGTTCTGCGATTTCCTACATCAATAAAACTAATTGCGTTTACGAAAAGCTCCTGCAGCAGTTTCCTGAAGTAGTTGGCATAAATTCTTCACTTCAAGCGATTAAAAACACGCAAGCTTTCCATTTTATCGAAACTACTGGAAGACCGGTAGTAGCAAAAGCACGCAGATTAGGCTCTAAACGTTTAGCCATAGCAAAGAAAGAATTTCAGTTTATGTTAGACCATGGGATTATTCAACCTTCAAAAAGTGAATGGTCAAATCCTCTTCATATGGTCCCAAAGAGCAATGGAGATTGGCGCCCTTGTGGTGATTACCGTTTTCTAAATAAAATAACTACTCCTGATAAATATTCCATTCCTTTTATTACTGATTTTAACTACAACTTAGAAGGATGCATAATATTTTCTAAATTGGACCTGATGCGCGCGTATCATCAAATACGCGTAAATCCAGCAGATGTTCCCAAGACAGCAATAATAACACCCTTTGGACTTTTCGAGTTTCTAAAGATGCCTTTTGGACTCCGAAATGCTGCTCAAACTTTCCAACGATATATGGACGAGGTTTGCAGAGGTCTGAGTTTCGTTTTTGTTTATATAGACGACGTCTTAGTTGCTTCCAAATCTGAGGAAGAACATCTTTCACATTTACGTCAATTATTCCAACGTTTTAGTGAATATGGAATTTTGATCAACCCTGCAAAGTGTACATTTGGGGTACAGAAAGTTGATTTTGTTGGATTCCAAATATCTAAAGATGGTATATCACCAATGAAGTCCAAAGTCGAAACTATACTTAATTTTGAAAAACCCAACAATGTATCAGAGCTGCGCAGATTCCTTGGTATGCTCAATTTTTATAGAAAATTTTTACCAAAAGGAGCTGAAGTGCAGGCGAGGCTTAATGAGCTCACTAAAGGCGCTACGAAAAATGATAAACGAATAATTAAATGGACACCTGAGAGCGAAAATGCTTTTTCACTATGCAAAAATGCTTTGGTTAGTGCTACAATTTTAGTGCATCCAAGTCCAAAAGCTGAGATTTGTCTTAAAGTAAATGCATCAGATATTGCCATAGGAGCCGCACTCGAACAACGAGATGGAGAAGCTTGGCGACCTTTGGGGTTTTATTCTAGAAAATTATCTACGGCTGAAAGAAATTACAGCACGTATGATCGCGAACTCTTAGCTGCATACAATGGCATAAAATTTTTTAGTCACATGTTAGAGGGACGAAATTTTGTGTTATTTACTGATCATAAGCCGTTAATTTTCGCTTTCAAGCAAAAACCAGAGAAGGCGAGTCCGCGACAGTTCCGACATCTTGACTACATATCACAGTTTACAACAGATATACGGCACATATTGGGTAGAGAGAATTCAGTTGCTGACGCGTTGTCGAGAGTTCAAGAAATTTCCACCATTAATTATGATGAAATAGCAGAAGCTCAGAAGTCGGACGAAGACTTGATGAAGTTTTTAAAATCGCGATCAACAAGTCTTAATCTAAAACTGGTGCAAGTTCCCAACAGTGCTGCCAAACTTTATTGCGATATTTCACAAAAGCACGCCAGACCTTTTATCCCTTTAAAATTTCGAAAAATAATTTTCAACAACATTCATGGTTTGTCTCATCCTGGAGTTCGAGCACTCGATAACTCAACGTTTTGTTTGGCCTTCAATTAATATAGACTGCAAGCAATGGGTAAAAGTTTGTCACAACTGTCAAGCAGCAAAAATAACTCGTCACACTAAAACTCCCATTGGCTGTTTTCCAGATGAAACCAAGCGATTTTCCAGCATCCATATAGATTTGGTTGGTCTATTACCACCATCTGAAGGTTTTACTTACTTGCTCACGATGATTGATCGTGTCACCAGATGGGTCGAAGTTAAGCCGTTAGAAGGTATTACTGCTGAAAAGGTTTCAAAAGCATTTTTTGAAACATGGGTTTGCCGATTTGGATGTCCGAATTTAATTATTACAGACAGGGGAAGACAGTTCCATTCCAAATTGTTTAAAGATTTAAGCAATCTTATTGGTGCCAAATTACTGCACACTACATCGTACCATCCACAGTCAAACGGAATGGTTGAGAGGTTGCATCGCACTTTAAAATCATCTCTAATTGCACATAAAAACCAACAGTGGACTAAGACGTTATCAACAGTTCTACTTGGTTTGCGCACTGTTTTTAAAGAAGACATTAAGGCATCACCCGCAGAATTGGTGTATGGTGAAACGCTTCGGCTACCGGGAGAGTTTTTTAAAAAGTCAGAAAAAGAGGCAAATTTTTCAGAGTATTTTTCAGAATTATGTCAGTCAATGGACTCAATTCGACCTCGACCAGGAAGCAATCATTCCAACTGTGTACCTTTCGTTCACAAAGATCTTGATGTATGCTCTCATGTGTGGCTAAGGAACGAGAAAAGGAAGTCGTTGGATTGTAAATACAGTGGTCCATTCAGAGTTTTGCAACGATTTGACAAGTATTTTGAAATTCAAATTGGTTCTCGAACTGATACAGTTTCAGTTGAAAGGCTTAAGCCCGTTTTTTTTTTTTGAAAATTCAGTTAGCAATTCATCACTGTCAGATAGACAATCTTCACCGTTTAATGGGGATTAAACTAGAAAGGGTGTCATGTAGTGACCTGCATAAGAATATTTATTTAAATTTCATTTAAAATTGCACCTGTTAAATTTTATTCAAAGTTACTTGTTAATATTTATTTTTGTTTAATCAGTTTACCATATTTTATGTTTCAATAATTTTTATTAAAATAAATGGATTTCTTAGTACTTTTTAACTTGGATATGAGACGTTGTTATTTTGCCGAGTCTCTAACTTCTACACTATTCAAAACAAATTTTTAATGTACATTTCTTTTGTGTTTTTCTGTTTGGCTGGTTTTCGATAGTACTTTTGCTTACGAGTAAAAAGTTGCACGGTTGCATTCGAATGGTTACTCGCTATCGAATGCTATCATTAGAAATTTCGAAACCTTTTACTCGATATCGAATGAGATAATCTCAAAAGTGTAAAAACTCGCACATTCGTGTAAAAACTCGCTCGTAAACGAATGACAGAATTAGCCCCCTGCTTGTTGACAGCGGGGGCAAGCAGCAAGGGCTAATATGTTCCGCAAGCAAAAATGAAGAGAGCACAATTTTGTAAACATAAAAACATTCATGCGCACATGCGTAAATATGTAAACATGGTATGTATGTATGTATGCATGTTCATATTTGAGTTTTGTTGATGAAAATTATTAAGAACAAGTGAAGCAACAAACATACATATGTATGTAAGTATGTGCAATACATATGAACATGTAAGCAAAGACAATGGGGGCTATTCTGCATTTCGATTCGGATCGAAATTTTCTCCGTCTGGCAACTTGAGCATTCTGCGTTTCGATTCCGCTCAGTTTCTTTCGATCGTATGTATTCTGCATTACGATCGGAACTCCGTTTTTTTCAGTTGTCTTTTTGTTGACGGAGAAGTTTTCGTTATTTGTATTTTAGTTAAAAAATTAAACAAATGTAAGTAAAAAATGATATAAAATGTTCAGTAACGATTAAAAAAACATTTAAAATTATTTTATTTAATTAAATTTATTTATTTTTTGTTTTAAATTATTAATTTTTGTACTCGAATCTGATGTGTTTTTTTATGTATTTTGGGTCAAAAACAACAACACCAGAGCAGTATGAAAAATTGGCAAATTTAATGTCATCTAATGCAGACATTGCATGTGGATATCACCAGCGATCAAAGGAAGAAGTTGCAGTGTTCTGGGAGGAAGTTGCAGGAATCATCAATGCACTTGGCCCTCCAACAAAAAATGCCAGCCTCATTATATCTCATATTGTTCTCCTCTCTGACCAACAATAAAGCAGCTGTTATAGAAATTAAAAAATTTAATTATTGATATTAAAAAAAAAAAAATAATTGCAACACAGTGAATTAATCGCCTACAATTTTTATTAAAGTTTTATTTTGGTCTTTCCATATTTAATCACAACACTATTAATTTTTTTTATTTTTATTATGTACCTTTATCTTCACAAGATTCTTTGCACTGTAATATATTTATGAACAATTAATTTTAGTTTGTTTTTGTATATATTTCGTTTTTCTTATTAAACTTTATTAAGAACTTATTTTTAATTATGTATACAAACAACTTTTTGTATTAAATTTGACATTTGTTTATGAAAACGATAACAAACTTGCTTATTTGTCAATTTCATTTCCACATTCCACAGTGATGCTATTAATTTTATAAACATTGTTGTCTTCTTCTTTTTCTTTCGATTCCGTTTTTTATCAGAATACCAATTTTCGATCGCAACGGAACTGAATGCGGAGACTTAATCGAAACGCAGAATAGGGGTGAGTAAATATATAAAGATGGTGCACTCTGAACATTTAAAAAAACAAAAATTATAAACTGGGGGCTAATTCTGTCATTCGTGATCGAAATTACAATCGAGTAGAAAATAATTTCGATATCGTGTAAATTTCTAATGATGTGACTCGTTACGTAACGAGTCGAGTTATCATTTCCGTGTTGCAAAACACTAACAAAATGTGTTTTATAACACTGCTGTATGTTGTATGTATCTGCATACTTTGTGTACATGTTGTACATTAAAAAATAAATGAACACACATACGTTCACAATAACAATTCATTTAAATCAGTCATGTATGCGTGCTTGTACATTAAAAAGAAAGTGAATAGAAATAACAATTCAATAAATATGTATGTAAAAAACAACCATTTAACTATGTATGAACATTTCTAAAAAAAAAAACAAAAATAAATTCTTGAATATAATAATATGTGACTTCAAATATAAGTTTTTGTGTTCTTAGCAATACTCATATTTATATACATATTTTTATGAATTGCAAAAAGCCTTAAGAACCAAAAATTCTTAATTTAATTTAACTACTGTTGCTATTCAAAACAAATTTTTAATTCTTTTGTGTTTTTCTGTTTGGCTGGTTTTCGATAGTACTTTTGCTTACGAGTAAAAAGTTGCACGGTTGCATTCGAATGGTTACTCGCTATCGAATGCTATCATTAGAAATTTCGAAACCTTTTACTCGATATCGAATGAGATAATCTCAAAAGTGTAAAAACTCGCACATTCGTGTAAAAACTCGCTCGTAAACGAATGACAGAATTAGCCCCCTGCTTGTTGACAGCGGGGGCAAGCAGCAAGGGCTAATATGTTCCGCAAGCAAAAATGAAGAGAGCACAATTTTGTAAACATAAAAACATTCATGCGCACATGCGTAAATATGTAAACATGGTATGTATGTATGTATGCATGTTCATATTTGAGTTTTGTTGATGAAAATTATTAAGAACAAGTGAAGCAACAAACATACATATGTATGTAAGTATGTGCAATACATATGAACATGTAAGTATGTGCAATACATATGAACATGCTAAAAATTTTTTTAGGAATTATAATTCTCATTTCAAACATACATCTACGTACATATGTATGCTAAGCGTACATATGATATGCATGAATGTGTATTATTTTCTGCGAGGTTGCTTATTTTTTTATATATACATATGTATATGTATGTATGTAGGTATTTCTGACATGCATACATACTTATTTTAAAATTATTCGATAAAATGAAATTTTGTGTTTTTCTATCTTACGTACTACATGGTTATAAGGGCCACTAATAAACGAAACATGCTTATATGACTATTTTTGTAATTGGAGGGTACATATACATTTTTTATTGTTGTATTAATAAAAATATGCATGTTCGCACCGAACTGATGATGCTGTATGTACGAAGATGCTTTTTGAGAACGAGTTCTGGTACTTGTCTACTATACTTGTAATGACATGTAACACACTGGTTGTTTGGTTCAATTATATAATTATAATAGTTTTATAATTATGCGCATGCGTGTGGTTCGATTCCAATGAATTCCTCTATAATTTATATTAATCTCTCACTCTCATGTAACCTTTTTTATATGGGAATATAATAAGTAAGTCTACTATTAATTATGCATTTCAGTCGTAATCAGTTGCTATCTGAACGACTCCCACGAAAGGCAAGTAAAACATTAATAAACCCTTTGTAAATTGAAATCTAACTCCTTGTGTTTTTACTTGGAATTTTTCTGTAACCTTTTTTCTTGACCTAAACTCACCCCGACACTGGTAACAAAATAAAAGACATTTGTATTTGTATTCTTTTTTTTTTTTTTTTTTTTTTTTGATAAATTTATATTTTGTATGATATAAATATTCATAAAACTTAAAAAGGTTATAAAACAAAGCCAAGGGCTCAAATGAATAGTTTTATAATTCAAAACGGAAAAACAAATTAAATTACTGGTGCTTTAAATTTTTTACTTTTTCAGCATTTGAAGCTTTACACTCATGTGTCTGCCAAGAGGAATGTTTTCTTAGTAAAACAAGTATAAGCAAATTAAGAATCTCCAACCTATGTATGTTTGTGACAATCGTTGTTCTCGTTAAACCAGAAGGAATAAATTGAATTATTAGTGCATTCTACGTATTGCTCGGTAATAACTTTTTTTTATATTTTTTATCGCTCTGTTTTCACAAAATAGTTTTTCGAAAACTTTTATGTGAATTTTACATACTTCGAAAAACAAGTCTGAGGGTGCACATAAGCTTCCGAAATCTGAATTATTTTCATAATTTTTGGTGTGAATATACATTTCTGACGGATATGTTAAGATTTGAGAAGGTTTGGTAATATCCATTTTACATTTATGGCAAGATATCCATTGTGCAATGTACCCAATAAAATATCGACTTGAGGTGAGTTCAATTGGTGCATTTTTAGAGTCAAAACAGTCTGCGTTTACATCAAAAAAATTTTTATTTTCTTGATATATCTGCGATATCTATAATAGATATGGAGCCGCTTGCTGATATGACAATAGTAGTAGTGTCAATTTCTTCCAATATATGTTTAAAATCCAAGGGCATAAATATTGCATCATCTGTTGCACAATTTTTAGCCGAACTAAACTCGTTTTATGTAATCATATGTATATATGGAGTCAATTTCGCTTGCGGCATATAAATAAAATGATATTGAAAAATTTTTAATTTATTATATTTTTGTTGATTTTTTTATAATTTTTTAAATTAAATTTTTGGTTTTTACATTTATACAACGGGTTATAGTTCCAGTTTTTTCCTTTCTTAAGCTTTTTCTTAAGAAGAATTGTTTACAATACCAATATGCTGTGTGAATTTTTGTTGGAAGAAGACAAGAAAAATTAAAGCTAAAGATTTGATCATTATTTTTCTTGTCTTCTTCAATCAAAAATTATTGATCACAGCATATTTGTATTGTAAAAAATCCTTCTTACGAAAAAACTTAAGAAAGGAAAAAATTTAAACTATATCCCGTTGTACAAACCAAAAATTTAATGTAATAAAGTTTTGCTTTTCATTTTACCGCTAAATAAATGCAATAATTTTCATAGCAAAATATCAATATTGTTTGAATAACAAAAAAATTTTGTTCTTTACCAGAAAGAGTCATAAGTTCACATAAATAAATGATTATACTATATAACGAAAACATATTCTTCATCAAATGAATATACGTACTTCCGAAAAGTTGGGAAAATTAACACTAATATCACCTTAATATAATGCCAGAGTTATATGCATACATATACATGAGGTTTCTCACAAATTATTTACAATAGGCATTAGTTTCCTCGCATGTAGAAAACTTAAGACTTGAAAAAATATCTTTACCAACAAATTATTTTATTCACTTTGCATTATTTAATTAAAACTTAGATGTACACCATACATTTTCTTTAATTAAGGCATCTAAAATTCGATCTGAATTGATGCAGTTTAATTCGTACAATAACAAATGTATGTATACTTTCGCTACTGCGACAAAGTAGATCTGTTCGGTTTGAATATAATATGTGCTCAGATCATTATATTAACATGCAAAACCCAGCAAACACGATGCAAAATCATTGAAATATGTTCAAGGCTCAATAACAACTTCGCATTAGACAAACGTTATATAAAAATCAGCCCCTTTTTGCTGCGAAGGTAGTTCCAGTAAAACGATACTCATTCGTAAGTCGTCTACGAAAGAATTTTATTTCATATTATCATTATTACTAATTTTAATTCAAATATGCGTGTTTGCTGGACAGTATATTGGATGTTACTAACACACATGCACACATAAACAGTACACATACGTAATTATTTTTTGCAGAGAATTTGTTCTCTCCAATAATTGAAATTTTTTTTTTTTTTTTTGCAAAAACACCAAGGGATTTTCCGAAAATCCCTACAAAAATTTAGCACCGGAACAACAACATAAGACAGCACAATATCTTTATATATGTATTTATTGTCTTTGCTTCAACAATAACATCACTGCAATATTATATCAGATAACATAATATTGTTATGATAATATATATTTAGAAAACCATATCATGATATGGACTGTTAAAAAACATAAACAAAACTACTAAATATTCAATTTGTAAAGAATTACGGAAAAAAGTTGAATAAAACAGTCATGGAATCATTAAAATATTTAAGAAAATCATTTATTGTTTTTTTTTTTATTGTTGGAGTGTACAAATTTGTTTAAGAAAAACACAACACACAATGATGTTGACCGTATGGTTGTTTAAAAATTATGAAATATGATATTTGCAAAAATACGTGGCTAGATATGAATGAAAATATAATTTTTTTCATTAATCTGCTGATGTCCTCTCTTATATTATATCAGAGTTAATATCAATTATAGACATGAAGTTATGTCGAATATTCTAGTTCCGAGATATTCCCATTTTTGTTGAACTTTTCTTCAAGAGCTTTTATACCATAAATCTCTATAGTCAAATATTTTAAAAAATTGTACATATATCATAAAATATATATCAAAAAATTATAAACAGCTTGTTTCCTACATTTTCCATCAGTCTATATGTCGAAATATTGAAAAATATTCTCAAACATTCAATTTTATATCACAACAATCTAAATAAATTATTGAGAATTTAAAAGAAAAATGTTTAATAATACCTGTTAAAATACAAATAACAAACTTTATCATTTATACACGTTTCTTACCTCTCTTTTTTTATACCCTTCACATATTTTTTTTTTGCAATTTGTATGAAAATTTTTGAAAAACATAGTTTGTTTTGCTTCAAAATTCACACAATTATTTAGTATGGCAATTATAAAGCAAAAAAAAAATCCCGGATGTCGGTCCATATATGTATATCCGAGATATGGCATTAAACGATTTTTTCAACCAACTTTTTTTTTGCTTAAAAGCAGTTCTGGTAATATAAGATATCTGTGCATTTATATCGGAGATACAGTCTAAACCGATTTTTCCATGAAAACAATTTTTTTGCTTAAAAGTAGTTCGGCCCAGCCGAATATACTATTTGTTTAAATTAAGATTAAACTTCCTTGAAACAAGATTTTTGTGGTTTGCGCCATAACAGTTTAAGTAAAGAATAAGATATGTATTAAACTTGATATAATTTTAAAACTAATTTGAAATAAAATGTTATGTAAAAAAATTTTTATTTGTGGTAGCAAATTAATTATTATTAGTTACTTTTGTTTATTCATATAATAGTATATAAAAATATTTAAATAAGGTTTGTATGTCTGTGTTCTGAGAAAAATAATATGCGTGTGGCATTAACTTTACGGTAGATTTTTGTAAAATTTTTAATTAAAACATATTTTATAAACGAATTAAATTTTTGGATAATTGCATGTGTACAATTTCAATATATCAAATTTCTGTTTTCTGGCATCCTCGAAAAAAATAATGGCCGCTCAAAATTAAAATGTCAGTCAGATGTACATATAACGATACAAAGTGGTAGCGCTAGAGCAAAATTACAACAATGGCAGGAGTGTGGGGAGCTGTTTTGATCGAAAATAATTCAAACTATTTTCAAAATTATATCTTATAAAAGTACCTTTCCACAATTAAAAATTGTTTTTATATAAATTTTTTTTATTTTCACAAAACTGTTTTTAGATGTTTGATTTAAAAAAATAAACCATTAAATTCACTTCCAAAAATTTCTTCAATACTTTTGACGTTAAGCGCTCACGATATTGGTTATATCGTTATTGATAGTAGCAAAAACCAGTCTATACCGTAGCGTTTGCCATCACACGTTAATACATATTTATAGCTATCAAACGTAATTCAGCTGCCAGACTCTACAAAAATAAAATTAACGAAACTCCCGCCAATAGATTCCAAATCATCCCGTCAAATAAAATAAATATTCCAACATTTTAGGGGTATTATGTACTAACAAAACAAGTTAAATTATCTGAAACTAAATTTTATAGGAATTTTTGAATTAAAATCTACATATATCATATTAATTTCCTAATAAAAGTATAGAGATATATCCCTTCAAAATATTTTAAGGGTATATATAAGTTTGTGATTCCGTTTGTAATTTCTACGATTTGCACATTCGACTCTATAAAGTACATACATATATTCAGAGTCAGCATTGATAGAAAATTGGACTAAGCGATGTCCGTGTATCCGCCGTTGAAATTCCTTTTTCGAGAAAACCATTAGACTTAGAAACTTTTTTCTTTTACCATTCTATTACTCCTTCGATTCATTGCTATTAAAATTCAGTAAAATCGGTTAACATATAGCTGAGATATATCCAAAAATTGGGAAAAAGCTATTATTTTTTGCAATTTTGTATGACAACTTTTGCAAAAAAAAATTGTGGTGTTCTACTTCAAACTTGACACAATTATTTGGTATGACGATTAAAAGGCAAAAAAAAAAAAAATTTCCCCGATATCGGTCCACATAGCCTAAGCCAAATTTTTAACAAAAATGTCACATAAGCGAACTTAAACAACTTTTTTTGCATAAAAGCAGTTCTGGTAATAAAAGAAGGTTATTTTAATGTGGTAAATAACAATTTCCGATACCAGTCCATATATACCCAATATGTAACCTAAACCGATTTTTTGATGAAAATGTCGCATAAGCGAACTTAAACAACTTTCTTTTTGCTTAAAAGCAGTTCTGGTAATATAAGGAGGTTACCAAATACAGTTTCTGTTATCCGTCGATATATACCCGAAATATAGCCTAAACCGGTTTTTCATGAAAGATTACCTTTTTATCATGGCGATTACAAGGAAGAAAAATTTTTTCCCCAATACCGGTCCATATGCATACATTTAGTTCAAATTTGTAATATATACGATATATTAAGTTATAATCGTGAAGGGTATCTTACGATTCAGCCCAGCCGAATATACTATACTCTTACTTGTTTATTCTCTTGCTAGTAGCGATGCAGTCATCTTGCAAGTAGAATAAAATAAAACAATAAAAAAAACTAAATATTTATGAAAGATTACCTTTTTATCATGACGATTACAAGGAAGAAAAATTTTTTCCCCAATACCGGTCCATATGCATATATTTAGTTCAAATTTGTAATATATACGATATATTAAGTTATAATCGTGAAGGGTATCTTAGATTCAGCCCAGCCGAATATACTATACTCTTACTTGTTTATTCTCTTGCTAGTAGCGATGCAGTCATCTTGCAAGTAGAATAAAATAAAACAATAAAAAAAACTAAATATTTCTTATTTTTGCAGCTAAAGAAAAAAAAAAACACTAAATAAATAAAAAAAAAAGAAAAAAAATAAATGAAAAAACAAGGAAAACTTTTTTTGTTGTTGCAATTCCTCAGTACAAAAAACGATAACGTAAAAATTTGCTCTAAAGTACAATATCTTTCTCTCTTAATACCAGATATTAATTTTATTTAAAAAAATTAATATTCAAAAAATAAATTTAGCAGATTTTGGAATCAAAAACTTTGTATTCTTTTATATTTTAATAAAATTACAAAATATGTAAACATTTTTGATAAAATATATGATTATGATTATACATTTCAACGTTAACTCTGTATATATTAACCCGAAAACAGTTTTGCTGTGTTTATTGTCAAATTTTGATTTGTTGTAGCCATGTGATCACCTGGAAATGAATTAGACTCGCGCCATATTGTTCTTGTGCAAAGTTGTCTGACTTTTAATAGAAACGAATGGAATGGGACAGAAATATTAATATCACTTTCACACACGGGGTTTTTGCTGTGCTATTACACAGGGAAGTACTTTTATGAAATTTCCGTATACGTATTGTAAATAAAAATTTCAAGGAAAATGAGGAATTTCACAAAAGAGTAAAACTGCATTTTGAAAATGTTGTCGAAGCAAATAGTTGCTGTAATTTTGCTTCTTCTGCTCTCTATTCTTATTTTGTTTGCCAACTAATTAGAGTTGCTGAGACTATCAGAAACAAATTTATGGGGCAATAGTCGAACAAATTATCAATATAGTTTTTTTAATTAAACTATTTTTATAAATTGTATTAGTTATGTATACTTAAAATATATATATGTGATAATTTTTTTTATGTACATACATACAAAAGAAGTTAATTTTATAATTATTTTTTTACTACAGTACTGTAATTGTATATAAGTATTTCTAGGTGGCAACAGTGCTTACCTTATGTGACCTTACTTTTAGAATAGGTGAAAAAATTGTTTTATAGAAAGCTGAGTGGAAAGTAAACAAAATGTGAGTGTGTTAGTGTAAAAATGTGAATATATTGCAAGGCATTTATTTTCATTTCTAAACACTAGGTTGCTTTGTGTATATCAAACACTCGTTATTTGCCCTTGTCAGACTTTGCTAAGGAAACTATCAGTGTGTAGAAGCCGTGTAAGTTTGGCGAGTTCCCCGTTAAACAAAAATTTTCAATAATATTGCATATCTTTTTAACTACACATTTTTACTGCATTCAGTTTTTATAAATTGAAAAGACTTTAGGGCTCAATAATAGGGCTAAAGATTTGACAAATTGAAGCGGCGGAAGAAAAAGTTAAATTGAATTAAGCATTGCAGCTCGCACGTCTTTAAAGACATTGCCAAATTAATTTAAATTCAACATGTTGAAATTTTTGTATGAATATTTTTATACAAAAACTTATATTATGTAAATGGGTCACATTGTTGCCGTCTGCTGCCGCATGCCGCTTATATTGGCCTTTTACTATGGCAGTTTACCTGCTTTGTAGAAAATAAAAAACTAGGATTATAGCAACAAAATCTGAAGAATTAGAGGCTATAACAATTGATAAAAAATGTATACCTTGTGAACCTCATATGGCGAGAAAATCGCTACAACGCCATCGTCATCTACTCTCATTGCAAACAAAAAAAATAATAATATTATTAGCTTGTGTTTATATGAATTATGTTTGTATAGCTTATGTACAACCGAATAAATACGACCTGTATTTGCCAAGCGGTTTACGTAGTTTATTTATCCCTTTATTTTAGTACGATATAATAAACATTTAAAAAAAAAAACTCATATATAGAAAATGATATTTTTAAAAGGTACTTAAGCAAGAGTTGTTGACAATTTTTTTTTTTTTTAATTTAAAATTGATTTTTCAAAATTTATTTTTTCAGTTTTTTATTAATATTTTGTCTGAAAATGCATTTTTGACTATATATGTTTGATAAAATAAATTAATTTTGACTTAAAAGCATAGTATTTAAAGAATCAATTTCGATTTGTACCGTTTTTATTTCTGCACAATTGCTGAAACTGAAATTTTTGTAAAAATTACGTTATATCTAAACTATATCATGTTTAAACGTGTATGTGCACAAATCACCCTAAAATATGATTACATAATGTTAAATATAAGAGTGAGGATAGAAAATTTTTATAATCTGTTACAAATACGAAATTGGTATTATGAATGTATATATATTTTACATACTATTTTATTAAACAGCTAAAATGCATATTCAGCATTATGCAAACTAATTGAAATATTAAATTGCATGCAACTGTAACACTTGAAAAGAAAATGAACTAAAGTACGCTGAGAAAAATATTGAAAAATCTACTTGACAAAATAAATCAAGTTTTTAAGATTATAACGCAGTTCAAAACTTAAATTTTTAAAACAATAGCATTAAAAAACGAAAAATTTAAGATATATGAGTAATACATGTGATTTTTTACAGTTTTTCTTATAATTTTCAAAATTGGTTAACACCCATTCCATTCTAAAGAACTTTTGCAAAATGGGGCGATTCTACTTTTTCTGCCACATATTTTTACATGGTTTGCTACTTTTTGTTACATACTGTTTTTTTCAACCATGCAAAAAAGTATGTTAAAATTGTTTGTTTTCTTCTCGCCGGTTGTTAAAATTGTTTCTTTTCTTCTCGCCGGTCTTACCACGTGCCTGTTTTTGTTGTAATTTTGCTCTAGTGCTGCCACCGTGTATACGTTAATGCACCTTGTGAAAAAACTTGCCAGACATTGCCACTTATGTATATCAACAACCAGGATACACTTAATAAGGTAACCTCGTCAGTCGAACCGTTACTCATCTGGTGTGGCCAACTTGTCAAAAATTGTTTATATTCTCGTTTGTTTACATTGTTGTTTTCTTTACAATTTTGCACGCGCCAAAATTATTAATTGCGAAAGACAAGTATTTTTGTGGTTAAAAATTGTGAAAAGTTAAATTAAAATTTGTAAAAAGTTTTTCATTGTTTTTTTTTTTAAACAATAATTCAAATGTCCATTTGTGCTGTGTGCAAAAGGAGAGACGGAACTATGTTTCGTATCCCAAAAGATGTGGTGATGAAAAAAAAGTGGAGTGAAATTTCTGGGGTTGAATTTACAGCTTCTGCAAGGATTTGCTCAAATCATTTTTTGCCTTCCAACATTAAACATCTTGGAGGACGCTTCCATTCTTCCAAATGCTAAACCATTTATTGAAAAGTTGCCACAAATATGTTCTTTTGCACAGTAAGTAGCCTTTTTTATAGTGCCAATTATACAAATCTAGTTTACCAACGCAGCTGCAAATTAAATAAAAAGTTCATAGCTCGATACAAAATAGAAAAATATGTAATAAGAAAATGTTAAATGACAATATTGGCGAAATCGCTTAGTTTCCAGTTATGGAGTGAAGAAGTTTTCATACATACAAGCAATTTTCTACTGCATTTTTCAATCCATATATTCAATATTGGTATCATTTGAAAGCTTATTAACAGATCTCTTGTACCATACAGGAGAAAATCCTATGCATAAAACTCTTATGTACTTTTTATTTCATTTGGAGCTGCGTTGGCAAACTAGATTTAGGCCAAAATTTTTTTGTTTCACAAAACTGTGTGTGTGTGCTTTTTTTTAACTAATATAGTTTTATTATCATATTCTTCATCTGACTCGGATCTACTAGTTGAATTTCTTTCACGAATTATTCTTTCATCTTGGTCAGATTCTTCACGCTGAGGTGTTTCGCGGTCATGTATACTTTTACGACGTTTAATGTTATTTACCGGCATTATTAGATGCTAAAATAAATATATAAATGGAATTTTTTTAGTGTTTGATATTAGGCCACAATGTACTCTGTCATAGATGTTCTACTCTGTGGCAATGTGCCACTGAGTACAACACTTTGTACATTAAATTAAATTTTTTTTTGATTTTATTTTATATGTATGTATGTACATACATATGTAACACTTTGATACAATTTTTTTTAAACTAATAATACTAACCGAGCTAATAATTACATACATATGTATTCTTTCAGGTCTGAAAACATAAGTCCGAATATGGGAGCACCGTCGTTCGGTATGAAGAAAAAATTTGAAGGATGAGAAGGCAAATCAGCAGTCGATGGGCAAAAAACAGGACAGAGGAACAACCCCAATGACCAGAAAAAGATTAAAAAAGACAACCATTTAAGTTGTTAACAGCCACAGCCACTTAAGTTGTTGAGATGAAATTTCCCATTCATGAGAAATCCAAAGATAAGCATAAAATAATTGACTATTTAAATGCAGCTTTTAACTTTTCATATTTCTTATTTCAGAAAGCGATGGGTCAAAAAAAGGGCAGAGGAACAACCCCGATGATCGAAAAGGACAGCCACTTAAGTTGTTGAGACGAACGTTCCCATTCATGAGAAGTCCAAAGATAAGTATAAAATAATTAACTATTTAAATACAGCTTTTAACTTCTTTCTTATTTCTTTATAGTTTGAAGACAAGTACATTTCAAAAGACTGCATTTGGCTGAATGTAGTGGTTGCATAAATGACTGAATGTAGTGGTTACGCTTTTTCTTCATGATTATATATACATATTAGTTATAAAAAAAAAACTTTTAGATTTAAATGTTCTAACTTGTTTCTTGTTATTGTTTTCTTTCTTAATAATAATACATATTAATTATAAAAAAAAACTTTCATATTTAAATTTCCGAACTAATATCGTAGTATTTCCCTTTACTATTTTTATTATTTTATTTATTTTCCGTTTTCTAAACTAAGCTAAGTATAATGGAAATGTCTATAACCAAAATTGCAAAAAATTAATAGTTTCGTAACCTAAAAAAGTTTCAGTAAAATAAATGTTTTTAAAACTGTTAAATTTAAAAAAAATATATATTTTTTCAATAAACTATTTTATTTCATTATCTAGTAATATTGTTTCATTAGTTTGTAAACCTTATTTTTAGTCATATACGGCCCTATAGGCTCGATTGATAATAATAAATAAAGAAATAAATATATAAAAAAAAACAATGAATAAAAAATTATTAAAATCATATTAAAATTTATTTAGACGCTTCCTTTTATTTGAAGTTATGGAACATAGGTACCTATTTATGTTTGAAAATATTTTTCAGTTTCCAAATAATAATCAATAAACTCAAACAAGTACATTTATTTCCTTTTCATTTTGTTTATTATGCTGAATAGATATAATTTATTTTGATAAAAATGGAAAAGTTGAGGTTGCTCATATTTGATTATCGAATTCAATAATAAACTTCATAACAGATTTATAAGTATATATGCAGACAATTGATTAACTGTAAATTATAATTTAATTGCATTATTCAAACCCATCTCACCGAGTATTTATAAGCCATTTTTAGCAGCATCTGAGTATATTTCGATTGATCAGATGGAAACACACCAGTGGCTGTGTTCTGTAACTTTGGCGAGAAGTTCTCGCGTCGAAAACTTGTGAAACAAATTATTCCATCGTTTCTCGAAAAGTGAGAAAAAACTGCGTCTGTAACTCATGTCGAAAACTATCCAAAGCGATTACGTCGTTACGTTAGAAATGTCTTAAAATAAAAAACTATGCTGACATGCAATTTTAAAACTGAAAGCGCCAGTCACAATTAATACCGCCTTCGACCAAAAACTACTAAAGTTAAGAAATTTTGTTCGACGGCGTCATATTATAACCGCCGGCTATTCTAGAAAATGTATGGTATGGCTCTAACGCTTACATTTTATTTACAAATACATACAAATATGTACAAAATTTTGTAAAATTAAAAAACAATTGCAATTTGTGAATTCTGAAAAATAACATTATAAAAGTATTACAATATACTTTGTTGGGTCGGAAATTAAAATTGTAGAAATTACAAACTTATATAAGTAGTCCCTTAAAAAAAACAACCATTCTGAACTGCATAAATATATAAGTATATTAAACTTAATTTAACAGCAAAATACTTATTTTTTCAGTATTGTCATTCATTTCATGATGATAATTGTTATTTGAAATACCATCTCACAGCCTTTTTATTTGCGAGAAATAATGACAATTGAAAGCGGGAAATTTTTTCGCAAAAGTTTTACAGACACAGTTTTTCTATGAAGTGGCGAGTAATTTCCTTACGTGACAGCTGTTACTCGCCAAAAAAGTTATAGCTACAGTTTAGTAAGAAAAGCAGCTGTTTGTTTCAACTTATGAAAACTTTGTTTCATTTTACCCGTTTCAGTCGAAAAGTTTCTCGTGGCGAGAGTTACAGAACACAGCCCCAGGTGGAGGAATGACTTCAATGACTGTTTAAAACTTCACAAACTGCAATTCCAAGTTTCGTGGATATCTGAAAGGTTATAACAGTAAACTCGGTAAAGAGTTGGTTACTACTTTAATGTCATACTAACCTTCAAAATGCGTTCTGATTCGATATCGAATGATAATTAGCCACAGTCTTCACTTGTACACCATGGCAGGCATCAACCAACAAAATAACACATCGCAAGCAGCTAATGACCTCGACACTTCATTAGAAAAGTCGACATGGCCGGGCGTATCAATAATATTCAGCAAATATCTCACATTTTTATAAGTGTGAAATATTGAAACAGTTTGTGCCTTCACATCTATACCACGTTCGTTTTTTACCTTGTAAACTGTGTAAAACCTGGCTTTCGGAATTCAGCCATATGGAGCCTGTACGCTCCAACAAACGGTCAGCTAAAGTACTCTTTCCATGATCGACATGGGCAATAATACTAAAATTTCTTATATGCTCTACGGGTATCTTGCTTAATATCTCATCAGGCTCTTCCTTACTAGAATTTTCATTTATCCTGGAACTAAAGTGATAGAAGAATGTTGCGAATATTTATTTGCATGTGTTGATGTTTCGAACTTACTTTAATTTATTATATTTATTGCATTAACACCGTGACAAATTTTGTGGTGGTGTCGTGGAAAGCATAACAATGTTAAGAAATTCGTTGTGATTTCCTTTAGGATAATCCAAAAACTCAACATCAAATCCTAAAAATTTGGCCAGACACAGCAGTTGATCTTTCATATGCAGATTTACACTTTTGGCAGATACAGATACATCAGTTGATCTTTCATATGCAGATTTACACTTTTGGCTGATTTTGTAGTTGTAGTAGATTCTTTAATGGTTGCTGGAGCCAGGATACACTTAATTATTATTAAATATACTTTGACTGGAGCTAAAGAATTACAGAATGAAATGTTTATAGCTGGTTCATTTTTCACATTTTCACCCACTATAGATGCACTAACAAATGTATCACTTTAATGTCTACAGGCATATTTCTTTTAATCTCAATTTCAAAAACTATTGATATAGGAGATTTATTATCATTTTCTAACAATTAAGTTCTTTTAATTTAACTTTTAATTCATAAAATACAACTAACTTTAAAGTACGTGATGTACTTTTGTTTTCCTTTTTTCTTCTTTTTTCTGTCGCTTACTTTTGACATTCCGGTTTAATTGCAAAAACAAAATACACGCAAAATTTTTCGACGTTGTTGTTATCGTAGCGAAGCGGCTACTTTGTTAAATATACTTTGTCAACAACCATCTGTTTGGCAGTGTTGCCCCTCAAACTTTTTTCTGACAATGATGCCATTGTCAGGTGCATTAATTTTATACATCTGGCAATTAAAACTGAGCTTACAATACCAGCCAATTATCTGGCAATGCCGACGAAGTGTTCTCACGATTGTAAGATGCCTGACAACATTGTCGTCTTACAAATGATTGACAATGGTCTTTCTGACAATATTGTAAGTTAAGAATTGACAGTTCTCACGATTGTAATACATTTACAGACAATTTAACTGGCAATATTGTAATATCTGACAACCGTGTGTACGTAGCTTTATTGTTGTCTGTTTTCACATTGAAATTCAGAACCACTGTTTTTTCACTAATCGAGAAACGATGAAATTTTTTGTCTCATAGTTTTCGATGTGAAAACTTCTCACAAAATTTACAGAAACGAGGTACAGATTATAAATGGTTTTTCACTTTTAAATTCACAAAAATTTATTGAAACTTCACCTTCAGATTGAATGGCGCGAAAATGTTTGTAAACAAAAGAAAAAAAATTTGAATCTCATTGGAAAAAACGCGACAAGCAAAAAATAATCACCTGAGCTGTCAAGTTCACCTAGTCATACCCATAAAAAATTAAGCTATTACTTTTTTTTTTTACTATTTTTATAGTCTTTTATTTTTTCTTTCTCAATGAATATACACTAAGAGTTGGTAGTTGGTTTTCTTTTTTTTTGCTTGTTTGTGAACAACTTTTGTTAAACTTTTTGTTCCTATGATTTTGTTTTTATTCTTTCACGCTTTTTTATCCGATACAATATTATGAAACTTAAAATTCCAACGAACACACACTATTTACTTTGTTTACAACTTAATTGTTAGATGTTTTTGTTACTATCGATCCATATTAAGTTCAATTAAATTACAATTATTAACAGATTTTTTTTCGATTAATTTAAAATTAAATTAACTGTAGGTGTAGAGTGGTGTGTATTTAAAGTTAAGAGTACATTAATTAGTTTACATTAATTTCTTGATTTCATCATACAATACAAGAACGAAAGCACCACCAGTACCTCGGAGAATATTGGAGAAGGCACCCTTGAAGAAGGCGCCAGTACCTTCTTGTTTGGCTATGGTGGCCCAGCAGTGTAAAGTGTTCTTATAGATGACTTCAGTCGCCTTGCGACCAGACTGCATCATCATACGACGACGAACGGTATCGAAGGGATAGGAGACAATACCAGCAACAGTAGTAACAACTTGAGCGATAGCCCAACTAATGTAAATGGGAGTGTTCTTGGGATCGGGTAACATACCGCGGGCAGTATCGTAAAAGCCGAAATAAGCAGCACGGTATATAATGATACCTTGTACAGATACGCCAAAACCACGATATAAACCAACCAAACCGTCGGATTTAAAGATCTTGGCCAAGCAGTTGCCGAGACCAGTGAATTCACGTTGGCCACCTTTACCGGTATCAGCAGCCAAGCTAAATTGAAATAGTTTGAATTAGAAAAATTTTATAGGATTTTTTTTTTTTGCTGTCTATGAACTTTTTCACACTTACCGAGTACGGGCAAAGTCCAAGGGGTATACAAAGCAGAGGGAAGTGGCACCAGCAGCACCACCAGATGCCAAGTTGCCCATGAAGTAACGCCAAAACTGAGTGTTCTTGTCAACACCACCCAAGAAAACCTAGATTATTTTGAGCGAACCGCGGAAACGCAATAATAGCAAACAAACTTTGTTATGCAGAGATATGTATTTTAAATTAGAACTGTTTCCTAAGCAGCTCTACTTACTTGCTTGTACTTATCCTTAAAGGCAAAGTTCAAAGCCTGGGTTGGGAAATACCTGATAACATTTGCCATGTTACCACGCCAGTATGAAGCAAAACCTTGTTCTTTTGGAATGCGGACAAAACAATCAATCATGCCTTTGTATTGCTTATCGGGGCTAATTTGTTTGGAAATGTGTTGCACTTGCAAGAGCAGCTTGACTCGCTCTATGGGGGCGACTGCAGTCTTCGAAACAGCCGCGGAGATACCACCGGCAGCGAAATCCTTCAAAAAACCAACTGGATCCATAGCGTCCTTACCCATTTTGCTATAAATTGGAATATGTCATATTAATTTGATATTCATATTAGTTTGAGACATTTCCATATCAAAAACACATTAGCATTTAAATATTATTTTTATTAAAACTCTTAATTTCTGCTATCTTCCGACTTGTTTCAATGACTATCTTTTTCAAATTAAATGCTTAGATACTTTTAAATACGCCTTGAAACTTGCTTTGGTAATTAGTTTTCTTGAATTAAATATATTGTTTTATAACCTGAGATATGCATTTCTATTTTCTTGAGCATTCTCGTTATTGTAAATAATAATATATATCATCTTTTTCTCTTTTGTACTTAAAATTAATTTCAATAAAAACAAAATGTCCTCCATTTTCCATATTATGATTTTTATTGTCACTTGAATTATCTAACAATGTATCATAACGACTTATGTGTACAATGACATTAGGTCTTTCTGTAAAATGAAAAATATGTGTGGAAAATAAACAGCAACCAATTTGGTCAACGTCTAGGTTTAATATAATATTTATTTTGTTTCTGTAAATGCAATCGTGATCCAATGAAAAATATCTTTGTTTAAACAAATTTAAAAAAAATGGTGAATGTCAAATCTCTTACCGTATTATTTCTCGTTTTAATAACGCTTTACATTCACACTATCCCACTCGCACCTATTATTTTAATTTTTGACAAATCTTAATACAAAATGCATTTATACACGAGAATTGCATCATCCATAGTGACAACAACACAATGCAAATAAAATAGTGACAAATCAATGTTTTTAGGAAGGAAGGTGTTTTTCTACCTATTTAATTTTGGTCTATTCTGAAATTCATTTAAGTTTGAATTTATTTTCTAAAGTGATTTCACGTGCTTTGAAGTCGTATGTTATTACTTAGGTGCTTTATGCAAATCTTTTCATTTTTAATTTAATTGAGCACAGCTTTTCTGCATCCAAAAAGAACTTTAAGAATTGGACTACAAATGCCGAAGTTTTTTGATAGTGAATTTTTGAGGCGGGCGTATTGCGACAACCATTAAAAAAAAATTGTGAATTTTTTTTTAAGAAAAAATAATTTTGAAAATTGGTTCACAAATGACGAATTTATTTGATAATTAATTATGGGAAGGACAATCACGCTCCCAATTAAAAAAAATATATATATTGACCTTTACCATATACAAATGGAGTGTTGAAAATTGCTCCATAAATGATGAAGTTATTTCACAGCCAATTATTGGCAGTTCTGGTAATGAAATAAGGTTATATAAATATGGAAAATGAAAATTTTTGATATCGGTCCATATATACCCGAGACATAGCCTGAATCTATTTTTCCACTAATATTTTTTTCCGAAAAGCAATTCTCGTTATAAAAGAAGGTTACAAAAATAGAGTAAATAGAAAATTCCGATATCAGTTGATATATAACTGAGCATACTTAATTCAAATTTTTATATATACTATACATATACGAGACTATCGTGAAGGGTATTTTAGATTCGGCCCAGCCGAATATACCACACTCTTGTTTTTTCAAAAATTTTCATACAAAATTGCAAAAATTCATGGCTTTTTTCGAAATTTTGAGTATATCTCAGCTATACGTGAACCGATATTACTGAATTTCAATAGCAAATACATGGCACGATGGAGTAATAGAATGGTGAAAAAAAAGTTTCTATGTCTAATGGTTTTCTCAGAAACGGTATTTCAATGACCGACAGACGGACATCGCTTAATCGACTTTTCCATTAATTCTGATTCAGTATATACTTTATAGGGTCGAAAAAAAAAAACTGTAGAAATTACAAACGGCCATAAAACGGAAATAATTATTCATGCGAAACGGCAATCAATTACACTATAAATAGATGGAAATCAAAAGAAGTAAAAAAATATTGGAGATATTTCCCTAATTGTTGGGATATAAAGTTGAATGTTTGAGAATATCTTTCAAAATTTTCCAGTCTTCTGATGATTAGGGTAGGTCCTATGAAATATTGACATATAGATAGCTGGGAAACATAGAAAACAAGCTATTTATAATTTTTTATTGGTATCAATGTTGAAAGCTAAAAAAGCGAATAAAAAACTCAATTATTCTATGAATACTTTAAATACTTTTGTCAAATGTTCATTGTGATACAAATATTTCGTTGACAAATACCGAAATCATTGATCCATTTCTTGATGCACCTTACGAGTTTAGGGAGCCGGTAATAGTCGGAAAGTCAGCTGAACAAAGCTCCAGGCCCAGACAGAATTTCTTACGAATTTTACAAAAATGTCCCGCAAAGTTTCTCGAACGAAATACTGACGTTGCACAACAACATTTTTCTACGTGAAGTCATTCCTGACACCTATCGGCGCTCTATTATTATCCCGTTGTTCAAAAAGGGTGACGTTAATGTCGTTTCAAATTATAGAAGATTATCGCTTCTTGACTCTATATACAAATTATTTACAGGCTTATTTAACCATTAGTTTTTACCACTGATGTATCAAATGGTAATTTCTTCTATAGTGAAATCAATCATTTCTTCTACAAAATGTTAATTTGCAATTATTACTTTCCACAAAAAGTTACGTTATTATATTAAGATTTTGACAATCGTTGTCTAAGTTGACATATTAATTGATCTATATTTTGAATATTCTTATATTCAATAATGCCAAAAAAGCTAAATAAGTAAGTGAAAAATGTTAACTGCTAAATGGAAGATTTTCAACTAAATCAGAATAAAAAATGCAAAATTTGCCGCAAAAATGCCAAAATGGCCACGCTGATGATAAAATACGTACTTTAAGCATAGTGGTAGCAACATTTTAGTATGGGGATCATTTTAGTATATTGTTGGACCTTTGTATCGTATGCAAAATACTCTGAAAAGCAACGGAATACGTAGTATGCTACCTTGCACCAAAGAAAATATGCCACTAATATGGGTCAACCAGCAAGATAATGACCCGAAACATACGGCTAAGCGTACGAAGGAGTGGTTCAAAGACAAAATGAATGTCCTAGAATGACCAGCCCAATATTCCGATCTAGGTTAGGTTAAGTTTTTTAAGCTTTTGTAAAGCCAGCCCACTTGGGTCCAGTCTGGTCCCGTTGTGTTGATATTCCGATCTAAGTCCGCTAGAAAATATGTGGAATTTAGTCAAAACGTTTTTTTTTAATACTTTAAACGAGCTTTCGAAACGGTTGATCATGACATTTTACTACAAAAATTATACCATTACGGAATACAAGAAATTGATAATAAATGTTCAACAACAAATGTTCACTACTACACAAAGGATTACAACTTTCCCCTTTTGAAATTAAAAATGAAATCAATAACTCTATATTTAAAAGAAAAGTTGTATATTTCATTAGAAATGTTATTTGAAATTTTTAAACTTACCATGTATTGTTAAATTAAAATTATTTTAAATACTAATAATAAATAAATAATAATAATAAAATAGTATGTCGAACTGTGATGAAGTTTGGGAAATTATGCAAGCCACGTGGAATGCAATACCAATTTCACCGAAAACCTGTTTATTCAATTCCCAGAATATGCCAAGCAGTGCTGGACAAAGGGTAATCAACAAAAAAAAAAAAAAAAAGGCTAATAACTACCTAATGAGTGCAAATTTATTTTAATTTTGTAGCTTTTAATCATATTAGCGGCTCTCACGCTTTGTATTAAAGTGATATTGTAGAGCTTGCACTTATTGTATTAAAATGGAAAACATCAAAAAAGAAATCAAGAAAAAGTTAAAATAAAAGATGGGATTATAAATTTTCTAAGATTTTATTTCTTTGCACGAAGCACCAACTGAAAAATTCTTTTGTGTATTTGTCACAGAAAAATATCTAAACAAATGTCAACTGTTTAAGTTTTTTTAGAAGTTTAAAATACCATTATATTTATAGAATTTTTAATTCCCAGTTTCCACTATGCAAGTCTTATTGCTGATTAACTTTTTGAGAACGGGGTGAGGTATGTATACTATTCAAGCTAAAATCAGTTCAGTTTAAGCAATAAGACTTGTACAGTGGAAACGGCAAAGAAAGTTAAAGGAAGAAAATGAAAAATTGCAATCTTATTTTCTTGTATAGTGGAAATAGACACTAACTTAATACAAAAAAAATGAGAACCACTGGTATTAAGTAATAAACACAGTGTGCGGATATTCATTACTAAAACGCTAAAGAACTTTAGCATTACATATAATA
This sequence comes from Thecocarcelia acutangulata, assembly GCA_914767995.1. NCBI lineage: Eukaryota > Metazoa > Arthropoda > Insecta > Diptera > Tachinidae > Thecocarcelia > Thecocarcelia acutangulata. The sequence goes on along the minus strand of OU612095.1, from coordinate 49,753,443 downwards.
ATAAAAACATTTAAAATATTTTAGGAACATACTTTTGTAATTTTAAACCAAGAAAAATATACCCAAAAATTTAGTCGTTTTTGATTTAACCTTTAAGCTAGAGTATCTCTATTATTTTTCACATAAGTATATCTAACAAACAAAATACACAATTATCAACTGTATACTAAATATCGCAGAGAGGACAAGGTGGTGACGTTGATATTTAAGTTTCATGGTCATAAAAAAATTTTGGCAAAAAATTTAAATAAAAAATTAAAAAAAAATACAATGTGTAGTATTAATGTTAAAAAAAAAGCTTGGAAATGAAACGCAAGCAAACTATAAGCACAAAAATTTTAGTACAATTAAATTATGTAGCAGTACATTTTTGCAAGAAAATGTAAAACTTGATAAAAAAAAAAAAAAAAGAGATAAATCGGGTAAAAAAGCACTTTTATATTTTTAAGAGTATATTCATTAGAATTTTTTCACTAAAACTTTTTTGAAATAAGTCCTAATTTTTATGAACATGCCCATCAAAATCCACTTTGCAAAAAAATAAATGAAAAATATGCACACATTATTTATAAACTAACTGCCTTATTTATAAAATTTTTTTCAAGTTTATTAAGCTGTTATTGCACTGATTTCTATACAAAATTTGTACAATAAGAGCTTAATAAACATGAAAAAATTTTTATAAACAAGGCCGTAAAAATATATTTTTTATTTTATTTTTTAATTTCTTTAAACTACAGAATTTTATAGTACAAACTGACGAATGACACCTCTCTTACTTATTCATGAAAGGGGTGTAGCATATTTGTTTTTTATAACTGTAGTAGCAGAAGGTAGATTGCATAACTTTAGATGGTTAAGCAAAGCTGTTTTATTACATAAAACTGAATCAATTGATATGAAAAAGTTCTGCATCAAATTAGTTTTCCCTAACAATTTTCACTAATAATTTAAAATATTTATTTAAAATTTTCCACAGTTTTTCACATCACAAACACACAGTTCCATTTACGATAAAAAAAGAATTAATTAAATATGTTAACAACGTACTCTTATGTGTTTTATCACAGTTAAATACAAATCAAAAAATACAAAGGTCTGCTTCGGACGGGAACTTACACGTTAATAAAATTATATTTAAGTTGTAGTCTAAAAAGTCTACTTCCATAACTACCTACCAAGAACAATTTTAATTTTAAGTTCAATTTCTCAATTTAATAGAGAATTGCTGAGAGAAACTGTTTAGCGATAAAAAGAGAAAAGCTTTTTTGTTGACGTAACAATCAATAAAAAAAACTTCAAAAAGAAATGTCAAAAAAGACCGTGAAGAGGAATTTGTTCAAGATTCTTTTTATTACTAAATTACGTAACTCTTGAAACTTTTTGGTTATACAAAGAAAATAAAAGAAAGCACAAGCACTTACACATACAAAAAAAAACATTCGCTGTTTATCACGTGCTAATTTTATACTTTTTTTTATTAGAGTATACATATACAGTCATGGAAGAAATAATAGGGACAATTCGTTTTTTTATTGGCATGTGGCAGACTTTTTTAAAAATGTAATTCTTTTGATGGCAAAAGCTGTAAAATTCTTTAAAATCTGACGGGATTTTAAATTCTGTTGTCTCCTTTGCCTAATTACTTTTGAATTAAAATTTTTATGCTGAGAAGTAGGAAAAGTAGTAGTTTTAAATGGAAGAAATAACACGGGCATTTTTCAGAAATTGTTTTTAAATTGAAAAAAGTAAAGTTTTTGTGAAAACTAAGTGACACAATGCAAGATTAATTACTGTGATTAAACCGATTATGAAGTGAGTGTATTTTCTTTTTTAATACAAAAATGGGTCTTCACGCAACAGATGATGAAAAGATGTCTAATGTATCGTTGCATGAGAAAAGTACCTCTTCTTAGCGAAAAAAAAAAAATATTGTAGTTTGCCAACAAGCACTTCTGTCGCAATAATTGGAACAACATGTTGTGGTTCGACGAAAAAAAGGTAAATTTACTTGGTTCGGATGGAAAGCCTTTTGTTCGTCATCCTCCAAAGCAAACATGATCCAAAGTACACACAAAAGAAAGTTTAAGATGGCGGCGGATCATTGATGATTGGTGGGATGCTTACTTTCATTTGGGGTTGGACATATTTTAAGAGTGTTAGCAAAATTATCGCTGTGGATTACATAGCAATCCTACATAACAATATGCTTCCCTTTGCCGTGGAAGAAATGCCATTCAGATGGCAATTTATGCAGGACAACGACCCGAAACATTTCGCAAGAAGTGTAGAAAGTTGGTTTCAGAAAATTGAAGTACCCGTTTTGGAATGGTCCCACACTCACCTGACTTAAACCCCATTGAACAACTCTGCGCAGTACATATAAATAAAACTGGCGATTTTAAAACCAAAAATAATTGTATTTGTGGAAAAAATCCAGGAAACTTGGTATCCGTTCGAAGCTTTTATATAAGCAAGCGATGGTAATATTTAATAAACATATTCTTAAATATTTTAAAATGTTCGTATTATTTCCTCCAGGAATTTTTTCAAAAATTTGTTTCATTTTCACGATGAAAGCGGAATTGCTAATTTTCTGTTAATTTTTCGTTAAGGCAATTTGAACAAGGTTCAACTAAAATACATACTTTTTTTATTTACGTAAAGATAAATAAAAATTTAAGAAAAAATTAAATTTCTTAATGTCCCTATTATTTCTTCCATGACTATATTTTTGTGCAGAAGATGAGTGCAGTATTGTCATAAATCATCTATCTGTATGTTTTAATATTTTATTTTCTATAAAAAAAAAGAAGCTAAAACTTTTTTCAAATCATTAATAAAATGCGCGTGCGTTTTAAAACACAAACTTTCCAAAAACTTTTTCTTCGAAAAATAAAAACTAGAATAAAAGGAACAATCTTAAAATCCAACAAACACTGCAATTTGGCAGAAAAATCAGGGACTGCAAATAACAGTTGTACAAATTTTAACAAACTTTCTGTCATTCAACGGAGATCTATACACTGTTACATGCAAATACATTCGTACTGACGAGATGTCAGTACGAATGTGCTGATATTTAAAAAACGATCCTATCTCTAGTTATTTTTCAACCAAAAAATAAAAATCAGACTAAACTATCAAATAGCATTTTATTTTGCAGACTTAAAAAAACAGGTATTTTCTTTTTAATACGTTTTTACTTTTTTTAATAAATACATTAAGAAAATAAAATACTTGTTTTTTGTGTTTGAAAGTTATTACTACAATAGAACATTTTTATTTTTCAAAGGCCGTGATTCATCCAACACAATTAAGCGATTTGCCATTATGGCAAAAAATATGGTAGTATGTACTAAAAGTTCAACTGTATGACCAGGACACGTAAATACGCAGCGCATAGCTGCTCTTTCCGCTCTTGGTCAAAGAGCTGAGCCAACTTATACATGCGCACGTTTTGCACACCTGCAAGGTGCATTACCGTCTACAAGGTAGCATCACCAGAAGAAAATTACAACAATACAACAAAAACAGGCATGTGTTAAGATATGCTTGTACAAATAATATCTGTAACTTTTTTCACAATTATAAACAATGAAAGTACCTTTTTACAATCAAATTATTTTTATTCGAATTATTTTTATGTTCACAAAGTAATTTTTAATTGTTTAATTCAGAATAAACCACTAAATTCACTTTCAAAAAGGTAAAAAATACATTTCACGTAAATGGCTTACTACATTGCCAGTAGCAAAAAACTGTCACATTCCATAGAGCAGCCACCAAGTAGATGTTAATGCACCTTGCACACCTGTGATTGCGTTGCGCATTAAAGGAGCAATTCATGAAAAATAAACACTGCTCATTGCTTTTACTGTGGTACAAGGCAAATTCAAAATTAGGTGGATGCATCGGCGATTTCATCCATTTCATTTTGCCAGCTGGGGTTAAAATTTGCCTATTACACAAAAAAAAAAAAAAAACACCTGTTGTTTTTTAGTGTTGTATTGTTGTAGAGAAGCGGCTTCCTTGTTTTTTGTACAATGGTGGTACAAACTATTATATTAAATGAAAAATTTACGGAAAAAAAGTCATCGATGCAGAACACAACATTAATTTTGATCTTTAACTTAAGAGCAAACCTTTATAGGGGGAAATGTATGTTATTTCATTAGAACATTAATAATAAACTAAAAACTTTTTAATTACATACTTTGGGCTTTATTAAAAAAAAAAATAATAATAATAATATTCATCCTTATTGTGTTTGGCGATTTTATGGCGAAGGTCGGGGCAGTTTTGAAAAATTATACCGTGATTGACGAAAAACGCCAATGAATACGCGACGTTTCATACCTATTTAAAAAATTCCGTTAAACGCTGTTAAACCTGTAGTTTTTTTTTTTTTTTTTTTTTGTAAAAACACAAACAAACCGCAACTGCTGCTTCATCTGTACTCATGGATGGTATAAATACTGAGGAATCGGATGCTCTTGATGTTCTTGGAATGAAAATACAGTGTGATGTTCGCTGGATTGAACACATTTTTTATGTCTCCAAAGAAGCATTCAAGTGCTTCGGGTTTTTGAAACGGAGACCGGAAACGGTCTTCTTATTATTTATACCACCTATATCCGACTGAAAATGGAATACAACTCTCATGTTTGGGCCAGTGGCCAGTGCCTCAAAGGCTATTTTGGGGTTGCTCGACAATGTGCAGGAGGGCGAAGAAACTTATCGGTGACAGTGGCGTATCCAACTCTAATGACTCAGTGGAACATCGACGCAGTGTAGGGTGCGTTACTCTGTCCTATCGTTACTACTGGGTGGCCCAGAAAGACCGAAGTGGTGTGAATTCCTTATAACTTTTTTATTATAATTTTTTTTTTTCTTTTCTTTTCAGTATTTTGTAAAGAAGACTTGGATAATTTATAATGGAGCAATACACAATTGAACAACGTGCCCAAATTGTTGAAATTTACTTTTCAAATCAACGGTCCATTGTGTTGACTCAGCGTGCATACCGTCGTCAATTTAATGTGCGGGTTGCACCCTCTCAGTCAACAATAAACCGTCTGGTTGCAAATTTTCGAGAACAAGGAGCAGTAAGGAACCTTCCTGGTCCCGGCAGACACCGAACTGTCCACACGGCTGACAATATTCAAGTGGTACAGGAGAGTATTCGGGAGGATCCAGAAACATCAACCAGGAGACGTTCGTCACAACTGGGCCTCTCAAGGACGTCGCTGCAGCGAATTTTGCACACCATAGGATTGTTTCCATACAAAATTCAACTTGTCCAAGAATTGAAACCAACAGATTACCAGCAACGACTTGACTATGCAATTTATTTCCAGCAAAAAGCACAAGAGAATCCAAATTTTATTCATAACTTAATAATGAGTGACGAAGCCCATTTTCAATTAAATGGGTTCGTTAGTTAACAAGCAAAACTGTAGGATATGGGCTACGGAAAACCCGAGAGTACTTCATCAACGACAATTGCACCCAGTTAAGTGTACCATTTGGTGCGGTGTTTCTTCAGAAAGGATCATTGGCCCATTTTTTTTTTTTGAAAATGAACAAGGTGTCGCCATTTCCGTCAATAGTGATCGATATCGGGCCATGTTGCAAAATTTTGTAAGGCCAGCCGTGGAAAACCATCCGCAAATATGGTTCCAACAGGATGGAGCCACAGCGCACACTGCGAGGGCCACAATGACTCTTTTACGCGACATCTTTGGTGAAAGAATAATTTCTCGTAACAGCAATTTTAATTGGCCTCCGCGTTCCCCGGATTTAACCGCTCCAGACTGTTTTCTTTGGGGCTATTTAAAAGGAAAAGTTTATGTTAATAAGCCTAGGACTATTGAGGAGTTAAAAACCAATATTCGAGAAGAAATTAACAACATACCACCGGAAGTTTTGCGAAAGGTCATGGAAAATGTGTTGAAAAGAGCACATTTGTGCGAAGCAGAATATGGCCACCACTTGCGGGATATCATTTTTAATAACTAATCCAAAAATATTCCCCATAAATTTAATGTATTTAAAAAAAAAATTAAAAAAATATCTCTTAAATAAAAAGTTATAAGCAATTCACACCACTTCGGTCTTTCTGGGCCACCCTGTATATTAGATTTTGCTCTGGCGATATTAGGAGTATTGTTCCTGAAACTCGCACATTTCTACGTAACACGTGTTCATCGTCCAGAACTCATCCATTTGGGATCGATTGCCCGGGGACTTGTACAACGCATTACAGAGGTTTCGCCTATGGAATAAGTTGCCCACAGACGTGTTTCCTGTCTGTTATGACGTCGGAAAGTTCCAAGTCAAATGTTCACAAACGCTACTCTCTCATAACCTATTTTCCCTGTTCTGGTACAATGCACTGCGTATATAGGGGTCGTCATCGTCTCAGCACTGGTCCAATATAAAAAAAAAAATTCACTTTATGGAAATTCTGAAATACTTTCAAAATGTTTAGTGAATTTGTTAAACCATAGATCTTACTTTTTTATTTTGCTGAACTTGCCACGTTTGACGGTATAATGACTTCCTCAAACAAATTAATGCCCAAATTGACTTCTATTTGATTATTGCCGTGATAAATAAATAAAATCATTCTTAATCCTACTTATTGTGATATTCCTTAACCCATTTTTCAGAATCTTTAAACGTTCCTGCAGAAAAATAAAGGTGTTTTTGCATATCCAAATGTAGCTCTACCCTTTTAACGAAAGCAATAATAGCTACAATACGTACTGGAACCGATGAGTGAGAAACTTCAGAATATAGATGATCTATTATGGTTGTCCTTATTTATATGACACTAGTAACAAATTGTAAATATTCTCTTAGTTTGAATTTCAAGTTTGTCTGTAGTCACGTACTGTTCAGTATTATCTGGATTGTATATTATAAAAAAGTTTACAGTTCCGTTATTCTAGTATTTTGAGTCTTAGTTTACATTGTACAACTTTTGTCGCTGCAATTACAATTTTAAAAAACTCACACAAGTACATGAAATTTCAAAGATATTTGTGCTTAGAGCGTAACCGTGCAATATTTAATGCATATGTTTGTATGTGTGTAAAAAAATTTACATATCCACTCTATTTATTTACGTATAAAAATATACATTGATCTTGTGGTTGATAGATTCTAAAAATAAAATTCAAAGCGTAAAAAGATCAAGTTTAAAGCATCCGAGTAGAAAAACGTGTGGTTTTCTTTAAAATGAAATCTGTTAGCATGTTAGATAATTTTTTATTCAAAATTGGCTTATCGCCAAAACACGAAGTGTGTTAGTAAACACAAACAATGTGTTGTACATCATGAACAAGGTTGCTTAGAGAAGAGCAAGAGTAAAAAACAAAACTTTGCCAAAAACCCATAACACGGCATTGAACTGAAAAAACCATATAATAATTGGTTTCATGAACAAAAACCCTAACTAACATAATCGCAACTTAACAGAAGAAAAACACAATGAACGCGCATTAGCATGTAACTACTTTTTGTACAATTGCTTTAAATAGGTTACCATTTTAAATCTTTTTGTCGAGAAATATTTGTTGAAATGTATTAAGATCACAAAAAACAACTCATATCTACCCTTTTTAAATATCAAGAATACGTATGTTTTTAAATTCTCAATAATTTGTTTAGATTGTTGGGATTATTAACAAGTAAGAGTGTGGTATATTCGACTGGGCCGAATCAAAATACCCTTCACGATAATCACGTATATGTATAGTATATATTACAAATTTGTACTTAATATGCTCGGATGTACATCGAGCGATATTGGGGGAAAATATGGAAAAGTTTGTTCAAGCTACATATGTATATCTCGAGTATATATAAACCGATATTGAAAATTTTAATTTTCCATATTTATATAACCTTATTTTATTACCAGAACTGCTTTTAAGCAAAAAAAAAGTTGTTTAAGTTCGCTTACGAGACATTTTCAAGAAAACCGCGGCATGAAAAACCCGGTTTAGGCTATATCTCGGGTATATATGGACTGATATCTGAAAAAATATATTTTTGCCTTCCAGTCACAATGCTTAAGAATCGTGTGAAGCAAATCAAACCTTTTTTTCAAAAAATTTCATACAAAATTGCAAAAATTCATGGCTTTTTTCGGAGTTTAGAACATATCTCAGCTATACGTGAACCATTATTACTGAATTTCAATAGCAAACATATGGCACGATGGAGTAATAGAATTGTGAAAGGAAAGAGTTTTTATGTCTAATGGCTTTCTCAGAAACGGTCTTTCAACGACCGACAGACGGACATTGCTTAATCGACTTTTCCATTAATTCTGATTCAGAATATATATACTTTATAGGGTCGCAATACACCATCCTGCTCACTCAGAAGTCGCTGGCGCCACTTCGCGCTAGAAAGGGGAAAATGTATTTCTGTTTCGATGCAGTCTTTCTTCGAGTATACCGGGGTGACGACACGTGAGTCAAGGTAGGATTAGGTCCTGTATAGTAGCGAGGAGCAATTTGAAATCATTATCCTGTCTGATTTCAGTGATGACCACGCAGTCTATACCAGGTTTCATAAAGAAACAACCAGCGGCCAGAAGACCCTTGAGGTACTCATGGGTACGCATTTTCCTGGCTGTACACCCTACACGGGGGCAGGTATGGCCGATGAACGATACAAGGAGAAGTCTGTTTCTCTGTTGATAGGAACCGGGTCCTTTGGGCGTTGAAGAGCTTTGGCGCATATAAATTACCGGGTCCGGATGGTATTATACCAGCAGATTTGCAAAATAATGCGGAACTGATCATGCCATGGTTGATCCGAATTTTTACGGCCTGTCCTAAATGGTTCTATATACTGAAATCATGGCGTAGATTTGTAGTGGTCTTTATTCCTAAAGGTGGAAAGACTTCACTCACAACTCCGAAGGATTACAGGCTCATAAGACTAACATCCTTTTTCCTAAAGACGGTGGTGCGGACGGTTGATCTACATCTTAGAATGTCAATAATAAGGGAAAATCTATTAAGACTACGTTACATTCGCTCGTGGGGTATATAGAAAATACTCTACAGCAAAGGGAGTATACATTGGTGGCCTTTCTTGACATAGAGGGAGCCTTTAATAATGTTGCGCCAAAAGTCATTACTATGGCTTTGGAAAGGCTGAATATTCATCAGTCGATTATAAGTCTCATATGGAGTTTACTGACAGAAAGGGCCATAACATATAGTATGGAACGGGCCACCATATGTAGAGTGGCAAACAGGGGTACTCAGCAAGGGGAGTTTTATCTCCCTTTCTATGGAATCTTGCCCTAAACACTAGTGGAGTTAGACTCCATGCGTTTCAAGACTGTGGCATATTCAGATGATATTGCTGTGGCGGTGTCGGGTAAATATCCGGACACCCTCTCACAGTGTTTGAATTCCGCACTGAGGATCATAGATGGATGGAGCACCGATAGTGGTCTCAGTGTGAATCCATAAAAAAACGGATCTTGTACTTTTCACCCGAAAATACAGGACTCCTCCTTTCAATCTGCCAACCTAAAGGGGCGTTGAGCTTAGTCTGGCGGATAGTGCCAAATACCTGGGAATGTCCAGTTTAGAGCGGACAAGGCGGCTGTTGCCTTGTACCTGTGTCGTAAGGCCATTAGGAAGACCTGGGATATAAATTCTTGGATTACAAGGGTATTGCCTTGTACCTGCGTCGTAAGGCCATTGGGAAGACCTGGGGTATAAATCCTTGGAATTCTTGCTGGCTATTTAATATGGTAATAAAGCCCATATTAATGTATGGGGTGCTTGTTTGGTGGACGGCTTTAGAGAAAACCACCTATTGCGGACTCATAGAAGGGATACTGCGGACGTCTGCTTTGTTGGTAACTGGTGCTTCCTGCACTACGCCAACTAAAACACTAATTACGATGTTGCATTGGCTGTGTGCTCGGCAATTAGGCTAAAAGCCACTGGGATGTGGAATGAAGCGAGAGGGTCATGGTTCGATAATAGAAGGTATAATGGACCTCCCGGAGTATATTGATTACTGTACACCAGCTCTAATACCCGACAAGAGATTTGACGAGATCTCATCAAGGACGGTCTCGGCAGCGAACCAAATGGGTCGCCAAGAGGACGTGCTTGAAATTTTCACAGATGGGAGTTGGTGGTGGTATCTTTATGCCCCAGTATCAGAGGAGGATCAGTTTTAAGCTATATGATGAGTGTAGCGTAATGCAGACTGAAATTACAGCTATTTTGAGAGCAGCTAACTGGTTAAGGTACTATAGGGTATACGGGGTGAATATCCGAATCTGTACTGATAGTAAGGCTGCGTTAAATGCGGTTACGGGTGTCTATACGACGTCCAGGTTGGTTTAGGAATGCCGGATATCTCTTAATGAGATAGCGAGACATTCAAGTCTGGAGCTTTTCTGGGTACCGGGGCACAGTGGAGTGTCCGGAAGCATTGCGGCGGATGAGCTGGCGAAAACCGGGGTTCGTCTAGAGCAAGGGGACATTGATACGATGGAAGGAGTACCGCTTAACAGCTGTAAAAACCATGTCCAGCGTCAACTTGTAGGGACTGCACAGAACAGATGGTCTGGTGAGGTCACCTGCCGAGTAGCAAGGCTAACATGGCCTGCGTATGATCGTAGAAGAACTGCGGTCCTAAAGGGTTTTCCCCGTCAAAGGTTGCGTACCTTGGTGGCAGTTGACAGGACATTGTCTCATAGGGACGCATGCTAGGAGGTTAAATCTTCCATTTAATGATTTCTGTAGAAGTTGCGGAGATAAGAACGAGGAAAGTGTTGAGCATTTCTTCTGTCAATGGCCGGCTCTCTGTTCTATGAGAGCGCTGTACCTAGGCGGACAGATGCTGCATGGGTTGGCAGATATATCGGAATGCCGAGTGAAAGGCTTTCCGGCTTTCGGGTTGGTTTGCATCTGAACCGTCGGGGGAAGTGTAAGTCTCATAGGCCGCACTTCTCCCTCAGGCAGCACAACGGGACCAAAAGGACCCAAGTGGGCTGGTTTCATAAAACTGGTGGCCTGTACATCCTAACCTAACCTAGGGTCACAAAAAAAAATTTAGAAATTACAAACGGAATCACAACCTTATATACATATACCCTTAACATTTTTGTGAAGGGTATAAAAATACTGTGTATGTGTCATAAAACATTGTGGCAAATAAGAGTTGCGGAATCTAACACTTTTTTTACGTTTTGAGGTATGTACTCAAAAATTAATAGGTATACAAAAAAGTAACTTAATTTTAATGAATAATTTTAAATTTTAGTTAATAATTTATTATAAATTTTAATTTTTTAATGAATAGGATAAAAACACCTGAGGTCGGCATGTACCAATAGTCGGCAGTTCTGAGTTATATGCTTAATAAATAAAAATTACGATTCTTTTATATAAAAGGAAAAATAAGCTTTAATAGAAAATACACTAGGTTCTCATCATGTAATTAGAAAATTTGAGAGAGAATATTCCTTCGATCTAGTTTTGTGCTCATTCTGTATCGACTTTTCAGCACAATCAATAGAGCCCGTTAAAAAAAAATAAGTGTCAAGGTCAACAAAAACAAGTAAGTTCTTATGTTAATCTTGGTAATGAATGTAATAAATGTAAAGATAATGAGTTTAAACCCAATTTACCTAATAGTCGGCAAAGTTTTTATTGAGTACTTTAACAACTGCCGACTATAGGAGAAAAGATATCTTGAAGCCGGCATCATCTTTTCCCCCTACAAATCATAAAAACGCCGTATTTTGAAACTAGAATTTCATAAAAGAAAAGGCAAAAGACCGATGCACCAGTACAGTGAACAATCTCAATATTAGGGACCAGTAAAGATTATGGGTTTCCCCGTTTAGCTATACAGGACAGATTATATGGTCGAGAGATCAAGGAAAAAGTTTTATCTAATTTAGAGCAAATCCGCTTGGTAAAATGCTGAAAAGATCTTGCCAAAGGCGGTTATTAGTAATACATTTGTAAACAAATCTTTTGAAAACAATTAAGTGTAACATATTTGGCTGAAGCGAATCTGAAATACTCTTCATAATAGTCAGGTAAATATATGCCTAGTAATATTACAAATTGGTCCGTATAATTTGAAAAAAATTTGAATATTGGTTTTCTGTTACTGAAAATCGGGGCGGTGAGTAAGTCGAGGAAATAACGATTTTTCCATGGAAATGTTCAATGCATATATTAGTTTCTTGCAGGTACTCGTCACGTGTCTTCTTCAGTAAAAGAGTGCTTAATTTAGTTTGCTGAGCCTCCACAAGATCTTCCACGGGGATCTTTGGTATCATATAGTGTGTAACCATTATTTTGAAATAACTGTGGGTTGCCAAATGTGTTTCAGCACTCATCAAGTTTAATTTTGTGTTGGAAGATGCCGTTTGCGTTCCAGAAACATATTTATATTTTAATAGTGGATTGCATTTTTAGCATTTCCTGCATCATGGTTGTCATAGAAAAGTAAAAGTGTATGAATTAAAGAGTCTGAAGACTTACCACTAGATTACTACAATTTGGAACGGACTTTTGAGGTTTGAGCTCCTGCTTCAAGTTTTGGTCGGCTTTAACCACATTAGCATATGAAAATTGTTCGCAATTCTGCGTGTTTGGGTAGTTGGTCGAATCACCTACCTGGGGAAAATTGTTTTCACCAATGATATTTGGCTGCCGGCATGCTGGAGAAACTGGTACTTATTTGTCATTGACCGCTTAAAATAAAATTACAGGGCAACCTCTGTATTTCGCAGTATGGTTACCTCCAGTTATTGCATTTTTTAACACTTGCGTCGGCCTTTGACTTATTGCCGTGAAGTTCGCCACATACAACACAAACAGCGGGCAACTTATAGTAGGCCTTAGTGTGGCCAAATTCTTGAAAATTTAGGCAATAAACGGGTCCTGAACGCTTATGTGGCTCCTCAACGGTAACCTCAGGATGCAAAAGAAATTTGAGGTTATATATTGGATGAATTTCATTATTTTTGAGAACAACATCCCCTGGTTCTAGTTCAACCCTTTTTACGGTTTCTGATGTTTACTACGGTTTTTATTTTAAAGCCTTTGTCTTCCAAACCAGTTTTGACATCATCAGTATCTACGCAAGGGTCAATACCTCTAATAACGACTTTAAGACCTTTAGCATTTTTGAGCTGGTAAGTGTAAAAAGATTTCTCTTTTTCCAGAAAGTTTTCGGTAATCATTTTCGCAGTTGACTTAGATTTTTGTTTCACTTATGTTGCCGCGCTTTGCCCTAATAAGTGCTTTTACCAGGTCACTAGAAGTAGGCTCTCGCAAATATATTGGTTGTGGTTTATATGATTTTTTGTGTTGTTGGCTCATCTTTCTAAAGTATAACAAACCTATTACTATCCGTTGTTGCAGTGGTGTTATCGTCTTTAGATATTTTAATGATATTTGCGCGGATTTAGGGCTTAGGTTATGTTCCTATTCATGCCTACTTGTTTTCGGCTTATCAGTAATAACTAAACTGGAAGATGGCTTGTCTTCTTGTAACGATAATATTTGGCGTACTCGAACGCAGGCGTTTCCTATCTCTTAAAGACAGGAGATTTTTTCAAAGACTCTTCCTCAGGAATCCAGAGGGTTTTTCTAGTGGAGCTAAGGTCTTTATCAGAATTGCATTTGCTAGGAACACTCATGCAGCTTTTTCCTTTTTTAGTTTATTTGCACTTTAAAAATATTTTAAAATGTCACAAAGTTTTACTTTTATATAAAATACTAGCTTAGCCCGGTGTGCGTAGGTACCCCATAATTACAATGAAATAAAGTGCTTATATAGTTTAAAAAATTTTTATTAGCTATATTGATGATGATTTTGCTAACCGCTAGGATATACAATAATTTTAGTTTGGCTATACGAAAGATAAACATAAGTCTTTAGTTGTTCCTACATGAGAATATACAACGTAAAGCAGCCTGTGGGAGAAACATGGACTTGGCAAATACAAGCCACAAATTTGAACTTTAATAATTGTCTTTGCAAACATTAAACTGCAATCTTTTGAAATCGAATGGTAAATCGGTTAGAATCATTGAAATTCGTGGCAATAGCATATTTGTACCTTTATTTTTGCTCTTTATAATGATCTCTTCGATTAAGTTGTGTAGCAAGTCGAGTGCCATTAAGTTTTAGTAGATCACTGATGCACAGTAGAATAATTGGTACCTCCAATTTTGAGTTGCAGCACATATGGTGGAAGTCCTGAAACATCAAGTGAGTTAATAAACTCAAAAGGACAATTGACAGCATCGATAGATTTTTGTGTAACTGAAGATTCGCTGATTTTATTTAGAATTCTATTGTTTATTGAATTGCCATCTTTGTTTTTGGCAGGAAGTGACATTTGCTCACGTAACCACTGTTCATTTTTCGAATTGCGTTCGACATTTGGAAATGAACAATTAATTAACTCTTACACTGCGTTTACACGTACAAGTACTTGCATGGAAGTCCTCTGTACGTATTATCAACGAAAATGTCGAAAAAATACTCGACTTTCATGCAAGTTGCATTAGTATTTAAAGAATAACATGGAAGCTCAGTTTAAAAATGTCAGTGGAGAGACAACAGCTCCTAAAACAGCATTACCATAGGAAACCATAATTTTATTTTTCGGGGAAATGAATGGTAGGAGTAAAATAAATAAATGGAATATAATAATTTTAACTTTTTTTCACTCAAAACGGCAAACACTGCTTAATTTATATATTTTCAATAAAAAAATGTGAATTATTTTAAAAATATGTTTTGAAAAATTTAAATATGACAAAAACATTATATTAAAATCAGTTAATCTCCGCAAAACTTGTTGTAAGGCAACACTGTTATTGCAGTTGTCATTTGACTTTCAGTAAGTGCCAAAAAATCACTGCCTACTGAAATTGTTTGTCAGTTCAGTTGAAAGTTGGTTGCAAGTGCAGAGATTGTGAGTGTGTTAGTAAAAAAGTTTGAGTGTATTGGGTTTTTCGAACTTGCACCTGCACGTGTAAACACTACGTTAAATGCATTGTGTCATAAATCTGGCAACTCTGTTTAAGTAGACAAGTAAATTTTGCAAAGCTCCGAAGAAAAAATAATAATAAATAACATAGTTAAATAGATAGTGACTATTAAATACAAAATATATATACAATTAGTTCAGTTAATTAAAAATTATAAATAGCTTGTTTTCTATGTTTCCCAGCTATCTATATGTCGACATTTGTTGAAACGTGAAGCGATGCTTTAGCAAATGTAATAAAAAATTTCAATTACATGTACACACATATTAAAACTTCCGAGGTCCATAACTCAGAAACTGAGTTTCCGCAAATTTTTCACTTTATTTTTAAATCTTCTACTCCCGTATTAAATTTGTTTTTCATTGGGATCTCTATGCGAAAAATTGACGTAAGCCTATAAAATGTAATGAAATTAGTAAAAAGAAAAAAAAATGTACTAAACCAAGGCGAATTAAGTATTTAATTCGCCTTGGACTAAACGGGTGTTTTTAGCGTACAAAGCTCATTGACAGATGTATTTATGTATATTCTTATTACAATTGTTATTGCCACGAAACACTATTATAACCAGAAAAGAAATCCAAGAAATTATCAGAACCAAATTGCTGATATAACGCTCCTTTATTGCAACATAGTCATAACGCAAAAAAGTTTGTTTCGAGAAAAATACATTTCAAGTTTTTAGTTTCCATAAAAGTTTTAGAAAAATATGTAGAAAATATCTTCTAAAGGAAACAGTTTAAACGTAATTTGAATAAAATTTTGCCACAATATAAAAGGTAGTATTGTTAACAATTCTGCGTTGTCAACTCGAAAAGCTCATTTTTTGTGATATGAATATGTTGCAATAAAGGAGCGATATGTATGTATATAAAGTTGTAGGTTATGTTTGAGATTATGAAAGTGAGAAACATGTAAATATGCTTGCAATATATCCACATTTATTCTTACTAGAATTTATCATATAAGAACAAGATTGTCGGGAAAACACAACAGTTACATAACTTTAAAACGTGAAGCTCAAAATTAACTTTTTCTTTAGCCCTCACAATTTTTCAAACTTTCGTACCACATTTTTACACAAATTTATTATATCCTTCATTAGAAAAACAATATATATATATATACAGGTTTCAAATACCTTATAGATTTCTTTCAAAAGTTACACAATAAAAACTTCTTTTGAAGAATTTTCTGCTATTTCCACTAGACGTTGACAAGAAACGCGTGCTCACTCGACGACCGTAATTCGTGAAGTGAGTGGTTATTGTATTTTAAAATGGTGGATACAAGCAGGGTTGCCAGAAATAACGCCGTGTCTTAACAGCCCGTCTACATTAAACATGAAACACTGTTACATGCAGTTTACACCTAACTTGAAACGCAGTTAACACATAAAGTTAAAACTTGATGTTTATATATCTGTCTGTTTAAGGTGGCGGACACGTAGTTAAGTGTGGTCTACACCTGACTTGAAAACATTAACTTTAACGCTAACTTCAAGTTAAAGTTAAATGTGGACCGCTCATGTTGAAGTTTGGTTAAAGTTATAACTTGGTTGTTACAACATTTCATTTGGAAACTCTGTTATAACTTAAATTGACAACAGCCTGCTATTTGTAGTTGTTTTTCGCCATTTTTATTGTTTTACTATGAAAAGTTACAACTCTAACATCACTACGTGTACGCCGACTTTGACATATAGATATTTAAACAGCAAGTTTTAACTTCATGTTTTAACTGCGTTTCAAGTTAGGTGTAGACTGCATGTAATGTTAGAGCTATAACTTCTCATAGTAAAAAAATAAAAATGGCGAAAAACAACTACAATTAGCAGGCTGTTGTCAATTTAAGTTATAACATAGTTTCCAAATGAAATGTTTTAACAACCAAGTTATAACTTTAACCAAATTTCAACATGAGTGGTCCACACTTAACTTTAACTTGAAGTTAGCGTCAAAGTTAGTATTTTCATGTCAGGTGGAGACCGCACTTTAGGACATACTGTTAAAACATACCTTTGACGGCTCGATTGTTATATGGTGGAGTACCCGTATGTCTTGATTTTTCATTATTTCAACTCCGTCAACAAAAGCACACCATCACTTTTTATGCCCTTTTCTATAGTTTGTGGGGAAAAAATATGTTTTTATTGCAAAGCTTATAATCTAAAATAAGAATTTGAACTTTTCTAAATTTTAAACTATTTTTACTTTTTCCATATTAAAATGTCATTTTCTGTTAAGACAGAGCTTTTAAAACAGACGTCTTAATAGCCGTGTCAAGACGGCAAGAAAACATTAACATTTGCAGTCTACAACTGACAGTAACAGTATTTTGCTGATCCTGTTAGTGTTCTCGTGTCAGGTGTGGACAGCACTTAACACCACCATCACTACCCGTCCACACGGGCGATCTGATTGGCAATTATTGCCATGGCAACTGCCATGGCAATAATTGCCATCGATTGCCGTCACAAGATATTTGTGTGTGGACCGCACGAATATGTGTTCAAACACATGTTCAGCAATTACTGCTAGAAGATATTGCTGGGCAATTATCTTTGAACATAAGCTGTCAAAATTCACTTATCATCACTGATGTTTATAAACATATGTACAAACATACGCTTCAATATATAAAAAAATATGTACAAATGATTATAAAAAGTGATTTTATCAACAGAAAAATGTAATTATTTACATTTTTGTGTTCAAAACAAAAAAAGAAATGGAGTGCACAGAGATTGATGCATTTAAAGCACTCATTTTTATAAGAATAAAAAAAAATAAACAAATTACAATTAATTAAAACATCGCAACCTTCTTTGCCAAAATATCCTAAATTGTGTTTTAAGATATTTACATGTTCGCCAACTAAAAGTACAGCGTTGAACATTAGCAATTTGATGACGTAATTCTGCCGGCGTTATTGCTAGTATTAAGACACAACAGATTGCCTGTGTGGTCGCTCTGCCAAGATTAGCAATAAATATGATAGCATTTATTGCAGCAAACGTCAAAATTGTGTTAATGCCAGTGAAGACTGTTTATTGCTAGTGGTTGCAATTATTGTTGCAATAATTGTCAATGAATTTTCGTTAGCAATTATTGCAGACACAAAACGTCAAAATTTATTGTCATTTGAGTTTAATATTAAAGAATTTTTGAAACATTCTGCTTGCGAATAATTCTAGTAAATTTTTCTTTTGCAAAAACTATTAATTTAATTTTTATTATTTAAAATAAACTATTTTCTTTTAATGGATTGGTGCATTGAGGGTGTTAGCAAAGTAATCACGCTGTACAACCAGGTTTTTTGTCTTTAGAACTTTAAAAGTCCAGATAAAATAAAATTTTAAGTTATTTTGCACATTTTTTTGCAATAAAATTTTGCTTTTTGCGCTAAACTTTCCTATTCATTTATTTTTTTTAATTATGAGTTCTCAAAGCGTTATTGCAATCATATTTATTGCTAATCTAGACGGGGGGTCACGAGCCATAGACTTGAACATGACATGAACTTAACTGCACGTCTCCATTCGCAATATTTATTATCGAAAATAAGTCCCCGTCCATACTATGAAACATTTGCTGCAAAACTTTCGAGTTTGGTGATGTTACAGGAAAAGGGAAGGGAAACATGTACTTTGTTTCATGTACATGCAATTCTTGTTGAGTTTCTTATTCACACTTTGCGATATAATGTTAGCTACAACTATATTTGACATTTCTTTTTATATTATTTCTTTATTTGCGCCAATCACAAATAAAAATTACATATGCACACAGATGGAGTTTCAAAAGAAAATTTAGAAATGTTTTGCAGCAAATGTTTCGTAGTATGGACGGGGACTAAGCAATAACGTCGGCTGAATAACGGCAAAAATATGTTCATGTTCAAGCTTATGTTCTTAGGTGTGGAATACGTATTGTGTATTGGACATAAATTTAAAAATATCGTCCCTAATGGTTTCGTTAGTACGATAATAAAATAATGTAAACTTGGTAACAAAAACTTATTGTTTTTTAATATTAAATTTACTTTATTTTGCCCCGTCTAGATTAGCAATAAATATCTTCGCAATAAAGCAATAACGCCGGCAGAACAAGGGTACAAAATTGCTTATTGCTTCGCTTATGTCAAAGGTATGGGAACACGTATTCATGACAACTCATAATTAAAAAACAACCGAATAGGTTCAGCGCAAAAAGCAAAATTTTATTGCAAAAAAATGTGCAAAATAATTTAAAATTTTGTTTTATCTGGACTTTTAAAGTCCTAAAGACAAGAAAACTGTTTGTACTGCGTGATTACCTTGCAAACACCCTCAATTCACCAATCCATTAAAAAAAAATAAATTAATAAAAAGACAGAAAGAAAACACTTTATTTTAAGTAATAAGAATTAAATTAATAATTTTTGCAAAAGAAAAATTTACTAAAATTATTCGCAAGCAGAAATACAGAAGTAAAATTATTCGCAAGCAAAAATACTTAATATTAAACTCAAATGACAATAAGTTTTGACGTTTTGTGTCTGCAATATTGTTAACAAAAATTTGTTGACAACTAGGGCAGCAATAATTGCAACCACTAGCAATAACCCCCCGTCTAGATTAGGAATAAATATCTTTGCAACGGTACAAAATTGCTTATTGCTTTGCCTGTGTCAAAGGTATGGGAACACGTTTTTTTTTATATTGGACCAGTACTCAGGGGATGACCCCTACATATGCAGTACCAGAACTAGGAAGAGGAGGGGGAAGAAGGAGTAGTGTTTGTGAGCATTTGACTTGAACCTTCCAACATTATAACAGACAGGAAACACGTCTGCAGGCAAATTATTCCACAGACGAAGCGTTCGGCTGAAAAACGAATTCTCTCTGTAATGCGTAGTGCGATTCCCCGGGCAATCGACCACAAAAAGATGAGCTCTGGACGATAAGCGCGTGCTACGTAAAAATGTGCGAGTTTCGGGAACAAGATCCCTAATCTCGTCAGAGCAAAATCCATTATAGTAACGATAGAACAGAGTAACGCACCCCACACTGCGTCGATGCTCCAGCGAGTCAATAGAGTTGAATACCCTACTGTCACCGATGAGCTTCTTCGCCCTCTCCTGCACACGGTCGAGTAACCTCAAAATAGACTTTGAGGCACCGGCCCAAACATGAGAGTTGTATTCCATTTTCGGTCGGATGTAGGTGGTATAAATAGTAAGGAGGTCGGATGGAGTGAAGTACATCTTATACCGTTTCAAAAACCCAAGGCACTTGAATGCTTCTTTGGCGACGTGAAAAATGGGTTCAGTCCAGCGAACATCACACTGTAAAGAGTACGAATGGCAAATGCTGCTGTCATCTGCGAAAGAGTGGATAGGGTTGGAAGTTTGATAGAGAAAGAAAAAATTATTATTATTGTTGGGTATTTATGAATTATTAACACCTGGCAATGCTTTCTACATAATTAATCATCTGTCAAATATAAAGCGGCAATTGAATTTTAGCAGCCAACAAAAAGACACGCGTTTTATTTTATAATTGATGCTAAATACATAACAAATTGGCGACGAGTTATGTTATAATCACATTTTTTTTTTCAAGTGAATTTAATTAAATTATTGAAAAAGTGAAGCAAACGTATTACGTTTAAGGAATTTTTTTTTTTTTTTTTTTTTTTGTGCCAAAATAAAAGTTGTGAGACAACAAGCTATAATGGCAAATGAAAACAGTTGTAACACGAGTATGCTAACATTTCTGCAAGCACATAACCTCAATGAATTTTCACCAAATACCGACAATTGGCTGTTATGGAAAGAGCGGCTCGACATCCATTTATGTGAAATTAGTTGTGATGAAGACAATAAAAAGAAGGCAATATTGTTAAAATTAATTGGTGCCGAAGCATACAGCATTTTACATAGCTTATGCAGCCCAGAGTCTCCAATGCAAAAAACATACAAGCACTTATGTGAAACTTTAGAGACGTACTACACACCGCCGAAAATTGTATTTAAACAACGCAAACTGTTTTACAGTTCTTACAAACTTGAAGATGAGTCAATTGCCAGTTGGTTTGCTAGAGTGAATAAATTGGCTCTGGATTGTAAATTTGCGGAACATTTGGAAGCATGTGTGCTTGACCAGTTTATAATGGGACTTCCAAAAAAGATTTTTGAACGTTTTTGCGAAGAGGACGAAAGGCTAACATTGGCTGATGCATTGAAGAAGGCATTAATTTTCGAAACCAAATACAATTCATCTTTCAACGAGAGTGAAAGAGATAGTGTTAATTTCGTCAAGAAAGGTTCCCGCTTAAAATATCAGAATACGCAAAGCCCGAAGGCGCAGAATCGTGATGATATCGGTACATGCAGAAATAATTACAACAAATCTGGCTGTAAGAAAAAGACAACCTGTGTTCACTGCGGCTGGAGAAATCATGAGTCGCAAAAATGCAAATTCAAGAACAGCAAATGTCATCATTGCAATAAAATAGGACATCTGGCTTCAGTTTGCAGACTGAAAACAAATAAAATAAACTACGTATCATATACTGAAGATCAGTTTTGTGTAGATAGTACTAATGATTTTGTTTTTTCTATTTTTAGTAATTTTAAAAATGAAGTAATGGGCCTTTATAAGTTAGCAATAAAAATAAATGGAGTAGAAGTTGAGGCTACTTGTGATACAGGAGCACCATGTACATTGATTTCGGAGTCGTTATACAGAAAATTTTGTAGAGAAATGTTGAAGGCCATGCAAAACGTCTAATTTGTCGTATTGTGGCGATTGTATTCCAATTGCGGGTGAGTTTGAAGCTGTAATTGATTATCAGGGCATAAAAAAGGTGATAACAGTGGTTGTAAGTCGGACTAAAACACCACCGTTACTCGGTCGTACATTTTTGAGAAAATTCAATTTTGAGTTAGTACAAGTGAATTCAGTTAATACGGTTGATAACTTTGAAATGATTGAAAAACAAATAAAGGAAAAATATAGTGATGTATTTGATGACTCACTAGGTGTTTTTAATGGTGCAAAAGTTTCGCTAGCAATGAGAGAAAAAGCAAGACCTATATTTTTTAAACCGCGTCCTTTGCCATTAGCTTGGAAAACCCAAATTGAAAATCAGTTAAGAAATTTTATCAAAGAAGGACTTTTAGAACTTGTAGACAATTCAGAATGGGGCACACCATTAGTTCCCATTCTAAAACAGAATGGCGAGATAAGGTTATGTGGGGATTATAAAGTCACACTAAATAAATATTTAGAGGGTTTTAAATATCCTTTGCCTCGTATTGAGGAAATTTTCTCTGCCCTTGAAGGGGGTGAACTTTTTACGAAGTTGGACTTATCCAATGCATATAACCAGTTACAACTTGATGAGGAGTCACAGTTATTGTGTGCTTGGAGTACCCACATAGGTACCCTAAAAGTAAAGCGGTTGCCATTTGGCATTAAAACTGCTGCTGCGATCTTCCAAAAAACGATGGAAAATTTGTTTAGAGATGTTCCTGGAGTAGTAGTATATCAGGACGATATCACCGTCACTGGCGAAACATTTCAAAGTCATTTGAATAATTTACAGGCTGTTTTAAATAAATTAAGTTCGGCTGGCCTTCGACTGAATAAAAATAAATGCAAATTTTTTCAAAAAGAAATTTCATACTTAGGCTTTACTATTAACAAATTTGGCTTAAAGAAAAATAATGAACGAGTTTCTGCAATCGTGAATGCACCTAAACCAAATAATGTCTCAGAACTAAGAGCATTTATCGGAATAATAAATTATTATTCAAAATTTGTCAACAACTTTGCAAGTAAAATGATGCCATTTTATGAACTTCTGCGTAAGAACTCTAAATTTGTTTGGAATAAAGCTTGTGAGAAATCATATAATACATTAAAAGAGGATATTACCTCTGAACAAATTCTTGTTCATTTCAACCCCAATTTGCCAATAGTCTTAACGACTGATGCAAGTAATAACGCTGTTGCTGGTGTACTATCACACAGATTTCCTGATGGTTCTATAAAACCAATTTCTTTTGTTTCAAGGTCTTTATCAAAAAGCGAAAGGAACTACAGTACACTAGAAAAAGAAGCTTTAGCTATAGTATTTTCCATAACTAAACTTAAGCAATACTTGTTGGGAAACCATTTCATTTTACGAACGGACCATAAGCCGTTAATAACAATTTTTGAGAAAACAAGGGGTTACCTGCTATGGCATCGGCAAGGGTTCAAAGGTGGGCACTCATACTCTCAGGTTTTGATTATGTTGTAGAATTTATTAAGGGCGCTTCTAATAATGCTGATCAGTTGTCAAGGATTACCCAAAGCGAAATTGGAGATGACAAAAAAGAGTATAGTTATGTAAATTTTGTTCAGAAAGATAATAATCTGCACTTAAATTTCAAGGATATAGCGAGAGAAACTAGACGGGACCCAATTTTGTCTAAGTTGGCTGAATATATTTTGAGAGGTAAGGTTCAAGAATTAAAAACACCAGAGTTTACTTCATTTCGTGAAAAAGCGAATGAACTATCTGTTGAATATGACTGTATTTTATGGGGTCATAGAACACTAATACCACAAAAGTTAAGAAGTTTAGTTCTCGGTGAGTTGCATAGGTCACACTTTGGAATAGTAAAAACCAAAGCACTTGCACGTTCTTATGTGTGGTGGCCAGCTATCGATAAAGACATCGAAAAATTAGTGAATAACTGCACAGCATGTCAAGAGTTACAATCGAGTCCTGAGAAAAGTAAACTTATTTCTTGGGAACCTGCTGACTCTGTATGGTCTCGAATACATATAGACTTTGCAGGTCCTATCAAAAACCATTATCTACTTATTGTGGTAGACTCATATTCGAAATGGGTGGAAATTTTCAAAACAAAAGAGATTACGTCTGCTTTTACAATAAATAAAATCAGGGAACTCTTTTGCCGCTATGGCTTAGTTGACACACTAGTTAGTGACAATGGACGCCAATTTACTTCAAAAGAGTTTAAGAACTTTTTGGAAGCAAATAATGTAAGACACATATTAACTGCACCAGGCCATCCATCAACTAATGGTCAGGCAGAAATTGTAGTTAAAACTGTAAAAAAATCAATCATTGCAAATTTATCGAGCAATAAATTAAGTGATTTAGAAACTATTATTAACAAATTTCTAATCGATTATCGTGTAACAAAACATACTACAACTCAAGAGTCTTCAGCAAAGATTTTTTTAGGAAGAACATTGAAAACTCGCTTTAGTCTTTTAAAACCAGAGACGACAAAAAGTTTCATTTTAAAAAGTCAGAACAAAAGTCAATTTTATCACAAAGGTAAACGTAATGATGAGTTTTCACAAGGAGACGCAGTTTTGATAAGAGATTATAGAAATCAAAATAAGCCGAAATGGTCAACCGCAACTGTTAAAAAGAGAATTGGCATGCAATCATATATGTGCGTTGTTAATGATAACAACAAAATGATTAAGCGACATCTTGACCAAATAAAACGTTTAAATGCAGATATGCCTAAAATAACTCAAACGGTCGTTAATGAAAACAGTCCACAGGACAATGAGCCTGATAAGATAGACCAAAACTATGTACAGGGTGGTCAAATTGTGACATCACAAGACGCTGCCACTGAAAACACTACTTCAATAAGTACTTCAGAAAATATTGGTAATGATGATGAAGGCTCATTGCAAAGAACATTAAGACCACGTAAAGTTGGTAAAGTATTTAAAAAGATCTAATAATAAATAGTTGTAAAAAAATTTTAATTAATTATATTTGTAACCATGTTTATAAGAAATGTAAAATATTTTTGAACTGATATTAGTACTATAAGTTTAGAAGGGGGCGTGTTGGGTATTTATGAATTATTAACACCTGGCAATGCTTTCTACATAATTAATCATCTGTCAAATATAAAGCGGCAATTGAATTTTAGCAGCCAACAAAAAGATACGCGTTTTATTTTATAATTGATGCTAAATACATAACAATTATTATTATTATTATTATTATTATTATTATTATTATTATTATTATTATTATTATTATTATTATTATTATTATTATTATTATTATTATTATTATTATTATTATTATTATTATTATTATTATTATTATTATTATTATTATTATGAAATGGAGGAGATTGCTGACGTCATAAGCAGCTACCGAAAAAGTTGGAAGAAGGCTGAAAATGAGAGGAGTAGAAACAAGGTTAAGAGCTCCAAGGTAATTGAAAACGTCGCAGCTAAACCAGCCGCATCGAGCAAAAAGCGGAAGGCAAGCAGCCCGGCTGAAGAAATAAGACCGTCGAAAATGCATAAGGAGAACAAGAAAATGGGTGCACAGAGAAGATAGGAGATAACCCAATCCTCGTCAAAAATTGAAAAAACGGCAAAACCAACCGAGAGATGGCAGAAAGTTGGCAAGAAAAAGAAGCGCAAAGCTCATAGAGAACGACCAGAAGCTGTGTTGGTAAGACCAATGGTTGGTCATAGCTACGCAGAAGTTCTCAAGAGTCTTAAGGAGAACGTAAAGCCTGAACAAACAGAGGTATCAGTCAGATCAATACGAAAAACCAAAACAGGAGCCATTTTACTCGAGCTGGAAAAGGGTGGATGAAAAGGTGAATTCAGAGAGGCTGTCAAGGGCTTGCTGAAGGAGGTTGCGGAAGTCAAGGAGATGAAGACGAAGATAAAAGTTGACATCCAGGATATAGAAGGATCCACAACGAAGGAGGAAGTGCATAGCGCGATATGTAAAGCTTCTGGAATGGAAGAGGGTGATGTAGAGGTTCAGCTAACGAAACCTAATATGCGGGACCAGAGAAGGGCTTTTGTAGCGATACCGGCAGCAGGGGCAAATAAACTCCTTGAACTGGGGCGCGTCAGAATAGGTTGGGTCATCTGTAGGGTTAGGCCCTACGGGGACGTAAAACGTTGCTTTAAATGTTTTGGCCTTGGACATACACAGTGGGGATGTAAAGGTCCGGACAGAAAAGGGATGGGTATGTGCATTCGGTGCACAGAGAAGGGACACACCTTGAAACAGTGCACCAACCCACCGAAATGCTGTCTCTGCTTGGAGAAAGGGAAAGCCTCTATTGACCATATTCCTGGGTCAAGAGCATGTAAGGAGCCGAGGAAAAAGGAATAAATGAAAATTTTACAACTAAACATGCATCGAGGGAAAGTGGCAGATGCACTTCTGCCGCAAATAATTATAGAACAGGAAGCGGATATTGCTATCATTAGCGAGCAGTATTCGAAAAAGTTAAACGGATACTGGGTTGAGGATGAATCGGCTACTGCAGCAATATGGATTCCTCCTACAAGCCACGTCACCTCGATGGCGAACGGCAAGGGTCGTGGGTTCGTATGGGTTCAGCTCAGCAAAGTCACTCTTGTAAGCTGTTACTTAACACCCAGCGACTGTATCGAAGACTTTCAGGAGAAACTGGACGAAATTGAGGACAACATACGTCGTATGCAGGGAGCAGTTATACTAGCTGCTGACTTCAATGCTCGCTCACCAGAGTGGGGCACAAAAACGCTGGACTACAGAGGCAGAAGGGTCATGCAAATGACAGCCAGGGCTGGCCTCACCGTAGCCAACATAGGGAACACTCCTACTTTTAGACGCCCTGGAGCAGAGGGGACTATTCCAGATATTACTTTTGTTTCAGATAATTACGGGGACAAAGTTAAGGATTGGAGAGTACTGGAGATATACATGGCAAGCGATCATCAGTATATCTCATACTCGTATGGGGAAGACAGAAGTGCTGAAGATGACACCACGCGACGGAGACTTAGTACCAGAAAGTGGAATATTAGGAAACTGAACACTTCAGTTTTGCTGGAAGAGTTCGACAGAGGAGCACACAAAATCCAACGGGCGACGGACGCAGAAAGAAATGTGGAAAGAGCTATACGGATAATTAAACAAGCGTGTGATAAGTCAATGCCCAGAGCAAGAACGGACAACCGACGAAAGAAACCTGTATATTGGTGGAATGAATCTATAGCGGAGGCACGACGACATTGCCCCCGTCAGAGACGGAAATATACAAGGGCAAGAAGAAGAGGGGAAGCAGGAAATGAGCTGGTCGGATACAAGCAGGGAAAGAAGAAACTGCGAGATGTAATATTCAACAGCAAAAAGCAGCTATGGGAAGATCTTTGAGCGGATGTAAATAACAACCCATGGGGAACTGGGTACAAGCTGGTAATGGGAAAGCCTGCGGCGAGAGCTCCAGTAGGGAACATGGATAGTGTGGCAATGGATAATATTGTGAGTACGCTTTTTCCAGACCATGAAACGCTGGAGGAGTTGGTAGACACAGAAAGCCAATCGGACATATTGGAGTTCACGCGACAGGAGCTTTGGAATGCAGCGGCCAAGCTGAAGGATGGCAAATCCCCTGGACCAGATGGAGTACCAGCGGAAGTAATAAAGGAGTTAGCGTTTAGACGGCCGGATATAATGCTTGCAACGTACAATACTTGCCTACGGGAAGGAGTTTTCCCAAGGATATGGAAAAGGCAGCATCTTGTACTCATCAGCAAGCCCAAAGGTGATCCGAGCTCTCCATCTGCATATAGACCATTATGTATGTTGGACACAGCAGGAAAACTACTTGAGAGGTTAATAAAGCCACGTCTCAATGAAGCCTTGATTGCTGGAGGAGGGCTTTCTGAGAGACAGCACGGCTTTAGACCTAAAAGATCAACGATTGGGGCCGTCAGTGACATCATGAAGGCAGTTGAGGCTACTCAAACGGGAAATCACTTCAGTAGACCACTGATTCTCTTAGCTGCGTTGGACGTGAAAAACGCATTTAATAGTCTTAGATGGGCGGACGTACTTCAGGTCCTGGAGAGAAGATTCCGGATACCAGCCTACCTGTTAAGAATCATAAGGAACTATCTTAAGGATAGGGAACTTATATATAACACTACGGAAGGTCGGAAAAGAAGGAAATTAACATCAGGCGCTGCGCAGGGTTCCATCTTTTAACCAGACCTATGGAACCTTAGCTATGATGAAATATTTCAAGTGGAAATGCCGCAGGGTAGCTTCCTGGTAGGATATGCGGACGACATCGCAGCAGTTATTAGCGCCAGAGATGTTGAGGAGGCAAAAAGAAAGCTGAGGCAAGTTATGATAAGAACGAAAGGATGGCTAGATACACATGGCCTGCAACTGGCTGAGCAGAAGACTGAGATCTTAATCCTTAGTAGACGTCATATTCCAATGGAAATTGATATACAGTTTGACGACTTGATCCTGACAGCGAGAAAATTCGTGAATTATCTCGGAATTAGGCTTGACTCAAAGCTAACGTTCTCAGAACAGGCTCAGTATGCTGTTAACAAGTCTACTGGTATAACAGGACGATTAAGCCGGCTGATGGCGAACATAGGAGGCCCACTACCAGAAAAACGCAAACTCTTAATGGAGGCATGCAATAACATCCTTCTCTATGGGAGCGAAATCTGGGGGGAGAAAGTCAGGATACAAAGTAGAGCAAACCCATTGTTAGCAGTGCAAAGGGTAGCTGCTTTACGGGTCACATCTGCATACCGTACTGTATCGGCGGGAGCGGTTACAGTAATAGCAGGTATGATCCCAATAGACCTACAGATCCTAGCACGAAGGAAAGCATGGATATCAAGGCAGAGTAGCCATGCAGACCTTGGTAGTATGCAGCAAATACGGGAGGAAATGTTACAGAGTTGGCAGTCTAGATGGAGTACTAACACTAGAGGTAGATGGAAGGAGCGTCTCATTCCCAATATCGAGAAATGGTTGAACAGACGGCATGGGAATGTGAACTATTACCTGACTCAAATGCTGTCAGGCCATGGCTACTACCGGAGCTACTTATACAAAATGGGTAAATGTAACACACCCATTTGTTTATACGAAAATGAAGAAGTCCTAGACGACGCAGAACACACTTTCTTTAAGTGTATTCGATGGGAGGAAACTCGTAGAGAGCTGGAGATGGTAACTGGCTCAATAACAGTAGAGAATATCGTGGACATCATGGTAAGGAGCGAGGCCAACTTTTTAGCGGTATCGCGATTCTGTGAAAAAGTTCTGCGGACGAAAAAGCCAGATCTGGACGCCGCGGAGCAATATTATAATCAGGATCCCAGACAAAGGATAGTGTAAAGAGAAGGGCTGATTAAGCCATTGGGAATCCACCCCGAAGCAATGCTAAGGCGGTCCCGGGGTGGAAATTTTTATCCCAGGAAGAAGAGGGGGCTTTTTAGTCGGTAGGTTGCACTGTGGTGACCAGTCCGACACAAAGCGGAGGGTACGGGCCCTCTGGTCAGTGCGTAACGCATTTTTCCCCCCCGCCGAAAAAAAAAATTATTATTATTATTATTATTATTATTATTATTATTATTATTATTATTATTATTATTATTATTATTATTATTATTATTATTATTATTATTATTATTATTATTATTATTATTATTATTATTATTATTATTATTATTATTATTATTATTATTATTATTATTATTATTATTATTATTATTATTATTATTATTGTTATTATTATTATTTAATTTTATCTCAATATTATTCGATCTTCCTTTGTTAAATAAATTTAAATTGAAAAATTATTGTCAAAAAATTTCTATACATAAAAAATTCATACGCTAAGAAAAATATTTAGTTCATACACAAAGAAAAATTCCTTAACAATATTAATGAATTCAAAAATCAAAATATAACATAATTTAAATTAAACTTATTCTGCAACCAACACATGCCTTGTTAAAGATTAGAACATGTCGTATCTTAGACTTAAGCAAATCAACATGGCACATGTTGCTCACAGAATTCCATTAACATTAACATAATTTGTTTTTTTTTTTTTTTTTTTTTTTTTTTTTTTTTGTAATAAAAAGCAATGTAAAAATAGTCTAACACATAAAACTTATATATACATTCAACGTGCTAATTTTTTTCTAATTAAATGCCTATAACTATGCGCTAAATTATCTGTGTCCATTTTAAAATTAATTCTTTTTTCTACAGGTGTGTTAATAATCTCTAACATTTCTAACATATAACGTTTCTTATAAATACTCTCAGTTTTTATTATTGAAACATTTTCAAAATTAGGATAATGATTTAATTCAGAGCAATGAGAAGATAACGCTGTTTTCTGTGAATTAATATGCCTATATTTTTGGTCTGATTTATGTCCTGCAATCTGTGTCCTTAATTTGTTTTTCGTTGTTCCTATGTATACTTTATTACAATTCTCCTGATTATTTCCCTTACATGGAATTTTATAGACTATATTAGCATTATCCATTTTACTAAGTCTATCCTTAGTTTTACTAAATAATGTATCTAACGTATTATAACTCTTATGAGCCATTCTATATTTTTCCCTATTAAATATATTAGATCGTGCTAACCTTTCTGTCAAACCCGGTATATACGTTAGTGGTCTATAAGTTTTTGGGTCTGTTAAATTAACTACATTATGAGTATTTCTCCTTCCAAATTGATTTATAAATTAGCTCAGATGGAAAATCATTATCTTCCAGCAATTTCCTAATTTTAATAATGTTTCCCCTATGAAATTCTTCATCACGTATTTTGAAATTTTGTATAGAGGATAATAGGTATTTTCAGTATAATGGGAAGATATATACGCAAATAAATGGACTACCAATGGGATCTCCAGCTTCCCCTATTATAGCTGACATTGTAATGGAGAAGTTATTGGACAGCTCTATAGGGAGATTGAATATAAAACCGAGAATGATGACTAAATATGTAGATGATTTGTTTTGTATCATTCCTGATTCGGCTATTGAGGATATGTTTACAGCTTTGAATGATTTTAATCATAATATTAAGTTTACCATGGAAAAGGAGAATAATTCAAGACTTCCATATTTGGAAACATTGGTAATTAGGAGGGATAATAGGCTTGTTATGGATTGGTATCAAAAGCCTACTGCATCAGGAAGGATAATAAATTATTTTTCAAAACATAGTAAGAATATAATCATCAACACGGCTAAGAATTTTATTGAAAGGGTACTTAGCATAAGTGATGAAGAATTTCATAGGGGAAACATTATTAAAATTAGGAACTTGCTGGAAGATAAATATTCACTTGATATGCTCTTAACTATAATTGTATGTACTTATAAATGATGTCGAACACATTAAAGTCTGTTGTACTTTGTCAACTGATATTAACGTATACGAAGTGTGAAGTTGGCAGAATCGGTACTTTGTTAACGGATGTAAATTCAGCTGTATTTTACTTTAACTTGATTAAAATCTTTTGATTCATTTTTCAGACACAGCACAAGAATATCGAACACAATTTGTTTTATTTTATTTTTGATAAATAAAAATATACAAAAAATATAAGCTGATAGTTGCCAAAGTTCTCAACGCGCGTAAAAATTTGCTCAACTTTAACGACAAATAGACATGTTTATCTTTTTTATTTTTAATTTAAACAAATTTATAATTATTCCATAATCACAAGCATTTTATTATACCCGAACAACAAATGTTGAAGAAAATACAACTAAATTTGACAGTTTATGTTGAACATTATTTCTTCTAAAAAAGTGTTAACAACTATTTCGCAATATATTTGCAAATAAATGTTTTTGCGGTCCACACGTGGACATATGGTGTTCACAATAGAATTTGACAGCTGGGAACATAATTATTTCCAAGTTTATTGCGCATGGAGACCCCAAGTAGCGTCGGCAGAGCTAATGTAAAAATAAGTTCATGCAGGATGCACTTAATAAGGTAGCCTTGTCAGTCGAACCGTTACTCATCTGGTACGGTCAAATTGTCAGAAGTTGTTTATATTTTTGTTTGTTTACATTGTTATTTTCTTTACAATTTTGCACGCGGCAAAATTATTTATTGGGAAAGAAAATTTTTTTGTGGTTAACATTTGTGAAACGAAAAGCAAAAAAGTCTAATAAATCTTCGAAATCTGACAACGTTAAACAAATTGAACAAACTTAAGGCGATATAAATAATTCTGCTGAAAAATATTAAATATACTTTGAGTTCTAGTTCTTGTATGTGGCGTACACATAGAGTCTATACGTGATATAATATCAAATATTTTTCTATCAGCAAACGCCACCTGTAATAGCACAGAGAATTATATCACGTGTAGCCTTTAAAATTAGTATTATTGCAATATTATATCAGATAGCACAATATTGATTTGATAATATATATTTAGAAAGCCATATCATGACATGAATTGTCAAAAAACGTAAAAAAACGACCTAATATTCAATTTTTGAAGAATTCCCAAAAAAAAGTTTAATAAAAAAGTCATAAAATCATTAAAATATTTATAAAAAATCGTTTATTGTTCTTTTTGTTGTTGGAATATATAAATTTAAAAAAAAAATATACAACATTCAACGATGTTTACTGCATGGTTGTTTAAAAATTGTGAAATATTATGATATTTTCGTTCATGCTGAGCCATAAGCTCGAGCATCGATGTCAGAGCATAAACGAAACATGATCATGAGCAGTACACATTAGCCATTTGCGATGTTCGCCATGATGCTCATACCCAAAGTATATTTAAGTATATTTCAAGGCGAATTCATTATTAGGTGGATGCATCGGCGAATTCAGGCGAATTCAGTTACTATGGCGGCACCAAGGCGACTTTATACAGGTGAGTGCAAGGCGAATTCATTATTAGGTGGATGCATCGGCGAATTCAGGCGAATTCGGTTAATATGGCGGCACTTCCTCTGTCAAGTTTTGTTTACATTTTTCGTCGCCATTTAAATTTGTGTACATGTTCTTTATCAACTACTTTTGACAGCTTAAGTGTGAATTCGCCTTTTTACACAAACAAAATACCTGTTGTTTTTTTATTGTTGTATTGTTGTAGCGAAGCGGCTACCTTGTTTTTTGTATCATGGGTGAGTGCAAGCGGAAAGGCGAATTCAGTACAATGTATTTTGTTATTGTAAAACATATCGTGAATGTCATAATCTAAATTCGCCTAAGATTGCTCAGCAGAGAAAAAAATTTATATAAACGTTAAATATAAGCTTTTATAATTGTTTGTAATTAAAATCACAGATTATATTAGTTTTTCACTTTTAAATTTCTTGAAATTGCACTAAATCATACAAAAAAACCTTCAGATTAAAATGGCGCGAAAAAGTTTGTAAACAAAAGAAACAAAATTTGACAGTCTCATTGGAAAAAACGCGAGAAGCAAAAAATAATCACCTGTGCTGTTAAGTTCACCTGGTAATGAATTCGCCTTGGGCGGCACCTTCGCAGTCAAGTTTTGTTTACCTTTTTCGGCGCCATTTAAATTTTTGTAACGAGTGATTTTTTTGCTATTATCTTTTTGGCTCAAAAATTTTTTATATAAAAAAAATTTTTTTTGGGCCAAAAAGATAATAGCAATAATAATAATAATTAATAATAATTTTTGAGCACCCATTGCACTGAGAATATTGTTTTAAGAACACCTGAAGATATTAATGCGTCACTAAGCAACTTTAGCGAAAACCTTAAACAAGCCGCTGAACTTGCTTCTAGCGTTTATTTAACACGCATAAACCTTCAAAATAGAACATATTCTTCAGAAATCGAGCAACTTGTGTTAGAAAAAAGAAGACTTTGACGAGAGTGGCAACTTCGCAGGTCTCCGCAACTAAAAACAAGGCTACGTGAGTGCACAAATCAACTAAGAAGTTTGCTTGCAAACCAAAAAACGGCTTCTCTACAAACGTATTTAGAAAGTCTGGATGGTACTCCTCAGTCCGACTATTCTTTATGGCGGGCGACTAAGGGTTTAAAAAGGCCAGTTAGAGGTAAGCCGCCCTTGCGAGAACCGTCTGGTGACTGGGCTAGAGATGACTCGGAAAAGGGTAATTTATTTGTTAACCATTTGAAAAACGTTTTCACCACAAATAGGTCTGATAATGCAAATGAGTTGCCACCTATTGTTAGTAGACCTCCTGTGCCTTTAAGATTCAATTTTGATGAAGTTGAAAATGCTATTGGTAATCTAAACCTTAAAAAAGTTCCAGGGATGGACAAAATCAGCAACAAAATGCTCGTAGAGCTGCCTCGTGTAGCTAAAAGAATTGTTCTTTTTATTTTTAATGCTATTTTACGACTTGAGTATTACCCTGCAGAGTTGAAGGTGTCCATGATAACAATGGTTCCTAAGCCAGGGAAGGATCACACGAAAGTAGAATCATACCGTCCAATAAGTCTACTGTCAACAATATCAAAACTTTTCGAAAAATTGCTAAAGGCGAAGTTGGATCCAATGCTTCATAAGGTTGAATGTATTCCTGATCACCAATTTGGTTTTAGAGCGAAACATGGTACCATTGAGCAAACACACAGGTTAGTTAACGTCATAAGAAAGGCATTTGAAGATAAAAAATATTGTTCTGCCTTATTCATCGACGTCTCACAAGCTTTTGATAAAATGTGGCACGATGGCTTAATGCATAAAATAAAGTTTAACTTACCTGCAAACGTACATAACCTTTTGGAAAGCTATTTATATTGTCGCCAATTTATAATAAAAGAAGGCGATTTCATAAGCCCCGCCCAGCCTATTGAAGCTGGAGTTCCCCAAGGCAGCATTTTAGGGCCTATCTTATATTTGATCTACGCATCTGACATGCCAACAAGCGCCAACGTTCACACTTCAACATTTGCAGATGATACAACATTCCTTAGCATCTATAGTAACCAACAGCAAGCATCAGTAAATTTACAGGAACATATCGACAAACTAGAGAAATGGCTCAAGCTTTGGAAAATCAAGGTTAATTAACAAAAGTGTGCCCATGTTACATTCGCACTGCGTCTAGGAACATGCTCACCCATTACTATTAACAATAAAGTAATACGTCAACACAGTGAAGTCAAATACCTCGGAATTCATCTTGACCGTAGACTAACATGGAAGTCGCACATCGAGGCAAAAGTAACGCAGATGAAATTGAAAGCAGTGCAAATTAACTGGCTACTAGGCAGAAATTCGACCTTGAAGCTTGATTGTAAACTTTTGCTGTACAACTCGATTCTAAAGCCAATATGGTGCTATGGGATTCAATTATGGGGCACAGCCTCGGCATGCAACATTGAAAAAATTCAGAGAAGTCAAAATAGAATTCTCCGTAGAATTACAGATGCTCCATGGTACGTTAAAAACTCACGAATCCACGCAGATCTGAACGTACCTTTTGTGAAATCTGAATTTGTGAAGTACGCGACAAGGTATATTAACAAACTTGAATTCCATCCAAATCCTCTTGCAGTTAATATTCTTAACTTTGGTGGTCATACCCGTCTGAGAAGGAGGGATACTTTGGCTACCATTAGAGCTCTAAACAGATGACTGAATTCTGAAATAATATTCGCATAAAAATAAATTTTCGTCCAGCACTGGCAGGACTTTAATCATAATTTTTTTTTAGTATTAAGATTTGAATACTTATTGTCATTACATTTTTTTTTATGTAGATTCAATAAATAAAATAATGAAGTTCAAAAAAAAAAAAAAAAAATCTTATAAAAGCTATCATAAGCAACACCGTTTACTCATCTACAATAACAAAATAATTTCATATTTGCATAAACACGTATGAAACAAAGTTGTAAAAAAGGGCAGTATTTTCACTTTACTCGAAGTACAGTGTAGGACATGCTACATGTTTTGCCAGTTTTAAGTGCGAAATGTTTTGAAAAGAACATGATACCCTTTAATAGTGTGTCAAATATTTTAGAAAAGAACGTGTTGAACCACTATATGTAGCATAGGTGTAACATTTTTATCAGAAAAGAAAACACCATAAGTGTATCCTGATTAAGTATATCCTGTTTACAGCTCGTGCTTTTTTTCAGTGTTGTTAACTTTGAAATTTCAAAACGCATCAAAATTGAAGAGAAAGCACGTCAGCAAAAACGCTTCCCTTCCCAAAAATGTAAAGGATATATATAAGATTGTGATTCAGTTTGTAATTTCTACAGTTTTAATTTGCGACCCTGTAAAGTATATATATTCTGAATCAGAATTAATGGAAAAGTCGATTAACAGCCAGTTTACCAATCTCGACAGCGTGCTTGCGTTCGCAATCTAAGCGAAAGAAAATTGATTTGGGTTCGTCTAACTTTTTTCTATGCAAACGATCTGTCAAAAATCAATAAAAATACATAAGAAAATGCGAACGAATAGTAGTGAGATAGACACACCCAAATTGATTCGAATGTGAGTGACTGGCTTTCTTTCGCATTCATTTTCTTTCGAAATTGGTAAACTGGCTGTAAGCGATGTCCGTCTGTCCGCTGTTGAAATACCGTTTCTGAGAAAACCATTAGATTTAGAAACTTTTTTCTTTCACCATTCTTTTACCCCATCGATTTATGGGTTTGCTATTGAAATTCAGTAATATCAGTCCACGTATAGCTGAGATATATTCAAAGTTCCGAAAAACCATTTTTGTTTGCAATTTTGTACGAAAGTTTTTGGAAACAAAAGTTGTTTGTTTTACTTCAAACTTCACACACCTATTAAGCATGGTATTTAATATACCAGATATCGGTCCATATATACCCGAGATATAGCCCAAATCGGATTTTTAATGAAAATGTCGCATAGGCGAAGCTAAACAATTTTTTTTGCTTAAAAGTAGTTCTGGAAATAAAATAAGGTTATATAAATATGAAAAATAAAAATTTCCGATATCGGTCCATATATACCCGAGATATAGCCTAGAACGGGTTTTTCATGAAAATGCCACATAAGCGAACTTAAAAAACTTTTTTTTTGCTCAAAGGCAGTTCCGGTAATAAAGTAAGGTTATATAAATATGGAAAATGAAAATTTCCGATATCGGTCCATATATACCCGAGATATAGCATAAACCGCGGTTTTCATGAAAATGTCGCGTAAGTAAACTTGAAAATCTTTTTTTTTTTGCTTAAAAACAGTTCTGGTAATGAAATAAGATTACATAAATATGGAAAATGAAAATTTCCGATATCGGTCCATATATACCCGAGATATAGCCCAAACAGGGGTTTTCATGAAAATGTCGCGTAAGCGAACTTAAACAACTTTTTTGTGCTCAAAAGCAGTTCTGGTAATAAAATAAGGTCATATAAATATGAAAAATGAAAATTTTCGATATCGGTCCATATATACCCGAGATATAGCCTAGACCGGGGTTTTCATGAAAATGCCGCGTAAGCGAACTTAAACAATTTTTTTGTGCTCAAAAGCAGTTCTGGTAATGAAATTAGGTTGCATAAATATGAAAAATGAAAATTTCCGATACCGGTCCATATATACCCGAGATATAGCCCAAACCGGGTTTTTCATGAAAATGTCGCGTAAGCGAACTTAAACAACTTTTTTTGTGCTCAAAAGCAGTTCTGGTACCCAGCGGCCAAAGTTTCGCTTACAGAAGCGATGATCCGATGCACACTTGTAAGTCAGTAATGCACACCATCTCATATACGAACCTAGTATACTTTTTCATATACATTGCCGCATTTGTAGAGTGAACGCCTACCACCTGCACACAAAGTAAGCGAGGTAGTGAGGTGTTCATCCAACAAACGCGCATTACTTCCTAACTTACATTGTAAGTTATGAGTAGGCAGCTCGAATACAATCTCGCATACTTTGTAAGTCGGAGGTAGGCAGCTCGGATACAATCTCGCATACATTGTAAGCCGGCAGTAGGCAGCTCGTACGTACTGCGCATTTCAGTTTTTTGGGAATATTTCATTAAATAAATTTGTTGTGTTTTTTGTTCTCTGCATTCTTTTCTTTTTCACTAAATTTTTTATCTTTCTTGTACATTTTTTATAAGGTTTTCTTACTTTTAGCACTGATTTTGTTAATTAAATTTTTGCAACGTGCTCTGACAAAGACGGCGAACGTTTGAATTACATCGAATTAATAAAATAAAAATATAAATGTGATACAAAAGATGAATGTAATTCATTTTTGGGAACTCCATATACTACTGCCATACACTTTGTAAGTTACCATTCATTGATTACAAAGTGTGGCACACATCATCAAAGAGAAGTAATGTGGTAGGCAATGTTCGCCGCTGGGACTTAATTTATTTCTCCCGGAATTTGTTCCTCACTTAATTTATTTCTCACTTTTCTCAATTCAAATTAAAGAGAAAACCACAATTTTGCCCAGCGGCCAAAGTTTCGCTTACAGAAGCGATGATCCGATGCACACTTGTAAGTCAGTAATGCACACCACCTCATATACGAACCCAGTATACTTTTTCATATACATTGCCGCATTTGTAGAGTGAACGCCTACCACCTGCACACAAAGTAAGCGAGCTAGTGTGGTGTTCATCCAACAAAAGCTCATTACTTCCTAACATACATTGTAAGCTATCAGTAGGCAGCTCGAATACAATCTCGCATACTTTGTAAGTCGGAAGTAGGCAGCTCGGATACAATCTCGCATACATTGTAAGCTGGCAGTAGGCAGCTCATAAGTACTGCGCACTTCAGTTTTTTGGGAATATTCCATTAAATAAATTTGTTCCGTTTTTTTGTCTACTGCATTCTTTTATTTTTTTTACTAAATGTTTTATCTTTCTTGTACCTTTTTTATATTGTTTTCTAGGCACTTTTACCTAATTTTGTTAATTAAAATTTTTGCAACGTAGTCTGACAAAGACGGCGAACGTTTGATTTACAACTAAAAAATAAAATATATAACTATAAATGTGATACAAAAGATGAATGTAATTCATTTTTGGGAAATCCATATACTACTTTCATACACTTTGTAAGTTACCATTCATTGATTACAAAGTGTGGCACACATCATCGAAGAGAAGTAATGTGGTAGGCAATGTTCGCCGCTGGGTAATGAGATAAGGTCATATAAAT
Organism: Thecocarcelia acutangulata; assembly: GCA_914767995.1. Classification (NCBI taxonomy): domain Eukaryota; kingdom Metazoa; phylum Arthropoda; class Insecta; order Diptera; family Tachinidae; genus Thecocarcelia; species Thecocarcelia acutangulata. The sequence goes on along the minus strand of OU612095.1, from coordinate 49,714,364 downwards.
ACGAAAAAATTTTCGATATCGGTCTATATATACCCGAGATATAGCCCAAAACGGGTTTTTCATGAAAATGTCGCGTAAGTGAACTTAAACAACTTTTTTTACTTAAAAGCAGTTCTGGTAATAAAATAAGGTTATATAAGTGTGGAAAATGAAAATTTTCGATATCGGTCTATATATACCCGAGATATAGCCCAAACCGGGTTTTTCATGAAAATGCCGCGTAAGCGAACTTAAACAAATTTTTTTTGCTCAAAAGCAGTTCTGGTAATGAAATTAGGTTACATAAATATGGAAAATGAAAATTTCCGATATCGGTCCATATATACCCGAGATATAGCCTAGACCGGGGGTTTCATGAAAATGCCGCGTAAGCGAACTTAAACAACTTTTTTGTGCTCAAAAGCAGTTCTGGTAATGAAATTAGGTTACATAAATATGGAAAATGAAAATTTCCGATATCGGTCCATATGTACCCGGTCCATATGTTGCCCAAATCGGGCTTTTCATGAAAATGTTGCGTAAGCGAACTTAAACAACTTTTTTGTGCTCAAAAGCAGTTCTGGTAATGAAATTAGGTTACATAAATATGGAAAATGAAAATTTCCGATATCGATCCATATGTACCCGGTCCATACGTAGCCCAAATCGGGTTTTTCATGAAAATGTCGCGTAAGCGAACTTTAACATCTTTTTTTGCTTAAAAACAGTTCTGGTAATGAAATAGGGTCATATAAATATGAAAAATGAAAATTTTCGATGTCGGTCCATATATACCCGAGATATAGCCTAGACCGGGTTTTACACAAAAGTGTCGCGTAAGCAAACTTAAACAAAATTTTTGTGCTTAAAAGCTCTTCTAGTAATGAAATAAAGTTATATAAATATGAAAAATGAAAATTTCCAATATCGGTCCATATATACCCGAGATATAGCCTAGAACGGGGTTTTCATGAAAATGCCGCGTCAGCGAAATTAAACAACTTTTTTTGCTTAGAAGCGGTTCTGGTAATAAAATAAGGTTATATAAATATGAAAAATGAAAATTTCCGATATCGGTGCATATATACCGCAGATATAGCCTAGAACGGGGTTTTCATGAAAATGCCGCGTCAGCGAAATTAAACAACTTTTTTTGCTTAAAAGCAGTTCTGGTAATAAAATAAGGTTATATAAGTATGGAAAATGAAAATTTTTGATATCGGTCTATATATACCCGAGATATAGCCCAAACCGGGTTTTTCATGAAAATGTCGCGTAAGCGAACTTTAACAACTTTTTTTGATTAAAAACAGTTCTGGTAATAAGATGAGTTTATATAAATATGGAAGATAAAAATTTCCGATATCAGTCCATATATACCCGAGATATAGCCTAGACCGGGGTTTTCATGAAAATGCCGCGTAAGCGAACTTAAACAATTTTTTCGCCTTAAAGCAGTTCTTGTAATAAAATAAGGTGATATAAATATGGAAAATGAAAGTTTTCGATATCGGTCCATATATACCCGAGATATAGCCTAAACCGGGTTTTTCATGCACACGCGGCGTAAGCGAACTCAAACAATATTTTTTGCTTAAACGAAGTTCTAATAATAAAATAAGGTTATATAGGTATGAAAAATGAAAATTTCCGATATCGGTCCATATATACCCGAGATATAGCTCAAACCGGGTTTTTCATGAAAATGTCGCGCAAGCGAAATTAAACAACTTTTTTTACATAAAAACAGTTCTGGTAATAAGATGAGGTTATATAAATATGGAAAATTAAAATTTCCGATATCGGTCCATATATACCAGAGATATAGCCTAAACCGTGGTTTTCATGAAAATGTCGCGTAAGCGAACTTAAACAACCTTTTTCACATAAAAGCAGTTGTGGTAATAAAATAAGGTTATATAAATATGGAAAATTAAAATTTCCGATATCGGTTCATACATATATACCCGATATATAGCCTAACAGGTTTTTTGATGAAAATGCCAAGTAAACAACTTTTTTGCGCTCAAAAGCAGTTCTGGTAATAAAATAAGGTTATATAAATATGGAAAGAGAAAATATCCGATATCGGTCCATATATACTCGAGATATAGCCTGAACCGATTTTTCCAATAACATTTTTTTTTTTGCTGAAAAGCAGTTCTTGTTGTAAAAGAAGGTTACGAAAATAGAGAAAATTTAAATTTCTGATATCGGTCCATATATACCCGAGATATAGCCTAAATCGGGTTTTACATGAAAATATCGCGTAAGCGAACTTAAACAATTTGTTGTGCTCAAAAGCAGTTCTGGTAATGATATAAGGTTATATAAATATGGAAAATTAAAATTTTCGATATCGGTCCATATATACCCGAGATATAGCCTGAACCGATTTTCCCATTAAAAAAATTTTTTTTTTTTTGCTGAAAAGCAATTCTCTTTAGAAAAAAAGGTTACTAAAATACAGAAAATAGAAAATTTCGATATCGGTTCATATATAACCGAGCATATTTAGGTCACATTTTTAATATACTATACATATTCGTGACTATCGTGAAGGGTATTTTAGATTCGGCCCAGCCGAATATACTACACTCTTACTTGTTTTAATTAAACTATTTGTATAAAAAGGCTTTAATTGTATTAGTTATGTATACTTAAAAACTATATACATATGTGATAATTTTTTTTATGTACATACATACAAAAGAAGTTAGTACTGTAATAAACAAAATGTGGGTGTGTTAATGTAAAAGTGAGAGTATATTGGAAGGCATTTACTTTTATGTCTAAGCACTAGGTTGCTTTGTGTGTATCAAACACTCGTTATTTTTCCTTATCAGTGCCTCGTTTCTGTAAGATTAGTGAAAAGTTTCTCGCATCGAAAACTACGAAACATAAAATTCCATCGTTTCTCGACTATCGAGAAAAACAGCGTTTCTGTATTTTAAATCGAAAAGAGGCAATACTAGTTACGTCTTTATTGGAATATTTCCATTAAGCAGCTGTCAAAATGCAAAAAGTAAACAAATAAGAAGACGAATATAGGAAAAATTTATCAAACAAAAAGAAAATTTAAGTTTAGCAGTGAATAAAACAATTGAATTTAGTGTTGTAAATAAAATAAAATTGTGTCAATCAATAACACGTGTACATAAATAAAAACACATTCAAATCATATATAAATTTCATAAAAACTTTCAATAATGTATAGTTTTGTGGTGATGGTTGCTGACCAATATGACCGGCGAAACATGTTGCGCATTTACAGCCAGACAGGGCTGCAACCGACCCTTTTTAGTTACTGAACCGATGAGGGAAGCTTCTCGCATTCGAGACAGGCTAAAATTAAGATTTTGCCATTAAATTTTTAATTTATCATACTGTATGTATGTACATAAATATTAAGAAATAAAGAAAAAAGCAAAAAAATTTAATTCAGAATTTTTATATATTTATTATATTATATCCCCGTGGAAATTCTTTCAATTTTCTAAAATAAAAAGAAGAAATGGATAATGAACTACATTCAATATCTGCCGTATTCATAATAAATAATTTACACATAACAAAGGTTTAATTGACAAATTTTGTGTAAAAATATGTATGTCAAGTAAACTTTTACTAATTGCAAATTATTTTTTATAATTACGACAATATGTGTGCAAATATCTAGAAACTTTACCTTTTCTACACTTTTTGCATTCATTATGTCAAATTTATATTTTTTAAATTTATAACTTCCGCAACTCTTTTATTTGTGAAAAGTTTTGACAGCTCTAGCGAGAAATTTCTCACAAAATTTTATTACAGAAACAGGTTTACTCACAAGCTTCCAATGAATTACGCCAAAAAAGCTATTTTGACAGATATTACTCGCTTCTCAAAGATACAGAAACATTTGTGTGAGAAACTCCATTTGTTGTTTCTATTCGCATAGTTTCTCTGTCAATTCCGTTGTTTCTTGTGAGAAATTTCGCGATGCGAGTAATACAGAAACGAGGCACAGACTTTGCTAAGGAAACTTTCAGTGTGTAGAAGCCGTGTAAGTTTGGCGAGTTCCCCGTAATACAAAAATTTTCAATAATATTGTATATCGTTTTAACTACACATTTTTACTGCATTCAGTTTTTATAAATTGAAAAGACTTTAGGGCTAAATAAACTGCTTGGCAAACATGCCAAAATTTTGCGTTTTTACAAACATTTAACGTTGTTTATGGGGTGTTTGTACAAATATTTGCAGCATGTTTGCTCGAAAATCAACAATTTTTGAATTTTGAACGTCTGTGCTATCTAACACTACATTTTGTCATTTCAATAAAAAATTTACGGAATGTAGTGGTAGAAAAAGAAACACACAAAATGCATCAAGAAAGTTTTCTTGAGTTCTTCTAAATTCTTCCAGCTAAAGACCGCTGTTAAAAAATTTTATCGCCATGTAACTTAAAAAAAAAGATCTTTAGCTGGAAGAATTTAGAAGAAATAATACAATAATACAAAAAACAAGGTATCCGCTTTGCTACAACAATACAACAATAAAAAAAACAACAGGTATTTTGTTTGTGTAAGAGGCGAATTCACACTTAAGCTGTCAAAAGTATTTGAAAAAAAATTAAATGGCGCCGAAAAAGGTAAACAAAACTTGATAGAGAAAGTACCGCCCAAGGCGAATTCATTATTTTTTTGTATCATGGTACCGCCATATTAACCGAATTCGCCTTAATTCGCCGATGCATCCACCTATTAATTAATTCGCCTTGCCCAAGGCGAATTCATTACCAGGTGAACTTAACAGCACAGGTGATTATTTTTTGCTTCTTGCGTTTTTTCCAATGAGACTGTCAAATTTTGTTTCTTTTGTTTACAAACTTTTTCGCGCCATTTTAATCTGAAGGTTTTTTGCATGATTTAGTGCAATTTCAAGAAATTTGTGTGCATTTAAAATGAAAAACTAATATAATCTGTGATTTTAATAACAAACATTTATAAAAGTTTATATTTAACGTCTACATAAAATATTTTCCCAGATGAACAATCTTAGGCGAACTTAGATTTTGACATTCACGATATGTTTTACAATAACAAAATACATAGCACTGAATTCGCCTTCCCGCTTGCATTCACCTGTTTAAATTCGCCTTGGCCTTGCCTTGCCTCTAGAACAAGGCGAATTCATTCTTAGGTGGATGCATCGGCGAATTCAGGCGAATTCGATTAATATGGCGGCACTTTATCTGTCAAGTTTTTTTTACCTTTTTCGGCGCCATTTAAATTTTTTTACATGTTCGGTATCAACTATTTTTGACAGCTTAAGTGTGAATTCGCCTTTTTACACAAACAAAATACCTGTTGTTTTTCTTATTGTTGTATTGTTGTAGCAAAGCGGCTACCTTGTTTTTTATATCATGCTCTAGAATTACCAGGTACGAATTCGCCTTGATTGTAGGGATTTCACCAAGGCGAATTCATTATTAGGTGGATGCATCGGCGAATTCAGGCGAATTCGTTTAATATGGCGGCACTTTCGCTGTCAAGTTTTGTTTACCTTTTCGGCGCCATTTAAATTTTTGTACATGTTCTTTATCAACTATTTTTGACAGCTTAAGTGTGAATTCGCCTTTTTACACAAACAAAATACCTGTTGTTTTTTTTTTTTGTTGTATTGTTGTAGCGAAGCGGCTACCTTGTTTATTGTATCATGGATTTCACAAAAATCACCTGGCATCACTGGTCTTGACTGTGCATTTTTTCATTCTGTTGTCCAAATTTTAAATAAAACCTTTGTGATAAAAGTAAGGTCGATTGGAAATATAAAAAACTTACAAAAATTTGACCTATAGTATGACAGTGACTAACCGGGTAAGCTGGCGTGGAAGTTTTCTTAAAATATTCTCTAATTGTTAACTATTAGATGGAAATTGATGCTGCCTGTAAAGGTGAAGGTTTTCGTTCATACTACATTCAAAAAAACGAAGAACTGCAATTAATTGTTGCTGAAAAATCTCAGAATCTTAGACGCCTGCAAGCTCAGCGTAATGAGTTGAATGCAAAAGGTATAGATATGTATCCTTTAATTGAATGTGGAAATATTAATAAAGAAGTGTTCTCTTATTGTTAGTACGTATGTTGCGCGAAGAGCTGCAGTTGCTGCAAGAACAAGGTAGCTACGTTGGCGAAGTTGTCAAGCCGATGGACAAAAAAAAGGTTTTGGTTAAAGTCCACCCAGAAGGTAAATTTGTAGTAGACATTGATAAAAATATTGATATCAATGATGTTACTCCTAACTGTCGAGTTGCTTTGCGCAACGAGAGCTATACCCTGCATAAAATTTTGCCCAACAAAGTTGATCCTTTGGTATCACTAATGATGGTCGAAAAAGTACCGGATTCTACTTACGAGATGGTGGGTGGGTTAGATAAGCAAATCAAAGAAATCAAGGAAGTTATTGAGCTGCCTGTTAAACATCCAGAACTCTTTGATGCCCTTGGTATTGCGCAACCAAAAGGCGTGTTGTTGTACGGCCCACCTGGCACTGGTAAAACGCTCTTGGCTCGTGCAGTTGCGCATCATACGGAATGTACATTCATTAGAGTTTCGGGTTCGGAATTGGTACAGAAATTCATTGGTGAAGGTTCTCGTATGGTACGTGAGCTTTTCGTTATGGCCCGAGAACACGCGCCATCGATTATATTTATGGATGAAATTGATTCAATTGGCTCTTCGCGTATTGAGTCTGGTTCAGGTGGCGATTCGGAGGTTCAGCGTACAATGTTAGAGCTCCTGAACCAATTAGATGGTTTTGAGGCTACGAAAAATATTAAAGTTATAATGGCAACAAATCGTATTGACATCTTAGATCCAGCGCTATTGCGTCCTGGTCGTATTGATCGTAAAATTGAATTTCCACCACCAAACGAAGAAGCTAGATTGGATATCCTTAAAATTCACTCGCGAAAGATGAACTTAACTCGCGGTATTAATTTGCGTAAAATTGCTGAACTAATGCCAGGAGCGTCTGGTGCTGAGGTCAAGGGTGTGTGCACTGAAGCCGGTATGTATGCACTGCGTGAAAGACGTGTCCACGTTACACAAGAGGATTTTGAGATGGCTGTCGCTAAAGTTATGCAAAAGGATTCTGAAAAGAATATGTCTATTAAGAAGCTCTGGAAGTAAAATTAAAATTCCACGATGTTCCACTTTTCACTTGAATTACATATTTTCTTAAAAAAAAAAATTTTATAACAATTGTAAAACAAAACACTGACTATAATATACAGAGCAAATTAAATAACTCAAATACAAATAAATTAAATTTGAGATATATCCAGTAAATTAAATTACTCTGCGATTAAAGAAACACTACTTGTAAAAAAAATTTTTTTAAGCATTTTTTATTTATTGAATCTTCAAATCTTAATACTAAATTAAAAAATAAAAATGTGCTTTTTGATTCAAGTCCGGCCAATGCTAAGTTTTATGTGGGAGCTATTTCGGTAAAATCACCTATTCAACAATCTGATTGTGACAACGGTATCCGTTCTTAGCCGAGTATGACCGCCAAAATTAAGTATATTGCGCACAAGAGGGCTTAGATGGAGTTCCAGTTGACTGACATACCTTAGATTCGCGTACTTAGATTCCTCTTTTACCAGAGGGACACTCAGATCTTTATGAGATCGTGAATTTTTTACGTACCATGGAGCTGCAGTAATCTTTCGAAGAATTTCGTTCTGTCGCCTTTGGCTTTTTCAATATTTGACGCTGAGGCGGTGCCCCATAATTGAATTCCGTAGCACCATATAGGCTTTAGAATTGCATTGTATAACAGCAGTTTGCAATCCAACTTGTAACGACGGCGGACAACTGAATTGATAGTTATCATGCCAACTGTGTGAATAGATACATCAACCCTGCAATAACAGGGTTGATGTACCATGTTTTTTCTGTTTGACAAATGAAACGTCAAAAGAAGTCGACCATATAATACTTTTATGATGAAAATTATAACGGTTCTTTGCAAGAGTATGATGTCTCGTGATATCGCATTCGAGTCGTAAAGCAGCTCTGGGCTGAAAAACAGCTCTGGCGTCATCGTAATTATTTCTTAAGTGCGGTCAGGCTTGTGTCTGTTGTTCGATCTTCGAGAGTTTTGCGTCTCACTCGCACTGGTTAACGGTTTGCCTCAACTGACTATGGTTTACAGTTTTGTTAGAGGTTATTCATTGTTAACCACGTGGAAACTTCCTATGTGAAGGCATAGGTCGTTTTTTGATCTTTAATCTTGTGTGAGATACGCTGGCACTTTGCGATTGCTATGACATTATTTTATTATTTTTTATTAACTAAAAAAAAAATCGAAATTCAGCTATTAACACAAGGAAGTGCGAATGCAACAACGAAGCGCTAACGTGGCAAACCAAAAATTGCAGAATGGTGGCTAAGAAAAATGCGTGCTTGGTTGAGGGTAGAAAAGTTAGCTTGTTCTTTTCCGGCGTAACTTTTGGCGAGTGCACAACCACACAAAAAAATAAAATTTCTGAAAAAAACAATATGGAAAAGTATCATTTTTTGAATCAAAAATCAGGGAAAACAGTGACTATCAGAAATTAAAGCCCCAGATAGCATTAAAATTTATGAGCGTGTATTTAAGTTCGTTTTATTCTAAAAAGAAAAAAACTAGGAAAAACGTTTTTTTTATACGAATATATAAAAATGTTCACAGTTTATTGCAATGGTGCATATTATGTTCCAGAAAGATCGAGTAATATCATTCAGATAAACTATTAATAAAGTAGTTTTATTTACTGTTCATGAGAACTTAAAGGAATGATAAAGAATTACATAACCTTAACGAAGATCTTGAAAAAATTAAAAAGTTGTTTTTCGTAGCTACAATTGATATCAAAAAAAAACTGTAGTGAAAAATATTTTTGGCGAAAATAAACGTTTTAACCATTTTTAAATCAAAATCCTGTAAATTCACACATAAACAGTGCAAGAAAGATTTTTGGCAATAATATATTATATTGGTTACACGAAAAATTTAATATTGGTAAAAGAAGGAAATAATTTCACCACCGAAAACCGTTACAACAATCAACAGCGACACCAACCACATGTACCCGAAGCAAGATATACACACCACCCATATGGAAAGGTTTTGCCGCAACTTAATCAAGAATCATATGGTAGAAGATAAGTACCCTGAAACTGGATCATCGATATACGTTTTTACAATACTATGAAATTAATAAGCAACACATATTGTATATCTAAAGTAATGTACATTTATATACTTGAATTATTAATTATTTTTCATAAATCCACTTATTATTAATGGTTTCGCTATTGTAAAAACAGTTTGTAGTATAAATACGTTTAGTAATGTAAATACTTTTTATGTTGCAAATAATTTTTTTCTGCAACAAATACATTTGATTATTTATGAACAAAACTAATATTACCAATTATTATCGCAAACATATTAACGTACAAATATATTGATATATGTACAGTGTTACGAAATAGAAAAGCTAAATACATATATTAATATACTTTTACCCATGATATAAAAAATACAAGGTAGTTTTATTCTCTCAATTTTCCTTAACAATCACCATCTGACAAGTATAAGGATTGTGACATTTTCCATAAAATTGTGCTACCGTATTAGTTTATACATTCCCTTGTTTCCAGTTTTGTTTGAAGTTGTGTCTAAAAATAATTATAAAATTGTGGCTTCTAACAAGAATAAAAAAAATTTTTTAAATAGAATACACACATATGTAAATCTAAAATATATAAAAAATGGCCTGAAAAACATCCCCAGACTAAAATGTTTCAATGTGCCTTTAGTATAACCTGGATTAACACGTTGGCTTTTCGGCCATCTAATCATTCTTAACCATCGGAACCTTGTAAATTAAATTTGGACTCATCGAAGAATAGTATGGAATTCCTTTGGTTGGTAGTCAAATTAATGTGTTCCCTTTCAAATTCCAACTTGGCCAGTATATTTTTCCGTGATATAAAGATCTTTTTTACACTTTTGTATGGTATGCTTTTAGTCCGCCTTCTGCAGCCTGCCTTTGAATGCTTTTGGGGGTAACATTTAATAACAATTATGTGGCGATGGTTCTTGACGACATGAGTCGGTCTTTTTTTATCAAACGTACTATTCTGGCCATCTCGTTTACTGATTTTTCGGGAACGTCTACCTTTATGTTATGTAACCAAAATACCCGAACAACGAAAACGGCTTATTGTTCTTGATATAACGCTGTGGTGAATGTCAAATTTTTTTGCAATAGTGGTCACTGATTAGCCGTTCTTAAAATCAGCTATTATTTTTTCTTTTAAATGCAGTGAATAATTATATCGCGCCATTTGTTAGAGAAGTTAGAAGTCACATCCAGAACAAGTTTGAATGCACGGAACCGACGGAAAACTATGCAAATTTTCGCTATACATACTTATTTTGATATTTAAACAAATAATTACATCTTTTGGAAGTTGGTTTTCCTTATTGTAAGTAATGAAGAATATTCAAGGCTACGTGCATTAGTTTTGTCGCTGCATCTTGGGTTATTGTAGTAGAAATAATTATTTATATAGTTTTAAACAACAAGCATCAAACTTTTCCCTTTGTTTTTAATATCTAAAGAGTATTTTCTTTTAAATGTAATAATATTTTCTATAAAATAGGCATTCGTTTGAATGCTATCGTAAAGTTTACTGATAAGCCGAAGTCCGTGTTTTTAGTTTTTCTGACCCAAGTGGGCTGGCTTTACAATAGTTGGCAGCCTGTTAAACCTAACCTAACATGGGTTTCAAAACGACCACTACTTACATCAGCTTATTATTTCTAGCTTTTTCTAATATGAACAATGCACTACACATTCAGAAAAAATCCATTCTAGGAGTAAATTCCCTTATTCAACTGTGTGGCAACGCCTTTTTATATTTCTCTCTAAAAATAAACTTCAAAAATCCTTATTGCAAATAATAACAAGAGAATGAAACTACCTTGTATTTTTTATATCATGCTTTTACCCACTAAAATTCATTTCCCAAATACTTTGATCATTACAAATAGTTTCTATTGTTATTACAAATAATTAAGTTTTTTATTCGCTATTTAAGCTTCTAGCATTTATACCAGTAAAAAAATTATAAATAGCTTGTTTTTTTATGTTTCCCAGCTATATATATGTCGACATTTCATAGGAACACCCTAATCATCAGTAGACTGTGGAAATTTTTGAAAGATATTCTCAAACATTCAACTTTATTTAGATTGACAAATGTAGTCAGTGATGGTATATATTATTGTGAATGCCAGCATAAAGGTGCATTAATGTATACACGGTGGCAGCACTACGGCATGTGACAATTTTTTGCTACTGGCAATATAGTAAGCTATTTACGTCAAATGTATTGTTTACATTTTTGAAAGTGAATTTAGTGTTTTATTCTGAATTAAACATATACAAATTATTTTGTGAACATATAAATAATTCAAACAATTATAATTTATAATTATGAAAAGGTACATTCATAGTTTATAATTGTGAAAATAATTACAAATATTTTTGATAAACATAGCTTACCACATGCCTGTTTTTGTTGTATTGTTGTAATTTTGCTCTAGTGCTGCCACCGTGTATACGTTAATGCACCTTGGTTTCTCGTATAACAAAAACGATCAGCTGTTCCGACTACATTTACATTTCTACATTTACGGTTGGCTAAATGGGCCTTAAAAGACCTACGTACATATGTATATTATTACACATTTATATAATAACATTTATATGCGAAATACTCTTAGGCTAAATTAATAAACCAAGGTTAAACCTACACGAAGACGTACGTGGCCAAATTATTCGAATAATTTCGTCTAGCATATACCATTGAATTCGAAATCAAGTTATGTAAAGCAAGAAAGAGTGTGGTATATTCGGCTGGGCCGAATCTAAAACACCCTTCACGATAGTCACGTACATATATGTATAGTATATTTAAAAATTTATGTATATGCTCAGTTATATATGAACCAATATCGGAATCTTCTATTTTCTGTATTTTAGTAACCTTCTTTTATAATGAGAATTGCTTTTCAGCAAAAAAAATTAAAAAATGTTAACGAAAAAATCGGTTCAGGCTATATCTCGGGTATATATGGGCTGATATCGGTAACTTTCATTTTCAATATTTATATAACCTTATTTCATTACCAAAAAAACCCCGGTCTAGGCTATATCTCGGGTATATATTGACCGATGTCGGAAATTTTAATTTTCAATAATTATATAAAATTATTTAATTACCAAAACTGCTTTTGAGCACAAAAAAGTTGTTTAGGCATTTTCATAAAAAACCCGGTCTAGCCTATATACCCGAGATATATGTGGACCAATATCGGAAATTTTCCGTTTTTGTATAACCGTATTTCATTACCACAACTGCTTTTGAGCGCAATAAAGTTGTTTAAGTTCGCTAACGCGACATTTTCATGAAAAAACCGGTTTAGGCTATATCGGGTATATATGGACCGATATCAGAGATTTTCATTTTCCATATTTATAAAACCTGATTTTATTACCAGAGCTGCTTTTAAGCAAAAAAAGTTGTTTCAGTTCGCTTAAGTGACATTTTCATGAAAAACCCGGTTTAGGATATACCTCGGGTATATATGGAACGATATCGGAAATTTTCATTTTCCGTTTTTATATAATCTGACTTTATTACCAGAACTGCTTTTAAGCAAAAAAAAAAGTTGTTTCAGTTCGCTTACGCGACATTTTCGTGAAAAAACCCGGTCTAGGCTATATCTCGGATGTATATGGACCGATATCTGAAAAAAAAACTTTCCCTTTTCGTCACAATGCTTAATGAGAATGTGAAGTTTGAAGCAAAACAAACAATTTTTTTTTCAAAAATTTCCATACAAAATTGCAAAAAAATTGCTTTTTTGATATATCTCAGCTACAGGATACACTTAATAAGGTAACCTCGTCAGTCGAACCGTTACTCATCTGGTACAGCCAAATTGTCAAAAGTTGTTTATATTCTTGTTTGTTTACATTGTTGTTTTCTTTACAATTTTGCACGCGCCAAAATTATTAATTGCAAAATACAAGTCTTTGTGGTTAAAATTTGTGAAAAGTGAAATTAAAATTTGTAAAAAGTTTTTCATTGTGTTTTTTTCAAAACAATAATAAAAATGTCCATTTGTGCTGTGTGCAAAAGGAGAGACGGAACTATGTTTCGTATCCCAAAAGATGTGGTGATGAGAAAAAAGTGGAGTGAAATTTGTGGGGTTGAATTTACAGCTTCTGCAAGGATTTGCTCAAATCATTTTTTGCCTTCCAACATTAAACATCTTGGAGGACGCTTCCACATTCTTCCAAATGCTGAACCATTTATTGAAAAGTTGCCACAAATGTGTTCTTTTGCACAGTAAGTAATCTTTTTATAGTGACAAATATACAAATCTAGTTTACCAACGCAGCTGCAAATTAAATAAAAAGTTCATAGGGCTATAGAAAATAGAAAAATATGTAATAAGAAAATGTTAAAGGACAATATTGGCGAAAACGCTTAGTTTCCAATTATGGAGCGAAGAAGTTTTCATACATACATCTCTTATACCATACAGGAGAAAATCCTATGCATATAACCATTATGTACTTTTGATTTCATTTGGAGCTGCGTTGGCCAACTAGATTTAGGCCAAAATTTTTTTGTTTCACAAAACTGTGTTTTTTTTGGAAACTAATATAGTTTTATTATCATATAATTTAATTTATATGTATGTACGTACATACATATGTAACACTTTGATACAATTTTTTTTTAACTAATGATACTAACCGAGTTAATAATTACATACATATGTATTCTTTTAGGTCTGAAAACATAAATCCGAATATGGGAGCACCGTCGTTCGGCATGAAGAATATGAATTCAGATTGTGTTGTGAAGCAGTTCACCGATCAAACAACACAAACGGAGGTGTATCGGATGGAACAGGCAACTCAAACTGAGTAAGTATAGTGAATAAATTTTATTTTTTTATTGTAAAAAAGTTGAAAAGTTTAAAGCTAACTGGCAGTTCTTTTATTTCTAACAAATATATTCTTCCACATATAACCATTTAATACAATAACAAAATTTTAAAATTGTATAAGAATGTATTTAATGACAAAGAACATGTTTGTTAGGAATATTTGTGAGAAATTATATAGTAGTGAGATGAAATAAAATTTTTTCTTAGATACTTCACTGCAAAAGATTATATGGACAAAGTGCATGCCTTGGAAGCTGAAATTAAAGAGCTTAAAAATCAGCTTCAAGATTCAAAAGCACTGTCCGATGGGATGCATAAAATTTTCACTCAAGGGCAAATAAGAAAAATAATTTCACCAGGCAGCAAATTTGTGAATCTTGGCGAAAATATAAAAGAATTCTTTTTCAAATGTCGCCTATATTTCAGAGTACGCCAATTAAATAAAAATTTGAGTGATGAGAAGGCAACTCAGCAGTCGATGGGCAAAAAACAGGGCAGAGGAGCAACCCTAATGACCAGAAAAAGATTAAAAAAGACAACCACTTAAGTTGTTAACAGCCACAGCCACTTAATTTGTTGAGATGAAAGTTCCCATTCATGGGAAGTCCAAAGATAAGTATAAAATAATTGACTATTTAAATGCAGCTTTTAACTTTTCTTATTTCCTATTCATATTTCTTATTTCAGAAAGCGATAGGTCAAAAAACGGGCAGAGGAACAACCCCGATGATCGAAAAGGACAGCCACTTAAGTTGTTGAGACGAAAGTTCCCATTCATGAGAAGTCCAAAGATAAGTATAAAATAATTAATTATTTAAATACAGCTTTTAACTTATTTCTTATTTCTTTATAGTTTGAAGACAAGTACATTTCAAAAGACTGCATTTGGCTGAATGTAGTGGTTACATAAATGACTCAATGTAGTGGTTACGCTTTCTCTTCATGATTATATATACATATTAATTATAAAAAAAGCTTTTAGATTTAAATGTCCTAACTTGTTTCTTGTTATTGTTTTTTTTTTTTATAATAATACATATTAATTGTAAAAAAAAAACTTTCATATATAAATTTCCTAACGAATATCGTAGTATTTCCGTTTATTATTTTTATTATTTTAATAGTTTAAATTAATAGTTTCGTAACCTAAAAAAGTTTCAGTAAAATAAATGTTTTTAAAACTGTTAAATTAAAAAAAATATATTTTTTCAATAAACTATTTTATTTCATTATCTAGTAGTATTATTGTTTCATTAGTTTGTAAACCCTATTTTTAATCATATACGGCTTTATTGGCTCGATTGATAATAATAAATAAAAAAATAAATATATAAAAAAACAATGAATAAAAAGTTATTATTAAAATCATATTAAAATTTATTTAGACGCTTCCTTTTATTTGAAGTTATGGAACATAGGTACCTATTTATGTTTGAAAATATTTTTCAGTTTCCAAATAATAATCAATGAACTCAAACAAGTACATTTATTTACTTTTCACTTTGTTTATTTTGCTGAATAGATATAATTTATTTTGATAAAAATGGAAAAGTTGATGTTGCTCATATTTGATTATCGAATTCAATAATAAACTTCATAACAGATTTATATATATGCAGACAATTGATAAACTGTAAATTATAATTTAATTGCATTATTCAAACCCATCTCACTGAGTATTTATAAGTCATTTTTAGCAGCATCTGAGTATATATCGATTGATCAGATGGAAACACACCAGGTGGGGGAATGACTTCAATGACTTTATTTAAAACTTCACAAACCGCAATTCCAAGTTTCGTGGATATCTGAAAGGTTATAACAGTAAACTCGGTAAAGAGTTGGTTACTACTTTAATGTCATACTAACCTTCAAAATGCGTTCTGTTTCGATATCGAATGATAATTAGCCACAGTCTTCACTTGGCTAATTATCATTATCATTCCTGGCTTTCGGAATTCAGCGATATGGCGCCTGTAAGCTCCAACAAACGGTCAGCTAAACAGACTTTTCAAAATCAATTGATCTTTCACTGCTACCCACGTCTATTAAATACAAGATCGCCAATTGTGTAGCCATGTAACCATTGCAAAGCACTTGAATCCAATTACGTTGACCTTCACCTATTTTTGGGAATGAAATTGATAACAGGTAAACAATTTGCATAAAACATTGGCTACTTATCTAAAACATAATGTTAGATAATTTTAAAAAGACATGATCTCAGGATTTGGCTAACAAATAATGATCAAGCCTTTTATTTGTCTATTAAAGAATGAAGAACATTTAACTAATAAATAAAGTAATCAAAACCATTTAAAAAACAAATTATCTTATTACTTTTGAATAAAACATTATGTACATACATACATATGCAGTATACATATGTAGAAGAACGTGTCTTATAATAAAGATTCTTTGCTTATCTCTTTTACGTTCACCTTAGCGTTAGATCCGTTTGATCTTTAAATGATTATCTAAAATAAACATAACTTCTTACCTTCTTTGAAATCCTTTTCAATTTTCCTCTTAATATGTGCTGGGAATTTTGTAGCGCTTGATGAAGTAAAGAAAAATGCGGCAAAACTAAAGAAAAAAGCATGACTTGCTATGGACAAAAGTAAAGCCACAATAAGACCCAGTGCAGCACTTCCATTGATTCCGAAAATGAAGGCGGTTCGTCTAAACAGAAAAATTCACGCACCAACTGGCATTTTCTTAATTCTTCTTTACACATTATAGAATTAACAAACATTTGTAAGCCCTGAATACGATTGTCCAAGAAAACAGCATTGAAATTATCGCCAAATATTTTTTTGCGTGGCAAATTTAGTACAAGATGAGGAAATGATTGTTTCAACTTTGTATTCAAACGTACAAAATCGGTGTAACGTCTCAGAACCAGCCAGCAATCATTAGTGTGTGGATTTTCTACACGAAGTTTATAGACCGCGAAACGAGCTCTCTCTTCCATTACCTCATATCCAATTATTGGTATCCGTAGTATACTGTTTGGATCCACGGGCGGCACAGAATGACAGAAATTTGAGGAGGCAGCATTCGAAGAAGCTGTCATTTCGCTTGTTGACATTGAATTTGTTCTTTGTGACCTTATATAGTTACCCTCGCTCATACGACGATGATTGGTTGAAAGGCCACAGTTGGTGACCTCAACATTGTTTTGGGAGGTGCAATAAGATGATTGCGTTAGGTCGCGATGAGAACGTGCACCAGTTAGCATGTTTTTTCCTCTTGATTTTTGTAATTTACGGGGCGTTATTAACAAATTATTGTTGCTGATAGTTGCTTGATAATTGTGAGCTGGTATAGTTTTTAAACAAACTTCTGACTTGGCATTAAGTAAAGCACCTTACTTATCATTTTATAACAACTAAGTACTTTTAATTTAACTTTTAATTCACAAAATTCAACTAACTTTAAAGTACGTGATGTACTTTTGTTTTCCTTTTTTCCACTTTTTTCTGTCGCTTACTTTTGACATTCCGGTTTAAATGCAAAAACAAAATACATGCAAAATTTTTCGACGTTGTTGTTATCGTAGCGAAGCGGCTACTTTGTTAAATATACTTTGTCTCAGCTATATGTGAACCGATATTACTGAATTTCAATAGCAAACCCATGAATCGATGGGGTAAAAGAATGGCGAAAGAAAAAAGTTTCTAGGTCTAATGGTTTTCTCAGAAACGGTATTTCAACAGCGGAGCGATTAAGCGATCGACTTTTCCATTAATTCTGAATCAGAATATAAATATATACTTTATAGGGTCGCAAATAAAAACTGTATAAATTACAAACGGAATCACAAACTTATATATACCCTTTACATTTTTGTAAAGGGTATAAAAATAAAGAGAGAATCGGCAAATAATATAAGATACGAATTTAATAATTGAATAACGAAAAGATATTCGCGTAATTTAGCCTGATATAGTGGATACTAGGTCCAAATTTACGATTATATATATATGATTATTTAAGATTTTCTGCTTCATGTTTTAGTTTAAATTTAATTAATTTTTTTTTTGTGACTCAAGCGTTATTATGACACTTATTCTTAAGTATTCTTTAAATTTCAATGAGACAGAATTTATATAAGCGTTAAATAAAAATGAATTTTGTAAATGTTTTGCGAAAGAATTTGTGAAAATGAATTAATTTTTGGATATTGGTTGAAATGTAACCGTAGTAGTTAACTCAAGTGGTAAGTTTTATTTTCAGGGGCATTACCTGAAATTATTTCTGCAGGCCATAGTAATGCCAATGATGACTGAAATAAAGCGGGCAGCTTGTTAGGGACAACACCATCTTGTCCAGCGATCCGGCGGTCATGTCAATATTTCGTACCACGACCAGTTTTGAGACTTTTTTGTCGATAATTCCACGATAGGCACGAATATTTTTTTAGTGTGAAGCCAAACGGGAAAAGAACCCCCCTATCCGGCGAGCTACAGCCGCAACGAACACCATCGTGCCATTCCCGTTGCTTTTCCGAGAAGTAAAAGTTTGTTATCCTTTTTTATTTATTCTATTAAACGGTGTTGGGGAAAAAATATACCAAAAAGTGTGTTTTTTTTGGCACATTAAACGGTGGACAACGTGGTGCTACACTAGATCAGGTGGTAGAATCCTAACATTGTGGTGTGAGATAAAAATTCCCGGATTTCAAATGGTTATTCTCCACATTAAATGGCGGCCAACATGAGGGAAGGTAAAGCAACAAATTTACTTCAACAGAAAGGTAAAATCTTCACATTAAATGGCGACCAACGTAGTGGGGAGAATGAAGAAGATTAGTTAGCCCATTATAGCCATGCTGACAAACGAGATCACGTGATCTCGTGTCACGTCCGCAGCGTCCCGGCCCCTAAACCATGGGCGCATGTTAACAACGGCCCATACCCCTTTGTAGGGGTTTCGCGATTGTTGAAAACCCTCGACGTCCTCCAAAAGATACCTATCGTTCCTCAAAACCTTTGTCACCCTATACGGCCCCCTAAAACGAGGGATAAGTTTCCTTGACACCCCCGCGTGTGAGGCAAAATTTCTAATCATAACGTAACCACCCACTGAATATTCCTTTCCTGCCTTCCTACGCCGATCGAAATACTTCTTGTTGTAATCCTGTACTACCTTCTGTCTTTCCGCAGCCTCTTGTCTCAAGTCAGGGTGGTCAGCCTGCCTCTGTGGTCGAGTACACACTCTTTCAGTGTGTCTACCACGAGACCCCTCTGTCCCATTCCAAACAGCATAACGCTAGGATGCTTACCAGTTGTCCTATGAACAGTATTATTCAAAGTGCACTCCAAAACCAAGTCCCAGTACAAGCCCTCCCCGGCTCTACTAACTTTGCTAACATTGGGCCCAATCTTCTGTTAACTCTCTCCACCTGTCCGTTAGCTTGTGGAGAGCAGGTCGCAACTTTTATATGTTGAACACCATACTCCCTAAGAAAATCCTGAAACTCAGCCTGTCACTTACAATGCACCTCGGGCGGCTGTAGGCCCTAAAATAATCCCTCAAATGGCCTCTTTCTGGCGTAAAGTCTCACAGATTTAGTAGAACCATCTATTACCACCAATACATGCCTTAAGCTCCTTCCGTTATCGACTGGTCCGAAATGATCAATGTGTATAATGTCAAATGGGGCTGTAGACTTCGGAATGTTATTAAGAAAACCCTCTTCTTTTCCATGTTTATCTGAGTAAGCAATACATTTCAGACAATTTTGCACATGATGTAACGCTTTGCTACGTATCTGCGGAAACCAATAACTGCCATTTATAAGATCGACCATCGTATCCACTCCGACATGTCCCATTTCGTCATGATATTTATACAATACATGACCTTCCATCGCCTCGGGCACACAGAATAACACCACATCATCTTTGTTAGTTTTCCTATAGAGTATACCATTTCTCATTTCAAACATCTTAATTTGTTTTTTTTTTTGAAGACTGTCCTTTATCCCTAACAGCCTAGGATCTCTGTTCTGACAAATCACTAAATTTTCCACGAAACTATTGCTTTCTATCGCCATTACCTGCAAACTTCTACTTAAGGCGTCTACGTGTTGCATGCGCGATCCTGGCCTATGCTCCAGTATATAATTATAATCTTGGAATTCCAGGCTCCATCTTGCTATCCTTGGGTTCATATCCTTCCGGTTGAGAGTCATTGTCAGGGAATTGCAGTCAGTAATGATCTTAAATCTCTTTCCCTGTAGGTAAGGTCTAAAACGCCTCAGAGCATAGAGTATGGCAAGCGTTTCAAGCGAAACTGTGGTACTTTGATTCTGCGAAAGTAGTACTTTTCGAATAATAAAATATCGGATGCATCTTAGAATCACTCTTTTTCTACATTAATATTGCACCAAAACCTACAGTACTTGCATCACAGTGCAATTCCGTTTCGTCTTTAGGGTCATACGGGGCTAATATTGGCGATTGTATTAGCCGCTGTTTTAATGTTTCGAAGGCTTCTAGCTCTTCTGGCCCAAACTTAAAACTTTTATCCTTTCTTGTCAAATCTGATAGTGGCTTTGCTAGCGTAGAAAAGTCCTTGACAAACCTTCTGAAATATGAAGTCAATCCAAGAAAGCTACGTACAGAGTGCACATTCGATGGAACTGGAAAATTCTCAACCGCCCTTATACCAGCGTTGTCTGCCTTTATATCATTTCCATCGATTTCATAGCCCAAGTATTTAACATTGGTCCTCAAAAACTCGCACTTGTCCAGGCGCAACTCCAATTTATTTCTAACCAG
Source organism: Thecocarcelia acutangulata (assembly GCA_914767995.1). NCBI lineage: Eukaryota > Metazoa > Arthropoda > Insecta > Diptera > Tachinidae > Thecocarcelia > Thecocarcelia acutangulata. The sequence continues at coordinate 49,693,521 of OU612095.1, read as the reverse complement.
CCGCCCGAACACGTCACTTAGAATTGCTAAATGTTCCTCAATGTCCCTAGTCGCAACCATAATGTCATCCACGTAAACTATCAACTTCCCATCTCTTACCATGTCCGAAAAAACTCTGTTAACAAAACGTTGGAATACAGATGGTGCATGCTTGAGCCCGAATGGCACCCGCAGGAACTCGTACTGTCCCAGGGGAGTTACAAATGAAGTGTATTTGATCGAATCATCCCCTACAAACACATGATAAAATCCTTTCCTCAAGTCTAACTTTGTAAAGTACTTTTTTCCTGCTAAGCGGTCTAAAAGCTCGTCAATGATTGGAATAGGATAATTGTCCTTTAGGGTAATTTTGTTTAGTGTCCTGTAGTCTACGCACATTCGAAGTTCGCCTGTCTTTTTCTTGACCAGAACTATGGGTGACGCATATTCTGACTCACTTGGTCTAATGTAACCCTTTTCAAGATAATCGTCCAAAATGATCTGCAGTTTTTCCTTCTCGCCGTAAGATAACCTTCTAGGTGTACAGCTGAACGGTTTTGGCCTCTCAATCTAAGTTCAATCTAAGCTCACATCTCGTCTCAGGCTCCATTGGCCTATTTGGTCGTATATACCTGTCCAAAAATAACTGTTCTAACTTACTTTTTGCATCCCCCCTAACATGTTTCCCTATCCCTAAATCAACAGTACAATCATCCCCATACTCTATAGCTATGATTCCACCTTCGAAATCATCCACCCCTACTAAATCGTTGTCATTCCTACTCTCCAACATTGTGTCTACTCTAGCTAGGCTCAGTCCTGCCTCACTTAAAAAATCCCTCCCAAGAACGCAATCGAACGCCATAATAGGGTCCTCAACAACAAATATCTCGATTTCATTAGTTTTATTCTCAAACAAAAAAAAACGTAAAACAAAAGTTTGCCAATTGGCTTGAATTCATTATTATTCAATGTAAAAAAAGAAAATTGTGCTTCCTTCAGCCCATCCAGGCTCCGCGACACCACGAACTTCCTCACAAAACTGGCAGGGCTCCCCGTGTCCATTAGACATTCTATATAAAAATTGTTCTAAAAATAATATCTAAACTACACTTAATATACCTTAAATAATCATTCTTCACCTTTGGTCCACTAGTCCTTTTTTCAGGGCAAGCAGCAACATGATGATCCATACTGCCGCAGCCATAACACGCACCTACTTCTCTTCTTGGCTTCTGACACTCCCCAGCATAATGACCCAAGCAATTGCAATTATAGCAGCGAATACCAGCATCACTTTTCTCTTTGTTAACAGGCCGCTTTTGTAATGATATTTTGGAGAAAGCCACTAAGAGTTGTCCCTTATTCCAGAAACACTGCAAGGTTGCATGCATCCTCAAATTGCTGTCTGGGATCCCGTCAATTATGTAGTCAACGAGCTCATCTTCAGGGACTGCCAAGCAATTGGCCAAGAAAACCTTGTTATTAAAATAGGACAAAAAGTCCTCACCAAACTGCCATCTTCTTGCTTCAAATTTTCGACGTATGTTCAATCTGCTCTCTTTTTCACCAAACAATTTTATTTTTGTATTTTTTTTTTAGCTTTTTTTTTATTGAATCTTCACAATGTGAACTAACAATAAGTATTCAAATCTTATTACTAAATACAATAAATTAACTAAGTCCAGCCAATGCTAGACAAAAAGTTTTATTATGCGCATATTATATCGGTAAAATCACCTACTTAACGCTCTGATGGTGGCAACGGTATCCCTTCTTCTCAACCGAGTGTGACCACTAAAATTAAATATGTTTCGTGCAAGAGGGTTTGGGTGCAGTTCCAATTTGCTGATATACCTTGTCGCATGCTTTGAAAACTCATCTTTTACCAGTGGAACACACAGATCCTTGTGAATTCGGGAGTTTTTTACGTACCATGGAGCTGCAGTAATTGTTCGAAGAATTTTGTTTTGTCGCCTTTGAATTTTTTCAATGTTTGACGCTGAGGCGGTGCCCCATAATTGAATTCCGTAGCGCCATATAGGTTTTAGTATTGCGTTGTATAACAAAAGTTTGCAATCTAGTTTCAATGTAGAATTTCTGCCCATAAGCCAATTTAATTGCGCTGCTTTTAATTTTAGCTGAGTGACTTTCGCGTCAATGTGAGGCTTCCACGTTAACCTACGGTCGAGATGAATACCAAGGTACTTGACTTCATTTTGCTGCGTAATAGGTAAATTGTTAATTTGGATAGCTGAACATGTTTGTCTACGTAGTGTGAATGTAACGTGAGTACACTTTTGTTCATTAACTTTAATTTTCCAAAGTTTTAACCACATCTCTAATATTGAAATATACTCCTGCAAATTTCGCGAAGCTACTTGATGGTTTTCATATACGCTGCAGAATGCTGTGTCATCTGCAAAAGTTGAAGTGTGAATACCAATTTGGTTGGCATGTCAGAAGTGTAAATTAAATATAAAGTGGGTCCCAGAATGCTACCTTGGGGAACTCCTGCCTCGATTGGCTGAGTTGGGCTTATAAAATCGCCTTCTCTGATAACAAACTTTCGGCCGCATAAATAGCTTTCCAGAAGCTTGTGAGTGTTTGCAGGCAAGTTCAACTTTATTTTGTGCATCAATCCCTCGTGCCACACTTTATCAAAAGCTTGGGAAACATCAATGAATAGAGCTGAGCAATACGTTTTGTCCTCAAAAGTCTTTCTTATAACATTAACTAGTCTATGCGTTTGTTCTATGGTGCTGTGTTTAGCCCGAAAACCAAATTGATGATCCGGGATGCATCCTACATCCTTTAATATTGGAGTCAACTTCGCCATTAACAATTTTTCGAAAAGTTTTGAAATTGTTGGCAGTAGACTTATTGGTCTATATGACTCTACTTTAGTGGGATCCTTCCCTGGCTTGGGTATCATAGTAACCATAGACACCTTCCACTCTGCAGGATAGTATTCTAGGCTCAAAATAGCGTTAAAATGAAAAGAAGAATTCTTCTAGCAACACGAGGTAACTGTACAAGCATTTTGCCAGTAATTTTGTCAAAACCTGGAGCTTTTTTTGAGTTTACTTTATTTATAACTTTTTCGACATCTTGAAAACTAAGTCTCAAAGGCACAGGCGGTCTAACAGCATATGGCGGAAATTCAGCAACATCATCCACTGTATCATTTGCAATAAAAACGTTTTTCAAATGATTAACATACACCATCCCTTTTTCAGAATCACTTCTTGCCCAGTCGCCAGATGAAGTTCGCAAAGGTGGCTTACCTATTACGGGTCTTTTCAGACCTTTTGTCGCTTTCCATAGAGAATAGTCACTTTGCGGGCTACCATCAAGACCTTCTAGATAATTTTTAAGGGAAGTCATTCTTTGGATTTGAAGCAGATTTCTTAACTGAGTTATGCACTCCCGTAGCCTGCTTTTAAGCTGGGGAGACCTGCGAAGTTGCCATTCTCTTCTAACTCTTCTTTTTTCTGACAAAAGTTGCTCAATTTCAGACGAATAAGTTCTATTGTTCTCATTTCTGAACCTCGTATGGGTAGTGGTAGCATGTTGCACGGCCAGTTTAAGGTCTTCAGAAAAATCTTTAATTGATATATCAACATCCTCAGGGGTTCTCAAGGCAATATTTTCTGTACAATGAGTACTCAAATATTTCTTATCTTTTAGCCAATTAACTCTAGTGATGGCGAACGCCAAGTCACTATACGGGGAGCCAACCTCGTGGGGGAACGAAACGAATATTATAGTGGGTGAGTGGTCCGATGACAAATCTAATGAAGACTCTACTTGCATCCATTCTAAAGGAAAATTTTTTGCAACTCCAAAATCTATAACATCTGGAATCTTTCGCCGGTCCGAGGGCCAATAAGTGGGATGTCCGCTTGAAATCACGTCTAAGCCCAGTTTGGAGACTGTGTCAAAAAGCACACGGCCTTTTGGGGAAATTAAACGTGATCCCCAAAAAGTGTGCTTAGCGTTATAGTCGCCAGCCTCTAAAAATCGAGGACCAAGTGATTTGAAAAAATTTGAGTATTGGCTTTCTGTTATTGAAAAGCGTGGCGGTGAGTAGATCGAGGAAATAACGATTTTTTCATGCAAATATTCAATGCATATATTAGTTGCTTGGAGATACTCGTCACGTGTCTCATGCAGACAATAGTGCTTAATTCTATTTTTTATTAGAATTGCTGAGCCTCCACAAGACCTTCCACGAGGATGAATTCATTTCTTGTAATATCTGATCGAAGTCATCGTGTATAAAGTTGGATTTTGAATTTAGCCAACACAGTACTTTTCCTTTTGCTTTTGACATTAACAAGGCCTTCATTGTACTGACGTCAACTGCATATAGTGTTTGTATGTTCTTAACTTGCGCCACATAGATTGTAGGCGAGACAAAACCATCATATTCGGGCAACAACTCCCTCAGCAAAGCAAAGGATAAATTTATGTCACTACCTCTGACTTCACCTTCTCCTCTTCTATCGCTGTCATTGCTACTGACACTTGCTACACCGCTTCTATCATTTGTTTCTCGACTGCAACTTTCATTTGTCTTTTCGTTTTCACTATCATTTCCTCTTTTGCCGCTACTATTATTTGCTTCTCCGGTATTACTGTCTTTTGCACTTTCACTATCGCTGCCATTTGTTTGACCACCACTGCTATTTTTATTTACGCCATCACTACTGCTATTTCTATTTACGTCACCACCACTGCTATTTGCTTTACCACCATTGTCATTGCTATCTTCCACTTTATTATTTTCGCCATTTGTTTTATTCTCTCAAATACTTTCATTTGCCTATACAGCACATTTTCTTTCTTCAAAAGTTCTTTTTCCCGTTTTACTATTTCAAACTCTCTTTTGAGCAACTCATATTCTTTGTCTTTAGTACAAATATATGTTTCTTTTTTTCCACTCACTTGTTTCTCTTTATGTACTATTTCAATATTCAAATTCATATTCACTTGTACAAACATCTGCTGCTGCCAAGATTGCATCAACTGGGCACACACCCCTTTGATTTTCAGGAATTTTGTTGAGTCTTAACACAAGAGGGTTTTTTGTGCCAGCCGTTGGCAAATTCAAACTCTGTAGCCAACCGCGCAGCTGAACTGCTGTATACTTGTTTGGGTTTATTTCCTCCATGTTGTTTTACTTCACGAAACACACAAAAAAAAAAACTCAGATGTTAGCAGTTAATAGTTCACCGTGCTATGCGGTATTTCGTCTCGTTTTTTCTTTTTTTTTTAATTGCCACACTCAAGACAACAATTCTTTTCTTTGGAATACACAATTTTTGTGACTTTGGTCTCTTCACTTTATTTCGTATATTAGCGTATTTTCTTTAAAGTTCTTTCTTTTTATTAAATATTTCCACAGCTTCTGTTGCAACCAAATAGAATTTATTATAGGTTTCTCACGTACTTTTCAGTTTGAAATAAAACTTTAGTTCTCTATCTTTTTTTTAAACAAAATTCTTCACGTTCCAGTTTTTATTAGTTTCTTTTATGTGTCTTTTTTTTATAAATACAAAATTCCAGTTCTTGCTTTTTATTAAAAAAAATTCACACAAAAAAAAAAAATGTATAGGCACTTGTGGCGATTCCACTTCTGAAAAACTGTGAGGTGTTAAATTAAAAAAACACAAGTTCGTTGGTTTGCGTTCACGACTCAACTGAGTGCTTCATCTTTATTACATTATGCTTAAAGCTAAAAACCACCACCAAAGAGATGATGAAAAACACTTAACTAATACTTATGCAATATGAGAAAGAGAGAATAGAATGCGAATGCGCGTGTATACATAAAAACCGAACATCGGCAAGCAACCAAAGAACACATGTGTATGTGTATATTAAAAAGAATGTACGTTATAGAGACAATGCAGACACTATAGAGTTAACAATGTGAATATTCAACCTAACAGTAAATAGATAGTATATATACACAATTAAATGCTTAAGCTAACATTATACATGTGTTTACGTCTGTTTGACAAGAGGAAGCATACCAAAAAAAGGGAAGTATACAACATATAGCCTACACATTTTTTATTATATCTTGTTATCAATTTTTGCAAATTCATGGCTTGAGAATTTATTTATTCACAATTCCAAGATTTTATTTTTCAGCGAGTTTTGTGAAGTTTGCAATTAGGCCTGGTAATAAAACCAAAAACAGATTTATTTCGGATTTTAGTGTAGGTAATTTTCGGTTAGGTCAGCATTGGTACAGTTTCTTTTTTTTTTTGCTTGTAATAAGCGGTTTTGAGTCCCAGAAGACTTCGTTCATCAAAGAGTGTAGCGACTAGTAGGGAGAATACGACGGTAACTTCAATCGAACCTTTCACTGTCCCTACTGCTATCACAAATGCTACTGTTAATGTCAATCAGATTCCCACCTGGTTTTGGTCCACAAACTCACATATCTCCAGAAAGTGAAAACACGATAACCACACCAACGTTTAGCATTAAGGCAGAGAAAATAGCAACGCTGCGCGATGCAACACCATGAGCCAACACGATTTCAATCTTCCAACTTTAGAAGAGGTCAACCGGCCAAACGAATCAAATGTCATCTGACATTATACGAATAGTTAGTGAATCTATTGAAGTAGCCCAAGCTAACATTATGCGAGAGGTGCACAATATGCAGCTGATGTTACCGCATATAATTATAGAGTCCGTAAGATCAGAACGGGACACTTCATTAGACGATCATAACAATCGAGAGCCGCGACCACTGTTTACAAATATATGTAATACGCGACCCGTACTTGAAATCAGCAAGCCCAATCAGCGTACACACACCAGCAACAACAACCATCACGTATACGACAACCGATTTTTAACAATCATTCCCAACATTTTTGCTCAGATTTCGAATCACTTCAGTTTAATCCACAAAATTACGTGACGATGTCACCCAGTTAATTGGAAAAGTGGGGATTAAAATATGATGGCACTAATAAATCTTTATCGGTAGAAGATTTCGTATTTAGGGTTGAATTATTCAAAAATTATTACAACTGTCCGTGGGATGAAAGGTTTTCATCACTTGGGAACAGGTGCAGCTAGTAGCTGGTTTTGGTCACTTAGAATGAAATACCCCGTATGCGACAGGTTTACTTTTAAATACCACATACCAAAAAAGTTCAGGAATTTCGAGAGCGATTTTGAAATTGAAGGAAGGATAATTTAGCGTAGACAATTGCAAAATGAATCAGCTGATGCGTACATATCAGAAATTGTTAGGCTTAAAAACCAAATGCGTGTCCATCTTGTGAGTGAAAGTGAGTTGGTAAAGATTATCAAAGACAATTTAAAAGATGGTTTATCACAGCTCGGTTTCCCGATAAGGATAGATAGCTTAGATCAGCTTTTAGAAGAATGCAAGAGCGCTGAAACGAATATTGCAAAGCATTCAGCCAACTGTTTGCTCTTAGCTAACCGCAAAATTTTCGAAATTGAGTCGGACAAACACATGTCAGGGTACGATCAAACACACCAAGCAGAGGCTATTCAACGAGACAAACTCGCAGCTAAACAATTGATATGTTGGAACTGCAAGGCAGCCGGCCATTCTTTCATTGAATGCCCAGTAATTCAACGCCGTATCTTCTGTTACAAATGTGGGTTCGAGTGTATAACTAGTCCTACATGACCAAGATGTACGGAAAACAACAAGCTGAACTGCGGATCACTGGGTTAGCATGTTCTCGCCCAAATGTACTCCAGTGAACGATCGTTTTCAAAAAGAGTTACTGTCAAAACTAACAAAACGCCACATTTCTACCCAAACTTACGATTTAAATAACAACAATCCCGATAATTTTTAATCAGACCTCACAGATCATAGTCCAGAGATCAGTGATGGCAAAAATCCTAACCTTTCCAAATATATTACCAATTATCAACACTCCGACAAAATAACCACTTCAAAAACGAAAAGCGATATTTTTATTTTTCCAAAAAACCATACCAAACACCAACAACGTAACACCAATTAAAAATCATAATTTACAAATTTACACCAACAGGTTTAATCAAAAATTACCAACCAGCAGCGACTGTGAAGCAATAAACACATTGAAGCCAGCAAACAACCGACTTCAATATGTCAAATATAAAATACATGCATTTAAATACGAACATTTATTTTGACAACAGCAATACGACACGACTGCAGGTTGTTGTCCATGCTGATTTTTTGCCGCCGTCGAATTAAACTAATTTCAATTTTTCTTGACTACAAAATAAAAACAGTGTGACCAATATGTATAAAAACAATTTAGCTCTCTGAAATATTTTATTTTCTAATATAACATAAAATAACAATAAATTAAATATTCGTATTATTTGATCTTGTTTATATTGTTTTCTTCTAAATTTTATGTTATTATTATTATTTTTTTTTTTTGCTATTTTGTGAGCAACATATGCTATGTTAACCTGTTAAAGGTAGAGGTACAACATGTTGTAATTGTTAACAGAGCATGTGTTGTTTGCAGAATAAGTTTAATTTAAATTATTTTATTTTTTAATTTGTTATTATTGTTAAGAATTTTTTCATGTGTATAATTTTTTGTATGTAAAATTTTTTGACAACATTTTTTCAAATAATTTTTTATAACATTTTAATTTTCCTGATGATGATAACAAATTGTTATCGAAATATTGAAAATAAAATACCGTTAAACCTTTTTTATAAAAACAAAAATCAATCAAGATCTTTAGCTGGAAAATTTAGAAGAAAACAATAGCAATAAATTTTAAATAAATTAATAAATATTTGTACTATAGTTAAATATACGCATACATACTTACGGCCGTATTCAGAAAATATATTATATGTTTATTACACACTTATTTGTTAAATAACAGTACTCATACATACAATGAATAAGGTCATTAGACTCAAAACAAGAAATATTATTTTATTAAATAAGTAGGATGTGATTGGATACATATGTATATACCAGTTGATATTGCATCACGTACAAGTGGTTTTAATTTCATATTTTATATAAAAAATTTTAAGAAAGTTTTGGTCTCCCTTTTAAAAAATTCGATAAATAGTCGTAAAATTTCATTTCTTTAACACTCATTATAGATCAGAAGTTATATCCAATTATATTTTAAACTTTGAAGGCCCATATAATCTGAAATAATCGTAGTAAACGAAAACTTTTTTAAGTTAACCTTTTTATCTTTTTAAGACTTTATTTGTTAGACAGAAGACCTTATTCATGAAAGTTTGATATAAAGAGATCTTCAGTCAGAGTGTAGCTTTGATAGTGAACGGACGTACTTTTTGATCTGAGTGTTACAAAAAAAAAAAAATATAAAATAAAATAAAATAAAATAACGGTATAAGTAGAAAACCGCAATAAGTGAATAGTGAATTAATACAAAATAAAAACTTTGTGACAATTATTTTTATATACTTTTAAAGCAACAAAAATATAATTAAAAAAAATGCATCATTGTACCCAGTAGGTGCAATTCTGAGAGAGAGCTTAGCTCCACTAGATAAAACCTCTGGATTTCTGAAGAGGAATCATTGAAAAAATCATTGGACGCACGTTCGTGATCGCCAAACATTGTTGTTACAACAGACGACACACCATCTTCCAGTCTAGCTATTGTTGATAAACTGAAAACGCAAGTAGGTATATAACCGTGGTTAAACGTCAGCGAAGCCCTAAATCCGCGCAAATATCATCGGAACCAAAAATGTCTAAGGACGATATTACCTTTGCGACAACGGATAGTAATAGGTTTGCCATCCTTCAGACAGATGAGTCAACAACATCCAAAAAAACATATAAGCCACCAACAATTTATTTGAGAGAGCCGACTTCTAGTGAACTGGTGAAACAACTTATTACGGCAATTGGCAAAGATACTTTCAACGTCACATCAGTGAAGCACGGCAGCATCAGTGAAACTAAAATTCAGGTAAACCATGAACACGATTACCGAAAATTGTCTGATGTGTTAGAAAAAGAGAAAAGAGCATTTGCACTTACCAGGTCAAAAGTAAAGGTCTTCAGGTCGTTAGTAAAGGTATTGACCCATGCGTAGATATTGATGATGTCAAAACCGGATTGGAAGATAAAGGTTTGAAAATAAAAACCGTAGTAAACATCAGGAACCGTGAAAAGATCCCTCAACCCATGTTTAGGGTTGAACTAGAACCAGGGGATGTTGTGCTAAAAAAGAGTGAAATTTATCCTATATATAACCTCAAATTTCTTTTGCATCGTAAGGTTAACGTTGAGGAGCCATATAAGCGTTCAGTGCCTAAACTGCCAAGAATTTAGCCACGCTAAGGCTTACTGTAAGTTGCCCGCTGTTTGTGTTGTATGTGGCGAACTTCACGGCACAAATGCAGTAACTGTGGAGGTAACCACACTGAAAATTATAGAGGTTGCCCTGTCTATACTCATTTTAAGCGGTCAATGACAAATAAGTCATCGGTTTCTCCAGCAGCCAAAAGTCATTGGTAAAAACAATTTTCCCCAGGTAGGCCATTCAACCAACTTCACAAACACGCAGAATTCCAAACAATTTTCATATGCTAATGTGGTTAAATCCGACCAAAACTTGAACCAGCAACCCAAGCCCCAAATTTCCGATCCAAATTTTAGTAACCTAGAGGCAACTCTGCAGACTCTTGTTCAATCCATTAACACTTTTACCGTCTCTATGACCAACATGATGCAGGAAATGCTAAAAATGCAATCCACTATTTTACAGGCAATTTTAAAAAAATGAATTGGTTAAAAATATGTTTCTGGAACGCAAACGGCATTCGCCAACACAAAAATGATCTTGAGCACTTCCCTATGAAAAAGCAGATCGATATAATGATGATTGCTGAAACCCATTTGACAACCAACAGTTATTTCAAAATTAATGGCTACACACTATATGACACAAAAGATCCCCGTGGAAGATCTTGCGGCGGTTCGGCAATTTTGATAAAGACCAGAATTAAGCACTATCTAATGAACGAGACACGTAAGGAATAACTCCAAGCTACAAATATATTCATGAACAAATTATTATATCCTCGATTTACTCACCACCACGATTTTCAGTAACAGAAAACCAATATTCAAATTTTTTCAAATCACTTGGGCCTCGATTTTTAGCGGCTGGCGACTATAACGCGAAACACACTGTTTGGGGATCACGTTTAATTACCTCGAAAGGCCGTGTGCTTTTTGACACCGTTTCCAAAATGGGCTTAGATGTGGTTTCAAGCGGACACCCCACTTATTGGCCGTTAGACCGACGAAAGATCCCTGATGTTATAGATTTTGGAGTTGCGAAAAATTTTCCTTTAGAGTGGATGCAAGTGGAGCCTTCATTAGATTTGTCATCAGATCACTCTCCAACTATAATCTCTGTTTCGTTTCCCCAAGACATTGGCTCCCCGTTGACTGTCAATAGAGTTAATTGGCTAAAATTCAAAAAATTTTTGAGTACACATTGTACTGAAAATATCGCCTTGATTTTTTTGAAAACCTCAAACTGGCCGTACAGCATGCAACCACTATAAGATCCATATAAGATCCAGAAATGAAACCAATAGAACTTATTCGTCTGAAATTGAGCAACTTCTGTCAGAAAAAAGAAGAGTCAGAAGAGAGTGGCAACTTCGCAGATCTCCCCAGCTTAAAACTAGGCTACGGGAATGCATAGCTCAGTTAAGAAATCTGCTTGAAGTCCATAGAATGGAAGGTCTCAATGACTACTATGATACCCAAGCCAGGGAAGGATCCCACTAAAGTAGAATCATATAGACCAATAAGTCTACTACCAACAATTTCAAAACTGTTCGAAAAATTGTTAATGGTGAAGTTGAGTCCAATATTGAACAATGTGGGATGCTTCCCTGATCATCAATTTGGTTTTCGGGCTAAATATAGCACCATAGAACAAACGCACAGACTAGTCAATGTCATAAGACATACCTTTGAGGAGAGGAAGTATTGCTCAGCTCTATTCATTGACATTTCTCAAGTTTTCGATAAAGTGTGGCACAACGGGTTGATGCATAAAATAAAGTTAAACTTACCTGTTAATACTCAAAAGCTTCTGAAAAGCTACTTATATGGGCGGAAATTTGTTATCAAAGAAGGCGATTTTATAAGCCCAACTCAGCCAATCGAGGCAGGTGTTCCCCAAGGCAGCATACTGGGGCCTACTTTATACTTGATTTACGCATCTGACATGCCAACGACATCCGGAATCCACACTTCAACCTTTGCAGATGACATCGTTTTTGAGCGTTCATGAAAACCACCAATTAGCTTCACGAAATTTACAGGAATACATTTCAATATTAGAGAAATGGCTAAAACCTTGGAAAATCAAAGTTAATGAACAAAAATGTAGTCATGTCACATTCACACTGTGTAAGCAAACATGTGCACCTATCCTAATAAACAACTCACCTATTCCGCAGCACAATGAAGTCAAGTACCTTGGTATACACCTTGACCGTAGGTTAACGTGGAAGTCTCACATTGAAGCAAAAGTCACTTAGTTGAAACTAAAAGCAGCGCAACTAAATTGGCTTATGAGCAAAAACTCGACAGTGAAGTTGGATTGCAAACTTCTGCTATACAATGCAATTCTAAAACCTTTATGGTGCTACGGAATTCAATTATGGGGCACCGCCTCAGCGTGGTACGTAAAAAATTCACGAATTCATAAAGATCTGAGTGTTCCGCTGGTAAAAGAGGAGTTTTCTAAGTACGCGACAAGGTATGTCAGTAAACTGGAACTTCATCCAAACCTTTTTGCGCGCAATATTCTTAATTTTTGCGGTCACACTCGGCTTAGAAGAAGGGATACCGTTGCCACCATCAGATTGCTCAATAGGTGATTTTACCGAAATAGCTCCCGCATTCTTTGTCTAGCATTGGCCAGACTTAAGTAAAAAACAATTTTTTTTAATTTTAAAGCTTATCTGTTTTAATTTTTAATTTAGAATTAAGATATGAATACTTATTGTTAGTTCATTGTTAAGATTCAATAAATAAAAAAAATGCTAAAAAAAAAAGAGATCTTGTTATGTAAATCAACAAATTTTGTGAAGCTAAAACGCTTAGGTGGCCACACTGACATATGATTTTTTGAATATGAATTTATGTTGCTGCCGTGTTCAAAATAATTTAGTAGTGCCCTACACGACTGCAATTGTCGGTTGCAGCATTTGCTGTTGGGAAGTCGTGTAGTCTGCTGTGGTCTATGTGTTTAATGCTTTATTTGACAAATTTCCAGAAAAAATTTTTCAAATAAGTGTTTAATAAACATATAATATATTTGATGAATACGGCCGTAAGTATGTATGCATATATTTAACAATAGTATCAATAAAATTATTAATTTATTTTATGTTATATTAGAAAATAAAATATATCCAAGAGCTAAATTGTTTTTATACACATTGGTCACACTGTTTTTATTTTGTAGTCAAGAAAAATTGAAATTAGTTTAATTCGACGGCGGCAAAAAATCAGCATGGACAACAACCTGCAGTCGTGTCGTATTGCTGTTGTCAAAATAAATGTTCGTATTTAAATGCATGTATTTTATATTTGACATATTGAAGTCGGTTGTTTGCTGGCTTCAATGTGTTTAATGCTTAACAGTTTTTTAATAAACAGAAAATATTTTTTTATGAATAAGGCCATTCGACTCAAAACGAGAAAACTTAATTTTATTAAATAAGTAGAAGATACAAATGCATACACCAGTTGATTTTACATCACGTTCATTTATTTAACGCTGTTCTCATTATAGATCAGAACTTATATGTATCTGACTATATTTTAACCTTTGAAGGACAACCTAATCTGAGTTAATCGTAGTAACCGAAAACTTTTTTTTAGTTAATTTATTGTTTTTATCTTTTTAAGACGTTACATGCAGTAGAACTTATTCATGAAAGTTTGATATAAATAGATCTTGTTCTGTAAATCAACAAATTTTGTGAAAATCTCTTAGGTGGCCACACTGAAATATAATTTGTTGAAAATGTATTTATGTTGCTGCCGTGTACCCTACATGACTACAATTGCCGGTTGCAGCATTTGCTGTTGTGAAGTCGTGTAGTCTGCTGTGGTCTATGTGTTTAATGCTTTATACTTTTTCTACCTCTTAAAAAAAAAGTCGTATGCTTTTATCAGCCTTAGTTACACCTGTCAGATTTTTAGTTATTATTCATGCGTCTGTATGTTCTTTTACAGTTTATAAAATAGTTTTACTTTTAACCAAAATGCAAACAATTGAGTTTTTTATTCGCTATTTTTAGCTTCTACCATTTATACCAAAAAAAAAAAAAATTATAAATAGCTTGTTTTCTATGTTTCCCAGCTATCTATACATCGACATTTCATAGGACCACCCTAATTATGTAAATGTCGACATATAGAAAACAAGCTATATAAAATTTTTTAACCAAAATGTTTTTTTTCTTCCGTTTAGTTATTGAAAATTTACGCATTAAACACATTCGAGACAGCAGCTACCGACTACAAAAGCTCAAAATTAAAATACACGCGTTCTTATGAGAATAAATATATTGACGACAGTGCAGCTACACGACTACATGACTGTGATGGCTGTCGCCAAATTAGATTTATTTCTATTTTTGTTGGCTACAAAAGCTTTCTTAATGATGTCAATGTATCAAGCAAAGTCAAATAAAATGTAATGTTTATTACTGATGTTTAAATAAACGAAACAATAAAAAAAGGTTGTTTTCATGTTTTCTTCCATACGCAAATACAATTGATGAAAACTTTTTTGATCAATAATTTTTGTTATTCAATTGAAAGACAAGACGAAGTTAACATTTATTTATTTGTTTTAGCATTGATTTTCATATAAAACAATACAAAATATATGTTTGCATATAATAGTAACCTTTTTTAGGGTAACACTATGATTCAGATGAGAATTGTAAATTATAACTATATTACGAGTATTATTAATTGCCTTTGTGAAAAATGAAATTCTGTTCCAATAAAAAATCTTAGTGTTTAAATAAATTTCTCAAAGTGTTATGATATCAAATCTCTTGCCATATTATTTGTTACTTTATAACGTTTAAAATTCACACTTGCACGTTTTATTTGAATTTTTTATAAGTCTTAACACAAAATGTGAAGTGTCTTTAAATAATTATAGCTACAAAACGCTAATAATTCAGTTTGGTTCATTCTTCTTTTTTCTAATTACTAGGATGTTAAAATAATAAGTCGAATGCTTTTTCCCTGAGCTTTGAGCAGTTCTTGAAACATGAACCTTTTAGATATAAGAACATAACTTTAAATTTAATTGTTAAATAACTAAAATACATAAAAACAAATTTTTCATGTATGCAAAAATCAGCATGATAGTTTTCCGTTTATAAAAACTAATTTTTGTAACCTGAAATTTCGTATAGAGTTGCACACTTAGCATTATTTGCATTTTTCCATAACCCGAAACAAAAATCTATGTTCTTTTTAGTTTGTTAATGAGTTATTTATATCTTTTTGTTATTATTATCGAAACAACAATAATTTTTGGATACACCCAAATTTAAAACTTCTTTTATGTATGAAAGTGTATTATTCCAAATGGAAAATGTTTAATACAGTAAAATTCGTTTATAAGCCACACCACGTATAGTAGAATTAGCGATTTAGTCCAAAATGTACAATTTTTTTGGCATCAATAAATAAAATACTTGCAAAATATTTGTTACATAGTCCATTAGCGCTATAGTCCATTTTCGCTTATATTCCACCTAGATATGGTGTGAAAAACTTTATTTCATGCAAGTTATTAAAGATATAATCCAAAACGCAAATTTAATAAAAATTTTCCTGGAGAAAAACGGAGCACAAAAATGTAACACTTTTTTATATGTATTTATTTCATTTTTGACATATGTTTGCAAAATTTAAATGTGTTTTTTTTGTCAATGAGAGCATTGAAATATCTGCTTTTAGGTTTTATATAGTCAAAATCAATTATTATATGCTAATTCATTTATAAGCCAAAAAGTGGCTTATATAAAAATCTAACTATACTCCAATTCGCCTTATAGTCCACAAAAAGCATGCATTTGAAGCAGTTTACTAAAAGCAAATTTTACTGTAATAGTTCTTGCCAAAAAATACTTCCGTATATATGTAGGTTTATAAATGATGGAGTTAAATTTAAATTACTTTAGTTTTCAAATAGTTCATTGCATTTTCTTGGTTTTTTCTTACTCTTCAACTTGATGATAGCTTTAGAAACAGTTAAAAAAATTATAAGTGGCACCACTCAAATGCAAAAAGCAGCTGTTTATATTTCAGAAGTTTTAATTTTCATTGTGGATTTTGATTGTGACTTGCAAGTATTTAATTTTTTAATATTTATATATATTATTACATCGAATACTAAGTAGCTCGCACTATTTTATCAATAGCTACTATAGAATTTTCTAAATTTCCCTCAGCCATTTTGTATGCACAAAAAGCTTTTTAATATTTGTAAGGAGATAAATAAAACAATATCAGCTGTTTATTATGTAGCTGCCGCCTTCAATATAATTATGTAGCTGGCTACATTTGTAGCCAGCGGCATTTGTAGTCGTGTGTTCGTGTAGCCTGCTGTCTCGAATGTGTTTAATGCTTTAGGAAAAATCACGCACACTTGGTAATTGTTCAAAATTTTCCACTCTATTCAATCTTTTTCTTTTTGTTGTTCATGGAAAAATCCCACTTCTGATAAAATTATAAGGTGACAAAACAACTTTACTTCTGTGGGTATCAAACTAAACTAAACTCGATCTTTATTTCATCAGCGTACAAGCTAAAAACCACCACCAAAAGTGGATGATGCAATTATGTTTACTAATACATACACAAAATGAGAGATATATGTACATATATATAAGAATGTCTTATAAAGTGAATGTGCACAAAAGAGTAAAACATAGTTATCGTTTATAAAGTAAATCGAAACATAAATAAAGCAAATGTATTTGTATAGGGACAATATATATGTGGATAAAGTATATAATATAATTTACAGTCATGTCCATGTGCACATATAAGCTCTAAACACTTAGACGACAGCAGACTTCACAACTTCACGGCTACAAATGAAGTTAGCTTCAAATGCTGCCGTCTCGTCAGCTACATAATTATTTTCAAGACAGCAGCAGCACTATGTGTATTTAAGTCTGTGGTCAGACAGAACGATTTTAATTGCCGAACTTTTTAGCAATTTTCTTTTGGAATTGCTTTCTTGTCCACACACAAAAACTTTTTTCGGCAATTCTTGAGCAATTCTCTACCTTTTGCTTTATGCAATTTACATTGTATATGCACATACACATACACACATGAGAGAAAAGTATATACACATGAGAGAAAAGTAAGGAATTGCTAAGAATTGCCGAGTACCGGCAATTCTTTTTCCCTTCTTATTCCCCTCACCGAAAGCTTCTATAAAGTCAAGAATTGCCCAACTAAAGTTGCTGTGTGTGACCATACACTAAGCAACGCAAATTTTAGAGGTGCCACATTTATATTTTACATGAATAATATTAAAATTACTGACTGAAAACGTAATAATATCATGTAAAACTGTAAAAACTAATCAATTTATTTGTTTATTTTATTTATGTGATGTTTATTTCTATTAAATATTTCAAACAAATTTTAGTTTTTATTGCTGCCAACTTATATTTATAGTGGCAGCACTACATTTACTCTTTGCTGCTTACGAAAATAGAAATTAATCTAAGTTGGCAGCAGCAGCAAATGCTGTTTTGAAGTCGTGCTGATGTGATGTCTTTAAAATAATCGTGTGCATTTAAACACATGTATTTAATTTTTGACAGATTGCTGCTTGCTGTCGTCTATGTGTTTAAATCTATAAACAGAACGAATGCGTGTTGTATACAGAAAGTGACTACCCAAATAGATACACATGCTACAAATATTATATTAAAAAAAGTAATATAAACATATAAAAAAGAAAATACAAACTTACTTAATTCTTTCGGGCTTGGCTTCTGTTCTGGAATTACGGTTTTCTATTATTCAAATAGTAGCGTAAAGCTAAAATTATTTTGATAAATAAGAACGAAAATTTTTGTTAGCTATTAAGCGGCCCATACACGTTTCAATTCAATTGTGAATTGAGTTTTTCAACTGAATTGATTATTGCAAACACACAAGATTTTCATTCAACTACTAAATTCAATGAAATTATAGCCACTTTTAAAAATATATCGCTTCTTTATTGCAACATAGTCATAACGCAAAAAAGCTTGTTTCGAGAAAAACACATTTCAAATTTTTAGTTTCCATACAAGTCTTAGAAAAATTTTTTAGAAAATATCTCCTAAAGGAAACAGTTTAAAGGTAATTTAAATAAAATTTTAACACAATATAAAAGGTAGTACTGTTAACAATTCTGCGTTTTTAACTCGAAAAGCTCATTTTTTGAGATATGACTATGTTGCAATAAAGGAGCGATATAACGTTCTCTTTGTAAAAACACCACAAATATAAATTTTGAGACCTGTTCATGAGACTTGAACACACACAACTCAATCGAATTGAAAAACTTACTAGTCAACTTGAAAAAATCAAAATATTTTAATTTTTCTTCAACCAACTCGACAACTGCCAAACTAATCAACTGAAAAAACCATACACGCTTTGATTTGGACAACAACCATGATATAAAAAATACAAGGTAGTTTTATTCTCTCAATTTTCCTTAACAATCGCCTTCTGACAATTATAAGGATTGTGACATTTTCCATAAAATTGTGCTACCGTATTAGTTTATACATTCCCTTGTTTTCAGTTTGTTTTGCAGTTGTGTCTGAAAATAATAATAAATTGTGACCATGGTGAAATTAACCAGGTGGTATCACTAGCGCAGGTGATAGTTTTTTGTTTCATAAAATTGTGGGTGTCAAAAATTGTTTATGTTTACACAAACTGAAGCGAAAAAATAAAAATATTTTAAACAGTTGGAAAAAGGGCAAGAAACACAATAAAAAAGTTTTAAAAAATATTTTAATTGCTTAAAATGCATTCAAAACAATTTATAAAAACAATTGTATTAATTTTCTTTGTTCATTTTTTTTATATAAACGTTTCTTTCTTCATTTTCTTCTGTTTTGTAAACATGTTTTTGACAACGTCCGGAATTTTTACACAAACAAAATATTATGTATGTAGTACAATAACTCTTATGCTGCCAACTAATAATTGCACCATGATTGTGACTTTTAACAAAAACAAATAAAAAATTTAAAAATGGAATACAAACATAAATCTAAAATATATAAAATTGGCCTGGAAAACATCTCCAGACTAAAATGCTACCGACACCATGTTTCAATGTGCCTTTAGTATAACGTGGATGAAGATGTTGGCTTTTCGGTCATCTAACCAGTCTTAATCTATCGGAACCTTTTAAATTAAATTTGCACTCATCGGAGAATAGTACGGAATTCCTTTGTGTGGTGGTCAAATTAATGTGTTCCCTTGCAAATTCCTACCTGACCAGTCTATTTGTCCGTGATATAAAGATTTTTTTTACACTTTTGTATGGTATACTTTTAGTCCGCCTTCTGCAGCCTGCCTTTGAATCCTTCTGGGGGTAACATTTAATGACAATTGTGTGGCGATGGTTCTTGACGACACGAATTGGTCTTTTTTTATCATAAATATTATTGCTTGGCCATCTCGTTTACTAGTTTTTCGGGAACGTCTACCTTTATGTTCTGTACCCGGATAACGAAAATGGCTTATAATTCTTGGTGAATGTCAAAATCAGCTATTATTTTTTCTTTTAAATGCACTGAATAATTATATCGCGTCATTTGTTAGAGAAGTTACAAGTCACGCCCAGAACAAGTTTGAAGGCACGAAAATGACGGAAAACTATACGCAAACTTTCGCTATACATGCTTACTTTGATATTTAAATAAATAATGGCATCTAATGGAAGTAAGTTTTTCTTATTGTAAATAATGAAGAATATTCAAGGTTATGTGCATTAGTTTTGTCGCTGCATACTGGGTCAGTCTAGTAGAAATAATTATTTATATATTTTTAAACCACAATCATCAAACTTTTCCCTTTGTTTTCAATATCTAAAGAGTATTTTCTTTTAAATGTAATAATATTTTCTTTAAAATAGGCATTCGTTTGAATGCTATCGTAAATTTTACTAATAAGCATAAGTTCGTGCTTTTAGTTTTTGGGAGCAAATTGGACCCAAGTGGGCTGGCTTTACTATAGCTGGCAGCCTATTAAGCCTAAACTAACACGGGTTGCAAAACAACCACAGATACTTACAATCGGCTTATTATTTCTAGCATTTTCTATTATGAACTATGCACTACACATTTCGGAAAAAATCCTGTCTAGGAGTAAATTCCCTTATTTAACTGTGTGGCAACGTCTTTTTGTATTTCTCTCTAAAAATAAACTTCAAAATGCTTATTACAAATAATAAAAAGAGAATGAAACTACCTTGTATTTTTTATATCATGGTATGGGGTGCTTTACGATTTTTAATTTTTAATTATCTTTTAGAGCCTTAGCAAGTGTCAAGTGGAAAAACAGCGTTGTAAGAAATATTTGGTCTCTGGTAATGCAGCACAGTGAATCTTTTTATTATATTTTCTTTGCTAAATAAAACAAATTGACCTGTTTTAACTTTTATCTTTCTTATTTAATTTGAACTTTTTAAACGCATAATTTACGATTATTAGGAGCTCTTACATAAGATATTGCCATCATTACCAGTACCAGCTTGTTTCAATGGTATGCCACCCACACTCTGTTTACTTCGATTTAAGTGCAACTGTAAGTCGACAAATAATACAAATAAGTTAAACCTAATCTGTAGAAGTCATTAAAATATCTTATTCTATATTGAGAAGAAAGTTAAGCTAAATCAACTAAATATTTAAATTTGTATTTAAATGTTCTTTATATAGGGTGTTTTTTTAAGCTAGATAGAACTTTAAATTGTAAAAAGTAACACAAAAAATTAAATTTTGATGAAACATTTTTTTTATTTGCGCATTTTTGGCTTAACGGGTTTGTTAATAAGCAAAATTGCCGCATATGGAGTGAGACCAATCCACAAGAGACCCTACAGACTCCATTACATCCAGAAAAATGCACTGTTTGGTGCGGTTTTCATGCTGGTGGCATCATCGGACCTTATTTCTTCAAAAATGAGGCCGGAGCTCGCGTTACGGTCAATGGAGATCGTTACCGCACCATGATCAATGATTTTTTGTTTGAAAATATGGATGACATTGATCCGGAGCAGATGTGTTTTCAACAGGATGGCGCTACGTGCCATACGGCGAACGCAACCATCGACTTACTGAAATCAAAATTTGGCGCTAAGTTGATTTCGAGAAATGGACCTGTCAATTGGCCTCCAAGGTCGTGCGATTTGACACCTCTCGATTATTTCCTGTGGGGCTACGTGAAGTCACTGGTTTATGCTGATAAACCAGCAACAATTGACGCCTTGGAGGCCAGCATTGTTCGTGACATACGGCCAGCAGTGCTCGAAAAAGTGGCCCAAAATTGGACGTCCAGAATGCGCTTCGTCAAGAACAGCCGCGGTGCGGATATGCCCGAAATCATTTTCAAATGTTAATGTCACGTATTGATCTTTCGAATAAAAAAAAATTTTGATTACAATTTAATTTTTTGTGTTATTTTTTACAATTTCAAGTTCTATCGGGCTTAAAAAAACACCCTATATAAAATGTTTGCTCAACAAGTCAAAGTTCTAACAAAAAACCAGATACATATTTTCATATAATATTTCGATCAAGGCGAATTCATAACAGGTGAAATTGACAGCGCAGCTGATAACTTTTTTTTTAATTTTTATCTGTTTCAGATGTCAATAGCTTAATTAAAACAAAATTTGGGAAAAAACAATTTTTTAAATTATGTATTATATATTGAGCGCCAGATATCACCCAGAATCCTCCGCAATCTGGCTGGCCATTTTCACCTTTTCAAGCTCTTTGATCTGAGACTTTAAGTTTCACGAGAAAAGAAAGTTTCACATTATAATTAATTTTTTCTTTTATTGTAAATTTTTTTATGGAAATTTGAAAAAAAAAATTTCAAAACAATTTTTTAATTTATGTATTGCATCTTGATCGCAAGCTATTATTCTGAATCCTTCCCAATCTTGCTGGCCATTTTAACCTTTCCAAGCTCTATGATCTGTGACTTTAATTTTCACGAAATAACGAAAGTTTCACCAAATAATTAAATGTTTGTCTTTTATTGTAAATTTTTTTACTATATATTTTTTTTAATTCCTTTTTGTGTTTATACTTTTCTCTTGACATTTGAAAAAGATTTATTTTTTGTAGTGTTGTATTTATTGCTCTTGCATTTACCTGGTGTGAATTCGCCTTGATTTCGATCGAACAAAAACAAGCAGACTTATAAACAATAGAATAATCTAAGCTATAATATGTAACAAGTATATTACAACACCCCCTCTCAATTAGGTAGGAGTTTCAACGAATTTCTAATTGCAGAAAAATTACATTTCTAAAGTGCCTTTGTAAATATATCAGCCAGTTGAAATTTCGAAGCAATATGTTTTATTTTCGAATGGCCTTTTAGAACATGATCGCGTATAAAATGATGTTTAATATCAATATGCTTTGATCCTTTGTTTTCGGAGTTTTTAGACATAGCAATGGATCCCGCATTATCTTCATATAGCAAAAAATGTTGCTTGGATGTTGTAACTTGCATATCACTTAACATATCACTTAAGTAGCCAAAGTTAATGCAACGTATTCTGCTTCGCTTGATGAAGTAGCCACGGTTGTCTGTTTCTTACTACACCAAGATACTGGGCAGCCATATACATAATAAACGTACCCACTTGTTGATTTACGGTCATCCACGCTGGAAGCCCAATCTGCATCTACATAGCCAACCAAAACTTCATCAGATTCATTGCATCTCTCAAATTTTAATTTTAATAATTTCGTCCCTTTAAGGTATCTTAGGATTCGTTTAAGTGCAGACCAATGCACCTCACCAAAGTTTTCTTGATATCGTCCCAAATACCCAATTGAATAACAAATATCAGGACGCACACACAACATCAAATACATTAAGCTTCCTAAGGGTTCTCTATCTCGGTTTTTCAATAGCTTCCCCTCCAGAATTTGATAACTGATGGTTTTTCTCCATTGGAGTATCACTAGCATTACAATTCTCCATATTAAATTTTGACAATATATTGTCAATACTAATGGTTTGACTCAAACTCATTATACCATTTTTAACATTACAGTCAATCTTAATTCCCAGAAAATATTTCAAGCTTCCACAGTCAGACTGAACAAATTGTTGTTTAGCTAATCTCCAACTAGCAATTAGAAGGCGGTGAAAACTCTCTGAATTGGAGATTACAATTATAATTACTCCGTAGTGTAATTATAATTTGGGGTGTAAAGAAAATGAACAACCGTTATGGAGAACAGTAACAGTTTATTAAAAATTCAGAAATATTACCTTACGTGGTTTTAGTTGGTAGCACCGTGGCAAGTGTTCTAGAGCATACTAACACTAAAAAATTCAAGAATATAAAAAACAGTAAATTTCATTATATAAATTTTGACAATTGGAATTTCTCCACTTCCCACAGTGTGACTAGCTTTACATTATAATAAGAAAATTCATATAAAATATATAGTGTCCAACGAAGTTGGACATGCCGCCGCCCAAGATTTAAGATTTCTGACAGGTTTCGCTCTCGCCAAGTACCCTTGCCAATGACACGATGGCCTCTGTCAACAATTTGGTGGCAGGTTTTGATGGTTGCGGTGTTGATGACACTTGTGAACTGGAAGCTTGTTTTTTGCGTACTTGGTGTGTTGGTTTTGCCGTAGCTTGCCTCTCACCCCGCCAATCTTCATGTAGTAATGTGTGGTGCAGCTCATCGCACTTCTTGCAGTGGCCCATAGATGAACAAGATCCAATCGTATGACTTTTTGCCAAGCAATTTGAGCAGTATCGATATTTGTCGACCACCTCCTTTCTGCGACTCACGCTCATTTTTAAAAACGTATAACAAAACCTTATAGAATGAAATCGCTTGCAGATCGCACATCTAAGATTTTTCCAGTATCGCCGATGGTTTTTTTGCTTCTTGGCAGGGCTAGGGCTGCGACTTTCTTTTACCATTCTTCGGTTATCTCTGGTAAAATATAAAGAGTGCATTAGAAATTTCTGTAAAGATTATAAGAAGGGACTTAATTATAAACGGAAGGTTTTTTTTGTAAGTTCGAAAGATTATCCCTTAAAGTCAACGTTAAAGATTCGATTCTGAGCTACTGCCCTCTTCCAAAATAGGAAGGTAACACAATTTTACTATTGGCCTAGAAACCGTTCCTGAAGCAGTACGCACATCTGCGATTCGTACCCTATCGTCTGCGCCAGAGAACGTCTTCTCTATTCTTCCAAGACGCCATTCGTAGGGTGGCAATAAATCATCAATTATGACGACAAGGTTGCCTATTTGAAGGTTTCTGTAATGATTTAAGGTAGTCCTCCTTCCATCGAATGGAAAATTGATGCTGGAGAACCTTTAGTTTTTCCCACCTATTAATAAGCGACATATTCTCATAACCTTGTTCTGGGAACGCTGTCAAGGGAGCACCTCTCCAAAAATGCCTAGGCGTTAATGCCCGCATATCAGCTGGGTCCTCAGACAATGCGGATATCGGACGAGAATTCAATATGCCTTCAATACGTGCTAAAATTGCAGAGAATTCTTCAAACGTGAATTTTTGAGATCCAGTATCTCGCTTTAAGTGAAATTTGAACCTTTTGACGGCAGCTTCCCACAAACCGCCCATATGAGGTGCATACGGTGGAATAAACTTCCACTCAAACCCAAGTGTAATGTACTTTTGAGCCACATCCTGAGCTGCAGTGGCTACAAAATTGGAAAACTCTTTTTCTAATGCCTTACTGGCACCTAGAAAACTTTGGCGAACTTTTGTCTATGTATTCTATGTTTGTATGTATATAAGTCTATATATTTTTTAACCAGGAAAGAGTTAGTAATTTTACCTTTTTGCTTTCAATGTAAAAATGAGCTACTGTACCTATATACATACATAAGCTTTTAACGTGAAAATATGTAATTGTAAATACCTGGCCATGTATATTCTTACGAGTTGTAGATAAACTTTTTGTTAATTTTCCACACTTCACCTCCGTTTTCACTTTGATGTTTTTAATTTTAAATGTTCTATCAATTTTTATTTTTGGCGGGAACCACAATATTAAATCTTTTTATTTTAACTCGCGTACGACCAGATGTTTAATTCTTCCAATTGGCACTCACTTATACTGGATTCTATCGTAAAGCTAACCTCAGTTGCTCTTGGTGGTGGTTTTTGCGGTTCTGGTGTTGTTACCAGCTCCAATTAAGGACCATGAACAAATTGTTGTTTAGCTAATCTCCAACTAGCAATTAGAAGACGGTGAAAACTACCTGAATTGGAGACTACAATTATAATTACTCCGTAGTGTAATTAAAATTTGGGGGGTAAAGAAAATGAACAACCGTTATGGAGAACAGTAACAGTTTATTAAAAATTCAGAAATATTACCTTACGTGGTTTTAGTTGGTAGCACCGTGGCCAGTGTTCTAGAGCATACTAACACTAAAAAAATTCAAGAATATAAAAAACAGTAAATTTCATTATATAAATTTTGACAATTGGAATCTCTCCACTTCCCACAGTGTTACCAGCTTTACATTATAATAAGAAAATTCATATAAAATATATACGGCCGTATGCAAAAAAACTTTACAAAGCTTGGTAAGCAATTGTTAAGAAAAATTTCCTAATGTTTTATGCAAAAACAATTGTTAGCTTACTTTGCGCTTAAAGTTGAATTGGGTACACTTTAACTCTACGTTAAAATGACAGTTGACTTGCCGATTGTTATTTTGCTTAAAAATCGAAATTTTGCGAAAATTTAATAAAAACACTATTTATTACTTTCTTATATAAATAAATAAATACATTACATTCTCAAACTGTTAATTTTGAAAGAATAATATAAATTACAATTATGCTAGTGATGCACTTTCAATCAAACGAATACACTGAAAATCTTTATTCGAATAATAAAAATATTTCTAATATGTAATCCTATTAATTTTTCTCAATTGCATTAATATACTACATATTATATATTCATTATTTATTAAAAAGGTAAATCCAAGAAATGTTTGCCAAAAATGTGTTATTTTATGTAATAATAAAATTTTTTTCTTTTTTAAATTTGTTTTTCGATTTTCGAATATTAGTTTTCATGCATCACTATTCAAAAAATTACAACTGAACATAACGGCATTGCCAGAATAAAACAACTAAATTCCTTACTACATATAAAAGTTGACGTACTGTTTTTGCATAAACTTTTTTAACAAATGTATGGTAGTGTTAATGTGTTTGGTAACTAACGTATGCGTTAAAACTCAAGTAAGAATTTTTTTTGGATACGGCCCATAGTGTCCAACGAAGTTGGACACAGACATTTCAAAAACTTCAGATAGTTTCTCCTTAATCTGCTCAATATTATTTGTATAAAGGCAATAATCGTGTTGGAATCTTGTGAAGCCTAGGTCTTTTGAAACAAAATTTATCGTTTGATTCCAGCATCTAGGACTTCGTTTTAACCCATATAGTGATTTCAATAACTTCAATGCCATTCCGGGTTTGATGTTCATGCCTTCTGGGACTTCCATGTAGATTTCTTCTTTAAGTTCACCATTTAGAAAAGCTGTTTTAACATATAATTGATAAAATGTATAGCCTCTTTTCATACCTACTGCCAATACTGTACGCAATGTGCTTAGCTTCGCCACAGGTGAATAGGCTTCATAATAATCTACCCCATATGTTTGAAGAAACCCTTTTGCAACCAACCTAGCTTTAAATCGAACAGGATTTCCCTTAGCGTCAGATTTAATTACGAAAACCCATTTTGACTTTATAAGTTTTTTATCATTTGGTTTCTTGACAGTGCTCCAAACCTCATTTTTCTCCATGGAATCTAACTCGCTTTTTATCGCTTCACGCCACTGATCTCGGTTTACAGACCTATTAATTTCCGAAAACGAAGTAGGAATATCATACTTAACGTTAGACACACCTTCAAAAATAGTGTTATATATATCTTTGAATCGACTTGGGGGTTTTCTTATTCTTTCGCTTCTTCTAAGTATGTTTTCAACGTCAGGTTCTGTTTTTGAAACAATATTTGGTTCTTTTTCCACTTCAACAGAAACAACACCGCTTTCATTTTCCCCCACATGTTGGTTCGAGTCTTCAAGAAATTTGAATAATCATTTTCATTACGTTCTATTACTTGCAATGTTCTTTTTTTCGTGCCTTCATCTAGCTTAAATGAAAAATTAGATTCATCACATCTGCAATCTCGTGCAAGAATTATCGCCTTTTTTTTTTTTAATTACAAGTCTATGAATTACAAATTCTTACAGACTTTTTAAATTGAACCTACAAATAAATAATTTAATTAAATTCAAAAATATAATAATTTAAGAGTTTAAGGAATAAATAATATTACGTTTTTTAACATCATCATTTAAGGAGAAATCCATGTGGCAATAAAGCTTATTGAAATCTTTGCAGCACTTAATTAGAGATGCAGAGTTGGCATAATTTGTTCTAAATGTTTTTATCATAAGTGGAAAGTAGAAGCGTGAAAAGCAGCGTGGAACATTAAAAGTTAAATTGCTGACCAGAAAACTAGAGTAAATATTACCATTAATTACTTTCCAAACAAACATTACGTTCAGCATAGTTCTGCGACTATGCAAGGATGGTAACTTAATAAGTGCAAGTCTCGCAGAATAAGAGGGAAGACTTCTTGGATTCTATTGTAGTCCTCTTAGACAATATAATAGAAATTGTTTCTGCACTGCTTCAATTTTATCAATGTAAAGTTTGTATGTTGGATCCCATATAGTTGAGCCATATTCCAGAACTGGCCGAACAAGAGATGTAAACAATTGTTTAATGACATAAGGGTCATCAAACTCCTTAGCCCAGCGTTTGATAAGACCATGAAGACTTCTTGCCTTATTGACAACCAAAGTAATGTGTTGAATAAAGTTAAGTTTTGAGTCTAACATGATTCCCAGATCCTTAAAAGTATCAACCTTATCCAACTCATAACCACTCAGAAAGTATTTAATGTTTAAGTGGCATTTTCTGAAGAAACACATATACTTGCATTTTTAAAAATTTAATTTCATTAAATTTGCACTGCACCACGAATATAGCGAATATAACACTTGGTAAATCATTAATAAATAATGCAAATAGTAGTGGTCCAAGAAGACTTCTTTGAGGAACCCCAGATGTCACTGAAATTGTTTTAGAGGTAACACATTTAAGCAGTTACTAGTGAACCCCATTCTCTGAAGCTTTTTTATAAGAAGGTTATGATTCAGCTTGTCAAACGCTTTAGAAAAATCCGTATAAACTACATCAGTTTGTTTTTTAAGTATAAAGCCACGATTAATACAAGTTGTGAATTCCATTAAGTTAGTTACAGTGGAATAGCCTTTACGAAAGCCATGCTGGTGGGTTGATAATAAAGATGAAACATGATGACTGAGATGATCAGTAACTAACATTTCAAATAGTTTGGGTATGACACACAGTTTGGCAATTCCTCTATAATTTGTTATATCATTTTTATTTCCGGACTTATATAATGGGATGATATAAGAAACTTTCCATAAATCCGGAAAATATCCAAATTTAATAGACAGATTAAATAAAATAGTAATGGGAGCCGCTAATGCCTCAGAACACCTGATAAGCAGACAGCTTGGTAAGTTATCAGGGCCACTTTTATACGAAAATTTCAGTTTTTGCAAGCACTTAAGAACAGAAGATTCATTCAAAGCCGGCAATAGAATTGAGTTATGTTCAAGACCTGAATAGGATTGTGTATTAAAATCATGTGGTTGATCATCATCATAGGTAGAAGCAAAGTTAGCAAAAATTTTAGCTTCATGATAGGTGGAAATGATGTGGATTTCCTTTTCAAATTTACAAAACTATTTTTCATTTTAAATAAGTAAGATCTGTAGCATTGTTGATTTAAGTTATTATATTTAGCACGAGCAGCAGCATATTTAGCAAAATTAGAAGCTGTTCCAGATTTTTTATACTCTTTATAGCATTTATTCTTCTTATTTTTAACACAGGAAAGTAGCTTAGAGTTCCAAGGAGGGCCAGAAGACATAGAAAAGATTTAATTGGGTATACATTGATTCATGACCCAGTATATCCTGCCATAAAATTTATTAATTATACTATCAATAGAAACAGATATATTGCTTGAAATTGAGGTCGAAAGAAGACTGGTCCAGTTTGTGTTGACTAACAATTCATTCATTGCACAGTAATTAGCCTTTTTAAAATTTATTTACTTTAGAGTTGTAAGAGTTAGAAGATGTATGGCTTGTTAAAAAAGACATGCTTACTTCAATTGTAGGATGATGGCAGTCCTCCGGTAAAGTAATGGGAAGCGTAGGAGATACGGAAACATCAGCATAATCGTTAATAAAAACCAAATCTAAAAGTTTATGGTTGTGATTGAATATGCCCTTCATTTGATATAGCTGAAGTAAACAGTTAATAAACTCAATATATTTCACATTACATCCAGAATTATATGGCATGAAGTAACCATTATCTGACGAAAAGTTCCACGAAACTATAGGCATATTGAAGTCGCCGGCAGCAATCACAATGTCATTAAGATTAGATAACTGTATAATATTGGAAATGGCATTTGAGTGTTTCTGGTAAATTTCTTCAGATGAATTGGGAGGAATATAAGAACAGGTAATAAAAAGATTTTTATGTTTTAGTTTTACTAATACGCCAATAAACTCATTATCCAGACAAAAGTCATTTGGCAAGGCTTCAGACAAAAGCACACTGGAAACTGCAATTAAAACACCTCCTCCACGTATATTGTTTCCACGATCACGTCTATAAATAATATAATTATCACACAAAATTTCCGTATTCAATATATTCTGTACAAGCCACGTTTCAGTAAAAATTAATGACATGAAAGGTAAACGAGAAGCTCAAATTAAATAATGATAATTTTGTATTCACGCCACGAACATTTTGGTAAGCTATTATAATATCTTCAACCACCGAATTTAGTTTTTTGACATATTAGATGCAGACCCAGGAAGTCGAACAGTATTTCTTTGTCTTTCTTTATAAATAAATTCACGAACATATGTACCAGTGGGCCAAAAAATACTAGCTATAACTTGTTTAAAAACTTCATCAGCAACAGTTATTTTAAAAGACGAAACTAATTTTGCCTCAGAGTATACAAATTTAAACACAGAAATGAACAGTCCAGGACAAGACGTCTTTATACAGGTGAGTGCAAGCGGAAAGGCGAATTCAGTACAATGTATTTTGTTATTGTAAAACACATCGTGAATGTCATAATCTAAATTCGCCTAAGATTGCTCAGCAGAGAAAATATTTTATATAAACGTTAAATATAAGCTTTTATAATTGTTTGTAATTAAAATCACAGATTATATTAGTTTTTCACTTGTAAATTCACACAAATTTCTTGAAATTGCACTAAATCATGCAAAAAAAAACCTTCAGATTAAAATGGCGCGAAAAAGTTTGTAAGCAAAAGAAACAAAATTTGACAGTCTCATTGGAAAAAACGCGAGAAGCAAAAAATAATCACCTGTGCTGTTAAGTTCACCTGGTAATGAATTCGCCTTGGTCCAGGATCAAATTTTGATTCAACGTCTTCAATTGTAGTATCAGCTGCTAATCGAGATATGAAAATAGTTTTATTTGGCGGTACAACTCTAAGTGGTTTCGGCGTGGTGTGGTTTAAAGTGATCCCAGGCTGGATACCAATAGTATTAGAATTCATGTTGCTTGGATCAGCCGACCGTTTTGGAGTAGCATTAGACACGCCAGGAGAAAGTGTCATAACAGAAAGTGTACTGTTATTTACTGCATGTGATGTAGATATAGTTTGAGTTCAAGTACCATCTACATCCAACAAATTCAATGAGTTTGGAGCTTTAAACAATTTATAAAATTCAATTCTAACATCTCTACAGCTCACACATGTCCAATTTAGGTGTTTTTGTTGATCAGTAAGCGCGTCAGCATCATGAGGTGTAAGGTTACTACCACTACATTTCAAGTGATAATATTTAAGGCACAGCCAACATGATACCATCCGCTCATTATCCGGCTTTGTACATTTTTTATTTGAACATTCCATGACTATTTCCAAACACAGTTTCTTAAATGTCGATTGTTGTTGTTTAAAAATGAAAAATTTTGTGGTGTTATTACAATTGTACTTAATAAAATTACACCCCTAAGGTATGCAAAAATTTGCCAATTAATTTAAGCAGTAATTAAAATAACAATGATATATAAAGTTGTTGTTTGTGTTTTACGTAAATAATGTTTTACTATAAGAATATTACAGGTTTTTGCCGTTTTAATGTTTACATTTATTTATTGTTGTAAATTATAGATCAATTTTGTGTTTCTGTTTTCTGTATATAGAGCTTATTGAACTCTGATTTGTTTGTTTTTTATTTTAATTGTTATTGCTGGATACGTAAAAAGTTTGAATTGTTGATTTAAGCGATCACTTCCTTTTTTTATTTCGGTATTTTTTATTTTATTAATTTAGTAAAACAAATTCAATCAGTTAACATAACAAATGAAATTTTTTTATTATCGATCAAAAATTTATATATAGTGCGTTAAACGCAGAGCGTTTAAAAACACGTCCGAACACAACCAGCAACCCACAATCTGTAACCATTGGGACAATAACCAACCATTATATAATTTGTACTTTTAGGATCTAATTTTTTCCGTTTTTGGTTCGGAATCCATGCATATACTAAGCAACCGAAAACCTTAAGTTTGGTTAAATCAAGTTTCTCATTAAGCCAGATCTCAGCAGGAGTTTTGTTACACACTAATGCATTAGTAGGACTTCTATTTATTAAATAAACGCTAGTATACACAGCTTCGCCCCACAATAATTTCGGAACACTACCTTCAATCAAAAGTGCTCGTACTTTATTAAGCAGGGTTCTATTAAATCTCTCCGCTTCTCCATTCTGCTGAGGTGTATAGGCAATTGTTTCAGCAATTTGTATGCCTTTACTTTTACAGCAAGTAAGCAATTGATTCGATTTGTATTCCCTTCCCTGGTCAACAGTTAATACAGAAATATTGCTACCAAATTTTGCAGTTATTAGCGAATTATATTCTTTTAATTTATCAAAAATATCAGATTTTTGTTTCATAAGGTAAACATAAGCAAAATGGGTATAGTCATCAATGAACAAAACAAAGTAATGAAATCCATTGTACGTTGCAGGACTAATAGGTCCACAAACATCACAATGAATATGTTCATTAGGTCGCAAGGCTCTCGAACGAGTTCCATCAAAAGAATTTCGACATTGTCTGCTCTGTGCACAAATTTTGCAAAAATCTATTGACATTTGCGCCGGAATACCTAAAGCCATACCATGCTTAACCAAATCATTGAAAGCTTTTTTACTTATGTGGCCCATACGTCTATGCCAAAGTAGTTCTGACTCAGATTATGATAAATTAGATACTGACCTTGCGATTTTCACTTTTAGTTCAAATAACTTACCAACCCTCTTCGCAGTTACTATAACAACTCCGTTCTTCTCCAGCACAGCTTCATTCTTCTTAAAATTTACTTTTATTCCAGCTTCTACAATACGGCTGACAGACAAAAGGTTCTCTCGAAAATTTGAGCTGTATAGTACTTCTTTTAAATTCACCTTCACACCACAATTGCTCATGCCCTCAACTTCTCCAATTTCATTGGCAATGATAAATTGATTATCCTTCGCGACACTTATGTAACGTGGTTCTGCAAGTTCAATAATTCTTGAAAAAATATTTTTCTTGTTGACAAAATGATATTTCGCCATATTCATTATTATTATTATACTTATCCGAGTTTATCATAAAACTAACACTCGGACATGTAGCTGCTTTAGCTTCTTTTACCCAGCGTTTAGGCATACGAGTAAGAGTTCGAAAAACTCAATACACTCACATTTATTTACTACCACATTCACATTTTTCGCACTCGCAGGTCTACTCACAGCTAAATTTGCATGCAAGTGATTTTTTGGCACTTCCATGCAATCAAATGTCAAACAAACAGACAGTGTTACTGTGTAAATAATTTTAAACAAATCATTATAAAATTAAAACCTAAGTTTTAGCTAGTTTGTATGTTAATTTATTAAAACTAGTACTACAGATAGAAATGTTTAAATTATAAAGCGTTTATATCAATAATATAATGATAAAACAAATTAATGCCAACTATTTTGTAAAAATATTCTCAAGTGAAGAACACGGCAACTCCAGTTTAAAAAGACAGCCAAAGAAACAAAATATATGAAGGAAACAAATTGTTTGAAGCTCACGTGCTGACGAAAAATTTAAAATGAACTCTCACTCGCATATGTAGACAGAAGTGAAAATTGCAAGAGATTCGAGTTTTTCGAAGAAATTTTCATTGATAATACATATTCAGCACTAGCATGAGATTACTCGTATGTCTAAATGCAGGGTTACACGGTAGTCCTTCTTCATATGCCCGAACCGCCCACATTTATTGGACTTGCCGTTAAATTTAAATTTCTTCTTTTTTGTGCTGAATGCTGTTATCTTTTCTTCCACAACTTCCAACTGTCCTTGTTTCTTCTTTGCCTCCTCAGCTAGCAAACATTGTTTCACTGAGGCCACGTTAAGCTCTTCACCTGCTAGATTTTCCATAGCGGTAACAACAGCATCATATGATTCAGGAAGAGTCAAAAATAGTTGGGACACTAAATCCGCTTCTTCTGGCTTTGCCCCAGCTGACTTTAGTTGACGAATCAAATAGTGGAACCTCAACAAATGACTTGTCATTTCTTCCCCTTCATTCAATCTTGGTTTTGCGAGTTCTTTCCTTACCAGAGTTTGATTTTGAGTTGACTTCTTTTCAAAAGTTGCACACAATGATTCCCACATCTCTTTTGCATTCTTCTTATCTCTTACATACTCAAGAAAATCATCATGAATGAAGGAAACAATCACATCTTGGGCTCTTGAATCTAATTTCCTAAATTCCAATTGACCTCCAGCTTCTAAAGGTTCTGACTCCATAATAGCTTTAAAACAACCAACAGGCGAAAGATGCTTTTCCACTCTGAATTTCCAATTATCAAAATTGGAACCATCAAACTGAGCAATTCCAGTTGATTTTTCCGTGGGACCCATAACCTCTTATTCTATATTGAGAAGAAAGTTAAACTAAATCAACTAATTATTTAAATTTGTATTAAAATTTTCTTTATATAAAATGTTTGCTCAACAATTCAAAGTTCTAACAAAAAACCAGATACATATTTTCATATAATATTTCGATCAAACAAAAACAAGCATACTTATAAACAATAGAATAACCTAAGGTATAGTATGTAACAAGTATATTACAACAAAATATTAACCTTGAGCTTGCAGTCGAGTTCGAACAAGCACCAAAGGAAGCGAACACATATGATCTAATATTGCACAGCCGCAGGCTAATAATACCGCTTAAATATTTCTTCTTTAGAGTCTCATAAATGACTAAACCACTATCCGCACATGGTATATTGCTCAACACATTTGAAATGTTAGCATGATAAAAGCCAGGAGAACCTTTTAATATTTTTCGCTGCATTCAAAATGCTTTTATAGACTGGTTTTGCGTAAAGCTGAACGTGTCTTTAATACTAGCATGGGGTAGATAGCAGTCTGCGAAATACCATCTGCAGCAGCACCAACCATAAAACGTAAAACCAATTACCATTGGTCGTTTGTCGTCGCCGCAGATTAGTCATTTGTGGTAAATAACCAAATTAACTATATCTTGCTAACTTTTTTAATTATTTTTCTGATTTTAAATATTCCGAAACATACGTATTCGCCACATTCAAGAACATTAACTTATTTTTTAATTCGCTCTGCTGGCGTTATGTTCATGACATGTTCAAGTCGATGGCACGTAATTAAAATCATACATTATATTAGTTTTTCACTTTTAAATTCACACAAATTTCTTGAAATTGCACTAAATCATACAAAAAATCTTCAGATTAAAATGGCGCGAAAAAGTTTGTAAACAAAAGAAAAAAAATTTGACAGTCTCATTGGAAAAAACGCGAGAAGCAAAAAATAATCACCTGTACTGTTAAATTCACCTAGTAATGAATTCGCCTTGGTTCATGCCAAGGCGACTTTATACAGGTGAGTGCAAGCGGAAAGGCGAATTCAGTACAATGTATTTTCTTATTGTGAAACACATCGTGAATGTCATAATCTAAATTCGCCTAAGATTGCTCAGCAGAGAAAATATTTTATATAAACGTTACATATAAGCTTTTATAATTGTTTGTAATTAAAATCACAGATTATATTAGTTTTTCACTTTTAAATTCACACAAATTTCTTGAAATTGCACTAAATCATGCAAAAAAACCTTCAGATTAAAATGGCGCGAAAAAGTTTGTAAACAAAAGAAACAAAATTTGACAGTCTCATTGGAAAAAACGCGAGAAGCAAAAAATAATCACCTGTGCTGTTAAGTTCACCTGGTAATGAATTCGCCTTGGTTCATGCCAAGGTGCATTAACATCTACAAGGTGGCAGCGCTACGGCATGTAACAATTTTTTGCTACTGGCAATATAGTAAGCTATTTACGTCAGATGTATTGTTTACATTTTTGAAAGTGAATTTAATGTTTTATTCTGAATTAAACATATAAAATTTATTTTGTGAACACAAGAATAATTCAAATAAAAATAATTTATAATTATAAAAACGTACATTCATAGTTTATAATTGTGAAAAAAGTTACAAATATTTTTGATAAACAAAGGTTACCACATACCTGTTTTTGTTGTATTGTTTTAATTTTGCTCTAGTGCTGACATCGTGTAGACGTTAATGCACCTTGAACCATACCATGGCACGGGAAGACGATAGATAATAGGTGTGTTTCTTTACTTTTTGGGCAAGCTTTGTGCAAATGAGAGCATGCATAAGTTTCTCTCAAATACAGACAAAATTTACCCAAAGTACGGGAACGCAAAAAGCCAAATTTCTAGCCCAAAAAGAAACATATGCTGTATTTTGATGT
Organism: Thecocarcelia acutangulata; assembly: GCA_914767995.1. Lineage (NCBI taxonomy): Eukaryota > Metazoa > Arthropoda > Insecta > Diptera > Tachinidae > Thecocarcelia > Thecocarcelia acutangulata. Next base: position 49,657,092 of record OU612095.1, on the reverse strand, counting down.
GACAAAAAAAAATTTTCATTTTGTTTTACGAAAAAATACTGTGATATTTTACACTTTTTACCTTTTAAGGTCTTTTGCACATTCATTTTTTATATTTAATATTTATATAAAAATACTGAAATAATTTGTATATGAGTTGATTCAAATGAACTTTGTTTCTTTATTATTGTTTATTTTTCGAACAGCTGATTGCTTAATTACTTGCCCAAACTAGCCCGAAAAAAAGTAGGGCAGTTTCGTGCAAGTAGAGGAAGCATACTATTCTCTCAAAAGCGCTCTCATTTGCCCAATTTTAAAGTACGGGCACAGTTATATCTGTGGTACGGGAACGCTTTTTGTTCACATTGGGATCCCGCGGGATCCCAAAGTAGAGTAAAGAAACTTACTTAATATAGTGTTTTCATGTAGTATACAAAAATGTAAATGGTAACTGCACGTCTCCATTCGCAATATTTATTTTCGGACATAAGCAATAACGTCGGCAGAATAACAGCAAAAATATATTCATGTTTAAGTTTATGTTCCTAAGTGTGGAACACGTATTGTTTATTGGACATAAATTTAAAAATTTCGTCCCGAATGGTTTCATTAGTACGAAAGCATAAAAATGTACTTATATGTCCAATATACTAATAACAATAATAAAATAGTATAAATTTGAAAACAAATAAAAGTTATTATTTCAAAATATTAAATTCACTTTATTTATTATAAATTTAAACTATCAGGTTTGCAATAAATAAATAAAAATATGACAAAATTTTTTTTTTAATTTATATTATGTATATAATAAAATATATATTCACTTGGTACATAATCTTATAGACATGTTTATCTTTTTTATTTTTAATTTAAACAAATTTAAAATTATTCCATAACCACAAGCACTTTTTTTATACCCGAACAACAAATGTAAAAGAAAATACAACTAAATTTGACAGTTTATGTTGAACATTATTTCTTCTAAAAAATGTTAACAACTATTTCGCAATATATTTGCAAATAAATGTTTTTGCGGTCCACACGTGTACATATGGTGTTGGCAATAGAATTTGACAGCTAAGTACATAATTATTTCCAGGTTTATTGCGCGTGGAGACCCCAAGTAACGCCTGCTTATAATTTTGATCGCAGTTAAAAATTTGCATGCAAGTGATTTTTTGGCACTTCCATGCAATCAAATGTCAAACAAACAGACAGTGTTACTGTGTAAATAATTTTAAACAAATCATTATAAAATTAAAACTTAAGTTTTAGCTAGTTTGTATGTTAATTTATTAAAACTAGTACTACAGATAGAAATGTTTAAATTATAAAGCGTTTATATCAATAATATAATGATAAAACAAATTAATGCCAACTATTTTGTAAAAATATTCTCAAGTGAAGAACACGGCAACTCCAGTTTAAAAAGACAGCCAAAGAAACAAAATATATGAAGGAAACAAATTGTTTGAAGCTCACGTGCTGACGAAAAATTTAAAATGAACTCTCACTCGCATATGTAGACAGAAGTGAAAATTGCAAGAGATTCGAGTTTTTCGAAGAAATTTTCATTGATAATACATATTCAGCACTAGCATGAGATTACTCGTATGTCTAAATGCAGGGTTACACGGTAGTCCTTCTTCATATGCCCGAACCGCCCACATTTATTGGACTTGCCGTTAAATTTAAATTTCTTCTTTTTTGTGCTGAATGCTGTTATCTTTTCTTCCACAACTTCCAACTGTCCTTGTTTCTTCTTTGCCTCCTCAGCTAGCAAACATTGTTTCACTGAGGCCACGTTAAGCTCTTCATCTGCTAGATTTTCCATAGCGGTAACAACAGCATCATATGATTCAGGAAGAGTCAAAAATAGTTGGGACACTAAATCCGCTTCTTCTGGCTTTGCCCCAGCTGACTTTAGTTGACGAATCAAATAGTGGAACCTCAACAAATGACTTGTCATTTCTTCCCCTTCATTCAATCTTGGTTTTGCGAGTTCTTTCCTTACCAGAGTTTGATTTTGAGTTGACTTCTTTTCAAAAGTTGCACACAATGATTCCCACATCTCTTTTGCATTCTTCTTATCTCTTACATACTCAAGAAAATCATCATGAATGAAGGAAACAATCACATCTTGGGCTCTTGAATCTAATTTCCTAAATTCCAATTGACCTCCAGCTTCTAAAGGTTCTGACTCCATAATAGCTTTAAAACAACCAACAGGCGAAAGATGCTTTTCCACTCTGAATTTCCAATTATCAAAATTGGAACCATCAAACTGAGCAATTCCAGTTGATTTTTCCGTGGGACCCATAACCTCTTATTCTATATTGAGAAGAAAGTTAAACTAAATCAACTAATTATTTAAATTTGTATTAAAATTTTCTTTATATAAAATGTTTGCTCAACAATTCAAAGTTCTAACAAAAAACCAGATACATATTTTCATATAATATTTCGATCAAACAAAAACAAGCATACTTATAAACAATAGAATAACCTAAGGTATAGTATGTAACAAGTATATTACAACAAAATATTAACCTTGAGCTTGCAGTCGAGTTCGAACAAGCACCAAAGGAAGCGAACACATATGATCTAATATTGCACAGCCGCAGGCTAATAATACCGCTTAAATATTTCTTCTTTAGAGTCTCATAAATGACTAAACCACTATCCGCACATGGTATATTGCTCAACACATTTGAAATGTTAGCATGATAAAAGCCAGGAGAACCTTTTAATATTTTTCGCTGCATTCAAAATGCTTTTATAGACTGGTTTTGCGTAAAGCTGAACGTGTCTTTAATACTAGCATGGGGTAGATAGCAGTCTGCGAAATACCATCTGCAGCAGCACCAACCATAAAACGTAAAACCAATTACCATTGGTCGTTTGTCGTCGCCGCAGATTAGTCATTTGTGGTAAATAACCAAATTAACTATATCTTGCTAACTTTTTTAATTATTTTTCTGATTTTAAATATTCCGAAACATACGTATTCGCCACATTCAAGAACATTAACTTATTTTTTAATTCGCTCTGCTGGCGTTATGTTCATGACATGTTCAAGTCGATGGCACGTAATTAAAATCATACATTATATTAGTTTTTCACTTTTAAATTCACACAAATTTCTTGAAATTGCACTAAATCATACAAAAAATCTTCAGATTAAAATGGCGCGAAAAAGTTTGTAAACAAAAGAAAAAAAATTTGACAGTCTCATTGGAAAAAACGCGAGAAGCAAAAAATAATCACCTGTACTGTTAAATTCACCTAGTAATGAATTCGCCTTGGTTCATGCCAAGGCGACTTTATACAGGTGAGTGCAAGCGGAAAGGCGAATTCAGTACAATGTATTTTCTTATTGTGAAACACATCGTGAATGTCATAATCTAAATTCGCCTAAGATTGCTCAGCAGAGAAAATATTTTATATAAACGTTACATATAAGCTTTTATAATTGTTTGTAATTAAAATCACAGATTATATTAGTTTTTCACTTTTAAATTCACACAAATTTCTTGAAATTGCACTAAATCATGCAAAAAAACCTTCAGATTAAAATGGCGCGAAAAAGTTTGTAAACAAAAGAAACAAAATTTGACAGTCTCATTGGAAAAAACGCGAGAAGCAAAAAATAATCACCTGTGCTGTTAAGTTCACCTGGTAATGAATTCGCCTTGGTTCATGCCAAGGTGCATTAACATCTACAAGGTGGCAGCGCTACGGCATGTAACAATTTTTTGCTACTGGCAATATAGTAAGCTATTTACGTCAGATGTATTGTTTACATTTTTGAAAGTGAATTTAATGTTTTATTCTGAATTAAACATATAAAATTTATTTTGTGAACACAAGAATAATTCAAATAAAAATAATTTATAATTATAAAAACGTACATTCATAGTTTATAATTGTGAAAAAAGTTACAAATATTTTTGATAAACAAAGGTTACCACATACCTGTTTTTGTTGTATTGTTTTAATTTTGCTCTAGTGCTGACATCGTGTAGACGTTAATGCACCATGAACCATACCATGGCACGGGAAGACGATAGATAATAGGTGTGTTTCTTTACTTTTTGGGCAAGCTTTGTGCAAATGAGAGCATGCATAAGTTTCTCTCAAATACAGACAAAATTTACCCAAAGTACGGGAACGCAAAAAGCCAAATTTCTAGCCCAAAAAGAAACATATGCTGTATTTTGATGTGACAAAAAAAAATTTTCATTTTGTTTTACGAAAAAATACTGTGATATTTTACACTTTTTACCTTTTAAGGTCTTTTGCACATTCATTTTTTATATTTAATATTTATATAAAAATACTGAAATAATTTGTATATGAGTTGATTCAAATGAACTTTGTTTCTTTATTATTGTTTATTTTTCGAACAGCTGATTGCTTAATTACTTGCCCAAACTAGCCCGAAAAAAAGTAGGGCAGTTTCGTGCAAGTAGAGGAAGCATACTATTCTCTCAAAAGCGCTCTCATTTGCCCAATTTTAAAGTACGGGCACAGTTATATCTGTGGTACGGGAACGCTTTTTGTTCACATTGGGATCCCGCGGGATCCCAAAGTAGAGTAAAGAAACTTACTTAATATAGTGTTTTCATGTAGTATACAAAAATGTAAATGGTAACTGCACGTCTCCATTCGCAATATTTATTTTCGGACATAAGCAATAACGTCGGCAGAATAACAGCAAAAATATATTCATGTTTAAGTTTATGTTCCTAAGTGTGGAACACGTATTGTTTATTGGACATAAATTTAAAAATTTCGTCCCGAATGGTTTCATTAGTACGAAAGCATAAAAATGTACTTATATGTCCAATATACTAATAACAATAATAAAATAGTATAAATTTGAAAACAAATAAAAGTTATTATTTCAAAATATTAAATTCACTTTATTTATTATAAATTTAAACTATCAGGTTTGCAATAAATAAATAAAAATATGACAAAATTTTTTTTTTAATTTATATTATGTATATAATAAAATATATATTCACTTGGTACATAATCTTATAGACATGTTTATCTTTTTTATTTTTAATTTAAACAAATTTAAAATTATTCCATAACCACAAGCACTTTTTTTATACCCGAACAACAAATGTAAAAGAAAATACAACTAAATTTGACAGTTTATGTTGAACATTATTTCTTCTAAAAAATGTTAACAACTATTTCGCAATATATTTGCAAATAAATGTTTTTGCGGTCCACACGTGTACATATGGTGTTGGCAATAGAATTTGACAGCTAAGTACATAATTATTTCCAGGTTTATTGCGCGTGGAGACCCCAAGTAACGCCTGCTTATAATTTTGATCGCAGTTAAAAATTTGCATGCAAGTGATTTTTTGGCACTTCCATGCAATCAAATGTCAAACAAACAGACAGTGTTACTGTGTAAATAATTTTAAACAAATCATTATAAAATTAAAACTTAAGTTTTAGCTAGTTTGTATGTTAATTTATTAAAACTAGTACTACAGATAGAAATGTTTAAATTATAAAGCGTTTATATCAATAATATAATGATAAAACAAATTAATGCCAACTATTTTGTAAAAATATTCTCAAGTGAAGAACACGGCAACTCCAGTTTATAAAGACAGCCAAAGAAACAAAATATATGAAGGAAACAAATTGTTTGAAGCTCACGTGCTGACGACAAATTTAAAATGAACTCTCACTCGCATATGTAGACAGAAGTGAAAATTGCAAGAGATTCGAGTTTTTCGAAGAAATTTTCATTGATAATACATATTCAGCACTAGCATGAGATTACTCGTATGTCTAAATGCAGGGTTACACGGTAGTCCTTCTTCATATGCCCGAACCGCCCACATTTATTGGACTTGCCGTTAAATTTAAATTTCTTCTTTTTTGTGCTGAATGCTGTTATCTTTTCTTCCACAACTTCCAACTGTCCTTGTTTCTTCTTTGCCTCCTCAGCTAGCAAACATTGTTTCACTGAGGCCACGTTAAGCTCTTCACCTGCTAGATTTTCCATAGCGGTAACAACAGCATCATATGATTCAGGAAGAGTCAAAAATAGTTGGGACACTAAATCCGCTGCTTCTGGCTTTGCCCCAGCTGACTTTACTTGACGAACCAAATAGTTGAACCTAAACAAATGACTTGTCATTTCTTCCCCTTCATTCAATCTTGGTTTTGCGAGTTCTTTCCTTACCAGAGTTTGATTTTGAGTTGACTTCTTTTCAAAAGTTGCACACAATGATTCCCACATCTCTTTTGCATTCTTCTTATCTCTTACATACTCAAGAAAATCATCATGAATGAAGGAAACAATCACATCTTGGGCTCTTGAATCTAATTTCCTAAATTCCAATTGACCTCCAGCTTCTAAAGGTTCTGACTCCATAATAGCTTTAAAACAACCAACAGGCGAAAGATGCCTTTCCACTCTGAATTTCCAATTATCAAAATTGGAACCATCAAACTGAGCAATTCCAGTTGATTTTTCCGTGGGACCCATAACCTCTTATTCTATATTGAGAAGAAAGTTAAACTAAATCAACTAATTATTTAAATTTGTATTAAAATTTTCTTTATATAAAATGTTTGCTCAACAATTCAAAGTTCTAACAAAAAACCAGATACATATTTTCATATAATATTTCGATCAAACAAAAACAAGCATACTTATAAACAATAGAATAACCTAAAGTGCAGTCTCCACCTGACATGAAAACATTAACTTTAACGCTAACTTCAAGTTAAAGTTAAATGTGGACCGCTCATGTTGAAGTTTGGTTAAAGTCATAACTTGGTTGTTAAAACATTTCATTTGGAAACTCTGTTATAACTTAAATTGACAACAGCGTGCTATTTGTAGTTGTTTTTCACCATTTTTATTTTTTTACTATGAGAAGTTATAACTCTAACATCACTACGTGTACGCCGACTTAAACAGATAGATATTTAAACAGCAAGTTTTAACTTCATGTTTTAACTGCGTTTGAAGTTAGGTGTAGACTGCATGTAAGGTATAGTATGTAACAAGTATATTACAACAAAATATTAACCTTGAGCTTGCAGTCGAGTTCGAACAAGCACCAAAGGAAGCGAACACATATGATCTGATATTGCACAGCCGCAGGCTAATAATACCGCTTAAATATTTCTTCTTTAGAGTCTCATAAATGACTAAACCACTATCCGCACATGGTATATTGCTCAACACATTTGAAATGTTAGCATGATAAAAGCCAGGAGAACCTTTTAATATTTTTCGCTGCATTCAAAATGCCTTTATAGACTGGTTTTGCGTAAAGCTGAACGTGTCTTTAATACTAGCATGGGGTAGATAGTAGTCTGCGAAATACCATCTGCAGCAGCACCAACCATAAAACGTAAAACCAATTACCATTGGTCGTTTGTCGTCGCCGCAGATTAGTCATTTGTGGTAAATAACCAAATTAACTATATCTTGCTAACTTTTTTAATTATTTTTCTGATTTTAAATATTCCGAAACATACGTATTCGCCACATTCAAGAACATTAACTTATTTTTTAATTCGCTCTGCTGGCGTTATGTTCATGACATGTTCAAGTCGATGGCACGTAATTAAAATCATACATTATATTAGTTTTTCACTTTTAAATTCACACAAATTTCTTGAAATTGCACTAAATCATACAAAAAATCTTCAGATTAAAATGGCGCGAAAAAGTTTGTAAACAAAAGAAAAAAAATTTGACAGTCTCATTGGAAAAAACGCGAGAAGCAAAAAATAATCACCTGTACTGTTAAATTCACCTAGTAATGAATTCGCCTTGGTTCATGCCAAGGCGACTTTATACAGGTGAGTGCAAGCGGAAAGGCGAATTCAGTACAATGTATTTCCTTATTGTAAAACACATCGTGAAACACAGAGAAAATATTTTATATAAACGTTACATATAAGCTTTTATAATTGTTTGTAATTAAAATCACAGATTATATTAGTTTTTCACTTTTAAATTCACACAAATTTCTTGAAATTGCACTAAATCATGCAAAAAAACCTTCAGATTAAAATGGCGCGAAAAAGTTTGTAAACAAAAGAAACAAAATTTGACAGTCTCATTGGAAAAAACGCGAGAAGCAAAAAATAATCACCTGTGCTGTTAAGTTCACCTGGTAATGAATTCGCCTTGGTTCATGCCAAGGTGCATTAACATCTACAAGGTGGCAGCGCTACGGCATGTAACAATTTTTTGCTACTGGCAATATAGTAAGCTATTTACGTCAGATGTGTTGTTTACATTTTTGAAAGTGAATTTAATGTTTTATTCTGAATTAAACATATATGGGCATATTCATAAAAATTTAAATGAATTTGAAATGTGTTTTAACTCAAAAATTCCATACAAAATTATACTAAAATTCATTTCAAATACATATTAGTTTTTTATGAATATGCCCAATAAAATTTATTTTGTGAACACAAGAATAATTCAAATAAAAATAATTTATAATTATAAAAACGTACATTCATAGTTTATAATTGTGAAAAAAGTTACAAATATTTTTGATAAACAAAGGTTACCACATACCTGTTTTTGTTGTATTGTTTTAATTTTGCTCTAGTGCTGACATCGTGTAGACGTTAATGCACCTTGAATCATACCATGGCACGGGAAGACGATAGATAATAGGTGTGTTTCTTTACTTTTTGGGCAAGCTTTGTGCAAATGAGAGCATGCATAAGTTTCTCTCAAATACAGACAAAATTTACCCAAAGTACGGGAACGCAAAAAGCCAAATTTCTAGCCCAAACAGAAACATATGCTGTATTTTGATGTGACAAAAAAAAATTGTCATTTTGTTTTACGAAAAAATACTGTGATATTTTACACTTTTTACCTTCTAAGGTCTTTTGAACATTCATTTTTTATATTTAATATTTATATAAAAATACTGAAATGATTTGTATATGAGTTGATTCAAATGAACTTTGTTTCTTTATTATTGTTTATTTTTCGAACAGCTGATTGCTTAATTACTTGCCCAAACTAGCCCGAAAAAAAGTAGGGCAGTTTCGTGCAAGTAGAGGAAGCATACTATTCTCTCAAAAGCGCTCTCATTTGCCCAATTTTAAAGTACGGGCACAGTTATATCTGTGGTACGGGAACGCTTTTTGTTCACATTGGGATCCCGCGGGATCCCAAAGTAGAGTAAAGAAACTTACTTAATATAGTGTTTTCATGTAGTATACAAAAATGTAAATGGTAACTGCACGTCTCCATTCGCAATATTTATTTTCGGACATAAGCAATAACGTCGGCAGAATAACAGCAAAAATATATTCATGTTTAAGTTTATGTTCCTAAGTATGGAACACGTATTGTTTATTGGACATAAATTTAAAAATTTCGTCCCGAATGGTTTCATTAGTACGAAAGCATAAAAATGTACTTATATGTCCAATATACTAATAACAATAATAAAATAGTATAAATTTGAAAACAAATAAAAGTTATTATTTCAAAATATTAAATTCACTTTATTTATTATAAATTTAAACTATCAGGTTTGCAATAAATAAATAAAAATATGACAAAAATTTTTTTTTAATTTATATTATGTATATAATAAAATATATATTCACTTGGTACATAATCTTATAGACATGTTTATCTTTTTTATTTTTAATTTAAACAAATTTAAAATTATTCCATAACCACAAGCATTTTTTTTATACCCGAACAACAAATGTAAAAGAAAATACAACTAAATTTGACAGTTTATGTTGAACATTATTTCTTCTAAAAAATGTTAACAACTATTTCGCAATATATTTGCAAATAAATGTTTTTGCGGTCCACACGTGTACATATGGTGTTGGCAATAGAATTTGACAGCTAAGTACATAATTATTTCCAGGTTTATTGCGCGTGAAGACCCCAAGTAACGCCTGCTTATAATTTTGATCGCAGTTAAAAATTTGCATGCAAGTGATTTTTTGGCACTTCCATGCAATCAAATGTCAAACAAACAGACAGTGTTACTGTGTAAATAATTTTAAACAAATCATTATAAAATTAAAACTTAAGTTTTAGCTAGTTTGTATGTTAATTTATTAAAACTAGTACTACAGATAGAAATGTTTAAATTATAAAGCGTTTATATCAATAATATAATGATAAAACAAATTAATGCCAACTATTTTGTAAAAATATTCTCAAGTGAAGAACACGGCAACTCCAGTTTAAAAAGACAGCCAAAGAAACAAAATATATGAAGGAAACAAATTGTTTGAAGCTCACGTGCTGACGAAAAATTTAAAATGAACTCTCACTCGCATATGTAGACAGAAGTGAAAATTGCAAGAGATTCGAGTTTTTCGAAGAAATTTTCATTGATAATACATATTCAGCACTAGCATGAGATTACTCGTATGTCTAAATGCAGGGTTACACGGTAGTCCTTCTTCATATGCCCGAACCGCCCACATTTATTGGACTTGCCGTTAAATTTAAATTTCTTCTTTTTTGTGCTGAATGCTGTTATCTTTTCTTCCACAACTTCCAACTGTCCTTGTTTCTTCTTTGCCTCCTCAGCTAGCAAACATTGTTTCACTGAGGCCACGTTAAGCTCTTCATCTGCTAGATTTTCCATAGCGGTAACAACAGCATCATATGATTCAGGAAGAGTCAAAAATAGTTGGGACACTAAATCCGCTTCTTCTGGCTTTGCCCCAGCTGACTTTAGTTGACGAATCAAATAGTGGAACCTCAACAAATGACTTGTCATTTCTTCCCCTTCATTCAATCTTGGTTTTGCGAGTTCTTTCCTTACCAGAGTTTGATTTTGAGTTGACTTCTTTTCAAAAGTTGCACACAATGATTCCCACATCTCTTTTGCATTCTTCTTATCTCTTACATACTCAAGAAAATCATCATGAATGAAGGAAACAATCACATCTTGGGCTCTTGAATCTAATTTCCTAAATTCCAATTGACCTCCAGCTTCTAAAGGTTCTGACTCCATAATAGCTTTAAAACAACCAACAGGCGAAAGATGCCTTTCCACTCTGAATTTCCAATTATCAAAATTGGAACCATCAAACTGAGCAATTCCAGTTGATTTTTCCGTGGGACCCATAACCTCTTATTCTATATTGAGAAGAAAGTTAAACTAAATCAACTAATTATTTAAATTTGTATTAAAATTTTCTTTATATAAAATGTTTGCTCAACAATTCAAAGTTCTAACAAAAAACCAGATACATATTTTCATATAATATTTCGATCAAACAAAAACAAGCATACTTATAAACAATAGAATAACCTAAGGTATAGTATGTAACAAGTATATTACAACAAAATATTAACCTTGAGCTTGCAGTCGAGTTCGAACAAGCACCAAAGGAAGCGAACACATATGATCTAATATTGCACAGCCGCAGGCTAATAATACCGCTTAAATATTTCTTCTTTAGAGTCTCATAAATGACTAAACCACTATCCGCACATGGTATATTGCTCAACACATTTGAAATGTTAGCATGATAAAAGCCAGGAGAACCTTTTAATATTTTTCGCTGCATTCAAAATGCCTTTATAGACTGGTTTTGCGTAAAGCTGAACGTGTCTTTAATACTAGCATGGGGTAGATAGCAGTCTGCGAAATACCATCTGCAGCAGCACCAACCATAAAACGTAAAACCAATTACCATTGGTCGTTTGTCGTCGCCGCAGATTAGTCATTTGTGGTAAATAACCAAATTAACTATATCTTGCTAACTTTTTTAATTATTTTTCTGATTTTAAATATTCCGAAACATACGTATTCGCCACATTCAAGAACATTAACTTATTTTTTAATTCGCTCTGCTGGCGTTATGTTCATGACATGTTCAAGTCGATGGCACGTAATTAAAATCATACATTATATTAGTTTTTCACTTTTAAATTCACACAAATTTCTTGAAATTGCACTAAATCATACAAAAAATCTTCAGATTAAAATGGCGCGAAAAAGTTTGTAAACAAAAGAAAAAAAATTTGACAGTCTCATTGGAAAAAACGCGAGAAGCAAAAAATAATCACCTGTACTGTTAAATTCACCTAGTAATGAATTCGCCTTGGTTCATGCCAAGGCGACTTTATACAGGTGAGTGCAAGCGGAAAGGCGAATTCAGTACAATGTATTTTCTTATTGTAAAACACATCGTGAATGTCATAGTCTAAATTCGCCTAAGATTGCTCAGCAGAGAAAATATTTTATATAAACGTTACATATAAGCTTTTATAATTGTTTGTAATTAAAATCACAGATTATATTAGTTTTTCACTTTTAAATTCACACAAATTTCTTGAAATTGCACTAAATCATGCAAAAAAACCTTCAGATTAAAATGGCGCGAAAAAGTTTGTAAACAAAAGAAACAAAATTTGACAGTCTCATTGGAAAAAACGCGAGAAGCAAAAAATAATCACCTGTGCTGTTAAGTTCACCTGGTAATGAATTCGCCTTGGTTCATGCCAAGGTGCATTAACATCTACAAGGTGGCAGCGCTACGGCATGTAACAATTTTTTGCTACTGGCAATATAGTAAGCTATTTACGTCAGATGTATTGTTTACATTTTTGAAAGTGAATTTAATGTTTTATTCTGAATTAAACATATAAAATTTATTTTGTGAACACAAGAATAATTCAAATAAAAATAATTTATAATTATAAAAACGTACATTCATAGTTTATAATTGTGAAAAAAGTTACAAATATTTTTGATAAACAAAGGTTACCACATACCTGTTTTTGTTGTATTGTTTTAATTTTGCTCTAGTGCTGACATCGTGTAGACGTTAATGCACCTTGAATCATACCATGGCACGGGAAGACGATAGATAATAGGTGTGTTTCTTTACTTTTTGGGCAAGCTTTGTGCAAATGAGAGCATGCATAAGTTTCTCTCAAATACAGACAAAATTTACCCAAAGTACGGGAACGCAAAAAGCCAAATTTCTAGCCCAAACAGAAACATATGCTGTATTTTGATGTGACAAAAAAAAATTGTCATTTTGTTTTACGAAAAAATACTGTGATATTTTACACTTTTTACCTTCTAAGGTCTTTTGAACATTCATTTTTTATATTTAATATTTATATAAAAATACTGAAATGATTTGTATATGAGTTGATTCAAATGAACTTTGTTTCTTTATTATTGTTTATTTTTCGAACAGCTGATTGCTTAATTACTTGCCCAAACTAGCCCGAAAAAAAGTAGGGCAGTTTCGTGCAAGTAGAGGAAGCATACTATTCTCTCAAAAGCGCTCTCATTTGCCCAATTTTAAAGTACGGGCACAGTTATATCTGTGGTACGGGAACGCTTTTTGTTCACATTGGGATCCCGCGGGATCCCAAAGTAGAGTAAAGAAACTTACTTAATATAGTGTTTTCATGTAGTATACAAAAATGTAAATGGTAACTGCACGTCTCCATTCGCAATATTTATTTTCGGACATAAGCAATAACGTCGGCAGAATAACAGCAAAAATATATTCATGTTTAAGTTTATGTTCCTAAGTATGGAACACGTATTGTTTATTGGACATAAATTTAAAAATTTCGTCCCGAATGGTTTCATTAGTACGAAAGCATAAAAATGTACTTATATGTCCAATATACTAATAACAATAATAAAATAGTATAAATTTGAAAACAAATAAAAGTTATTATTTCAAAATATTAAATTCACTTTATTTATTATAAATTTAAACTATCAGGTTTGCAATAAATAAATAAAAATATGACAAAAATTTTTTTTTAATTTATATTATGTATATAATAAAATATATATTCACTTGGTACATAATCTTATAGACATGTTTATCTTTTTTATTTTTAATTTAAACAAATTTAAAATTATTCCATAACCACAAGCATTTTTTTTATACCCGAACAACAAATGTAAAAGAAAATACAACTAAATTTGACAGTTTATGTTGAACATTATTTCTTCTAAAAAATGTTAACAACTATTTCGCAATATATTTGCAAATAAATGTTTTTGCGGTCCACACGTGTACATATGGTGTTGGCAATAGAATTTGACAGCTAAGTACATAATTATTTCCAGGTTTATTGCGCGTGGAGACCCCAAGTAACGCCTGCTTATAATTTTGATCGCAGTTAAAAATTTGCATGCAAGTGATTTTTTGGCACTTCCATGCAATCAAATGTCAAACAAACAGACAGTGTTACTGTGTAAATAATTTTAAACAAATCATTATAAAATTAAAACTTAAGTTTTAGCTAGTTTGTATGTTAATTTATTAAAACTAGTACTACAGATAGAAATGTTTAAATTATAAAGCGTTTATATCAATAATATAATGATAAAACAAATTAATGCCAACTATTTTGTAAAAATATTCTCAAGTGAAGAACACGGCAACTCCAGTTTAAAAAGACAGCCAAAGAAACAAAATATATGAAGGAAACAAATTGTTTGAAGCTCACGTGCTGACGAAAAATTTAAAATGAACTCTCACTCGCATATGTAGACAGAAGTGAAAATTGCAAGAGATTCGAGTTTTTCGAAGAAATTTTCATTGATAATACATATTCAGCACTAGCATGAGATTACTCGTATGTCTAAATGCAGGGTTACACGGTAGTCCTTCTTCATATGCCCGAACCGCCCACATTTATTGGACTTGCCGTTAAATTTAAATTTCTTCTTTTTTGTGCTGAATGCTGTTATCTTTTCTTCCACAACTTCCAACTGTCCTTGTTTCTTCTTTGCCTCCTCAGCTAGCAAACATTGTTTCACTGAGGCCACGTTAAGCTCTTCATCTGCTAGATTTTCCATAGCGGTAACAACAGCATCATATGATTCAGGAAGAGTCAAAAATAGTTGGGACACTAAATCCGCTTCTTCTGGCTTTGCCCCAGCTGACTTTAGTTGACGAATCAAATAGTGGAACCTCAACAAATGACTTGTCATTTCTTCCCCTTCATTCAATCTTGGTTTTGCGAGTTCTTTCCTTACCAGAGTTTGATTTTGAGTTGACTTCTTTTCAAAAGTTGCACACAATGATTCCCACATCTCTTTTGCATTCTTCTTATCTCTTACATACTCAAGAAAATCATCATGAATGAAGGAAACAATCACATCTTGGGCTCTTGAATCTAATTTCCTAAATTCCAATTGACCTCCAGCTTCTAAAGGTTCTGACTCCATAATAGCTTTAAAACAACCAACAGGCGAAAGATGCCTTTCCACTCTGAATTTCCAATTATCAAAATTGGAACCATCAAACTGAGCAATTCCAGTTGATTTTTCCGTGGGACCCATAACCTCTTATTCTATATTGAGAAGAAAGTTAAACTAAATCAACTAATTATTTAAATTTGTATTAAAATTTTCTTTATATAAAATGTTTGCTCAACAATTCAAAGTTCTAACAAAAAACCAGATACATATTTTCATATAATATTTCGATCAAACAAAAACAAGCATACTTATAAACAATAGAATAACCTAAGGTATAGTATGTAACAAGTATATTACAACAAAATATTAACCTTGAGCTTGCAGTCGAGTTCGAACAAGCACCAAAGGAAGCGAACACATATGATCTAATATTGCACAGCCGCAGGCTAATAATACCGCTTAAATATTTCTTCTTTAGAGTCTCATAAATGACTAAACCACTATCCGCACATGGTATATTGCTCAACACATTTGAAATGTTAGCATGATAAAAGCCAGGAGAACCTTTTAATATTTTTCGCTGCATTCAAAATGCCTTTATAGACTGGTTTTGCGTAAAGCTGAACGTGTCTTTAATACTAGCATGGGGTAGATAGCAGTCTGCGAAATACCATCTGCAGCAGCACCAACCATAAAACGTAAAACCAATTACCATTGGTCGTTTGTCGTCGCCGCAGATTAGTCATTTGTGGTAAATAACCAAATTAACTATATCTTGCTAACTTTTTTAATTATTTTTCTGATTTTAAATATTCCGAAACATACGTATTCGCCACATTCAAGAACATTAACTTATTTTTTAATTCGCTCTGCTGGCGTTATGTTCATGACATGTTCAAGTCGATGGCACGTAATTAAAATCATACATTATATTAGTTTTTCACTTTTAAATTCACACAAATTTCTTGAAATTGCACTAAATCATACAAAAAATCTTCAGATTAAAATGGCGCGAAAAAGTTTGTAAACAAAAGAAAAAAAATTTGACAGTCTCATTGGAAAAAACGCGAGAAGCAAAAAATAATCACCTGTACTGTTAAATTCACCTAGTAATGAATTCGCCTTGGTTCATGCCAAGGCGACTTTATACAGGTGAGTGCAAGCGGAAAGGCGAATTCAGTACAATGTATTTTCTTATTGTAAAACACATCGTGAAACACAGAGAAAATATTTTATATAAACGTTACATATAAGCTTTTATAATTGTTTGTAATTAAAATCACAGATTATATTAGTTTTTCACTTTTAAATTCACACAAATTTCTTGAAATTGCACTAAATCATGCAAAAAAACCTTCAGATTAAAATGGCGCGAAAAAGTTTGTAAACAAAAGAAACAAAATTTGACAGTCTCATTGGAAAAAACGCGAGAAGCAAAAAATAATCACCTGTGCTGTTAAGTTCACCTGGTAATGAATTCGCCTTGGTTCATGCCAAGGTGCATTAACATCTACAAGGTGGCAGCGCTACGGCATGTAACAATTTTTTGCTACTGGCAATATAGTAAGCTATTTACGTCAGATGTATTGTTTACATTTTTGAAAGTGAATTTAATGTTTTATTCTGAATTAAACATATAAAATTTATTTTGTGAACACAAGAATAATTCAAATAAAAATAATTTATAATTATAAAAACGTACATTCATAGTTTATAATTGTGAAAAAAGTTACAAATATTTTTGATAAACAAAGGTTACCACATACCTGTTTTTGTTGTATTGTTTTAATTTTGCTCTAGTGCTGACATCGTGTAGACGTTAATGCACCTTGAATCATACCATGGCACGGGAAGACGATAGATAATAGGTGTGTTTCTTTACTTTTTGGGCAAGCTTTGTGCAAATGAGAGCATGCATAAGTTTCTCTCAAATACAGACAAAATTTACCCAAAGTACGGGAACGCAAAAAGCCAAATTTCTAGCCCAAAAAGAAACATATGCTGTATTTTGATGTGACAAAAAAAAATTGTCATTTTGTTTTACGAAAAAATACTGTGATATTTTACACTTTTTACCTTTTAAGGTCTTTTGCACATTCATTTTTTATATTTAATATTTATATAAAAATACTGAAATGATTTGTATATGAGTTGATTCAAATGAACTTTGTTTCTTTATTATTGTTTATTTTTCGAACAGCTGATTGCTTAATTACTTGCCCAAACTAGCCCGAAAAAAGTAGGGCAGTTTCGTGCAAGTAGAGGAAGCATACTATTCTCTCAAAAGCGCTCTCATTTGTCCAATTTTAAAGTACGGGCACAGTTATATCTGTGGTACGGGAACGCTTTTTGTTCACATTGGGATCCCGCGGGATCCCAAAGTAGAGTAAAGAAACTTACTTAATATAGTGTTTTCATGTAGTATACAAAAATGTAAATGGTAACTGCACGTCTCCATTCGCAATATTTATTTTCGGACATAAGCAATAACGTCGGCAGAATAACAGCAAAAATATATTCATGTTTAAGTTTATGTTCCTAAGTATGGAACACGTATTGTTTATTGGACATAAATTTAAAAATTTCGTCCCGAATGGTTTCATTAGTACGAAAGCATAAAAATGTACTTATATGTCCAATATACTAATAACAATAATAAAATAGTATAAATTTGAAAACAAATAAAAGTTATTATTTCAAAATATTAAATTCACTTTATTTATTATAAATTTAAACTATCAGGTTTGCAATAAATAAATAAAAATATGACAAAATTTTTTTTTTAATTTATATTATGTATATAATAAAATATATATTCACTTGGTACATAATCTTATAGACATGTTTATCTTTTTTATTTTTAATTTAAACAAATTTAAAATTATTCCATAACCACAAGCATTTTTTTTTTATACCCGAACAACAAATGTAAAAGAAAATACAACTAAATTTGACAGTTTATGTTGAACATTATTTCTTCTAAAAAAATGTTAACAACTATTTCGCAATATATTTGCAAATAAATGTTTTTGCGGTCCACACGTGTATATATGGTGTTGGCAATAGAATTTGACAGCTAAGTTCATAATTATTTCCAGGTTTATTGCGCGTGGAGACCCCAAGTAACGCCTGCTTATAATTTTGATCGCAGTTAAAAATAAATTTTCCATCGCTGTGCTTAAGTGTCAGCAGTGACGTCTACTTTTATCAAGAAAAAACAATTTATAAATTCAGTAATTTTTTTATTTTTTGCAACAGAAAATATAAAGTAACAACTGTGTCCATGGATTATGAAAGTGTTTTAATTGTTAAGCCAGAAGTATTTATATACAAAATACCTCCTAGAGCCAATAATCGCGGTTACAGGTAAAGAGAAAAGAAGTAATGTTAATAATAAGTAAATTTTTCGATATACATACATACATATATGTATATGTACAAAATTAAGATTGAAGTACACATACATATGTACAAATATTTACGTCCATATCTAAAACAAAAGTGAAATATTTTCTGCCATATTCATAAAAATATGTTTATATTATCAGCCAGTTCGCCGATGTCGAAAGGATAAGTTCATTCGCATTCAGGGCGAAAGAAAATTGATTTGGGGTATTTCTAACTTTATTCTATGCGATAAGTTCATGCGAACGAACAATAGTTACATAGACAAACCCAAATTTATTCGAATGTGAGTGATTATCTTTCTTTCGCATACATTTTCATTCGATATCGTCGAACAAGCTGTATATGTTAATTTGAACGAGGATGGTAAAAAAGAATTTGAAATATATTTTATGACCGATAATACGCAATGTCATAAATATGTATGTGTAAAGGAAAAAATTGTATATCTTGAGAAGCTGCATGATATGCCTCGCTGGCTAAAATGGGCCTTTAATTATTTTATAATGCAAAATATTTATTGCTGTTATTAATTTGTTAAAAATTAAGTTTTTTCGTAGTTGCAATATATTTATATATAATGGTACAATATATAGTGTTATGTACGTATGGAAGTACACATCACAAAGTTGTGTTGTGTATATTTCTTTTTTCTCATTATTTCTTTCGGTCTCATTGAAAACATGAATTGAAATTGCCCGCTGTGTTGCGTTTCTTTATTCTTACAACTGAAGTTCAACTTTAATTGATTTTTTTTTCTGGCATTTTGTATTGATCTGGGTGCGTGTAAGCCATAGATGCCAGATAAATCTGGCTTAAAATCGTCAAATTCGACAAAAAAAAAAATCGTCGACATGATTATTGCAAATCGTCAGCTAGTAAAATTAATTATTTTTTAATAAACGGATATATTTCATCGGCGTAAAGTGTAAAGTCATGGTTGCCTTTAAAAGAAAACACAATTTAAAGCTATAACATCAAAAATATACTCCTACAAACATGAAGGAAGTTAGCCATTCATTAATTTTTGTAACATGTATTTTTAAAATAAGATTTCATTTAATAAAAGGTACTATTATTACACTAAACATTTCTGTTAAATCGGGCATATCTATCTGTTATAATAACCACGGTTGCAAAATTTTAGATACGAGTGGTCTTTAGTATACCTACTCGTACAATATTTTTTCCGAAAATGGTTTCTTCAACTAATTTTTCACTTTGGTTTTGTTAAGTTTCATATACCTGGATGCAAACTCACACACGATAAGACTAATGTTTTTGCTATAAACATAGTCATAGAGTTATACTTTACTCTAAAAATGTAGCAGTTTCATATTTATAACGTAAAATAAATTTCCCAAGTTTAATAGACTTCGTTACTTTAACTCGTATTAAATTTCTTGTCTTTCGAATCATACGATGAAATATGAAAATTCTATCATTATGTTAGAAAGGAACACATTAATATTATACTTTCAAAAGCACTGGCACATTAAAAAAATAAAGGAATACGTTAAAGATTCAAACTACTGGATTAGCGCATTTACGACAAAATATAAAACTACGTTATTTATAATAATAATAGTATACCGCAAAGTAATAAAGCTGAGTTTTGTGATGTATTTCAAGAAACAGTAGAAGAAATATATGAAAAAAAATAATATTATAATAGTGGGAGACTAACATTGACTAGCATAACGATTTTTATAAAAACAAGTATTTTAAATGATGAATGATTTCACAAGAATAACACAAAACTCTAGAACTTTAATTGACTATGTCACAACAAATTATAAAAATATTTCGGCGTAGACTAACATAAAGAATAAAATATCTGACAATGAAACCATAGGTATATTTATTAATAAAGTTAATGTTTTATAGATCCATAAGAAATCTCTATAAATTTAAATTAGAAAATAAAAAAGTCATCAAATAAATAGAGATATAACGAGTGCGAAAAATCAAAAGGAAATGTGGAAGATGTGTAGAAATTTAAAAAAATCTGTAATATTTGATAATAAAAACTTTAACGATAATCTAGAAATAGCCGAAGATTTTAACAAATTTTTTGTAAATAGTATTAATGATTTAAGAACCTATAGAAAAATGCATTATGAAAATAAAATATATGTGATAAATTATACGTTTAAGTTTTGGGAAATAACTATGGAAGACCTGAAAGACATTTGATTTCATTTATTTACAAAAATATACAATACAAAGCCTCAAGGGCCAATATAATTATATTACATTAGAGCAGCATAATCTGAGTATACAAAAATGTTTGAAACAAAAATAAAATACAATTAGCATTATATTATAAAATTAATAAAAATAAAAAAGCTTAATCAAGAATACCAGTTCCACAGCTGAAAAAAACTAAGAAAGAAAGCATTTAGAGCGTAATGAATACGTCCAACTGATTGCATCATCAAATGAAAACCAACCCAAACTAATGGAAAGAAATATGAACACTAACATATAATTTACTTTAAATCATATAATTATAGAAAAAGTTGATAAAATTAAATATTTGGGGTTTATAATAGACAAGAACTTAAAATAGAAAACCCGGCAAGCAAATTGGATACTTTAAACGCGTAAGAAATAAAGTATCTGTTTTAACATCAGTTAATATATATAATGAAACCTCATTTGGAATATGGATCTTCTATATTGTTAACATGCTGCACATATCAACAGATATCAAGACTACAAAAAATACAAAATAAAGCAATGCTTACAATTTTAAAATTCACTCGTTATACTTCAATAGATCTAACGCTGGAATTGCAACAGACTTTAGAACTCAGCAAGTTAATATTTATATAAATATTTACAACAATAAGCCTATCAATATTAACAAGTAGGTTAGGGTAGGTTGTACAGGCCGCCAGTTTCATGAAACCAGCCCACTTGGGTTCCTTTGGTCCCGTTGTGTTGTCTGAGGGAGAAGTGCAGCCCATGAGACTCACACTTCCCCCGACGGCTCAGATCCAAACCAACCCGAAAGCCGGATAAAGGAAGCCAGACCGTTCAATCGGCATTCCGATATATGTGCCAACCCGTGCAGCATCGGTCCGCCAAGATACAGCGCTCTCATAGAACAGAGAGCTGGGCACCGACAGAGGAAGTGCTCAACACTTTCCTCCTCGTCCTCATCCCCGCAACTTCTACAAAAATCATTAAATGGAAGATTTAACCTCCTAGCATGCATCCCTATTAGACAATGTCCTGTCAGAATTGCCACCAAGGTACGCAATTTTTTTTTTTAACTTTATTATTTTATTTATTGAATCTACACAAAAAATGTGATGACAATAAGTATTCAAATCTTAATACTAAAAAAAAAAAAAAATTGTGAATTAAGTCCTGCCAGTGCTGGACAAAAATTTATTTTTATGCGAATATTATTTTCAGTCATCTGTTTAGAGCTCTAATGGTAGCCAAAGTATCCCTCCTTTTCAGACGGGTATGACCACCAAAGTTAAGAATATTAACTGCAAGAGGATTTGGGTGGAATTTAAGTTTGTTAATATATCTTGTCGCGTACTTCACAAATTCAGATTTCACAAAAGGTACGTTCAGATCTGCGTCGACTCGTGAGTTTTTAACGTACCATGGATCGTCTGTAATTCTACGGAGTATTCTATTTTGACTTCTTTGAATTTTTCAATGTTGGATGGAATTCAAATTTGTTAATATATCTTGTCGCGTACTTCACAAATTCAGATTTCACAAAAGGATATGTTCAGATCTGCGTCGACTCGTGAGTTTTTAACGTACCATGGATCGTCTGTAATTCTACGGAGTATTCCGAATTTTTTCAATGTTGGATGCCGAGGCTGTGCCCCATAATTGAATCCCATAGCACCATATTGGCTTTAGAATCGAGTTGTACAGCAAAAGTTTACAATCAAGCTTCAAGGTCGAGTTTCTGTTTATTAGCCAGTTAATTTGCACTGCTTTCAATTTCATCGGCGTTACTTTTGCCTCGATGTGCAACTTCCATGTTAGTCTACGGTCAAGATGAATACTGAGGTATTTGACTTCACTGTGTTGAGGTATTACTTTATTGTTAATAGTAATGGGTGAGCATGTTCCTAGACGCAGTGCGAATGTAACATGGGCACACTTTTGTTCATTAACCTTGATTTTCCAAAGCTTGAGCCATTTGTCTAGTTTCTCGATATGTTCCTGTAAATTTATTGATGCTTGCTGGTGGTTACTATGTATGCTAAGGAATGCTGTATCATCTGCAAATGTTGAAGTGTGAATGTTGGTGCTTGTCGGCATGCCAGATGCGTAGATCAAATATAGGATAGGCCCTAATATGCTGCCTTGGGAACTCCAGCTTCAATAGGCTAGGCGGGGCTTATGAAATCGCCTTCTTTTATTATAAATTTTCGACAATATAAATAGCTTTCCAAAAGGTTATGTACGTTTGCAGGTAAGTTAAACTTTATTTTATGCATTAAGCCATCGTGCCACATTTTATCAAAAGCTTGTGAGACGTCGATGAATAAGGCAGAGCAATATTTTTTATCTTCAAATGCCTTTCTTATGACGTTAACTAACCTGTGTGTTTGCTCAATGGTGCCATGTTTCGCTCTAAAACCAAATTGGTGACTAGGAATACATTCCACCTTATTAAGCATTGGATCCAACTTCGCCTCTAGCAATTTTTCGAAAAGTTTTGAAATAGTTGTCAGTAGACTTATTGGACGGTATGATTCTACTTTCGTGTGATCCTTCCCTGGCTTAGGAATCATTGTTATCATGGACCCTTCCACTCTGCAGGGTAATACTCAAGTCGTAGAATAGCATTAAAAATAAAAAGAACAATTCTTTTAGCTACACGAGGCAGCTCTACGAGCATTTTGTTGCTGATTTTGTCCATACCTGGAGCTTTTTTAATGTTTAGATTACCAGTAGCATTTTCAACTTCTTCAAAATTGAATCTTAAAGGCACAGGAGGTCTACTAACAATAGGCGGCAACTCATTTGCATTATCAGACCTATTTGTGGTAAAAACGTTTTTCAAATGGTTAACAAATAAATTACCCTTTTCCGAGTCATCTCTAGCCCAGTCACCAGACGGTTCTCGCAAGAGCGGCTTACCTCTAACTGGCCTTTTTAAACCCTTAGTCGCCCGCCATAAAGAATAGTCGGACTGAGGAGTACCATCCAGACTTTCTAAATACGTTTGTAGAGAAGCCGTTTTTTGGTTTGCAAGCAAACTTCTTAGTTGATTTGTGCACTCACGTAGCCTTGTTTTTAGTTGCGGAGACCTGCGAAGTTGCCACTCTCGTCGAACTCTTCTTTTTTCTAACACAAGTTGCTCGATTTCTGAAGAATATGTTCTATTTTGAATGTTTTTGCGTGTTAAATAAACGCTAGAAGCAAGTTCAGCGGCTTGTTTAAGGTTTTCGCTAAAGTTGCTTAGTGACGCATTAATATCTTCAGGAGTTCTTAAAACAATATTCTCAGTGCAATGGGTACTCAAAAATTTTTTATATTTTAGCCAATTCACTCGGGTAACAGTCCTATGCAAATTGTTAATCGGGGACAAAGTCTCCTGGGGAAAACGCACTGAAATAACAGTTGGTGAATGATCCGATGACAAGTCTAACGAAGGCTCAGCTTGCATCCTTTCCATAGGGAACCCCTTTACCACTCCAAAATCAATCACATCAGGAATCTTTCGCCGGTCAGTCGGCCAGTCCAGCCCATTTTAGAAATTGTATCAAAAAGCACCCGACCCTTCGGGGTGATTAAACGTGAGCCCCAAAAGGTGTGTTTTGCGTTGTAATCTCCAACTGCTATAAAACGAGGTCCTAATGAGGTGAAAAAACTTGAATATTGTGACTCCGTTACTGAAAATCGAGGCGGCGAATAAATCGATGAGATAACCAATTTGTAATGAAAATTTTCCACACAGATATTAGTTGCTTGAAGATAGTCATCACATGTGTCGTTCAACAAAAAATGCTTTATCCTAGATTTTATCAAGATTGCAGAACCCCCACAAGCTCTTCCACGGGGGTCTTTAGTATCGTATAGTACGTAGCCGTTAATTTTGAAGAAGCTTGTTGACGTCAAGTGAGTTTCTGCAATCATCATTATATCTATCTGCTTATCCATCAGGAAGTATTCGAGTTCATTTTTGTGTTGGCGGATGCCGTTCGCGTTCCAGAAACATATTTTTAACCAAATCATTTTCTCGAAATTACCTGCAAAATGGTGGATTGCATTT
The DNA here is from genome assembly GCA_914767995.1 of Thecocarcelia acutangulata. Lineage (NCBI taxonomy): Eukaryota > Metazoa > Arthropoda > Insecta > Diptera > Tachinidae > Thecocarcelia > Thecocarcelia acutangulata. Next base: position 49,632,237 of record OU612095.1, on the reverse strand, counting down.
TCACCATTTCCTGCATCATCGTCATCATTGACGACGTAAAAGTGTTTATAGTTTGAATAAGGGTCTGTATTGTTGCCTCAAGGTTACTGAAATTTTGATCGGGCGGTTAAGATATAGATTGTTGTTTCGGGTTTGCGAAAGTAGACTTAACTACATTAGCATAAGAAATTTGTTTTTGATTTTAAACGGTTATGTCGGTGGTTGACAGTCCTGTCGGAGGAAAAGAATTATTAGAAAAAATTTGAGTCTGCTGTGGCGGCATAGAAGCAATTATTGTGTTGTTGTTCATTGAGCGCTTGAGGTGGGTGTAGACGGAGCAACCTCTATAATTAGCTGTGTGGTTTTCACCGCAATTACTGCATTTTTTAATTTTTGGATCGAAATTCGACTTATTGGATTGTGCTGTGCCATGGAATTCTCCACACACAACACTAACTGTAGGCAACTTGCAATAAATACGCTTTAGTGTGGCCAAATTCTTGGCAGTTGTGGCACTGTACAGGTCCTAAGCGCTTATGCGGTTCCTCTACAGTTATTTCTCGATGTAAAAGGTATTTTATACTATATATTGGATGAACTTCATTCTTCTTTCACATCTCCTGGCTCTAATTCAACCCTAAACATGGGTTAAGGGATCTTTTCACGATTTCTGATGTTTAACACATTTTTTACTTTGAATCCCTTCTCCGCCAAACCGGTCTTAACTTCATTAATGTCTACGCAAGGGTCAATCCCTTTTATTACGACTTCAAGACCTTTAGCGCTTTTAAGCTGATAAGTATAAAAAGCTCTTTTTTCTTTTTCAAATTCGTCAGACAGTTTGCGGTAGTCATTTTCGTGATTAACTTGAATTTTAGTTTCGTTAATGTTGCCGTGCTTGATGGAGGTAACGTTAAATGTATTTTCTCCGATTGCTGAAACAATTTTTCTTACCAGTTCATTGGAGGCAGATTCTCTTAAATAAATTGGTGGTGGCTTAAACGTTGTTTTTTGACGATGCTGTTGGCTCATCCGTTTGAAGAATAGAAAATCTGTTTTGATCGGTTGGTCTAGCGGTGTCGGCATCTTTAGAGATTTTAGATTTGGATGCAATTTGAGCAGATTTAGGGCTTCGCTGACGTTTAGTGATGGTGATATACCTATCCATGCCTACTTGCGTTTTTGGTGCATTGGCATTAAGTAGAGTAGAAGATCTTTTATCTTCTGTTGTAACATCTATGTTAGGCGAGCCGGAACGGGAGCGGATTTTATCTCTTGTAGAAAGAAAATTATCTAATGATTGCTTTATAGATTCTTCTTCAGAAGTCCATATGCTTTTCTGGTGGAGCTAGGCTCTTTTTCAAAATTATTTCTGATGGGATCACTCATACAGAAAACAAAACTCTAACTTTTTTCCAACTGGGTAGTTAATCTTCACGCACAATAACAACAATAACAATGCACTGCCACCGCACTTGTAATATTGAAATTGATTTTATTGTTTAGTTATTGAAATGTGATGAATTTATTTTCCCGTTGTTTTTTAAAATAATTTGTTTTTGTTTTTGCAATTTAACACAATATATTATTGATTTTATATGTAAGTTTAAAAGTATTTGAGCACAATTTTTTTGTTTTTTGGTTTTTTTTGTTAGCTTTTTATTAACACAACCGTGCGGTTGGAGAATCACAGGAGAACTGTGTTCAAGAAAATGAACTAGAAGATTCTTATTGAAGGTAAACGGTGTAATCGAAAAATTTTTAAACCGATTTAGCAAACATTGGAATTGTTCAATATAATTTTTTATAACAAAGAATTTTTCTTAGAGAATAAAAATTCAGGAACTTTTTAATAAATAGTCTTATAAAAAATGATCAGTAGTGATCTTAATTTTAAGAAATCATGGAATGCACATCCCAAAAGCCTGCTTAAAGCTAAAGCAGAGAAACATGAGCATGATAATTATTTTCAATAAGAAATCTTAAAATTCTTTTATGTTTTCTTTTCTGATCAGAACTGCTTTTAAGCAAAAAAATGCTTTTCATGGGAAAAGCGGCTTAGACTATATCTCGTGTATATGTGCACCGATATCGGAATTTTTCATTTTCTTTATTTTAGTAACATTCTTATAATACCAGAACTGCTTTTAAGCAAAAACAATTGTTTAAGTTCGCTTGCGCGATATTTTCATGAAAAAATCGATTTAGGCTATATCTCGGGTATAAATGGACCGATATCGGCAATTTTCATTTTCTGTATTTAGTAACTTCCTTATATTACCAGACCTGCGTTTAAGCAACAAAAGTTGTTTAAGTTCACTTATGCGACATTTTCATTAAAAAATAGGTTTAGGCTATATATTGAGGAAACATTTTTTTGCCTTTTAATCGCCATGCCAAATAATTGTGTGAAGCTTGAAGCAGAACAAGCAATTTTTTTTTTAATTTTCATACAAAATTGCAAAAAAAATGTTTTTTTCGGGATTTTGGATATATCTAAGCTATTCGTGAACCGATTTTACTGAGTTTCAATAGCAAACACATGAATCGATGGAGTAATAGAATAGTGAAAGAAAAAAATTTCAAAGTCTAATGATTTCAACGGCGGACATCGCTTAATCGAATTTTCTATTTCTGATTCAGAATATGTATACTTTATAGGGTCGCAAATGAAAATTGTAGAAATTACAAACGGAATCACAAACTTACATATACCAAATACCATTTTTGTGAAGAGTATAAAATCATAGTGAACTGGAACCAGAAATTGTTGTAGTAAAGAAGAATGAAGAATTTACATCCTCAATATTTCTGCAAATTAGAGGGGTTGCCCTGTCTATACTCACTTAAAGCGGTCAATGACGAATAAGTCATCAAGCTCTGTTAAACAACCAATTTTCCCCAGATAGGGCACACCACACTAATATGCAAAGCTTCAAACAATCTTCCTATGCTAATGTGGTTAAATTCGATATACAAAACTTGAATCAGGAGCCTAAGTCTCAAAATTCCGATCACGATTTTAGCAATATTGAGGCTACTCTTAAAGACTTGCTCAATCCGTAAACACATTTACCGTTTCTATGACAACAATGATGCAGGAAATGCTGAAAATGCAATTGAGTACTCTGCAGGCAGTTTTAAACAAATGATTTGTTTCAAAATATGTTTCTGGAACGCAAACGGCATCCGCCAATATAAAAATGAACTTGAACCCTTTCTTATGGAAGATCAAATCTATATAATGCTGATTGCTAAAACTGATCTGATTTCGATAAGTTATATCAAAATTAATGGCTCCATAATATTGACACTAAAGATCCCCGTGGAAGATTTTGTGGAGGCACGGCAGTTCTAATAAAAACCAGAATTAAGCACTATTTGCTAAACGGACACCTCAGATCGATCTCCAAGCAACAAATATATGCATTGAAGATTTTCATTAAAAACATATTTCCTCTATTTGTTCACCGCCACGATTTTCAAGAACAGAAAGCCAATATTCAAATTTTTTCAAATCACTTGGGCCTCGATATTTAGCGGCTGGCTACTATAACGCTAAACATACTTTTTGGGGATCACGTTTAATTTCCACGAAAGGCCGTGTGATTTTTGACACTGTTTCCAAAATAGGCTTAGACGTGGTTTCAGGAGGACACCCCATTTATTGGCCGTCAGACCGACAAAAGATCCCAGACGTTATAGATTTTGGAGTTGCAAAAAAATTTTGCTTTAGAGTGGATACAAGTGGAGCCTTCATTAGATTTGTCATCACTCAATGACTATAATCTCTGTTTTGTTTCCCCAAGGGATTGGCTCCCCGTTTAGTGAGTTAGCATTGACCGTCACTAGGGTTAATTGGCTAAAATACTCGTATAAGAAATATTTGAGTACTCATTGTACAGAAAATATTACGTTGAGAATCCCTGAGGATATTGATGTGTCAATTAACGATTTTTCTGAAGACCTTATATTAGCCGTACAACATGCTACCACTAACCATATAAGCTTAAGAAATCCGAAAAATAGGGCTCAGTCGTCAGAAATTGAACAGCTTGTCAGAAAAAAGGAGAGTTAGAAGAGAGTGAAATATATAGAAATATATTCATGTAAATTTCGTGAAGCTAATTGGTGGTTTTCATGAACGCTCAAAAACGCTGTGTCGTCTGCAAAATTGAAGTAAGGATTCATGATGTCGTTGGCATGTCAGAAGCGTAAATCAAATATAACTAGGCCCCAGTATGCTACCTTGGGGAACTCCTGCCTCGATTGGATGAGTTAGGCTTGTGAAATCGCCTTCTATGATAACAAACTTCCCCCCATATAAGTAGCTTTCCAGAAGCTTGTGAGTGTTTGCAGGCAAGTTAAACATTATTTTGTGCATCAATCCCTCGTGCCACACTTTATCAAAAGCTTGGAAAATGTCGATGAATAGAGCTGAACAATACATTTTGTCTTCAAAAGTCTGTCTTATGGTATTGACTAGTCTCTGTGTTTGTTCTATGGTGTTATGTTTAGCCTGAAAGCTAAACATAACACCACAGTTTTGAAACAGTTTTGAAATTGTTGTTAGTAGACTTATTGGTCTGTATGGTTCTACTTTAGTGGGATCATTCCCTGGCTTGGGTATCATAGTAATAATAGACGCCTCAAGCCGTAAAAGAGCGTTAAAAATAAAAAGTAGAACTCTTGTAGCTATACGAGGTAACTGTTCAAGCATTTTACTAGTAATTTGATCAATACCTGGAGCTTTCCTGGGGTTTATGTTATTGATAACGTTTTCGACATCTTGAAAGTTAAGTCTCAAAGACACAGACTGTCTAACAGCATATGGCGGAAATTCTGCTGCAGCATCCCATCCCCTTTTCAGAATCGACTCGTGCCCAGCTGATGTTCAAGTTTCAGACCTTTTGTCGCTTTCCACAAAGAATAGTCAGATTGCGGAGTACCATTGCTTTGAAAATATGTTTTAAGGGAAGACATTCTCTGGATTTCAAGCAGACTTCTTAGTCGAGTTACGCATTCCCGTAGCCAAGTTTTAAGCTGGGAGACCTGCGAGTTTGCCACTCTCTTCTAACTCTTCTTTTTTCTGACAGAAGTTGCTCAATTTCAGCCGAATAGGTGCTACGAGTATTGTTCTCATTTCTGGATCTAATGTGACTAGTGGTAGCATGTTGTACGGCTAGTTTAAGTGTCTGGGATTTTTATACCCAAACTAGAAATAGTCAATAATAAACTACCTTTGGGTTACTCCTAAAAATTTATATATTTTTTTTCTAATATCAGAAACCCTAAAACTCAATTTTATTGCTTACATACATACCTACATAAATATATACTCTTATGCTGCAATAAAAGTTTAATGTTTTTCTGTGCACTTATTTTTTATGCAAATAAATAAGTTTAAGCTGCGCTTATTATATTTATGTATGTATGTACATATCGTAATTTTTTCCTCTACATATTTTTTACATTCTTCACAGTCATAAACTTTACCGTTTCATAAATTAGTCTTGATTTTAATTTTAAGAATTATATTGTATTGAATTGAAGGTCAAAGGCAGTAGTCGTAAGAACTTAACAATAAATTTAATTGAAGTACTTATAAAAAACTAGTTTCAATTTTCGAAACTCTCGTACATTATCAAATGGTGCCGAAACCCGGTTACAGTCCAATTGCTGACTTTTATCCCGCATAAGTTACTGAAAAGAAGAGAGTTTAAGGATGGACATGCGCCAATTCTAGCTTCCCTTAGGGACAAATCTATTGCTGAAAAGGATGTATCCTATATAAATGAAGGTGTGTTGTAAGGTGTACTTGTTACGACACATATGACTCTTTTAAATCAATTATATTAGACCTAACTTTTTAATTAGAATCTTTGCAGACACCCACCTTAACTGCAGATACTTTTGCCATGACTACCCGTAATGAAACATTAATTGAAGGAGCTAGACTTCCAAAAATTTATTTACCAACTTTTTCTGGAGACTATTTAGACTGGATTGCTTATCGTGATACTTTCCTTTCTCTTGTACATAATAGCCTTTCGCTTACGAAAATTCAAAAATTGTTATACTTTCAAAGCTCCTGTACTGCAACACGGCTTGCCATAATAAATGAATATCTCACCGCAGAGTCTAGTTACGATATAGCATGTGAAGCGCTTGAACGAATATTTCATAATAAAAGGAAAATTGTTGACCAGACAGTAGGTAACGTAAAATTTGTACAACAGCTTCTTGATACAACTAGAAGTTGCTTATCACAATTAAAAGCTTTCAAAATTGATACTGCAACGTCGGATTCCACTTTAGTTTTCATGACGTCACAAAAACTTGATGTACACACTCGTAAAGATTGGGAACTATCGCTTAATACTAATACTTCCATCCCTTCCATTACAGATATGTTCACTTTCTTAGAAACAACTTTCCGGGCTCTTGAGTGCGTTCGAGAAGAAAACTGTTTTCAGTTAAATAAAAATTTAATTTTTCTAATATTATATGATGATGGGTTGGTATCATTCGTCTAGCTCGAGTTCAGTCCTGGCTAAAGCCAAGAAATATTTTTATTTATAATTATAACAATAACAGAGACTGTCAACATACATACATACGTACGTTGATAAATAATAAAAAATAACTGGTTGTTCAGTGACAGCAAACTGCAGTACAAACAACTGGGATTATAACAAATTGCATATGTGATCAATATGAGACAAATATAGACGAAAAAATAAATAAGGGCTCAGTGGCTGAGTTGGTTAAGCAGCCGTATTAAAAATACATCATGTTTTACATGGTACTGAGTTCGAATCCTAGTGGGTGCTGATGAACAGTGTAGCGACTGTGAAACAGCTAGTTGTCCTTCAGCTTTAGTGTATTCAATTATTTTTTCCTGTCTTCTTTGATCAAGAGTTATTGATCACGGCAATTATTGTTATAATTATAAATAAAAATATTTCTTGGCTTTACACACAGTTGTCCATAACGAATTTTATTCTGGAGATAATCGAAGCTACTCTAGAACACTTAAGACTTCCGAAAACCAAACCTTTGCACAGCCAGCTTCTACATCTACCCCCTGTACAGAAAACATAAGTACCCATCATTCGAATGCTAACCAAATAATTCCAGCTATACTTGCGACAGTGGTAGTGGCTATACACATAAATGGTACAAAGTATCGTGTTAAAGCCCTTGTCGATCAGGGATCTCAAGTTTTTTTTATTTCTGAGGAGTTGGCTCAGTTTATACCGCTACTTAGCTACAAAACTCCTATCAATATATCAGACATCGGTGGAAATAAAATTGTTACAGTAAAAAGGTCAATTGATCTTAAGCTATACTCCACATACAATAGTCAATTTGAATTAAAGTTAACCGCTCTTATTGTTCCAAAAGTTACCAAATATGTTCCACCGATATTAAATTTAAAACACATGTCTGATTTATCGGACTATTTCCTTGCCGATACAAACTTTTTGATGTCAGAGAAAATATTGATCTCTTATTAGGAAATGATGTATATGGCCATTTATTATTACCCAAAATGAAGATGTTCAAAAATGGCTTGTTTCTACAATAAACGAATTTTGGTTTTATGATTTCTGGATCTCCCAAGTATGTGGAAGATGTTTACACTATTACTGCACATTCGTGTTAATTGGAGAATCAGATACGTGTTTTTTGGGAACAAGAGGAAGTTCTAGACAAAAAGCCCTTTACACCCGAAGAACAATTGTGTGAAGCATTTTTTGAGAATACGTACACCAGACATAAAAGTGGGCGTTTTGTGGTGCATTTATCCTTCAAAAGACTGCTGCATGGCCAACCTCTGCCAACATTTTCCCATACGGATTACAACGCGCTCAAACGTCTAAAACAACTTGAAACTTCTTTTAAAAATAAACCGGAATTTGCTGAAGAGTATAGAAAATTTATGACAGAATACGAGACCCTTAAGCATATGAAAAATCTTGGTTAGTACCTAAAAGCGATACAAATAGGCGCGTACTTTTTCCCACATCACGGTGTACTTAGAGAGAGTAGCACCACTACGAAGCTACGAGTCGGTTTCGATGGGAGAAACAAAAGATCGCTGGAAACCTCTATAAATGAACAACTGGTCCAGCGCTGCAAAATGATTTGTCAGTAGTTATATCTCGGTGGCGCAGATATAAGTATACTTTTACTGCGGATTTAGAAAAAAATGTTCAGGCAGATTAAGGTCTGCAAAGAACATCAGCCCTTGCAATGCATTTTATGGAGGGATATGTCGTCAGGCAAAATTAATGTGTACAGCTTACAAACTGTAACCTATGGAACTATATCTGCCCCTTATTTGGCAATCAAGGTATTACAACAACTTGCCAAGCAAGAAGAAATACTTTTTCCAGTGGCAAGCAAAGTATTGCAGTGTGACACATATCGCTCTTTTATTGCAATATAGTCACATCTCAAAAAATGAGCTTTTAGAGTTAACAATGCAGAATTGTTAACAGTACTACCTTTTATATTGTGGCAAAATTATATTTAAATTACCTTTAAACTGTTTCCTTTAGGAGATATTTATCGATCGATAAGTTAAGCGAAGGACAACAAGTCACTCGTTATCGCTCGCATCAGCGCCCCACTAACTATTGACTTGTCGGTCGTCAGGTTTTACGTTTTTAACGTAATCAATTTATTCCTTGTCACATTACTATATTGCCACACCAACTATTCCACAAATTAAACGGCAATTTGAAAATAAAAATCGTTAAAACATGTAAATTAAACAGTAAAAATACAGTTCCATGCTAGATGAAAAGTAAAAGAAAACAAATATAAAAAAATAAATTTTGTAAAAAACATTTAACAAAAATAAAATTTTTTTCTTGTTATGTTCAAAAAAGTTTAGTGTTCATTGTGTTAATTTTGTTGGTAGTATTACTACAATTGTTTTTGTCTGTGGCTGTTAATTTTTTAGAAAATGATGAGGAGGAGCCGGTTGCTCGCAGACATTTGCGCGATAATTTTTGTGTTTTGGATATGTCATCAAACCTGTAAGTAATTATAAATGTATTTTTGATTCATAAACTCTAACAGTTGTATGTGCAAACATGAATGGGTTCTTTTAGGTTTGTGGCAAATTTTCGCGTATCGAAAGATATTTTTATAAACATTATAAACACGTTAAAGAGCAAATGGTCACCTGCATCGCGTTGCACCCAAATTTGGCCGGATATAAAAATAGCCACTTTCTTGCGTTTCTTGGCCACGGGGAGTTAAGAGAGAGGAATCGGAAATTTTTTTTTTTTTTTGTAGCGTTTTTTATTTATTGAATCTTCAAAATGAACTAACAATAAGTATTCAAATCTTAATACTAAATTTAAAAATTAAAAAATGTGATTCTTAAGTCCGGCCAATGCTAGACAAAAATGCGGGAGCTATTTCGGTAAAATCACCTATTGAGCAATCTGATGGTGGCAGCGGTATCCCTTCTTTTAAGCCGAGTGTGGCCGCCAAAATTAAGTATATTGCGCGCAAGAGGGTTTGGATGAAGTTCCAGTTTACTGACATACCTTGCCGCGTACTTGGAAAATTCCTCTTTTACCAGCGGAACACTTAGATCGTTATGAATTCGTGAATTTTTGACGTACCATGGAGCTGCAGTAATCGTTCGAAGAATTTGGTTTTGTCGCCTTTGAATTTTTTCAATATTTGACGCTGAGGCGGTGCCCCATAATTGAATTCCGTAGCACCATATAGGTTTTAGAATTGCATTGTATAACAGAAGTTTGCAATCCAACTTCAATGTCGAGTTTCTGCCCATAAGCCAATTTAGTTGCGCTGCTTTTAGTTTCATCTGAGTGACTTTTGCTTCAATGTGAGACTTCCACGTTAGCCTACGGTCGAGGTGTATACAAAGGTACTTGACTTCACTGTGCTGCGGAATAGGTGAGTTGTTTATTTGGATAGGCGCACATGTTTGCTTACACAGAGTGAATGTGACATGAGTACATTTTTGTTCATTAACTTTGATTTTCCAAAGTTTTAGACATTTCTCTAATATTGAAATGTATTCCTGTAAATTTCGTGAAGCTAATTGGTGGTTTTCATGAACACTCAAAAACGCTGTGTCATCATGTCGTTGGCATGTCAGAGGCGTAAATCAAGTATAAAGTAGGCCCCAGTATGCTGCCTTGGGGAACACCTGCTTCGATTGGCTGAGTTGGGCTTATAAAATCGCCTTCTCTGATAAACTTCCGCCCATATATGTAGCTTTCCAGAAGCTTGTGAGTATTTACAGGCAAGTTTAACTTTATTTTGTGCATCAACCCGTCGTGCCACACTTTATCGAAAGTTTGAGAAATGTCGATGAATAGAGCTGAGCAATACTTCTTCTCCTCAAAGGTCTGTCTTATGACATTGACTAGTCTGTGCGTTTGTTCTATGGTGCTATGTTTAGCCCGAAAACCAAATTGATGATCAGGGATGCACCCCACATTGTTCAATATTGGACTCAACTTCGCCATTAACAATTTTTCGAACAGTTTTGAAATTGTTGGTAGTAGACTTATTGGTCTATATGATTCTACCTTTGTCAGATCCTTCCCTGGCTTGGGAATCATGGTAATCATTGAGACTTTCCACTCTGTAGGATAATACTCAAGGCGTAAAATAGCGTTAAAAAAAAAGTAGAAGCCTTCTAGCTGCACGAGGTAACTGTTCAAGCATTTTACCAGTAATTTGATCAATGCCTGGAGCTTTTCTTGGGTTTGTATTTGCGATAACGTTTTCGATATCTTGAAAATTAAGTCTCAAACACACAGGGAGTCTAACAACATATGGTGGTAATCATTTGTAATAAAAACGTTTCTCAAATGATCGACATACAACATCCCCTTTTCAGAGTCGCTTCTAGCCCAGTCGCCAGTTGAAGTTCGCAAAGGTGGCTTACCTATTACGGGTCTTTTTAAACCTTTTGTCGCTTTCCACAAGGAATAATCAGATTGAGTAGTACCATCAAGGCTTTCCAAATATGTTTTAAGGGAAGCAATTCTATGGACTTCAAGCAGATTTCTTAACTGAGTTATGCATTCCCGTAGCCTAGTTTTAAGCTGGGGAGATCTGCGAAGTTGCCACTCTCTTCTGACTCTTCTTTTTTCTGACAGAAGTTGCTCAATTTCAGACGAATAAGTTCTATTGGTTTCATTTTTGGATTTTATATGACTAGTGGTAGCATGATGTACGTACGTACGTACATCCCCTTTTCAGAGTCGCTTCTAGCCCAGTCGCCAGTTGAAGTTCGCAAAGGTGGCTTACCTATTACGGGTCTTTTTAAACCTTTTGTCGCTTTCCACAAGGAATAATCAGATTGAGTAGTACCATCAAGGCTTTCCAAATATGTTTTAAGGGAAGCAATTCTATGGACTTCAAGCAGATTTCTTAACTGAGTTATGCATTCCCGTAGCCTAGTTTTAAGCTGGGGAGATCTGCGAAGTTGCCACTCTCTTCTGACTCTTCTTTTTTCTGACAGAAGTTGCTCAATTTCAGACGAATAAGTTCTATTGGTTTCATTTTTGGATTTTATATGACTAGTGGTAGCATGATGTACGGCCAGTTTGAGGTTTTCAGAAAAATCGTTAATTAACACATCAATATCCTCAGGCGTTCTCAAGGTGATATTTTCAGTACAATGTGTACTCAAAAATTTTTTGTATTTTAACCAATTAACTCTATTGACAGTTAACGGTGAGTCAATCTCTTGGGGGAACGAAACAGAGATTATAGTGGGAGAGTGATCTGATGACAAGTCTAATGAAGGCTCCACTTGCATCCACTCTAAGGGAAAATTTTTCGCAACTCCAAAATCTATAACATCTGGGATCTTTCGTCGGTCTGACGGCCAATAAGTGGGGTGTCCGCTTGAAACCACATCTAAACCCATTTTGGAAACGGTGTCAAAAAGCACACGGCCTTTCGAGGTAATTAAACGTGATCCCCAAAAAGTGTGTTTTGCGTTATAGTCGCCAGCCGCTAAAAATCTAGGACCAAGTGATTTGAAAAAATTGGCTTTCTGTTATTGAAAAGCGTGGCGGTGAGTAGGTCGAAGAAATAACGATTTTTTCATGCAAATATTCAATGCATATATTAGTTGCTTGGAGATACTCCTCACATGTCTCGTTCATTAAAAAGTGTTTAATTCTGTCATTCGCTTACGAGCGAGTTTTTACTCGAATGTGCGAGTTTTTACACTTTTGGGATTATCTCATTCGATATCGAGTAAAAGGTTTCGAAATTTCTAATGAAGGCATTCGATAGCGAGTAACCATTCGAATGCAACCGTGCGACTTTTTACTCGTAAGCAAAAGTACTATCGAAATCCAGCCAAACAGAATAACACAAAAGAAATGTAAATTAAAAATTTGTTTTGAATAGCAATAATAGTTAAATTAAGTTGAGAATTTTTGGTTCTTAAGGCTTTTTTTTAATTCATGACTTATATATACAGTATAAAGATGAGTATTTGCTAAGAACACAAGTACTTATATTTGAAGTCACATGTTATTATATCCAAGAATTTATTTTTGTTTTTAGAAATGCATATATACATATGCTTATACATAGTTAAATGGCTGTTTTTACATACATATTTATTGTTATTTCTATTTACTTACTTTTTGTTGTCCAAACACGCATACATGACAAATTTAAATGAATTGTTATTGTGAACATATGTGTGTTCATTTATTTTTCAATGTACAACAAGTATGCAAATACATACAATTTTCGGCAGTGTTGTAAAACACATTTTGTCAGTATTTTGCAACACTGAAGTGATAACTCGATTCGTTACGTAACGAGTCATATCATTAGAAATTTACACGATATCGAAATTATTTTCTACTCGATAGTAATTTCGATCACGAATGACAGAATTAGCCCCCTGGATTTTATTAGAATTGCCGATCCTCCGCAAGATCTTCCACGGGGATCTTTTGTGTCGTACAGTATGTAGCCATTAATTTTGAAATAACTGTTGATTGTCAAATGGGTTTCACCAATCATCATTATATCGATCTGCTTTTCCATAAGGAAGTGCTCAAGTTCATTTTTGTGTTGGCGAATGCCGTTTGCGTTCCAGAAACATATTTTTAACCAATTCATTTTTTAAAATTGCCTGTAAAATAGTGGATTGCATTTTTAGCATTTCCTGCATCATGTTTGTCATAGAGACGGTAAAAGTGTTAATGGATTGAACAAGAGTCTGCAGAGTTGCCTCTAGGTTACTAAAATTTGGATCGGAAATTTGGGGCTTGGGTTCCTGGTTCAAGTTTTGGTCGGATTTAACCACATTAGCATATGAAAATTGTTTGGAATTCTGCGTGTTTGTGAACTTGGTTGAATGGCCTACCTGGGGAAAATTGTTTTTACCAATGACATTTGGCTGCTGGAGAAACCGATGACTTATTTGTCATTGACCGCTTAAAATGAGTATAGACAGGGCAACCTCTATAATTTGCAGTGTGGTTACCTCCATAGTTACTGCATTTTTTAACACTTGCGTCGGCCTTTGGCTTATTGCACTGAGTTGTGCCGTGAAGTTCGCCACATACAACACAAACAGCGGGCAACTTACAGTAAGCCTTAGTGTGGCCAAATTCTTGGCAGTTTAGGCACTGAACGGGTCCTGAACGCTTATGTGGCTCCTCAACGGTAACCTTACGATGCAAAAGAAATTTGAGGTTATATATTGGGTGAATTTCACTCTTTTAGCAGAACATCCCCTGGTTCTAGTTCAACCCTAAACATGGGTTGAGGGATCTTTTCAGGGTTCCTGATGTTTACTACTGTTTTTATTTTAAAACCCTTATCTTCCAATCCGGTTTTGACATCATCAATATCTACGCATGGGTCAATCCCTTTAATGACGACCTGAAAACCTTTGGCACTTTTGAGCTGGTAAGTGTAAACTGATCTTTTCTGTTTTTCTAAGACATCAGACAATTTTCGGTAGTCGTTTTCATTTTACCTGAATATTAGTTTCACTAATGCCGTGCTTCACTGATGTAACGTTGAATTTATCTTTGCCGATTGCCGTAATAAGTTGTTTCACCAGTTCACTAGAAGTCGGCTCTCTCAAATAAATTGGTGGGGGTTTATATGTTTTTTTGGAAGTTGTTGGTTCATCTGTCTGAAGGATAGCAAACCTATTATTATCCGTTGTCGCAGAGGTAATATCGTCCTTAGACATTTTTGGTTGCGACGCTATTTGCGCGGATTTAGGGCTTCGCTGACGTTTAACCACGGTTATATACCTATCCATACCCACTTGCGTTTTCGGTTTATCAACAATAGCTAGACTGGAAGATGGTTTGTCGTCTGTTGTAACAACAATGTTTGGCGAGCACGAACGCGTGCGTTTTTTATCTCTTAGAGACAGGAGATTGTCCAATGATTTTTTCAATGATTCCTCTTCAGAAATCCAGAGGTTTTTTTAGTGGAGCTAAGCTCTCTTTCAGAATTGCACCTACTGGGTGCACTCATGCAATTTTTTTTTTTTTATATTTCTGTTGCTTTAAAAGTATATAAAAATAATTGTCACAAAGTTTTTATTTTGTATTAATTCACTCTTCACTTATTGCGGTTTTATACTTATACCGTTATTATTTTTATTTTTTGCAACACTCCGATCAAAAACAAATACGTCCGTTCACTATCAAAGCTACACTCTGACTGTGAATCGGAAATGAAAACATTTCCTCAACGGCCAAGTCGACAGTGCAAAGAATCATTGTAGAATGTTCAAACCTATTTGAAGATAACATTTGCCCGCAATGGATACAAATGCCTCGGCCAGAAGAAGAAGCAGCAATAATTGAAAGCTTTTTCGAACGCACAGGATTCCCAGGTGTAATAGGATGTGTTGACGGGACACATATTCGCATTAAGTCTCCATGCGACGAAGTTAAGCGTTTATATTATAACAGAAAGGGATACTGTAGCATCAATGCAATGGTGGCATGTATTAAATGTGAGCGCAAGATGTTAAAAAGTGTACAATATTTCATATTTTTGAAGCGTAAATATTGATTGTATTTATATGGGAATATTACTAAACAGTAAATACAGAGAACAAGAGAGCAAACAATGCAAAAATCATTGCACCTCATTTGAGTGGACAGTTTTATCAAGTGTGCAATAAATATGTTGTGCACTTCATATTGTTCAATAGTTCATTTTACTTACACTTTTTTTGAGAGTAAAATCTTTTATTTTTTAGAGAAAATTTTAAATTAGATTCTTTTTATTTATCAATAAACGTAAAATATTAAAGCTACTACAGTTTCTAGAATGAGAACAAATGAAATAAAAATGTAAGGATAATAAAAAATATAATATAAATATTTTAGCATATTTTGCATGATACCACACTAGAATTAATGTTTGCGTGAGCGTCTTGTATTTTGTAAAATATATCCCAAATCTTTTTCCCGTAAACTTAACTACGGTAAACTCTGCAGTATTAATTTTGTCTTTGCTGATCTACGGGTTGCAAATCCATACTAACAACCTGTCAGCAAAAACGCGGCTCCCAATTTGCACGAAAAGTATTTCTTGTGTTGAAAATTGGTCAAATTGGGTAAATGAGAAAGCTTCTGAGACAGTAATTTGTGTTTCTCATTTTACCAGACTTAACCCGTACTTTTTTTCCGTGCAAAATGGTAAAATTGTTAAACCATGTTAAAATATAAAACTATGTATTTTATATTTTGTATAAAGAATAAAGTTTATTTAGCTAAGATTTCTTACGAACTGACAAAATAGAAAAATGTACAAGTACAATAAAGTTAACGCCTACTTCGGTGTAGAAGTTATATTGATCGACAGGTATATTAAAGGTAAAGTATTTCTAACAATCACCCCCTCAATATAAATTCTGGGGGCTAATTCTGTCATTCGCTTACGAGCGAGTTTTTACTCGAATGTGCGAGTTTTTACACTTTTGGGATTATCTCATTCGATATCGAGTAAAAGGTTTCGAAATTTCTAATGATGCCATTCGATAGCGAGTAACCATTCGAAAGCAACCGTGCAAATTTTTACTCGTAAGCAAAAGTACTATCGAAAACCAGCCAAACAGAAAAACACAAAAGAAATGTAAATTAAAAATTTGTTTTGAATAGCAATAGTAGTTAAATTAAATTGAGAATTTTTGGTTCTTAAGGCTTTTTTCAAGTCATATGATGTATATGACGTATACAGGTATAAGAACACAAAAACTTATATTTGAAGTCACATGTTATTATATTCAAGAATTTATTTTTGTTTTTTATTTTAGAAATGCATGTATACATATGTTTATACATAGTTAAATGGTTGATTTTACACACATATTTATTGAATTGTTATTTCTATTCACTTCCTTTTTAATGTACAAACACGCATACATGACAGATTTAAATGAATTGTTATTGTGAACGTATGTGTGTTTATTTATTTTTTAATGTAAAACATGTATACAAAGTATGCAAATACATACAATTTTCGGCAGTGTTATAAAACACATTTTGTCAGTATTTTGCAACACTGAAGTGATAACTCGACTCGTTACGTAACGAGTCACATCATTAGAAATTTACACGATATCGAAATTATTTTCTACTCGATAGTAATTTCGATCACGAATGACAGAATTAGCCCCCTGCACTAAATAAAAAAAAAAAAAAATATTCAGATACTTAGAACTACATATTTAACATTTCAGATTTAACAAATTACAAAATTTAACATGATTCTGATTTGTCAAACATTTGGTTAGAATATCTGCTACATTGTGTTCGGTAGGAACATATTCCACATCAATCTCATTTGCATTGTACTTCTCTTTGATATAATGTACTTCTCTTTGATATAATGTCGAATGTCAATGTGCTTACTTCTTTTCATAGCCATATGGCTTTTCGTAAAAAACTGAGCACCTTGATTGTCACAGTAGAGTTTCGTTGGTGTCTTCAGCATATTTCCGAACCCCATTTCATTTAGAATACTTCGGTAAAAACAAATTTCCTTAACTGATTGACACATAGCTATGTACTCGGCTTCCATAGAACTCAGGGCAACAATGTTCTGTTTTTTTGACTCCCATGATATCGACCCACCAGCAAAAAATAGAACATACCCACTGTATGACTTTCGATCATTTACATTTGATCCCCAATCTGCATCAGAATAACAAATCAAATCGTTTCTATCTTTCACATACTTAATAGAGAAATCCTTATGTTGTAAATAGCGTAAGACGTGTTTCGCGGCAACAAAATGTTCTTTGTGCGGATGAGAACTGAACTGTGCTAAACTTGAAATTATATGTGCAATATCTGGCCTCGAAATTGTCGACAAATACATTAAACTTCCAATCAAAGATTGATACTTCTTAACATCTACCATTTCACTACAGCTTTCTTCATCACATTTTAACAATACTGTTCCAACAACAAAAGGCGTCTTGGCAGGTTTGCAATTTTGCATGTCCCATTGTTTCAAAAGCTCATTTACAAAATTTCTTTGATGTATTTCAATATTTCCTCTGGGCTCATTTCTTATTATTTCCATTCCCAGGTAATATTTGGCTTGACCTCGATCAACGATTTCCACATTCTCTTTCAGCTTTCCCAAGATAAATTGCAATTTTTTATTTGATGAACAAGCAAGTAAAATGTCATCAACATAAAGTGCAATAATACTAATTTCATTTTTATCGTTATTTACAAATACACAACTATCCGACTTACATTGAATGAAACCAATCTGCAGCAAAATTTCATTAATTTTGTGGTTCCACTGTCTCCCAGCTTGTTTCAGTCCATATAACGACTTCTTGAACTTGCATACTAAATTTTCTTCACCTTTCTTAATAAACGCTTCTGGCTGCTTCATATATACTTCCTCCTTCAAATCACCATTCAAATATGCTGCAACAACATCAACATGTCTAATTAGTAAATTATATTCTACAGCTAACGACAAAATTAATCTAATTGTTGGATGACGTATAACTGGCGCATATGTTTCGCAATAATCTTCTTTATATTTTTGAAAACATCCCTGGGTCACGAGTCGGGCTTTATACTTTTTGACTCTTCCGTCTGCAAAACGTTTCTTAGTAAATATCCACTTGTTTCCAATAACATTCTTATCTGGAGGTTTTTCGACTAATTCCCACGTACCATTTTTCGTCAAGGACGAATATTCATTAGACATTGCTGTTTGCCATTCTTTTGACTCACTACTATTCAAAGCTTGCTTTAGACTTGTAGGTTCAAAACTAAAATCATTTACCATGTTTAATTGGTCATCGATTTTAAATATTTTTCTGGGTCTGCCTGGTTTTCCCGATCTTGACATACTTGGTCTTCCTCTGG
This sequence comes from Thecocarcelia acutangulata, assembly GCA_914767995.1. Taxonomy (NCBI): domain Eukaryota; kingdom Metazoa; phylum Arthropoda; class Insecta; order Diptera; family Tachinidae; genus Thecocarcelia; species Thecocarcelia acutangulata. Next base: position 49,613,842 of record OU612095.1, on the reverse strand, counting down.
CTCGTTTTCTGTTAACATTTCTTTTATTTGTATCATCAAAACCTTCAAAATCTAATTGAGAACTTAGGTAAGAATCATCACCGCTTACTTGTTCATTATTACTGAAATTTTCATTTGCTAAATAATCAACATGCTGATCAAAAATTTCTCCATTGTTTTTCAAACTTTCATTTTGACTAGTTGAAATTGTACAATCTAATACCTTATCACAAAAACTATCTTCGAGTACAAAATTTGATGATTCAAATTCATTTTCAAAAAATTTTACGTCTCTCGAGATAATTATTTTATTTGTATTGAGATCTATTAATCTAAACCTTTCGTATTAGCTTGATACCCAACAAATGTACAAATTCTGCCTTTTGGCTCCAATTTAGATCGACCCGATCGATACGAAACACATGGCTTCCAATTATTCCAACGCTCATAAGGCGTTATGTTATCCAAAACTTTTGTAGGCGAACGGTTTTTAATAGAAACACTCGTATTAAAGGCCTCAGCCCATAGAGCTTTTGGTAACCCTGACTCCTCCAGCATACACCTGGTCATTTCTATTAAAGTTCTGTTAGCCCTCTCAGACACTCCATTCTGCTGAGGTGTGTAACTAACAGTAGTTTCATGAACTATTCCACGACTTTTTAAAAAATTATCAAAATTAGAATTTACATATTCTCTGCCATTATCACTTCTAAGTCGCTTAAGTTTACACCCAGTCTGTTTTTCAGCCATATCAATATACTCTTTAAATGCATCAAAAGCATCGGATTTACTTTTTAAAATGTATACCGTAATATATCTAGAGTAATCATCAATAAATGTGATAAAATATAAACCAGCACCATAAGACTTTACCCTCATTGGACCGCAAATGTCTGTATGTACCAAATCTAGCAAATTCTTCGAAACCACATTCCCAATTGGCTTAAAACACTTAGCTGGCATTTTGCACAATGAACATGTAATACAATTAAATTCGTTTATATTACCTTGTATTCCCCGATCCATGCCGTTTCTTTCCATTTTTTTTATGTGATGTGACCAAACCGTCTATGCCAAAGTGTGTTATCTAATTTTTCCGCTCTATTAAAAAAATTTTTGCTTAATGGTGACTTCACTCTATAAAATCCGTTGAAACTTCTCGTTTTGAACTGAAATTCATCTTTCTTATAAATGTATACTTCATTGTTTAGAAATTTCACAATATAGCCCTTCTCCGCCATCTTACTAATTGACAAGAAATTAGATTTCATATTTGGAATATACAACACATCTTTTAGACAATAAGTTTTCTTGTTAAATCTTACTTTGACTTCTCCGACTCCTTCTACACTAAATTTATCACCAGAAGCCAGCACTACTTCACTATTATAATCTTTCATACCTGAAAACAAACGTTTTTCTCGGCAAACGTGAGAGATGCTCCACTATCCAACAACCATTCATCAGCATAATCTTCATCAATGCAGGAATTGAGAATTGCCATGGAACTATCTTGATTATTACCGATTCTGTTTCTAACTTGACATTGCGCACGTATATGCCCCTTCTTACAACACCCGTAACACGTTAGATTCTTGAATTTACTTGCGTTATTTGAACTTGAATTCTTATCATTGGCTGTTTTGTTTCTATTCTTGCTTATAAGTACCTGATCTCTGCTTTCACGACCATTCTCACACCTTCGTTGTTCTTCTTCTAGGACTTTATTTTTCAATTGCTCTAAGCTTGGTAATGAATCACGACTTTCAATCGCAATAACAGAATTTTCCAATTCAGGCGGCAAACTGCATAACAAAAATATAGAAAGTAATTCATCTGGAATACGAATTTCAGCCTCCTTCAATTCATCAGCAATAGAACAAAATTGATTTATTTGCACAGAATATTTTTCATTTGACACGAATTTAAAACGCACGAACTTCTTAAATAGGTGAACTTTTCTTGCAGGGTCCTTTGCTCTGTATGTATTTTCCAACTTTCGCCATGCTTCTTTTGCAGTTTTGCAATCCTTAAGATGAATGAGTTCAGTTGTTCTCACCGACAAAGTTAATGTCGCCAACGCCTTGCTATCCTTAGCTTCCCACAATGTTCTTTCAGGCACCGTCGCAGATTCGCCAATATCATTTCCAATAACGTCCCAATAATCTTGAGTTATCAAAAGGCTTCTCATCTGTATTGACCACGATGCGTAATTATCCGAAGATAATTTTTCAATTTGAAAATTTGAGTTCGACATCTTATCTTTATTCACCAGTTATATATATTTAAAATAACTAATACAGGATACACAGCTTTTACTTGAATTTCCAGCAATCCTGGGCCCATAACCAATGTTAAAATATAAAACTATGTGTTTTATATTTTGTATAAAGAATAAAGTTTATTTAGCTAAGATTTCTTACGAAGTGACAAAATAGAAAAATGTACAAGTACAATAAAGTTAACGCCTACTTCGGTGTAGAAGTTATATTGATCGACAGGTATATTAATGGTAAAGTATTTCTAACAAACCATTTAATCAGCTGTTTGTTATTTATGAAAATAAAACTCCAAAGTGCAAATCATAAAAAAAACATATTCGAAAATATAACAATACGTTATATTTAAATAAGTTATACTTAAATCAGTTATTTTCCGTTTTCATTTAGCTCAAAATGTTTAAATAAATTGGCATTAATGTTTGTTTGAATTGCAACAGCGCTGTCACCTCAGCGCTTTTCACACCGATGTTAGTGGTTTTTAAAAATCGCACAAAAAACTTTTAAATCAATGCACGATGCTTTTATTTAATTTTTAATGCGTTTTCTTTTAATAGGATTCAAACAATCTGTACTGATAGCTACATATTTAAAAAAAAATGTTTATATATATTTTTTGCATTTCGTTTTGGCTCTCGATTTCTTGTACCAAAATTTTACAAATTTTATTTGACAATCAATATTTTGTTAATAATTTGTAACCATCTATAAAAAATTGAAGTTATATGACATTTGTTAAAACCACAAACTAAATATGCAACAATTTATTGAATAAAAAAACTTTGTTTATACATTAGTAGGCTGTGCATAAACGTAATAATTGAACATTAATTTACTTTTTAAATCAAACCAAATTCGAAAAATAAATGCCAGCGTGAAATCGTTTAAATTTGCTTATATTAAAAATTATTTCAACAAAAAAATTGTTCTTTCTTTTCGTTTTTATTAACATATTTGCATGCAAAAAAAAACACCCCAAAGTAGATATACTAGTGAAATAAAAGAAATGGTTTTCCAATAAACAAAATTTTAATTCGTAAATTTTTCTTTCGTAAATTTTTCTTTAAGCAAAAACTGATGGATTACAATTTAAAATCATTGTTTTATATTTTTACATTCACTCTGTGATTCTTCAACCGCACGGTCGTGTTTTTAAATAGTGAAAAAAAAAACAAACCAAAAAATCATTGTGCTAAAATATTTTTAAACTTGCATATAAAAACAATAATATATTATATTAAATTGTAAAAACAATAACAAATTATTTAAAAAAAACAACGGGAAAATAAATTCCTCACATTTCAGCAACTAAACAATAAAATCAATTTCAATAAAACAAGTGCGGTGGCAGTGCATTGTTGTTGTTGTTATTGTGCGTGAAGATTACGTACCCAGTGGGAAAAAAATCTGGAAAATAAAAAATTAAATAAAAGCTGCATGAGTGTACCTATCAGATGTAATTCTGAGAAAGAGCTCAGCTCCACTAGAAAAAGTCCTTGGATTTCTGAGGAGGAGTCCTTGAAAAAATCATTGGAAAATCTGTTGTCGCTAAGAGAAAGAAACCGCACGCGCTCGCGTTCGCCACTTATAGTTGTTACAACGGATGACAAACCATCTAACAGTGCAGTTATTGCAGATAAGCCGAAAACACAAGTAGGCATGGACAGGTATGTAACCGTGGTTAAACGGCAGCGAAGCCCAAAATCCGCTCAAATGTCATCTCAGTCCAAAATACCCAAAGATGATAAGACCACCACGACAATGGATAGTAATAGGTTTGCTATCCTTCAGACTGATGAACCAGCAATACCTAAAAAGACCTTTAAGCCGCCACCAATATATTTGCGAGAGCCTACCTCTAGTGAGTTGGTAAAACAACTTATTACGGCAATTGGCAAAGACAGTTTTAATGTAACATCGGTTAAGCACGGCAGCATCAATGGAACCAAAATCCAGGTCAACCACGAGAATGAATACCGAAAATTGTCTGACGCTCTGGAGAAGGAGAAACGATCGTTTTACACATATCAGCTTAAAAGCGCCAAAGGTATTCAGGTCGTTATAAAAGGGATTGACCCTTTTGTAGATACGAATGATATCAAAACCGGATTAGAAAACTATAGTTTTAAAATTAAAAATGTAGTAAACATTAGAAACCGTGAAAAAATTCCTCAACCCATGTTTAGGGTTGAATTGGAACCAAGAGATGTTGTGTTAAAAAAGAATGAAGTGCATCCAATTCACAATCTTAAATATCTTTTGCATCGTAAGGTTACCGTTGAGGAGCCTCATAAGCGTTTAGGGCCCGTTCAATGCCTAAACTGCCAAGAATTTGGCCATACTAAGGCCTATTGTAAGTTGCCCGCAGTTTGCGTTGTGTGTGGTGAACTTCACGGTACATCACAGTGCAAAAAATCTAAGACTGACGCGAGCGTTAAAAAATGCAGTAACTGTGGAGGTAACCATACTACAAACTACAGGGGTTGCCCTGTCTACACTCACTTCAAGAGGTCAATGACAAATAGGCCATTGATTTTAAATATGCCACCCCAGCAGTCAAACACTATTTCTACAACCAATTTTCCCCAGGTACGCCAGCCAACCAACCATATAAATGTGCAAAACCCCCAACAAATTTCTTATGCGAATGTGGTAAAATCCGATAAACCAAAGTTGAATCAGGAGCCCAAGCCTCAAAATTCCGACCAAAACTTTAGCAATCTTGAGGCAACTCTGCAGACTCTTGTTCAATCTATAAATACATTTACGGTTTCCATGACGAACATGATGCAGGAAATGCTGAAAATGCAATCCACCATTTTGCAGGCAATTTTAACAAAATGAATTGGTTAAAAATATGTTTCTGGAACGCAAACGGCATTCGCCAACATAAAAATGAACTTGAGCACTTCCTTATGGAAAAGCAGATCGATATAATGATGATTGCTGAAACCCATTTGACAACCAACAGTTATTTCAAAATTAATGGCTACACATTATATGACACAAAAGATCCCCGTGGAAGATCTTGCGGCGGTTCGGCAATTTTGATAAAGACCAGAATTAAGCACTATCTAATGAACGGGACACGTGAGGAATATCTCCAAGCTACAAATATATGCCTTGATTATTTTCATGATAAAATCGTTATATCCTCGATTTACTCACCACCACGATTTTCAGTAACGGAAAATCAGTATTCACATTTTTTCAAATCACTTGGTCCTCGATTTCTAGCGGCTGGCGACTATAACGCGAAACACACTTTTTGGGGATCACGTTTAACTACCTCGAAAGGCCGTGTGCTTTTTGACACCATTTCCAAAATGGGTTTAGATGTGGTTTCAAGCGGACACCCCACTTATTGGCCGTCAGACCGACGGAAAATCCCAGACGTTATAGATTTTGGAGTTGTGAAAAATTTTCCCTTAGAGTGGATGCAAGTGGAGCCTTCACTAGATTTGTCATCAGATCACTCACCCACTATAATCTTTGTCTCGTTCCCCCAAGATATTGACTCCCCGTTGACCATCAATAGAGTTAATTGGCTAAAGTACAAAAAATTTTTGAGTACACATTGTACTGAAAATATCGCCTTGAGAACGCCTGAGGATATTGATGTGTCAATTAACGAATTTTCTGAAAACCTCAAACTGGCCGTACAGCATGCTACCACTAGTCATATAAGATCCAGAAATGAGAACAATAGAACTTATTCGTCTGAAATTGAGCAACTACTGTCAGAAAAAAGAAGAGTCAGAAGAGAGTGGCAACTTCGCAGATCTCCCCAGCTTAAGACTAGGCTACGCGAATGTATAACTCAGCTAAGAAATCTGCTCGAAATCCACAGAATGGCTTCCCTTAAAACATATCTGGAAAGCCTTGATGGTACTCCTCAATCTGATTATTCCTTGTGGAAAGCGACAAAAGGTTTAAAAAGACCCGTAATAGGTAAGCCACCTTTGCGAACTTCAACTGGCGACTGGGCAAGAAGCGATTCTGAAAAGGGGATGTTGTATGTCGATCATTTGAGGAACGTTTTTATTACAAATGATTCAACGAATAATACAGCGGAATTACCGTCATATGCTACTAGACCGCCTGTGCCTTTGAGACTTAATTTTTGTAGTAGTATTTGTATGTTGTGCCTACTGTACAATTGACGTACGTTGGCGGCAGTTACGGTTCTTATTAGCATGAATATATATGTATGTACACACAACCTTGTTTTAAGTCAATCACGCTGGCATTATGCTTTGCTTATATACTTATTTACATATTGTTATTATACACATGCATTTATCATATTTACCCTCTCTCTTTTAATGTTTAAGTTTGTACATATATTTATCTACATATTGTCATAAAATACATACGTTTATTATCTTTACTCTCTCTCTCTCTCTTAATATTTAAGTTTGTACATGTATTGCACCATTCATTTTCGGTGGTGGTTTTTAAGTATGAATCAAAATGAAATAAAGAACATGAGTCAGTTGATGTTGAGCGATTGAATTGGCAAGTTGTTTTAATTAATAGTCGGTCGTCTAAAGCTCAGAAGTGGGATTAATTGAACAACCACAAGCAGTGTTTTTTTTATATACCAGCAAAAAGTGCTCTTTGACGGAGAAAATAAATTTAACGGACGCAAAAAGAAAAAAAACATTTTTTAAAAAAAAGAACAAATGAACTGAAAACGAAAAGCAACATACATATTCTTAAATAAGGGAAAACAACGATCTTTTTGAATAAAAAGAAAGAATAAATATTTTGTGAAACAAGAATAAAAAAGAGTGTTTGAGAAAAGGAAAAGTTAAGTTTTGAATAAAAGAAAAAAACGAGTGTTTATAAGAAGAAAGAAGGTGCGAATATCTTAAATAAAGAAAACTATTTTTTTTAAAAAACGAACAGAAGAAAACGAGTATTTTATTATAAAAGCAGGCATATTTTGAAGTAAATGTTTCTTTAAAAAAAGTGGTTCGAAAGGAAAAACTGATTGAAAAAGAAAGATAGAACTAAAATTTTTTTTAATACAGAAAACGAGTGTCTATAGAAAGAAAGAAAACGAAAACGATTGTTAAGAAAAAGGAGTAAACGAATATTTTTGAGAAGAAGAAAAAGAGAGTGAAGAGAAAGGAAAGAAGGGGGAGAACGAATATTTGTGCAGTAAATAAGAAGAAGTGCTTAAGAAACAAAGAACAGCGAATCATTTTTTGAGAAAAAAAAAAAGACAAAGTGAGTTTCAAATATAAATAAATTAAAAGACGAAAGGCCAACGATTGGTAAGAAAAGGACAAAAGAAAACAGTGAAAAATAAGCGTCGCTACAAAATAAAATATTCTACCGTTGGAAAATTAACGGTATCTACAAAGAGGTGAAAAGAAACAAATAAATAGGTACAGTTGTTGAAGAATAAATTTTAATCCGGTACAAACGATTGTATAAAGGATAGTTTGAAAAAGAAAAAATTAATTAAAAGAAAGAAAAAAAAAAACTACTTCTGAAAGAAGAAGAACATTTTTTTATACAATGAATACAATCGATCCAGCAAATTTCACGCTTCTGCAATTAAAACAGTGGCTTCATGAACTTGGTCTATCGTCTAGTGGTACAAAAAGTGTTCTTGCAGCCAGAATAAGCGAAGTACCGATAACCGATCGTGGCCAGTGCCCTTTATTGGATCAAGCTGCAGGTAGTGTTGAGGTAGAGGATGATCAAGTTGCTACTGATAATGACGGAATGGCGCTGATGCTAAAAGAATTGGAGCTAATGAAGAGAGAACGTGATTTACTAAGAAGGGAAAATGAGCTGCTCAAGAAAACTGCGGGAACACAGGTGCAAGCACCAGCACAAGCTGACGAAGGCTCGCGACATCACGTCGGCGAAATACCTTTTAGTATTCTTCGCGAATGTTTACCGGAGTACGACGGAAGCAGTAATTTTGATCTGTGGGCAGTTCAACTGAATAGTGTGGCCGAAGCATACTGCATCAACAACAACATAAAGCGAGCCCTACTGATAAGTAAGCTTAAGGGTAAAGCGCTTTTGTGGCTTCAATCAAAATCAAATTTTGCATCAGAAACCGCTGATAACCTGTTAGCCGAGATGAAGGAGTTGCTTGGAGCCAATGAGTGCAAGATGACGCTACGCCGTAAATTCGAAAATCGCAAATGGAGACATGGGGAAAGCTTCACGGAATACTATAATGAAAAAGTGATTCTGGCCAACCAAATAAAGTTAGATGAAGATGAGTTGGTGGAATGTTTAATTGAAGGAATACCGGATCCACAGTTACGCACTCAAGCTCTCATGCAGAATTTTGTGGACAAGCAACAACTACAGCAGGCATTTGCCAAAATAACATTGTTTCGTCACACCAAGCAGCAGATTAAGCCAGTTAACAAACAGGAAGTCAGGTGTTACAACTGTAATTCCATGGGTCATTATGCTGCCGATTGTAAGAAGAATAGACGTGAGCCAGGTACTTGCTACGGCTGTGGAAGCTCACAGCACCTTGTTGCGCAATGCCCGAGTAGAAAAGATGTGAAGGTACATATGCTGGACGGAGAAGATCGTGAGAATTATGTAAGGTACTATAAGTTATTTATAGATTGCTATAAGATTTTATTTGTGTCTTTAGAATGCTTACTAGACTCAGGAAGTCCGATCAGCTTTGTGAAGAGGTCTCTATTGCCGGATTGGTTAAAATTGAATAATGAATTTTGTAATTGTTTTTATGGAATTAATGGAAGTGAATTAAAGGTCCTTGGGACAATTTTTTTGTTCAATAATAATAAATGAGAAGAGAGTTTATTTTAAGTTACATGTGGTACCGGATGTATCTATGGGAGTTCAGGCAGTTTTAGGTAGGAATTTTTTGAAGGCTGGCAGGTTTAGGTTAGTGAGTGATTTGGAGCATAGGAATGTAGTCAGCAGTGTTACGGAAAGGAGGGAATCGGAGGAAGACCAGTTTATTAGATCCATTATGGCAATTGAGTATTCGGATGGAGAATCTGAGTACGAAATAGGTAATGATGTATCATATGCGGATAGAAAAACATTTAGTGATATTTTTAGAAGTTGCTATGTGGAGCCCGAGCGACCAACCGAACCACTGACTAAGAGCGAAATGCGCTTGGTGTTGGAGGATTTGAAGCCTTTCAATTGTCCTCCAAGGAGGTTATCATATTCAGAGAGGAATGAGTTGCAGAGACTGCTGAATGAATATTTGTCCAAGGGATACATACGGCCTAGCGAATCGGAATTTACGTCGCCAATCGTTCTGGTTAGGAAGAAGACAGGCGAACTCAGAATGTGTGTGGACTATCGCAGGTTGAATAAGGTGACCTCTAGAGACAATTACCCTATTCCGTTGATCGATGATTTGCTGGACAGGCTAGCGGGGAAGACAATTTTTACGAAACTTGATTTGAAGGATGGTTTTTTTCATGTTTATATGGATGTGGACTCTGTGAAGTATACCTCGTTTATTACACCCTTGGGGCAGTATGAGTTTCTCAGAATGCCGTTTGGACTGAAAAACGCCCCTTCGGTTTTCCAACGCTTTGTGAACAGGGTTTTCGCGGATATGGTACGGAATGACCAGGTCATAATATATCTTGATGACGTAATGGTGGCAACCAGTAATCTTGACGAGCATTTCAGAATTCTGGAAGAAGTTTTTAGGCGTCTGGTGGCGAATAGGCTTGAACTTAGATTAGATAAATGTGTATTTTTGCAGTCGGAGGTTAAGTACTTGGGGTATAGGATTAATGGTGACGGGATAAGGGCGGATGACAGGGGCTTGAGGGCAGTTGAGAATTTTCCAGTTCCGAACAAGCCACATTCGGTGCAGAGCTTCTTAGGACTATGCTCATATTTTCGTAGGTTCATCAGGAATTTTTCTATTATTGCGAAGCCCTTATACGATTTAACCAGAAAGACGAAAAAGTTTGAATTTGGAGTTGAACACCTAGAGTGCTTCGAACTACTTAAGAATAAACTGCTGGAGGCCCCAATATTGGCATTATATGACCCAAGGGACGCGACCGAACTTCATTGCGATGCTAGTTCTGTGGGTTTGGGGGCAATTCTAATGCAAAGGAAGCAAGATGGGAAGATGCATCCCGTATTTTATTTCTCTCGGCGGACGACGGAGGCTGAATCCAGGTATCACAGCTTCGAGCTGGAGACATTAGCGATTGTGAGTGCACTGAAACGGTTTAGGGTGTATTTACAGGGTTTACAGTTTAAGATAGTTACGGACTGCAATTCATTGACTTTGACCTTGAATAAGAAGGAGCTAAACCCCAGGATTGCTAGGTGGGCGCTGGAGCTACAGAACTACGACTATATATTGGAACATCGGCGGGGTACGCGGATGCAACATGTTGACGCTTTAAGTCGCAGTAACATCTTGGTTCTGGAGACAAACACATTCGAGGAAAATTTGATAATATGCCAGGGGAAGGATGAAAAGCTGGCGTCGCTGAGGGAATCGCTGCAAAGGTCGGAAGATAAATTTTATGAAATGCGGAATGGGGTCGTGTATAGAAAAAAGAATGATACCGTTTTGTTCTGTGTACCCAGCGATATGGAAGAACACGTCATGTTCAAATATCATGACGAAATGGGGCACGTCGGTGTGGATAAGATGACCGATCTAATGGAGAAAACGTATTGGTTCTCTGGAATGCGGGAGAAAGCTAAAAAACACGTCAGGAATTGTTTGCGTTGCATTGCTTTTGCGGCAAAATCTGGACGCGAAGAAGGATTTATTCACAATATTCTCAAAGGAAACCTCCCATTTGATGTTTTACATATCGACCATTTTGGACCGGTCGATAATAGCAGAGCAAAGAAATATCTACTGGTTGTGATAGATGCGTTTACAAAATTCGTTAGGTTGTACCCAACAAGGACCACAAATACAGGAGAGGTCATTTCTTCACTTAAAGATTATTTCAGATCGTATAGTCGACCGAGATCCGTAGTATCGGATAGGGGAAGTTCGTTTACGTCTGGTGATTTTAGAGTCTTCATGGAGGATAACAATATTCAGCATATTAAGGTTGCAACGGCGTCCCCGCAGGCTAACGGACAAGTCGAAAGAGTTAATAGAAGCCTGGGACCGATGATTGCAAAACTGTCCGATTCGGAAAAAGGCCTTCACTGGGACAATGTCGTGGGGACCGTCGAGTTCTGTATTAATAATACGAGGCATAGATCTATTGATGAGTATCCAAGCAAAATGTTATTTGGGGTGCTTCAGAGGGGTACGATTTTGGATACTTTGAGGGAGAACTTGATTGATATAGAACAGGGAAACTGGGGACGGATAGATTTCGAAAAGGTTAGGGAGGACGCGGCTAGGGCACAGGAGAAGGTACAGGCATATAACAAGGACTATGTTGATCGGAGGAGAAGACCTCCTACTAAGTATGAGAAGAACGACTATGTGATGGTGAAAAATTTTGATTCGCAGCCAGGTCCATCTAGAAAACTATTACCTAAGTTCAAGGGCCCTTATCGAGTCTCAAAAGTATTGCGAATTGATAGATATCTGTTGGAGGATGTTGAGGGGTTTCAACTGTCGCGCACACCCTATAGCGGCGTTTGGGCAGTAGGTAACCTAAGGCCATGGTTCGGAGGTCGCAATGGTTAGTATTGGTCTTACCTAGATTTTGCCAGCCTAGAGATCGGGGGATCTTATTGTCAGGATGGACGAGTTGTAGTAGTATTTGTATGTTGTGCCTACTGTACAATTGACGTACATTGGCGGCAGTTACGGTTCTTATTAGCATGAATATATATGTATGTACACACAACCTTGTTTTAAGTCAATCACGCTGGCATTATGCTTTGCTTATATACTTATTTACATATTGTTATTATACACATGCATTTATCATATTTACCCTCTCTCTTTTAATGTTTAAGTTTGTACATATATTTATCTACATATTGTCATAAAATACATACGTTTATTATCTTTACTCTCTCTCTCTCTCTCTTAATATTTAAGTTTGTACATGTATTGCACCATTCATTTTCGGTGGTGGTTTTTAAGTATGAATCAAAATGAAATAAAGAACATGAGTCAGTTGATGTTGAGCGATTGAATTGGCAAGTTGTTTTAATTAATAGTCGGTCGTCTAAATTTTGAAGATGTCGAAAATGGTATCGGCAATACAAACCCCAGGAAAGCTCCAGGCATTGATCAAATTGCTGGTAAAATGCTTGAGCAGTTGCCTCGTGTAGCAAGAAGAGTTCTACTTTTTATTTTTAACGCTATTTTACGCCTTGAGTATTATCCTGCAGAGTGGAAGGTCTCAATGATTACCATGATTCCCAAGCCAGGGAAGGACCTGACAAAGGTAGAATCATATAGACCAATAAGTCTTTTACCAACAATTTCAAAACTATTCGAAAAATTGTTAATGACGAAGTTGAGTCCAATATTGAACAGCGTGGGATGTATCCCTGATCATCAATTTGGTTTTCGGGCTAAACATAGCACCATAGAACAAACGCACAGACTAGTCAACGTCATAAGACAGACCTTTGAGGAGAAGAAGTATTGCTCAGCTCTATTCATTGATATATCTCAAGCTTTTGATAAAGTGTGGCACGACGGCTTGATGCACAAAATAAAGCTAAACTTGCCTGCAAATACACACAAGCTTCTAGAAAGCTACTTATATGGGCGGAAGTTTGTTATCAGAGAAGGCGACTTTATAAGCCCAACTCAGCCAATCAAGGCAGGAGTTCCCCAAGGCAGCATACTGGGGCCTACTTTATATTTGATTTACGCTTCTGACATGCCAACGACATCCGGAGTCCACACTTCTACCTTTGCAGATGACACAGCATTTTTGAGTGTTCATGAAAACCACCAATTAGCTTCACGAAATTTACAGGAATATATTTCAATATTAGAGAAATGGCTAAAACTTTGGAAAATCAAAGTTAATGAACAGAAATGTACTCATGTCACATTCACTCTGTGTAAGCAAACATGTGCGCCTATCCAAATAAACAACACATCTATTCCGCAGCACAGTGAAGTCAAATACCTTGGTATACACCTCGACCGTAGGCTAACGTGGAAGTCTCACATTGAAGCAAAAGTCACTCAGTTGAAACTAAAAGCTGCGCAACTAAATTGGCTTATAGGCAGAAACTCGACATTGAAGTTGGATTGCAAACTTCTGTTATACAACGCAATTCTGAAGCCCATATGGTGCTACGGAATTCAATTATGGGGCACCGCCTCAGCTTCAAACATTGAAAAAATCCAAAGGCGACAAAACAAAATTCTTCGAATGATTACTGCAGCTCCATGGTACGTAAAAAATTCACGAATTCATAAAGATCTTAGTGTTCCGCTGGTAAAAGAGGAATTTTCTAAGTACGCGACAAGGTATGTCAGTAAACTGGAACTTCATCCAAACCCTCTTGCGCGCAATATACTTAACTTTGGTGGCCACACTCGGCTTAAAAGAAGGGATACCGCTGCCACCATCAGATTGCTCAATAGGTGATTTTACCGAAATAGCTCCCGCATAATAAAACTTTTTGTCTAGCATTGGCCGGACATAAGAATCATATTTTTTTAATTTTAAATTTAGTATTAAGATTTGAATACTTATTGTTAGTTCATTTTGAAGATTCAATAAATAAAAATGCTCAAAAAAAATATTTTTAGAATCGTCTACAGCGACCATAAAAAGGTCTTATTAGTTTCAGCATTTGTTTTAGCAACTGCTGCTTGAATTTCACCGGCATCAGCTATTCTTTTGGACGCATCCGCAATTGTTGCTGCTTCAGCCAGCATAACTGCAGCATCCAAATGCTGTTTTGCTATAGCAGCACACTGTTCGCCAAGTCTTAATTGTCGGCGAATGAAGCCGATTTGTTCTTCAGCTACAGTTTTTTTATTTTTTGCGGAATAGCATCTGCGCAAATCATCGCCTTCATGTTGCCGTTTTTGGTGTTCGTTTAATGCAGGCGAGAGGTCAGTTTGTTGCTGAGTAGGCTCTTCAGCTTTTTGCTGCCTGGAAGGAGTAACAACAGCTACTGCCTTGGAACACCTGTGTGGCGTATCCTTTAACGGTATGAAGCAGCTTTCCATAGAGTTCATGTTTTTCGGACTTGCTCTACCAATGAAATCAAAAACCTTGCCACTAGGTGCTACGGCTTTTGATAAAAACAACATCCGATCCACAATCTGCTCCAATTCGGAAAGTGCGTTCACCCGATAGACACCACCACCAGTATCAGACAAGCTTTTTTTTTATTCTCAGCTATTTTCTTTTTTGTCCGTGATTTTAAGTTAGTCCAAGTCTGAAGTTATACAATTACATTTCCAAATACATACTTATAATAGCACACAGAAATAAATTCCTGACCTTTTTCCATTCAACAATGCTACGAACAGGTGGTCCATTTGCATTAAGTTTTTTTGTCAAACTAGTCCACTGCTCTTCCATGGAATGCTTATTTTTCCAAAAACAGCAGATCCGCTAGCGAACTCCGGATTTGCTTCCATAAACTCTACTAGATAGTGAAGCTTTTTTTTTTTTATCAGTATTAAAAATACTTTTTATTATCATATTAGATGTTTAACAAAATTTAAATAATGTTTAATAAAATTTAAATAATACAAATTGTTAAAAAAAAAAAATTTACGTTAAATTGAATTGATTCCAAATCTTACAAAATTTACACATTTTTTATTGAATATATTATTGTCTGCTTCATTTTTATGTTATTTGGCAAATAATTAAATAGTTGAAAACCTTTATAAAATATTGTTCTTTGCAATTGTGATGATGCAGCTCTCTGAATGCGAAAATCACCTGCATTTCTAAGTCCATATGGTTGACTCTCTCTAACGTATTTTATTTATTCACACAGATATTCCGGCGCGTCTCCTTGCTTCATTTTTCTTATAAATTTTATGGTGTTGAACTGCAACCTTTGCTTAATTGTCATCCATTTTAGGTTGTTAAGCATTGTGTTTATATGGGCATACCGATTATATTTCAAAATTATTCTCATTGCTTTATTTTGCAATTTTTGCATTCTTTCTATTTGCATTGTGCTGCTACAAGTATATAAAATTGACGAACCAAATTCAAAATGAGGTTTAATTAAAGTGTTATATATATTTATCGCGGTAGTTTTTGACATTTTGCTTCTAATCCTTTTTAGAAAACCAACTTTTTTACCAATTTTTTTAAAAATATAGTCTACGTGTTCATTAAATTTTAGTTTTTTGTCTATTATAAAGCCAAGATATTTTATATAGTCTACTTTTTCAATTATTGTGTTATTTATTTTAAATTCTTCATTGGTATTTATATTAATTTCCATTATTTTAGTCTTACTTTCGTTTAGCTTGAGCTTATTCATATTTAACCATGTTGTTATTTTATTAATATCATGTGCCATTTCTGAATGGCACTCCTCATCTGTATCGGCAGTATTAAATAAAAGGGTATCGTCAACATACATAGTTATCTCACATTTTTCCAAAATATTAGGCATGTCGTTAATATAAATAACAAACAGCAAGGCACCCAATATAGAACCTTGTGGAACACCAAAATCGTTAACTACTTCACCTGAAAGCACACCATTCACCCTTGTTGTTTGCTTCCTATTTTTCAAGTAGGATTGAAACCATTGCAACTCTTGGCCTCTTACTCCGTACATATAAAGCTTTTTGATCATTATTCCCCTATCAATTGTTTCAAACGCTCTCTTGAAATCAAGAAAAACAGCCATCACCTTCTTAGCGTTTCCAATTTCTTTCCATTTGCTTATAACATAATTTACAGTTGTCTCACAAGAATATTTTTTACGGAATCCTGACTGATATTTGGTAAGTATATTGTTTGAATCAAGGTATTCTTCAAGCTGCTCTTTAACCACTTTTTCAAAAAGTTTCTAAAGTATTTATTGTCCTAAACTCTGCACATTTTTTTGTTTTTGGCACTTTTTCAATTGGTGCTACCATTGTTTGCTTCCAGCTTTCGGGAAAAGTCCCTGTCACTATCGACTCATTTATTATTTTTAATAATATATAACCCGTTACATTCCAATTATCAAGAAAAATTTTATTTGATATCATTTCATGATCAGCCTTGTTTTTCATTTGTTTTATTATATTCTTAAGTTCTAAAATATTTATTGCACGGAACTTAAACATATTGCTCGTACTAAATGTTATTTGGTTTGTATATTGTACTTTATCTATTGACTCCCTTATATCTTTAATGCTATCTACAAAATATGCATTAAATTTATTAGCAATTTCATGGTGGTTATTGTACTCTTTTTTGTACTAGCTCTTTAATTTGTTTCCACATCTGTTTTTGATCAACAGCGTTGTTGATTTTATTATTAATATAATCATTATTTTTGTTTCCAATTTGCACTTTATATTTGTTTCTTATTATTTTGTATTCAGCCCATGCTTAATGAGTTAGATGATTTAGCGCGTAAATGTTTAATTATTTTTTCTCTTTTCATTGATTGCAACTCTAAATTGTTAAACTATTATTGGTTGATATACCATAGTTGTTAGTTATCACATAATCGATTAATGTACTTGAGTTTTTTGTCACACGGGTACTATTATTTACAATTTGTTTAAGACCATTATCATTAAGTATGCAATTAATTTTGTTTTTATACGTCGTGCTTTTTAACCAGTCTATATTAAAGTCTCCAGTTAATACAATATCACAGTTGTTAAGGTTGTTATCACAGTTACTATCACAGATTTCTTCGTCAAATTCTTCAAATATTGTACAAAACTCATATTGGCTATGACTAGGGGATCTATATATTGCACCAATTATAATGTTGTAGTTGTTAAACATAGCTCGGCATACCAATACTTTGTACCTTCGACCTTCTCTATAATTTTGGTTACATTCCAATGTTTCTTGAAATATATCACTACTCCACCGGTTCTTGCTGATGACGATAAAGACATAATATGGCTGTAGTCCTTTAACTCAATTTCAGATTCATTTATTTCATTTGTTGTATGTGTTTCTGATAGTATAAAAAAATCAGGGTTTTCTGTAAATGCTACAATTTCAACTTGATTATAGTTATTTACAAGGCCTTGCACATTGGTATATTACAAGCGTATTTCCTTTAATTGTTAGGCCGTTAGACCAATTCTTCTCAATTTCTTTGTTAATTTATTTTGAAATACTGGACACTTTCTATCATTTGTATGATGATTTTCATCTAAACCCAAATTAAGATTGTTGTTTACTTTAACACAGTTTATACATTTCATTACATTTTCATCACTCTGACAATTTTTTGTGCTATGTTGGCCATGGCATCTCACGCAAACTTCTTGATTTCTGCAATCTTTCGCTAAGTGGTTATACCCTCTACATTTCATACACTGCATTATTTGCGTTCCGTCATAAACTTTACACCTCTCCCATCCAATATTAACTTTTGAAAGTTCCATAACATTCATTATCAATTTTTAATCTTACATTATATAACTTTCTATTTTTGTTCTTCACACTGTATTTTTCAATAAACTTCATGTTAGCATTTGCTAGAATTGGGTTCTGCTTTTTCAATTTTCGAATTATTTCTCCCTCATCATGGTTAAAAGACATGCCTGTTATTTTTATTTTTAACTCAAATGGGTTTGGCACCTTCACTTCATAATCGTTCGATATTTTGTCTTGAATAGCTTTCTTTGTTTTATCTCTTTCTTCGTTGTTTTCACTTCGTATAACAATCGTTCCATTTCTTCTACTTTCCACGTCTTTTATTTTCAAATCATCTGCATTAACTTTATTTAATTCTACTTTTGTTTTTTCCACGGATTGCTTTTCTTTTGGCTTCACAATTAGGGGAACACTCTTGCTTGTATCTGGCAACACTTTTACCGACTCTGCATATGAAATTTTTGTTGTTTTACTGTTTTTTTCAGTTATTACTTTTTTAATCTCTTTGTACATGTTTTGATTTTTTTCTTCAATTGTTTGGCATAACTGTTTGTTGTTATTTTCAACATCCTTAATATTAGTAATCAATTTTTTAACCTCATCTACATTTTTTCACAGGATTTTTGATATGAAATCATTTTATTCATTCTATCTTCATACCGTTTTTCAATAGCCTGTAATAATTGCTTTATTTCAGTTTCATTTTCTTTTAGTGACGCTTTGAATTCATGTTTATAGTCCACCAAGTTTTGTTTGTTTTTATTCACTTCATCTTTTATTTCTTTTATGACCATATCCACATTTTGTATATACTGAAAAACTTTATCACAGACGCCCATACACTGTATTCCTGTTTCACCACGAATTGCTTGTCTGCACTTGTTGCAGTCAGGCATTTTGATTGTTGTTGGTAACACTACCTTTGGTTTTCATAAATTTTTATCAAAAATTGTATATCTTTCGCAATAATTTTTTTAAGCTGCTGATTACTATTAAAAGTTAAATGCACTCTTCTCCACAGTATAAACGTGACGAAAATCAAATATGTATATTATTTGTTCAATTTTCAAACAATTTTACAAAAGCCCGTAAATTTTTTTTTTAAATGTAAGCGCAACCAACACTGCTTCCAATTAGATTTTTTTGTGTTATTATTATTATTAGTGATGGGAAATGGCCCTCATCGGCCATTTGCACTGCGACCAATATTGATCTATTGTGCGTCCCCTTGCCCCATTATGGGTTGAGTATCTCAAGAAAACGGACAAGCTCCTTTATAGGGAGTGATATTAAGTCACATTCGCTTAACATATAAGCTTGTAGTAGCCTATATCTTCTGTGTCCCAGTGCTCCACAGTGGGTGATTAAGTGCTCCATTGACTCCTCTTCCTCACCGCAGAATCTGCAAATGTCTGTGTTGGATATTCCCATCCTGTGCAGGTGCTTGTAGCAGTTATAATTTTTAAGTGCACCTGTCAATGTTCTGAGACTTTTTCTGTCCAGTTTTAGAGAACGTTCGGCTCTGTTTTTATCAAAGTTTAAAAATTTCTTGGAGTGTTCGAGACCAGCTGTCTTGTTCCACTGTTGTTCAACGATGGACATCGTTCATTTTTTTATCTCCTCATTCAGGAGACCCTTGTTGAATCCAAAAGTTGGAGTGGGTCCAATAAAAGTCCCCTCTGCTCCTTTCTTGGCATACATGTCAGCCATTTCATTGCCGTGATGCCCTTCGTGTCCTGGCACCCAGATCAGTGTGACCTGGCTCTGACTTGCCTGTTCGTTTAGCCTGTTGTGACATTCCAGTACTAACTTGAACGTGAAGACACAAGTGCTCAGGGCTTTCAGCACTGATTGGCTATCAGAGAGTATTCTTATCAGCACTCCCTTGTGCCCCCTATCGGAGGGTATTTCAACCGCTTCCCTTATTGCATATAGTTCCGCTTGCAAGATTGTGGTGTCTTTGCTAAGAGTTATATAGGGTGTTTTTTTAAGCTAGATAGAACTTTAAATTGTAAAAAGTAACACAAAAAATTAAATTTTGATGAAACATTTTTTTTATTTGTTTCAGTATACTCTGACAAATCATCATGAATAGACTCACGCTTGAACAACGCTACGAAATTATCCAAATTTACTTTGAAAATCAGTTGGCAACTGACCCGTTGTTTTATCGCAAAATTGTGTTCAGCGATGAGGCGCATTTTTGGCTTAACGGGTTTGTTAATAAGCAAAATTGCCGCATATGGAGTGAGACCAATCCACAAGAGACCCTACAGACTCCATTACATCCAGAAAAATGCACTGTTTGGTGCGGTTTTCATGCTGGTGGCATCATCGGACCTTATTTTTTCAAAAATGAGGCCGGAGCTCGCGTTACGGTCAATGGAGATCGTTACCGCACCATGATCAATGATTTTTTGTTTGAAAATATGGATGACATTGATCCGGAGGAGATGTGGTTTCAACAGGATGGCGCTACGTGCCATACGGCGAACGCAACCATCGACTTACTGAAATCAAAATTTGGCGATAAGTTGATTTCGAGAAATGGACCTGTCAATTGGCCTCCAAGGTCGTGCGATTTGACGCCTCTCGATTATTTCCTGTGGGGCTACGTGAAGTCACTGGTTTATGCTGATAAACCAGCAACAATTGACGCCTTGGAGGCCAGCATTGTTCGTGTTGTTCGTGACATACGGCCAGCAGTGCTCGAAAAAGTGGCCCAAAATTGGACGTCCAGAATGCGCTTCGTCAAGAACAGCCGCGGTGCCCATATGCCCGAAATCATTTTCAAATGTTAATGTCACGTATTGATCTTTCGAATAAAAAAAAATTTTGATTACAATTTAATTTTTTGTGTTATTTTTTACAATTTCAAGTTCTATCGGGCTTAAAAAAACACCCTATACATTTGCGTGCCCTAGGCCCCACTATTCCCGCTCCAACACCTTGGAGCGTTTTAGATCCATCCGTGTACCACTTTTGTGAACCATCCCGTAACCATCTTGGATTCATGGTCCATTCCTCCCTTGTAGGCAAGATGATCTTAAACTTCCTGGCAAAGGAGTTAGACGGATCTATAATGTCACTTGTTTGAGACATATCGATTACGTCTCTAAAATCCTTTAGGATTGCAAGATGTCCAATAAGGTTTCCTGCCTTAAGTTTTTCCCTTTTGTAAATTGAGATGGCCTGAACGGCCGCCTCTTTTTGTACAGCTATGTTAAGCCGTGTTAGGTTCAAAAGAGCTTTCATGCCTATCGTTGAGGTGGATTTCATCGCCCCTATGATACATAGGCATGCGAGTCCCTGAACCTTGCGAAGTCTTGATATGACTGTTACCTATTCGGTTTTTCTCCACCATACTACAGCCCCATATAGTATAGTGGGTCTTACCATTTGGGTATATAACCAGTACGTCATCTTAGGGCTTAGGCCTTAGGCCGTAGGATCTACTCAGTAGTTTTTTGGCAATCCAGAGGCTTGTTGTTGCCTTTTTTATCACCGATTCGAGGTGCGGTTCCCATGTGAGTTTCTTATCCAGGACTATGCCTAGATATTTCACCTCTGTCTTGGGAGCAACCTCAATACCTATCTTTAGAGTAGGGATCACTTTTTCCCTTTTTTTTTGGTGAATGACACAATTGTCGTCTTTTCAGGGTTTATTGAGAGCCCTTCCCTTCTGCACCATTCCGACGTTGTGTCTAATGCATTTTGCATCAGCGTTCCCATCGTGTCAGGATGGTCACCCCTGATTGTCACGCAGATGTCTACTGCGTATCCAATGGTTTTGTGTCCCTTACGGTTAAGGAGCCTGATGAGGTCGTCTACAAGTACTGACCATAGTAGGGGAGATAGTACTCCACCCTGAGGGCATCCTTTAACCGCAGTGCCACAACGTTCAGCGGAGCCAAGTGAGGCTCTTACTGTCCTTTGGTTCATGTGTTCATGCATGTTGCTAATCCATTTTACTATTGCTGGGTCAGCTCCTTTATTAGAGAGTGCTGTTTCCATAGCAAGGAAGTTTGGGTTATCGAAGGCACCCCCTATGTCCATGAATGCACATAGAGCAATCTCCTTGGAGCTCAGAGCCTTTTCGATATCCGTTACCAATTTGTGTAGGGCCGTGACCGTAGACTTGCCCTTTTGGTGTGCAAATTGTAGTCCATAAATCGGACGTAAAGTGATTACCTCTTCTCTAATAACTTCTCCATGGTTTTTAGCATGAAGAAGGATAGACTAATTGGTCTGTATGACTTGGGAGAGTCTAGAGGCTTATTTCCCCCTTTGGTATGAATATAGCCTTCACCACACTCCTTATTTTTGGAATATATCCCAATTGTAAACTTGATCTGAAGATTTTCACCATAGTTCGTATGACCGTAGTGTTGCTTTTTGATAATAGTGCCGGAAAAATTCCATCCGGTCCTGGTGATTTGTAGGGTTTGAAGGCATTTACTGCCCATTCTACCCTTTCAGATGTTATTATCCTCTTGATGACTGGAGTCAACATCCCATGATTTGAGTTTGCCGTCACGTTTTGCGTGTTCGCATTTGTATTTAGTATACAGTCTGGGAAGTGAGTCCTCAGAAGAAGCTCTAGTGTCCCATGGAATGTATTTGTACAGGTCCCATCTGGTTTCCTGAGTGTGCCTATCGGGTTAATCGGCCCCTTTGAAAGCGCTTTTTGCAGTCTAGCTGTTGCTGGGACATCTTTGAGATCCTCACAGAGAGCCCTCCATGAGTTTCTCTTAGATCTCCTAAACTCTTTGTTATATGTTGTTAGGGCATTCCTATACTCTTCCTATTCTTTGGATTTCTTAGCCTTATTGAACTCTGTTCTGGCCACTTTACGCAGTTTTTCAAGATTTTTGTTCCACCAGGGAACCCTCTTCGTGGAGGATTTTATTTTGGTGGGACAGTTGACAATTGACAGTCAATTCTTCCACTGAGGCGTCTAGCTGTCCTGTCGATGAAGTGGGAAATGTTCTACCTGTCATTCTAGACTGTAGGTTCTCCGCAAACTTCAACCAGCTTGTTGCCCTGGGATTTCTATAGAGCGACGTGCTCTTCATCAGTCCGTTTATTTCAAATGAGATGTGTTTATGATCCGACATGGAGTTCTCTTCCGAGACTTTCCAGTCACTGATAATGTCAAAAGATTTGTTGGTTACGAGGGTCAGATCTAGTACCTCTTCTCTAATGGCGTTGCTAAATGTTGGACTATTCCCCCTATTAGCTATTTCTATATCAGTAGATAATAAGGAGTGACTCACCTCTAGTGTTGGTGTCCGTGCTTCCCTATACTGTATTGTGGGCATTTGCATCGTAACCAATTATTAGGGTCTTGCCGTGTTGCCTCCAGTGCTCCACTAGACCCTTGATTATGGATGGTGGTGCTTCGTTTGTGTCTCCTGGGAAGTAGGCCGAGGCAATAACAACCTCTATCCTACTACCGTTTGACTCCGCTTCAATTAGCACCACTGCTGTGTCGCCATCTGTGTACTCTGTAAGAGGCAGATAGTTAATATTATTGTTCATGATAAGTGCAGCCCTTGGTTTGGCTGCGCCCGTGTCATAAATTACCTGTGTATTTTTAATGCTGAGACCTTGAATACGTCCTCTTGTTATCCAGGGCTCTTGTAGGAGCCCTATGTTGGTGGTGCCCCAAGCAAATCTTCTACTAATTTCGGCCGCTGCAGCCCTAGCGTGGTGAAGATTTGCTTGGATGCACTTCATTTTGGCCCTTTAGTGCTTTGACTAGAAGGAGGACTTTCGCCCTCTTCCTCTAGCCCCACTTCCTGCATTTGTTGCGGTAATAAATCTTCCCGCCTGATTCCTTTAGGCTGGCCTCTGATTTTTGGTCCACGGATAGAACCAGTGTTACTAGTGAGTTCTTCTCTGCTCTTCTTAGTAGTCGCCATGACTCGACGACGAGGCCTTTGTTCTGCCCCTGTATAAGATCAAGGATCTTATTTGTTTCCAATTTGGTGGAACTGGGGTAGTATCCCACCGCGATACTGGATTGAAGAATTTTGAACTCCTCTATGGCCCATATTGAGGCCCCTTCCCAGGGTGTCGAGTCGGTGATGTTCTCCTTCAAACAGTCTGCCGATTTGTTGTGCTTACAATGCAGGACCATGTATTCTGCCTTGTAGGTACAGCCTAGAAAGGCAGGTTTTGTGGTCTTGTTTTTGCCATCTATTATCTTTTCCAGTATTAGTTTCTGGATGGAGTCCATCTGCTCTGTTGATAGAGCAGTGTTAGGGTAGTCTCTTGCGAGAACTGCCAACTGGACTCCTGTAGTAACGTCCTTGTATGAGGCAGAGGGCCGCCTCTGCTTGGTCGTCACTACTTTTTTGCCGCTTTTGCTGCCCGTGAGGTGGACGGTTGTTCGTCCGTTAGCCTCTTCCTTTGGCTGGCTTCCGGAGGCGTTTCTTCCTCAGACCTTTGCCTTTTTGGGCCTTGTTCTTTGCCCTTGCCCTCCTCCTTTTGCAGGGTCATAGGCTGTCTGGCCTTGAGGTACGCCTCTTCGTTACTAAGGCTTTGTTTTAGTTGCAAAATTATAATTTTTATTTTATTATATAATATAATATTATTATTATATAATATTATTATTTATGTATATAATTACCTTTTTTCCATTCTTATTAAATTAAAAAATTGAGAACTTTTTTTTTTATTTATTTTTGCCTCTGTCGACAACCAAAACATAAGTGAAAGGTTCTGAGATTTTTACTCGCACGACATTTATTGGTGGGGCACAAATTTATATGAAAATGATTACGTTATCGATCGCAATAATTGTCGATCGACTTGTCGTTCTAAAAACTGTAAGTGGGGCGGAAATCAGCTGTTTGTCGTTGAAAATGCATGCGAGCGATATCGATCGAAATCATGGGCCAGTCTGTGAGACTTGTATGGAAACTAAAAATTTGAAATGTGTTTTTCTCGAAACAAGCTTTTTTTGCGTTATGACTATGTTGCAATAAAGGAGCGATATGTTGATGATATAATATCTGGATCAGATAATTTTAATGATATTTTAAATCTAAAGTTACAGTTCTGTGCCCTCTTAAAATCTGGTGGATTTCACCTTCGAAAATGGAATTCAAAATGTAAACAACCGTTACAACACATTCCTGAAGAAGATCGAGAAAATAAAGATTTATTTACCCTCAACAAAGAAACGATGCCAAAAGCCCTTGGTCTCTATTGGGACACTAACAGTGATACATTTTATTTCACTATCAACTTTATACATTCCTCTACAGTAACAAAACGAACTTTGCTTTCAGAAGCCGCGAAACTCTTCGATCCTTTGGGTTGGTTATCTCAACAACTATTAAAGCAAAAGTTATATTCCAGCAGCTA
This sequence comes from Thecocarcelia acutangulata, assembly GCA_914767995.1. Classification (NCBI taxonomy): domain Eukaryota; kingdom Metazoa; phylum Arthropoda; class Insecta; order Diptera; family Tachinidae; genus Thecocarcelia; species Thecocarcelia acutangulata. Next base: position 49,588,713 of record OU612095.1, on the reverse strand, counting down.
CGGAAACTTAAACTGGACTGGGATGACGAATTGCCAGAAGAAATAAGAAATGAATGGCTCAAATTTTGAACACAGCTTACATCACTGGAGAAAATACGCATTCCGCGATGGCTGGGGTGTAGTTTGACAAATTTCATCGATCTGCATGGATTTAGTGATGCATCACAAACTGCCTAAGCTGCTGTTGTATATGCTGTAGTAATTACCGAATCAGGTGAAACATTAGTCAATTTATTACAATCAAAAACAAAAGTTGCACCACTAAAAACCACTAAAATTGAGTGCAGCCACACTTTTAGTACAATTAATGGAAAAGGTAAAATCTAACAATGAGTTCAACATAAGACGCATCGTTTATTGGATAGATAGCGCTATAGTTCTCGCGTGGATTAAATCTGTAAACAAAAGGTTAGAAGTCTACGTGGCAAATCGGGTGTCTAAAATTCACTCTAATGTAAAATATTGGAGATATGTGCCTTCAGCGGAGAATCCAGCAGATTGTGCGTCACGTGGTGTCCCTCCAGAAGCTTTACAACATCACCCGCTTTGGTGCCATGATCCACCCTGGCTAAAAATGGAAGCCAACTGTTGGCCTGCAAATATATCCGAATCAAACCGTAACACAAGTGCACACACAGCTAATATAAGCAAAGTTGCAATTGCAGATTATCCTGAACTTACTTTAAAATATTCCAGCTTTTCAAAGTTAACATCATATATATTTAGATTTTTTGATAATATCAAATGTAAAGCTTCTAACGAAAGAAAAAATACAGGCTTTTTAAAAACAAATGAATTAACGGAAGCCAAAAATCGTCTCATAAAATTTACACAAGCCATTGCGTATCCTGAGAAAATCCATCGTCTGAAATCTAATAAGCCACTGCCTAATAATCGCCGCATCATCAAGTTAGCGCCATTTCTCGATAAATTGGAAATCTTGAGAATTGATGGTCGTATAGCTCAAGCTGGAATCCCATTTCCAATAAAACACCCAATTTTACTATCTAAACAAAACCCACTATCTTTACTTATTTTTTCAGAAGCTCATAAGATGATCTGTCATGGAAGTCTGTTGTTAATGATGTCTTACGTTTCCCGACACTACTAGATTGTTTCTGCACGTGACTTGGCAAAAAGGGTACAACATGAGTGTCTTGTGTATTTTAAATATAGAACGCGAACATGTCAACAGCTGATGGGAGAATTACCCGCTGTTCGTCTTCAACCAACTCGTGCTTTTAAAAATAGCGGTGAGGATTATGCTGGCCCAATCGCCATAAAAAAATCTAATCTGCGAACTTCATCTTCTGCCAAGGTATACATACATCTGTCTGTTTATATGTATGTGCACCAAAGCCATACATTTAGAAGCTGTAACCAGCCTTAATGTTGATGCTTTTCTGGCAGCTTTTCGCCGTTTTACTGCTCGTAGAGGCACATGTACCGACTTATACTATGACTGGTACTAACTTTATTGGTGCCAGTAAAGAACTTCAGGTTATCTACAATCGCAATAAGTCTTCGCTACCCGAACACCTTGTTGAAACATTAGAAAACCAAGGAACCCAGTGGCACTTTATCCCGCTTGTTTCGCCCCATTTTGGTGGATTATGGTAAGCGGGAGTAAAGTCAACAAAGTATCATTTACGCCGAATTGTAAATGACAGACTTCTTACTTATGAAGAACTTAATACGCTTCTCGTGCAGATTGCAAGCATCCTAAATTCAAGACCACTTTGTCCACTGTCATCCGATTCCGTAGATAACAACGCACTTACGCCTGCTCATTTCTTGATTGGTGAACCAACGGTATGCATACCAGACGAAAATTTATTGGATGCAAATTTTGACCGGATTTCACGGAAACAAATTGAACGCTTAAAGCAACATTTTTGGGACAGATGGAAGAGAGAGTATCTCTGTCGCCTTCAATCACGCCCGAAATGGAATCAGATATCAAATAACATAAAAGTTGGAGACATGAAAAAAGAATTCCAGGGCAATGGCCTCTAGCAAGAAGCGAAGAAGTACACCCAGGTTCCGATGGTTTAGTAAGAGTTGTTACACTTTACTGCAACAAGAAGTACATAAAGCGGCCAATTTCAAAATTTTGCCTTCTACCAACCAACGAAGTTGCATCGTTAAACAACCTTACCAGTCCATAATTAAGACCCATGGTTCATGGCTAGGAGTATGTTTGCAATTTTTATACCCAAACTAGAAATAGTCAATAATAAACTACCTTTGGGTTACTCCTAAAAGTTTATATATTTTTTCTCTAATATCAGAAACCCTAAAGCTCAATTTTATTGCTTACATACATACCTACATAAATATATGCTGCAATAAAAGTTTAATGTTTTTTCTGTGCACTTAATTTTTTATACAAATAAATAAGTTTAAGCTGTGCTTATTATATTTATGTATGTATGTACATATCGTAATTTTTTGATCTACATATTCTTTGCGTTCTTCACAGTCATAAACTTTACCGTTTCATAAATTTGTTAACTTAGTCTTGATTTTAATTTTAAGAATTAAGTCGTTGTTTAGCTTCGATAGTGAACGGACGTGTCTGTTTTGATCGGAAAGTAAAAAAATAAAACGGGAATAAGTAAAAACCGTAATAGGTGAACAGAGTGAATTTAATTAAAAGAAAAACTTTGTGACTTTTTTTTTGATAACGTTTTAAATTTGTAAATAAAAAAAATAAAAAAATAGAAACAATTAATTGCATGAGTATACCTATCAGATGTAATTCTGAAAATGAGCTTAGCTCCAGTAGAAAAAACCTTTGGATTTCTGAGGAAGTATCTGTAAAAAAGTCATTGGAAAATCTCCTGTCTCTTAGAGATAGGAAACGCCCGCGATCGTGTTCGCCAAATATTGTTACAACTGAAGACAAATCATCTTCCAGTTTAATTGTTGCTAATAAGCCGAAAACACAAGTAGGCATGGACAGGTATATAACCGTGGTTAAAAGGCAGTGAAGCCCCAAATCAGCTCAAATATCATCTCAACCGAAAATTTGTAAAGATGATAATAGGACTTCGGCAACGGATGGTAATAGATTTGCTATACTCCAAACAGATGAGCCAACAACATCTAAGAAAACATTTAAACCGCCACCAATTTGTTTGAGAGAGCCTACTTCTAGTGAGCTGGTTAAACAACTTATTACGGCAATCGGCAAAGACACCTTCAACGTTACATCAGTAAAGCATGGCAGCATCATCGAAACGAAAATCCAGGTAAACAGTGAAAATGAATACCGAATGTTGTCTGACGTTCTGGAGAAGGAGAAAAGATCTTTTTACACCTATCAACTTAAAAGTGCTAAAGCCCTTCAGGTAGTTATTAAAGATGTTGCCCTTGTGTAGATATGGATGACATTAAGACTGGACAGGAAGAAAAAGGATTTAAAATAAAAAATGTTGTTAATATTAGGAACCGTGAAAAAATCCCTCAACCCATGTTTAGGGTTGAACTAGAACCCAGGGATGTTGTCCTAAAAAAAGGGGAAATTCATCCAATTTATAACCTTAAATTTCTTTTGCATCGTAAGGTTACCGTTGAGGAGCCACATAAGCGTCTAGGACCCGTCCAATGCCTAAACTGCCAAGAATTTGGCCATACTAAGTCCTATTGTAAGTTGCCCGCAGTTTGCGTTGTATGTGGCGAGCTCCACGGCACAACTCAGTGCAAAAAACTTACTGCAAAGTACCGGAGCTGTCCTGTCTACAATCACTTTAAGCAGTCAATGAGAAATAGGTCATCAATCCCCATTAACCAACCCCAGCAGTCAAATATCATTTCTAATCATAAGTAATTTTCCCCAGATAGGTCAGTCAGCTAGCCACATAATCGTACAAACCCCCAAAGAAGTTTCTTATGCGAATCTGGTAAAATCCGATAAACCAAACTTGAATCAGGAGCCCAAGCCTCAAAAATCCGATCCAAATTTTAGCAAATTTGAAGCTACCCTGCAGACTCTATTAATTTGTTAAATTTTTGTTGAACTTTTATAATTTTTTTAAATTAAAAATTGTTTGGTTTGTACATACATATGTACAACAGGTTTTTTAGTTCAATTTTTCCTTTCTTAATTTTTTTCTTAAAAAGGATTTTTTACAATATAAATTTGCTATGATCAATAATTATTGATTGAATAAGACAAGAAAAATAATAATCAAATCTTTAGCTGGGGGACAACTAGCTGTTTCGTAGTCGCTACACTACTCATCAGCACCCACTGGGATTTGAACTCGGGTCATGACGTATCATGATCTACTGCTTTAACCACTAAGCCACAGAGCATTTAATTATTTTCTATCTATATTCATCTCATATTGAATCACATATGCATTTTGTTAATTGCCCACATTGTTTGTACAGCGTTTGCTGTCTCAGAACTAGCGGTATTTATTATATTTATTAACATACATAAATAAATACCACCTAGTTTTAAGCTGGGGAGACCTGCGAAGTTGCCACTCTCTTCTAACTCTTCTTTTCTCTGACAGTAGTTGATTAATTTCAGATGAATAAGTTCTATTGCTCACATTTTTGGATCTTATATGGCTAGTGGTAGCATGCTGTACGGCCAATTTGAGGTTTTGAGGTTAATCGACACATCAATATCCTCAGGCGTTCTCAAGGCAATGTTTTCCGTACAATGTGCACTCAAATATATGTTTATATTTTAACCAATTAACTCGAGTGACGGCAAACGCCAAGTCACAAAACGGGGAACCAACCCCCTGGGGGAACGAAAGAGAAACTATAGTTGGTGAGTGATCTGATGACAAGTCCAATGAAGGCTCGACTTGCATCCATTCTGATGGAAAATTTTTTGTGACTCGAAAGTCTATAACGTCTGGGATCTTTCGGTGGTCTGACGGCCAATAAGTAGGGTGTCCACTTGAAACCACATCTAACCCCATTTTGGAAACGGGGTCAAAAAGCGCGTAGCCTTTCGTGGAATTAAAACGTGATCCCCAAAACGATCGCCAAGTGATTTGTAAAAATTTGAATATTGGTTTTCTGTTACTGAAAGTGGTGGTGGTGAGTAAATCGAGGATATAACAATTTTTTCATGAAAATAATCAATGCATATATTTATAGCTTGGAGATATTCCTCACGTGTCTCGTTCATTAAATAGTGCTTAATTCTGGTCTTTATCGAAAGTGCCGAACTTCCGCAAGATCTTCCACAGGGATCTTTTGTGTCATATAGTGTGTGGCCATTGATTTTGAAATAACTTGGTTGTCAAATGGGTTTCTGCAATCAACATTATATCGATTTGCTTTTCCATAAGAAAGTGTTCAAGTTTCTTTTTGTGTTGGCAGATCCCGTTTGCGTTCCAGAAACATATTTTAAACCAACTCATTTGTTTAAAATTGGCTGTAAAATAGTGGATTGCATTTTCAGCATTTCCTGCATCATGTTTGTCATAGAAACCGTAAAAGTGTTTATGGATTGAACAAGTGTCTGCAGAGTTGCCTCTAGATTACTAAAATTTGGATCGGAATTTTGCGGCTTGGGCTCCTGGTTAAAGTTTTGGTCGGATTTAACCACATTAGCATATGAAAATTGTTTGGAGTTCTGGAGGATTATTCTGAATTGCGATGCGAAAGTCATAGCGATGCGCAAATGAATTGCGATGCGAAAGATATTTGGTATTCTGTAAGACGAATGAAGAACACTCCAAGGGAAAAATTTATACTTGCGGTTTTCGGAAAAACTAACAAATTTTTGAAAAGACATAAGAATATAATAATTACACAATCTGACAAAGGAAACAAAACGGTTGCAATATACAAAAATCAATACGAGGAGAAAATGAATGAATTACTTCAGGATAAAAACACATATAAGATAACAAGAACAGATCCCACCATAAAATTGATAAAACTAAACAATAATATTGTGAATGAGCTACATAAAAAGGAATACATAGACTACAATCAAAAACGGAAACATGCTCCGCTGCAAATGCGCCGAGAATTTATGGACTACCGAAAACACACAAAGACAATATGCCCTTACGACTTATAATATCATGGTTTCAGGTCCCATGCTACCAACTGAGCAAACATTTAGGACAAATACTAAGAAACATAGTATCTGAAAAATACAACATAAAAAACTCAACGGAACTAAAAAATGGACTTAAGAATCTTAAACTGGACCCAAATGAATGTATTGTCTCTTTTGATGTTGTCTCCCTGTTCACTAATATTCCTATCCACTTGGCCATAAATAACGTAATGAATAATTGGAACTTAATAAAACAACATACTAAGATTCCAAGATCTAAATTCTTAGATGTCCTCAAATTCTGCCTTTACGAAAATAACTATTTTACATATGACAATAACATCTACAATCAAACATTCGGCATGCCTATGGGAAACCCGCTGTCACCCACTATTGCTGACATTGTTTTGGACAATTTATTAGCTGAATTATATGACAAAAATATTCACATAAAATATATAACAAAATACGTAGATGACATTTTAGCTGTAATAAATACTGACAATCAAAATGAAATTTTAAACACTCTAAATGTATATCATCCCAAAATAAAATTCACTATTGAAGTAGAAAATAAAGGAAAAATCTCCTATTTAGACACCACACTTTATAGACAAGATGACAAAATATATTTCGACTGGCATACCAAAAGCATCTCATCAGGAAGAATAATCAACTATTATTCAACCCAACCCAAATCACAAATAACACAGCCAAAAATTTAGTAAACAAGGTATTAGAAATAAGTGATGAAAAATTTCATAACAAGAATATAAAGAAAATTTCGGAAATACTAACCAAAAATAGTTTTCCGCCATATCTTATCAAAAATATCATAAATACACCAAATCATCCAAAAAGCAATAGAAATGGCAACCCTAACAATGAAAGCAAACAATATTACAGCATCAAATATATACCTGAATTAACAGACAACCGCAATATAAAATGTGCAATAAACAATAACAACATAACATTGGCTTTTAAACCAAATAAGACTTTAAGCACAATATTCACAAAAACAAAAACACCTATAGACAAACTACAACAAAACAACGTTGTCTATCAAATTCCATGTAAAGGTGATGATAACAACAGCTGTGATCTCGTTTACATAGGCACAACAAAAAGCTAATTATAGAGGTTGCTCCATCTACACCCACCTCAAGCGCTCAATGAACAACAAACCAATAATTGCTTTTAAGCCACCACAGCAGACTCAAATTTTTTCTAATAATTCTTTTCCTCCGACAGGACAGTCAACCACCGACATAACCGTTCAAAATCAAAAACAAATTTCTTATGCTAATGTAGTTAAGTCTACATTCGCAAACCCGAATCAACAATCTATATCTCAACCGCCCGATCAAAATTTCAGTAACCTTGAGGCAACAATACAGACCCTAATTCAAACTATAAACACTTTTACGTCGTCTATGATGACGATGATGCAGGAAATGGTGAAAATGCAATCCACCATTTTGCAGGTTATTTCGAAAAAATGATTTGGTTAAAAATATGTTTCTGGAACGCGAACGGCATCCGCCAACACAAAAATGAACTCGAATACTTCCTGATGGATAAGCAGATTGATATAATGATGATTGCAGAAACTCACTTGACGTCAACAAGCTTCTTTAAAATTAACGGCTACGTATTATACGATACTAAAGACCCCCGTGGAAGAGCTTGTGGAGGTTCTGCAATCTTGATAAAATCTAGGATAAAGCATTTTTTGTTGAACGACACATGTGAGGACTATCTTCAAGCAACTAATATCTGTGTGGAAAATTTTCATTACAAATTGGTTATCTCATCGATTTATTCGCCGCCTCGATTTTCAGTGACGGAGTCACAATATTCAAGTTTTTTCACCTCATTAGGACCTCGTTTTATAGCAGCTGGAGATTACAACGCAAAACACACTTTTTGGGGCTCACGTTTAATCACCCCGAAGGGTCGAGTGCTTTTTGATACAATTTCTAAAATGGGCTTAGACGTAATATCAAGCGGACATCCCACTTACTGGCCGACTGACCGGCGAAAGATTCCTGATGTGATTGATTTTGGAGTGGTAAATGGGTTCCCCGTGGAATGGATGCAAGTTGAGCCTTCATTAGACTTGTCATCGGATCATTCACCTACTATTATTTCAGTGCGTTTTCCCCAGGAGACTTGGTCTCCGATTAACAATTTGTATAGGACTGTCACCCGAGTGAATTGGCTAAAATATAAAAAAATTTTGAGCACCCATTGCACTGAGAATATTGTTTTAAGAACACCTGAAGATATTAATGCGTCACTAATCAACTTTAGCGAAAACCTTAAACAAGCCGCTGAACTTGCTTCTAGCGTTTATTTAACACGCAGAAACCTTCAAAATAGAACATATTCTTCAGAAATCGAGCAACTTGTGTTAGAAAAAAGAAGAGTTCGACGAGAGTGGCAACTTCGCAGGTCTCCGCAGCTAAAAACAAGGCTACGTGAGTGCACAAATCAACTAAGAAGTTTGCTTGGAAACCAAAAAACGGCTTCTCTACAAACGTATTTAGAAAGTCTGGATGGTACTCCTCAGTCCGACTATTCTTTATGGCGGGCGACTAAGGGTTTAAAAAGGCCAGTTAGAGGTAAGCCGCCCTTGCGAGAACCGTCTGGTGACTGGGCTAGAGATGACTCGGAAAAGGGTAATTTATTTGTTAACCATTTGAAAAACGTTTTTACCACAAATAGGTCTGACAATGCAAATGAGTTGCCACCTATTGTTAGTAGACCTCCTGTGCCTTTAAGATTCAATTTCCAAGAAATTGAAAATGCTATTGGCAATCTAAACCTTAAAAAAGCTCCAGGTATGGATAAAATCAGCAACAAAATGCTCGTAGAGCTGCCTCGTGTAGCTAAAAGAATTGTTCTTTATATTTTTAATGCTATTTTACGGCTTGAGTATTACCCTGCAGAGTGGAAGGTGTCCATGATAACAATGGTTCCTAAGCCAGGGAAGGATCACACGAAAGTAGAATCATACCGTCCAATAAGTCTACTGTCAACAATATCAAAACTTTTCGAAAAATTGCTAAAGGCGAAGTTGGATCCAATGCTTTATAAGGTTGAATGTATTCCTGATCACCAATTTGGTTTTAGAGCGAAACATGGCACCATTGAGCAAACACACAGGTTAGTTAACGTCATAAGAAAGGCATTTGATGATAAAAAATATTGCTCTGCCTTATTCATCGACGTCTCACAGGCTTTTGATAAAGTGTGGCACGATGGCTTAATGCATAAAATAAAGTTTAACTTACCTGCAAACATACATAACCTTTTGGAAAGCTATTTATATTGTCGCCAATTTATAGTAAAAGAAGGCGATTTCATAAGCCCCGCTCAGTCTATTGAAGCAGGAGTTCCCCAAGGCAGCATATTAGGGCCTATCTTATATTTGATCTACGCATCTGACATGCCAACAAGCACCAACGTTCACACTTCAACATTTGCAGATGATACAGCATTCCTTAGCATACATAGTAACCACCAGCAAGCATCAATAAATTTACAGGAACATATCGACAAACTAGAGAAATGGCTGAAGCTTTGGAAAATCAAGGTTAATGAACAAAAGTGTGCCCATGTTACGTTCGCACTGCGTCTAGGAACATGCTCACCCATTACTATTAACAATAAAGTAATACCTCAACACAGTGAAGTCAAATACCTCGGAATTCATCTTGACCGTAGACTAACATGGAAGTCGCACATCGAGGCAAAAGTAACGCAGATGAAATTGAAAGCAGTGCAAATTAACTGGCTACTAGGCAGAAACTCGACCTTGAAGCTTGATTGTAAACTTTTGCTGTACAACTCGATTCTAAAGCCAATATGGTGCTATGGGATTCAATTATGGGGCACAGCCTCGGCATCCAACATTGAGAAAATTCAAAGAAGTCAAAATAGAATTCTTCGTAGAATTACAGATGCTCCATGGTACGTTAAAAACTCACGAATCCACGCAGATCTGAACGTACCTTTTGTGAAATCTGAATTTGTGAAGTACGCGACAAGGTATATTAACAAACTTGAATTCCATCCAAATCCTCTTGCAGCTAATATTCTTAATTTTGGTGGTCATACCCGTCTGAGAAGGAGGGATACTTTGGCTACCATTAGAGCTCTAAACAGATGACTGAATTCTGAAATAATATTCGCATAAAAATAAATTTTCGTCCAGCACTGGCAGGACTTTAATCATAATTTTTTTTTAGTATTAAGATTTGAATACTTATTGTCATTACATTTTTTTTATGTAGATTCAATAAATAAAATAATGAAGTTAAAAAAAAAAAAAAAAAAAATAAGACAGACATTAATAAGAAAAAAGAAAGCACTGCTTTATCACAACATACTGTACAAACCAAACATATACCCGACTTTAACAACATCAAAATACTGGACAAAGAAAATAATGTTAAAAAACGTTACACAACAGAAAGCTTAAGAATACAGCAAAAAATAAACAGAACAATGAACAAAAAAGAAGATACTGACAACTTAAGCGCCATTTATAATATTATTATAAAAAAAAAAAAATAGTGCTTAAGGAAATTAGTGTGTAAATGTTGTATTCCTTGACTATAAATATAATTTCAATAATTTTGTGTTTAATGTTGTAAAATCACAAAAATGTAAGTTTCTCAAATATTGTTTTCTACTTAAGATATTAATGTAATTTCATAAAAAACTTTCTTTTTAAAATAGACAAAATCCCCTGAAGAAGTGAACATAAAATTCACGAAACGTTGGGAATAATATGTAATAAAGATTTTGCATTTTTATTGACATAAAAAAAGTTAGGCCTCACCAGCTAAGTATGTATATACTAAAAACAAATAAAATTGTGTCATTTTCAAAAATTAACTGTGTTGCACTATACTGTGATGACGAAGATGGAAATAAAAAAAATGAGAGAATAGACAGAAGATTGCCTAGAAGCAAATCCGACATTCTAAATTTGAGTGAAAAAAGTTGTTTTATTTTGTCTGACGAGTATTTGGTGTTTTTAAGTGGCCTTTCGCCAAATCGCTATGCTTTTTCATGAATTCCATTATTACTTCGAACTGTCGCATCTTAGTAGTCTTGCTGTTAGTTTCCCTGAGTAAAATTTCATTATTAAAAGCAATTAATCTATCAGCTACCACAATAAGTAATTATTTGGTTAATAATTTTTTGTGTTATTTAAAAAAAAAATCAAATAGGTGAATAAACAAAAAATAACATTTTCATGCTTTACTAATGCTGTGTTGCTATCGAAAGAGTTTTGCGATTATGACATTTGTTTTCGCAATTAAGAATGCCGACCTTATCGCATTTTAAATGCGAATAAAAAAGTACTGTGCGAACATCGCAATAGAAAATATCAACTCTTCGCATATATGCATATTCGAGTAGCATTACCATTCGCATCGCAATTCAGAATTAGCCTCCTGGGTGATTGTGTGGTTGGTTGCATGGCCTACCTGGGGAAAGTTGTTTTTAGCAATTATATTTGCTGGATAAATTGATGACTTGTTTGTCATTGACCGATTAAAATGAGTATATACAGGGCAACCTCTGTAATTCATAGTATGATTACCTCCACAGTTACTGCATTTTTTAACACTCGTATCAGCCTTTGACTTGTTGCACTGAGTTGTGCCGTGAAGTTTGCCACATACAACACAAGCAGGAGGCAACTTACAGCAAGCCTTAATGTGGCCAATTTCTTGCATATTAGGCACTGTACGGCTCCTGAACGCTTATGTGGCTCCTCAACGTTAACTTTACGATGCAAAAGGAATTTGAGGTTGTATATTGGGTGAATTTCATTCTTTTTTAGCACAACATCCCCTGGTTCTAGTCAACCCTAAACATGGGTTGAGGGATCTTTTCACGGTTCCTGATGTTTACTACGGTTTTTATTTTAAAACCTTTATCTTCCAATCCGGTTTTGACATCATCAATATCTACGCAAGGGTCAATACCTTTAATAACGACCTGAAGACCTTTAGCACTTTTGAGCTGGTAAGTGTAAAATGCTCTTTTCTCTTTTTCTAACACATCAGACAATTTTCGGTAATCGTTTTCATGGTTTACCTGAATTTTAGTTTCACTGATGCTGCCGTGCTTCACTGATGTGACGTTGAAAGTATCTTTGCCAATTGCCGTAATAAGTTGTTTCACCAGTTCACTAGAAGTCGGCTCTCTCAAATAAATTGTTGGTGGCTTATATGTTTTTTTGGATGTTGTTGACTCATCTATCTGAAGGATAGAAAACCTATTACTATCCGTTGTCGCAGTGGTATTAACATCTTTAGACATTTTTGATGATATTTACGCGGATTTAGGGCTTCGCTGACGATTAACCACGGTTATATACCTATCCATTCCTACTTGCGTTTTAGGCTTATAAACAATAGCTAAACTGGAAGATGGTTTGTCTCCTGTTGTAACAACAATATTTGGCGAACACGAACGCGTGCGTTTTTTAGCTCTTAGAGACAGGAGGTTATCCAATGACTTTCAAAGATTCTTTTAGAGGTTTTTTCTAGTGCAGCTAAGCTCTCTTTCAGAATTGTATCTACTAGGTACACTCATGCATTTTTTTATTTATATTTTTTTTAGTGTAAAAGTATATAAAAAAAATTCTCAAAGTTTTTTTTTTTTTTAAATTCACTCTTTGCAGTTTTCTACCTATATCGTTTTTGTTTTTATAACACTCCGATCAAAAACAAATACGTGCGTTCACTATCAAAGCTAGACTCTGACGTTATAAATAAAAAAAGAAAAGTATTATGCGATGTCGGGGTTGTCGGATTAACTGTTGTTGACTGTATAGCATTGAAGGTATATACACTAGTTGCTATGTAGGCAATCATGCAACAATTAATTCCGGCCTCGCCTTCATAGCAAAACGAACATTTGCTTGTTGATTTTCTTTCGAAATGGTAGAAAATTTTAAAATTGACTTCTGCAACATACGTGGGCTGAGAATGAATTTATTCTCTGTTTACGCCCACACTTGCCTCCATCTGGCCGGATATTTTCGCCTTATGTGAGACCCAGGTATCTGAGGATGCTGATCCACAGGATTTTCATATACCTGGTTATCAGCTTCTATCTCTATTTCATTTTCATCGCCTTGTAGTTTACGTTCGCAATGAAGTTGTGTTCCAGTGCCAGCAACCATTAGGGATGCGTGATGCCGAATTTAGCTGTCTTTGGGTTAAATACAAAATCAGTGGCTGTGTTCTTTAACTCTCGCCACGAGAAACTTTTTGACTGAAACATGTGAAATGAAACAAATTTGAAAGAAACAGCTTCTTTTCTCACTAAACTGTAGCTATAACTTTTCTTGGTGAGTAAAAGCTGTCACGTAAGGAAATACTCGCCATTTTACAGAAAAACTGTGTCTGTAAAACTTTTGCGAAAAATTTCCCGCTTTCAACTGTCATTATTTCTCGCAAATCAAAAGGCTGTGAGGTAATATTTCAAGTAACAATAGTCATCCATAAATGAATAATAATACTGAAAAAATAGGTGTTTTGCCGTTAAATTAAATTTAATATATATATATATATCTACCCAGTTTGGAATGATTGTTTTTTATTTTAACTTTTTAATTAATTTTTATACCCTTCACACAAAAAGTTTTAAGGAAATACTTATATAAGTTTGTAATTTCTACAATTTTAATTTCCGACCCAACAAAGTATATTGCAATACTTTTATAATGTTTTTTCAGAATTCACAAATTGCAATTGTTTTTTAATTTTACAAAATTTTGTGCATATGTAATACATTACATTTTCTAGAATAGCCTGCGGTTATAATATAACGCTGTCGAACAAAATTTCTTAACTTTAGTAATTTTTGGTCGGCGGCGGTACTAATTGTGGCTGGCGTTTTCACTTTTAAAACTGCATGTCGGCATCGTTTTATATATTCAAACATTTCTAACGTAACGACGTAATCGCTTTGGATAGTTTTCGACATGAGTTACAGATGCAGTTTTTTTCTCACTCTTCGAGAAACGATGGAATAATTTGTTTTACAAGTTTTCGACACGAGCACTTCTTGCCAAAGTTACAGAATACAGCCACAGGTCACACTTTTTGCATTTCGGGTTTCTATACAGAAGTTCAAATGCGGGGAGGCGTGAAAAGTTTCGTCACGAACAGCACCTTCGTGTCAAGGTCCTTGCAGCTCCCCGGGGCAGTAAGACCTTTTGGTCTTTCGTGAAGAGAGTAAAGAACAGTGCTAGTTCATCAATTCCAACTCTCTTAAAGAATGACCAAGCATTCACCGACCCGGTTGACAAAGCTAATCTGTTGGCTGAAATTTTTGCAGGCAATTCCTGCTTGCGGGATAGCAGTCAGCCACTTCCTGAACTCGAAAGAGTATCTGTAACTATGCCAAAGATATTTTTCCGGGTTCGGGCAGTTAGAAGAGTTTTGGCCGACCTTGACATAAATAAGACTCCTGGACCGGATGGCATTCCAGCACTGGTTTTGAAGCAGTGTTCTACGCTTGCGCGTCCATTAGCACACCTCTTCAGCATACTTTACCATGTTGGTGAGTTTCCATCGTGCTGGAAGGTTGCTAATGTAACACCAATCCCCAAAAAGGGTGAGTCAAATAACCCCGAAAATTACCGCCCAATTGCAATTTGCTCTGCGTTTTCCAAAGTAATGGAAAGTATGGTCAATTACCACCTTGTGAGGTATCTGGATTCGCACAAATTGCTTTGTGATCGTCAATATGGGTTTAGTAAGAGTCGCTCTACTGGAGATCTTTTGGCATATCTCTCTTAGAAATGGTGCCAATCAATCCATCATTTGGAGCAAAGTGGTAGCTCTAGATATCTCAAAAGCGTTTGACAGGGTGTGGCATGCTGCACTACAAAACTTACTGCTTTTGGTGTCGGTGGTGACTTTTCTCGGTTTATATCGAGCTTTCTCAGAGACCGCACTATACGAGTTGTTATAGATGGGGTCTCATCAAGCGAGTTCAAGATTAATTCAGGGGTGCCGCAAGGCTCCGTTCTTTCTCCTACCCTGACCCTAAAACAGGGTCAACTTTAACGCTCGTAAGACCCAATGTTGCTTATTAACGCACAAAAAAAACGTTTGGGGTTACTCGACCGTGTGCAGGAGAGGGCGAAGAAGCTCATCGGTGATAGTAGGGTATTCAACTCTATTGACTCACTGGAGCATCGACGCAGTGTGTGGTGCGTTACTCTGTTCTATCGTTACTACAATGGATTTTGCTGCGACAAGATTAGGAATCTTGTTCCCGAAACTCGCACATTTATACATAGCGCATCGTTCAGAGCTCATTCATTGGTGGTCGGTTGCCCAGGGAATCGTACTACGCATTACAGAGAAAATTCGTTTTTCAGCCGTACACTTCGCCTGTGGAATAAGTTGCCTGCAAACGTGTTTCCCGTCTGTTATAATGTTGGAAAGTTCAAGTCAAATGTTCACAACCACTACTCCCTATTTCCCCCTCCTCATAACCTATTTTCCTAGCTCCGATACAATGCACTGCATACGTAGGGGTCATCCCCTGAGTACTGGTCAAAAAAAAAAATTTGAAGGCCACTCTCGGTTGAGAAGGAGGGATACCCTTGCCACCATCAGAGTGGCACCTGGGCATCACGGGCAACGAAAAAGCGGTTCAAGCAGCCCGACACTCACTTGTCAACTTGATTGACACCAACTTCAGTCAAAGGTCAAATCTCTCATTACCACTACGATAGTACCAATCCTAGCCGCAACACCCCAACATATCCTATAGAAGCAGACAAAAATCAAATAACTTTTTCTAGACTCCAACTTGGTTATACAATATTTTCGCATGAACACATGTTAAAAAATAACCCTAGTCCAATATGTGGCGTCTGCAACTGCAACTTAACACTGAAACGCCTGCTGATTAACTGCATATTACTTCAGGAAACAAGGTTTAAACACTTCCACAACACACCCGTTCAAATACTATAAGATCCAAAAAGAAAAAAACAAATAACGTTTCCAATATTGTTAAGGAACTAAAAAAACATCAACAATTAAATTAAGAATTTACTCATAAGATTAAAAAAATAAATAAATAAAAAATATCTCTATTTGTTGTAATTTTTTTTTAGTTTTATATAACTACTACATGCATATGCACATAGGCAAAACACTTATATTTTTCGTAAACAACTCTGATCCGCCATTAAGTCGCGCGTTCCTTAGAACAGCTAAAAATGAATTAAGCGTTTTTCGAAACGCTTTTCGGTTTAAGATCACAGAACATGGCTGAATGTAAGTTAATTGGTTTTTAAGGTTACTTCATCGATGTCCTGATTGGCCAGTTTGCAGAGTGACTCACATATTTTCTTTTAATTGGAGAATTTTCACATATTTCTATATAGGTGATGACTTTAAGCCACAGGCTTTGACATTAGCAAAAAGCTTATTTGTATAACAATTGATATCTTGAGAGCTTTTTGAGATTTTTTTTTAGTTTTCGAGATGGTTTCTTAAATTTCAGTGGCACCAAATCATGTTTAAAACAAGTTTTTGTTCCAGTATAAGAGAAAAATGTTCATACCATATATCAGTAATACATTCAATACCATTTCATTCAAGTGTGCAAAATTTGTATTTATCGTTTTACAGAGCACAATAAGCCAAACCAAATCAAAGTAAAACAGTCTTACTATGATACTCTATTTATACTAGTATTATCCAAAGAAAAAACAACTCAGTACACAAATATTTGCTTGTTTTATAAAAAAGTTTGGGCTGATTTATACGGTGATTTAACGCCATGCCATTTTTTATAATATTCTTTTAAAGCTCCTACCAAAATCATGTTACAGCTTTACGATGATTTTTAAGTCATGTCATTAATTAAGAAATTGTTGTCGTTAAAAAAAGTCATTAATTAAAAAATTGTTTTCGTTAAAAATAATAGTTTGTCTCTTTTTACCCTTTTGGTATTATCGATGTGGTTACCTTGCCAGCCGAATGAAAATAAAACATTTTAAAAAAAATAAACGAGTCAAAAAGAAATTAGAAAAAAAAATTTGAAACACAGAAAACATGGTTTTTTATTATTTTAATTTAAACAATTTTCCAGCGTGAAAATTTGCTATTTATAATGGGTGATTTTATAAGAACTATCGGAAATTAAAAAAAAAAACACATAAAATTCAGAAAAATGCATGAAATATTTATTTGGATCGATAGTTGGGTCGATATAATTTAATGTTTGAAGATTATTTCATGCAAATGTTGGCCGCGGCTGCGCCTCAAATGGTCCATCCGCTTAGTCCAATTTTGGCATACTCTTTCCAACATTTCGGCCAGTATCTCACGAATAATGTTGGCTTCCAGTGCGTCAATCGAAGCGGGCTTGTCGCTATAGACATTAGCCTTAACATAGCCCCACAAAAAATAGTCTAGAGGCGTTAAATCGCACGATCCGGGCGGCCAATTGACTGGTCCCAAGCGTGAAATAAACTGTTCACCGAACTCCCCTCTCAATTGGTCAATTGGTTTCGCGTGCTGTGTGGCATGTGGCACCGTCTTGTTGAAACCACATGTCATGCAAGTCAAGCTCTTCCATTTTGAGCAAAAAAAAGTTTGTTATCTTCGCACGGTAGCGCTCACCATTCACAGTAACGATGTGATTCGCATCATCTTTGAAGAAATACGGCCCAATGATGCCGCCAGCCCATAATCCGCACCAAACGGTTGTTTTTTGTGGATGCATTGGTAGCTCTTGCAATGCTTCTGGCTGCTCTTCACTCCAAATACGGCAGTTTAGCTTGTTCACGTATCCATTCACCAGAAATGAGCCTCGTCGCTGAACACAATTGTTCGATAAAAAAAGTGGATCTTCATCTAACTTTTCAAGAGCCCATTCACCAAAAATTTGGCGTTGTGGTAGGTCGTTTGGCTTCAATTCTTGCACCAGCTGTATCTTATAAGGCTTCACACCCAAATCCTTTCGCAAAATTTTCCACGTAGTGGAGTATCAGAGGCCCAATTGCTGCGAACGCCGCCGAATCGATAATTCACGGTCATCACCAACACTGGCCGATACGGTTGCGATATTTTCTTCAGTTCGCACTCTACGTAAGCGTGTTGGTGGTTTAATGTCCAACAATGTAAATTTGGTGCGAAATTTTTTTACAATAGCCCGAATAGAAGCCTCAGTAGGTCGATTAAACTGACCATAAAATGGAAGAAGCGCGCGATGAACTTTTTTAACAGAGCACGCATTTTGGTAATAAAATTCAATAATTTGCATGATTAAATTATAGACCAAACTGAAGATGTTTGACAGTGACACAAGATACAAAACGTGCGTGAGCTGTCAAAATTAGTGTTGCCAAAAAGGTAATAGCAAAAAAATTACTCGTTATTTATGTTTTTATACCCTTCACAAAAATGTAAAGGGTATATATAAGTTTTTGATTCCGTTTGTAATTTCTACAGTTTTAATTTGCGACTCTGTAAAGTATATATATTCTGAATCAGAATTAATGGAAAAGTCGAAAAGTCTGTCCGCTGTTGAAATACCGTTTCTGAAAAAACCATTAGACTTAGAAACTTTTTTCTTTCACGATTCTTTTACCCCATCGATTCATGGGTTTGCTATTGAAATTCAGTAATACCGGTTCACATATAGCTGAGATATATTAAAAATTCCTAAAAACCCTTTTTTTTGCAACCTTGTATGAAAATTTTTGAAAAAAAATTTTTTTTTTTCAGATATCGGTCCATATATACCCGAGATATAGCCCAAATCAGATTTTTAATGAAAATGTCTCATAGGCGAAGCTAAACAACTTTTTTTTTGCTTAAAAGTAGTTCTGGTAATAAAATAAGGTTATATAAATATGGAAAATGAAAATTTCCGATATCGGTCCATATATACCCGAGATATAGCCTAAACCGGGTTTTTCATGAACACGCGGCGTAAGCGAACTTAAACAACTTTTTTTTCTTAAAAGCAGTTCTGGTAATAAAATAAGGTTATATAAGTATGGAAAATGAAAATTTCCGATATCGGTCCATATATACCCGAGATATAGCCCAAATAGGATTTTTAATGAAAATGTCGCATAGGCGAAGCTAAACAACTTTTTTTGCTTGAAAGTAGTTCTGGTAATAAACTTAGGTTATATACATATGGAAAATAAAAATTTCCGATATCGGTCCATATATACCGGTAATAAAGTAAGGTTATATAAATATGGAAAATGAAAATTTCCGATATCGGTCCATATATACCGAGATATACCCAAAACCGGGGTTTTCATCAAAATGCCGCGTAAGCGAACTTAAACAACTTTTTTTTTGCTTAGAAGCAGTTCTGGTAATGAAATAAGGTTATATAAACATGGAAAATGAACATTTCCGATATCGGTGCATATATACCCGAGATATAGCCCAGACCAGGTTTTTCATGAAAATGCTTAAACAACTTTTTTGTGGTCAAAAGCAGTGTTGGTGATGAAAAAATTTTATATTATTATGGAAAATGAAAATTTCCGATGTCGGTCCATATATACCCGAGATAAAGCCTACACCGGGTTTTTCATTAAAGTGTCGCGTAAGCGAACTTAAACAACTTTTTTGTGCTCAAAAGCAGTTTTGGTAATGAAATAAGGTTATAAAAATATGGAAAATGAAAATTTCTGTTATCGGTTCATATATACCAGAGATATAGCCTAGACCGGGGTTTTCATTAAAATGCCACGTAAGCGAACGTAAACAACTTTTTTTGCTCAAAAGTTTTTTGGTAATGATGAAATAAGGTTATATAAATATGGAAACTGAAAATTTCTGATATCGGTCCATATATTCCCGAGATATAGCGTAAACCGGGTTTTTCATGAACACGCGGCGTAAGCGAACTTTTTTTTTTTTTTTTTTTTTTAAGCATTTTTTTTATTTATTGAATCTTCAAAATGAACTAACAATAAGTATTCAAATCTTAATACTAAATTTAAAAATTAAAAAATGTGATTCTTAAGTCCGGCCAATGCTAGACAAAAAGTTTTATTATGCGGGAGCTATTTCGGTAAAATCACCTATTGAGCAATCTGATGGTGGCAGCGGTATCCCTTCTTTTAAGCCGAGTGTGGCCGCCAAAATTAAGTATATTGCGCGCAAGAGGGTTTGGATGAAGCTCCAGTTTACTGACATACCTTGTCGCGTACTTAGAAAACTCCTCTTTTACCAGCGGAACACTCAGATCTTTATGAATTCGTGAATTTTTTACATACCATGGAGCTGCAGTAATCGTTCGAAGAATTTTGTTTTGTCGCCTTTGGATTTTTTCAATGTTTGACGCTGAGGCGGTGCCCCATAACTGAATTCCGTAGCACCATATAGGCTTTAATATTGCGTTGTATAACAAAAGTTTGCAATCTAATTTCAGTGTCGAATTTCTGCCCATAAGCCAATTTAGCTGCGCTGCTTTTAGTTTTAACTGAGTGACCTTTGCTTCTATGTGAGACTTCCACGTTAGCCTACGGTCCAGGTGAATACCAAGGTACTTGACTTCGATGTGCTGCGGAATAGGTGAGTTGTTAATTTGGATAGGCGGACATGTTTGCCTACACAGTGTGAATGTAACATGAGTACATTTCTGTTCATTAACTTTGATTTTCCAAAGTTTTAGCCATTTCTCTAATATTGAAATATATTCCTGTAAATTTCGTGATGCTAATTGGTGGTTTTCATGAACACTCAAAAACGCTGTGTCATCTGCAAAGGTAGAAGTGTGGATTCCGGATGTCGTTGGCATGTCAGACGCGTAAATCAAATATAAAGTAGGCCCCAGTATGCTGCCTTGGGGAACTCCTGCCTTGATTGGCTGAGTTGGGCTTATAAAGTCGCCTTCTCTGATAACAAACTTCCGCCCGTATAAGTAGCTTTCCAGAAGCTTGTGTGTATTTGCAGGCAAGTTTAGCTTTATTTTGTGCATCAAGCCGTCGTGCCACACTTTATCAAAAGCTTGAGAAATATCAATGAAAAGAGCTGAGCAATACTTCTTCTCCTCAAAGGTTTGTCTTATGACATTGACTAGTCTGTGCGTTTGTTCTATGGTGCTATGCTTAGCCCGAAAGCCAAATTGATGATCAGGGATGCATCCCACATTGTTCAATGTTGGACTCAACTTCGCCATTAACAATTTTTCGAATAGTTTTGAAATTGTTGGTAAAAGACTTATTGGTCTATATGATTCTACCTTAGTTAGATCCTTCCCTGGCTTGGGTATCATAGTAATCATTGAGACCTTCCACTCTGCAGGATAATACTCAAGGCGTAAAATGGCGTTAAAAATAAAAAGTAGAACCCTTCTAGCTACACGAGGTAACTGTTCAAGCATTTTACCAGTAATTTGATCAATGCCTGGAGCTTTCCTGGGGTTTGTATTACCGATAACGTTTTCGGCATCTTGAAAATTAAATCAAAGACACAGGAGGTCTAACAACATATGGTGGTAATTCCGCTGTATTATTCTCTGAATCATTTGTGATAAAAACCTTTCGCAAATGATCGACAACAACATTCCCTTTTCAGAATCGCTTCTTGCCCAGTCGCCAGTTGAATTTCGCAAAGGTGGCTTACCTATTACGGGTCTTTTTAAACCTTTTGTCGCTTTCCACAAAGAATAATCAGATTGAGGGGTACCATCAAGGCTTTCCAAATATGTTTTAAGGGTAGCCATTCTATGGACTTCAAGCAGATTTCTTAGCTGAGTTATGCATTCCCGTAGCCTAGTTTTAAGCTGGGGCGACCTGCGAAGTTGCCACTCTCTTCTGACTCTTCTTTTTTCTGACAGAAGTTGCTCAATTTCAGATGAATAAGTTCTATTGTTCTCATTTCTAGATCTTAAATGACTAGTGGTAGCATGCTGTACGGCCAGTTTGAGGTTTTCAGAAAAATCGTTAATTGACACATCAATATCCTCAGGCGTTCTCAAGGCGATATTTTCAGTACAATGTGTACTCAAAAATTTTTTGTATTTTAACCAATTAACTCTATTGACAGTTAACGGTGAGTCAATCTCTTGGGGGAACGAAACAGAGATTATAGTGGGAGAGTGATCTGATGACAAGTCTAATGAAGGCTCCACTTGCATCCACTCTAAAGGAAAATTTTTCGCAACTCCAAAATCTATAACATCTGGGATCTTTCGTTGATCTGACGGCCAATAAGTGGGGTGTCCGCTTGAAACCACATCTAAGCCCATTTTAGAAACGGTATCAAAAAGCACACGGCCTTTCGACGTAATTAAACGTGAACCCCAAAAAGTGTGTTTAGCGTTATAGTCGCCAGCCGCTAAAAATCGAGGCCCAAGTGAATTGAAAAAATTTGTATATTGATTTTCTGTTACTGAAAACCGGGGTGGGGAATAAATCGATGAAATAACAATTTTATGATGAAAATGTTCAATACATATGTTTGTTGCTTGAAGATACTCCTCACATGTCTCGTTTAGCAAATAGTGCTTAATTCTAGTTTTTATCAAAATTGCTGAGCCTCCGCAAGATCTGCCACGGGGATCTTTAGTATCATATAGTCTGTAACCATTAATTTTGAAATAGCTGTTGCTTGTTAAGTGAGTTTCAGCAATCAGCATTATGTCGATTTGCTTTTCCATAAGGAAGTGCTCAAGTTCATTTTTGTGTTGGCGGATGCCGTTTGCGTTCCAGAAACATATTTTTAACCAGCTCATTTTTTTAAAATTGCCTGCAAAATAGTGGATTGCATTTTCAGCATTTCCTGCATCATGTTCGTCATGGAAACCGTAAATGTATTTATAGATTGAATAAGAGTCTGCAGAGTTGCCTCAAAATTGCTAAAATTTTGGTCGGAGTTTTGAGGCTTGGACTCTTGATTCAAGTTTGGATTATCGGATTTTACAACATTCGCATAAGAAATTTTTTGGGGGTTTTGCACGTTTATATGGCTGGTTGACTGGTGTACCTGGGGAAAATTGCTGGTAGAAATGCTGGTTGTCTGCTGGGGTGGCATATTTAAAATTGGTGACCTATTTGTCATTGACCTCTTGAAGTGAGTGTAGACAGGGCAACCCCTGTAGTTTGCAGTATGGTTACCTCCACAGTTACTGCATTTTTTAACGCTCGCGTCAGTCTTAGGTTTTTTGCACTGCGATGTACCGTGAAGTTCACCACACACAACGCAAACTGCGGGCAACTTACAATAGGCCTTAGTATGGCCAAATTCTTGGCAGTTTAGGCATTGAACGGGCCCTAAACGCTTATGAGGCTCCTCAACGGTAACCTTACGATGCAAAAGATTATTAAGGTTGTAAATTGGATGCACTTCATTCTTTTTTAAGGCAATATCTCTAGGTTCCAATTCAACCCTAAACATGGGTTGAGGAATTTTTTCACGGTTTCTAATATTAACCACATTTTTAATTTTGAAGCCATTGTCCTCTAGGCCGGTTTTGACATCATTCGTATCCACAAAAGGGTCAATCCCCTTTATAACGACCTGAATACCTTTGGCACTTTTAAGCTGATATGTGTAAAACGATCTTTTCTCCTTCTCCAGGACATCAGACAACTTTCGGTATTCATTTTCACTGTTTACCTGGATTTTGGTTTCATTGATGCTGCCGTGCTTAACCGATGTTACATTAAAAGTGTCTTTGCCGATTGCAGTAATAAGTTGTTTTACCAACTCACTAGAGGTAGGCTCTCGCAAATATATTGGTGGCGGCTTAAAAGTTTTTTTGGGTATTGCTGGTTCATCGGTCTGAAGGATAGCAATCCTATTACTATTCATTGTCGTGGTGGTCTTATCATCTTTGGGTATTTTGGACTGAGATGACATTTGAGCGGATTTGGGGCTTCGCAGCCGTTTAACTACGGTTACATACCTATCCATACCCACTTGCGTTTTCGGTTTATCAACAGTAGCTGGACTGGAAGATGGTTTGTCGTCTGTTATAACAATAATGTTTGGCGAGCACGAACGCGTGCGTTTTTTATCTCTTAGAGACAGGAGATTGTCTAATGATTTTTTCAATGATTCCTCTTCAGAAATCCAGAGGTTTTTTTTAGTGGAGCTAAGCTCTCTTTCAGAATTGCACCTACTGGGTACACTCATGCAATTTTTTGTTTATTTATATTCTTGTTGCTTTAAAAGTATATAAAAATAATTGTCACAAAGTTTTTATTTTGTATTAATTCACTCCTCACTTATTGCGGTTTTTTACTTATACCGTTATCTTTTTTTTTTTTTCTTTTTTGTAACACTCCGATCAAAAAACAAATACGTCCGTTCACTATCAAAGCTACACTCTCGTAAGCGAACTTAAACAACTTTTTTTGCTTAAAAGCAGTTCTGGTAATAAAATAAGATTATATAAGTATGGAAAATGAAAATTTCCGATATCGGTCCATATATACCCGAGATATAGCCCAAATCGGATTTTTAATGAAAATGTCGCATATGCGAAGCTAAACAACTTTTTTTGCTTGAAAGTAGTTCTGGTAATAAAGTAAGGTTATATAAATATGGAAAATGAAAATTTCCGATATCGGTCCATATATACCGAGATATAGCCCAAATCGGATTTTTAATGAAAATGTCGCATATGCGAAGCTAAACAACTTTTTTTTGCTTGGAAGTAGTTCTGGTAATAAACTTAGGTTATACAAATATGGAAAATGAAAATTTTCGACATCGGTCCATATATACCCGAGATATAGCCTAGAACGGGGTTTTCATGAAAATGCCACATAAGCGAACTTAAAAAACTTTTTTTTTGCTCAAAGGCAGTTCCGGTAATCAAGTAAGGTTATACAAATATGGAAAATGAAAATTTCCGATACCGGTACATATATACCCGAGATATAACCTAAACGGGGTGTTTCATCAAAATGCCGCGTAAGCGAACTTAAACAACTTTTTTTCCTTAAAAACAGTTCTGGTAATGAAATAAGGTTAGACTAATATGGAAAATGAAAATGCCCGATATCGGTCCATATACCGAGATATAGCCTAAACCGGGTTTTACATGAAAATGCCGCGACAGCGAACTTAAACAACGTTTTCTCATTAAAAACAGTTCTGGTAATAAAATAAGGTTATATAAATATGGGAAATGAAAATGCCCGATATCGGTTCGCATATACCCGAGATATAGCCTAAAACGGGGTTTTCATGAAAATGTCGCGTAAGCAAACTTAAACAACTTGTTTTCCTTAAAAGCACTTCTGGTAATGAAATTATTTTTTCCTGTCTTCTTTGATCAAGAGTTATTGATCGCGGCAATTATTGTTATAATTATAAATAAAAATATTTCTTGGCTTTAGCCAGGATTGAACTCGAGCTAGACGAATGATACCCACCCATCATCATATAATATTAGAAATATTAAAAATAAAAAGTTTGACTATTTTTCATTAATACATACATATATATCTCCCAGCACAGAGACTGTCAACATACATACGTACGTCTATAAATAATACAAAATAACTGGTTGTTCAGTGACAGCAAACTGCAGTAGAAACAACTGGGATTATAACAAATTGCATATGTGATCAATATGAGACAAATATAGACGAACAAATAAATAAGGGCTTAGTGGCTGAGTTGGTTAAGCAGCCGTATTAAAAATACATCATGTTTACATGGTACTAATACCAATGGGTGCTGATGAATCCTAATGGGTGCTGATGAACAGTGTAGCGACTGTGAAACAGCTAGTTGTCCCCCAGCTTTAGTGTATTCAATTATTTTTTCCTGTCTTCTTTGATCAAGAGTTATTGATCGCGGCAATTATTGTTATAATTATAAATAAAAATATTTCTTGGCTTTAGCCAGGATTGAACTCGAGCTAGACGAATGATACCCACCCATCATCATATAATATTAGAAATATTAAAAATATTATAGCTTTTATAAGAATAAATTTTTTCTGTTCACAGAGCGCAGCGAAGTCTAGAAAATTTGTACAAAAACCACAAATATTTTTAATACTTCCATTAAAAATTTTCTAAACGTGTCGCTCGCCTGTGTTTTGTAAACGGCATATTAAGTAAAACGGTAATAATTTTCAGTCCCTATTACAATTTTTTACCAATTTGGTGAAATACTTGTTAAATTAATTTTAAAAAATTTGGTTTTTTTGTGCATTTGAAATTCCAAAGCTGACAACTCTGTCAAGCGGAAAGCGTGTGTTTGTAAAACTATTTGCGTAGTTTATTTGGCTCTTTAGTCTTTTATTTGATGAATTAGAACAAAAATTGTTTTCGTGTGTCTAGCCCATTCAGTACATTATAGTTGTACACATTTGATTTATATATGTATGTATTTATATTCGAACAGTTGCTTAACCTGGCTTAAGTCAGTTTATGCAATTATAGTTAGGTCTTTAGTTTAATCAAAACTAAACAATAACCGTATTCACTTTTTTGTAGTTTTGGTTTGACAATTCTATTTAGTGTTGATCCTATTTATTCGAAATCTGCTATAAATATAAATTTGAATATGTAACAGTTTGTACAGTAATGAAAACTGATTATTTAAGAGCTGCTGATTGGAACTTAGGAGAACCGACTTGGACTGGTCGTATGCGCTTAGTAGCAAAAGGTACACAATGCAATCTTAAGTTGGAAGACAAAACAACTGGTGCTTTATTTGCCAATTGCCCAATTGAAATATATCCAGGTGTTGCTATCGAGGCAGTAGCAGATAGTTCGCGTTATTTTGTCATTAGAGTTCAAGACGATAATGGTAAGTTTTATGTGCAATGCTTATAGAAAGTTATTAACATCTTTTGAATTTTTTAACAAAGGTCGGTCGGCATTTTTGGGTTTGGGCTTTGGAGATCGTTCGGACTCGTTTGACTTAAATGTAGCTTTGCAAGATCATTTTAAGTGGGTTAAAAATCAAGAACAAATTGAAAAAGAAAAAACCCAACCAAAACAAGAACTAGACTTAGGTTTTAAGGAGGGAGAAACTATTAAAATTAATATGAGAATAACGGTAAGAAAATTTGTATGCACGAAATTTGTAATAAAATAAATTTTTAATATATACATATATATATATATATATATATATATATATATATATATATATATATATATATATATATATATATATATATATATATATATATATATATATATATATATATATATATATATATATATATATATATATATATATATATATATATATATATATATATATATATATATATATATATATATATATATATATATATATACACATTTATGATACTTCCACTTTGTATAATCTAGAAAAAAGATGGTTCTGAAGGCACAAGTCGTACAAAAGCTAAAGCGGGTACAGGCATTTTGCCACCACCACCAGGGGGCATGGGGAAAATAGCACCACCGCCAGCACCTGTTGGCTCCATACGTCAAAGTCCTGGTACATCACCGGCACATAAAGCACCCGGCAGTGCAGCCACTGAGTGGACGGATTATACATCAGCCGGGTATGTACAAGTTTTATGATTATTTACATTACATCATTATAAATGGAGATATTGAAAATTATTATGGAGGTTATGTAAAGACTTTTAGTATAATTTAGTCAAATGGAACTGTCAAACAAATATGTACTACTTTACGCGCCGTTATATTAAGAGACAACAATGATCCAGTAGAACTGCCAGACTGAGCAATATGTACCGTAAGTTAGGTTAAAATTTTGAGGAGTACAGATTCGCTGATTTACAGCGTTTATCTCAGTCAAACATATCCTTTGTTATTCAGTTAGCTTAGTTTTGGGCGAAATGTTTTTTAACTGCAGCTAAAAAGGCAAAGTAACTATACCGGTGTTTTTGCACAAACAAAACAAAAGAGAAACAGGGATCAAATAGAGCGACTCAAACTTTTTTATTCTCTTTAAATAAATATAAAAAAGAGATTAAGCTCAAGTGAGTGCATACATTGTTATTAATTTGCTTTACATCTAATCTACTGTACAGCCAACGATCAACGCTTGTTATAAATGTACACGCACATCCACACAAATAAATTAGGGCTATAAACATAATAAACAAATAAACATTATTTAAAGAACGCAAAATTCCAAGTAAATCAACTACCAATGATTTTATTGTTATTGTGACGTTATCATTGTTTCGCAAGTTTGTGTGTGCATGTGTATGAGCGTAGCAATTATATTTGTTAATTTTAAGCTGAAATTATCACTAAAGAAGTATAAGCAGCAGGTATATGTTCGGCACAGGAGAATTAAGTTTTAAACTTTGATAATTTAGAAAAGCTAGCAAGTTTAGTGTTTATGTATCTAGTGGTATTAAGTGTAAATAAAATTGTGAGGTATTTTTACTGTGTAACGAACAAGTGTCTGTGCCATTATTTCATTTGCAATTGAATAATCCGCAAAGCGTTTTTAAAAGTAAAAATGTAACAATTGATGTCAGAAATGAAATTGTAAAATGATATTTGACGAGTTGGAGTTGAAAAGTTGGAGCCACTGAAACAGGAGCTGGGCAAGCTAAATTTGCCTGCAGTAGATAATAAAGCAGAGTTGCAAAAGAGGTTTATCGAGGGTTTTAAGCAGATTGCTGTCGATATAACCACTCATGATTTCGAAGAAAAAGAATTGAAAAAATAAATTTATCTGGCATCACTATGTTGCGGTAGATAAAAAATAGTGCGCTCTTGATTAAAATTTATAGTAATAAAAATCATTGTATAAATTACAAATTTTATCTCAATCGACTATATTTTGGAACACTTAAGCAGAAAAAATTAAATTGTTGCTTATAAGACATATTGGATAATTTAATCTTCATCATCAAGTGGAACTGTTTTACATTTGTTAAGTGCATATAACAGAAAATAAGCAAAATACCGTTAACCTTGTTTGGACACACAGTTATTCTTATACACATATTTTTTTTACACGATTCACCAGGGCCCCCGTGTGGCTTACCAGGCTCACACAGGTAGCAATTCTTGTCATATGATTGCGGTCATATGAGCAACTTCTTGTTGAGGAGTTCGGGCTATCTAATCCCTCCTGTATGCAATTTCCCAGCAATCAATGGAAGACAAGGCTTAATGAGTTGGTAGGCCGAAGCCCACTAAGAGCATCAGCCCTTAAACCAACACACCCGTCAACCATCAGCACTGGTTTCTTACAATACAGGTATCTGTTGTATAGGCAACAGATCCTCGGGAGATTGTTAGTCCCCGAAAAAAGCCACATACCAAACAATTATCAAGGACACTAACACTCCCTTCCTGCGTTTTAGGTTTCAACCACAGCCAGAACGTTTCAGCCAAGGTAGGCACCTTAACATGTTCAGCCCGGGTCGAACCGCAAGCAGAACTACCCGGGGGCTATGTTAAACCCCGTTCTGCCAATTTATACCCTTGGTAAGGGTTTCGGAAGCCAACACAACATAAGTCATGTGGCTTCCTAGAGTTTTGTTTGCCGCACCAAACGAGGGACCCCTTCCCCTTTTTTTCCCGAAAAACAGAGCGCCCAAGTTAGGAATACGCCAAGGCAAAACCTGTTCCCAAATTTGAAAAATTTTTTAGTAAATGAACACAACTTTTGTGTAACTCATAATAGGCAGAAAAACTACTACAGCGAATATAATAGGTGTGTTCCACGAGATCTCGGACTAGTTTGGACTAATGAGAGTAAAAAGCAAATTACTCTAAATTTGAAAATTTTACCCAAAACTGCTGGAACGTAAAAACACCACAATTGTACATCTTACAATACTAGTGCTGCTTACTTTTTAGATTAAAGTAGATTTTAGCGATTTTTAGATTTTAGTCGATGCTTAAAATGCATAACATCATATAAACAAAAGATTTGCATTATTGGAGTCGTTGTCTAGCTTCGATAGTGAACGGACGTGTTTGTTTTTTTATCGCAAAGTAAACAAATTAAACGGGATTAAGTAAAAACCGTAATAGGTGAACAGAGTGATTTTGTTTAAAAGAAAAACTTTTTGACATTTTTTTAATACCGTTTTGAATTGTAATTAAAAAATAGAAGCAATTAATTGCGTGAGTGTACCTATCAGATGTAATTCAGAAAAAACCTTTGGATTTCTGAGGAAGAATCGGTGAAAAAATCATTAGAAAATTTCCTGTCTCTAAGAGATAGGAAACGCCCGCGATCGTGTTCGCTAAATATTGTTGTTACAACTGAAGACAAAACATCTTCCAGTTTAATTGTTGATGATAAGCCGAAAACACAAGTAGGCATGGACAGGTACATAACCGTGGTCAAAAGGCAGCGAAGACCCAAATCAGCTCAAATATCATCTCAACCGAAAATTTCTAAAGATGATAATAGGACTTCGGCAACAGATAGTAATAGGTTTGCTATACTTCAAACAGATGAGGCAACAATATCTAAAAAAACCCTTTAAGCCGCCACCAATATATTTGCGAGAGCCTACCTCTAGTGAGCTGGTAAAACAACTTATTGCGGTAATCGGCAAAGACACTTTTAACGTAACATCGGTTAAGCACGGCAGAATCAATGAAACGAAAATCCAGATAAACAGTGAAAATGAATACCGAAAATTTTCTGATGTTCTGGAAAAGGAGAAACGATCATTTTACACATATCAGCTTAAAAGTGCCAAAGGTATTCAGGTCGTCATAAAAGGGATTGACCCATTTGTAGATACGAATGATGTCAAAACCGGACTAGAAGACAATGGCTTTAAAATTACAAATGTGGTTAGTGTTAGAAACCGTGAAAAACTTCCTCAACCCATGTTTATGTTTGAATTGGAACCTAGGGCTGTTCTCTTGAAAAAGAATGAAGTGCATCCAATTTATAACCTCAAATATCTTTTGCATCGTTAAGTTATCGTTGAGGAGCCTCATAAGCGTTTAGGACCCCTTCAATGCCTAAACTGCCAAGAATTTGGCCATACTAAGGCCTATTGTAAGTTGCCCGCAGTTTGCGTTGTGTGTGGAGAACTTCACGGTACAGCACAGTGCAAAAAACCTAAGACTTACTCGAGCGTTAAAAAATGCAGCAATTGTGGAGGTAACCATACTGCAAACTACAGGGGTTGCCCTGTCTATACTCACTTCAAGAAGTCAATGACAAATAGGCCATTAATTTTAAACATGCCACAGCAGTCAAACACCACTTCTATAAATAATTTTCCCCAGGTACGCCAGTCAAACAGCCATATAAACTTGCAAACCGGAAGCAAATTTCTTATGCGAATGTGGTAAAATCCGATAAACCAAACTTGAATCAGGAACCCAAGCCTCAAAACTCCGACCAAAATTTTAGCAATCTTGAGGCAACTCTGCAGACTCTTGTTTAATCCATAAACACATTTACGGTTTCTATGACAAACATGATGCAGGAAATGCTGAAAATGCAATCCACCATTTTGCAGGCAATTTTAAACAAATGAATTGGTTTAAAATATGTTTCTGGAACGCAAACGGCATCCGCCAACACAAAAATGAACTTGAGCACTTCCTTATGGAAAAGCAAATCGATATAATGTTGATTGCTGAAACCCATTTGACAACCAACAGCTATTTCAAAATTAATGGCTACACATTATATGATACTAAAGATCCCCGTGGAAGATCTTGTGGAGGCTCAGCAATTTTGATAAAAACTAGAATTAAGCACTATTTGCTAAACGAGACATGTGAGGAATATCTTCAAGCTACAAATAAAGGGTGTTTTTTTAAGCCCGATAGAACTTGAAATTGTAAAAAATAACACAAAAAATTAAATTGTAATCAAAATTTTTTTTTATTCGAAAGATCAATACGTGACATTAACATTTGAAAATGATTTCGGGCATATGGGCACCGCGGCTGTTCTTGACGAAGCGCATTTTGGACGTCCAATTTTGGGCCACTTTTTCGAGCACTGCTGGCCGTATGTCACGAACAATGCTGGCCTCCAAGGCGTCAATTGTTGCTGGTTTATCAGCATAAACCAGTGACTTCACGTAGCCCCGCAGGAAATAATCGAGAGGTGTCAAATCGCACGACCTTGGAGGCCAATTGACAGGTCCATTTCTCGAAATCAACTTATCGCCAAATTTTGATTTCAGTAAGTCGATGGTTGCGTTCGCCGTATGGCACGTAGCGCCATCCTGTTGAAACCACATCTCCTCCGGATCAATGTCATCCATATTTTCAAACAAAAAATCATTGATCATGGTGCGGTAACGATCTCCATTGACCGTAACGCGAGCTCCGGCCTCATTTTTGAAGAAATAAGGTCCGATGATGCCACCAGCATGAAAACCGCACCAAACAGTGCATTTTTCTGGATGTAATGGAGTCTGTAGGGTCTCTTGTGGATTGGTCTCACTCCATATGCGGCAATTTTGCTTATTAACAAACCCGTTAAGCCAAAAATGCGCCTCATCGCTGAACACAATTTTGCGATAAAACAACGGGTCAATCGACGACTGATTTTCAAAGTAAATTTGGATAATTTCGTAGCGTTGTTCAAGCGTGAGTCTATTCATGATGATTTGTCAGAGTATACTGAAACAAATAAAAAAAATGTTTCATCAAAATTTAATTTTTTGTGTTACTTTTTACAATTTAAAGTTCTATCTAGCTTAAAAAAACACCCTATATAAGCATTGATCATTTTCATTAAAAAATCGTTATATCCTAGATTTACTCACCACGCCGATTTTCAGTTACTGAAAATCAATATTCACATTTTTTCAAATCACTTAGGCCTCGATTTTTAGCGGCTGGTGACTATAACGTTAAACACACTTTTTGGGGATTACGTTTAATTACCTTGAACGGCTGTGTGCTTTTTGGCGCCGTTTCCAAAATGGGCTTAGGTGTAGTTTCAAGCGGACACCCTACTTATTGGCAGTCAGACCGACGAAAGATCCCAGATGTTATAGATTTTGGAGTTGCGAAAAATTTTCCTTTAGAGTGAATGCAAGTGGAGCCTTCATCAGATCACTCACCCACTATAATCTCTGTTTCGTTCCCCCAAGAGATTTGCTCCCCGTTGACCGTCAGTAGAGTTAATTGGCTAAAATACAAAAAAATGTTGAGTACACATTGTACTGAAAATATCGCCTTGAGAACGCCTGAGGATATTGATGTGTCAGTTAACGATTTTTCTGAAAACCTCAAACTGGCCGTACAGCATGCTACCACTATTCATATAAGATCCAGAAATGAGAACAATAGAACTTATTCGTATGAAATTGAGCAACTTCTGTCAGAAAAAAGGAGAGTCAGAAGAGAGTGGCAACTTCGCAGGTCTCCCCAGCTTAAAACTAGGTTACGGGAATGCGTAACTCGACTAAGAAATCTGCTTGAAATCTAGAGAATATCTTCCCTTAAAACATATTTGGAAAGCCTGGATGGTACTCCGCAATCTGACTATTCTCTGTGGAAAGCGACAAAAGGTCTGAAAAGACCCGTAATAGGTAAGCCACCTTTGCGAACTTCAACTGGCGACTGGGCAAGAAGCGATTCTGAAAAGGGGATGTTGTATGTCGATCATTTGAGAAACGTTTTTATTAAAAGTGATTCAGCTAATAATACAGCGGAATTATAGTCATATGCTGCAAGACCGCCTGTGCCTTTGATACTTAATTTTCAAGATGTCGAAAATGTTATCGGTAAAGGAAAGCTCCAGGCATTGATCAAATTACTGGTAAAATGCTTGAACAGTTACCTCGTGTAGCAAGAAGAGTTGTACTTTTTATTTTTAACGCTATTTTACGCCTTGAGTATTATCCTGCAGAGTGGAAAGTCTCAATGATTACCATGACACCCAAGCCAGGGAAGGATCTGACTCATATTAACCAATAAGTCTTTTACCAACAATTTCAAAACTATTAAAAAAACTGTTAATGGCGAAGTTAAGTCCATTGTTGAATAATGTGATCATCAATTTGGTTTTCGGGCTAAACATAGCACCATAGAACAAACGCATAGACTAGTCAATTTCATAAGACAGACCTTTGAGGAGAAGAAGTATTGCTCAGCTCTATTCCTTGACATTTCTCAAGCTTTTGATAAAGTGTGGCACGAGGGCTTGATGCTCAAAATAAAGTTAAACTTACCTGCAAATACTCACAAGCTTCTGGGAAGTTACTTATTTGGGCGGAAGTTTGTTATCAGAGAAGGCGCCTTCATAAGCCCAACTCAGCCAATCGTGGCAGGAGTTCCCCAAGGCAGCATACTGGGGCCTACTTTATACTTCATTTACGCCTCTGACATGCCAACGACATCCGGAATCCACACTTCTGCCTTTGCAGATGCCACAGCGTTTTTGAGTGTTCATGAAAACCACCAATTAGCATCACGAAATTTACAGGAATATATTTCAATATTAGAGAAATGGCTAAAACTTTGGAAAATTAAAGTTAATGAACAGAAATGTACTCATGTCACATTCACACAGTGTAAGCAAACATGTGCGCCTATCCAAATTAACAACTCACCTATTTCGCAGCACAATGAAGTCAAGTACATTGGTATTCACCTGGACCGTAGGCTAAAGTGGAAGTCTCACATTGATGCAAAGGTCCCTCAGTTAAAACTAAAAAAAATTATACATATGTATATTGTTATAAAAAGAGCGTGGTTGTGGTCATTTATATTCAGCATTGTCGTGGCTGGCGTTTTTTGAGTACGGCTTGTAACAGAATAAAGAAAATTTTTACAATTTTATTTAATCTAGTACTAGACGTAGTCGAAATACGCTAAATACAGGGGTGATTAGATACTTTTGAATAAAATATCTATTTTTAATTAGGGGTGCTTACCCCATACACGTTTCAACTCAATTGGTTAGGTAGGCAGGCCGCTGGATTCACAAAAAAGTACCTGGATTCTCCAGCTCACTTGGGTTCTGAAAGATCGTTCCCTTTGCGATAAACTCAATTGGCTACTGAGTCGGTTGTTGTATCAAGACGTTTAAATTGATTCGTTTGGAAGTTGTCGAGTTGGTTGAAGAAAAATCAAACCATTTTGATTTTTTTTCAAGTTGGCTAGTAAGTCTCTCAATTCGATTGTGCTTTGTATGGTCTCCTGATCAGTTGTCCAAAAAACTTATGAAAGGAAAAAGCTTGAAAATGTACAAACCAAAAATTTAATTTAAAAATTATAACGTTCAAAAAAAAAAAAGTCAATAAATTATTGTCCAAATTTATGTTTGTAATTTTGTGTAAAGAAAATGTTAAATAATTTTAAAATTGTCTTTAATTTCATTGAATCTGATAGTTGGATGAAATCTTTCAATTCAGTTTATGAAGTGTGTTGCCAAGAACAAATTCAATTGAAAGACTCAATTCACAATTGAATTGAAACGTGTATTTATACGTTATAACTGCCTGCCTAGCATAGCATAATTTCAAAGTGTAAAGTACCGAGTAGCTAGGTACTCATAATATTTACAATACTAAAAATAACATCTGGTTTGTAAAAAATAAAGAAACAAAAAACAGAAATATTTTAGAGGTTAAAATTAGATAAATGTTAATATAATTATAAATGGAAGGATCCAAGTGTGAATTTAATTGCTTCCCTAGAAGCTTTAAACACATTCAAGCAAGTAAATTTGCCGGAACATCCTTTTCCACTGATGTGCCAGATACTGTGTTGCTTAGTTTATTTCCCTTAGACTTCTTATTTTGTTAAAAAGACTACAAAAATACATTTGTAATCTTTTTAATACTTTTAATCGGCTTAAAAGTTTACATTCAATTATAATTTCTTAAATTTTCCAAAATGTTTTAATTTTTAACTTAATTTAGAAATGCTGTTTTGTAAACACAAAAGCAAAACAGCTGTTTGAATAATTATTGCAAGTAAAAATTTTACTTGTAAAAACTTGCAAGAATTTTTATGGCTCTCAATTTTTTACGCTCTATTGACGCTCTCTCGTTGCAAATTTTTTGGGTTAATGAACGCTTTCTACTAACAATTATTACAAATTTGTAAAAGTTTTTAGTAAATGAACACAACTAATTATAATAAAAGCAAGGTTCAGAAAATACACACATCGAACACACAATCTACTGTTGAAAAGCAACCAACACATATTTTTATTTTGCGGACGAGAAGTTAACAAACTGAGATAACCAACTATTTTTTTCCGCTCAAAGAGAGGGAGAAAAAATGGCGCACGTTTGCAGAAAAATGAGGAGTTTTTCATTATTGTGCAGAAGTGTGCAGAATAATGCTGCCGGACTAAACGTGCTACCAGTCGAAAATTGAGTATTTTTGCCAAATTTCAAGTGCTACCAAATCCAAAATGGTAAATTTTAGAACATTTACTACTATTAATACGGCAACTTCTAAAAATAATAATTCTTCTTCTTGTTTCATTACATGGGAGAGGATTTGCAAGATAACAAACTATTTTAACAAACTATACCAAATCGACATGACTGAAAAATTATGTATGAAAAAATGTGTTATTATTAATGAAAAATTAATAATTAAAGAATAAATTACGTGCAATTATATAAGTTATGTTGTACTTGAAAGTATAGTTATATTTATATGGTTCAAAATGTTCCTTATATTTCAGCAAACCTAAAATCTTTAAACAACACAAATAGGTCTCTAGAGTCCAAACCAGAAATTCTTCCTGAACCAAACCTTTTGTAGACTAAAGAGGACGTTTCTACCTTTAATTTGGCGTATAATTTATATAGCCCAAAAGGTTTTGGTATAACAAAGTTTTAATTTTAAAAAAATTTTAGTAATTGCACTTAAACACTAATGGGCCTCCCGAGTCCAAACAAGAAATTCTTCCTGTACCAAACCTTTTGAAGATTAAAGAGGACTTTTCTACCTTTAATTTGGCATATAATTTATATAGCCCAAAAGTTTTTGGTAGAACAAAGTATCAATTTTAAGAAAATTTTAGTAATTGTACTTAAACACTAATGGGCCTCCCGAGTCCAAACAAGAAATTCTTCCTGGACCAAACCTTTTGAAGATTAAAGAGGACCATTCTACCTTTAATTTGGCATACATCATATATATAGCCCAAAAGTTTTTGGTATAACAAAGTTTCAATTTTAAAAAAATTTTGGTAATTGCACTTAAACACTAATGGGCCTCCCGAGTCCAAACAAGAAATTCTTCCTGGACCAAACCTTTTGAAGATTAAAGAGGACCTTTCTACCTTTAATTTGGCATATAATTTATATAGCCCAAAAATTTTTGGTAGAACAAAGTATCAATTTTAAGAAAATTTTAGTAATTGTACTTAAACACTAATGGGCCTCTCGAGTCCAAACAAGAAATTCTTCCTGAACCAAATCTTTTGTAGATTAAAGAGGACCATTATACCTTTAATTTGGCATACATCATATATATAGCCCAAAAGTTTTTGGTAGAACAAAGTTTCAATTTTAAAAAAAATTTAGTAATTGCACTTAAACACTAATGGGGCTCCCGAGTCCAAACAAGAAATTCTTCCTGGACCAAACCTTTTGAAGATTAAAGAGGACCTTTCTACCTTTAATTTGGCATATAATTTATATAGCCCAAAAGTTTTTGGTAGAACAAAGTATCAATTTTAAGAAAATTTTAGTAATTGTACTTAAACACTAATGGGCCTCTCGAGTCCAAACAAGAAATTCTTCCTGAACCAAACCTTTTGTAGATTAAAGAGGACCATTATACCTTTAATTTGGCATACATCATATATATAGCCCAAAAGTTTTTGGTAGAACAAAGTTTCAATTTTAAAAAAATTTTAATAATTGTACTTAACACTAATGGGCCTCCCGAGTCCAAACCAGAAATTCTTCCTGGACCAAACCCTTTCCACATTAAAGAAGACCTTCTTAGCTTTAATTTGAGATATATTTTATATAGCCCAAAAGTTTTTGCTAGAACAAAGTTTCAATTTGAAAAAAATTTTGTCATTGCACTCAAACACTAATGGGCCTCCCGAGTCCAAACAAGAAATTCTTCCTGGACCAAACCTTCTTCAGATTAAAGAAGACTTTTCTACCTTTAATTTGACATATATTTAGAATTTCTTGTTTGGACTCGGGAGGCCCATTAGTGTTTGAGTGCAATGACAAAATTTTTTTAAAATAGAAACTTTGTTCTACCAAAAACTTTTGGGCTATATAAGTTTTATCTCAAATTAAAGCTAGAAAGGTCCTTTTTATCCTGCAAAAGGTTTGGTCCAGGAAGAATTTCTTGTTTGGACTCGGGAGGCCCATTAGTGTTTGAGTGCAATGACAAAATTTTTTTACAACTGAAACTTTGTTCTAGCAAAAGCTTTTGGGCTGTACAAATTTTATGTCAAATTAAAGCTAAAAAGGTCCTCTTTAACTTGCAAAAGGTTTGGTCCAGGAAGAATTTCTTGTTTGGACTCGGGAGGCCCATTAGTGTTTGAGTGCAATGACAAAATTTTTTTCAAATTGAAACTTTGTTCTACCAAAAACTTTTGGGCTATATAAATTTTATGTCAAATTAAAGCTAAAAGGGTCCACTTTAATCTGGAAAAGGTTTGGTCCAGGAAGAATTTCTTGTTTGGACTCGGGAGGCCCATTAGTGTTTGAGTGCAATGACAAAATTTTTTTAAAATTGAAACTTTGTTCTAGCAAAAACTTTTGGGCTATATAAAATATATCTCAAATTAAAGCTAAAAGGGTCCTCTTTAGTCTGGAAAAGGTTTGGTCCAGGAAGAATTTCTTGTTTGGACTCGGGAGGCCCATTAGTGTTTGAGTGCAATGACAAAATTTTTTTAAAATTGAAACTTTGTTCTAGCAAAAACTTTTGGGCTATATAAAATACATCTCAAATTAAAGCTAAGAAGGTTTTCTTTAATGTGGAAAAGGTTTGGTCCAGGAAGAATTTCTGGTTTGGACTCGGGAGGCACATTAGTGTTTGAGTACAATTACTAAAATTTTTTTAAAATAGAAACTTTGTTCTACCAAAAACTTTTAGGGTATATAAAATATATGTCAAATTAAAGCTAAAAAGGTCCACTTTAACTTGCAAAAGGTTTGGTCTAGGAAGAATTTCTGGTTTGGACTCGGGAGGCCCATTAGTGTTTGAGAGCAATTACTAACATTTTTTTAAAATTGAAACTTTGTTCTACCAAAAACTTTTGGGCTATATAAATTTTATGCCAAATTAAAGGTAGAAAGGTCCTCTTTAATCTACAAAAGGTTTGGTCCAGGAAGAATTTCTGGTTTGGACTCTAGAGACCTATTTGTGTTGTTTAAAGATTTTAGGTTTGCTGAAATATAACGAACATTTTGAACCATATAAATATAACTATACTTTCAAGTACAACATAACTTATATAATTGCACGTAATTTATTCTTTAATTATTAATTTTTCAATAATAATAAGCCATTTTTCTACACATCATTTTTCAGTTATGTCGATTTTATATAGTTTGTTAAAATAGTTTGTTATCTCTCCCATGTAAGAAAACAAGAAGAAGAGTGAGAATTTTCAGAAGTTGCCGTATTTTTGGTAGAAAATGTTCTAAAATTCTACATTTTAGACTTGGTAGCACCAGAAATTTGGTCTGCAAAGGCAAAAATACTCAATTTTTGTCTGCACACAGTCTGCAAAGAGAGAATTATGGCGTTACTCTCCTGAAATTGAGCGAAACAGAAAAAGTTTGTTATCTTAGTTTGTTAACTTCACGGAGATTTTTATTTTCATAACAATTATGTGTGTCTTAAAATTATGTTTGATATCGATCACAAACATGTACGTTGTTCTGTTGTAATATTTAGTTGCGTACACGAACACGTGTGTGTGTGTTAGCGAAAATAGTGTACATGTACGATAGCCAAGTGCGCGTGTAGCTTTGCATTATGTTCGTGTTCGTGTAAAGTAAAAAAGAACATGTACGATTACATTTTTCTCTTATGGCTATATATTAAGTTTATGTATGTATATGATGAAACTTACATGGGCGCTGCAAATAAATACATACTAAGCACCTGCATCGTTACACTCAAAGCAGACAAATTTGTGAAATTTTCTTAAGTTTTTCAACGTTTCTTGTACTTATTTTTCTTGTATTTTTTGTATAAAGTGAATGCGTACATTCTTAAAAGTTTAACATTTACTGTTTAGTTAAAATTAATTGAATATATAGTTATTTGAGTAAGAAAAATATTTTTTAACTTAAAATTCATGTTGTTTAAAAAACAAACAACAAAAAACCAATGAGATTCTGTTCAGTTAAAATATTAAGTTGTTTGTTCTGAAACAAAAAAAAAATTTCGAAATTGGCAGTGAAAAAATAATTTAAAAAACTCAAGAAATTTTCAATATTTTGTCAAAAAGAAAAATATACTTGCATACATATGTATATGGATTTTTTTTTTTTTTAATTTTTATTCATATTAATATATTCACATGTCCCTGGAACTACAACGTCCAATGCAAAACAAGAATATTTTCATAGGTAAGTATGTACATATATTATATGCATATGTATGTGAGCATAATTTTGGAGAATGACGGCACATAAAAAATTTAATACTCCTTTTAGGCACCGCCTTAAGTATGGAATGGAAGAAAAATCCCTTGGAAACCTCCAATAATAAGTTTTATAAGGTAAGTATATGTGCTAATATGCATAACTTATAAAAAATACATATGTACATAGTTAATTCCAAAAGTTTTCATCAGAAGATTTAACCATTATCGATGAAAACGAAATCTAAATGGGCTACATGGAACCAACGTAAAATATGTATGTATTTAACACATTAATTGCATACTAATAATTTCATTCTTTTCTACTTTCAGATTCAAAATATACTTTTTTTATCTGTAGAATGCATCGGGCTTTAAAGACAGAAATAGTAACAACATAAATATTATTTTGAACTTTTTTATGTTAAAAAATCTAATATTGTTTAGATATTTTATGCATACAAACTTACATGTGTGTACTATGTATGTATTTTTAAGAATATCTTGTAAGAATCAATTTTCCGTTACACTTTACATATTTTCAATAAAGAAGTAAAAATTAAACCTTTTAAGAATTTTTTTTTTTTTTTGTTTTTTGTAGATAAAAATTGGAAACAAATGTGCAATGCAGTAATTTTAATAGGAACTGTAGTTTGTTTTTTTGGTAGTTTAAAATTTCAAATAAAATTTAAATCCGCATTTTTTACGGACATTGTAGGTTATTTTTTTAATAGTTAAAAATTTCAAAACAAAACACAAAATCAATAAAAATTACATTGTTTTTCCAGTTATTTTTTTCCGCTATATAAAGTTGCGAACTTTTGAAAACAAAATTTTTTTCTCTTATTTTCCATATTTTTCTTCACTATACTATTAATTTTTCAGACACACCACAAAAAATCGAATACAAATCTTCTTTACCTTATTTTTGAGCGAATAACTAAATCAAATTATACACAAAAAATGACTGATAGCTGCCGAAGTTTTCAACGTACCACACACATACATAAACCTAATATACAGCCATAAGAGAAAAATGTAATCGTACATGTTCTTTTTTACTTTACACGAACACGAACATAATGCAAAGCTACACGCGCACTTGGCTATCGTACATGTACACTATTTTCGCTAACACACACACACACGTGTTCGTGTACGCGACTAAATATTACAACAGAACAACGTACATGTTTGTGATCGGTATCAAACAAAATTTGAAGACACACATAATTGTTATGAAAATAAAAATATGTGTTAGTTGCGTTGAGTTATGTTCGTTTACATTTATGTACGAGATTTTTGTACAATGTGCGTATTTTTCTGAAGTCTGAATAAAAGTAAGAGAATCGCACTAGCGGCCAATTTTGACAAACACAAACTCTAACTATTGCACTAGTTTGATGGCATGCATACAGGTGATCGTCTAATAGCTGCTTAAAAGA
The DNA here is from genome assembly GCA_914767995.1 of Thecocarcelia acutangulata. Taxonomy (NCBI): domain Eukaryota; kingdom Metazoa; phylum Arthropoda; class Insecta; order Diptera; family Tachinidae; genus Thecocarcelia; species Thecocarcelia acutangulata. The sequence goes on along the minus strand of OU612095.1, from coordinate 49,546,708 downwards.
CTGTTTCATTATCGTGATTTTAATATCAAAATATTGTACTTTTTATAATGCAAAATAGGTTTTTAAAAATGAAAGAAAATGTTTAAACTTGGTGCGTTTTAGTTGAATTAACGCGCTTTTTCTCCATTTTTGTGCATTTTGAAATTTCAAAGTTGACAACGCTGGTTGTAAATATTTTTTACGTTGACTCTTGTGGGATAAGTAAAATAACTGATGGCTACAATTCTACAAAATTTACAAACACAACATGTACTGTTTTTGACCTGGGGGCTAATTCTGTCATTCGTGATCGAAATTACTATCGAGTAGAAAACAATTTCGATATCGTGTAAATTTTTAATGATGTTACTCGTTACGTAACGAGTCGAGTTATCACTTCAGTGCTGCAAAATACTGACAAAATGTGTTTTATAACACTGCCGAAAATTGTATGTATTCGCATACTTTGCATACATGTTGTACATTAAAAAATAAATAAACACGCATACGTTCACAATAACAATTCATTTAAATCAGTCATGTATGCGTGTTTGTACATTAAAAAGTAAGTAAATAGAAATAACAATTCAATAAATATGTATGTAAAAAACAACTATTTAACTATGTATAAGCATATGTATGTATATATGAATTTCTAAAAAAAAAATAAATTCTTGAATATAATAACATGTGAGTTCTCATATGTTTTTGTGCTCTTAGCAATACTCATCTTTATATATGTACATATACCAGTATATATACGTCATACACATCATCATATGAATTGAAAAAGCCTTAAGAACCAAAAATTCTCAATTTAATTTAACTACTATTGCTATTCAAAACAAATTTTAAATTTACATTTCTTTTGTGTTTTTCTGTTTGGCTGGTTTTCGATAGTACTTTTGCTTACGAGTAAAAAGTTGCACGGTTGCATTCGAATGGTTACTAGCTATCGAATGCCATCATTATAAATTTCGAAACCTTTTACACGATATCGAATGAGATAATCCCAAAAGTGTAAAAACTCGCACATTCGAATGAATTAGCCCGCTGTAATTTTTTTGGTTTGTCAGTGTTGTACCACCATGAATAAATACTCAAAGTGCTGTCAATACAAATGTAACCATACAACTCTGATGTGATGAGAATACAGAGTTTTCTGAAATGGTTTAGGTTTTACAGGCTGCCAGCCATTGAAAAGCCAGCCCACCTGTGTGGGAAAATGAGTATTTACCGACCGCTTGTCAATTTTTGCATTTGGATTTTTCTCTGACATTTTGCTTTTACATGGTAAGATTTCCCTTATTTTACACTTTTGACATATCTAAATATTTGTACTACCATGTAAAGTTGCCTTTACTGACACTTCATTTTATGACAATTGCTAGATTCTGTTCGTTGAAACAAACTAATAATATTTATATTTTCAGCTCCGTACCTGGACATCATTCTCAGCAAGGTACTGCTAATGCCAATTGGGTGCAGTTCTAATTTTAGGCCTAAGTCTTATCAGACGTTTATTGAAAGAAAAAAGCATGAAAAAGCAGAAGAAGACTTCAAAATAAAAAACATTACGAATTAAAAAAAATTAATAAAATTATTTAAACAAAGTATATAAATAAATAAAACAACAACAGTTTAAGGAAACTACATATTAATTATTAAATAAAGTAAGACGAAAGGACAATGTGAAATACAATTTACGTATGTTTACGTGTGTAAGTTTGTTAGTAAAATTTGCGTTTATAATTAAAAATTCAAATAATGTAAAACAAAAAGTAAATAAATATTTAAAATTACATACAAGCAAGGCGAATTCATTTTACCAGGTGAAACTGGGATTACAATAAATACAACAATACAAAAACAACATGTGCATTTGTTGTTGCTTGAGCGGCTCGTGTGTCAAAAAATTTGTATAAAAAATATGTACATACTAAAGGGCTGCACAGAATGTTCTAAAAAACACTGCTCACTATTGTGTAGTAGTTCCCAGCAAAATGCAAAACAAAACCTAACAATAAAGCAAATAAACGATGAATCACAGCAAGCACATTGGCATTTGAGCATATTGCGTCTTAAATATTTGTGATTAATGCAATGCAAAAACCATGAACAACAACAACAACACACACGCATGAGCATACTGTGCATACAGCACTTGTGCACTAATACAAAGACAAAAACCATGAACAACAACAACAAATTTTACAAACAAAACTGAAGTAGAACATTACTTCAATGCTTGAATATCTACTTCAAATTTGTTCTATTTCATTTGGTTCCACTTGTGTTTGGTTCTGTATTCGTTTGTGTGTTTAGAACATTTCGGCACTGAAGTGTTTGTTTTGAAATGTGAAAGAAGACGATGGATAGTACTTGAAAATACTACGATGTTTTGTAACACATTTTTATTGTGCTTGAGCAGCCCTCTAGTACATACATACACACACACACTTTACTTGCTGATATGTTTGTATGTGAGCAAACCACCCTGTCGGAAACTGAGTTAATTTTAAACAAACTACAGCTCGACCACACAGGCAATCTGTTGTGTCTTAACGCCGTGTCTTCACGTGCCATCGACTTGAACATGGCATGAACATAACGTCGACAGAGCGAATGTAAAAAAAAGTTCATGTTCTGTATGTGGCGAAAACGTGTGTTCGGATTTACCTTATTAAAGTGTTCAATTCGGCGCCATTTTGTGTATTTTTGTACGTGATGGCCAACTTCTTGGCGAACATTGATGCTCAGCCATATGCTCGAGCATCGATGTCAGAGCATGAACGAAACATGGCCATGAGCGGTCCACATTAGCCATTTACGATGTTCGCCATGGTGCTCATACCATGTTCATGGCTAATGGAGACCCCTATACTAGCAATACCGCCGGCAGAATTACGTCATCAAATTGCTAATGTTCAACGCTGTACTTTTTAGTTGGCGAACATGTAAATATCTTAAAACGTAATTTAAGATATTTTGGTAAAGAAGGTTGCAATGTTTTATTTTTTTTTTTTAAATGAGTGCTTTAAATGCATCAATCTCCGAGAATTCCATTTCTTTTTTAATGAACTCAAAAATGTAAATAATTACATTTTTCTGTTAATAAAATCACTTTATAATCATTTGTACATTTGTTTATATATTGAAGCGAATGTTTGTATGTATGTTCATAAACATCAGTGATGATAAGTGAATTTTGACAGCTTAAGTTCAAAGATAATTGCTCAGCAATATCTTCTAGCAATAATTGCTGAACATGTGTTTGAACGCATATTCGTGCGGTCCACACGCAAATATCTTGTGCTGGCAATCAATTTTGGCAGTTGCCACGGCAATAATTGCCAATCAGATTGCCCGTATGGACAGGTAATTAAGTTAACTATTCCTCAACTAGTGCTGACTGACACTTGGATTACTTTTCAATGGAAGCAACTTACTATTTTAACATTGTGATGTCCTAGGAAGTAGTCAATTGTCCGACTTTACACTACTTTTCAACTAACTTACTAAATGCTAACTTTCAGTTAACTTTTTGAAGCTAGCAATATTTTCAAGTCAACCATAAGTTAGTTAATTTTAAATCAATGAAAAGTTCATTGTTGACACTATAGGTGAAAAACAACTTTTTGTGACTAGCTGACACCTGAAAATCATTCATTCATGTAATATTTTTTCGTAATAACATAAATTAGTCAACATTTTTAACGTATTTATTTGTAACTTTTCATTTTTATATTACATACTACATCAAACAAAAAATATTACATTGCATGCTGCAAAAAGCCTTAAAATTTCAGAAATAATTTAAATAAATAAAATTGTATCAAATGTTTGTTTCTTGGCGTATACATTACATTCTTTTTTAAAAAGGCTTCTTAAATCTCTTTTGCTAACGACTCGCATTCTTGCACTTTTAATTAAAATTAAAACAATATTAATATCTTTATTATTTGACAAAAAATTTTATTTTATAAAAAAAATTTTAGAAAACTTCCACAGAATTGAAAAATGTATATGTACCTATATAAAAAGACTTCAATATCACGCGGTAGTGTTAATAATAAAAACGGAAATCTACAGCGCCTACTAGGTGGCGACATTGGAAATTTTTTTTGCATTAAATACATGATAGCTTAAAATTGGTTCATAAAAAATAATTATAAGTTGGCTGCTTTTGTAGTCAGCTACTGATTATCCGACAGGGTAGAAACAGCTTTTGACACTTGATGTTTTACAAATAGAAAAAAAATAGTACATCTGTTTCTTCAGTTTCACCTGGTAAAATGAATTCGCCTTGCATACAAGCATATCAAGACGAATTAAGAACAAGTGAACTTGACACCAGAGTTCTGCAACCGGTGTCCTTTTTAAGTACACCCGTCTTAAATAGAGTTGTGTTATGACTGGCCATCGCATATTGTTTGCACAAGTATGTTTTCTACTCGTTAGAGCGTCGTCTGTTAACTAGGGTATAAATCATACCCAATCAAGTTTATATGCGGTGGCTGCTTGATTTGGTTTCTCAATTATTTTTTCCACATTCGGCAATCGAACTCGCACTTCTTTTTAACAGCGAAAATAATATTTGTATGTAATAATTTGCAGTCACACCCAAGAGAGTGAGTGTGATCAGTGTTATGCATTTACTCACTCACACTCGGTAAACGTATTTGTACTAAGCGCAGCGTTGCCAGGAGGTCTTTAAAACATCATGTTTATGGCGATCGTGCTTTGAAGAAAACACGAACATTTTATTTGAACATATTTAGTACAAAAGTACATTTCTTTTATTTTATGTTCCTTCATTTATAATTTTCATTTCTTGGTTTTAATTCATAACCACAATAAATGCACAGTTACACATGCATACAACTAATTGTGGAAAAAATTGTGTTTGAAAGAATTTTCGTTACAAATTTTTCAGCAAAAACAATCTTAAAATCATCATTCAGTATGTTACTTTCAAAATCGTCAACATGGTTGTAAATTATTAAATCTGGCAGCCGAGATTTCAGTTAATGTTAAATAAAAGTTAAAGGGCTGCACAGAATGTTCTAAAGAACACTGCTCACTACAGTGTAGTAGTTCCAAGCACTGTTCAAAACAACTCTTAAAACAAAACAAACAAGCTATAGAACATATAGAACCACAACAAACACTTCATAGTTTTGAAACGTCTTCACGACAGTGCTTGACTGTACTTGAATTCTGTTTCACAGCAAAATTCAAAACAAAAATAAAGCAAATCAACGATGAATTACAGCAAGCACATTGACATTTGAGCGTACTGCGGCTTACATATTTGTGTTTAATACAAAGACAAAACACATCAACAACAACAACACGCACACATGAGCATACAGCACTTGTGCACTAATACAAAGACAAAAACCATGGACAACAACAACAAATTTTATAAACAAAACTGAAGTAAAACACTACTTCAATGCTTGAAGTTCTACTTCAAATTTGTTCTATTTCATTTGGTTCTACTTATGTTTGATTATGTTTGTTCTAAGTGCTTATAAGACAGTATTCTTTTATGTGTTTAGAATATTTCGGTACTGAAGTGTTTGTTTTGAAATGTGAAAGAATACGATGGATATTACTTGAAAATACTACGATGTTTTGTGGGACATTTTTATTGTGCTTGAGCAGTCCTCTAACAAAAGTTGACGCATATACATAACAAAAGACTTTGTCGAAAGTGTGGTTTTTGTAAGTTGGTTCTGTGACGGGTATACGAGTATATGGACCGATATCGGAAATTTTAATTTTTTTTTTTTTTATTTTAGTACCTTTTTTTTATAGTCAGAACTGCTTTTAAGAAAAGACAATTTTCTTCATTGAAAAATCGGTTTAGACTACATATTTATCTTTGGTATATATGGACCGATATCAAAAATTTTCATGGATTTTTTGTACACGCGATGAACTTTCTTAACAGAGCACGCATTTTGGTAATAAAATTCAATAATTTGCAAGCGTTGTTCGTTTGTAAGACGATTCATGATTAAATTATAGACCAAACTAAAGATGTTTAACAGTGACACAAGATACAAAACGTGCGTGAGCTGTCAAAACTAATGTTGCCAAAAAGATAATAGCAAAAAAATCACTCGTTACTACTCGGGCTCCTAAGGTCAGGACTTTCTTTTATTAATTATATTTTAAATGCATATATTATTGAATTTAAATAGAAATAAAAAAGCAAATTTATTTTAATATTTTTCCGCTGACGTTTCGCTGGGATTTTTCACCATCTTCAGGGAGTTGTTTATTAATCTGATGACATAAAAAAAATAAAAATAAAATAAAACCTTTAATTAGCACATACATATAATTATGTATATAAATTCTTCCCCTTCTCCGTTTTTATTATCAATATCAAAATACAACTACTTACATTATATGTTGTTCGTTACATCTACATTGTTATTTAAAATTAAATTTAATTGTAAATTAAATATAAAATGAATATTACAATCAATATGTTTTTTATAACACAATATCACAGACTAGACTTTGTAGCATGATATAAAAAATATCATGCTTTGTAGTTGTTCGTTCAAAGTTTATTCAAGAAGTAATAATTAAAGTTACAATGTGCTTTATCACACGTTAAATTTAAAATTGCGAATACGTACAAAACATAAACGTCAGAATAAGTATACAAAAGTATAAACAGAAGAAAGACAGAGTTGCAATATGGGGAACTAATCCAACACCTGTCCACAAATCTGTATATCTTCCGTTGTTTAAAAACCAAAAATAAAAATTCTACTTTAATCCTAAACATTTCAGAAATTGCATGTGTTTCTGTTTGGATAAATTCTTGGTAAGTATGTCAGCTGGCATGCTGTCAGTTGGAATATATTTGATCTCAATTTCATCTGCTCGTACAACTTCTCTCACATGCTGATATTTAACTTCTATATGTTTACTCCTTCCATGCAGTACCGGATTTCTTGCCAAGTGCTGAGCTCCGAGATTATCACCATAAATTGTTATCGGCCTGTTTTTAGGATAGTAATTAATCTCAGTCAATAATCGCTTCAGATAAACCGCTTCTTTAGCTGCTGTCGACAGCGCCACAAATTCCGCCTCTGTACTGCTGAGTGCGATGTTTGATTGTTTCTTGCTTTCCCAACTGAATACAGAACCAGCTAAGAAAAACGAGTAGCCAGTATAAGACTTCCTATCCTCTGCACAACTTGCCCAATCTGCGTCAACAATACCTTCAGGAAGCTTTCCAGTTTTAGTATATCTCAATTTAAGATGCTTTGTTGCAGATAAGTAACGCAGCAAGTGATTCTTCAACCGCACGGTCGTGTTTTTAAACAAGTGAACAAAAAAACAAAAAAAAAAACAAACCAAATAATCATTGTGCTTACATATTTTTAAACTTACATACAAAAACAATAATATATTGTATTAAATTGTAAAAACAAGAACAAATTATTTTAAAAAACAACGGGAAAATAAATTCCTCACATTTCAGTAACTAAACAATAAAATCAATTTCAATAAAACAAGTGCGGTGGCAGTGCATTGTTATTGTTGTAATTGTGCGTGAAGATTACCTACCCAGTAGGAAAAAAATATACATTAAAGTTTTTGTTTTCTGTATGAGTAATCCCATCAGAAATAATTCTGAAAAAGAGCCTAGCGCCACCAGCAAAAATATATGGACTTCTGAAGAAGAATCTATAAGGCAATCATTGGACAATTTTCTTTCTACAAGAGATAAAATCCGCTCCTGTTCCGGCTCGCCTAACATAGATGTTACAACAGAAGATAAAAGATCTTCTACTCTAACTAATGCCAATAAACAAAAAACGCAAGTAGGCATGGATAGGTATATCACCATCACCAAACGTCAGCGAAGCCCTAAATCTGCTCAAATTGCATCCAAATCTAAAATCTCTAAAGATGCCGACACCGCTAGACCAACAGATCAAAACAGATTTTCCATTCTTCAAACGGATGAGCCAACAGCATCGTCAAAAAAATCGTTTAAACCACCACCAATTTATTTAAGAGAATCTGCCTCCAATGAACTGGTAAGAAAAATTGTTTCAGCAATCGGAGAAAATACATTTAACGTTACCTCCATCAAGCACGGCAATATTAACGAAACTAAAATTCAGGTTAACCATGAAAATGACTACCGAAAATTGTCTGACGAATTTGAAAAGGAAAAAAAAGCTTTTTATACTTATCAGCTTAAAAGCGCTAAAGGTCTTCAAGTCGTAATAAAAGGGATTGACCCTTGCGTAGACATTGATGAAGTTAAGACCGGCTTGACAGACAAGGGATTCAAAGTAAAAAATGTTTTAAGCATCAGAAATCGTGAAAAGATCCCTCAACCCATGTTTAGGGTTGAATTAGAGCCAGGAGATGTGACTTTAAGGAAGAATGAAGTTCATCCTATATATAATATAAAATACCTTTTACATCGTAAAATAACCGTAGAGGAACCGCATAAGCGCTTAGGACCCGTACAGTGCCATAACTGCCAAGAATTTGGCCATACTAGGACCTATTGCAAGTTGCCTACAGTTTGTGTTGTGTGTGGAGAATTCCATGGTACAGCACAATGCAATAAGCCGAAATTCGACCCAAAAATTAAAAAATGCAGTAATTGCGGTGAAAACCATACAGCTAATTATAGAGGTTGCTCCGTCTACACCCACCTCAAGCGCTCAATGAACAACAAACCAATAATTGCTTCTAAGCCACCACAGCAGACTCAAACTTTTTCTAATAACTCTTTTCCTCCGACACGGCAGTCAACCGCAGACATAACCGTTCAAAATCAAAAACAAATTTCTTATGCTAATGTAGTTAAGTCTACATTCGCAAACCCGAATCAGGAATCTAGATCTCAACCGCCCGATCAAAATTTTAGTAACCTTGAGGCAACAATACAGACCCTAATTCAAACTATAAACACTTTTACGTCGTCTATGATGACGATGATGCAGGAAATGGTGAAAATGCAATCCACCATTTTGCAGGTTATTTCGAAAAAATGATTTGGTTAAAAATATGTTTCTGGAACGCGAACGGCATCCGCCAACACAAAAATGAACTCTAATACTTCCTGATGGATAAGCAGATCGATATAATGATGATTGCAGAAACTCACTTGACGTCAACAAGCTTCTTCAAAATCAACGGCTACGTACTATACGATACTAAAGACCCCCGTGGAAGAGCTTGTGGGGGCTCTGCAATCTTGATAAAATCTAGGATAAAGCATTTTTTGTTGAACGACGCATGCGAGGACTATCTTCAAGCAACTAATATCTGTGTGGAAAATTTTCATTACAAATTGGTTATTTCATCGATTTATTCGCCGCCTCGATTTTCAGTGACGGAATCACAATATTCAAGTTTTTTCAACTCATTAGGACCTCGTTTTATAGCAGCTGGAGATTACAACGCAAAACACACTTTTTGGGGCTCACGTTTAATCACACCGAAAGGTCGAGTGCTTTTTGATACAATTTCTAAAATGGGCTTAGACGTAATATCAAGCGGACATCCCACTTACTGGCCGACTGACCGGCGAAAGATTCCTGATGTGATTGATTTTGGAGTGGTAAAGGGGATCCCAGTAGAATGGATGCAAGCTGAGCCTTCGTTAGATTTGTCATCGGATCATTCACCAACTATTATTTCAGTTCGTTTTCCCCAGGAAACTTGGTCCCCGATTAACAATTTGCATAGGACTGTCACCCGAGTGAATTGGCTGAAATATAAAAAATTTTTGAGTACCCATTGCACTGAGAATATTGTTTTAAGAACACCTGAAGATATTAATGCGTCACTAAGCAACTTTAGCGAAAACCTTAAACAAGCCGCTGCACTTGGTTCTAGCGTTTATTTAACACGCAGAAACCTTCAAAATAGAACATATTCTTCAGAAATCGAGCAACTTGTGTTAGAAAAAAGAAGAGTTCGACGAGAGTGGCAACTTCGCAGATCTCCGCAACTAAAAATAAGGCTACGTGAGTGCACAAGTCAGTTAAGAAATTTGCTTGCAACCCAAAAAACGGCTTCTCTACAAACGTATCTAGAAAGTCTGGATGGTACTCCTCAGTGCGACTATTCTTTATGGCGGGCGACTAAAGGTTTAAAAAGGCCAGTTAGAGGTAAGCCGCCCTTGCGAGAACCGTCTGGTGACTGGGCTAGAGATGACTCGGAAAAGGGTAATTTATTTGTTAACCATTTGAAAAACGTTTTTACCACAAATAGGTCTGACAATGCAAATGAGTTGCCACCTATCGTTAGTAGACCTCCTGTGCCTTTAAGATTCAATTTCCAAGAAATTGAAAATGCTATTGGCAATCTAAACCTTAAAAAAGCTCCAGGTATGGATAAAATCAGCAACAAAATGCTCGTAGAGCTGCCTCGTGTAGCTAAAAGAATTGTTCTTTTTATTTTTAATGCTATTTTACGGCTTGAGTATTACCCTGCAGAGTGGAAGGTGTCCATTATAACAATGGTTCCTAAGCCAGGGAAGGATCACACGAAAGTAGAATCATACCGTCCAATAAGTCTATTGTCAACAATATCAAAACTTTTCGAAAAATTGCTAAAGGCGAAGTTGGATCCAATGCTTCATAAGGTTGAATGTATTCCTGATCACCAATTTGGTTTTAGAGCGAAACATGGCACCATTGAGCAAACACACAGGTTAGTTAACGTCATAAGAAAGGCATTTGAAGATAAAAAATATTGCTCTGCCTTATTCATCGACGTCTCACAGGCTTTTGATAAAGTGTGGCACGATGGACTAATGCATAAAATAAAGTTTAACTTACCTGCAAACATACATAACCTTTTGAAAAGCTATTTATATTGTCGCCAATTTATAATAAAAGAAGGCGATTTCATAAGCCCCGCCCAGCCTATTGAAGCTGGAGTTCCCCAAGGCAGCATATTAGGGCCTATCTTATATTTGATCTACGCATCTGACATGCCGACAAGCACCAACATTCACACTTCAACATTTGCAGATGATACAGCATTCCTTAGCATACATAGTAACCACCAGCAAGCATCAATAAACTTATAGGAACATATCGACAAACTAGAGAAATGGCTCAAGCTTTGGAAAATCAAGGTTAATGAACAAAAGTGTGCCCATGTTACATTCGCACTGCGTCTAGGAACATGCTCACCCATTACTATTAACAATAAAGTAATACCTCAACACAGTGAAGTCAAATACCTCGGTATTCATCTTGACCGTAGACTAACATGGAAGACGCACATCGAGGCAAAAGTAACGCAAATGAAATTGAAAGCAGTGCAAATTAACTGGCTAATAGACAGAAATTCGACTTTGAAGCTTGATTGTAAACTTTTGCTGTACAACGCGATTCTAAAGCCAATATGGTGCTATGGGATTCAATTATGGGGCACAGCCTCTGCATCTAACATTGAAAAAATTCAAAGAAGTCAAAATAGAATTCTCCGTAGAATTACAAATGCTCCATGGTACGTTAAAAACTCACGAATCCACGCAGATCTGAACTTACCTTTTGTGAAATCTGAATTTGTGAAGTACGCGACAAGGTATATTAACAAACTTGAAATCCATCCAAATCCACTTGCAGTTAATATCCTTAACTTTGGTGGTCATACCCGTCTGAGAAGGAGGGATACTTTGGCTACCATTAGAGCTCTAAACAGATGACTGAATTCTGAAATAATATTCGCATAAAAATAAATTTTTGTCCAGCACTGGCAGGACTTTAATTAAAATTTTTTTTAGTATTAAGATTTGAATACTTATTGTCATTACATTTTTTTATGTAGATTCAATAAATAAAATAATAAAGTTAAAACAAAAAAAAAAAAAAAAAAGTGATTAACGGCTCTCAGATGCTCCACATGTGGATCTTGATTCTTCTGTGCTAACTTACATACTGAATGTAAAATATCCGGTCTAGTACTTATTGCCAGATACATCAGCGTTCCAATAATCGATTGATATTCATTTGAATTAGATCGTTGGCAATTATCATTCTTACAAGCTATTTGAAATCCAGGATCCAGTGGGGTAGATGCTGGTCTACAAGATGTCATACCGAGCTGCTGTAGGAGATTATTTGTATACTGACAGTGACCAACACTTAGTTCTCCAACATCGCCATTACGCTCAATCTCCATACCGAGAAAATGTTTTACCTTACCATTATCAACCAACTTGAACCTTTTTGAAATATAGTTCTTAATCAAGTTTAAATCATCCAAATCTGAACAAGAAATCAATATGTCGTCGACATATACAGCAACCAAAACAAATTTGTTTACATTTTTCACGCTATATAAGCAGGGCTCACTAGGAAAGGGTACTAAACCAATTTCTCTAAGAGCATTATCCAAAGTACTATTCCAAGCGCGTCCAGATTGCTTCAAACCATAAATGGCCTTCTTCAAAAGTAAAACCTGATTTGGAGTACCTTCATTGAAACCCTTCGGCTGCTTCATAAAAACTTCTTCATTTAATTCGCTATTTAGGTAAGCGGTTGATATATCTATGTGATGTAAATGGAGTTGTTTTTCTGCCGCAAGTGCAAACATCATGCGAATGGTTGAGTACCTAACGACTGGTGAAAAAGTTTCACTGTAGTTGACACCATATTCTTGGCCACACCCCTTTCCAACCAAACGAGCTTTAAATTTTTCGATCTCTCCACGTTCATTTCTCTTCACATTATAAACCCACTTACAGCCGATTGCCTTTTTTCTAGCAGGAAGGTCAACTAATAACCAAGTGTCATTTTCTTTCAATGAAGTAAACTCTCTGCGCATTGCAGCTTTCCATCTTTCAGCATTTTCACTATTTAGTGCTTCATCATATGTCTGCGGTACTGAAACATCGTCAGCACCAACAAAGTTTAATGTATTATACGCCTTTCTTGGTCGGCCAACCTTACCATTGTGAATTATCCTTGGCCTACCAGGACCTCTGACCTCTCCCTGCATTAAAATTTGTTGAATTTCAGCCGCATCTGCTTTACTATGCGCATCAACATCAAAACCAGCGAATTCAGACTCTGAGGTAGATTCGTACTCCTCGTCTGTTTGTGACCCCATTGATATTTTGTGATCAATGCTAATTGTTGTATTGCCGGAAGTAATAACAGCATCAAATGTTTTCACTTCCCTTTCCTCTTTTTCAGTTGATTCTGGTTCAACAATTTCAGAAAAATCTTCAAAAAAGCCAACATCTCTTTTTTCAACAACACGTCTTTTATCAACATCATACAATCTGTATGCTTTAGCAGTCAAAGAGTATCCAACTAAGATATACTCTTTCCCTTTTGCAGAAAATTTTCCAGATTGCGTTTTTTCCAAACCAATTGGACAACCAAAAACACGTAAATGGCTTACATTAGGTTTCTTACGAAACCAGATTTCAAATGGAGTTTTATTTTTTAAAACTGTCGTTATTGACCGATTTCTTATATAAACCGCAGTGTTTACTGCTTCTGCCCACAAAGACTTACTAACACCTGCATGAACAATCATACTGCGAGCCATTTCAACCATGGCCCTGTTGGCCCGTTCAGCAGTTCCATTTTGCTGAGGTGTGTGGGGAACGGTTAGTTGCCTTTGAATGCCATTCTCATCTAAAAATTTGTTGAATTGGTTATTGACGTATTCACGGCCATTGTCGCTTCTAATAACATTTATTTTTCTTTCCATCTGATTTTCAACCAATGATTTAAAAACTTTAAATTTTTCAAATACATCACTTTTCTGCTTTAAAAAATACACAAACATGTATCTTGAATGGTCGTCAATGAACGTTAGAAAATAACGAGCACTTCCAACGGATGGAGTATTCATTGCCCCACAAACATCGGTGTGTATTAAATCGAGTAAATTGTTTGTTCTTTCCTGGCCTCCTTTTGAAAAGGGTTGTGATATTATTTTCGGTTTGATACACGTTTTACAATTAATATTATCCGGAATGCGATTTACTTTTATGCCATTAACTGCTTTATTCTTCACCAAATCATTGAGGGACCTAAAATTGAGATGGCCATAACGATTGTGCCAACGAATAGCTTCGTTATTCTGCAAATAAAAATTCTTATTAGAAAATTCCGAAAACACAAATAAATTTCCTTGTTTTATTGCTGTTAGTATTTTTTCCCCACTTTTTTCCCTTATTTCAGCAATATTGTTCTTGAAGTCAACCGCTAACCCACTTTCTGTAGCTTTTCCAACAGAAATAAAGTTTGCAACCATACCAGGAACATAAAGAGTATCACGCAAAGTTATATTGCCACCTTCAGTCTTTATTATGACATCACCTTTACCTTCAGCTTCAATATACTCATTACACGCCAGCATAATTTTCTCTTTAACATTCTTAAACGTTGAAAAATGTTCACGTTCGCTGCACATATGCGCTGTAGCGCCGCTGTCAACACACCACTTGCTTCTATCAAAACCGTTTTTGTTAAATGCCGCAAGTAGACTAAATGCACGATGCTTTTCCTCGCGTTCATTAATGTCTTTCGTTGTTTTGCAATGTCTTGCAAAATGGCCGCGCTTATGACATTTGTAGCACTTAAATTTTCTATTGTCTGTACTGCCGCTGTTGTAATTGCTTTTTCCATATCGTGAGCGTATACTTGTACGCGCCGCAAAAACCTGCTGACTCACAGCACCAGCTTCATTGCTGCCTACTTCATTTTGTTGTAATCGGCGGTCGGCCTCTTCTATTAATTTCAGCTTAAGCGCATCAAGGGTTGGCAAATCATCTCTGGTCTCCATCGCTACCACGAAGTTTTCAAAATCTGTCGGCAGACTAGATAGTAAAATTATTACCATAAGTTCATCTCCCAGAACGATTCCCACTTTTTTTTTTAACTTTATTATTTTATTTATTGAATCTACATAAGAAATGTAATGACAATAAATATTCAATTCTTAATACTAAAAAAAAAAATTGTGATTAAAGTCCTGCCAGTGCTGGACAAAAATTTATTATTATGCGAATATTATTTCAGAATTCAGTCATCTGTTTAGAGCTCTAATGGTAGCTAAAGTATCCCTCCTTCTCAGACGGGAATGACCACCAAAGTTGAGAATATTAACTGCAAGAGGATTTGGATGGAATTCAAGTTTGTTAATATATGTATCTTATCGCGTACTTCACAAACTCAGATTTCACAAAAGGTACGTTCAGATCTGCGTGGATTCGTGAGTTTTTAACGTACCATGGAGCATCTGTAATTCTACGGAGAATTTTATTTTGACTTCTTTGAATTTTTTCAATGTTGGATGCCGAGGCTGTGCCCCATATTGGCTTTAGAATCGAGTTGTACAGCAAAAGTTTACAATCAAGCTTCAAAGTCGAATTTCTGCCTAGTAGCCGGTTAATTTGCACTGCTTTCAATTTCATCTGCGTTACTTTTGCCTCGATATGCGACTTCCATGTTAGTCTACGGTCAAGATGAATACCGAGGTATTTGACTTCACTGTGTTGAGGTATTATTTTATTGTTAATAGTAATGGGTGAGCATGTTCCTAGACGCAGTGCGAATGTAACATGGGCACACTTTTGTTCATTAACCTTGATTTTCCAAAGCTTGAGCCATTTCTCTAGTTTGACGATATGTTCCTGTAAGTTTATTGATGCTGCAATGTTGAAGTGTGAACGTTGGTGCTTGTTGGCATGTCAGATGCGTAGATCAAATATAAGATAGGACCTAATATGCTACCTTGGGGAACTCCAGCTTCAATAGGCTAGGCGGGGCTTATGAAATCGCCTTCTTTTATTATAAATTGGCGACAATATAAATAGCTTTCCAAAAGGTTATGTACGTTTGCAGGTAAGTTAAACTTTATTTTATGCATTAAGCCATCGTGCCACACTTTATCAAAAGCTTGTGAGACGTCGATGAATAAAGCAGAGCAATATTTTTTATCTTCAAATGCCTTTCTTATGACGTTAACTAACCTGTGTGTTTGCTGAATGGTGCCATGTTTCGCTCTAAAACCAAATTGGTGATCAGGAATACATTCAACCTTATGAAGCATTGGATCCAACTTCGCCTTTAGCAATTTTTCGAAAAGTTTTGATATAGTTGACAGTAGACTTATTGGACGGTATGATTCTACTTTCGTGTGATCCTTCCCTGGCTTAGGAACCATTGTTATCATGGACACCTTCCACTCTGCAGGGTAATACTCAAGTCAAGTAAAATAGCATTAAAAATAAAAAGAACAATTCTTTTAGCTACACGAGGCAGCTCTACGAGCATTTTGTTGCTGATTTTATCCATACCTGGAGCTTTTTTAAGGTTTAGATTACCAATAGCATTTTCAACTTCTTGGCAATTGAATCTTAAAGGCACAGGAGGTCTACTAACAATAGGTGGCAACTCATTTGCATTATCACACCTATTTGTGGTAAAAACGTTTTTCAAATGGTTAAGAAATAAATTACCCTTTTCCGAGTCATCTCTAGCCCAGTCACCAGACGGTTCTCGCAAGGGCGGCTTACCTCTAACTGGCCTTTTTAAACCCTTAGTCGCCCGCCATAAAGAATAGTCGGACTGAGGAGTACCATCCAGACTTTCTAAATACGTTTGTAGAGAAGCGGCTTGTTTAAGGTTTTCGCTAAAGTTGCTTAGTGACGCATTAATATCTTCAGGTGTTCTTAAAACAATATTCTCAGTGCAATGGGTGCTCAAAATTTTTTTATATTTTAGCCAATTCACTCGGGTGACAGTCCTATGCAAATTGTTAATCGGAGACCAAGTCTCCTGGGGAAAACGCACTGAAATAATAGTAGGTGAATGATCCGATGACAAGTCTAACGAAGGCTTAGCTTGCAACCATTCCACAGGGAACCTTTACCACTCCAAAATCAATCACATCAGAAATCCTTCGCCGCTCAGTCGGCCAGTAAGTGGGATGCCCGCTTGATATTACGTCTAAGCCCATTTTATAAATTGTATCAAAAAGCACCCGACCCTTCGGGGTGATTAAACGTGAGCCCCAAAAGGTGTGTTTTGCGTTGTAATCTCCAGCTGCTATAAAACGAGGTCCTAATGAGGTGAAAAAACTTGAATATTGTGACTCCGTTACTGAAAATCGGGGCGGCGAATAAATCGATGAGATAACCAATTTGTAATGAAAATTTTCCACACAGATAATAGTTGCTTGAAGATAGTCCTCACATGTGTCGTTCAACAAAAAATGCTTTATCCTAGATTTTATCAAGATTGCAGAACCCCCAAAAGCTCTTCCACGGGGGTCTTTGTTATCGTATAGTACGTAGCCGTACGTAGCAAGTGAGTTTCTGCAATCATCATTATATCTATCTGCTTATCCATCAGAAAGTATTCGAGTTCATTTTTGTGTTGGTGGATGCCGTTCGCGTTCCAGAAACATATTTTTAACCAAATCATTTTCTCGAAATTACCTGCAAAATGGTGGATTGCATTTTCACCATTTCCTGCATCATCGTCATCATTGACGATGTAAAAGTGTTTATAGTTTGAATAAGGGTCTGTATTGTTGCCTCAAGGTTACTGAAATTTTGATCGGGCGGTTAAGATATAGATTGTTGTTTCGGGTTTGCGAAAGTAGACTTAACTACATTAGCATAAGAAATTTGTTTTTGATTTTAAACGGTTATGTCGGTGGTTGACAGTCCTGTCGGAGGAAAAGAATTATTAGAAAAAATTTGAGTCTGCTGTGGCGGCATAGAAGCAATTATTGTTGTTGTTCATTGAGCGCTTGAGGTGGGTGTAGACGGAGCAACCTCTATAATTAGCTGTGTGGTTTTCACCGCAATTACTGCATTTTAAATTTTTGGATCGAATTTCGACTTATTGGATTGTGCTGTGCCATGGAATTCTCCACACACAACACAAACTGTAGGCAACTTGCAATAAATACGCTTTAGTGTGGCCAAATTCTCGGCAGTTGTGGCACTGTACGGGTCCTAAGCGCTTATGCGGTTCCTCTACAGTTATTTCTCGATGTAAAAGGTATTTTATACTATATATTGGATGAACTTCATTCTTCTTTCACATCTCCTGGCTCTAATTCAACCCTAAACATGCGTTAAGGGATCTTTTCACGATTTCTGATGTTTAACACATCTTTTACTTTGAATCCCTTCTCCGCCAAACCGGTCTTAACTTCATTAATGTCTACGCAAGGGTCAATCTCTTTTATTACGACTTTAAGACCTTTAGCGCTTTTAAGCTGATAAGTATAAAAAGCTCTTTTTTCTTTTTCAAATTCGTCAGACAGTTTGCGGTAGTCATTTTCGTGATTAACTTGAATTTTAGTTTCGTTAATGTTGCCGTGCTTGATGGAGGTAACGTTAAATGTATTTTCTCCGATTGCTGAAACAATTTTTCTTACCAGTTCATTGGAGGCAGATTCTCTTAAATAAATTGGTGGTGGCTTAAACGTTTTTTTTTTAACGATGCTGTTGGCTTATCCGTTTGAAGAATAGAAAATCGGTTTTGATCGGTTGGTCTAGCGGTGTCGGCATCTTTAGAGATTTTAGATTTGGATGCAATTTGAGCAGATTTAGGGCTTCGCTGACGTTTAGTGATGGTGATATACCTATCCATGCCTACTTGCGTTTTTGGTGTATTGGCATTAATTAGAGTAGAAGATCTTTTATCTTCTGTTGTAACATCTATGTTAGGCGAGCCGGAACGGGAGCGGATTTTATCTCTTGTAGAAAGAAAATTATCTAATGATTGCTTTATAGATTCTTCTTCAGAAGTCCATATGCTTTTGCTGGTGGAGCTAGGCTCTTTTTCAAAATTATTTCTGATGGGATCACTCATACAGAAAACAAAACTCTAACTTTTTTCCAACTGGGTAGTTAATCTTCACGCACAACAACAACAATAACAATGCACTGCCACCGCACTTGTAATATTGAAATTGATTTTATTGTTTAGTAAATGAAATGTGATGAATTTATTTTCCCGTTGTTTTTTAAAAAAATTTGTTATTGTTTTTGCAATTCAACACAATATATTATTGATTTTTTTTTAACACAATATATTATTGATATAAGTTTAAAAGTATTTGAGCACAATTTTTTTTTGTTTTCTTTGTTTTATTTTATTTTTTTTGTTCGCTTGTTTATTAACACAACCGTTCGGTTGGAGAATCACAGGAGAACTTGAACGATTCCCACTTGCGCCAACTTGTCCGTAGTTTCAGTAAATTTATTGAGATACTCACTCATGTTGCACACGTCGGTCATACGAAGACCCAAAAGTTTTTTGTAAAGACTAACTTTTCGTAAAGGACCACTAGGCCTATAAATACCTTCCAGTTTCGTCCAAGCTTCATGGGCTGTTGTGCAGTTCTTTATGTAGTTCAGTTGTGATGGTTTCGCTGACAACATTATAGTAGCAAGAGCTTTTTCATTCTGCTGCTCCCATTTCTCAGACTCCGCGGCTTCTATTGGTTTCGGTATTCTACCATTTGCGATACTCCACAAATCAGAGTGGATCAAAATACATCTCACTTGATTACACCAAGAGTCGTAATTGCCGCTGTCCAACTTCTCTATCTGGTACATTGAACTCATCATTTCTTCCGGGAATTATTTCACAGTTTTAATCGACAAACGTTAAAAACTTTCTTCTCAAAAAAAAAAAAATCAGAGCGCAGCTGGGCCCATAACCTGTTCGTTCAAAGTTTATTCAAGAAGTAATAATTAAAGTTACAATGTGCTTTATCACACGTTAAATTTAAAATTGCGAATACATACAAAACATAAACGTCAGAATAAGTATACAAAAGTATAACCAGAAGAAAGACAGAGTTGCAATATGGGGAACTAATCCAACAGTAGTCTTTAAAACTAAATGGTACTATAAATTGCATTCGTGGTGTCTTTGTCTATTTTATAATTTATTGCTATGACAATTTTCTTTTGAATATTTACGGCCGTATGCAAAAAAAAAAACTTAACAAAGCTTGGTAAACAATTGTTAAGAAAAATTTCCTAACGTTATATGCAAAAACGATTGTTAGCTTACCATCTGTTTGGGAAGCTAACGTTAACTTTAAATATTTTATTTAATTAAATGGGCACACTTTACCTGTACGTTAAAATGACACTTCAGATCTTTGTTTCCATTTCTCTTGAAAAGCACTATTCACTGAAAATTCTTAATAAAACTAATATATTATTTTTATTACATAAAGAAATTAAAACATTACAATGTATAAGTTAACTTCAACAAAGTTAACGAACTCTTTTTTACAAATAACCATATTTTCATTGCAAGTAGAGTATGTTGAAATAATTACAAAAGAGCTTAATCAGCGTCTATAGTTAATAAGGTAAATTAAAACAAGAAATTATCAAGAAATTGGCAAAATGCAGTATTGCAATAAGCTACCAATTTCTTAATAATAATATCACGCCTCATTTAGAATTAGGTCATACAATTAAGTATAAATTAAGTATAAGAAAGTTTGTAATTTTTAGTTTGAGTTTTAATTCCAATAAAGTGCGGACGTGTTGTCCGTAAAAGATAAAATAATTTTTTTTAGACTTCCTAATAGGGAAGATCATAAGTGGCGCCCGAGCACCTTCGGCCGGTCCGGTAATAAAAAAACTGGCGTCCGACCAAAAATATTAGTTTTTCGTTAAAGGCTCCGGAGTAGCTAAGCAAAACGGTAGCATAACGTGCTAGCCTATCGGAAACAGGAAAAAAAAACAATGGACAAAAGTGATTAAAATATAAATTTAAAACAAGTAATTTTCAAGAACCATGAACTTAAAAGTGATTTAAGATTAAAATAAGTAAATAATTTTAAAAAACTGTGAGCTCAAAAGCAATGAAAAATAAAGTTCATATTTAAAACAATTAAATTTAAAAGAACAAAAACTGTGAACTCAAAAAATTATGAAAAAATATATATTAAAAAAAAGAAAGTAAATTTCGAAAAGCTGTTATGAAAATCAGAACTAAAATTTGTTCAAAGTTGTGAAACAAGTAATTTTTGAAAACTCTGACGAAAAGCAAAATTAAATTTTTTAAACTGAAAAGATTCAAAACAATTTTTAAAGCACTCTGAAAATTTTTTGATGTTCAAAACCTGGATGTAAATATGTAAACTGACAAAAGTGATGTAATTTTCGGAAATCTGTGTATTCAAAATAAAATTAAAAATCAAGACGTTGAGAAACTATTAACGCAAAAAAGTTGTTACTGCGTAAAATGCCAAAAGTGATGAAAAATACAAAATCTAAGTAATTGTGAATTCAACGAAGTTATGAACGAAAGGGAGTCCTTAGAGAGGAACGGAATAATCAACAGGGAGTACCTACGCATTAAAACAACGAGAAACAGCCAGCAGAAAGAAGTCTCCATTAAGCAAAATAATCAACAAAATTATCAACAAGGAATAGCTAACTATTAAAACAGCAAACTCAACAAGAAGAATCTGGTTTCTCTAAGTAAATTAGAAATTAAAATTAAGAGTTTTTTATTGTAAAAACATAATTTTAATAAATTACGATTGGGAATAGTAATCCCTAGAAAATATATAATTGATAGTAGAAAAATATAATTAAAATGGGGAATCAAAATAATTTAATTAGGCCTCCAATCCTTCCTTCAAACTCTGCCTCAAATCCTAATCAGAATCAGCAAAACGGACAATTAAGTATACAAGACTTGACTGCTCTTATATCAAGAATCTCAACAGAAATTCTTAGAAGTGTGTGGTCCACAAGTAGTACAAGCTGTACTAAATCCAGAAGTACATTCAGACCATGTTAGAGATCAACAAATCGACGACAGACACGCGAACAATTTAAATGAACTCGACAAGATACCAGACGTAGTTAAGTGCCTGAAGGAATTCTCTGGGCAGCCAGGAGAGTTCAGCTCCTGGAAAAAAAGTGTTGATAGAATACTTTCAATCTACGAACCGATTAAAGGAACCCCAAAGTATTATGGGATAATAAGTGTTATCAGAAACAAAATAACTGGTAACGCTGATATTGTGTTGGAATCCTATAACACGCCCCTAAATTGGTCAGCTATCTCCAATTGTCTAATGACACATTATGGCGATAAAAGAGACGTGTCAACATTGGAATATCAAATGTCAACATTGGTCCAAGGAAACAACAGTGTTTCCGAATTTTTTCAGAGAGTATACACATCTTTCCCTTATTCTTAATAAAATAGGTTGTATTGATACAAGTAGTGAATCAATAATATTACTAACGAAGTCATATAGAGAAAAAGCCCTCGATACCTTCATACGGGGCTTAAACGGAGATCTACCCAGACTCCTAGGCATGAGAGAACCTGTGGATTTACCGCAGGCGCTACACCTTTGTTTGAAATTACAAATCCAGAATTTTAGGGCAAATCACACATACAATTCCAAGAAACAACAATTCTCTCAACAACAATCAAAAAGGAATTTTCCTCCAGCACAAAAACATCAATTTAACCCCGACTTAGCATATGTACCACAAATGGGCCAACATACATGGCAATCTAAACAACAACCTTTTGCCAACAATTTTTATAATCCCCCTAGACCTCCTAAGCCACAATCACGGACAGAGCCGATGGATATAGATCAAAGTATGCATTCCAGACGCATAAATTATATAAACAGACCCAGCAAAAGCAGGTTTTAGGCAAAAGGCCACCGCCATCGGTTTCACATTTACAAAGAAAGGCGCAAGGAACCTTTTATATAAATACTGAATCTTTACCAGCACCTTCTCAAGTAGGAAATTGTGAATATTATACGGAAGGAAAAGAAGAAGGCAACGGTAAAAACTACATGGAACCCACCGATATACATTTTTTAGTTTAATAAGCTCTTCGCTTCCCTACTTTGAGGTAAGAACGGAGAGCGGGAATACTCTAAAGTTTTTGGTAGATACAGGATCCAGTAAGAACTATTTGCAGCCACACTAGGCAAAAAAAAAAGTGTCCCAAATAAAACAGCATTTTTTGCAAAATCAGTTGTAGGCGACGTTAAGATCACGGAACATACGTTAGTTAAACTTTTTAACTTTGAGAATGAACTAAAATTTTTTTTGATGCCATCCTTAAAAACTTTTGACGGCATCCTTGGGAACGACACCCTTAAGGAATTACAGGCCGTAATTCACACCGGGGAAAGCTACATGACACTAAAAAATGGGGAAAAAATTGGCCTTAAACAATTACCATCAGGAACGATTAATAATATAAATAATAAACTAGACAATTTGACGAATAAACAAAAGTCGGAAGTGAATTGCATTGTAAGGGAATTTGAAAAACTCTTCTCAGATCCAAATGAGAAATTAACCTACACAACAAAAGTCGTTGGAGAAATCCGAACCATGTCAGACACTCCAATATATACTAAGTTTTACCCATACCCTTCGTCATTGAAATTAGAAGTTGAGAAGCAAGTTAAAACACTCCTGCACGATGGCATTATAAGACCATCTAGGTCCCCGTACAATTCACCAGTATGGATTGTACCGAAAAAACCCGACTCAGAGGGTAATAAACAATACCGTATGGTAATTGATTATTGGAAGTTAAACGCGGTTACAATTGCAGATAAGTATCCCATCCCCGAAATAACGGAAGTTTTTTTTTTTTTTTTTTAAGCATTTTTTTATTTATTGAATCTTCAAAATGAACTAACAATAAGTATTCAAATCTTAATACTAAATTTAAAATTAAAAAATGTATTTAAAATTAAAAAATGTAATTCTTAAGTCCGGCCAATGCTAGACAAAAAGTTTTATTATGCGGGAGCTATTTCGGTAAAATCACCTATTGAGCAATCTGATGGTGGCAGCGGTATCCCTTCTTTTAAGCCGAGTGTGGCCGCCAAAATTAAGTATATTGCGCGCAAGAGGGTTTGGATGAAGTTCCAGTTTACTGATATACCTTGTCGCGTACTTAGAAAATTCCTCTTTTACCAGCGGAACACTCAGATCGTTATGAATTCGTGAATTTTTTACGTACCATGGAGCTGCAGTAATCGTTCGTAGAATTTTGTTTTGTCGCCTTTGGATTTTTTCAATGTTTGACGCTGAGGCGGTGCCCCATAACTGAATTCCGTAGCACCATATAGGCTTTAGTATTGCGTTGTATAACAAAAGTTTGCAATCTAATTTCAGTGTCGAATTTCTGCCCATAAGCCAATTTAGCTGCGCTGCTTTTAGTTTTAACTGAGTGACCTTTGCTTCAATGTGAGACTTCCATGTTAGCCTACGGTCCAGGTGAATACCAAGGTACTTAACTTCGTTGTGCTGCGGAATAGGTGAGTTGTTAATTTGGATAGGCGGACATGTTTGCCTACACAGTGTGAATGTAACATGAGTACATTTCCGTTCATTAACTTTGATTTTCCAAAGTTTTAGCCATTTCTCTAATATTGAAGTATATTCCTGTAAATTTCGTGATGCTAAATGGTGGTTTTCATGAACACTCAAAAACGCTGTGTCATCTGCAAAGGTAGAAGTGTGGATTCCAGATGTCGTTGGCATGTCAGAGGCGTAAATCAAATATAAAGTAGGCCCCAGTATGCTGCCTTGGGGAACTCCTGCCTTGATTGGCTGAGTTGGGCTAATAAAGTCGCCTTCTCTGATAACAAACTTCCGTCCGTATAAGTAGCTTTCCAGAAGCTTGTGTGTATTTGCAGGCAAATTTAGCTTTATTTTGTGCATTAAGCCGTCGTGCCACACTTTATCAAACGCTTGAGAAATATCAATGAAAAGAGCTGAGCAATACTTCTTCGCCTCAAAGGTTTGTCTTATGACATTGACTAGTCTGTGCGTTTGTTCTATGGTGCTATGCTTAGCCCGAAAGCCAAATTGATGATCAGGGATGCATCCCACATTGTTCAATATTGGACTCAACTTCGCCATTAACAATTTTTCGAATAGTTTTGAAATTGTTGGTAAAAGACTTATTGGTCTATATGATTCTACCTTAGTCAGATCCTTCCCTGGCTTGGGTATCATAGTAATCATTGAGACCTTCCACTCTGCAGGATAATACTGAAGGCGTAAAATGGCGTTAAAAATAAAAAGTAGAACCCTTCTAGCTACACGAGGTAACTGTTCAAGCATTTTACCAGTAATTTGATCAATGCCTGGAGCTTTCCTGGGGTTTGTATTACCGATAACGTTTTCGACATCTTGAAAATTAAATCTCAAAGACACAGGAGGTCTAACAACATATGGTGGTAATTCCGCTGTATTATTCTCTGAATCATTTGTGATAAAAACGTTTCGCAAATGATCGACATACAACATTCCCTTTTCAGAATCGCTTCTTGCCCAGTCGCCAGTTGAATTTCGCAAAGGTGGCTTACCTATTACGGGTCTTTTTAAACCTTTTGTCGCTTTCCACAAAGAATAATCAGATTGAGGGGTACCATCAAGGCTTTCCAAATATGTTTTAAGGGAAGCCATTCTATGGACTTCAAGCAGATTTCTTAGCTGAGTTATGCATTCCCGTAGCCTAGCTTTAAGCTGGGGCGACCTGCGAAGTTGCCACTCTCTTCTGACTCTTCTTTTTTCTGACAGAAGTTGCTCAATTTCAGATGAATAAGTTCTATTGCTCTCATTTCTAGGTCTTAAATGACTAGTGGTAGCATGCTGTACGGCCAGTTTGAGGTTTTCAGAAAAATTGTTAATTGACCCATCAATATCCTCAGGCGTTCTCAAGGCGATATTTTCAGTACAATGTGTGCTCAAAAATTTTTTGTACTTTAACCAATTAACTCTATTGACAGTCAACGGTGAGCCAATCTCTTGGGGGAACGAAACAGAGATTATAGTGGGAGAGTGATCTGATGACAAATCTAATGAAGGCTCCACTTGCATCCACTCTAAAGGAAAATTTTTCGCAACTCCAAAATCTATAACGTCTGGGATCTTTCGTCGGTCTGTCGGCCAATAAGTGGGGTGTCCGCTTGAAACCACATCTAAGCCCATTTTGGAAACGGTGTCAAAAAGCACACGGCCTTTCGAGGTAATTAAGCGTGATCCCCAAAAAGTGTGTTTAGCGTTATAGTCGCCAGCCGCTAAAAATCGAGGCCCAAGTGATTTGAAAAAATTTGAATATTGGCTTTCTGTTATTGAAAATCGGGGCGGTGAGTAAATCGAGGAAATAACGATTTTTTCATGAAAATATTCAATGCATATATTAGTTGCTTGGAGATACTCCTCACATGTCTCGTTCATTAAATAATGCTTAATTCTGGATTTTATTAGAATTGCGGATCCTCCGCAAGATCTTCCGCGGGGATCTTTAGTGTCATATAATGCGTACCCATTAATTTTGAAATAACTGTTGGTTGTCAAATGGGTTTCAGCAATCAACATTATATCGATTTGCTTTTCCATAAGGAAGTGCTCAAGTTCAGTTTTTTGTTGGCGAATGCCGTTTGCGTTCCAGAAACATATTTTCAACCAATTCATTTTTTTAAAATTGCCTGCAAAATAGTGGATTGCATTTTCAGCATTTCCTGCATCATGTTCGTCATGGAAACCGTAAATGTATTTATAGATTGAACAAGAGTCTGCAGAGTTGCCTCAAGATTGCTAAAATTTTGGTCGGAGTTTTGAGGCTTGGGCTCCTGATTCAAGTTTGGTTTATCGGATTTTACCACATTCGCATAAGAAATTTGTTGGGGGTTTTGCACGTGTATATGGCTGGTTGGCTGGCGTACCTGAGGGAAATTGGTTGTAGAAATGGTGTTTGACTGCTGGGGTGGCATATTTAAAATTGATGGCCTATTTGTCATTGATCTCTTGAAGTGAGTATAGACAGGACAACCCCTGTAGTTTGCAGTGTGGTTACCTCCACAATTACTGCATTTTTTAACGCTCGCGTCAGTCTTAGGTTTTTTGCACTGTGATGTACCGTGAAGTTCACCACACACAACGCAAACTGCGGGCAACTTACAATAGGCCTTAGTATGGCCAAATTCTTGGCAGTTTAGGCATTGGACGGGCCCTAAACGCTTATGAGGCTCCTCAACGGTAACCTTACGATGCAAAAGATATTTGAGGTTATAAATTGGATGCACTTCATTCTTTTTCAGGAGAACATCTCTAGGTTCCAATTCAACCCTAAACATGGGTTGAGGAATTTTTTCACGGTTTCTAATATTAACCACATTTTTAATTTTGAAGCCATTGTCTTCTAGTCCGGTTTTGACCTCATTCGTGTCAACAAAAGGGTCAATACCTTTTATAACGACCTGAATACCTTTGGCACTTTTAAGCTGATATGTGTAAAATGATCGCTTCTCCTTCTCTAGAACGTCAGACAACTTTCGGTATTCATTTTCACTGTTTACCTGGATTTTTGTTTCATTTATGCCGCCGTGCTTAACCGATGTTACGTTAAAAGTGTCTTTGCCGATTGCCGCAATAAGTTGCTTTACCAGGTCACTAGAGGTAGGCTCTCGCAAATATATTGGTGGCGGCTTAAAGGTTTTTTTAGATATAGTTGGCTCATCTGTTTGCAGTATAGCAAACCTATTATTATCCGTTGCCGAAGTCCTATTATCATCTTTAGAAATTTTCGGTTTAGATGATATTTGAGCTGATTTGGGGCTTCGCTGTCTCTTAACCACGGTTATGTACCTGTCCATGCCTACTTGGGTTTTTGGCTTATCATCAACAATTAAACTGGAAGATGTTTTGTCTTCAGTTGTAACAACAATATTTGGCGAACACGATCGCGGGCGTTTCCTATCTCTTAGAGACAGGAAATTTTCCAATGATTTTTTCACGATTCCTCTTCAGAAATCCAAAGATTTTTTCTACCGGAGCTAAGCTCTTTTTCAGAATTACATCTGATAGGTGCACTCATGCAATTAATTGTTTCTATTTTTTATTTACAATTTAAAACAGTATTTAAAAAATGTCACAAAATTTTTCTTTTAAACAAAAACACTCTGTTCACCTATTACGGTTTTTACTTAATCCCGTTATATTTTTTTTTTACTTTGCGATCAAAAAAACAAACACGTCCGTTCACTATCGAAGCTAAACAACGACTCCACGGAAGTGATAGCACAACTTGGTAGTAGCAAATTTTTTTCCGTATTGGACTTAAAAAGTGGATTCCATCAGATACCACTAAAAAGATCTGATATTGAGAAAACTGCGTTCTCAATTAACAACGGTAAATACGAGTTTACACGTTTACCGTTTAAAAAATGCGCCTTCAATTTTCCAACGAGCTCTCGACGATATATTGAGAGAATTGATTGGGGAATGCTGTTACGTCTATATTGACGATATAATTATATTTAGCAGATCGGAGGAGGAACACTTCAAGCATATAAGGAAAATCTTCAAAATATTGGAGGATGCCAATATGAAAATCCAACTCGATAAATGCAGTTTTTTGAAGAAGGACGTAGATTTTCTAGGGTTTGTAATATCGAAAGACGGTGTAAAAACCAATCGCGCAAAGGTGGAAGCTATTATAAATTTCCCACAACCTAGAACACTGGAAGAACTTCGTAGTTTTTTAGGTATGTCAGGGTATTACATACGATTTATCAGGGATTATGCAAAAATCGCAAAACCGCTGACATCCCTTTTAAGAGGGGAAGGGGGTCGTACCTCCAAAAATAGATCAGCAAAAGTTGAAGTTTTTTTGGATAGAGAAGCCATTGAGTCCTTCAAGAAAATTAAATATTCACTCATCTCTGAGGATGTAGCTCTTTCTTACCCAGACTTTAATAAGGATTTTCATCTAGTTACTGACGCTTCTAATTTCGCCCTGGGAGCAGTTTTGTCCCAGTGTGGAAAACCCATAGCCTTTATTTCTAGAACATTAAGTAAAGCAGAAGAGCATTACGCTGCTAATGAAAAAGAAATGCTTGCCATCATATGGGCTTTAAATGCATTAAGAAATTATTTATACGGGTCAAGGAAAGTTAAAATTTGTACAGACCACCAACCGCTAACGTATGCGCTCAGCAACAAAAACAATAACAGCAAAATGAACACTCAGATCGTTATGAATTCGTGAATTTTTTACGTACCATGGAGCTGCAGTAATCGTTCGTAGAATTTTGTTTTGTCGCCTTTGGATTTTTTCAATGTTTGACGCTGAGGCGGTGCCCCATAACTGAATTCCGTAGCACCATATAGGCTTTAGTATTGCGTTGTATAACAAAAGTTTGCAATCTAATTTCAGTGTCGAATTTCTGCCCATAAGCCAATTTAGCTGCGCTGCTTTTAGTTTTAACTGAGTGACCTTTGCTTCAATGTGAGACTTCCATGTTAGCCTACGGTCCAGGTGAATACCAAGGTACTTAACTTCGTTGTGCTGCGGAATAGGTGAGTTGTTAATTTGGATAGGCGGACATATTTGCCTACACAGTGTGAATGTAACATGAGTACATTTCCGTTCATTAACTTTGATTTTCCAAAGTTTTAGCCATTTCTCTAATATTGAAGTATATTCCTGTAAATTTCGTGATGCTAAATGGTGGTTTTCATGAACACTCAAAAACGCTGTGTCATCTGCAAAGGTAGAAGTGTGGATTCCAGATGTCGTTGGCATGTCAGAGGCGTAAATCAAATATAAAGTAGGCCCCAGTATGCTGCCTTGGGGAACTCCTGCCTTGATTGGCTGAGTTGGGCTAATAAAGTCGCCTTCTCTGATAACAAACTTCCGTCCGTATAAGTAGCTTTCCAGAAGCTTGTGTGTATTTGCAGGCAAATTTAGCTTTATTTTGTGCATTAAGCCGTCGTGCCACACTTTATCAAACGCTTGAGAAATATCAATGAAAAGAGCTGAGCAATAATTCTTCGCCTCAAAGGTTTGTCTTATGACATTGACTAGTCTGTGCGTTTGTTCTATGGTGCTATGCTTAGCCCGAAAGCCAAATTGATGATCAGGGATGCATCCCACATTGTTCAATATTGGACTCAACTTCGCCATTAACAATTTTTCGAATAGTTTTGAAATTGTTGGTAAAAGACTTATTGGTCTATATGATTCTACCTTAGTCAGATCCTTCCCTGGCTTGGGTATCATAGTAATCATTGAGACCTTCCACTCTGCAGGATAATACTCAAGGCGTAAAATGGCGTTAAAAATAAAAAGTAGAACCCTTCTAGCTACACGAGGTAACTGTTCAAGCATTTTACCAGTAATTTGATCAATGCCTGGAGCTTTCCTGGGGTTTGTATTACCGATAACGTTTTCGACATCTTGAAAATTAAATCTCAAAGACACAGGAGGTCTAACAACATATGGTGGTAAT
This sequence comes from Thecocarcelia acutangulata, assembly GCA_914767995.1. Classification (NCBI taxonomy): domain Eukaryota; kingdom Metazoa; phylum Arthropoda; class Insecta; order Diptera; family Tachinidae; genus Thecocarcelia; species Thecocarcelia acutangulata. The sequence continues at coordinate 49,516,393 of OU612095.1, read as the reverse complement.
TCCGCTGTATTATTCTCTGAATCATTTGTGATAAAAACGTTTCGCAAATGATCGACATACAACATTCCCTTTTCAGAATCGCTTCTTGCCCAGTCGCCAGTTGAATTTCGCAAAGGTGGCTTACCTATTACGGGTCTTTTTAAACCTTTTGTCGCTTTCCACAAAGAATAATCAGATTGAGGGGTACCATCAATGCTTTCCAAATATGTTTTAAGGGAAGCCATTCTATGGACTTCAAGCAGATTTCTTAGCTGAGTTATGCATTCCCGTAGCCTAGCTTTAAGCTGGGGCGACCTGCGAAGTTGCCACTCTCTTCTGACTCTTCTTTTTTCTGACAGAAGTTGCTCAATTTCAGATGAATAAGTTCTATTGCTCTCATTTCTAGGTCTTAAATGACTAGTGGTAGCATGCTGTACGGCCAGTTTGAGGTTTTCAGAAAAATTGTTAATTGACCCATCAATATCCTCAGGCGTTCTCAAGGCGATATTTTCAGTACAATGTGTGCTCAAAAATTTTTTGTACTTTAACCAATTAACTCTATTGACAGTCAACGGTGAGCCAATCTTTTGGGGGAACGAAACAGAGATTATAGTGGGAGAGTGATCTGATGACAAATCTAATGAAGGCTCCACTTGCATCCACTCTAAAGGAAAATTTTTCGCAACTCCAAAATCTATAACGTCTGGGATCTTTCGTCGGTCTGTCGGCCAATAAGTGGGGTGTCCGCTTGAAACCACATCTAAGCCCATTTTGGAAACGGTGTCAAAAAGCACACGGCCTTTCGAGGTAATTAAGCGTGATCCCCAAAAAGTGTGTTTAGCGTTATAGTCGCCAGCCGCTAAAAATCGAGGCCCAAGTGATTTGAAAAAATTTGAATATTGGCTTTCTGTTATTGAAAATCGGGGCGGTGAGTAAATCGAGGAAATAACGATTTTTTCATGAAAATATTCAATGCATATATTAGTTGCTTGGAGATACTCCTCACATGTCTCGTTCATTAAATAATGCTTAATTCTGGATTTTATTAGAATTGCGGATCCTCCGCAAGATCTTCCGCGGGGATCTTTAGTGTCATATAATGCGTACCCATTAATTTTGAAATAACTGTTGGTTGTCAAATGGGTTTCAGCAATCAACATTATATCGATTTGCTTTTCCATAAGGAAGTGCTCAAGTTCAGTTTTTTGTTGGCGAATGCCGTTTGCGTTCCAGAAACATATTTTCAACCAATTCATTTTTTTAAAATTGCCTGCAAAATAGTGGATTGCATTTTCAGCATTTCCTGCATCATGTTCGTCATGGAAACCGTAAATGTATTTATAGATTGAACAAGAGTCTGCAGAGTTGCCTCAAGATTGCTAAAATTTTGGTCGGAGTTTTGAGGCTTGGGCTCCTGATTCAAGTTTGGTTTATCGGATTTTACCACATTCGCATAAGAAATTTGTTGGGGGTTTTGCACGTGTATATGGCTGGTTGGCTGGCGTACCTGAGGGAAATTGGTTGTAGAAATGGTGTTTGACTGCTGGGGTGGCATATTTAAAATTGATGGCCTATTTGTCATTGATCTCTTGAAGTGAGTATAGACAGGACAACCCCTGTAGTTTGCAGTGTGGTTACCTCCACAATTACTGCATTTTTTAACGCTCGCGTCAGTCTTAGGTTTTTTGCACTGTGATGTACCGTGAAGTTCACCACACACAACGCAAACTGCGGGCAACTTACAATAGGCCTTAGTATGGCCAAATTCTTGGCAGTTTAGGCATTGGACGGGCCCTAAACGCTTATGAGGCTCCTCAACGGTAACCTTACGATGCAAAAGATATTTGAGGTTATAAATTGGATGCACTTCATTCTTTTTCAGGAGAACATCTCTAGGTTCCAATTCAACCCTAAACATGGGTTGAGGAATTTTTTCACGGTTTCTAATATTAACCACATTTTTAATTTTGAAGCCATTGTCTTCTAGTCCGGTTTTGACCTCATTCGTGTCAACAAAAGGGTCAATACCTTTTATAACGACCTGAATACCTTTGGCACTTTTAAGCTGATATGTGTAAAATGATCGCTTCTCCTTCGCTAGAACGTCAGACAACTTTCGGTATTCATTTTCACTGTTTACCTGGATTTTTGTTTCATTTATGCCGCCGTGCTTAACCGATGTTACGTTAAAAGTGTCTTTGCCGATTGCCGCAATAAGTTGCTTTACCAGGTCACTAGAGGTAGGCTCTCGCAAATATATTGGTGGCGGCTTAAAGGTTTTTTTAGATATAGTTGGCTCATCTGTTTGCAGTATAGCAAACCTATTATTATCCGTTGCCGAAGTCCTATTATCATCTTTAGAAATTTTCGGTTTAGATGATATTTGAGCTGATTTGGGGCTTCGCTGTCTCTTAACCACGGTTATGTACCTGTCCATGCCTACTTGGGTTTTTGGCTTATCATCAACAATTAAACTGGAAGATGTTTTGTCTTCAGTTGTAACAACAATATTTGGCGAACACGATCGCGGGCGTTTCCTATCTCTTAGAGACAGGAAATTTTCCAATGATTTTTTCACGATTCCTCTTCAGAAATCCAAAGATTTTTTCTACCGGAGCTAAGCTCTTTTTCAGAATTACATCTGATAGGTGCACTCATGCAATTAATTGTTTCTATTTTTTATTTACAATTTAAAACAGTATTTAAAAAATGTCACAAAATTTTTCTTTTAAACAAAAACACTCTGTTCACCTATTACGGTTTTTACTTAATCCCGTTATATTTTTTTTTTACTTTGCGATCAAAAAAACAAACACGTCCGTTCACTATCGAAGCTAAACAACGACTCCACGGAAGTGATAGCACAACTTGGTAGTAGCAAATTTTTTTCCGTATTGGACTTAAAAAGTGGATTCCATCAGATACCACTAAAAAGATCTGATATTGAGAAAACTGCGTTCTCAATTAACAACGGTAAATACGAGTTTACACGTTTACCGTTTAAAAATTGCGCCTTCAATTTTCCAACGAGCTCTCGACGATATATTGAGAGAATTGATTGGGGAATGCTGTTACGTCTATATTGACGATATAATTATATTTAGCAGATCGGAGGAGGAACACTTCAAGCATATAAGGAAAATCTTCAAAATATTGGAGGATGCCAATATGAAAATCCAACTCGATAAATGCAGTTTTTTGAAGAAGGACGTAGATTTTCTAGGGTTTGTAATATCGAAAGACGGTGTAAAAACCAATCGCGCAAAGGTGGAAGCTATTATAAATTTCCCACAACCTAGAACACTGGAAGAACTTCGTAGTTTTTTAGGTATGTCAGGGTATTACATACGATTTATCAGGGATTATGCAAAAATCGCAAAATCGCTGACATCCCTTTTAAGAGGGGAAGGGGGTCGTACCTCCAAAAATAGATCAGCAAAAGTTGAAGTTTTTTTGGATAGAGAAGCCATTGAGTCCTTCAAGAAAATTAAATATTCACTCATCTCTGAGGATGTAGCTTTAATAAGGATTTTCATCTAGTTACTGACGCTTCTAATTTCGCCCTGGGAGCAGTTTTGTCCCAGTGTGGAAAACCCATAGCCTTTATTTCTAGAACATTAAGTAAAGCAGAAGAGCATTACGCTGCTAATGAAAAAGAAATGCTTGCCATCATATGGGCTTTAAATGCATTAAGAAATTATTTATACGGGTCAAGGAAAGTTAAAATTTGTACAGACCACCAACCGCTAACGTATGCGCTCAGCAACAAAAACAATAACAGCAAAATGAACACTCAGATCGTTATGAATTCGTGAATTTTTTACGTACCATGGAGCTGCAGTAATCGTTCGTAGAATTTTGTTTTGTCGCCTTTGGATTTTTTCAATGTTTGACGCTGAGGCGGTGCCCCATAACTGAATTCCGTAGCACCATATAGGCTTTAGTATTGCGTTGTATAACAAAAGTTTGCAATCTAATTTCAGTGTCGAATTTCTGCCTATAAGCCAATTTAGCTGCGCTGCTTTTAGTTTTAACTGAGTGACCTTTGCTTCAATGTGAGACTTCCATGTTAGCCTACGGTCCAGGTGAATACCAAGGTACTTAACTTCGTTGTGCTGCGGAATAGGTGAGTTGTTAATTTGGATAGGCGGACATATTTGCCTACACAGTGTGAATGTAACATGAGTACATTTCCGTTCATTAACTTTGATTTTCCAAAGTTTTAGCCATTTCTCTAATATTGAAGTATATTCCTGTAAATTTCGTGATGCTAAATGGTGGTTTTCATGAACACTCAAAAACGCTGTGTCATCTGCAAAGGTAGAAGTGTGGATTCCAGATGTCGTTGGCATGTCAGAGGCGTAAATCAAATATAAAGTAGGCCCCAGTATGCTGCCTTGGGGAACTCCTGCCTTGATTGGCTGAGTTGGGCTAATAAAGTCGCCTTCTCTGATAACAAACTTCCGTCCGTATAAGTAGCTTTCCAGAAGCTTGTGTGTATTTGCAGGCAAATTTAGCTTTATTTTGTGCATTAAGCCGTCGTGCCACACTTTATCAAACGCTTGAGAAATATCAATGAAAAGAGCTGAGCAATACTTCTTCGCCTCAAAGGTTTGTCTTATGACATTGACTAGTCTGTGCGTTTGTTCTATGGTGCTATGCTTAGCCCGAAAGCCAAATTGATGATCAGGGATGCATCCCACATTGTTCAATATTGGACTCAACTTCGCCATTAACAATTTTTCGAATAGTTTTGAAATTGTTGGTAAAAGACTTATTGGTCTATATGATTCTACCTTAGTCAGATCCTTCCCTGGCTTGGGTATCATAGTAATCATTGAGACCTTCCACTCTGCAGGATAATACTCAAGGCGTAAAATGGCGTTAAAAATAAAAAGTAGAACCCTTCTAGCTACACGAGGTAACTGTTCAAGCATTTTACCAGTAATTTGATCAATGCCTGGAGCTTTCCTGGGGTTTGTATTACCGATAACGTTTTCGACATCTTGAAAATTAAATCTCAAAGACACAGGAGGTCTAACAACATATGGTGGTAATTCCGCTGTATTATTCTCTGAATCATTTGTGATAAAAACGTTTCGCAAATGATCGACATACAACATTCCCTTTTCAGAATCGCTTCTTGCCCAGTCGCCAGTTGAATTTCGCAAAGGTGGCTTACCTATTACGGGTCTTTTTAAACCTTTTGTCGCTTTCCACAAAGAATAATCAGATTGAGGGGTACCATCAAGGCTTTCCAAATATGTTTTAAGGGAAGCCATTCTATGGACTTCAAGCAGATTTCTTAGCTGAGTTATGCATTCCCGTAGCCTAGCTTTAAGCTGGGGCGACCTGCGAAGTTGCCACTCTCTTCTGACTCTTCTTTTTTCTGACAGAAGTTGCTCAATTTCAGATGAATAAGTTCTATTGCTCTCATTTCTAGGTCTTAAATGACTAGTGGTAGCATGCTGTACGGCCAGTTTGAGGTTTTCAGAAAAATTGTTAATTGACCCATCAATATCCTCAGGCGTTCTCAAGGCGATATTTTCAGTACAATGTGTGCTCAAAAATTTTTTGTACTTTAACCAATTAACTCTATTGACAGTCAACGGTGAGCCAATCTTTTGGGGGAACGAAACAGAGATTATAGTGGGAGAGTGATCTGATGACAAATCTAATGAAGGCTCCACTTGCATCCACTCTAAAGGAAAATTTTTCGCAACTCCAAAATCTATAACGTCTGGGATCTTTCGTCGGTCTGTCGGCCAATAAGTGGGGTGTCCGCTTGAAACCACATCTAAGCCCATTTTGGAAACGGTGTCAAAAAGCACACGGCCTTTCGAGGTAATTAAGCGTGATCCCCAAAAAGTGTGTTTAGCGTTATAGTCGCCAGCCGCTAAAAATCGAGGCCCAAGTGATTTGAAAAAATTTGAATATTGGCTTTCTGTTATTGAAAATCGGGGCGGTGAGTAAATCGAGGAAATAACGATTTTTTCATGAAAATATTCAATGCATATATTAGTTGCTTGGAGATACTCCTCACATGTCTCGTTCATTAAATAATGCTTAATTCTGGATTTTATTAGAATTGCGGATCCTCCGCAAGATCTTCCGCGGGGATCTTTAGTGTCATATAATGCGTACCCATTAATTTTGAAATAACTGTTGGTTGTCAAATGGGTTTCAGCAATCAACATTATATCGATTTGCTTTTCCATAAGTTCAAGTTCAGTTTTTTGTTGGCGAATGCCGTTTGCGTTCCAGAAACATATTTTCAACCAATTCATTTTTTTAAAATTGCCTGCAAAATAGTGGATTGCATTTTCAGCATTTCCTGCATCATGTTCGTCATGGAAACCGTAAATGTATTTATAGATTGAACAAGAGTCTGCAGAGTTGCCTCAAGATTGCTAAAATTTTGGTCGGAGTTTTGAGGCTTGGGCTCCTGATTCAAGTTTGGTTTATCGGATTTTACCACATTCGCATAAGAAATTTGTTGGGGGTTTTGCACGTGTATATGGCTGGTTGGCTGGCGTACCTGAGGGAAATTGGTTGTAGAAATGGTGTTTGACTGCTGGGGTGGCATATTTAAAATTGATGGCCTATTTGTCATTGATCTCTTGAAGTGAGTATAGACAGGACAACCCCTGTAGTTTGCAGTGTGGTTACCTCCACAATTACTGCATTTTTTAACGCTCGCGTCAGTCTTAGGTTTTTTGCACTGTGATGTACCGTGAAGTTCACCACACACAACGCAAACTGCGGGCAACTTACAATAGGCCTTAGTATGGCCAAATTCTTGGCAGTTTAGGCATTGGACGGGCCCTAAACGCTTATGAGGCTCCTCAACGGTAACCTTACGATGCAAAAGATATTTGAGGTTATAAATTGGATGCACTTCATTCTTTTTCAGGAGAACATCTCTAGGTTCCAATTCAACCCTAAACATGGGTTGAGGAATTTTTTCACGGTTTCTAATATTAACCACATTTTTAATTTTGAAGCCATTGTCTTCTAGTCCGGTTTTGACCTCATTCGTGTCAACAAAAGGGTCAATACCTTTTATAACGACCTGAATACCTTTGGCACTTTTAAGCTGATATGTGTAAAATGATCGCTTCTCCTTCGCTAGAACGTCAGACAACTTTCGGTATTCATTTTCACTGTTTACCTGGATTTTTGTTTCATTTATGCCGCCGTGCTTAACCGATGTTACGTTAAAAGTGTCTTTGCCGATTGCCGCAATAAGTTGCTTTACCAGGTCACTAGAGGTAGGCTCTCGCAAATATATTGGTGGCGGCTTAAAGGTTTTTTTTAGATATAGTTGGCTCATCTGTTTGCAGTATAGCAAACCTATTATTATCCGTTGCCGAAGTCCTATTATCATCTTTAGAAATTTTCGGTTTAGATGATATTTGAGCTGATTTGGGGCTTCGCTGTCTCTTAACCACGGTTATGTACCTGTCCATGCCTACTTGGGTTTTTGGCTTATCATCAACAATTAAACTGGAAGATGTTTTGTCTTCAGTTGTAACAACAATATTTGGCGAACACGATCGCGGGCGTTTCCTATCTCTTAGAGACAGGAAATTTTCCAATGATTTTTTCACCGATTCCTCTTCAGAAATCCAAAGATTTTTTCTACCGGAGCTAAGCTCTTTTTCAGAATTACATCTGATAGGTGCACTCATGCAATTAATTGTTTCTATTTTTTATTTACAATTTAAAACAGTATTTAAAAAATGTCACAAAATTTTTCTTTTAAACAAAAACACTCTGTTCACCTATTACGGTTTTTACTTAATCCCGTTATATTTTTTTTTTACTTTGCGATCAAAAAAACAAACACGTCCGTTCACTATCGAAGCTAAACAACGACTCCACGGAAGTGATAGCACAACTTGGTAGTAGCAAATTTTTTTTCGTATTGGACTTAAAAAGTGGATTCCATCAGATACCACTAAAAAGATCTGATATTGAGAAAACTGCGTTCTCAATTAACAACGGTAAATACGAGTTTACACGTTTACCGTTTAAAAAATGCGCCTTCAATTTTCCAACGAGCTCTCGACGATATATTGAGAGAATTGATTGGGGAATGCTGTTACGTCTATATTGACGATATAATTATATTTAGCAGATCGGAGGAGGAACACTTCAAGCATATAAGGAAAATCTTCAAAATATTGGAGGATGCCAATATGAAAATCCAACTCGATAAATGCAGTTTTTTGAAGAAGGACGTAGATTTTCTAGGGTTTGTAATATCGAAAGACGGTGTAAAAACCAATCGCGCAAAGGTGGAAGCTATTATAAATTTCCCACAACCTAGAACACTGGAAGAACTTCGTAGTTTTTTAGGTATGTCAGGGTATTACATACGATTTATCAGGGATTATGCAAAAATCGCAAAACCGCTGACATCCCTTTTAAGAGGGGAAGGGGGTCGTACCTCCAAAAATAGATCAGCAAAAGTTGAAGTTTTTTTGGATAGAGAAGCCATTGAGTCCTTCAAGAAAATTAAATATTCACTCATCTCTGAGGATGTAGCTCTTTCTTACCCAGACTTTAATAAGGATTTTCATCTAGTTACTGACGCTTCTAATTTCGCCCTGGGAGCAGTTTTGTCCCAGTGTGGAAAACCCATAGCCTTTATTTCTAGAACATTAAGTAAAGCAGAAGAGCATTACGCTGCTAATGAAAAAGAAATGCTTGCCATCATATGGGCTTTAAATGCATTAAGAAATTATTTATACGGGTCAAGGAAAGTTAAAATTTGTACAGACCACCAACCGCTAACGTATGCGCTCAGCAACAAAAACAATAACAGCAAAATGAAGAGGTGGAAGTCAATTCTTGAGGAGTATAACTACGAGTTATTTTATAAACCAGGAAAGATGAATGTTGTGGCCGATGCCTTATCAAGGATACCACCACAAGAATCACAATTAAATACGCTATCGATTGCTACTAAATCCTCTCACGGACTCATACATAGCGTGGAAACACCTATCAATGCTTACAAGAACCAGATATTTTTAAATATAGACATCGCTTCCGAGTACCAATTCAAAATAGTATTTCCTACTTATCATCGCCACATAATCACGGAGACATATTACTCAGAAGAAACGTTAATCAACATTTTAAAACGTTATCTTAATCCCTCGGTTATAAATTGTATAAAAGCCGAAGAGGATATTATGGGAAAAATTCAACGCTTGTATCCCCTACATTTTAGGAAGTACAAAATAAGGTTCTCACAGGTAATAGTAGAGGACATAATAAATAATCAAGAGCAAGAGGAAATAATTATTAGGTATCATAATAGAGCACATAGAAATTGTAGAGAAAACAAAATACAAATATTAGAAAAATACTACTTTCCATCTATGGCCAACAAAATAAAGATCATAAAAAATTGTGTAATCTGTAAAACCAATAAATATGAACGACATCCCCCTAAGCCCCAAATACAACCAACTCCTATTCCGCAGTACCCAGGACAGATAGTCCATATAGATATTCTATTGATGGTGTTTTTTCCTAATAGTTTTTAGGAAACTCCGAATTAAGCAAATTATAATTCGGGATCGAATTTAAATTAAACAATTTATAATTTAAATATAGTTTAGGGCACGGTGGAAAAAAACTTGTTTGGTATCACAAAAACACAACTCCTTCGCTTCACAATTACTTTGCAAGTGGTTTTTTATTTACAAAATTAACTTAAATCTAAGTACATAAGGAACGGTATTTTTAATATTCTACCATCCCTTTTGATTAAAAACCGCTTATCTCTAAATACTCTATTTAGAATTTATTTAGTTATTTGTCTTGTATTTTTGTTATAATATTCATTTATTTCTTTATTATTATTTATATTTTTTATTATTATTATAATTTGGCTATTATGACCAAACAGATGGGAAAACAGTTGCTGCTAACAGCAGTAGATAAATTTTCAAAATATGCAATAGTAAAGGAAATTTCCTCAAAAGCAACAGAGGATATAAGACAACCTCTTTTTCCATGATGCCCGAAAAAATAATTATGGATAACGAAAAATCGTTCAATTCCGAATCCATTAAGTTCATGATGGAAAACGAATTTAATATTACAATATACCGAACCGCGCCATACGCGAGTAGCTCAAATGGCCAAGTGGAGCGTTTCCATTCCACACTTCAAGAAATTATGCGTTGCTTACAAAAGGACCAATCACACAGATCAAAGAGTATAATCTTTCCATACACTCGGTAACGGGGAGAAAACCCGTAGAAACATTTTTTGGCAGGCGTGTTAGTAGTGACCCTGTTCTATTGGAAAATGAAAGAAATAAAATAATACAGAAGCTTTCAGAAAAGCAAAGCGCCGACTTAGCTTATCACAATGCACATCGTGCACCACTGAAGGAGTATATGCAAGGAGAAGAAATTTTCGTAAAAGCAAATAGAAGGCTAGGAAATAAATTATCTGCTAGGTACAGAAAGGAAGTAGTTGCAGAGAACTATAACACTACAGTAAAAACAAAGACAGGGAGAATAGTTCATAAAAACAACATAAGAAAAACCTAAACATTTTACAATATTCCGTTATTCCAGGACAATGATGTGGACATTACTAATAACTTGGATACTGGCACTGACAATAGAGGTACAACAATTGGACGTACATGATTTGACGAATAATAATGGATATATACCCATAAAAACAGGGGAATTAAAAACAATTGACCATTACGACAAAATTCTTCATTTTATTAATTTGGAATCCTATGATAAAAGTCTGTCTGCTATCTCCGATAACCTTAATGCTTTGAAAACCATAACATTCGAAGGTAAACGACTGTTAGAAACTATAGACAAGGATTTTACCTTGTTGCGGGCGAAAAGAAACGGTTTACAGGTACATACAAAATCAAAAAGAGGACTAGTGAACATATTAGGGAAGGGACTGAAATACATCGCAGGCTCTATGGACAGTGACGACGAAATACTAATTAACGAGGCTATAACACAAATTAATGACAACGAACGAATTACCAACAGTACGCTTGTCGAACTGGTACATGTAAATAACTTTATAACAGAACAGATCAACAATGTGACTCAGCACATAAACAACCAACAGGTACACATTAGTAGCTACATAAACAATTTTAAAAGAGAATCAATAAACAGAATACAAACGCTAGAGGACGAAGTTAGATTTATTGAACAAGCTTACAGGATAGATAAGGACATATCATTTTTAAAGAACCACATTGACGACATAGGACAAATAATATTTTCAAGTAAATTAGGTATAATACCCACTGACATTCTTACTAAAAGGGAAATTGATTTGATAACTGACTTTGAAAGCTATAATGAAATGAAAATAACAGTAATTTTTGACGACAATAACATTATACTAACTTTACTTATTCCTCAATTCTCCACCAATATCCTTTCCAAAATAAGGTTGGAACCCTTGCCTAACGCCATGAACAAATCGCTTGTTGTTAGCCAACATGAAATATTAATTGATAATGATAACAACATTTATGATACGAATGTAAAAGAAAATTTAGAAAAAACTTGCTAAAGTTGGAAAACAAATGTATTGAAGACATCTTAAAATTTCAAGAAGCACATTGCTCATCAGAAACATTAAGAGAATCAATCGTAATAGAAATTATGCCAGGAATAATAGTTTTGAAGAACTTTAATGGAAAAATTAACCATAATTGTAACAATCTAGATATAAGACAGAAAGGAACATTTCTTATAAAATTTGAAAATTGCAAAGTTAATATTTCCAACATAATATACAGTAATGTCAATATAAAAACTCATGAAACATTTATTTTACCTAATCTAATCACAAAAATTAAAGAGAAGAAAAATGTAACCGAACTTGATCTTAAATTGAAAAATCTTTATGTAAAACAGATAAACCATGAAAATAATATCGAACTATTAAGAAATAATAATAAAAAAATAAATCTAATTAGCATAAGTACAGATGTTATCATTTTACTCATTCTCATCTCACTTACCATTGTTCTTGTATCTCTTGTAAAGTATAAGCAAAAACTTTACCTGCTACGAAGTAATACTGAAGGTACTACAAATAAAAAGATCGACCCTTATCTTCAAATTTCAGTTCCATAACGATTGGGGACAATCGTTCTAAGAGGGGAAGAGTTAACTCCAACAAAGTTAACGAACTCTTTTTTACAAATAACCATATTTTCAATGCAAGTAGAGTATGTTGAAATAATTACAAAAGAGCTTAATCAGCGTCTATAGTTAATACACTGAAAAGAATTGCTTCGTAAATATTATGAATTTTGACATTTATCTTATGAAAAAATTCATTATTTTTCGGCCAACGTCAGCCTTCGTTAGATTAATGAAAGTCGTTTCGTTAGAATTTAACTTACGAAAGTTTACGTTACACCAATGATCGTATTCGTTCAGAAAATGTCTTTTTTTCATGAAAACAATGAAAGTAATTCATTAAAACAACCACAGTATTGGTTGATCCAACGTCGATATTTCATTATTACAATGAATTTATTTCTTAAATATGACGTACGTTCTTCATTATCGTAAAGAAAATAATCTTTAAAGCAACGAAATATTTCAATAATTTAGTGAAAAGAATTCGTCACACTAGTTACTGTTTTCTGCAGTCTGATGAAATAATTTCGTTATCCCGATGAAAAGTTTTCATCGGGGTAACGAAAGTTTTTGATTATATTAATTGATAAATATACTAATGTTTTTCGGTATCATCAAATACACATTTGTTTTATTGAAATAATAATTTCTTAAATTTTAGTATAAGTATGCACATATAATGATATATTAATATAGGAAATAAAACTAAATTAATAAAAAGAAAATATTATCAATTCATATTAATTGGCAATTTTTAAAATATTTTTAAGATATAGCAATCACAAAAATTTAAAGTAGTACAAAAGTAAATAAAATAGTACATATTTTTAGTAGGTGCTATTTTTTTCTTGAAAAAATTTCATGAAGACACACAAAAGGGGAAATATCAAAAAATAAAAAATAATTTTCTAAACAAAGCTCAAAAAATAACAGTTAATAAAAAATTTTTATGGTCAAAAGTAGCAAAAAATTTAGAATAATATATACATACATATTATTTTACACTTTTTCTAAGTTGTCCAATAAAATGCTAAATATGGATTTTTTTTTTATAACAAACATACCAATTTAAAACCATTTTGTTTTTTATAATGAGGCCAAGCTTTCAAAATATCTGCTAAATTATCAAATTCGTAAAAAATCTATAAGAGCTGCATGCGGACCAAATAGAATCAAAATCTTCCGCTGAAAGGTTGTCGTATAAAAGACTTTGAGCCATAATTTCCGAGCCTTCTTCTGGAACTAAAAAAAATATGTAAAGACATGACTATATACAGAAATTGAATATAATAGCAAATATTTAACGTACCAAATTGTTTGTTTGTTGATTTTGAAGTGGATGGTAAATCGTTATCTTCGTTAAATATTTTTTTTTTTTTTTGTCTTTTTTAAATTACAATATTTCATATAGAGTTTTCCTCGACGTTCAGTCCTATAGAACTCTTTTTTTTCGGTCGGGAATACAGACAAAATTTGCTCCTCTAATTTATGGCTTAACTGCAGTGACATGTGAAGGTTATTTTCAATCAAATGTCTTCTAATAATAGAAATAATTAAACTTCTTTGTTCTTCGTTCAGAAATTTTATATTTTTGTAAGACTCCATAATTCGCAATCCCACTTTGTTTGCATTTAAAATGTCTAACGCATTCGTACAATCATCACCATCAGAGGAATTACAAACTGATCCGCTAGGTGTATCATTAATAGATGTAGGGGGCGAAAACGAAACTAAATTTTTATATCTTCTTGGAGAATAGAAAGACAGTTGTTTTTGAAGCCTCCAATTTTTAAAATGGTAGCTAAATAAAACTTTATCTCCCATTTTCCATGCTTTTGTCAAGTCCTGCAGTTGTTCTAAGTCCAGAATTTTGAGGGTTTCGATATTAACATTTTCATCTGCAAGTTAGAAAGTATTAAAAACATGTTTATTATATTATAGCAACGAAAATTTAATTAAAGTAAAGAACTTACCTTTAAGAAATTGAAACATATTTTCTGAATTCCAAGACAAGAGCAAATTTTGTAAGTCGTCTTTGGTAACATCGCAAAGGGATTGAGAGTCTGACATTTCTGGGATAAAATCTATAAAAATCGACAAAATAATATTATTTTACATAAAAAAATGTTTGGTTTTAAATATTTTAATTGATATACTCACAATTACTTCTTCCGCACTTTTATTTACTTTTAATGTTAGGTACACTTTGAACAATTAAAGTGGTGTTTTGTATTACAAAATTACTTTATTGCATAAAAAACTTCTTTAAAACTGCACTATATTTTTTATAATTACTGTCACTCTTATTTGCATATACCCACAACTATTTCTTCCGCACTTTTATTCGCTTTTAATGTTAGGCACACTTTGAACAATAAACTTCATCAAAAAATTCTGTATGCGTTATTTTTTCTGCAAAGTATTAAAGCATCAAACAAAATCCCGTTACATACAAAAACAAATCTATTGCTTTTGTGTATTCTCAAGCAAAAGCAACAGAGTTTTTAAGCAAATAACAAGAGAAAAGGCACACATGCAAACTTTTGGTTTTTGTGATCTGAATAATAAAATAGTATGTATACAAAACAAGGGTGGATTACGAATCCTTATGACAGATTTCGTAAATTTGATGAAAATTTTCATTAGACATAAGAAACTGTTAAACTTGGCTTCTTACTTTTTATGTTTTTACCATTTATTACAATTTACAATATAATTTCCATACTTTGCTTAAAAAATTGCTCATCTTAGATATACATATATAAAAGAATATTATCCAATACAGAAAGCTATGGTTTAGCTTAGACAATTTGGTATACATATGTAAATCCAATGAAATTTTCTAACGAAATTACGAAACCTTATGAAGTCCGTCTAATGAATATTTTACGTTAAAATTTTGAAATTTCATTCGCTCAACGTAATTTTTCATAAATGTAATGAAAAAAAACCAACGAATTCGGTTCATCAGATTTATGAAGCAAATATTTTTCAGTGTAAGGTAAATTAAAACAAATAAGAAATTATCAAGAAATTGGCAAAATGCAGTATTGCAATAAGCTACCAATTTCTTAATAATAATATCACGCCTCATTTAGAATTAGGTCATACAATTAAGTATAAATTAAGTATAAGAAAGTTTGTAATTTTTAGTTTGAGTTTTAATTCCAATAAAGTGCGGACGTGTTGTCCGTAAAAGATAAAATAATTTTTTTTAGACTTCCTAATAGGGAAGATCTTAAGTTGTACGAATAGAAAATATTCATTTTGGAAGAATATGAACAACAAATATGTTAGTGATGCACTTTCAATCAAACGAATAAAACGAAAAACGGTATTCGAATAATAAAAATATTTTTAGTAAGTAATAATTTTCCCAATTTCATTAATATACTACATATTATATGTTCATTATTTTTTTATTTGTTTTTCGATTTTCGAATATAAGTTTTCATGCATCATTATTCAAAAAATTACTACTGAACATAACAGCACTGCCAGAATAAAACAAATAAATTCCTTACTACATTTAATAGTTAACGTACTGTTTTTGCACAGACTTTTTTAACAAATCTATGGTAGTGTTAATGTGTTTGGTAACTAACGTATACGTTAAAACTCAAGTAAGATTTTTTTTTTTTTTGGATATGACACTTAAGCTTTCCAACGTATATCTTTTGTTTCCTTTTTTCTTCCGCCCTATGTAATATTTTGATATTTTTCAGATCAGCTGAGTGAGACCTTTCAATGCAATGTTGCGCTAAAGCTGTAATTCTTTGTCCTCTTTTAATGTTAGCTTCACGTTCGGTCACTCTTACATTTAGATTTCTTTGAGTTGTTCCCACCCAGTGAAATTTTTGTCACATACATCTTCGATCTAAGACCATTAACAATGTAAGCGCGACCCATCCGAAGTCTGTATACAATTCCTACTTACATTTACACAGCGATGTAAATGTAAGTAAGATGCATCCAATACTGTATACATTGTAAGCGAAGATTGGATAAGTCCAAAACTATATTATTAGCATTTGTTTTCTTCTTGGGTATATTTAATATAACAATATGAGTAGAAAAAAAGACTAATCTGAATCGGATGCTAGTTGTATGTGCTTAACATGTTTATTTTGATTTTTTCTGTTGACACAATGGGTCTCATGCATAAAAACGAGTAAAAGCGCTGAGTTGAAGTAGGTGAGCAATTGCTCATAAAGCCGAGTTCTATCAAACAGCAACAGCTTTTGCTCAATTTCGTTTGCATAAAAAAAGTTTAAACCAATTGCAATTACTTGAGCAAAGGGAGTTCAAACGTGTAATTGTTATTGAAGTGTAAACATCAGGTTTTTAGTTCAAGTTTTTCCTTTCTTAAGTTTTTTTCTTAAGAAGGATTTTTTCACAATACAAATTTGCTGTGATCAATAATTATTGATTGAAGAAGACAAGAAAAATAATGATCAAAACTTTAGCTGGGGGACAACTAGCTGTTTCGTAGTCGCTACACTACTCATCAGCACCCACTGGAATTTGAACTCGGGTCATGACGTATCATGACGCAGTAGATCATGATACGTCATGACACATTGCCTTGAGAACGCCTGAGGATATTGATATATCGATTAACGAATTTTCTGAACACCTTAAACAAGCCGTACAACATGGTACCACTAGCCATATAAGATCCAGAAATGTGAGCAATAGAACTTATTAATCTGAAATTGATCAACTTCTGTCAGAGAAAAGAAGAGTTAGAAGAGAGTGGCAACTTCGCAAGTCTCCCCAGCTTAAAATTAGGCTACGGGAATGCATAACTCAGTTAAGAAGTCTGCTTGAATCCCAAAGAATGACTTCCCTCAAAAATTATCTGGAAGGTCTTGATGGTACTCCTCAATCCGATTATTCGCTATGGAAAGCAACAAAAGGTCTGAAAAGATCCGTAATAGGTAAGCCACCTTTGCGAACCTCAACTGGAGATTGGGCACGAAGCGATTCTGAAAAGGGCATGTTGTATGTTAACCATTTGAGAAATGTTTTTATCACAAATGATACAGCGAACTATTTAGCTGAACTACCGTCATACGCTGTTAGACCGCCTATGTCTTTGAGACTTAGTTTTCAAGATGTTGAAAATGTTATTTGTAACACAAACCCCAGGAAAGCTCCAGGTATAGATCAAATTACTGGTAAAAAGCTTGAGCAGCTTCCTCGTGTAGCCAGAAGAATTCTGCTTTTTATTTTTAACGCTATTTTACGTCTTGAGTATTATCCTGCAGAGTGGAAGGTCTCAATGATTACTATGATACCCAAACCAGGGAAGGATCCCACTAAAGTAGAATCATACAGACCAATAAGTCTATTGCCAACAATTTCAAAACTGTTCGAAAAATTGTTAATGGCGAAGTTGACTCCAATATTAAACAATGTGGGATGCATCCCTGATCATCAATTTGGCTTTCGGGCTAAACATAGCACCATAGAACAAACGCACAGACTAGTCAACGTCATAAGACAGACTTTTGAAGGCAAAAAGCATTGTTTAGCTTTATTCATTGACATTTCCCAAGCTTTTGATAAAGTGTGGCACGACGGCTTGATGTACAAAAGAAAGTTAAACTTGCCTGCAAACACTCACAAGCTTCTGGAAAGCTACTTATGCGGCCGGAAGTTTGTTATCAGAGAAGGCGATTTTATAAGCCCCTCACAGCCAATCGAGGCAGGAGTTCCCCAAGGTAGCATTCTAGGACCTACTGTTAGCTATCGATACTGAACGATAATTTTCTGTATGAATTTTTATTTAGCCCATCTGGCAACCCTTATTCTAGATTCTTTGTATTTCTTTAAGTTCCATTACTATTGAATATATGAATAGAGAACAGAAGTAGAAGAAAGGCTGATGTAATTACAGACGTGGTTTTAGTAACTGGTTTAAATTTAGTATTTAATTTTTCTTTATTTAATCATAACTGTTAATTAAACTTTTTTTTAAATAAAACGAATTGAATATTTAACATTCAGAAGTGGGATCAAGCTATTCACGAGCAGAGGTGGAGCAAACATTTTTTTCGTTGTTGATTGTTGCTGAGCTTATTGTTGCTGTTGAAGTTGGTGGTGAACAGGTTATTCTAAATTTAGTGCGGGAGTTTGAGGCACAACTGACAGAGAATGAATGACCAAGAGAATTCACAAATTGCTTCTGATGACTTAGTAATGAGGCTGCTGGAGCAAAATGCAGAACTCATTAGAGCAATCCAAATGAACAATAATTCAGGTGCAGAGGGTAATGTGGCCGCAAATTTTAATGTTGTACCTGACTTGCACAAGTCAATAAGAAAATTTGATGGCAAAGGGTCAGAAGAAGACGCCTGTGAATGGCTAGAGTCTATCAAAGGTATGAGCGAATTACACAACTGGTCAGATTCGTTTAGGCTTGAGTTGGTACGATCGAACTTGATAGATGGTGCGACTGATTGGTTTTATTCGTCATGTATAAAAACTTGGCAGGAATTCGAAACCGAGTTTGCAAACACTTTTATAGGCAAAGTTAGCGTTGCCGAACAGTGGTCTGCTTTGTTGGATTACAAACAAAACAAAAATGAAAATGTTTTTGATTATTTTTTTAAAAAGAAGAGGTTATGTGATAACCTAAAATTGTCATTTTCTGAAACCAAGACACAGATACTGCAGGGTTTATATGATCGCGAATTAAAAACGTTTTTACTGTGTAAGACCAACACTGAATCGCACACTTTGCTGGCTCATATTAGAGATTTTTATAGGACGATGGGTGCACAAATAAATAGCCAGAAAGATCATGGTATTTCGAGTTCAAAAAATGTTAAGCAAGAGAAAGATGTTAAAGAAACTTCGCCAAAAGTAAAAGATTCAGCTGACGTAACTTGCTTCCGATGTAACGTGAAAGGACATATTAAACAAAATTGTACATCGTCTGTTATATGTCTGAAATGCAACAAGCCTGGGCATGTGAGAAAAAATTGCGTTGTGAACATTAATCAAGACAGGAGAAAAGAACAACCTGGTGGTCACTTGTCTAATTGCACAATTGTGAGAAATCAAAATGAAAGAGTATATTTGAATGAAAAATACTTTTTTGATGCTGTGATGAACGGCAACATCGTGAAATCGTATGTTGATTTTGGAAGTCAATGTGTCATGATGAAACAGTCTGTAGCCAAAGAATTGAATTTCAAAATAAGTGCAGTCCCTAAAGATGTAATTATCAGAGGTGTAGGTGGTGGCATGACGTCTCCCTTGGGTCTCTTTAACGCGAACCTAAAAGTTGATCAAGCAGCAGCGGACGTTATCGTTTATGTTACGACAGATGATACCCTTGATATACCACTATTGATCGGACAGCCCTTCACCGAGCAATCACATATCATTTACTACAAAAAGGGGGAATATTTACGAATTTTTGAACAACGTGACTTACCTGAAAACGATGTAAATCACATTGATGTTTCTAGTCTCCCACAGCTAGAAACGGGATTATGGGTAAAAGAGGCTATTGTTTTGCCGCCAAATCAGGACATAGGTTTTGTCGCTGTTACGACAAACAGCCATGGGTGTATTATTCCAGCGTGTATTATTAATACTGATGCTGATGGTTTGGCAGTGCCGATTGTAAACGTTTCGACAACAGATGTGTCATTCAAAGAGGGTGAAAAGGTCACTAAGGGTGAGTTGTGTATCTATGATGAAAATGATATTGATGATTGCACCAATAACGAAACTGACAATTTTCATGATCTGATTTTTGTAAACCCTGAAATACCCCAGCACTACGCTGAAATATTAAAAACGTTATTATCACAATATAGAGATTGCTTTGCATTGAATCTTAACGAACTTGGATGCGGAAAAGGTACCGAATTTTCTGTTGAACTTTTAGACAATAAGCCCATTACTTACAAATCCTATCGATTAAGTGAATCTGAAAGAGCCTATGTACGTAGTGAAATGACTCAGCTGAAGAATGCAGGTATAATCGTCGAATCAGATTCCAATTACGCAAGCCCGATATTAATTGTTCGTAAGAAAACTGGTGAGAAGAGAATATGCATCGATTACAGAGCCTTAAATCGCGTGACTAGAAAAATTAAGTATCCCTTGCCCGTAATAGCAGATCAGATCAACAGACTTCATGGCATGAAATATTTTAATGTTCTTGATATGAGGAGTGAATATTATCAAGTAAAAGTGGCTGAAGGCTCTCGAGCTGTAACTGCTTTCGTAACACCGGATGGTCATTACGAGTTTGTGAGGATGCCCTTTGGTGTATCAAATGGTCCAGCCGTTTTTCAAAAATTAATCAACTCAGCTTTGGGTCCGTTACGTTTTACAATTGCCATGGGATATTTCGACGATATACTTATACCGTCCTCTAACATTGATGAGT
Source organism: Thecocarcelia acutangulata (assembly GCA_914767995.1). Lineage (NCBI taxonomy): Eukaryota > Metazoa > Arthropoda > Insecta > Diptera > Tachinidae > Thecocarcelia > Thecocarcelia acutangulata. The sequence goes on along the minus strand of OU612095.1, from coordinate 49,495,831 downwards.
GCATAAAAAATCTTCAAACGGTTTTGGATGCACTGAGACGAGCTAATTTGAAATTAAACATCAGTAAGTGCAAATTTTTGATGACAAAAGTCGAATATTTAGGCTATGAAATTTGTAATGGTGTAATTACGCCAAGCCAACTTAAATTAAATGCTATTAGTAATTTTAAACGACCTACAACCGTACACGAAGTGCGTCAATTTATCGGTTTAACGAGCTATTTTCGAAATTTTATCAAAGGCTACGCACTCTTGGCAAAATCTTTGACACGTCTAACTAAGAACGAAGTTACGTGGAGATGGAATGAAGAAGAAGAAAATGCTTTTAAACATTTAAAAGGGGTGTTAATTGAGGCTCCTGTTTCAAGTATTTAGTGCAAGAACGCAGAAACTGAAGTCCATACGGATGCGTGCAAGGATGGGTTAGCTGGAATTATGGTTCAAAAACAAGCTGATGGAAAATTTCATCCAGTTGCTTATGCATGTCGCCAAACTACTAAGGAAGAGTCTCGTTATCACTCAACTGAATTAGAAACTTTAGCTGTTGTATGGGTGTTAGAGCGATTTCGTGTTTACTTAATAGGAATTTCGTTTGTAGTGAAAACCGATTGCAATGCTGTCAGAGCTTCTATGACAAAGAAAGACATCTTGCCTAGGATAGGTAGATGGTGGTTAAAGCTCGCTGAATATGATTTTGAGATTCAGCATACACCAGGAATTGAAAACCGTCACGTCGACGCATTGAGCCGCAATACTTCTGAATTTCCAGAAAATACTACAACTGTAGCAGATGTTTGCGCACTACATTCGAGTCTAGACACTGCAGATTGGTAGAAGTCCTACAAAAACACAATGAATTAACTAAAGATGATTTACGTATAAAGAAAGAATTTCTACTTCAAGATGGTCGATTGTATAAAGTGGAAAACAATATAAAATATTTTTATATTCCCGATGACGCGAGGTATAAAATTGTTCAAACCTGTCATGATAAACTTGGACATGTAGGTGTTGATAAAACTGTTTCAAAGATTAGGGAGAAATATTGGTTTCCTAAACTTAGAAACTACGTAAAGAGATTTATAGGTGCCTGTTTTGAATGTCTATACCATAAACAGCCATCAGGTAGAAAACAAGGATTCTTGCATTCGATAGACAAAATTGGTATACCTTTCCATACTCTACATGCTGATCATTTAGGGCCATTCGTAAAAGGCAGATATGGTAATATGTATATTTTGGTAGTAATTGATGGTTTTACCAAATTTTGTATTCTGAAACCGGTACGGAACATAAGAAGTGAAACAACTGTTCGCGCATTCAGTGATGTAGTGGCTATATTTGGAGCGCCTAATCGTATCATAACTGATAGAGGCACATCTTTTACCGGTTCACCTTTCCAGAAGTTTTGTAGAGATAAACATATTATACACGTGTTGAATGCGACTGCTACACCAAGAGCCAACGGTCAATGCGAAAGATTAAACCGAACAATAACCCCGATGTTATCAACTTTATGCCGAAAGCCAAACGGTAGCGATTGGGATCAACACATTGGCATGGTACAATGGAGTGTTAACAATACTGTACATCAAGCATTGAAATCATCGCCATTTAAAGTGCTTTTTAATTATGAGCCGAAAAGGGTTATTCCTAATAGATTAGATGACGCTGTATCGGATCCCCATGACGTAGAAGATGTCATAGAGTTTCGGCAAAAGGTGATTGAACGTATTAGAAAGGATCAAAACAAACAAAGGTCACAATTCAATAAGAAGAGATGTGAAGCTGAAAGCTATTTGCCTGGTGATTCTGTCATGATCCGGCGTGAGCCGGGTAGCACTGGTGAGTCCACAAAACTTTTGCCGTTGTATAAGGGTCCGTATATGGTTGTAGAGGCGTTGCCGAATGGCCGTTACCGAGTGGCTGACTTTCCCGACATTCAACGTACTCAGAGGCCTTATGAAGGTGTAGTGGCAGCTGAAGACATGAAGCGAGTGCAGTCCACTGATGATGGAAACACATTAGCAAGACCAAAGAGGAAGACAACTGGTCCAAGATACTTAGATGACTACCAGCTGTGATCGAGGGCGATCAAATAGATTTGGATGGCCGAATGTTAGCTATCGATACTGAACGATAATTTTCTGTATGAATTTTTATTTAGCCCATCTGGCAACCCTTATTCTAGATTCTTTGTATTTCTTTAAGTTCCATTACTATTGAATATATGAATAGAGAACAGAAGTAGAAGAAAGGCTGATGTAATTACACACGTGGTTTTAGTAACTGGTTTTAATTTAGTATTTAATTTTTCTTTATTTAATCATAACTGTTAATTAAACTTTTTTTTAAATAAAACGAATTGAATATTTAACACTACTTTATATTTGCTTTACACCTCAGACATGCCAACGAGATCCGGAATCCACACTTCAACTTTTGTGGATGACACAGCATTCTGCAGCGTACATGAAAACCATTAAGTAGCTTCGCGAAATTTGCAGGAGTATATATCAATATTAGAGAAATGGTTAAAACGTTGGAAAATTAAAGTTAATGGACAAAAGTGTACTCACGTTACATTCACACTGCGTAAACAAACATGTTCAGCTATCCAAATTAACAATACACCTATTCCGCAGCAAAATGAAGTCAGGTACCTTGGTATTCATCTCGACCGTAGGTTAACGTGGAAGTCTCACATAGATGCGAAAGTTACTCAGTTAAAGTAAAAAGCAGCGCAACTGAACTGGCTTATGGGCAGAAATTCGACATTGAAGCCGGATTGCAAACTTTTATTATTTATTTATTTCAACTAAATGCTTAATAACAGCTGAGAAATCAGTATAACAAGGAAATAGATAGAATTAATATAACAAAAATTTCATTAGAAAACTACAAACAGTTATAAATATAATCACAGAATTTAAATACAAAAGAAGTCTTCTCTTAGTTACATGAATATTGTCAGATAAGTCGATGAGATCATAAAATCTGTTTACTTCGCCACAAACTCTACGGAAAGGATCAAAATTTAAGAAGTTTGATCGATGAAATTGAAGATACAGTGGAACGTACGACCTTAGCTGTCTGTTAGGTATGTATATTGATGCTTATTCTATCGCGAAGATGAATTGAACCAGTATCCCCTTGCAATAACTTTAAAAAGAATAATATATATGATGTAATTCTTCGGCTTTTCAATGTAGGAAGGTTAATAAGAGCTAGTCGGCTGCGGTATGATGGTAAATTCAATGCTGGGTTCCAGTGGAGATGATTAAGACAGAACAGCAGGAATTGTTTTTGGACTGATTCCACCTTTTTTATATAAAAGCTATACCGCGGATCCCAAATTGCTGAGCAGTATTCAAGAATAGGCCGCACCAGTGTAGTAAATAGATTTTTGGTGATGTAAGGATCTTTAAATTCCTTCGCCCAGCGTTTAATAATATATAAAATATTATTTGCTTTGTTGACAGCAAAAGTGACGTGAGAGTTCAAATTAAGTTTTTTGTCAAAGTAGACTCCAAGATCTAAAATAGTGTCAATAGCTGCAAGTTCTGTACCATTAATGCAGTACTTAGTTGAAAGAGGTGAATATCGTGTGAAAGTCATCGATTTGCATTTACTTAGATTTATTTCCATGAGGTTAACTTTGCACCAATTAAATAATCTATTTAAATCAGCTTATAGAAAAGTGGCATCGCTTACATTTGTTATGTTGGAGAAAAGTTTTACATCATCAGCAAACATTAGAATGCTCCCAAATTCAATAGCGTTTGGAAGATCGTTTATGTAAATAATGAATAAAAGGGGGCCAAGATGACTTCCCTGAGGAACACCAGAAATAGCATCAATGTATTTTGATTTTGAGTTATTAAAGATTACCCGTTGTTTACGGTCTTTCAAATAAGATTGAATCCAACGACGGAAGCTTACAGTAAATTCAATTGCGTTAAGCTTCTTAGCCAATAGTTTGTGGTTTACCTTGTCAAAGGCTTTACTGAAATCCGTGTATATTATATCGGTTTGCTGACTAGTATAAAAACTATCATTGATGTAAGACGTTAATTCCATTAAGTTCGTTACAGTGGTTTTACCTCTACAAAAACCATGCTGTTTTACAGAAATTATTGGTAATATTTCGTGTTTAAGCATATTTGTTACGATTTTTTCAAATAATTTTGGAATGTCACTTAATTTTGCAATGGCTCTGTAATTTGTTGCATTATTTCGGCTACCACATTTATGTAGGGGAATAATAAATGAATTTTTCCAGCATTCTGGGAATACTCCGATCTTCAATGAAACATTAATTAAATAAGTCAAGAGAAAGGCTAATGCTTCAGCACAATTTCTTAAAATACTGCTCGGAATACCATCAGGGTTTGTATGAAACTTTCATCGATTTAAGATTTTGCAACACAACTAATGTATTTAATGATGAAAGGCAAATTGGCGACGCTTGTGGAATTTCATAGGGATGTGATGAACAATTAAACGTTTTTTCAGAAAATGTAGAAGCAAAAAATTTAGCAAATGTGTTAGCTATGTCATCATCATTAGAATGAACGTATGACCATTGAATTTTATAGTTGAAGGATAAGATGATACTCGACGTTTAGCATTTACAAAGTTGAAAAACAATTTTGGATTGCTTTTAATGTTGTTTTTCACATTGCTAACATACCTTTCATAGCATTTTTTGTTTTTAATATTAAAGTGACAACTTGCGACTAGATAAGAGCTACGGTCCACCAAACTATTACTTTTGTTTAAACTTGTTATGAAGGCGATGACTTTTATTTTTTAGATAAGCTAATGCTTTATTAAACCAAGGAGGGCGAATGTCCATTACTTTTCTCATTACTGGAGTACTAGCCGCAACACAATCATTAAGAATTGAGTAAAATTGTTTTATGAGTTGCTCGAAATTGCTTTCATCGTTTTTATACACTTGAATCTCAGGCCAATCAATATTATAAAGTAACTGATTAAGCAAACCGAAATCTGTACGCTTAAAACACAAATATTCGACTATTTTATGCACCGGATTCGTCTTAGGGAAAGGTGTAGAAATTAATAGCGTGGGATGGTGACGGTCTTCAGCAATGCAAATAGGGCCAGTCCTATTCACCTCATATAAAGATGGATTGTTTACGAACACTAGATCAAGTAATCTCATATTGCTGTTTCGTATGCAATTAATCTGAAAGATATTTATTTCAGATAGGTAATAAAAAAATTCTTGAGTACATTCATGTGGAGTGACCACTGTCAAAAATTTAGAGTCATCTGGAGATAACCATGATGCAGACGGAATATTGAAATCGCCTAAGACCATTAAGTGGTCTGTGTCTTTGAGCTTACTGGCAACTGATTTTATCATCTGTGCATGCAATAGATAGACTTGTGGATCAGAATTAGGTGGAATATATGAACACGTTATATATAGGGAAGTATTTGAAATTTGAGTTAAGACTGCAACAATTTTCATATTTTGAGAGTTATCTAATAAAACTTCTTCAGCTGGATATACACTTGAAATAGCAAGTAAAACTCCTCCTCCTTGTTTGCCAATTCTATCACGCCTAAAAATCTGGCACTTATCACATATAATTTCGGAATTGAGGGTATTACTGTTAAGCCAGGTCTCTGTTAGAGCAGCAATCTGCACAAAACTATCTATAAAAGTGTTAGTAAATTTTGTGTTCATTCCGCGTACATTCTGATATAGTATGTTGAGGTTCAACGCTATGTTTAGTTTTTTGTTTCAATGGTATCAGCATCTGGAATACCTGCAAGCTTATCATCTTTATAAATAAACTCGCGTACCAACGTATATTTTGGCCAAAAATTTTTGTCCGCTATTTTGTCGAAATATTCTACTGGCACAATTATTTTGAAAGAAGCTCGCGATGAGTTTATTTTGAACACATTTATATTATTAGGCTGATTCATGCGAATTTTTGCGTGAATATAACCCATAACTTGTTTGGCTGTTGTATCAGAACAGAATCGAGTAGCGAAAATTGATTTCCTTGGAGTCATAGAGCGGAGAGTTATACGATGAGTTGATCCGCATGGTGTTGAGAGTTGGTTCGAGTATTCCCCGTTTACAGATAGATTATCAGTATTAATTGAAGTCAATGGAGAGACCATATTTTTTTTTTTTTATAATTCAATTATTTATTGTATCTTCTAAAAGAACTAACAATAAGTATGCAAATCTTAAAACTAAAAATTCATAAATTAATATGGAAAAAAATTAATTAATATTGAAAAATTTTATTTACTTAGGTCCAACCAATGCTAGACGAAAAGTTGTTTCTTGCGTGTATTTTGTTGGTAAATCACCTTTCCAACGCTCTGACGGTTGCAAGGGTGTCCATCCTTCTCAGTCGAGTGTGGCCACCAAAGTTAAGGATGCTACGTGCGAGAGGATTCGGGTGAGACTCCAGCCTGTTAATGTACCTTATCGCGTGTTTTGAAAATTCATCTTTCACTAAGGGTACACCTAGATCTTTGTGAATTGGAGAGTTTTTAACATACCATGGAGCTGCAGTAATTATACGGAGAATTTTATTCTGGCGCTTTTGAATTTTCTCAATGTTAGATGCAGAGGCGGTACCCCACAATTGAATTCCATAGCTCCATATTGGCTTTAGGATTGCGTTATACAACAAAAGTTTGCAATCTAACTTCAAGATAGAATTTCTGCCGATGAGCCAGTTTAGTTGCACCGCTTTTAATTTCATCTGGGTGACTTTAGCGTCAATGTGAGACTTCCACGTGAGCCTACGGTCGAGGTGAATACCAAGGTATTTGACTTCAGTGTGTTGCGGAACAATGTAGTTGTTGATTTTAATAGCCGAACAAGTTTTTCTACGTAGTGTGAATGTAACATGGGTACATTTTTGTTCATTTACTTTGATTTTCCAAAGTTTCAGCCATTTCTCCAATATAAGAATATGTTCTTGTAAAATTTGTGATGCTAATTTATAGTCTTCATGGACACTGATGAATGCTGTATCATCTGCAAAAGTTGAAGTGTGAATTTTGCAGCTCGTTGGCATATCTGAGGCATAAATCAAATATAAGGTTGGACCCAATATGCTACCCTGGGGAACTCCTGCTTCGATTGGTTGAGCTGAACTTTTGAAATCACCTTCCTTAATGACGAATTTCCTGTCATGTAAGTAGCTCTCTGACAGCTTGTGCGTGTTTGCAGGCAAATTTAATTTTATTTTATGGGTTAAGCCTTTGTGCCATACTTTGTCAAAAGCTTTGGAAACGTCAATAAATAGAGCTGAGCAATATTTTTTATCTTCGAACGCGTTTCTGATAACATTCACCAGCCTGTGTGTCTGTTCTATGGTGCTATGCTTAGCCCTAAAACCGAATTGATGGTTAGGAATACATCCTACTTCATTCAAGATTGGGGTCAACCTCCTCATTAGCAATTTCTCGAACAGTTTTGAAATTGTTGGCAATAGACTTATCGGCCTATATGACTCAACTTTTGTAGGATCCTTTCCTGGTTTGGGTATCATAGTAATGACAGACACCTTCCACTCAGTAGGAAAGTACTCTAGACGCAAAATAGCATTAAAAATAAAAAGGACGAGTCTTCTAGCTACTCGGGGTAACTGCACAAGCATTTTGTTGGTAATTTTATCAATACCAGGAGCTTTTCTGGGGTTTAAGTTACTAATAGCATTATCGACATCTTGAAAACGAAGTCTGAAAGGTACGGGTGGTCTAGCGACATATGGCGGCATATCAGCTTCATCATTCAGTCCGTCAATGGCAAACACGTTTCTCAAGTGGTTAGCGTACAGCATTCCCTTTTCGGAGTCACTTCTGGCCCAGTCCCCAGTTGGAGTACGCAAGGGTGGCTTAGATCTAATGGGTCTCTTTAACCCTCTTGCTGCTTTCCATAAAGAATAATCGGATTGAGGACTACCATCGAGGCTTTCCAAATAGGTTGTGAGGGAAGCCACTCTTTGGACTTCGAGCAAATTTTTTAATTGATTTACGCATTCTCGAAGCCTAGCTTTAAGCTGGGGAGACCTGCGAAGTTGCCATTCTCTTCTGATTCTTCTTTTTCTAAAACAAGGTGTTCGATTTCAGAAGAGAAGTTCTGATATTCATATTTCTAAAATTTGTAGTGGTAGCATGTTGCACGGCTTTTATAATATTTTGGGAAAAATCATTAATTGACTCATCAATATCCTCTGGAGTTCTCAAAGATATATTTTCCGTACAGTGAGTACTTAAATATTTTTTATATTTTAACCAATTCACTCTAGACTGGAATACACCTATGTCGTTAAATGGGGATCCAATGTTCTGGGGGAAACATATAGAGACCATAGTAGGTGAGTGATCGGAGGACAAATCCAATAAAGGCTCCACATGCATCCATTCTAAGGAGACGTTTTTTACGATTCCAAAGTCAATAACATCTGGGATCTTTCGCTGGTCAGATGGCCAATAGGTGGGACTCCCGCTGGAGATTACATCTAAACCCAATTTTGATATAGTATCAAAAAGCACACGACCTTTCGGGGAGATTAATCTTGAGCCCCAAAATGTGTGTTTAGCATTATAGTCACCAGCAGCTATAAATCGAGATCCAAGAGAAGTAAAAAAATTTGAGTAATGGTTTTCTGTAACTGAAGGCCGAGGCGGGGAATAAATTGATGAAATTACCAATTTACTGTGAATGTGTTCAATACAAATATTTGTTGCTTGAAAATATTCTTCACATGTCTCATTTAACAAGTAATGTTTAATTCTATTTTTAATTAGAATAGCCGAACCTCCACAAGATCTTCCACGTGGATCTTTAGTGTCATCTAGTATATAGCCATTTATTCTGAAATAACTTCTTGGCGTCAGGTGAGTTTCAGCAATCAACATAACATCGATTTGCCTTTCCCGCAGGAAGTGTTCAAGTTCATTTTTGTGTTGGCGTATGCCGTTTGCGTTCCAGAAACATATTTTTAAATAAATCATTTTTTCAAAATAGCCTGTAAAATAGTTGATTGCATTTTTAGCATTTCCTGCATCATGGGGGTCATAGAAGCTGTAAAAGTGTTTATTGATTGAACCAAAGTCTGCAATGTGGCTTCAAGGTTGCTAAAATATGGGTCGGGCTGTTGAGACTTGGACTTCTGATTCGCGTTTGGTATATTAGTCTTAACCACATTGGCATAAGAAACTTGGTTAGAGCTTGGAACATTTATTTGGGTTGTTGACTGACCTGCTTGAGGAAAATTGTTGCTTGAAATGAATTGCGATTGCTGGGACGGCTTGGGAGGAGTTAATGATTTATTTGGCATTGAGCGTTTGAAGTGGGTATAAATGGGGCAACCCCTGTAATTAGCAGTATGATTGCCTCCACAATTACTACATTTTTTTACGTTTGTGTCAGTTTTTGATTTGGTGCACTTTGATGTGCCATGGAGATCACCACACACAACACAGACAGTGGGCAATTTACAATATGTCTTAGTGTGGCCATACTCCTGGCAGTTCATGCACTGAACGGGTCCTGAACGCTTATGAGGCTCCTCTACAGTAACTTTCCGGTGTAGAAGGTATTTAACATTATATATTGGGTGAAATTCATTCTTCTTTAAGGTGACATCTCCAGGTTCTAATTCCACCCTAAACATGGGCTGAGGTATCTTTTCTCGAATTCGGATGTTGAAAACATTTTTAATTTTAAACCCTTTCTCCTCCAAACCAGATTTAACGTCATTAGGATCTACGCCAGAATCAATGCCTTTAACAACAGCTTGGAGGCCTTTCGCACTTTTAAGCTGATAGGTGTAAAAAGCTCTATTTTCTTTCTCCAAGTCGTCTGTCAATTCGCGGTAATCATTTTCATGAATTACCTGGATTTTTGTTTCTTTAATATTTCCATGCTGCACAGATGTTACGCTAAAGGTATTTTCACCTATTACGGAAATAAGTTTGCTTACCAGTTCCTTAGATGTAGGCTCTCTCAAATAAATTGGTGGAGGTTTAAACGATTTTTTTGAAGTTGTTGGCTCATCCGTTTGGAGAATAGCAAACCTATTATTATCAGAAGATTTACCGGGGTCCTCATCTTTAGGTATTTTAGGCTTTGATGATAATTGGGCAGATTTAGGGCTTCGTTGCCGTTTCACAACGGTGATGTATTTATCCATGCCTACTTGGGTTTTCGGCTTATTAGCGCTAGTTGAACTAGATGTGTTTTCTTCAGATGTTGCAAATATATTTGACGAACACGAACGCGTGCGGTTTCTTTCTCTTGTAGAAAGAAGATTTTTTAACGATTTTTGTAAAGATTCCTCTTCAGAAATCCAAATGTTTCTACTAGTTGAGCTAAGCTCTTTCTCAGAATTGCATCTGCTAGGTGCACTCATGCAGTATTTTTTTTTTTTTTTTTATTAACAAAAAAAAAAATTAATTAAAAAAAAAAATGTCACAAAATATTTCTTTTATATAGGATCACTCGTTTTATCTATTACGGTTTTTTTATTACTTTCCGATCAAAAACTAACACGTCCGCTCAAGAAAACAAAACTTTAATGTATAGTTTTTTTCCCACTGGGTAGGTAATCTTCACGCACAATAACAACAATAACAATGCACTGCCACCGCACTTGTTTTATTGAAATTGATTTTATTGTTTATTTTCTGAAATGTGAGGAATTTATTTTCCCGTTGTTTTTTTTTTAAATAATTTGTTATTGTTTTACAATTTAATGCAATATATTATTGATTTTATATGTATGTAAGTTTAAAAGTATGTGAGCACAAAGATTTTTTTGTTTTTTTGTTTTTTTTGTTCGATTTTTATAAATATGACCGTACGGTTGGAGAATCACAGAGCGAATGGAGAGACCATATGATTGTTCGAATTTAATTGTGAAACCGCGGGGTTCACCTCCAAACCACTCAAAGGCAACGCTTCTGAAGAAACAGCAATGTGGGGAATAGTTGGCAAATTCTCAGCAGTAGATTGTTTACGAGGTGGAAGTTTTTGAACACAAGCAATTTTAGTTAAATTTGGGTAATCAGTAAATAATTTGCCAAAATCGGACAATTGATTTTGAATGAATAAAAATTCATTATTGAGCTTACTAAACTCGTCATTAAAACTTTTAAAAAACTTATAAAAATCCACATTAATCGGTTTACAGCGGTGGCAGCACCATTGTAAGGACTTTGCTGTATCGGCAAGAGCATCACGTGATTTAAGGCCACTACATTTTAGATGATAACTTTCAAGGCACAACCAACATGTAACCATGCGATCATTGGCAGTAATATTGCAATTAGCGTTTAGGCATTCCATTTTATTTTTGAATTTACCGGATTAAGTATGAATTTAACAAATAGATGGCGCTAAAACTCTTTATCCACACACATCCCTGTTTATTTACATAGTCAGGTATTACACAGCCAAATATATATATATATATATATATATATATATATATATATATATATATATATATATATATATATATATATATATATATATATATATATATATATATATATATATATATATATATATATATATATATATATATATATATATATATATATATATATATATATATATATATATATATATATATATATATATATATATATATATATATATATATATATATATATATATATATATATATATATATAAATATATATGTATATAGACAAACAAATCTACACCAATTAAAATAAAATAATATGTATGTATATACCAGCAAAACTAGTCCACAATTTGACGAGTACTCCAACTGACCACTGACTTGATGAGGTTTTAGAGAGCAAATTGTAATTTTTTAGAACAGTTTTGTAGGTTTTATGAATATTGACTATACGGAGCAACAAAAAACACGTCTTCACGAAACCAGAGATGGAAACGCAATTCTAAAGCTTATATGGTTCAAACATTGAAAAAATTCAAAGGCGACAAAACAAAATTCTTCGAACAATTACCGCAGCTCCATGGTACGTAAAAAACTCACGAATTCATAAGGTTCTCTGTGTTCTTCTTGTAAAAGACGAATTTTCAAAATACGGGACAAGGTATATCAGTAAATTGGAACTTCATCCAAATCGTCTTGCACGCAATATACTTAATTTCGAAGGCCACTCTCGGTTGAGAAGGAGGGACACTATTGCCATCATCAGAACGTTAAATAGGTGATTTTACCGATATTGACCGTGTAAAATGAAACATTTTTGTCTAGCATTGGCTGGACTTAATTAATTTTAGGTATTTAGTATTAAGATTTGAATACTTATTGTTAGTTCACTTTGTGAAGATTCAATAAATAATTGAATGAAAAAAAGAAAATTTTTTTGTTGTTGATTTCGCTGATGACAACTGCACGTTTGATACATTAGAAGAGATATCAGCAACAACATCCTCAGAAACAAAAAGGACAGCAACGCCAGTAGCAAAACATCAAAGACCAAACTGTAATAATTTTATTTTATTTTGCATTTTGCTATATGTTGTTTATTTTGAATGTTAACAAAAAGTCAAAAGCAGTTTTGAGTCGCTATGAGACTGATGAGACAAGAGATTTGAATTTTCAACGTTTGCAGAGGCTTTTTTTTTTTTGTTAAAACAAAACAAAGTCCTTTCTGTAAAAATGGAAAGAAACTTGCAATTACATGTATTTTTATTAAACATTTTTTTGAATGTTTTTTCTATGTCCGTTGTTAGCTTCCGGAATGGTGTCATTAACCATGGGCACATTCCATAGCCCTCATCCCCGAGAAGTAATACCTCGTTTGTGGCATTTAGCATAATTCTACATAACTCACTATTTCTAAGATACGTTAGTCATGAACTGAACCAGGCCAGGATATGTCAACGCTTGTAAAAAGTACTTTTCCATCACAAGTTGCCTGTACTTTTATAGAGTGGAAGCCTTTTCTACAAATATACTCATTGCTTTGATTTGAGGGTTTTTTTAATTTTTATATGCGTACAATCAATCACTCCAATTGCAAATGGAAAGCAATAATTTCCTTGCCATTTCATTTGAGCATCTTTTATTTCATCAGCATCTTTCGGGAATTTTAACCACTCGCTTGCTTTGGTAGTTTCGCAACTTCCGCAATAGTTCGCGACACAGTTGATTGATGGACTCCAATATCTGTGGCTATACCATTTTGGAATCGAGGATCGGCACGAAATCTTAAGTACAGTTTAATTTTATCATAGTTGCTGAGTGCACCACCACGTGTTTCTTCTGACTCCTCAAAAAAGTAATTAGCCAACCAGCAGATGCTATTATCATCAAACCTATGTATTTATCATTTTATTATTAATTAAATAAAAAAAAAAAAAGAATTGTAATTCAGTCAGAGTCTAGCTTTGATAGTGAACGGGCGTATTTGTTTTTAATCGGAGTGCTATAAAAAAAAAAAAAAAAAAAAAAAAAAAAAAAAAAAAAAAAAAAGCAACGGTAAAAGTAGAAACCCGCAATAAGTGGAAGAGTGAATTAATACAAAATAAAAACTTTGTGACAATTTTTTTATATACTTTTAAAGTAAAAAAAATAAAATAAAAAAAACAAAAATTGCATGAGTGTACCTAGTAGATGCAATTCTGAGAGGGAGCTTAGCTCCACTAGAAAAAACCTCTGGATTTCTGAGGAAGAATCTTTGAAAAAGTCATTGGATAATCTCCTGTCTCTAAGAGATACAAAACGCACGCGTTCGTGTTCGCCAAACATTGCTGTTACAACAGAAGACCAACCATCCACCAGTTCAGTAAGTGCAGATAAGCCGAAAACACAAGTAGGCATGGACAGGTATGTAACCGTGGTTAAACGTAAGCGAAGCCCCAAATCCGCTCAAATATCATCAAATCCGAAAATTTCCAAAGATGATAATAGGACTACGGCTACGGATGGTAATAGGTTTGCTATCCTTCAGACTGACGAGCCAACTTCATAAAAAAAAAAACATTTAAACCGCCACCAATATACTTGAGAGAACCTACATCTAATGAGCTGGTAAAAGCACTTATTACGGCAATTGGTAAAGACACCTTCAACGTAACATCAGTGAAGCACGGACAAATAAGTGAAACAATAACAATTCAAGTCAACTGCGAAAATGATTACCGAAAACTCTCTGCCGCTCTGGAAAAAGAGAAAAGATCTTTTTATACTTATCAACTTAAAAGTGCTAAAGGCCTTCAGGTTGTTATAAAAGGTATTGACCCTTATGTAGACACGGATGAGGTTAAGACTGCACTGCTAGATAAAGGCTTTAAAATAAAAAATGTGGTAAATATGCGGAACCGCGAAAAGATGCCTCAACCTATGTTTAGGGTTGAACTGGAACCAGGGGATGTTATTCTCAAAAAGAATGAACCTCACCCGATTTATAATCTCAAATTTCTTCTTCATCGCAGGGTTACCGTTGAGGAGCCGCACAAGCGTTTAGGGCCCGTTCATGCCTTAACTGCCAGGAATTCGGTCATACTAAGGCCTATTTTTTTTTTTTTTTTTTTTTTTTTTTTTTATATTGGACCAGTACTCAGGGGATGACCCCTACATATGCAGTGCATTGTACCAGAACTAGGAAAATAGGTTGTGAGGAGGGGGAAAGCGGGAGTAGTGTTTGTGAACATTTGACTTGAATCTTCCAACGTTATAACAGACAGGAAACACTTCTGCAGGCAACTTGTTCCACAGACGAAGCGTGCGGCTGAAAAACGAATTCTCTCTGTAATGCGTAGTACGATTCCCCGGGCAATCGACCACAAATGGGTGAGCTCTAGACGATGAACGCGTGCTACGTAAAAATGTGCGCGTTTCGGGAACAAGATCCCTAATCTCGTCAGAGCAAAATCCATTGTAGTATCGATAGAACAGAGTAACGCATCCCACACTGCGTCGATGCTCCAGTGAGTCAATAGAGTTGGATACCCTACTGTCACCGATGAGCTTCTTCGCCCTCTCCTGCACACGGTCGAGTAACCCCAAAACAGACTTTGAGGCACCGGCCCAAACATGAGAGTTGTATTCCATTTTCGGTCGGATGTAGGTGGTATAAATAGTAAGGAGGTCGGATGGAGTGAAGTACATCTTACACCGTTTCAAAAAACCGAGGCACTTGAATGCTTCTTTAGAGATATGAAAAATGTGTTCATTCCAGCGAACGTCACACTGTATCTTCATTCCAAGAACATCAAGAGCATCCGATTCTTCAATATTTATACCATCCATGAGTACAGATGAAGCAGCATTAGCGGTCGTTTGTTTGTGCGTCAATAAGCAACACTGGGTCTTACGAGCATTAAAGGCGACCCTGTTTTTACGACCCCATTCAGAGACCAATAGAAGATCACTATTCAGTGAATCATTCATATTTAGTCTCTTGGCAGCGATCTCTGATAGGCTGGGCCTATATCTAAAAGAGTACGAGTGACAAATGCTGCTGTCATCCGCGAAAGAGTGGATAGGATTGGAAGTTTGGTAGAGAAGGTCGTTGAGGAAAATAAGAAATAGGGTAGGAGAAAGAACGGAGCCTTGCGGTACCCCTGAATTAATCTTGAACTCGTTTGATGAGACCCCATCTATAACAACTCGTATAGAGCGGTCTCTGAGAAAGCTCGATATAAACCGAGAGAAGTCATCACCGACACCAAAAGCAGTAAGTTTTGCCAATAGTGCACCATGCCACACTCTGTCAAACGCTTTTGAAATATCAAGAGCCACCACCCTACTTTCACCGAAATGATGGATTGAGTGGCACCATTTCTCTGAGAGATATGCCATAAGATCGCCAGTTGAACGACCCTTACGAAATCCATATTGCCGATCACAAAGTAGTTTATGCGACTCCAGATACCTCATAAGGTGATGGTTAACCATGTTTTCCATTACTTTGGAGAGTGTAGAGCAAATTGCAATTGGGCGGTAATTTTCGGGGTTATTTGCCATACCCTTTTTGGGTATTGGTGTTACATTAGCAACCTTCCAGCACGATGGAAACTCACCAGTATGGTAAAGTATGCTGAAAAGGCGTGCTAATGGACGCGCAAGCGTAGAAGAGCACTGCTTCAAGACCAGTGCTGGAATGCCATCCGGTCCAGGAGTTTTGTTTATATCGAGGTCTTCCAAAACCCTTTTAACTGCTCGCGCCCGGAAGAATATCTTCGGCATAGTTACAGATACTCTTTCGAGCTCGGGAAGTGGCTGACTGCTTTCCGGCAAGCAGGAATTGCTTGCAAAGATTTCAGCCAACAGGTTAGCTTTGTCAACCGGGTCTGTGAATGCTTGGTCATTCTTTAAAAGAGTTGGAATTGATGAACTAGCACTGTTCTTTACTCTCTTAACGAAAGACCAAAAGGTCTTACTGCCCCGAGGAGCTGCAAGGACCTTGGCACGAAGGCGCTGTTCGTGAAGAGACTTTTCACACCTAAGTACCTTGGCACACGAAGATCTTGCCTTTTTGCGTAGCAAATCAGTGTCTGGTGTTTTGTTTAAACGCCAGTTACTGAATGCTTCCTCTCTGGATCTGACTGCGTTTTTGCACGTCTGATTAAACCAAGATTTTGCTTTTGGTTTAATCGAAATCTGCTTGGAGGGGATGAATGTTTTCATCCCTAGCAATATAATGTTCTCGACCATTTTTGCTGAAGCATTTATGTCGTTATCTAGAAAACAAAGTTTCCAATTAAAATGCTCATAAAATTGGTTGAGCTCAGCCCAACGCGCCTTTTCGTAAATAAATATTGAACGTTTCGTAGCTGATTTTGAAACGTTACGAAGTCCCGAAATCGAAAAGGTGGCAGAAATGGTGCAATGATCCGAATTGCCGAGAGGTGCACTAACTCTGACTTCATACTTTTCAGGGTGTGAAGTCAGGAATAGGTCAAGTGTGTTTGAATGGTGCCCTTCAACACATGGAATATGCGTTGGCTCATTCACTAATTGCGCTAGGTGGTTGTACGCAGCGAATAACTCGACATATTGGCCTTCTGGAGTTGTATGACTCGAGTGGCGAAGCCAGGATGAGTTGTGAACATTGAAATCACCAGCAACAACGATTTCACTGCTCGGACAACTTTCCAGGATCTTCGATATGGAGTCGGAGAGGGCATCGAAACCAGAAAAGGTAGTATCCCTCACCGCATTTGGACTTCTGTATAGAAACCCGAAATGCAAAAAGTGTGATCTGATTTTGAATTTAACCCAAAGACAGGTAAATTCTGCATCATGCATGCTTAATGGTTGCTGGCATTGGAACACAACTTCATTGCGAATGTAAATTACAAGGCCCCGATGGAAGTTAAAGAGGGATAGGAATTGATACCCAGGTATATGAAAATCCTGTGGATCAGCATTCTCAGATACCTGGGTTTCACATAGGGCGAAAATATCCGGCCGATGGAGACACGTGTGAGCATAGACGGAGAAGAAGTTCGTTCTCAGCCCACGTATGTTGCAAAAGTCTATTCTAAAGTTTCCCGCCATTGCGATAGAAAAATCATGTACAAATGCTAATTCTGCTGTGCTGGTGAGGCCGAAGTTAACTTAATTGATCATTCGACTGTATAGTATCCAGTGTATATACCTTCGATACTATACAGTCAACAACAGTCAACCCCATATCACCAACATTGCAAAACAATTATTTGGTTATTTTTTTTTTTTTTTTTTAAAAGGTATGTTGCAGGATTATGGAACAATGCCTGTAAAAGGGCCATAAAAGCCCTGATCTGGCCATTTATCTATATTATTTAGATTAAAAAGTTAATTATTATTATTTTTATTATTATTATTTTATTATTATTGTTGTTGTGGGTGTTTTCTATTTTTATTTTTATTTTTTTTTATTTTATTTTATTTTATTTTATTTTTTCTGTTTGTTGATCTGTCTGGTTTATTGGGTAGCAGCATGTATGCATAATTGTTTGTATTTGTTAATTGTATGGTTTATTGCATTTGTTGTTGGTAGTCGTATTTATATTTATATTGTTGTTGTTTAGATGCATGTTTTTAAGAGTTTTATGTTATTTTTTTTTTTCACCCGTGTATTTTGTTGTTTTATTTTTAAAAAGATTTTTAACTGTTTATTTTATTTGGTTTTATTTTTATTTATTTTATTTGCAATACAAAAAAGCAACACACAAAATAAAAATTAAGGAAAAAAAAAAAACAAAAAAACACTGAACGCGGATAACACTTAATACGTGTTCACAACACAACGGACAGAACACTACTGTAAGTTGCCCGCAGTTTGCGTTGTGTGTGGTGAACTGCAGGGCACATCACAGTGCAAGAAGCCAAAAACTGATTCAAGTGCTAAAAAATGCAGTAACTGTGGAGGCAACCATACTGCAAATTACAGGGGCTGCCGTGTCTATATCCACTTTAAGCAGTCAATGACAAATAAGCCATCAATTACCTTTAAGCAACCCCAGCAGTCAAACATCATTTCTGCAAACAATTTTCCCCAGGTAGGCCAGTCAACAAGCAACATAATCATGCAAACTCCCAAACAAGTTTCATATGCCAATGTGGTCAAAACCGATACACAAAACTTGAATCAGGAGACCAAGCCCCAAAATTCCGATCAAAATTTTAACAATCTTGAGACAACTCTGCAGACTCTTGTTCAATCCATAAACACATTTACGGTTTCTATGACGAACATGATGCAGGAAATGCTGAAAATGCAATCCACTATTTTGCAGGCAATCTTAACAAAATGAATTGGTTAAAAATATGTTTCTGGAACGCAAACGGCATCCGCCAACACAAAAATGAACTTTAGTACTTCCTTATGGAAAAACAAATCGACATAATGCTGATTGCTGAAACTCACTTGACAAGCAACAGTTATTTCAAAATTAATGGCTACATAGTGTACGACACTAAAGATCCCCGTGGAAGGTCTTGTGGAGGCTCAGCAATTCTAATAAAAAATAGAGTTAAGCACTATTTTCTGCATGAGACACGTGAGGAGTATCTCCAAGCAACTAATATATGCATTGAACATCTTAATGGAAAAATAGTTATATCATCAATTTTCTCACCGCTCCGATTTTCAATAACAGAAAATCAGTATTCACATTTTTTCAACACACTTGGGCCTCGATTTTTAGCGGCTGGTGACTATAACGCCAAGCACATTTTTTGGGGATCACGTTCCGTGTGCTTTTCGAAACAGTTTCCAAATTGGGCTTAGATGTGATTTAAGCGGACATCCCACTTCTTGGCCCTCAGACCGACGAAAGATTCCAGATGCTATAGATTTTGGAGTTGCAAAAAATTTTCCTTTAGAAGGGATGCAAGTAGAGTCTTCATTAGATTTGTCATCGGTCCACTTTCCCACTATAATATCCGTTTCGTTCCCCCAGGAGGTTGGCTCCCCGTATAGTGACTTGGCGTTCGCCATCACTAGAGTTAATTGGCTAAAATATCAGGAATATTTGAGTACTCATTGTACAGAAAATATTGCCTTGAGAACCCCTGAGGATGTTGATATATCAATTAAAGATTTTTCTGAAGACCTTAAACTGGCCGTACAACACGCTACCACTACCCATACGAGTTTCAGAAATGAGAACAATAGAACTTATTCGTCTGAAATTGAGCAACTTTTGTCAGAAAAGAGAAGAGTTACAAGAGAGTGGCAACTTCGCAGGTCTCCCCAGCTTAAAAGCAGGCTACGGGAGTGCATAACTCAATTAAGAATGTGCTTCAAATCCAAAGAATGGCTTCCCTTAAAAATTATCTAGAAGGTGTTGATGGTAGCCCGCGAACCGACTATTCTCTATGGAAAGCGACAAAAGGTCTGAAAAGACCTGTAAAAGGTAAGCCACCTTTGCGAACTTCAGCTGGCGATTGGGCAAGAAGCGATTCAGAAAAGGGGATGGTGTTCATTTGAAAAACGTTTTTATTGCAAATGATACAGTGGATGATGTTGCTGAATTTCCGTCATATGCTGTTAGACCGCCTGTGCCTTTGAGACTTAGTTTTCAAGATGTCGAAAACGTTATAAATAAAGTAAGCTCAAAAAAAGCTCCAGGTTTTGATAAAATTACTGGCAAAATGCTTGTACAGTTACCTCGTGTTGCTAGAAGAATTCTTTTTATTTTTAACGCTATTTTGCGCCTAGAATACTATCGTGCAGAGTGAAAGGTGTCTATGGTTACTATGATACCCAAGCCAGGGAAGGATCCCACTAAAATAGAGTCATATAGACCAATAAGTCTACTGCCAACAATTTCAAAACTTTTCGAAAAATTGTTAATGGTGAAGTTGACTCCAATATTAAAGGATGTAGGATGCATCCCTGATCATCAATTTGGTTTTCGGGCTAAACACAGCACCATTGAACAAACGCATAGACTAGTTAATGTTATAAGAAAGACTTTTGAGGATAAAAAGTATTGCTCAGCTCTATTCATTGATGTTTCCCAAGCTTTTGATAAAGTGTAGCACGAGGGATTAATGCACAAAATAAAGTTGAACTTGCCTGCAAGCACTCATAAGCTTCTGGAAAGCTATTTATGCGGCCGGAAGTTTGTTATCAGAGAAGGCGACTTTATAAGCCCAACTCAGCCAATCGAGGCAGGAGTTTCCCAAGGTAGCATTCTGGGACCCACTTTATATTTAATTTACACTTCTGACATGCCAACCAGATCTGGTATTCACACTTCAACTTTTGCAGATGACACAGCATTCTGCGGTGTATATGAAAACCATCAAGTAGCTTCGCGAAATTTGCAGGAGTATATTTCAATATTAGAGATGTGGTTAAAACTTTGGAAAATTAAAGTTAATGAACAAAAGTGTACCCACGTTACATTCACACTGCGTAGACAAACATGTTCAGCTATCCAAATTAACAATTTACCTATTCCGCAGCAAAGTGAAGCCAAGTACCTTGGTATTCATCTCGACCGTAGGTTAACGTGGAAGCCTCACATTGACACGAAAGTCACTCAGTTGAAATTAAAAGCAGCGCAATTAAATTGGCTTATGGGCAGAAATTCTACATTGAAATTAGATTGCAAACTTCTGTTATACAACGCAATACTAAAGCCTTTATGGCGCTACGGAATGCAATTATGGGGCACCGCCTCAGCGTCAAACATTGAAAAAATTCAAAGGCGACAAAACAAAATTCTTCGAACAATTACTGCAGCACCATGAGTTTTCAAAGCATGCGACAATGCATATCAGCAAACTGGAACTTCGCCCAAACCCTCTTGCACGAAACATATTTAATTTTAGTGGTCACACTCGGTTGAGAAGAAGGGATACCGTTGCCACCATCAGAGCGTTAAGTAGGTGATTCTACCGATATAATTGGCGCAAAATAAAACTTTTTGACTAGCATTGGCTGGACTTAGTTAATTTATTGTATTTAGTATTAAGATTTGAATACTTATTGTTAGTTCACATTGTGAAGATTCAATAAATAAATAAAAGCTAAAACAAAAAAAAACGTTCAGTATTCTAGAAGAAGTACAACAAAATTCATTACAATCCACCATAGTCTCTATTAATTTCAATGGTTCTGTCTTTAAAATTGCAGCAGTGTACTTTCCACCCCGTTTTAATTTAAAGTAGCAAGACTTTCAGCAATTTTTGACAAACTCTGATCAAAATTCCTTATTGGTGGAGATTTTAACTGTAAACACCCCTGGTGGCGGTCTAGGATAACTAATCCTAAAGAACTTTTTAAATGTATTCAAAGTCGTAATTATTCAGTTATCTCAACTGGCAAGCCAACGTACTGGCCCTCTGATCCCCGAAAATTACCAGACCTTCTAGACTTTGTTGTCTACAACGGCATCCCTAGGCATCATCTTGATATAATGGAAAACTTTGATTTAAGTTCTGATCATTCTCCGATTCTCCTAAATTATAGTACTACGTTATTTTACAACAATTTTAATTCTTTCTCCACTAAAACTGATATTGAATCTTACAAATACTGGATCGAGTCTAAGGTCAACCTTAATGTGTCTTTGAAGACAGGTCGAGAATTAGATGACAGTATTGAATATTTTGCACAGTTAATGCACGAAGCATCACATCTCTCAACACCACATTGTGGAACCCCAATAAACTTATCCTATCATCAGAAATTAGAGCACTAATCGCTAAAAAAAGAAAATTGCGTAAAAAATGGCAACAGACGCAACATCCTATTGATAAAGCAAGGTTAAATGCACACACCAAAAAGTTAACTGAAACGCTAAAAAAATTCAAAAACTATTCAATAGAATGTTATTTACAAAAATCAAATCCAAACGAAAACAGTGAATATAATTTCTGGAAAGTAACAAAAAATATTAAAAGGCCACAAAAAAGGGACCTGCCCATCAAAGATGAGCATAATATATGGCTTAAATCTGACAAGGATAAGGCCATAACATTTTCCAATTACTTAGAACGAGTTTTCACTCCATTGAATTTTAATTCCCATTCACTAGACAAAGAAAACATCTTAAAATTTCTTGATTCTCCATGCCCAATGGACCTTCCGATTAAACCAATAACCCCGAAAGAAATACAAGCCGAAATAAGAACTCTTAATGCAAAAAAGTCTCCCGGATATGATGACATAAATAGCCATATGCTTAAACACCTTCCAAGAAAAGGAATTTTATTCCTAACGTACATATTCAATGCAATATTAAGGTTAAGTTACTTTCCGTCACAATGGAAATGCGTTGTGGTAATAATGCTATTAAAACCAAATAAAGCTGAAAATTTGATTTCATCATACCGGCCAATCAGCTTACTGTCGGTTTTCTCTAAAATATTTGAAAGAATATTTGTTAGTAGAATAGCGCCTCTGCTTGTAAGGCCAATGTAATTCCAGACCATCAATTCGGTTTTCGCCACAACCATGGCACGCCTGAGCAATGCCATAGAATTGTTCATTACATCACAGAAGCTCTAGAGAACAAAAAATACTATTCGGCAGTATTTTTAGATGTTCAACAGGCTTTTGACCGTGTATGGCATCCTGGATTATTGTACAAACTCAAGAATTTTTTGCCAACACCTTATTATCTGTTTCTTCAGTCATATTTATCAGATCGGTGCTTCTTTGTCAAACATAACAATGGCTTGTCTGACATTCTTCATATCAGATCTGGTGTCCCTCAAGGCAGTGTTCTAGGACCTATACTATATACCATATATACACATGATCTTCCAACAAGCAATAACTGTTTAGTGGCGACGTATGCAGATGACCCCGCAATATTGGTTGTTGGCGATTCTACTGTTGAAGCTTCATGTAAAGTACAGAACTATCTCAACACTTTACACAGTTGGTCGGTTAAATGGAATATAAAGATAAACTATAGTAAATCTCAACATGCTACATTTACTCTAAGAAAAGGTGACTGCACTACTGTGCAAATAAACAATGAGTCCATTCCTCACACAAATTGTATTAAATATCTTGGTATGTATCTGGATCGAAGACTTACATGGAAAAACCATATAGTTAAGAAGAGGCAACAACTAAATTTTAAATTAAAACAATTGTACTGGCTTTTGCGTCCAACATCTAAGCTAAGTATTGAAAATAAAATGTTATTATACAAAGCAATTTTAAAACCCATCTGGACATACGGTATCCATCTATGGGGAATAGCAAAAACTTCAAACATCGAAATAATACAAAGGTACTATACTTGATTCACCATGGTATGTAACAAATGATATAATACACAATGATCTCAACATACCTAAGATAAGGGATGAAATAAAACGATTTTCTGAAAAATATTTACATATGCTTAGTAATCGCCAAAACATATTGGCTATTTGTCTATTGGATGACAGTTCAGAAACAAGAAGGCTGAAGAGACGTCACGTGCTTGATCTCCCATTTACATTTTAGGAAATAATTTAATACAAATATCATTAAAATTATTTTATTTTTAGACTTACATACATATATAATTGGATTTTTTATTTAATTTTAAAAAGTAGCGTTACATGCTGATGTAATTCTACTCAACGTCAAATTATTTTTCCAAAAATATTGCTTATCATCATTAGAAAGATTGCAATTAATAAAGTAAAAAAAAAAAAAAAAAAAAAAAAAAAAAAAAAAAAAAACTATACATATACGAGACTATCGTGAAGGGTATTTTAGATTCGTCTCAGCCGAATTTACCACACTCTACTTGTTTTAATTAATTTTTTATATATTATTTTAAATTTTATTTAGTTTTGATTTTTCACATACATATAATTTTTATTTCTATTTATTTATTTTTGATAGCCGTTTGACCGAAATATTCCAATGAAAATAAAACTAGTGTTGTCTGTTCTCACTTTGAAATACAGAAATGCGATTTTCTCACTAATCGAGAAACGATGGAATTTTTTGTTTTGTAGTTTTCGATGTGAAAACTTCTCACAAAATTTACAGAAACGAGGTACTGGATATGAAAATCATTAGATACAAAAACAGACTGGTATAGTAAACCCATGGCTTCAGGCAGAATCATTAATTTTCATTTTACACAGCATATAAAACAAAAAATAACCTTTATAAACAAAGCTTTAAACTTTATAAAAAAAAGTTTTAAAGCTAAGTCGTGATAAATACAAAGCCAAAAATATAAAAATCATCAGAAATATTATAACAAAAAAAAAAAAATAACTATCTGACGAAAATTATTGACAATTTTATTTATATACAGTCCGGTAACACCAAATGTATAACCCTTTCCTAGATAACAAAACTAACAGAAAGCACAAAAATAAGATAAATAATAAGAGAAGATGGAATAATTCTTACACATAAATCGAATAACATGACAAATAAGCTTTTTACAAAATTAAAAACAGAGTCCCGGATTCTGCTTTTTTCAGAAACCAATTTATTATTTTCTATCAATAATACCTATAGTCGTTGTGCACTAGCAAAAAGGTTTAATTTCCTGTTTAACTTTTATTTGCCAAAAAACATGAAGTATGTAAATGGTCTACAAATAATCACATACTTCTAGGCGTTTCTTTGATCACAAAAAATATAAGCCAAAAACCTTTTCTTCACCGTAAAGTTCTTATAACCTAAATTCGCCATGGATTTTTACAGACAAACAAAAACGACATCAAGACATAAATCTAAACAAAAAAATTTTTAAATAAATAAAGTAAAAATGAAAATAATAATAATTTATAATAACAATTAAGTTTTTTATTCGCTATTTTTAGCTTCTACCATTTATACCAATAAAAATTATAAATAGCTTGTTTTCTATGTTTCCCAGCTATCTATATGTCGACATTTCATAGGAACTACCCTAATCATCAGTAGACTTTGGAAATTTTTGAAAGATATTCTCAAAACATTCAACTTTATATCCCAGTAATATAAATAAATTGTTGAGAATTTAAAAGAAAAATGCTCTAATAATACCTGTCAAAACACATATTTTTATATTTTAAAAACTTTACTTTCACCAACCGGTCTTATTAACAGTCTGTTTCGTTCTATTTCTTTCTTTTCTAATTAATCGTAACTTTAGTATTGACTAACATTACCTATTTACTTCCAAAAATTATTATTATCTGTATATATCCTATATATAGCATTTTTCTCCTGTCTCTTGTAAAACTCTATCTATGTATATATCTATCATCTTCTTTTCCCAATACCAGGAGCTCATAAAAATTAGCTAGTGCATTTTCATTCATAAGTTCGAGTTTTAAATGTAACATATTTCTGCCATCATTATCTTACACTTATGAACCATCCCCGTTTTTATACAATAATATTGGAAACAGCATCTATTCCCACAGTACTACCAACAGCACTATGTGTAAATAAACAAAAACTCTGAACACCGGTAAGACAAATTTGTCTACGCAGGAGAAGAAATCAAACTTTGGTGAATGGCAAAGTTTTTTACAGAGTTGCAAAAAAAGTACTACTTTTTGTTTACATACAAAAAAACGTATTAGCGATGCCAAGTGCATTTCCTGCACTGAAAACGCTAATAATAAAAAACACATGTTTTTCATATATGTGCAACATACCAATATGACTTCCACATATTGAACACAAGAAAAATCAAATAAAATAACTAAAAACTAGTTTCAATAAAAATAAATTGAAAACAAAAGCAAAAAAATAAAGATATGCAACAATTAAATACAAAATGTTATAGTTCTATATATAATACTTTTATGTATGTGAGCACTGTGAACTTGTTTCATAGCAAAACTAAAAAAATTGGTATCTTAAAAAAATTCTCCAAACTTCTTGTGTCACCAAAAAACTTATGCAGTGTAATAGTGTGTAATAGTGGATCAATGAAGAATTCTGGCCCACCCGTTGTCACTTCTGGCTTTGCTCGATACTGGGAGATATTAACCTAGCAAACTTTTTTCATACTAAAATTAAAAAAAATTTGTTTCTTAAAAAAATCTTCCAAACTTCTTGTATCGCCGAAAGTCTTATGCAGTGTTATAGTGAACCAATAGACAATTCTGGCCCACTAGTTGTCACTTCTGGCTTTGCTCGATATTGGGAGATATTAACCCAGCAAACTTTTTTCATAGCAAAATTTTCAAAAATTTGTCTCTTAAAAAAAATCTTCCAAACTTCTTGTCGTCACTTCTGGCTTAGCTCGATATTGGGAGATATTAACCCAGCAACCCGTTTTTATAAGCAAAATTTTCAAAAATTTGTTTCTTAAAAAAAATCTTCCAAACTGCTTGTGTCACCAAAAGTATTATGCAGTGTTATAGTGAATCAATAGACAATTCTGGCCCACTAGTTGTCACTTCTGGCTTTGCTCGATATTGGGAGATATTAACCCAGCAAACTTTTTTCATAGCAAAGTTTTCAAAAATTTGTCTCTTAAAAAAATCTTCCAAACTTCTTGTGTCACCGAAAGTCTTATGCAGTGTAATAGTGAACCAATGTGCAATTCTGGCCCATCAGTTGTCACTTCTGGCTTTGCTCGATATTGAGAGTAATTAACCCAGCAAACTTTTTTCATAGCAAAATTTTGAAACATTTGTTTCTTAAAAAAAATCATACAAACTTCTTGTGTCACCAAAAGTCTTTTGTAGAGTAATAGTGGACCAATGGAGAATTCTGGTCCACCAATTGTTACTTCTGGCTTTGCTCGATATTGCCAGCCATTGAAAAGCCAGCCCACCTGGGTGGGAAAATGAGTATTTACCGACCGCTTGTCAATTTTTGCATTTGGATTTTTCTCTGACATTTTGCTTTTACATGGTAAGATTTCCCTTATTCTACACTTTTGACATATCTAAATATTTGTACTACCATGTAAAGTTGCCTTTACTGACACTTCATTTTATGACAATTGCTAGATTCTGTTCGTTGAAACAAACTAATAATATTTATATTTTCAGCTCCGTACCTGCACATCATTCTCAGCAAGGTACTGCTAATGCCAATTGGGTGCAGTTCTAATTTTAGGCCTAAGTCTTATCAGACGTTTATTGAAAGAAAAAAGCATGAAAAAGCAGAAGAAGACTTCAAAATAAAAAACATTACGAATTAAAAAAATTTAATAAAATTATTTAAACAAAGTATATAAATAAATAAAACAACAACAGTTTAAGGAAACTACATATTAATTATTAAATAAAGTAAGACGAAAGGACAATGTGAAATACAATTTACGTATGTAATAAGTTTGTTAGTAAAATTTGCGTTTATAATTAAAAATTCAAATAATGTAAAACAAAAAGTAAATAAATATTTAAAATTACATACAAGCATATCAAGACGAATTAAGAACAAGTGAACTTGACACTAGAGTTCTGCAACCGGTGTCCTTTTTAAGTACACCCGTCTTAAATAGAGTTGTGTTATGACTGGCCATCGCATATTGTTTGCACAAGTATGTTTTCTACTCGTTAGAGCTTCGTCGGTTAACTAGGGTATAAATCATATCTAATCAAGTTTATATGCGGTGGCTGCTTGATTTGGTTTCTCAATTATTTTTTCCACATTCGGCAATCGAACTCGCACTTCTTTTTAACAGCGAAAATAATATTTGTATGTAATAATTTGCAGTCACACCCATGAGAGTGAGTGTGATCAGTGTTATGCATTTACTCACTCACACTCGGTAAACGTATTTGTACTAAGCGCAGCGTTGCCAGGAGGTCTTTAAAACATCATGTTTATGGCGATCGTGCTTTGAAGAAAACACGAACATTTTATTTGAACATATTTAGTACAAAAGTACATTTCTTTTATTTTATGTTCCTTCATTTATAATTTTCATTTCTTGGTTTTAATTCATAACCACAATAAATGCACAGTTACACATGCATATAACTAATTGTTGAAAAAATTGTGTTTGAAAGAATGTTCGTTACAAATTTTTCAGCAAAAACAATCTTAAAATCATCATTCAGTATATTACTTTAAAAATCGTCAACATGATTGTAAATTATTAAATCTGGCAGCCGAGATTTCAGTTAATGTTAAATAAAAGTTAAAGGGCTGCACAGAATGTTCTAAAGAACACTGCTCACTACAGTGTAGTAGTTCCAAGCACTGTTCAAAACAACTCTTAAAACAAAACAAACAAGCTATAGAACATATAGAACCACAACAAACACTTCATAGTTTTGAAACGTCTTCAAGACAGTGCTTGACTGTACTTGAATTCTGTTTCACAGCAAAATTCAAAACAAAAATAAAGCAAATCAACGATGAATTACAGCAAGCACATTGACATTTGAGCGTACTGCGGCTTACATATTTGTGTTTAATACAAAGACAAAAAACATCAACAACAACAACACGCACACATGAGCATACAGCACTTGTGCACTAATACAAAGACAAAAACCATGGACAACAACAACAAATTTTATAAACAAAACTGAAGTAAAACACTACTTCAATGCTTGAAGTTCTACTTCAAATTTGTTCTATTTCATTTGGTTCTACTTATGTTTGATTATGTTTGTTCTAAGTGCTTATAAGACAGTATTCTTTTATGTGTTTAGAACATTTCGGTACTGAAGTGTTTGTTTTGAAATGTGAAAGAAGACGATGGATATTACTTGAAAATACTACGATGTTTTGTGGGACATTTTTATTGTGCTTGAGCAGCACGCATTTTGGTAATAAAATTCAATAATTTGCAAGCGTTGTTCGTTTGTAAGACGATTCATGATTAAATTATAGACCAAACTGAAGATGTTTAACAGTGACACAAGATACAAAACGTGCGTGAGCTGTCAAAACTAGTGTTGCCAAAAAGATAATAGTAAAAAAATCACTCGTTACTACTCGGGCTCCTAAGGTCAGGACTTTCTTTTATTAATTATATTTTAAATTCATATATTATTGAATTTAAATAGAAATAAAAAAGCAAATTTATTTTAATATTTTTCCGCTGACGTTTCGCTGGGATTTTTCACCATCTTCAGGGAGTTGTTTATTAATCTGATGACATAAAAAAAATAAAAATAAAATAAAAGCTTTAATTAGCACATACATATAATTATGTATATAAATTCTTCCCCTTCTCCGTTTTTATTATCAATATCAAAATACAACTACTTACATTATATGTTGTTCGTTACATCTACATTGTTATTTAAAATTAAATTTAATTGTAAATTAAATATAAAATGAATATTACAATCAATATGTTTTTTATAACATAATATCACAGACTAGACTTTGTAGCATGATATAAAAAATATCATGCTTTGTAGTTGTTCGTTCAAAGTTTATTCAAGAAGTAATAATTAAAGTTACAATGTGCTTTATCACACGTTAAATTTAAAATTGCGAATACGTACAAAACATAAACGTCAGAATAAGTATACAAAAGTATAAACAGAAGAAAGACAGAGTTGCAATATGGGGAACTAATCCAACACCTGTCCACAAATCTGTATATCTTCCGTTGTTTAAAAACCAAAAATAAAAATTCTACTTTAATCCTAAACATTTCAGAAATTTCATGTGTTTCTGTTTGGATAAATTCTTGGTAAGTATATCAGCTGGCATGCTGTCAGTTGGAATATATTTGATCTCAATTTCATCTGCTCGTACAACTTCTCTCACATGCTGATATTTAACTTCTATATGTTTACTCCTTCCATGCAGTACCATGCCAAGTGCTGAGCTCCGAGATTATCACCATAAATTGTTATCGGCCTGTTTTTAGGATAATAATTAATCTCAGTCAATAATCGCTTCAGATAAACCGCTTCTTTAGCTGCTGTCGAAAGTGCCACAAATTCCGCCTCTGTACTGCTGAGTGCGATGTTTGATTGTTTCTTGCTTTCCCAACTGAATACAGAACCAGCTAAGAAAAACGAGTAGCCAGTATAAGACTTTCTATCCTCTGCACAACTTGCCCAATCTGCGTCAACAATACCTTCAGGAAGCTTTCCAGTTTTAGTATATCTCAATTTAAGATGCTTTGTTGCAGATAAGTAACGCTTGATTCTTCTGTGCTAACTTACATACTGAATGTAAAATATCCGGTCTAGTACTTATTGCCAGATACATCAGCGTTCCAATAATCGATTGATATTCATTTGAATTAGATCGTTGGCAATTATCATTCTTACAAGCTATTTGAAATCCAGTGGGGTAGATGCTAGTCTACAAGATGTCATACCGAGCTGCTGTAGGAGATTATTTGTATACTGACTGTGACCAACACTTAGTTCTCCAACATCGCCATCACGCTCAATCTCCATACCGAGAAAATGTTTTACCTTACCATTATCAACCATCTTGAACCTTTTTGAAATATAGTTCTTAATCAAGTTTAAATCATCCAAATCTGAACAAGAAATCAATATGTCGTCGACATATACAACAACCAAAACAAATTTGTTTACATTTTTCACGCTATATAAGCAGGGCTCACTAGGACAGGGTACTAAACCAATTTCTCTAAGAGCATTATCCAAAGTACTATTCCAAGCGCGTCCAGATTGCTTCAAACCATAAATGGCCTTCTTCAAAAGTAAAACCTGATTTGGAGTATCTTCATTGAAACCCTTCGGCTGCTTCATAAAAACTTCTTCATTTAATTCGCTATTTAGGTAAGCGGTTGATATATCTATGTGATGTAAATGCAGTTGCTTTTCTGCCGCAAGTGCAAACATCATGCGAATGGTTGAGTACCTAACGACTGGTGAAAAAGTTTCACTGTTGTTGACACCATATTCTTGGCCACACCCCTTTCCAACCAAACGAGCTTTAAATTTTTCGATCTCTCCACGTTCATTTCTCTTCACATTATAAACCCACTTACAGCCGATTGCCTTTTTTCCAGCAGGAAGGTCAACTAATAACCAAGTGTCATTTTCTTTCAATGAAGTAAACTCTCTGCGCATTGCAGCTTTCCATCTTTCAGCATTTTCACTATTTAGTGCTTCATCATATGTCTGCGGTACTGAAACATCGTCAGCACCAACAAAGTTTAATGTATTATACGCCTTTCTTGGTCGGCCAACCTTACCATTGTGAATTATCCTTGGCCTACCAGGACCTCTGACCTCTCCCTGCATTAAAATTTGTTGAATTTCAGCCGCATCTGCTTTACTATGCGCATCAACATCAAAACCAGCGAATTCAGATTCTGAGGTAGATTCGTACTCCTCGTCTGTTTGTGACCCCATTGATATTTTGTCATCAATGCTAATTGTTGTATTGCCGGAAGTAATAACAGCATCAAATGTTTTCACTTCCCTTTCCTCTTTTTCAGTTGATTCTGGTTCAACAATTTCAGAAAAATCTTCAAAAAAGCCAACATCTCTTTTTTCAACAACACGTCTTTTATCAACATCATACAATCTGTATGCTTATATGCTATACACTTATGGAAGGAAGCAGTTAAGCTGATTTTCTACAAAACAATACAAGGACAAGCAAAGGACGCAGTTATAAATATTTCATCCCCAGATGATTGGACTTTGATAAAAGAAACACTTAAATTGCGGTACAGGCCGAATGTGGAACCCCACCAGATATATAGAATGCTTTCTAACTTAAAGGTGAACATGGTAAGCGAACTTATAGTAGAAATACAAAATATAAAGTATAAAGCGGACGAATTGACAGTATATTACCACAATGACCATTATATTGATTTATCAAACGTAGATAGCATTTTGGTGAATACAATAAAGGAGATGACACAGGGTATTCTTTTGGACAAAATTTATGACGAAAGAAACATTAACGATATACTGAAAATATTGACCAGAAGACGATTTGAAGATAGTTGTATTAGGGAAGAATATAGGAAATCTAAAACGAATAAATATAATAATATAAATTCAAATAGGAATCCAAATTATAAAGGACAAGGATATTTTAATTATAATAATTATAATCATAATTATAACCCCAATTACAAGAACAACCATATAAATAATTCAGGGCGATATAGATTCCAAAATAATTCAGGACAATACAAGGTCCAAAATCATTCAGGTAATTTCCAACGGTTTCCACAGCCAGGAAACCCTAGGCATTTCGTGAGCCAAAATCGCTTTACGCAACCTAGGCAAGGGCAAGGAGAAGCAATGGAAATCGATAATATACAAATAAACGACGTTCATGAATTTTCGCAACAGGTAGGAAACCCTAAGCAGTATTGTAGTCAGAATTACTGTAATCAATCTAGGCAAGACCAGCGAAGATTAGTGAATAATAAAGATATTAAAGGTAATTCCAATAACAAATTAGAAGATGAAGAACAAAAAACAGAGGCAGATTAAAATAATAGGTATAAGTTTTTTCAGAAATAGCCTCGGACTATTTACCCATCATAAACATTAAAATAAAAGAAAAAATATATAACGCATTAATAGATACAGGAGCTAGCATTAGCCTAATAGATAACAACATCAAGGATTTTCAAAAAAATCTATTAACAAAACCCATTCACTTCAGTACCATAAATAAAAAAGATGTAATTAAATATGAAGTTTTAACAGATGCACCTGATGAATTTAATATACCACATTATTCAAAGATTAGGTGGAAGGCAACTGATTTAAGAGGAAGACAGTATAAGTTTTTAATAGGGATTGATTTGCTTAATTGTTTCAAAGCCCTAATAAATTTAGATGAAGAATATATTTCAATTAATGAAAGAATTACAAACTTCTTGATAAACCCATATAAGAACTTAGAGATTTGTACATTGGAAGCAAAAGAAGTCGACTGGAATAGTTTTTCATTGGATCATCTTAATGCTGAAGAGTATAATGAAATAAAAAAATATTTTAAGAAAATATAAAAACTTATTTTTTAAAGAAGGTGATCAGCTCACCAGTACAACAAGTATTCAACATGAAATCAAGACAACTACAGAACAACAAATAAATGCTAAATTATCCTCCACAGCATGAGGAAGAGGTAAGGAGACAAATAAAAGATATGGAACAGCAAGGAATTATTAGAAAAAGTAACTCCAGATATTCGAGTCCCTTGATAGTAGTTCCCAAAAAGTTAGATAACTCTGGACAAAAAAAATATAGACTCGTTGTGGATTATAGGAAGCTAAATGAAGTTACGATAGCTGACAAATTTCCACTTCCAAATAAACTCTATCCTTGACAAGCTAGGCCGAGCGAAGTACTTTACGACAATAGACTTGGCAAAAGGGTATCACCAAATATTAATAAAAGAAGGAGATAGACATAAAACCGCTTTTGTAACGCCTCACGGCCTATACGAATTCATTAGAATGCCGTTCGGGTTGAAGAACGCACCGGCGACATTTCAACGTTTAATGAACGAGACATTACGAGATTATATTAATAAAACCTGTGTTGTATATCTAGATGATATACTCATCTTTAGTACATCTCTGAAAGAACATGTTAAGGCAATAAAAGACATATTTAATGTATTGGAACGAAAGTTAAAAATCCAAATTGATAAATGCAATTTCATGAAAAAAGAGACGGAGTTTTTAGGGCACATTTTAACCAGCGAAGGACTTAAGCCAAGTCCAGAAAAAATTAAAGTAATTCAAGCAGTAGAAATTCCAAAAACAGTAAAACAAATAAAAAGTTTCTTAGGGCTTACAGGTTATTACCGAAAATTTGTAAAAGATTACGCCAAGGTGGCACAGCCCTTAACAAAATATCTGAAAAAAGGTGTAAAAATAAACACTAAAGATCCAATGTATATAGAAGCATTCGAAAAATTAAAAATTCTTATAACCTCACACCCAATTCTTAGGTATCCCAACTTTGAAAAGAAATTCATTTTAACCACTGATGCATCTAATTATGCAATCGGTGCTGTCCTGTCGCAGGAAGGTCATCCGATATGCTTTGCATCTAGAACATTAAACAACCACGAGAGGAATTATTCGGCAACAGATAAAGAGTTCCTAGCGATATTGTGGAGCGTGAACTATTTGCGACCCTATCTCTATGGTAGAAAATTTACAATCTTGACAGACCATCAGCCAATTAAATTTTTGCACTCAAAATATAAAGGAAAAGATATGTCTCCCCGACACCAAAGATGGTTGCTGAAACTAGGAGAGTATGATTTTGAAATAGACTATATAAAAGGGAAAGAAAACAGGGTAGCGGATTTCTTAAGTAGACTGGAAAATACGGATATACAAACGGAAGAAATAAAAGATAATTTTTCAGAAAACTCAAATGAAAAAAATTTTAAAATAAATAATATAGAAGATGATGATATATCTTTGCTGACAGTTCACTCACCCGAAGAAAATTTGTTGGATCATTTTTATATTAAAGAGGAATTAGTTAGCAAGTATAAAACCCAAATCATACTACCCAACAATATAGTAGAGGAAATGAAAATGATAAATGGAAAAAGAATAATTTTCGTAGCTGAGGCAGATTTTAATGAAATGGGAAATATCTTCAGAAGATATGTTACTAAAGGAATTGTGGGAATATTTTCCGAATTATCTGAACATAGTTATAATATAGTTCAGGAAAAACTAATAGAAATGTACTCTAATGACAAGCAAATAAAGTTCATCAAATGTATTATGAGAGCTCAGGATATAGAAACAGAGATAGAGGCAGTTAAACAAATTTCGTTTTATCATGTTAGAGAAAGCATGCACTCTGGAATACAGGAAACATATAACCAAATCAAATATAAAATTTATTATCCGAAATTATTAGAATTAATTCAGACAGTTATTAACCAATGTGATATTTGTAAAGAGGTTAAATATGATAGAAACCCGATCAAACAAAAATTTAAACTTACAGAAACACCGACAAAGAAAAATCAAATCGTGCATATGGACCACATATGTGATGAAGGGTTTTCGTTTTCTAACCGTGATTGATAAATTTTCAAAATTCGGCGCAGCTCATCATTTGACAGATAGGAATCCTATTACGATTGTAGAACAATTAGAGGAACATTTTTCAAAAATAGGTAAACCAGAGAAGATTGTGGCAGACGGTGAATTCAATGCAATTCAAATTAGAGAGTTCCTAAATCAAGAGGGAATTCAATTGCACATTACGAAGCCAAACAGTCACACTGGCAATGCAGATGTAGAAAGAATGCACAATACATTAGCAGAAAAATTTAGAATTCTATATAAAACTGATAAGGAAATTCCAATAAAGCGACTTATCCAGCAAGCTATGCGGAATTATAATGAACGCTATCACTCTAGTACAAAATATACGCCAAATGACATCCAACAAGGAAAAATAGATGAAGAAAAAGTAAGAAAGAATTTAGAGGAATATAAAAAGAAGGTAATAGAAAGACTAAACAAATCTAGGGAAGATTACGAAGAAGTTAGGAACGAAGGATATATAAAGAATTACAAGGCTTTAAGACATAAGGAACAACCTAAATATAGGAAAGCAAAACTAAAAAATATACACCCTTGTAATATTAAAAATCCCCTTAAATTTACAGACGCTGACGTTATTAGCGATACTGATAGGAATTCCACAGATTACAGGACTAATGACAATTAACCAATTGACAGAACAAAACGGTTACGTAGAGATTTACATAAAGGATCAGGAAATAGTGAAGGATTCAGGCATAATACTACACATAGTAAACTTAAGAGAAATAGAAAATATTATAGATCAAATGGCAGAAAATATAATTTTAATGTGAACCAAAAATAAACAAATACTACAGCTTGAACTACTAGATGCTAGAAGTAAACTTGTAACATTAATACCAAAACAAAACAGACAACGACGCGGACTTATAAATGGTATTGGTAGTATATCGAAATGGTTATTTGGGACTATGGACGAGGACGACAGACAAAATATACAAAAACATATTTTTAAGATTGATGAAATTGAAAATAACAATAATCAGCAAGTTGTAATCAATAATTATTTCAATGAGAGTATAAACAACTTAAAAACGATTGTAAAAAACGATAGAAGCATAATAGAAAAAGAATTAAATTCTGTGAACAAATTTATGGAGACAGAAATAGAAAAAAATTCATACTTGGAACAGGTATCCAACATACAACTTATAAAAAATAAAATAGATCACTTACAGGACAATATTATTTCTGCACAATATGGCATGTTACTTTAATAAGATTGAATTATTTATAAAATTGTTTCTTTATTTATTTTAAAATTTTATTTAATTTAGTTGATGAGCAACGCGAAGTTGCTCGAACCAATTTTGTTTCTTCAATTCTTTCTTAAACTAAAATTACAATTGCTTATATACTACTTATGAGAAGTTCTAGACGACTCATCTATACTAATTGTTGTACTATCTAAATTAATGTATGGGAACCAAATTTGGTTCCCACGTTTTAGGGGTAAGCTGATCAGACGTCACATACATGCATAGATGTTTCAAGGCCATAATTTGTTTCTTTGGTACGTGCATACATATGTACGAGTGCGGCGTGATTCAAGCGTTTTTAGTTTTAATTATTATAATGCCACACACATGCTTACATACCTTCACAACCCATATCATTCGCAGCTCAAGTAAATTTCAAATGATTGCACTCGATAGGCGCACTGTCGCGACGACGGTCAGTGACAGCAAGAGGTGTCAAGTGACGTGGGTTATGAATTGTTTAAAATGTAACCTAATATTCTTTTAGTTATTTCTTATGCATGCCTTTAATAGGATGCATTTATGTTATGGCTAAAAGAGTGAATTTATGTCGTGATCATGCTACACCTCCCTTTTTACAAGAATGTTCATATAACAAGAATGTTCATGTTCATGTTTTATGGACATTCTCTTAAAATTTATATATGTGAAAATAGAAATTAAGTTTATTGATTACGCTTATTTGTGTTATTATCTTATATATAAGTATATTTGTGATTGTAATTTTATATATATTCCGGCCGGGTATACATTTTTATTTATTGTGATATAACTTAAGTCTATTTTTATGTACTATTTGTTTATTATTAGTTTTCTTATCAATAATTGTTACATTATTTCTTATATCTATGTTTTGAATTTGGTATGGACCCTTGTAGTTTGGTTCTACCTTATGACCTGATTCATTCTTTAGTACTACTAAATCTCCTATTTTTAAATTGTAGTCTATAATATTCTTATCATAATTTTCTTTTTGTTTAATTTTATTCTTATCTAGTAATTGTTGAGCTCTTTTATATGCTACTTCTAACCTATATTTTGCCTCTTTGGCATAGTCGTCTATATTGTATAATGGTGCTATTCTGTCTATTTCATTAAAAATGTGGAAATTATTAGGTGTTTTTCCAAAGACTAACTCGTAAGGACAATAATTATGTACCGTTGATGGCGTTGTATTGAAACAATAAGTAAAGTACTTTAGCCATTCATCCCAATCGGATTTATCTACTGATATATAGGAGCGTACATATTCATTGAAAGTTCTATGACTTCTTTCTATTGTACCTAATGTTTGATGATGGTATGCTGTTGAAGTTAGTTTTTTAATTTTTAAAAGTTTACAGAGTTCTGTCAAAATTGAATTTTTGTATTCTGTTCCCATGTCCGAAATGAACGTCTTCATTGGACCATAGGTGAGTACAAAATTGTCAAATATTGCCTTAGCAATTGTTCTAGCACTTTTGTCAGGTATTGGTATTGTTACTAAATATTTAGTTAAATCGCATATCATGGTGACTGCGTACTCATTTCCAGTAATTGATTTCGGAAATGGACCTATCGTATCTACGTATACTGTATCAAATGCTGTGTTTCTGTAATGGTCAGTGGAGTTTTTAGGTGTTTTGTGGTTTTAGCCGTTTGGCATTTATGACATCTTTTAACATACTCAGTTATGTCTTTTGACATATTTTTCCAATAGTAATATCTTTTAATTTTTTCTAATGTTCTATATATTCCGCAATGTCCTCCTTCTATAGGATCATCATGGTATCTCAGCATGATTTCAAGAATTGCCTTGGCATTCTTATTATTAGTTTGGGTCACCTCATTCAGTAGCGCTACTTTAGTTTTATTCAATATTTTATTGCCCATATTTTTAAATTCATTTATTGAGACAAATTCGAAAATTTTCTCACTAGGTGCCAATTGTAACTTATTTATATTATATTTACCGGCCACATATTCGAGCCTAGGGAAAAATTGTCCTAAGTCAAAGTTCCCGTTAGTAAACAAATCATTAATTTGTATATATGTTACTATAGATTTTCCTCGTTTGATATAACATCGTCCGGGGGAAATCTTTAGTTTGTGATATTTTCTGACGTCAGTATTTTTTAATGGTACATATATACTGGGCTTATTATCATTTTTAACAATTTTCTGCTGAGTATTTGATTTATTACTAGTCTTTTTCTGTTTATTGGTCATCGATCTAGTCGTGACTCTTAATATAGAACAATTTTTATTATTGATGTCTTTTAAGTCTTGTATTGTAATTCTTGATAGGGCATCGGCCACATAGTTATCTTTTCCCCTAAGGTATTCAACCGTAAAATCATATTCTTCAAGATCTAGTCTCATTCTTGTTAATTTTGAGCTAGGATTTTTCATAGAAAATAAATAAGATAAAGGTTTATGATCAGTGCGAACCAAAAAGTGTTTGCCATATATGTATGGTCTGAAATGTTTTATAGCCCAGTGTATGGCAGTTAACTTTTGTTCAATTGTTGACTTGTTACTTTCGACTTTAGTTAATGTTTAAAGGCATATGCGATTGGTAGTTGTTTACCTTCATGCTCTTGTGTTAAAACTGCTCCACAAGCATATTTGCTTGCGTCCGTTGTAATGCAAAATTCCTTTGTGAAATCAGGGTATTGTAGTAAGGTAGGACTCATTAAGGCTTTCTTTAGGTATTTGAATGCGTAGTCACAATCTGTAGTCCATTCAATTTGTACTCCTTTTTTGGATAGTTTTGTTAAATGTCTTGAATATTCTGAAAAGTTTTTTATAAATCTTCGATAGTAATTACAAAAAGCGATAAACCTTTTTGCACTATCGGCATCTGTTGGTATTGGATAGTTTTTAATGATAGAGTATTTGCTATCATCTGGCAATATACCTTTATCTGTGCATTTATGCCCGAGGTAAGTGACTTCCCTCATGAAAAATGAACACTTTTCTGGGTGTAACTTTAAGTTATGTTCACGGCATAATTCAAAGACATCTTTTAAATTTGAAAGCATATGTTTTTCCGAGCAACCTAATACTACTAAATCATCCATATATACAAAAGCTTGGTCTGCTTTCAGACCACTGAAGGCTAGTGTCATCATTCTTTGAAAGGAATTTGGAGCAATTTTTAGACCATATGGTAATCTAGTGAACCTATATGATCCATTGTTTGTTGAAAATGACGTTAAGTCTCTGGAGTTGTTCTCCAGTGTGATTTGATGAAATCCTGACATTAGGTCTAAACATGAGAAGTATTTTGCTCTGCCAAGTTGATCTAAAATATCATCAATTCTTGGTAGTGGGAATTTATCTGCTACCAATTTCTTATTTATTTGCCTGTAATCTATAACAAGTCGCCATCGTTTTTGTTCTGAATTTGGTAATGATTTTTTGGGTACCAATAAAATTGGGCTATTATATTCGCTGTATGATGGTTCTACTATTTTATCATGTATAAGTTTTTTCACTTGTTTGTCAATCTCTTCTTTATGTGTGTGTGGTATACGGTAATTCTTTATGTATACTGGTTGTGAATCTTTTACTCTTAACTTTTGTTCATAAAAATTGTTAGTTGAGACGGGTTCTGATTCTAAAC
This sequence comes from Thecocarcelia acutangulata, assembly GCA_914767995.1. Lineage (NCBI taxonomy): Eukaryota > Metazoa > Arthropoda > Insecta > Diptera > Tachinidae > Thecocarcelia > Thecocarcelia acutangulata. The sequence goes on along the minus strand of OU612095.1, from coordinate 49,455,562 downwards.
CAAAAATATCGCTGTAAGATGAACACAGCTTAGTTAATTCTGCGCTAAATTGATTTGGAAAATTACGTTTTAAAATCCAAGCATTTTAACAAACAATGAAATAATAAAATATGAAATTGATTATAATAAATTAAAATATATTCAGATAGGAACAACGTATTTCAATAAATCATGTCTAGTGTTTGGTATTAAAATACCAAAAACATTTATAATAGCTAAATTAAGGTACTTGGTTCCACTACCTAATAATCACTATGATGAGATAGATTCTGTAATCGAACAAACAGTTGAATTTGAGAATAAAACATATAAGTTCGAAGAAAATAAGCACTTAAGGAATTTGAAATTAAGTAATCACTGTTTAATAAAAAACAATTGTCAATTAGTAATAAATAAAGACTTGGAAATTGTACAATTAGACATAGATGCAATTATAATAAAAAATGCAAGAAACATAAGTATCATACAAAATTGTAATTTTGAAAATATAAATTTAAATGGAAGCCACTTAATAAATTTCAATAATTGTTCAATAAGAATTAAGGACTTCTACTTTTCAAATATCGTTGAAAATATTAAAGAAACTCAAATTATAGAAAGTAGCAATACAAAACAAAATTTCTCTCATAAAATATCTTTTAAAGAAATCGAAATGGAACACAAAAATAATGTAAAAAATATTAAGACACTAAAATACCACACCAAATTAACATATGGATATAACATAATAATAATACTTATTATAATTATTTTAATCTTTATTATTTTGAAAAAACATAAAAATATAAAAATAAAATTAAACAATAGAATTCAGGAGAATTCTAATCTAAAGGAGGGAGAAGTTAAGTATATAAAACCAAACACTAACACTTATGTTAAGAATGATACGATAGATGAATTTATTGCAAATATAATGTAATATTAAACTCATTTCCGGTTTATTTAAAGAAATCATGATTAAAGCCATAAATCAAAAATATTTTTCGGTCGCAATTCCAAGAATTGCAACCGTCCAAATTTAATATTAAAACAATTAACAGCGAAAGTAAATTAAAGCACTAAATAAAGAAAATATAATTATATTTTTCGGTCGCAATTCTGAGAAATTGCAACCGTTCTAATTTAAGTACCTTGTCACTAATTATTTGCAATAAACAAAAACATATTTGTTGCATTTCCGTTCCCAAACGAAAATGCAACATTAACATTTATTAACAAATAAAATATTAACTTTAATATATAAGAAAAGTTGTTAACTAGAAGAAGGCAGTCTAGTTCTCCCATTCGTGCAAACTGGTTTAAATAAAGCTTTTGTTAAATAAATAAACAAAAAACGTGTTTTATTTTTTAAAAGGGATATATATAAGTACAAATATCTTTTTTTTTCGATAAAACAAACTTAACTTAGAAAAGTCGCGTGAAGCTTTGCATTATGTTCGTGTTCATGTAAAGTAAAAAAGAACATGTACGATTACATTTTTCTCTTATGGCTGTATATTAGGTTTATGTATGTGTGTGGTACATTGAAAACTTCGGCAGCTATCAGTCATTTTTTGTGTATTGTATTCGATTTTTTGTGCTGTGTCTGAAAAATTAATCACCCCTATTCTGCGTTTCGATTAAGTCTCCGCATTCAGTTCCGTTGCGATCGTAAATTGGTATTCTGATAAAAAACGGAATCGAAAGAAAAAGAAGAAGACAACAATGTTTATAAAATTAATAGCATTGCTGTGGAATGTGGAAATGAAATTGCAAAATAAGCAAGTTTGTTTTCGTTTTCATAAACAAATGTCAAATTTAATACAAAAAGTTGTTTGTATACATAATTAAAAATAAGTTCTTAATAAAGTTTAATAAGAAAAAAGAAATATATACAAAAACAAACTAAAATTAATTGTTCATAAATATATTACAGTGCAAAGAATCTTGTGAAGATAAAGGTACATAATAAAAAAAAAAAAAATTAACAGTGTTGTGATTAAATATGGAAAGACCAAAATAAAACTTTAATAAAAATTGTAGGGGATTAATTCACTGTGTTACATTTTTTTATCAATAATTTAATTTTTTAATTTCTATAACAGCTGCATTATTGTTGGTCAGAGAGGAGAACAATATGAGATATAATGAGGCTGGCATTTTTTTTATTGGGGGGCCAAGTGCATTGATGATTCCTGCAACTTCCTCCCAGAACACTACTACTTCTTCCTTTAATCGCTGGTGATATCCACATGCAACGTCTGCATTAGATGACATTAAATTCGCCAATTTTTCATACTGCTCTGGTCTTGTTGTTTTTGACCCAAAATACATAAAAACACATCAGATTTGGGTACAAAAATTAATAATTTAAAACTAAAAAATAAATAAATAAATTTAACTAAAAAAATAATTTTAAATGTTGTTTTTTTAATCGTTACTAAACATTTTATATCATTTTCTACTTACATTTTTTAAAATTTTTTAACTAAAAAACATATAACGAAAACTTCTCCGTCAACAAAAAAACAACTGAAAAAAACGGAGTTCCGTTCGTAATGCAGAATACATACAATCGAAAGAAACTGAGCGGAATCGAAACGCAGAATACTCAAGTTGCCAGACGGAGAAAATTTCGATCCGAATCGAAACGCAGAATAGCCCCCAATAGTAAAGTGAAGAAAAATATGGAAAATAAAAGAAAAAAATTTTGTTTTCAAAAGTTCGCAACTTTATATAGCGGAAAAAAATAACTGGAAAAACAATGTAATTTTTATTGATTTTGTGTTTTGTTTTGAAATTTTTAACTATTAAAAAAATAAACTACAATGTCCGTAAAAAATGCGGATTTAAATTTTATTTGAAATTTTAAACTACCAAAAAAACAAACTACAGTTCCTATTAAAGTTACTGCATTGCACATTTGTTTCCAATTTTTATCTACAAAAAACAAAAAAAAAAAAAAATCTTAAAAGGTTTAATTTTTACTTCTTTATTGAAAATATGTAAAGTGTAACGGAAAATTGATTCTTACAAGATATTCTTAGTTCTAACTTCTCCGCCGGTGTTATGTTATAGTATTTCCTGGAGGGTCCCTTAGGATTTGCAGGAAATACTTATTTTATTAGTTTATTTGAAATAAAACCGCAAGTAGAGTTAATTTATATCAATGTTGTTGGTTGTTTATTGATTATTAATTCTGATCCATTCTTCTTCACTAACTTCTGCTTATATACATTTAATATTCTTTACAATTATTTTGCTGCTGCCGCTGCTCTAATTGTTGCTGCCTGTTTTGCCAGCATACCGTGTTGTCAGCAGTTATAACTTTGTTCGTTGTTGCGACATAATTGTTTGGCAACTGCTAAAATTTCAATTTCGCAATATCAACCAATTGTGCTGTTGACCTAATTGGTTGAATTATTTCCGCATGTTGTTGTTCTTGTTGATATTGTTCAAATAACTCACAACATTCCTCCCCCCTTTGCAGAAGAGAAGCATCCTTGTTGCGGATGCTTCGACTCGTCATACGGGGAGTGGTTAGAACATTCACTGGAATCTGAGCGATGTACATGCAGTTGGCTGGTTGCGGGCTTATCGGCTGACAGGCTTGGCTCGGTCGTTATCAGGACTTGTTTTCGTCGGCAGCAGCAGCCTTTATCGTTGTTGCTGATGTAACTTGTTATATATATATATATATATATATATATATATATATATATATATATATATATATATATATATATATATATATATATATATATATATATATATATATATATATATATATATATATATATATATATATATATATATATATATATATATATATATATATATATATATATATATATATATATATATATATGTATATATATATATATTTTTTTTTTTTTAATAATTATTTCTTTTTTTCTTTTGTAAATCTTAGTCCATACAATGAGAATATATTTATTTAAGTTATTTCATAGTATCTTAGGTTAATTACAAAATTAGTGGTTTCATTTAAATTTTTTAATCTATATAATTATTTATTAATTTTAATAGTATAGTAATACATATATATTTTATGTTTTATTTTTATAAATCTTTACATTTATTTACTTAAGGCTATTTTCAATTGAAAACAAACCGTGTGCTTAACTAATATTACAATATGTATTATTTTTGTTATACTGGGTTCTAATGTTACGTTTCTTTTTGTATTATTTCAAAAATATTGTTTACATTAAATCTTAGATTAACATTCATTACAAAATTCATGATTCTATATAAATTAGTCATTATTATTTTTCAATATTTTTTTTTCTCCAATACTTAATGATGTGGGATGTATCCCTGATCATCAATTTGGCTTTCGGGCTAAACATAACACCATAGAACAAACACATAGGCTAGTCAATGTCATAAGACAGACTTTTGAAGACAAAAAGTACTGTTCAGCTCTATTCATCGACATTTCCCAAGCTTTTGATAAAGTGTGGCACGACGGACTGATGCACAAAATAAAGTTGAACTTGCCTGCAAATACTCACAAGCTTCTGGAAAGCTACTTATACGACCGGAAATTTGTTATCAAAGAAGGTGACTTTACAAGTCTCTCACAGTCAATTGGAGCAGGAGTTCCCCAAGGCAGCATTCTAGGACCCATTCTATATTTAATTTACGCATCTGACATGCCAACGAGATCCGGAATCCATACTTCAACTTTTGCAGATGACACAGCTTTTTTTAGCGTTCATGAAAACCATCAAGAAGCTTCACGAAATTTGCAGCAGTATATTTCAATATTAGAGAAATGGTTGAAACTTTGGAAAATAAAAGTTAATGAACAAAAATGTACTCACGTTACATTCACACTGCGTAAGCAAACATGTTCGGCTCTCCAAATTAACAATACACCTATTCCGCAGCATAATGAAGTTAAATACCTTGGTATTTACCTCGACCGTAGGCTAACGTGGAAGCCTCACATTAATGCGAAAGTCATTCAGTTGAAATTAAAAGCAGCGCAACTAAATTGGCTTATGGGCAGAAATTCGACATTGAAGTTGGACTGCAAACTTTTGTTATATAACGCAATTTTAAAGCCTATATGGTGCTACGGAGTTCAATTATGGGGAACCGCCTCAACATCTAACATTGAAAAAATTCAAAGACGACAAAACCAAATTCTTCGTACGATTACTGCAGCTCCATGGTACGTAAGAAACTCACGAATTCACAAGGATCTGTGTGTTCCGCTGGTAACTGACGTGTTCTCTAAGTATGCCACAAGGTATATCAGTAACCTGGAACTTCACCCAAATCCTCTTGCACGCAACATACTTAATTTTGGCGGCCACTCTCGGTTGAGAAGAAGGGATACACTGGCCACCATCAGAACGTTAAATAGGTGATTCTACCGATATTATTCGCGCGAAATGAAACTCTTTTGTCTAGCAGTGGCTGGACTTAAATAACTTTTATATTTAGTATTAAGATTTGAATACTTACTGTTAGTTCATATTTTGAAGATTCAATAAATAAATGAATGACAAAAAAAAAAAAAAAAATTTTTTTTTTTTTGTTTTATTTTACTACTTCATTTGCACATACAATTTTGTCATTGTGGTTTCTGCAAATGAAGCATTTATTAATTTATTATTTCAAGGTCTTGAAAAAAAAAATTCAGTGATATTTCAAGACGTTGAAATAACGTAGGTCAGAAATGTAAACTGACACTTAGTAAAAGTACGGCAAAAAAAAATTATTGTTTATATCAATTAACATATGTACGAGTATGTATGTCAGTAATAACTACAACTGACTAAAACAAAATACATTTGACACTTGGTAAAAAGTGTGCCAAAAAGAAATGTAATTTGATTTTAATAAAGTGTGATAGGAAAAAAATGATTGTTTTTATCAATTAACATATGTATGTATGTCAGTAATAACTACAACTGGCTAAATAAAACAAATTTATATACAAACCGAAAATATATTTCTGCATATGTTGCGAAATACGAAGTGAATGAAAACCGAAAGTGATAGATAAAAAAAGGGGGGCGGGGGAGGGGGGGTGGTTAGTGGAAACATACAGGAATGTATTTAATATATGGGTCAAGACGAGTTGCCAAAATTTTACAGTATGGTGCGTTTTGTGTTTTAAAATGTCGGAAGGTAGTAGATGTCCTTAACTGGTTGGTACAAACTGAATGCATCGTCGTTAAAGTTGATTCTGCTCCAGAGTAGCGGTACCAATAGACTTGATAATAAAGTAGTTGGTGCAGTATTTTTCTTTAACAGGGCGTGTTGCGGCTTTTCCTAATATAAACTTTGTCTTGCGTATTTCACTATGCGGCTTTTCTCCTTCTTCTGCTGCATATTTCACTATACGGCTTTTCTCCTTCTTCTTCTGCGTATTTCACTATACGGCTTTGCTCCTTATTCTGCTGCGTATTTCACTATACGGCTTTTCTCCTTATTCTGCTGCGTATTTCACTATACGGCTTTTCACCTTCTTCTTCTTCTTTTTCTGCGTATTTCACAATACGGCTTTTCTCCTTCTTCTGCTGCGTATTTCACTATACGGCTTCTTCTTCTTCTCCGGAATTTTCTCTCTATTCCTAGTTTCTTTCTGATCCTTTTGTTAGGCTCTCATTTATACTTGTTCACTGTATCCTGCCGTCAATTTAGTCGTATCAAAAAAATTTTTGAACTAATAACCTTTATTGTAGGAAAAGCAGTGTTAGCAAGATTGCCTAACTTATCATCTCGTGCTTGAATAAATTCTTTATACTTCCGCTGCGTTCTGCACATTTGGTTTCGAGCCAAAGTCACAAGGATTGAACGGAGTAACAATTTATTATCAAAAAATTTTTTCCTTCCTATTAGGTTTGCTGTTTGCAAAATTTAGCCTCCCATCGCAATTCTGTTAGTTTTGCTTGTTTGTTGTTTCTGTTGCTACGCCTGTTCTGTCCATTTTTGGAACCGCGAATCTGTTAGTAATTGTTTCTTCTTATACCGCCGGTTTTACCAAGTTGTTGTGGTAAACCTTTTCCGCGTTTTTAATTTTGATTTTAACGTTAACTGGTGTTGGTATCCCCGTTATTTCGTAGGGTCCCAACCATAAGGGTGAGAACTTGTTCTTTCGTGTCTGGTTTTTTAGCCATATCCTTTGTCCTACTTTAAACACTCTGGGTTTTGCGCCCTTGTCGTAATACTTTTTTGATTTTGTCTTGGCCTTGTTGAGGTTTTGTTTTGCCAACTCGTAGCTTCTATGGATTTGATATTTTAGAATTTTACTGTAGTTGTCTACGTTGTATAAAGGAGATGGTTTTGACTTTAGCTTTACTGGTACCTCGAACTCAAACCCGTATAGTATTCTGTGTTTGTCCTGTTGAGGTATGCCTGGTGTTGTTGTGTACATGCATAGCATGGTGTAGCCATTCGTCCCAGTTGGTGCCGTCCATTCTTACGAAACTCCTCAAGTACTCTGCCAATGGTCTATGGGTTCTTTCTAACGACCCATTGGACTGAGGGTGGTAGGGAGAAGTATACATGTTGCGCACTCCCAATAGTTTGCAGACTTCTTTGAACAATTTTGATGTAAAATTGCTTCCATTGTCGGTTACCAGTACCCTTGGAATGAAAAAATGGGAAATAATCTCCCTGAAGAATTCTTTCGCTACTGTGGCTGCTTCCATGTCCAGAATCGCTGCGCATGCTAGGTATTTAGAAAAATCGTCAAGAAAAGTAACAATGTACTTATTGCCACTAGAAGATTCTGGATATCCATAAAAATTCTCTCAAAAGGCCTATTAGGGGTTGTTGTTAGGGTCATTGGCATCCTTTCCACCTTTGTACTCTTGTTTTGCTGGCACACCCTGCAAGAGGCAACATAATTCCTAATTTGCTTCTGCATACCGGCCCACTTATACTGTGCTCTGATTCTAAAATACGTTTTTAGCGTCCCCTGGTGTCCTCCTAATGGCGTGTCGTGGAACGTCGTTATTACCCTTTTGATGTTTTCTGGGTCAGATAAGTATACTGCCATATCTTCCTGTCCTGTTTCTTCGCCTTTGTCAGCTTCGGACGAGATTTGGTTATCTTCTTTTTTGTTGGCGCCGATATCCCTTGATTTTGACCTTGTTATTGCTCCTATGTTCGCACCTTCTGTTGGCAAGCGACTGAGGGCGTCAGCATTTTGATTTGTCTTGCCTGGCTTATAGCGTATCTCAAAATCATACTCCAGCAGTTTAAGTCTTAAACGTCCTAGCCGGCCTTCTTGATCCCTCAGGTTGGCTATGCCTTTCAATGGTTTATGATCGGTGAAAACCGTGAAATGTCTACCAAGCAAGTAGGGTCTGAACGTCCTTGTTGCCCACAATGGCGAGTAACTCTCTTTCAATTGTGGAGTATCGCTTTTCTGTCGCGCTTAATACTCTACTTGCAAAGTAGATGGGCAAATCATATCCAGGCTCACTCTGTGACAGAATAGCTCCGAGGGCTCCATTACTAGCATCTGTGGTTAGGATGAAAGGCTTTTTAAAATCGGGATATTGCTGCAGAGGGGGGTTCGTCACTAATTCTTTTAGCTTATCCATGGCCTGTTGGCACTCCTGCGTCCATTCCACTTTTACATTTTTCCTGAGTAACCTGTTTAGTGGTAAGGCAATCTTGGCTGAGTTTGGTATGAACTTCCTGTAGTAGTTGACTAGTCCTAGAAACGCTTGTAGCTCCTTTATATTTCTGGGAGGTGGAATATCCTTTATTTTGCTTGGATCAGGCAGAACTCCCTTTTCTGAGCATTGATGGCCCAGATAGACTACTTCTCTCTGAAGAAAGTGACATTTTTCGGGCTGAAGTTTAAGGTTGTACTTTCTTAGGGTGTCCAGTACCCGCTTTAGCCGTTGCTGGTGGTCCTGTAGGTTTCTCCCGTAAATGACGATGTCATCTAAATAAACAAAGCAATCGATTCCCTGTAGTCCTGCCAATATTGAATTCATTAGCCTCTGGAACGTTGCTGGTGCCCCCGTTAGATCGAAAGGCATGCGGTTGAATTTGAAATGTCCCAAATTGATACTAAAAGCAGTTTTCCGTTTGTCCTTTGGGTCCATCAAGACTTGATGGTACCCACTTGCCAGATCCAGGGTAGAGAAGTAACGGCTACATCCGAGCTGATCCAGGATTTCATCAATCCTGGGTATTGGGAAAATCTGTTTTATTGTGGCATCATTTAGTTTTCTGAAATCCACCACTAACCGCCACTTTTTCTCCCCATCTCGCCCTGCCTTTTTGGGTACTAGGAGGATTGGAGAGTTCCAGGGAGAATTGCTGGGGGCTATAACCCCATCTCTCAGCATTTGGCCTACCTGCCTGTTAATCTCGTTACGGTGCACTTCAGGTAACCTATATTGTTTCGAGTTTATCGGGGGTTGACCCGAATGCGTCGGTATCTGATGCCTTAGTATACTGGTATGGGAAAGACCATCTCCGGGTAACTGGAGTATGTCATTATATAATTTCAAAACGTCCTCCATCGAACCCCTTTCTTCGGGATTTAAATCCGGGCTTAATCGCGCTGTGTCTAGAAGTATCCTACTTCTTCGCGTACTGTCTTCCACTCCTATTGTGTTTATTATTGCTGTAGATTCCGCTCTATGGCTATCGTAGGGTTCATAACTTAGTTTTAATCTTTTGCTAGTCTTCACTAATGAGTCATTAGTATTTAGTATAGGGATGGAGGCCATGCCGGCCCTCACTGGAGTTAGAGTTTCCCCCACGAAAACCCCAGGCAAAATTTCCAATTTATTAACAATAATGTCTCCCTTAATTGATGGTGCCACTGCAGACACGATTACCTGGGAACGCCCCTGGATAGATATTTCTTCGTCTATGTATAAACTTGGAGCTGCTTCTGTTGGTATAAGCGGTAGAGAAGCTATCTCCTGCTTGCCCCTGTAGAATTTTATACTTTTGTTAATCGCATCCGTGATGGATCTGTTCCACATCATGTCCCTGCCCAGTAGACCATCCGCAGGAAGTTGGCTGCCTTCTGGTACAACATGCATCTCCAGTAACAAATTCTTTATGTCAGTATGATGAGCGGTTATTGTTCCTTTTGATGTAACATTCCCTCCGAAAGCGCCTGACAGAGTTTTCCGGTCATTGGTGTCCATTGCAGTATGCGGTGCTAAAGCTTCTGCTTTGACTAACGTAGTGTCTGCTCCTGTGTCTACCAGCAGTGATAGTTTTCCATTGAGCGCTTCATCACATGGAAAATTTATGAACGCGTCCGTTGTTTTTTTTAATCCTTGCGCATCGATGCGTAGTTGTTGTTCTTTCCGAGACTCCGATTTATGCTTCGTGTAACTTGAAGACCTTGGTTCGGGGATGAATGTGTTAATATTTTTACTAAAATGCACTCTTTTCTTATGGCCTTCCCACCGGCTTTCTTTTCCTATAACTGTATCCAAGTTGCTCGTTGCCTGATTAATTTTATATTCACTCGTCCGCTCTTTAGAATGCGCAGATCCAGAGGGGTTGCTATTTGCAAGTTGATTAGTTTCTCTGTTGGGGTTTCCGTTAACTTTTCCTGAATTTCCGGCATCCCAGCTCGTTAATTTCGGCTGGGCCGCCTTAAGTTTCCCGACCTTCTTGCTGGGCAGTTTGTACTAAAGTACAATTCCCATTTAGTCTGCATGATGGCCCAACTTCGTGACCATACAAGTCACAGTTCACGCAGTATGGCGTATTCAAGCGTTGCTCGCAGGTTGACCGGTTGTGGCCTTCCAACTTGCAAAAACTACACGGCGTCATCGATATCACAGTATTTACCTCAATTTGGGTTGCTCCAAAAAGGTCCTCCACACTCTCCACTACCTGTATTAGATCTTGTAGTTTCCCGTTCTCATGGCCCACAAACCGTGTTCTCAAGGCTTGCTCTCTCAGACCTCTGATAAAGCCTTTCATTGCTATTCTCCTGAAGTCCTCCAGTATCGCTTTCCGGCTTTCAGCGTTACTCCATTCGCCTTCGGCTGTGGTTTCAGCTTCGTTTAGCAGTGCTTCTAATCTGTTGCCGAATATACTCGCGGGTTCTTTAGCTCCTTGTCTGCATGAGACGATTAGCTTCCTTATTTGGTCAAGCGTTTTTTTTTTTAAATATGTTTTCTTGACTGCGTCACATAGGGCGTCTACTATTCCAAAAGTACGCGGGGCTAACTGAGCGTAAGCTGAACCCATTAATCGTAGCTTGAGACATTGTATGACATCTGGAGTTGCGGCTGTGTTGTCGTCTCCAATTAATTCTCGTTCTGCTAGTTTGCATCCCTGGATAAAACGGAACACTTCGGAAGTTAAATCTGGGCCCTCCGTTCCGAAAAAGGTGGGAACCACGTTGTTCACCAGCTTAGTAATTGTGAAGATGGATGTCATGTTATTAATACTGTTTTGCACGTTGTTTGTCGTGGGAGACAATTGGAGTTGTTCGAGTTTTTCCCGATCCTCTTGAATATATTTTCCGAATTCTTCTCTGACCTCTGTTGATTCCGGATTAAGCTCGCCGAATTGTTTTTCGTAATACGCTAGGTTTTCCAACTTTCTTTTTATGGTATCCGTCGTATTCGCTGTTTTCCTCGCGTTTGTTAGGATGGCCTTAACTTTGTTTAATACTGTTTTCGCTTCCGCCTGCTTCTGCTCCACATGTATCGTTATCAATGGACTGCTCGAGGCTGGGGAATCCTCTCCCCTGTGGTCGGAATTTGTTGATGGGCCGTCCGTAGTCGAAGCTTTTTCTTCTATGCGCCTTGGCGGTTTGGGTGATTTGGATTTATGTGCTATACCAAGTTCCCTCTTAGCGTTAGATAGAGTCACAGACAGTCTTTGTATCTGGTCGTCCTTCTCGCTGACTACTCTTTGCAAATCTAGTAATTTTGCGACTTCCTTCTCACCAAGTCCCTTCTGATGTAACCGTGCCCTAAGATTCTCGTTCTCATTCACCTGACTTTCTAATAGTTCGTTCGTGTACTGTATTTGGGACTCTAGCTTTCTATTAAACTTCACCAAGGCCAACTTGGTCTCCTCAAGATCTTTTATACGATTCTGCACTTCCTCTGATTTATTGTCATTCAAATCGCTTACAATATCTAGAACGTACTGTACCTCTTCTAATTTAGTCAGCTTATTATTTCCTACTGTCTCCTGATGGCCCTGAAGAAACTCCTTGTTTGAATATATTTTTCGGAGCTCAGTCCATGCATGCACTTGTAAACTATCTACGTTGTAATTGTAGTCCCTTACCCTGTTTATAAGCTCGTCGGTCTGTCTCTGGGTACTGTCCATTTAGAAAAAATATTATTGTGTGTACTCACAATCTTCTGCGCGCTGGACGTAACCTCAAAAACTTTGCTCTGCTTCTCCTGTTTTGTATTCCTAGTGCGGTCAACTTCCGCTACAAGTTATTAATAACGCCACCGCTTCACACTTCAACAAAGAATTTAGAGGTGTACCGGAATGCGGCTGCTTAAGACCTCTAGGTGATCCTTGCGTCAACGTTTAGTGGTTTAATTAATTTTTAGTTGCACCGGCCGCCTTCCACCTTCAGAATTTATTGCAGGAAAGCAAAAAGAAGTAGTAGGATCGTATCCGCTAAAGAGCGAATATCGGCTGCGCCAGTTATGTTATAGTATTTCCTGGAGGGTCCCTTAGGATTCGCAGGAAATACTTATTTGCGGAAATACGACAATTTCCCTGCGCCAGTTATGTTATAGTATTTCCTGGAGGGTCCCTTAGGATTCGCAGGAAATACTTATTTTATTAGTTTATTTGAAATAAAAACGCAAGTGGAGTTAATTTATATCAATGTTGTTGGTTGTTTATTGATTATTAATTCTTCTTCACTAACTTCTGCTTATATACATTTAATATTCTTTACAATTATTTTGCTGCTGCCGCTGCTCTAATTGTTGTTGCCTGTTTTGCCAGCATACCGTGCTGTCAGCAGTTATAACTTTGTTCGTTGTTGCGACATAATTGTTTCGCAACTGCTAAAATTTCAATTTCGCAAATAAAACCTAATTGGTTGAATTATTTCCGCATGTTGTTCTTGTTGATATTGTTCAAATAACTCACAACAACTGAAACTAAATTGTTTAACCATCAACCATCAGAGTTAACAATACTATTGGATATGACTATAGAAGTTTGTCCAAGCTATTGTCACACTGATCTTCGAAGCTCATTTTGCGTAGCAATCAGGAGGCGCTGTCCACTCATACAACCTAATGTGAATTTATTCCAAAAAGGGCTATGATATGGAATCAGACCTCCTGACTGATATAAAACATGTAACCTTTTAAGCTATTTCCTACTCTAATATTCTATTGTTCCCTGCTTTGCTGGTCTTGCATGGGTCGTTATTATGAGGAATTAGTACTTTTACTTTGTATTTATATCTATGCGTCATTTTATGGCGCGACATATAATTGTATATGTTTTGCTATTACTACATACCTAATTCTACATTTTTAGTTTGGGAGCCATTTTATGGCGCAACCACACTATTTTTGCCTTCAAGCATCTACTTAGATTTTTCATTGGGCGCCAGTTTATGGCGCAACACATAATTTTGTATGTTCAGCTCTCATTACATTCTTCCACATGTAAATTTCTATTGGGCAAGGTTGCCAGAAATGCAGATTTATCTTCATTTTGCAGATTTTTACTCTCTAAAAACACTAAATGAAGATTTGAAGATTTTTGGCCTGAAAACGCAGATTTTTAAAATTTTTAATATTTCTAATATTATATGATGATGGGTTGATATCATTCGTCTAGCTCAAGTTCAATCTAATCTAAGCTAGACGAATGATACCAACCCATCATCATATAATATTAGAAATATGAAAATAAAGTTCGACTATTTTATGTATTAACATACATAAAATTTTTAATAATAAAGTAACTTTTTGCACTTTGTCCCTTATATTTCTACTAGAACGAAGTTAGAGCGAAAATATCAATCGTTCATGTTATATAAGAAAATGAAGCGAAAAAATTGTAAAAAAAGAAATTAAGTGAAAAAATTATAAAGGTTGAAAGCTACATGCAATTGATAGTTTTTGCACTCGAAGTTTAAAAAGTAACTTTGTTAAAGCAACTTTGGCAAGTTTCTAGAAAGTAATATGAGCTTATTTATACGATAATTTAAAGTATTTTTTATAATACTCTTTTAAAGTTGTTAGCAAAATCATGTTACATTTTTACGACGATTTTTAAGTCTTTAATTTTCGACAATTACATCCTTTCAGTCAAATGAAAATAGAACAATTTTAAAAACATAACAAATAATTCAAAAGGAAATTAGAAAAAAAAAACATGCAAATAAATTTGTAAAGTATGGGGGGAGTACCAAAGACTTTATGCCCACGATAGTAATAACAGTAATTTGCAGCGGCGCTGTGACAAACTATTATGCCTTCACATAAGAAATTGCCGCGTTGTTAACAAAGGAATACCTCAAAAAAACTGTAAACTAATACAATTAGTTGAGGCTAACAGTTAACCAGTGAGAGCGAGATGCAAAACTCTCGAAGGCCAAACAACAACGACAAGCCTGACCGCACTTAAGAAATAATTACGATAACGTGAGAACTGTTCTCCAGCCCAGAGCTGTATCTAAATAAAGCCACTTAATTCTAACATAATGTTCAAATTCTAACCGAGTTTATTAAATGTATAATGATTTTACAGATAATCTTTAGCTAAGTAAGTGTTAACGACACAGTAGTCCTAATATACTCGTACATCGTTTAGGCATTAAATAATTTTAACAATTTTCATGTATGTTTGTTTTCTCATTAAATCTATTTGCAATTTAATATTCTGAAATGCATAATTTCTTTCAATATGTTGTTAGTATTTTTAAAATTATTTATAAAAAAAGGCATATTAATAAGAGTTTGAAGATTTTTTGAAGATTTGGAAAATAAAGTGCAGATTTTGCAGATTTTTTCATGAGAAATTGTTGAGTTTTGAAGATTTTACCTCTTTAAATTCTGGCAACCCTGCTATTGGGTGCCATTTTATGTTACGGCCGCAGAGACCAGGGAGGTTTCCAACTAGCTACTTTTTCTGAGCACATACCACTCAGTGGGTTCCAACCCTCTCCCTGGGTACGCCGACATAAAAAATATTTATTTATACTGAAAAAACCAAATATTTACTTAAGCCGCTTTGCTTGCCACTTTTCCGATCTCTTACAGGGGAGTGAAAGAAAAGCGTAGTCGTCAAGTAGGCAGTGATTCTCTAACCGCACGGTCGTATTATTAAAAAGTGAACAAAAAAAAAAAAAAATCATTGTGCTCACATATTTTTAAACTTACATATAAAAACAATAATATATTGTATTAAATTGTAAAAACAATAACATTTTAAAAAACAACGGGAAAATAAATTCCTCACATTTCAGTAACTAAACAATAAAATCAATTTCAATAAAACAAGTGCGGTGGCAGTGCATTGTTATTGTTGTCATTGTGCGTGAAGACTACCTACCCAGTTGGAAAAAAAACTATACATTAAAGTTTTGTTTTCTGTATGAGTGATCCCGTCAGAAATAATTCTGAAAAAGAGCCTAGCTCCACCAGCAAAAGCATATGGACTTCTGAAGAAGAATCTATAAAGCAATCATTGGACAATTTTCCTTCTACAAGAGATAAAATCCGCTCCCGTTCCGGCTCGCCTAACATAGATGTTACAACAGAAGATAAACCGCTAGACCAACCGATCAAAGCAGATTTTCTATTCTACAAACGGATGAGCCAACAGCAACGTCCAAAAATCGTTTAAACCACCACAAATTTATTAAAGGGAATCTGCGTCCAATGAACTGGTAAGAAAAATTGTTTCAGTAATCGGAGAAAATACATTTAACGTTATCTCCATCAAGCACGGCAACATTAACGAGACTAAAATTCAGGTTAACCATGAAAATGACTATCGAAAACTGTCTGACGAATTTGAAAAAGAAAAAAAAGCTTTTTATGCTTATCAGCTTAAAAGCGCTAAAGGTCTTCAAGTAGTAATAAAAGGGATTGACCCTTGCGTAGACATTAATGAAGTTAAGACCGGTTTGGCAGATAAGGGATTCAAAGTAAAAAATGTGTTAAACATCAGAAATCGTGAAAAGATCCCATGTTTAGGGTTGAATTAGAGCCGGGAGATGTGACTTTAAAGAAGAATGAAGTTCATCCAAATACCTTTTACATCGAAAAATAACCGTAGAGGAACCGCATAAGCGCTTAGGACCCGTACAGTGCCACAACTGCCAATAATTTGGCCACACTAAAGCGTACTGCAAGTTGCCTACAGTTTGTGTTGTGTGTGGAGAACTCCATGGTACAGCACAATGCAATAAGCCGAAATTCGACCCAAAAATAAAAAAATGCAGTAATTGCGGTGAAACCCACACAGCTAATTATAGAGGTTGCTCCGTCTACACCCACCTAGAGCGCTAAATGAACAACAAACCAATAATTGCTTCTAAGCCACCACAGCAGACTCAAATTTTTTCTAATAATTCCTTCCTCCGACAGGACAGTCAACCACCGACATAACCGTTCAAAATCAAAAACAAATTTCTTATGCTAATGTAGTTAGGTCTACATTCGCAAACCCGACTAAACAATCTATATCCCAACCGCCTGATCAAAATTTCAGTAACCTTGAGACAACAATACATACCCTTATTCAAGCTATAAGCACTTTTACGTCGTCTATTTTTTTTTAGCTTGGAGCAGTACTCAGGGCATGACCCCTACATATGCAGTGCATTGTACCAGAACTAGGAAAATTGGTTGTGAGGAGGCGGCAAGACGCAGTAGTGTTTGTGAATATTTGACTTGAACTTTCCAACGTTATAACAAACAGGAAACAGATCTGCAAGGACGAAGCGTACGGCTAAAAAACGAATTCTCTCTGTAATGTAGTGCGATTCCCCAGGCAATCGACCACAAATGGATGAGCTCTAGAAGATGAGCGCGTGCTACGTAAAAATGTGCGAGTTTCGGGAACAAGATTTCTAATCTCGTCAGAGAAAAATCCATTGTAGTAACGATAGAACAGAGCAACGCACGCCACACTGCGTCGATGCTCTAGTAAGTTAATAGAGTTGGATACCCTACTGTCACCAATGGGCTTCTTCGCCCTCTCCTGCACACGGTCGAGTAACCCCAAAATAGACTTTGAGGCACCAGCACAAACATGAGAGTTGTATTCCATTTTCGGTCGGATGTACATGGTATAAATAGTAAGGAGATCGTATGGAGTGAAGTACATTTTACACCGTTTCAAAAAACCGAGGCACTTGAATGCTCCTTTAGACAAATGAAAAATGTGTTCTGTCCAGCGAACGTCACACTGTATTTTCATTCCAAGAACTCCAACAGCATCCGCTTCCTCAATATTAATACCATCCATGAGTACAGATGAAGCAGCATTTGCGGTCGTTTGTTTGTGTGTTAATAAACAACACTGAGTCTTACGAGCGTTGATGGCATCCCTGTTTTTCCGACCCCATTCGCAGATTAATAGAAGATCACTATTCAGTGAATCGTTCATATTTAGCCTCTTGGCAGCGATCTCTGATAGGCTGGGCCTGTAACTAAAAAAGTACGAGTGGCAAATGCTGCTGTCATCCGCGAAAGAGTGGATAGGGTTGGAAGTTTGATAGAGAAGGTCGTTGAGAAAAATAAGGAATAGAGTAGGAGAAAGAACGGAACCTTGCGGTACCCATGAGTTAATCTTGAACTTGTTTGATGAGACCCCATCTATAACAACTCGTATAGTGCGGTCTCTGAGAAAGCTCAATATAAACCGAGAAAAGTCATCACCGATGCCAAAAGCAGTAAATTTTGCCAGTAGTGCAGCATGTCACACTCTGTCAAACGCTTTGGAAATATCTAGAGCCACCACCTTACTTCCACCGAAATGATGGATTGAGTGGCACCATTTCTCCGAAAGATATGCCATAAGATCGCCAGTAGAGTGACCCTTTCGAAATCCATATTGGCGATCACAAAGTAATTTGTGCGACTCTAGATATCCCATAAGATGGTAATTAACCATACTTTCCATTACGTTGGAAAACGCAGAGCAAATTGCAATTGGGCGGTAATTTTCAGGGTTATTTGCCTCACCCTTTTTGGATATTGGTATTACATTAGCAACCTTCCAGCACGATGGAAACTCACCAAGATGGTAAAGTGTGCTGAAGAGGCGTGCTAATGGACGCGCAAGCGTAGAAGAACACTGCTTCAAGACCAGTGCTGGAATGCCATCCGGTCCAGGAGTCTTGTTTATGTCGAGGTCTGCCAAAACCCTTTTAACTGCTCGCGCCCGGAAGAATATATTTGGCATAGTTACAGATACTCTTTCGAGCTCGGGAAGTGGTTGACTGCTTTCCGGCAAGCAGGAATTGCTTGGAAAAATTTCAGCCAACAGGTTAGCTTTGTCAACCGGGTCAGTGAATGCTTGGTCATTCTTTAACAGAGTTGGAATTGGTGAACTAGCACTGTTCTTTACTCTCTTAACGAAAGACCAAAAGGTCTTACTGCCCCTGGGGAGATGCAAGGACCTTGTCACGAAGGCGCTGTTCGTACAGAACCTTTTCACGGCTTAGTAACTTGGCACACGAAGATCTTGCCTTTTTGCGTAGCAAATCAGTGTCTGGGGGTTTGTTTAAACACCAGTTACTGAACGCTTCCTCTCTGGATCTGACTGCGTTTTTGCACGTTTGATTAAACCAAGACTTCACTCTTGGTTTAATCGTAATTTGCTTGGAGAGGATGAATGTTTTCATCCCAAGCAATATCATATTCGCGACCAGTTTTGCAGAAGCATTTATGCCATTATCTAGAAAGCAAAGTTTTGGTTGAGCTCAGCCTAACGCGCCTTTTCGTAAATAAATATTGAACGTTTCGTAGCTGATTTCGAAACGCTACGAAGTTCAGAGATCGAAAAGGTGGCAGAAATGGTGCAATGATCCGAATTGTCGAGAGGTGCACTAACTTTGACTTCATACTTTTCATTGCGTGAAGTCAGGAATAGGTCAAGTGTGTTTGAATGGTGCCCTTCAACACATGGAATATGCGTTAGCTCATTCACTAATTGCGCTAGGTGGTTGTGCGCAGCGAATTACTCAACATATTGGCCTTCTGGAGTTGTATGAATCGAATGGCGAAGCCAGGAAGAGTTGTGAACATTGAAATCACCAGCAACAACAATTTCACTGCTCGGACAACTCTCCAGGATTTTCGATATGGAGTCGGAGAGGGCATCGAAACCAAAAAATGTAATATCCCTCCCCGCATTTGGACTTCTGTATAGAAACCCGAAATGCAAAAAGTGTGACCTGATTTTGAATTTAACCCAAAGACAGGTAAATTCGGCATCATGCATACCTAATGGTTGCTGGCATTGGAACACAACTTCATTGCGAACATAAATTACAAGGCCCCGATGGAAATTAAAGAGTAATAGAAGTTGATACCCAGGTATGTGCAAATCCTGTGGATCAGCATTCCCAGACACCTGGGTCTCACACAAGGCGAAAATATCCGGCCGATGCAGACAAGTGTGAGCATAAACAGAGACAAAATTCGTTCTCAGCCCACGTATATTACAAAAATCAAGTTTAAAGTTGTCTGTCATTACGCCAGAAAATTAACAAAAGAAATGTTGACCCTGCTATGCAAGAGAGGCCGGAATCAATTGTTGCTAGGTTGACCATATAGCACCCAGTGGTATACCTTCGATGCTATAATAATCAACAACAATTAACCCGGCATCCCCGACATTGGAAAGTAATTACTATTTAATAAACGTGGAAAGGAATATCAATGCCTGTACAAGGGCCATAAAAGCCCTGATCTGGCCATGGGTTATTTTTTTATTAGTGATTTTTTTTATGTTTTTATTTTATTTTTTTTTAGCTTTAAATAAATTTTTCTTTTATGGGCGTTTCTCGTGGTTATTGAATTGTTTGTTGGGTAATGTTATTGCAAATTATGTGTGTTTAAATTTTATGTTAAGTTCTGTTTGTTGTTATTGAAAGTTTCGTTTATGGCTATTGATGTTATTATTTTTTAACTGTATTGTTTTTATGATCTTTGTTTTTATGGTTTTTTAAATGTTTGCAGTTTATTGTTTTATTTTGTTTAATGTGAATTTAGGTTCTTTTATTTCAAACAAACAAAAAAAAAACACAGAAGTAAAATTTTTCTAAAAACGAGCACGAAACGCGGAATTTAACAAAGCATGAGATTTTTAAACATAGAAAACACGGACAATAATTAAAAGACGTACGCGCGGGATGAAAGACAAAACACTACTCTATGATTACGATGATGCAGGAAATGGTAAAAATGCAATCCACCATTTCGCAGGTTATTTCGAAAAAATGATTTGGTTAAAAATATGTTTCTGGAACGCGAACGGCATCCGCCAACACAAAAATGAACTCGAATACTTCCTGATGGATAAGCAGATCGATATAATGATGATTGCAGAAACTCACTTGACGTCAACAAGCTTCTTCAAAATTAATGGCTACGTACTATACGATACTAAAGACCCCCGTGGAAGAGCTTGTGGGGGTTCCGCAATCTTGATAAAATCTAGGATAAAGCATTTTTTGATGAACGACACATGTGAGGACTATCTTCAAGCAACTAATATCTGTGTGGAAAATTTTCATTACAAATTGCTTATCTCATCGATTTATTCGCCGCCTCGATTTTCAGTGACGGAATCACAATATTCAAGTTTTTTCACCTCATTAGGACCTCGTTTTATAGCAGCTGGAGATTACAACGCAAAACACACTTTTTGGGGCTTACGTTTAATCACCCCGAAGGGTCGGGTGCTTTTTGATACAATTTCTAAAATGGGCCTGACTGGCCGACTGACTGGCGAAAGATTCCTGATGTGATTGATTTTGGAGTGGTAAAGGGGTTCCCTATGGAAAGGATGCAAGCTGAGCCTTCGTTAGACTTGTCATCGGATCATTCACCAACTATTATTTCAGTGCATTTTCCCCAGGAGACTTGGTCCCCGATTAACAATTTGCATAGGACTGTCACCCGAGTGAATTGGCTAAAATATAAAAAATTTTTGAGTACGCATTGCACTGAAGATATTAATGCGTCACTATGCAACTTTAGCGAAAATCTTAAACAAGCCGCTGAACTTGCTTCTAGCGTTTATTTAACACGCAGAAACATTCAAAATAGAACATATTCTTCAGAAATCGAGCAACTTGTGTTAGAAAAAAGAAGAGTTAGACGAGAGTGGCAACTTTGCAGGTATCCGCAACTAAAAACAAGGCTCCGTGAGTGCACAAATCAACTAAGAAATTTGCTTGGAACCCAAAAAACGGCTTCTCTACAAACGTATTTAGAAAGTCTGGATGGTACTCCTCAGTCCGACTATTCTTTATGGCGTGCGACTAAGGGTTTAAAAAGGCCAGTTAGAGATAAGCCGCCCTTGCGAGAACCGTCTGGTTCTGGTCAGCATTTCCTGCATCATTGTTGTCATAGAAACGGTAAATGTGTTTACGGATTGAGCAAGTCTTTAAGAGTAGCCTCAATATTGCTAAAATCGTGATCGGAATTTTGAGACTTAGGCTCCTGATTCAAGTTTTGTATATCGAATTTAACCACATTAGCATAGGAAGATTGTTTGAAGCTTTGCATATTAGTGTGGTGTGCCCTATCTGGGGAAAATTGGTTGTTTAACAGAGCTTGATGACTTATTCGTCATTGACCGCTTTAAGTGAGTATAGACAGGGCAACCCCTCTAATTTGCAGAAATATTGAGGGTGTAAATTCTTCATTCTTCTTTACTACAACAATTTCTGGTTCCAGTTCACTATGATTTTATACTCTTCACAAAAATGGTATTTGGTATATGTAAGTTTGTGATTCCGTTTGTAATTTCTACAATTTTCATTTGCGACCCTATAAAGTATACATATTCTGAATCAGAAATAGAAAATTCGATTAAGCGATGTCCGCCGTTGAAATCATTAGACTTTGAAATTTTTTTCTTTCACTATTCTATTACTCCATCGATTCATGTGTTTGCTATTGAAACTCAGTAAAATCGGTTCACGTATAGCTTAGATATATCCAAAATCCCGAAAAAAACATTATTTTTTTGCAATTTTGTATGAAAATTTAAAAAAAAAATTGCTTGTTCTGCTTCAAGCTTCACACAATTATTTGGCATGGCGATTAAAAGGCAAAAAAAAGTTTCCCCAATATCGGTAAATATATAGCCTAAACCTATTTTTTAATGAAAATGTGGCATAAGTGAACTTAAACAACTTTTGTTGCTTAAACGCAGGTCTGGTAATATAAGGAAGTTACTAAATACAGAAAATGAAAATTGCCGATATCGGTCCATTTATACCCGAGATATAGCCTAAATCGATTTTTTCATGAAAATATCGCGCAAGCGAACTTTAACAATTGTTTTTGCTTAAAATCAGTTCTGGTATTATAAGAATGTTACTAAAATAAAGAAAATGAAAAATTCCGATATCGGTGCACATATACACGAGATATAGTCTAAGCCGCTTTTCCCATGAAAAGCATTTTTTTGCTTAAAAGCAGTTCTGATCAGAAAAGAAAACATAAAAGAATTTTAAGATTTCTTATTGAAAATAATTATCATGCTCATGTTTCTCAGGCTTTAGCTTTAAGCAGGCTTTTGGGATGTGCATTCCATGATTTCTTAAAATTAAGATCACTACTGATCATTTTTTATAAGGAAAAAGTTCCTGAATTTGTATTCTCTAAGAAAAATTCTTTGTTATAAAAAATTATTGATATTGGAATTGTTTGCTAAATCGGTTTAAAAATTTTTCGATTACACCGTTTACCTTCAATAAGAATCTTCTAGTTCATTTTCTTGAACACAGTTCTCCTGTGATTCTCCAACCGCACGGTTGTGTTAATAAAAAGCTAACAAAAAAAAAACCAAAAAACAAAAAAATTGTGCTCAAATACTTTTAAACTTACATATAAAATCAATAATATATTGTGTTAAATTGCAAAAACAAAAACAAATTATTTTAAAAAACAACGGGAAAATAAATTCATCACATTTCAGTAACTAAACAATAAAATCAATTTCAATATAACAAGTGCGGTGGCAGTGCATTGTTATTATTGTGCGTGAAGATTAACTACCCAGTTGGAAAAAAGTTAGAGTTTTGTTTTCTGTATGAGTGATCCCATCAGAAATAATTTTGAAAAAGAGCCTAGCTCCACCAGCAAAAGCATATGGACTTCTGAAGAAGAATCTATAAGGCAATCATTGGACAATTTTCTTTCTACAAGAGATAAAATCCGCTCCTGTTCCGGCTCGCCTAACATAGATGTTACAACAGAAGATAAAAGATCTTCTACTCTAATTAATGCCAATACACCAAAAACGCAAGTAGGCATGGATAGGTATATCACCATCACTAAACGTCAGCGAAGCCCTAAATCTGCTCAAATTGCATCCAAATCTAAAATCTCTAAAGATGCCGACACCGCTAGACCAACCGATCAAAACAGATTTTCTATTCTTCAAACGGATAAGCCAACAGCATCGTCAAAAAAAAACGTTTAAGCCACCACCAATTTATTTAAGAGAATCTGCCTCCAATGAACTGGTAAGAAAAATTGTTTCAGTAATCGGAGAAAATACATTTAACGTTACCTCCATCAAGCACGGCAACATTAACGAAACTAAAATTCAAGTTAATCACGAAAATGACTACCGCAAACTGTCTGACGAATTTGAAAAAGAAAAAAGAGCTTTTTATACTTATCAGCTTAAAAGTGCTAAAGGTCTTAAAGTCGTAATAAAAGAGATTGACCCTTGCGTAGACATTAATGAAGTTAAGACCGGTTTGGCGGAGAAAAGATGTGTTAAACATCAGAAATCGTGAAAAGATCCCTTAACCCATGTTTAGGGTTGAATTAGAGCCAGGAGATGTGAAAGAAGAATGAAGTTCATCCAATATATAGTATAAAATACCTTTTACATCGAGAAATAACTGTAGAGGAACCGCATAAGCGCTTAGGACCCGTACAGTGCCACAACTGCCGAGAATTTGGCCACACTAAAGCGTATTTATTGCAAGTTGCCTACAGTTTGTGTTGTGTGTGGAGAATTCCATGGCACAGCACAATCCAATAAGTCGAAATTCGATCCAAAAATTTAAAATGCAGTAATTGCGGTGAAAACCACACAGCTAATTATAGAGGTTGCTCCGTCTACACCCACCTCAAGCGCTCAATGAATAACAACACAATAATTGCTTCTATGCCGCCACAGCAGACTCAAATTTTTTCTAATATTTCTTTTCCTCCGACAGGACTGTCAACCACCGACATAACCGTTTAAAATCAATAACAAATTTCTTATGCTAATGTAGTTAAGTCTACTTTCGCAAACCCGAAACAACAATCTATATCTTAACCGCCCGATCAAAATTTCAGTAACCTTGAGGCACCAATACAGACCCTTATTCAAACTATAAACACTTTTACATCGTCAATGATGACGATGATGCAGGAAATGGTGAAAATGCAATCCACCATTTTGCAGGTAATTTCGAGAAAATGATTTGGTTAAAAATATGTTTCTAGAACGCGAACGGCATCCGCCAACACAAAAATGAACTCGAATACTTCCTGATGGATAAGCAGATAGATATAATGATGATGGCAGAAACTCACTTGCTACGTACGGCTACGTACTATACGATAACAAAGACCCCCGTGGAAGAGCTTGTGGGGGTTCTGCAATCTTGATAAAATCTAGGATAAAGCATTTTTTGTTGAAC
This sequence comes from Thecocarcelia acutangulata, assembly GCA_914767995.1. NCBI lineage: Eukaryota > Metazoa > Arthropoda > Insecta > Diptera > Tachinidae > Thecocarcelia > Thecocarcelia acutangulata. The sequence goes on along the minus strand of OU612095.1, from coordinate 49,430,697 downwards.
GACACATGTGAGGACTATGTTCAAGCAACTAATATCTGTGTGGAAAATTTTCATTACAAATTGGTTATCTCATCGATTTATTCGCCGCCCCGATTTTCAGTAACGGAGTCACAATATTCAAGTTTTTTCACCTCATTAGGACCTCGTTTTATAGCAGCTGGAGATTACAACGCAAAACACACTTTTTGGGGCTTACGTTTAATCACCCCGAAGGGTCGGGTGCTTTTTGATACAATTTCTAAAATGGGCTGGACTGGCCGACTGACCGGCGAAAGATTCCTGATGTGATTGATTTTGGAGTGGTAAAGGGGTTCCCTATGGAAAGGATGCAAGCTGAGCCTTCGTTAGACTTGTCATCGGATCATTCACCAACTATTATTTCAGTGCATTTTCCCCAGGAGACTTGGTCCCCGATTAACAATTTGCATAGGACTGTCACCCGAGTGAATTGGCTAAAATATAAAAAATTTTTGAGTACGCATTGCACTGAAAATATTGTTTTAAGAACACCTGAAGATATTAATGCGTCACTATGCAACTTTAGCGAAAATCTTAAACAAGCCGCTGAACTTGCTTCTAGCGTTTATTTAACACGCAGAAACATTCAAAATAGAACATATTCTTCAGAAATCGAGCAACTTGTGTTAGAAAAAAGAAGAGGTAGGCGAGAGTGGCAACTTCGCAGGTCTCCGTAACTAAAACAAAGACTCCGTGAGTGTACAAATCAACTAAGAAATTTGCTTGGAAACCAAAAAACGACTTCTCTACAAACGTATTTAGAAAGTCTCAGTCCGTCTATTCTCCTCAGTCCGACTATTCTTTATGGCGGGTGACTAAGGGTTTAAAAAGGCCAGTTAGAGGTAAGCCGCCCTTGCGAGAACCGCCTGGTAATTTATTTGTTAACCATTTGAAAAACGTTTTTACCACAAATAGGTCTGATAATGCAAATGAGTTGCCGCCTATTGTTAGTAGACCTCCTGTGCCTTTAATATTCAATTTTGAAGAAGTTGAAAATGCTATTGGTAATCTAAACATTAAAAAAGCTCCAGGTATGGACAAAATCAGCAACAAAATGCTCGTAGAGCTGCCTCGTGTAGCTAAAAGAATTGTTCTTTTTATTTTTAATGCTATTTTACGACTTGAGTATTACCCTGCAGAGTGGAAGGTGTCCATGATAACAATGGTTCCTAAGCCAGGGAAAGCCAAAATGTTTTTTCCTAATGTTTTTTAGGAAACCGAATTAAACACTTTATAATTCGTTAACAAGTTTGAGTTAATTAAGTTATAACTTAAACAAATTGTAGGGCACGGTGGAAAAAAACACTTTTCGTTATAATAAAAACACTACTTGTTTGCTTCACAACTACTTTGCAAGAGAAAGTAGAATCATACCGTCCAATAAGTCTACTGACAACAATTTCAAAACTATTTGAAAAATTGCTAAAGGAGAAGTTCCAATGCTTCATAAGGTTGAATGTATTCCTGATCACCAATTTGGTTTTAGAGCGAAACGTGCACGATTGGCACGATGGCTTAATGCATAAAATAAAGTTTAACTTACCTGCAAACATACATTAGCATCTTGGAAAGCTATTTATATTGTCGCCAATTTATAATAAAGGATTTGAAAAGCCTCGCCCAGCCTATTGAAGCTGGAGTTCCCCAAGGCAGCATATTAGGGCCTATCTTATATTTGATCTACGCATCTGACATGCCGATAAGCACCAACATTCACACTTCAACATTTGCAGCTGATACAGCATTCCTTAGCATACATAGTAACCACCAGCATCAATAAACTTACAGGAACATATCGACAAACTAGAGAAATGGCTCAAGCTTTGGAAAATCAAGGTTAATGAACAAAAGTGTGCCCATGTTACATTCGCACTGCTTCTAGGAACATGCTCACCCACTACTATTAACAATAAAGTAATACCTCAACACAGTGAAGTCAAATACCTCGGTATTCATCTTGACCGTAGACTAACATGGAAGACGCACATCGAGGCAAAAGTAACGCAAATGAAATTGAAAGCAGTGCAAATTAACTGGCTAATAGACAGCAATTCGACTTGGAACTTTTGCTGTACAACTCGATTCTAAAGCCAATATGGTGCTATGGGATTCAATTATGGGGCACAGCCTCGGCATCCAACATTGAAAAAATTCAAAGAAGTCAAAACAGAATTCTCCGTAGATTTACAGATCCTCCATGTTACGTCAAAAACTCACGAATCCACGCAGATCTGAACGTACCTTTTGTGAAATCAGAATTTGTGAAGTACGCGACAAAGTATATTAACAAACTTGAATTCCATCCAAATCCTCTTGCAGTTAATATTCTTAACTTTGGTGGTCATACCCGTCTGAGAAGGAGGGATACTTTGGCTACCATTAGAGCTCTAAACAGATGGTCAAATTTGTTGTTTTCTGAGAGTATTCTTACTCTCGTTTTACCGAGCATTACCCGGAATTTCCTCGAACAAAGCTACTTTTTTAGAAGAAATAATATTCAACATAAACTGTCAAATTTAGTTGTATTTTCTTCAACATTTGTTGTTATGGAATAATTATAAATTTGTTTAAATTAAAAATAAAAGAGATAAACATCTCTATTTGATTATGTATCAAGTGAATATTTATTTTGTTATAAATCCATACTAATATTATAAATGTGAAAGTAACTCTGTCTGTCTGTCTGTTATCTTTTCACGCCTAAACCGCTGAACCGATTTTGATGAAATTCGGTCCGAGGGTCGTTATAGGATAGTTTTTATTTTGAAATTTGAGCCACAAAGCGGTCAAAATAGGGCAAAATGACCGTCCAAAAAATTTTTTTCCTTAATATTTCCGCATTTCATGAACCGATCTTTTCTTTTAAGAGGGTTTCTTAAGAATCTGCTAACAAAAAATTATTTGGACATCGGACAGAAAAACTGTTCGAAAAATAAATTTTTGAGTACGGAGTATGAATATATTTTTAGCCTCTTATGACTAAATCGTGAAGCTAATTTATATGAAACTCGGTTAGCAGATATTTTTAAGACCTAAATCAACATAGGATAGTTTTTATTGCGAAATTTCAGCCACAGAAGCGTGAAAAGGGTACAAAATGACCGTTTAAAATATAATTTAAAAAAAACCTCGCCATTTACGAACTGATGTTTTGTTTGGAAAGATGTTTGGTAATGAGCTGAAATTTTTTCTTTACTCCGGTATTTATTAACCGATTTTCAATATTATTCTTCCTTTAAAAAAGGGTTTGTAAACGCACTGGAAAAAAGTTTTTAGACATCGGGCAGACAAAATGTCCATCTGAAAAAGATTTTAAGTAATTCCGCAATATATGAATCAATTTTCAAAACACTTTTTAACTTCTTTTGAAAGGATAAGCCAAAGGCCTGAAAATAAAGAAGCTATATTGGATAGCAGATTAGTATAATGTCCGGCCAAAAAATTGTTTTTGGACATCGGACTGGCGAAACCGAAAAATGAATGGTTGATATACTTTGCTATTTATAAATCAATTTTCAATATTCTTTCTTATTTTAAGAGATTGTCAACGACCGGAAAATGAAAAAGTTTTTGGATACATAAAATGTCCGTCCAAAAATAAAATAAATAAACTAATTACGTTAAATAAAACACTCCGGTATAATGAACAGATTTTTAATAATTTTTATTCCTTCTTATCAAAGAAATAAAAAAAAAATTGGTCAGCGTACAGACAAATGTCTGTTCAAAACTTCCGTTTACATATTTTTTAAGAAAATATTCGTGCGAAAAACCAATACATTGTTTTCATTTTGAAATAGTTTATGAACTGGCTGAAAATACAAAAAGAATTGGACATATGACGCAATAGCTTAAAAACTCTTTTTTCTATTGGAAATCGGACAAACATTGTGTTCGTTCAGACTATGCAGTTATTTATTTATGCGATGATATAATTTCATTTTTCGTGCTTAATCAACACAGAAAAAAAATTTTTTCGTGTTCAATAATAAAATTCTTTGAATCAATTAATAAATTGTTTGAATGCGGACCTATTAAGGAACTCGTGGATTCAAATAATAGTTTAGTAAAAACAGTTATTGATCGAAAACAACTATTTTTTTAAACAACAACAAAATACGATATCCAATGTTATTTTTTTTTAAATTTATGTATATGCATATAACATTTTGTTGATTTTATTTTTACTATAATTTTTTCTGTGAAAAACTGGCCTTTATTATTAACCAGTATAATAAATGGGCGAATGCTACAGCGGTGTAAGTTTGCGGTGAATTGCCTACTGTTGTGAGTCAGAACTCACTTCTTCCCCCAGCTAATAATATTGAAAACGAGCAACCACAAACTGCTGCCTGAATAACAAATAAAAAGAATATTGGGATCAGGCCCAATATTGCAAGGCAGCAAATATGTATTGAACAAAAGAAAGAACAGCCGTACCAACAAAAAACTGCTACAACCCGGAAATTACATAAACTATAACAGTTGCTGACACGATGGAATACTGATGTGGGTCATGACTTCGAGCACACTCAGCTATAGCTCCAGGTTTGCGGCAGCAGCTATGACGGCAGCAGCACACATAAAAGAAGAAGTAGAATTAAGAGAATAGATCAGTAATGTTCAATAGTGAACAGAAGTAATCGTTAGAACAAATAAATAATTTCAATAAAGTGAGTGATAATAAAAAAGGGGTTTTATTTAAATTAGAATAGGACTATAATACAATAGTAAATCCTGCGATTCCCAAGGGACCCTCCAGGATATAGTAATAACTACACCACAATAATAATAATAACAAATATTTCCTGCGAATCCTATGGGACCCTCCAGGAAATACAATAACACTACAAAAGAGTCGTTGAAACTATAGATAACAGACGGTGGTACCTTTGGGTGATGATTTCAGGCAGACTCTTCCTATCGGTAGAGATACTCGATCAGCGGAAATAGATATTTTCCTGGAAGCATTTTTGGTGTAAATGCATGGAAAAAAATATTTCTTACTACAAATATAATTTCAACTGCGCTATGATGCATATACAAATTCATACCAAATGAATTCTGGAATATTGTCCAAGAAAGGTCATATTTATCTCGGCCTCAAAAATAATATAAACAATAAGGAATGGGTATAAGAAAGAACTATTTAAGCATTGATTGACAAAATTCTGCGGCATTCGGTGATGTCGAATAAATGTCTGTAGTCAATTTCATAGACACTAAAGTAACATCATATCCTGTTGAGCTTTTCAACTCTCAAGGGCTAACAGGGCTACATTCCTATAAATTGAGACTGAAAGTTGGCATTCAAATTCTACCAGCGCGAGCCTCTATCACTTTAGGACTGCAACGTCACACGGTTGCAAATTATACTTTTGGGACGAAGTATTGTGCGTAAAACTATAGGAAAATAGAGGAATAGTTCAATCAGATTTTCAAATCCAGTCATAAACCCCAGATTCTATAAATCCTTCACGTTTTTTCAAAAGAATTGCAATATAAAACAAAAAACCTTGCTTACTTGATTTATTATATGTAAATACTACTAACCCAAATTTTAAATAACATAAACTTAATAACACAAAACGCATACTGCGAAGTCATGACTTAAGGCCTTGCTACACTATCACACACGATCGTGCGATCTACTAAATAAAGCATGAGTATTGAAAAAGTACTAAAAATGCACCCGTGCGACAGAGTTTTTGACAAATCGTGCGATTTGAAAAATTTTATGAAACTTTTCAAAACATTATGGTTTCTCTGCGATCAGTGTGTTTTAAATTGTGAAAAATATGAAAATATTGCTGTTGCCTTGAGAAAAAAATTAAAGTTATGTAAAATTATTATGTTAATAGAAGTTTTTAATTATTTTACTACGTTTATAAATTATTGTAATTACACTTGTATCATAGTGTGGCCTACAACGCCATTTTGAAGCGATATTTTCAAATCGGCCAGAGTTTTGAAACAGTTTCCTGTGAATGAATCGTACGATCGTGTTGGACAGTGAATTAGGGCCGTTAATAATAAAGTATTTTTTTTTTTTAATATGGTTTCGCTTCAAAACAAGCTACTGACCTGTTTTCCGCAGACAAAGTCGCGGGTAAATGCTAGTATAATATAAATTAAAAAATGTTGTTATATTTTTATTTATTTATTGCAAACATGATAGTTTAAATTTACAATAAATAAATTTTAAACAATAAGTTTTATTTGTTTCCAAATTAACATTATTTTATTATTGTTATTAGTATATTGGACATCTAAGTACATCTTTACGCGTTCGTACTAACGAAACCATTCGGGACGAAAATTTTAAATTTATGTCCAATACACAATACGTGTTCCACACCTAAGAACATAAGCTTGAACATGAACATATTTTTGCTGTTATTATGCCAACGTTATTGCTTATGTTCGAAAATAAATATTGCGAATGGAGACATGCAGTAAGAGTCAATTTTATGTATACTGTTACCAGTTCAAAATTTCAAATTTGCTTAAATCATTTATCAGCAAGGTGAGTCAAAAAACTATAAAATTAAAGAAAATGTTTTACCTGCGCGGTTTTGGAGACTTTTTTCATTTACTTTTTTTTATTTTTCATACAAATTTTTTTATATACATACTACCACGAAATTTTAGTTTCCACGTTTTGGAAACTTTTTTTTTTTAATTATAAGAAGAAAAAATTCTGGTTTTTCCAAAAATGTACCTTTTTATAAGCGGGTTGCCCGCTTATGTGTTTTCTGCTTTACTCATTTGGTAACAAATATGTACATGAATAAGGCTATAATAAGTGTTTAGAGCTTAACTTGAAACGCAGTTAAAATTTGCTGTTTAAATATCTGTCTGTTAAAGGCAGCGTACACCAGAGAACAACTTTCAGTGATTGCAAAAAAATCATACTTGCTCAACAACATTTTTTTTATTTTTTATTTTATTTTTTTTTTAAAGCATTTTTTATTTATTGAATCTTCAAAATGAACTAACAATAAGTATTCAAATATTAATACTAAATTTAAAATTAAAAAATGTGATTCTTAAGTCCGGCCAATGCTAGACAAAAAGTTTTATTATGCGGGAGCTATTTCGGTAAAATCACCTATTGAGCAATCTGATGGTGGCAGCGGTATCCCTTCTTTTAAGCCGAGTGTGGCCGCCAAAATTAAGTATATTGTGTGTAAGAGGGTTTGGATGAAGTTCCAGTTTACTGACATACCTTGTCGCGTACTTAGAAAATTCCTCTTTTACCAGCGGAACACTCAGATCGTTATGAATTCGTGATTTTTTTACGTACCATGGAGCTGCAGTAATCGCTCGAAGAACTTTGTTTTGTCGCCTTTGGATTTTTTCAATGTTTGACGCCGAGGCGGTGCCCCGTAACTGAATTCCGTAGCACCATATAGGCTTTAGTATTGCGTTGTATAACAAAAGTTTGCAATCTAATTTCAGTGTCGAATTTCTGCGCTGCTTTTAGTTTTCCACGTGAATACCAAGGTACTTGACTTCGTTGTGCTGCGGAATAGGTGAGTTGTTAATTTGGATAGGCGGACATGTTTGCTTACACAGTGTGAATGTAACATGAGTACATTTCTGTTCATTAACTTTGATTTTCCAAAGTTTTAGCCATTTCTCTAATATTGAAGTATATTCCTGTAAGTTTCGAGAAGCTAATTGGTGGTTTTCATGAACACTCAAAAACGCTGTGTCCTCTGCAAAGGTAGAAGTGTGGATTCCGGATGTCGTTGGCATGTCCGAGGCGTAAATCAAATATAAAGTAGGCCCCAGTATGCTGCCTTGATTGGCTGAGTTAGGCTTATAAAGTCGCCTTCTCTGATAACAAATTTCCGCCCATATAAGTAGCTTTCCAGAAGCTTGTGTGTATTTGCAGGCAAGTTTAGCTTTATTTTGTGCATCAAGCCGTCGTGCCACACTTTATCAAAAGCTTGAGAAATATCAATGAAAAGAGCTGAGCAATACTTCTTCTCCTCAAAGGTTTGTCTGATGACATTGACTAGTCTGTGCGTTTGTTCTATGGTGCAATGTTTAGCCCGAAAGCCAAATTGATGATCAGGGATGCATCCCACATTGTTCAATATTGGGCTCAACTTCGCCATTAACAATTTTTCGAATAGTTTTGAAATTGTTGGTAAAAGACTTATTGGTCTATATGATTCTACCTTAGTCAGATCCTTCCCTGGCTTGGGTATCATAGTAATCACTGAGACCTTCCACTCTGCAGGATAATACTCAAGGCGTAAAATGGCGTTAAAAATAAAAAGTAGAACTCTTCTACCTACACGAGGTAACTGTTCAAGCATTATACCAGTAATTTGATCAATGCCTGGAGCTTTCCTGGGGTTTGTATTACCGATAACGTTTTCGACATCTTGAAAATTAAATCTCAAAGACACAGGAGGTCTAACAACATATGGTGGTAATTCCGCTGTATTATTCTCTGAATCATTTGTGATAAAAACGTTTCGCAAATGATCGACATACAACATTCCCTTTTCAGAATCGCTTCTTGCCCAGTCGCCAGTTGAATTTCGCAAAGGTGGCTTACCTATTACGGGTCTTTTTAAACCTTTTGTCGCTTTCCACAAGGAATAATCAGATTGAGGGGTACCATCAAGGCTTTCCAAATATGTTTTAAGGGTAGCCATTCTATGGACTTCAAGCAGATTTCTTAGCTGAGTTATGCATTCCCGTAGCCTAGTTTTAAGCTGGGGCGACCTGCGAAGTTGCCACTCTCTTCTGACTCTTCTTTTTTCTGACAGAAGTTGCTCAATTTCAGATGAATAAGTTCTATTGTTCTCATTTCTAGATCTTAAATGACTAGTGGTAGCATGCTGTACGGCCAGTTTGAGGTTTTCAGAAAAATCGTTAATTGACACATCAATATCCTAAGGTGTTCTCAAGGCAATATTTCCAGTACAATGTGTGCTCAAAAATTTTTTGTATTTTAACCAATTAACTCTTTTGACGATCAACGGTGAGCCAATCTCTTGGGGGAACGAAACAGAGTGGGTGAGTGATCTGATGACAAGTCTAATGAAGGCTCCACTTGTATCCACTCTAAAGGAAAATTTTTCGCAACTCCAAAATCTATAACGTCTGGGATCTTTCGTCGATCTGTCGGCCAATAAGTGGGGTGTCCGCTTGAAACCACATCTAAGCCCATTTTGGAAACGGTGTCAAAAAGCACACGGCCTTTCGAGGTAATTAAACGTGATCCCCAAAAAGTGTGTTTAGCGTTATAGTCGCCAGCCGCATATGCAATGCATACATTTGTTGCTTGGAGATACTCTTCACGTGTCTTATGTAGAAAATAGTGCTTAACTCTATTTTTTATTAGAATTGCTGAGCCTCCACAAGATCTTCCATGGGAATCTTTAGTGTCATATAATGCGTACCCATTAATTTTGAAATAACTGTTGGTTGTCAAATGGGTTTCAGCAATCAACATTATATCGATTTGCTTTTCCATAAGGAAGTGCTCAAGTTCATTTTTGTGTTGGCGGATGCCGTTTGCGTTCCAGAAACATATTTTTAACCAACTCATTTTTTAAAATTGCCTGCAAAATAGTGGATTGCATTTTCAGCATTTCCTGCATCATGTTCGTCATGGAAACCGTAAATGTATTTATAGATTGAACAAGAGTCTGCAGTCTGCTCAACAACATGAAAACCATTTCATTTCGTTCATATGTATGTACATACATATATGATTTTGTATTCAGCCGCACAAATGCGCAGTTGATTTTTAATTAGTAAACACAATGAGCGACAACTTCGCTATGTGAGTAAAATCATCGTTAAAGTTCGTGCTTGAATATAAAAGGTGTGTTCATTTACTAAAAATTTTCACAAATTTGTAACAATTTTTACTAGAAAGCGTTCATTAACCCAAAAAATTTGCAACGAGAGAGCGTCAAAAGAGCGTACAAAATTGAGAGACAGAAAAATGCTTGCAAGTTTTTGCAAGTAAAATTTTTATTTGCAATAATTATTCAAACAGCTGTTTTGCGTTTGTGTTTACAAAACAATATTTCTAAATTAAGTTAAAAATGAAAATATTTTGAAAAATTTAAGAAATTGTAAGTGTATGTAAACTTTTAAAACGAGTATAAGTATTAAAAAGATAACAAATTGATTTTTGTGTAACTTAGGAACAACAGAGTTAAAATAAGACGTCTAGTGGCAATGAACTAAGCAACACAGTATGTAGCGCATCAATGGCAAAGGATGTTCCGGCAAATTTACTTGCTTGAATGTGTTTAAAACTTTTAGGAAAGCAATTAAATAGACACTTAGACACCTTCCATTTTTAATTATATTAATATTTTTGTAGTTTTAACCTCTGAAATGTTTTTGTTTCTTTAATTTTTACAGACCAACTATTATTTTCAGTATCGTAAATATTATGAGTACCTAGCTATTCGGTACTTTACAATTTGAAATTAATTTCAAATAAAAATGAAAATGCAGGCTGTTATAACGTATAAAGCAGCCCATACACATTTCAATTCAATTGTTAATTGAGTCTTTCAATTGAATTGATTCTTGGCCACACACTTCATAAACTGAATAGGAAGATTTTCATTCAACTATCAGATTTAATGAAATTAAAGACAATTTTAAAAATTATTAACGGTCTCCTTGCAAAAAAAAACTACTTCTTGAATTGCACAACGACCGACTCAGTTACGAATTGAAGTGAAACGTGTATGGGATGCTATTTGAAAATAGATATTTTATTCAAAAGTAGCTAATCACCCTTATAGTGCTTAGTGTATTTCCACTATGCCTAGTCCTAGATTAAATAAAATTGTAAAACTTTTCATTATTCTATTACGAAAAACACCAGTCAAGACAATGCTGAATATAAATGACCATAATCACATTATTTTTATAATAACATTTATATATGTATAATTTGTCCAAAGGATATAATGGTAGTTATTAAGTACTTATATATACCTATACACAACAACACTACTCTACCTTGCAAATTTTTGCTAGTAAAGTGTTCATTTACTTTTTCACATTTTTGAGAGTAATTTTGAAAATTTTCTTGTTACTCTCTCGTTGCTAATTTTTACTAGTAAAGTAAATGAACACACCTAAAATGTTTAAATTTTTGTTTTGGAAGAAAAAAAAAAAAATTAAAAAAAAATCAATGCAGTGATGTATTCATATTCTGTACGCTTCTGTTGAAAAAAATCAAAGTAAAATACACATACATAGAAACAAAGGTTTTTATAGAAAAAAAACATATGTGCATATGTACACGTATACGTATTTATTTTTGAACATTTGAATAAAAAACACACAAAACTACACTTGTTTCGTTGCGCTTTTAAATTAACTTATGGTGTTTTCTTTTCTGATAAAAAGTACTGCCCTTTAAATGTTTATCATTTTTTTTGCCGATTACCATCACCCTTAAAAAGTTGTACATGTGTTATTAGCACAAAAGAACAAAAAATGCTGACAAAGTGCCATTTAATAATAACGTACACTTAGCGTTTCAAATATACATATCATGACTACTTTTAACATACCAACGTTTCAATCACTATTTTTATCTTATAAAAGCTATCATAAGCAGCATCGTTTACTCATCTACAATAAGAAAAGAATTTCATATTTGCATAAACACGTATGAAACAATGATGTAAAAAAGGGCAGTATCTCCACCTTACTCGAAGTACAGTGTAGGACATGCTACATGTTTTGCCAGTTTTATATGCAACATGTTTTGAAAAGAACATGATACCCTTTAATAGTGTATAAAATTTTTTAGAAAAGAACGTGTTGAACCACTTTATGTAGCATAATGTAACAGTTTTATCAGAAAAGAAAACACCATTAAACTAACTTTAAACTAACATACAAAATATGTATATAAAGTATGTTTCAAATTTGTTTATATAACACACAATCGAAGCAACATCTAACGTTTAGCAGATTTTATTCAGTACTAAAACGAACGCGAGTTATGTCACCACAAACACCCCCACCAAAGCCACCAAGACATAACGACACACATACATAAATAACACACGAAACTAGTTCAAGCACCTCATATTAACAAAATGCAAAACAAACATAAATTGTAAATTATTAATTGCAAATGACAAGTTGCGAAATATAAAAATATCGTTCATTAACCCTTTTACTATTAATTGCTGACCATTAAAAATATTATTTTCAAAATCAAACCAATGTAAAATATTAATTGCAAGTGACAAGTTGCGAAATATAAAAATATCGTTCATTAACCCTTTCAATATTAATTGCTGACCATTAAAATATTATTCTCAAAATTGAACTAATAGAATAAGCACTTTTATATTTAGTTAATAAGTTTCATTGTAAAGTAAAAACAGAAAATAAAGTCAGTTTTTATTCGATTACAGAAATGAAAAGTTGTTTTTTTTTGTGACGATTAGGTTAGGACAATAGCTGGCGCAGTCAAAAAAAAAGTTGACGGCTTATCAACTTTCGCTCCTAAATATTAAAAGTGAAAAAGTTAGTGAATATTTTTTTTTTTTTTTTTTTTTTTTTTTTTTTTTTTTTTTTTTTTTTAAGCATTTTTTTATTTATTGAATCAGGTATGTAACCGTGGTTAAACGTCAGCGAAGCCCTAAATCCGCGCAAATATCATCGCAACCAAAAATGTCTAAGGGCGACATTACCTGTGCGACAACGGATAGTAATAGGTTTGCTATCCTTCAGACTGACGAGCCAACTACATCAAAAAAAACATTTAAACCGCCACCAATATACTTGAGAGAACCTACATCTAATGAGCTGGTAAAAGCACTTATTTCGGCAATTGGTAAAGACACCTTCAACGTAACATCAGTGAAGCACGGACAAATAAGTGAAACAAAAATCCAAGTCAACTGCGAAAATGATTACCGAAAACTTTCTGCCGCTCTGGAAAAAGAGAAAAGATCTTTCTATACTTATCAACTTAAAAGTGCTAAAGGCCTTCAAGTTGTTATTAAAGGTATTGACCCTTGCGTAGATATTGATGACGTCAAAACCGAATTGGAAGATAAAGGTTTTAAAATAAAAACCGTAGTAAATATCAGGAACCGTGAAAAGATCCCTCAACCCATGTTTAGGGTTGAACTAGAACCCAGGGATGTTATCCTGAAAAAAGGTGAAATTCATCCAATTTATAACCTTAAATTTCTTTTGCATCGTAAGGTTACCGTTGAGGAGCCACATAAGCGTTCAGGACCCGTTCAGTGCCTAAACTGCCAAGAATTTGGCCACACAAAGGCTTACTGTAAGTTGCCCGCTGTTTGTGTTGTATGTGGCGAACTTCACGGCACAACTCAGTGCAATAAGCCAAAGGCCGACGCAAGTGTTAAAAAATGCAGTAACTGTGGAGGTAACCACACTGCAAATTATAGAGGGTGCCCTGTCTATACTCATTTTAAGCGGTCAATGACAAATAAGCCATTGATTTCAAATATGCCACCCCAGCAGTCAAACACCATTTCTACAACCAATTTTCCCCAGGTACGCCAGCCAACCAGCCATATACACGTGCAAAACCCCCAACAAATTTCTTATGCGAATGTGGTAAAATCCGATAAACCAAAGTTAAATCAGGAGCCCAAGCCTCAAAACTCCGACCAACATTTTAGCAATCTTGAGGCAACTCTGCAGACTCTTGTTCAATCTATAAATACATTTACGGTTTCCATGACGAACATGATGCAGGAAATGCTGAAAATGCAATCCACCATTTTGCAGGCAATTTTAACAAAATGAATTGGTTAAAAATATGTTTCTGGAACGCAAACGGCATTCGCCAACATAAAAATGAACTTGAGCACTTCCTTATGGAAAAGCAGATCGATATAATGATGATTGCTGAAACCCATTTGACAACCAACAGTTATTTTAAAATTAATGGCTACACATTATATGACACAAAAGATCCCCGTGGAAGATCTTGCGGCGGTTCGGCAATTTTGATAAAGACCAGAATTAAGCATTATCTAATGAACGGGACACGTGAGGAATATCTCCAAGCTACAAATATATGCCTTGATTATTTTCATGAAAAAATCGTTATATCCTCGATTTACTCACCACCACGATTTTCAATAACAGAAAGCCAATATTCAAATTTTTTCAAATCGCTTGGTTCTCGATTTTTAGCGGCCGGCGACTATAACGCTAAACACACTTTTTGGGGATCACGTTTAATTACCTCGAAAGGCCGTGCGCTTTTTGACACCGTTTCCAAAATGGGCTTAGATGTGGTTTCAAGCGGACACCCCACTTATTGGCCGTCAGACCGACGAAAGATCCCTGATGTTATAGATTTTGGAGTTGCGAAAAATTTTCCTTTAGAGTGGATGCAAGTGAAGCCTTCATTAGATTTGTCATCAGATCACTCACCCACTATAATCTCTGTTTCGTTCCCCCAAGAGATTGGCTCCCCGTTGACCGTCAGTAGAGTTAATTGGCTAAAATACAAAAAATTTTTGAGTACACATTGTAGTGAAAATATCGCCTTGAGAACACCTGAGGATATTGATGCGTCAATTAACGATTTTTCTGAAAACCTCAAACTGGCCGTACAGCATGCTACCACTAGTCATATAAGATCCAGAAATGAGAACAATAGAACTTATTCGGCTGAAATTGAGCAACTCCTGTCAGAAAAAAGAAGTGTTAGAAGAGAGTGGCAAACTCGCAGGTCTCCCCAGCTTAAAACTAGACTACGGGAATGTGTAACTCGACTAAGAAATCTGCTTGAAATACAGAGAATATCTTCCCTCAAAACATATTTGGAAAGCTTGGATGGTACTCCGCAATCTGACTATTCTCTGTGGAAAGCGACAAAAGGTCTGAAAAGACCCGTAATAGGTAAGCCACCTTTGCGAACTTCAACTGGCGACTGGGCACGAAGCGATTCCGAAAAGGGGATGGTGTACGTTGATCATTTGAGAAATGTTTTTACGACAAATGATTCAGTGGATGCTGCAGCAGAATTTCCGCCGTATGCTGTTAGACAGCCTGTGTCTTTGAGACTTAACTTTCAAGATGTCGAAAACGTTATCAATAACATAAACCCCAGGAAAGCTCCAGGTATAGATCAAATTACTGGTAAAATGCTTGAACAGTTACCTCGTGTAGCTAGAAGAGTTCTACTTTTTATTTTTAACGCTATTTTACGCCTTGAGTATTATCCTGCAGAGTGGAAGGTCTCTATGATTACTATGATACCCAAGCCAGGGAAGGATCCGACTAAAGTAGAGTCATATAGACCAATAAGTCTACTACCAACAATTTCAAAACTGTTCGAAAAATTGTTAATGGCGAAGTTGTCTCCAATACTTAATGATGTGGGATGTATCCCTGATCATCAATTTGGCTTTCGGGCTAAACATAGCACCATAGAACAAACACATAGACTAGTCAATGTCATAAGACAGACTTTTGAAGACAAAAAGTACTGTTCAGCTCTATTCATCGACATTTCCCAAGCTTTTGATAAAGTGTGGCACGACGGACTGATGCACAAAATAAAGTTAAACTTGCCTGCAAATACTCACAAGCTTCTGGAAAGCTACTTATATGACCGGAAATTTGTTATCAAAGAAGGTGATTTTACAAGTCTCTCACAGTCAATTGGAGCAGGAGTTCCCCAAGGTAGCATTCTAGGACCCACTCTATATTTAATTTACGCATCTGACATGCCAACGAGATCCGGAATCCATACTTCAACTTTTGCAGATGACACAGCTTTTTTTAGCGTTCATGAAAACCATCAAGAAGCTTCACGAAATTTGCAGCAGTATATTTCAATATTAGAGAAATGGTTGAAACTTTGGAAAATAAAAGTTAATGAACAAAAATGTACTCACGTTACATTCACACTGCGTAAGCAAACATGTTCGGCTCTCCAAATTAACAATACACCTATTCCGCAGCATAATGAAGTTAAATACCTTGGTATTTACCTCGACCGTAGGCTAACGTGGAAGCCTCACATTGATGCGAAAGTCACTCAGTTGAAATTAAAAGCAGCGCAACTAAATTGGCTTATGGGCAGAAATTCGACATTGAAGTTGGACTGCAAACTTTTGTTATATAACGCAATTTTAAAGCCTATATGGTGCTACGGAGTTCAATTATGGGGAACCGCCTCAACATCTAACATTGAAAAAATTCAAAGACGACAAAACCAAATTCTTCGTACGATTACTGCAGCTCCATGGTACGTAAGAAACTCACGAATTCACAAGGATCTGTGTGTTCCGCTGGTAACTGACGTGTTCTCTAAGTATGCCACAAGGTATATCAGTAAACTGGAACTTCACCCAAATCCTCTTGCACGCAACATACTTAATTTTGGCGGCCACTCTCGGTTGAGAAGAAGGGATACACTGGCCACCATCAGAACGTTAAATAGGTGATTCTACCGATATTATTCGCGAGAAATGAAACTCTTTTGTCTAGCAGTGGCTGGACTTAAATAACTTTTATATTTAGTATTAAGATTTGAATACTTATTGTTAGTTCATATTTTGAAGATTCAATAAATAAATGAATGACAAAAAAAAAAAAAAAATTTATTGAATCTTCAAAATGAACTAACAATAAGTATTCAAATCTTAATACTAAATTTAAAATTAAAAAATGTAATGCTTAAGTCCGGCCAATGCTAGACAAAAAAGTTTTATTATGCGGGAGCTATTTCGGTAAAATCACCTATTGAGCAATCTGATGGTGGCAGCGGTATCCCTTCTTTTAAGCCGAGTGTGGCCGCCAAAATTAAGTATATTGCGAGCAAGAGGGTTTGGATGAAGTTCCAGTTTACTGACATACCTTGTCGCGTACTTGGAAAATTCCTCTTTTACCAGCGGAACACTCAGATCGTTATGAATTCGTGAATTTTTTACGTACCATGGAGCTGCAGTAATCGTTCGTAGAATTTTGTTTTGTCGCCTTTGGATTTTTTCAATGTTTGACGCTGAGGCGGTGCCCCATAACTGAATTCCGTAGCACCATATAGGCTTTAGTATTGCGTTGTATAACAAAAGTTTGCAATCTAATTTCAGTGTCGAATTTCTGCCCATAAGCCAATTTAGCTGCGCTGCTTTTAGTTTTAACTGAGTGACCTTTGCTTCAATGTGAGACTTCCATGTTAGCCTACGGTCCAGGTGAATACCAAGGTACTTGACTTCGTTGTGCTGCGGAATAGGTGAGTTGTTAATTTGGATAGGCGGACATGTTTGCCTACACAGTGTGAATGTAACATGAGTACATTTCTGTTCATTAGCTTTGATTTTCCAAAATTTTAGCCATTTCTCTAATATTGAAGTATATTCTTGTAAATTTCGTGATGCTAAATGGTGGTTTTCATGAACACTCAAAAACGCTGTGTCATCTGCAAAGGTAGAAGTGTGGATTCCAGATGTCGTTGGCATGTCAGAGGCGTAAATCAAATATAAAGTAGGCCCCAGTATGCTGCCTTGGGGAACTCCTGCCTTGATTGGCTGAATTGGGCTAATAAAGTCGCCTTCTCTGATAACAAACTTCCGCCCGTATAAGTAGCTTTCCAGAAGCTTGTGTGTATTTGCAGGCAAATTTAGCTTTATTTTGTGCATTAAGCCGTCGTGCCACACTTTATCAAACGCTTGAGAAATATCAATGAAAAGAGCTGAGCAGTACTTTTTCGCCTCAAAGGTTTGTCTTATGACATTGACTAGTCTGTGCGTTTGTTCTATGGTGCTATGCTTAGCCCGAAAGCCAAATTGATGATCAGGGATGCATCCCACATTGTTCAATATTGGACTCAACTTCGCCATTAACAATTTTTCGAATAGTTTTGAAATTGTTGGTAAAAGACTTATTGGTCTATATGATTCTACCTTAGTCAGATCCTTCCCTGGCTTGGGTATCATAGTAATCATTGAGACCTTCCACTCTGCAGGATAATACTCAAGGCGTAAAATGGCGTTAAAAATAAAAAGTAGAACCCTTCTAGCTACACGAGGTAACTGTTCAAGCATTTTACCAGTAATTTGATCAATGCCTGGAGCTTTCCTGGGGTTTGTATTACCGATAACGTTTTCGACGTCTTGAAAATTAAATCTCAAAGACACAGGAGGTCTAACAACATATGGTGGTAATTCCGCTGTATTATTCTCTGAATCATTTGTGATAAAAACGTTTCGCAAATGATCGACATATAACATTCCCTTTTCAGAATCGCTTCTTGCCCAGTCGCCAGTTGAATTTCGCAAAGGTGGCTTACCTATTACGGGTCTTTTTAAACCTTTTGTCGCTTTCCACAAGGAATAATGAGATTGAGGGGTACCATCAAGGCTTTCCAAATATGTTTTAAGGGAAGCCATTCTATGGACTTCAAGCAGATTTCTTAGCTGAGTTATGCATTCCCGTAGCCTAGCTTTAAGCTGGGGCGACCTGCGAAGTTGCCACTCTCTTCTGACTCTTCTTTTTTCTGACAGAAGTTGCTCAATTTCAGATGAATAAGTTCTATTGCTCTCATTTCTAGGTCTTAAATGACTAGTGGTAGCATGCTGTACGGCCAGTTTGAGGTTTTCAGAAAAATTGTTAATTGACACATCAATATCCTCAGGCGTTCTCAAGGCGATATTTTCAGTACAATGTGTGCTCAAAAATTTTTTGTACTTTAACCAATTAACTCTATTGACAGTCAACGGTGAGCCAATCTCTTGGGGGAACGAAACAGAGATTATAGTGGGAGAGTGATCTGATGACAAATCTAATGAAGGCTCCACTTGCATCCACTCTAAAGGAAAATTTTTCGCAACTCCAAAATCTATAACGTCTGGGATCTTTCGTCGGTCTGTCGGCCAATAAGTGGGGTGTCCGCTTGAAACCACATCTAAGCCCATTTTGGAAACGGTGTCAAAAAGCACACGGCCTTTCGAGGTAATTAAGCGTGATCCCCAAAAGGTGTGCTTAGCGTTATAGTCGCCAGCCGCTAAAAATCGAGGCCCAAGTGATTTGAAAAAATTTGAATATTGGCTTTCTGTTATTGAAAATCGGGGCGGTGAGTAAATCGAGGAAATAACGATTTTTTCATGAAAATATTCAATGCATATATTAGTTGCTTGGATATACTCCTCACGTGTCTCGTTCATTAAATAGTGCTTAATTCTGGATTTTATTAGAATTGCCGATCCTCCGCAAGATCTTCCGCGGGGATCTTTAGTGTCATATAATGCGTACCCATTAATTTTGAAATAACTGTTGGTTGTCAAATGGGTTTCAGCAATCAACATTATATCGATTTGCTTTTCCATAAGGAAGTGCTCAAGTTCATTTTTTTGTTGGCGAATGCCGTTTGCGTTCCAGAAACATATTTTCAACCAATTCATTTTTTTAAAATTGCCTGCAAAATAGTGGATTGCATTTTCAGCATTTCCTGCATCATGTTCGTCATGGAAACCGTAAATGTATTTATAGATTGAACAAGAGTCTGCAGAGTTGCCTCAAGATTGCTAAAATTTTGGTCGGAGTTTTGAGGCTTGGGCTCCTGATTCAAGTTTGGTCTATCGGATTTTACCACATTCGCATAAGAAATTTGTTGGGGGTTTTGCACGTGTATATGGCTGGTTGGCTGGCGTACCTGGGGAAAATTGGTTGTAGAAATGGTGTTTGTCTGCTGGGGTGGCATATTTAAAATTGATGGCCTATTTGTCATTGATCTCTTGAAGTGAGTATAGACAGGACAACCCCTGTAGTTTGCAGTGTGGTTACCTCCACAATTACTGCATTTTTTAACGCTCGCGTCAGTCTTAGGTTTTTTGCACTGTGATGTACCGTGAAGTTCACCACACACAACGCAAACTGCGGGCAACTTGCAATAGGCCTTAGTATGGCCAAATTCTTGGCAGTTTAGGCATTGGACGGGCCCTAAACGCTTATGAGGCTCCTCAACGGTAACCTTACGATGCAAAAGATATTTGAGGTTATAAATTGGATGCACTTCATTCTTTTTCAGGAGAACATCTCTAGGTTCCAATTCAACCCTAAACATGGGTTGAGGAATTTTTTCACGGTTTCTAATATTAACCACATTTTTAATTTTGAAGCCATTGTCTTCTAGTCCGGTTTTGACCTCATTCGTGTCAACAAAAGGGTCAATACCTTTTATAACGACCTGAATACCTTTGGCACTTTTAAGCTGATATGTGTAAAATGATCGCTTCTCCTTCTCTAGAACGTCAGACAACTTTCGGTATTCATTTTCACTGTTTACCTGGATTTTTGTTTCATTTATGCCGCCGTGCTTAACCGATGTTACGTTAAACGTGTCTTTGCCGATTGCCGCAATAAGTTGCTTTACCAGGTCACTAGAGGTAGGCTCTCGCAAATATATTGGTGGCGGCTTAAAGGTTTTTTTAGATATTGTTGGCTCATCTGTTTGCAGTATAGCAAACCTATTATTATCCGTTGCCGAAGTCCTATTATCATCTTTAGAAATTTTCGGTTTAGATGATATTTGAGCTGATTTGGGGCTTCGCTGTCTCTTAACCACGGTTATGTACCTGTCCATGCCTACTTGGGTTTTTGGCTTATCATCAACAATTAAACCGGAAGATGTTTTGTCTTCAGTTGTAACAACAATATTTGGCGAGCACGATCGCGGGCGTTTCCTATCTCTTAGAGACAGGAAATTTTCCAGTGATTTTTTCACAGATTCTTCCTCTGAAATCCAAAGATTTTTTCTACCGGAGCTAAGCTCTTTTTCAGAATTACATCTGATAGGTGCACTCATGCAATTAATTGTTTCTATTTTTTATTTACAATTTAAAACAGTATTTAAAAAATGTCACAAAATTTTTCTTTTAAACAAAAACACTCTGTTCACCTATTACGGTTTTTACTTAATCCCGTTATATTTTTTTTTTTTTTACTTTGCGATCAAAAAAACAAACACGTCCGTTCACTATCGAAGCTAAACAACGACTGGGGGTTAGTGAATATAACTCTATAATTATCCTGAGAAAAAGGGAAAGAAAAAGTTAGTGAATATAACTTTATAATTATCCTGAGAAAAAGGAAAGAAAAAGTTAGTGAATATAACTCTATAATTATCCTGAGAAAAAGGAAAGAAAAAGTTAGTGAATATAACTCTATAATTATCCTGAGAAAAAGGGAAAGAAAAAGTTAGTGAATATAACTTTATAATTATCCTGAGAAAAAGGAAAGAAAAAGTTAGTGAATATAACTCTATAATTATCCTGAGAAAAAGGAAAGAAAAAGTTAGTGAATATAACTTTATCATTATCCTGAGAAAAAGAAAACAAAAACTAGTGAATATAACTTTATCATTATCCTGAGAAAAAGAAAACAAAAACTAGTGAATATAACTTTATCATTATCCTGAGAAAAAGAAAACAAAAACTAGTGAATATAACTTTATCATTATCCTGAGAAAAAGAAAAGAAAAACTAGTGAATATAACTTTACGATTACAGAAAAAAAAAATAATAATAAATAAATAAACAAAAATTACTGAAAACGTTTATCACAAAGATAAAAGACATAAACATCGTTAACTTGCTTTCATAAAAAGATATTATCATCCCACAATAAAAGAAGAAAATACCTGTTGCCGTGGAAAAAGTGATATTTTGTCAACCAACAAGAAGTTCCAGTCGAGCAGTGTAAAATTGACCAACAAGAAACAAATCAACTGAACCCACGGGACCACCAAATCATCAACAAGAAGAAATCCACAGATTATGAGACAACTAATAATAATACTAGGGTAAACTAATTTCTTATTTTTAATATAAGTATATTTAAGCATAAATAAAAAAAATAAAAAAAAAAATATATATATATAAATAAAGTTATTCATGCGGAGAACATATCGGGTGAAACCATACACAAATATATTTAGATACCTTACACCAATCCCAGAAAACATTGAAATGTCCACAGATAACAATAATCCCTCGGGTTCCATTCCCCAAATCCCAAATCAAATGTCATATCACAATCAAATATTTGATTCACTTAAAATCCCAGATGCAGTGAAAGACCTCCCAAAATTTGACGGGAACCCCAGACTTTTGTATGAATTTCTAGCGAACGTAGAAGAAATATTAGGGTATTTAGTTAACGTAGACGGGACAAACTATGCAAAAATTATTTTACGAGCAATCAGGAACAAAATAGTTGGACAAGCTAACGAGGTACTAAATGTGTATGGTACCCCTTTAGTTTGGGAAAGCATAAAAAACAATCTAATCCTGCATTATTCCGATAAAAGGAATGAAACCTCCTTGATAAAGGACCTACACAATTTAAAACAAACTCAGTCTGTCCAACATTTCTATAGCTCAATCATAGAAATACAGTCATCCATCAACAATAACATCCTAATCCATGAAACCAATCCTAGCGTGATTGAAGCAAAACAAAAACTATTCGCTGAAATGTGCTTAAACACATTTCTGTCAGGCCTTAAAGAACCTTTAGGCTCAAATATCAGATCGATGAGACCTAAAACGATGGCTGAAGCCCTTAACTTTTGTATACAGGAACAAAACATATGCTACACAAAAACATTTACAAATACACAGCATGTTCCCCAGCAAAATTTTAAACACTTTCCGAACTACCCACGGTCCCAGACTTACCAACCAGTAGTTAATAATTCATACAGATTCCCTCAGCAGTCCTCGAGACAATACTATCCGAGTATACACTCATATCAAAACAATACAATTGGATATCAAAACCGAACGAACAACGTTCAAAACCCCCAAATTAATACAACCACTAATACATTCGGACAGAATAGACATTATTACCCGAAAAATATACCGAATAACGGACTTGAACAAACCCGAACATTTTACAACAATAACAATTCCCTTAGCAATACCTTCGGATGACAGCAATATAGTGCATAAAACTTACCGCCACCAGAACCAATGGACGTAAGTTCAGGTTATACTCATTTAAGAAAACCACAAAGTATGCAAACCAAGAGAACAACTAATGGCTTTAAGCCTCATGAAATACACAACATTGATATAGAAGGAACTCCATACGCAAATTTGGAGGAATATTACTATTGTCCAGAGAACGATCAAGTTCAAAAGGATGTTAGATTTGCTCAGAACAATTCAAAACAACACTTAATTTTTGGAAAAAATTATCAATACAACCAAAACACTAATACAATTGACGACGGTGAAAATTTTCTACTAGATGCCTCCCCGGACCAACCGGATATTTAGACGTAAACAAACATGGACACACATTACCATATATAAATATATCCTCTCCTTCTGGTAAACCATTAAAATTCCTGATAGACACAGGAGCATCATCGTCCTTTATAAACTCAGAATATATTGATAAAGACAAATGTAAGACCTGCGAACCAATAACGATTACCACAATATTAAATAAACACTTTTTAAACAAGAAAATCAGTTTACCATATTTTGAAGAATTCAAGGAAAGTGGTAACATGGAACTATTTGTCTTTAAATTTCATAACTATTTTGACGGATTGATAGGACTTGATATATTAAACAAACTTAAAGCTAAAGTAGACCTAGAAAGTCAGACTCTGATCACAAAAAATTCAATAATACCATTACAATCCAAACCCAATCTAACTTCAGGAAAACATATAATTCAACCTTTTTCAAAATTTGTCATTAAAATACCAGTTGATTCTCGAAACGGCGATTTTTTCATACAAAAAACATTTTTAGAATCTGACCTATTTATTTCGGAAGGTATTTATACTGCAAAAGAATGGTATAGTTTCGTTGAAATGGTAAATACATCCGACAAAGAAAGAATTGTTTACATTGAACAGCCTGTAAAAACCATTCCATATAAAAATTTCATTGAGGTTAATAATTTCACCATAGACTCAGGCACATTTCACCAAGAAGAAAATATAACAAATATGCTGAGAACGGACCATATGAACGAAGAAGAAAAGAAAGCACTAAGAAAAATTTGTTTGGAATTCGATGATATATTCTTTAAAGAGGGGAATTCCCTTAGCTTCTCTAATCAAATAAAGCACAAAATTAAAACCATAGATGACATACCAATTTTTACAAAATCATATAGATACCCTTATGTTCATAAGGAAGAAGTACGGACACAAATAAATAAAATGCTACAACAGGGCATTATAAGACCAAGTTTTTCACCTTGGAGTGCTCCTGTATGGATAGTCCCAAAAAAAAGGGATGCTAGTAATGTACAAAAATGGAGACTTGTCATAGATTACAGGAAACTGAATGAAAAAACAATTTGTGATAAGTACCCCATACCCAACATTACAGATATACTTGACAAATTAGGTAAAAGCATGTATTTCACCACCCTAGATCTTGCAAGCGGATTCCACCAGATAGAAATGCACCCTGAACATATTGCAAAAACTGCATTCTCGGTAGATGGAGGTCATTTTGAATTTGTCAGAATGCCATTTGGCCTTAAAAATGCGCCATCTACGTTCCAAAGAATAATGGATAATGTGCTAAAAGATTTAATAGGCACGGTCTGTCTTGTATACCTAGATGACATAATCGTCTATTCCACATCATTACAAGAACATATATTAAATCTGAGAAAGGTTTTTGAAAAGCTTAGAGAATCAAACTTAAAAGTTCAGATGGACAAATCCGAATTTTTACACAAAGAGTGTGCATTTTTAGGACACATTATCTCCACAGAAGGAATAAAACCCAATCCTGAAAAAATCCAAGCCATAAAAAATTTTCCCATCCCAAAAACTCAGAAAGAGATAAAGTCATTCTTAGGACTATTGGGTTATTACCGAAAATTTATACAAAATTTTTCGAAACTCACAAAGCCTTTTACTGAATGCTTAAAAAAAGGAAGGAAAGTAATTTTTAATGACAAGTACCTACAAACATTCGAAATGTGCAAAAATCTTTTGACCAATGACCCTTTACTTCAATATCCGGACTTCTCAAAACCATTTGTCTTAACGACTGATGCAAGCGACTTTGCTTTGGGAGCAGTTCTTTCCCAAGGTCCAATCGGAAGTGACAAACCAATATGCTACGCTAGCAGGACGTTAACAGATAGTGAAATAAACTACTCAACAATAGAAAAGGAATTACTTGCAATTGTTTGGGCCACAAAATACTTCAGGCCCTACCTTTTTGGACGAAAATTTAAAATTGTAACTGACCATAGACCACTAACCTGGATTATGAGCCTTAAAGAGCCAAATTCCAAATTAGTAAGATGGAGGCTCAAACTTGAGGAATTTGACTATGAAATAGTTTACAAAAAGGGAAAACTTAATACAAATACAGACGCCCTAAGCCGCATTAGAACTTACGATAACTTTCCTAAAAACGAAGAAGTCAACCTTAATATAGTGGACAACGACTCAATTCAGGGAACAGCAGGAACGACCATTCACTCTGCCGAAGAAAGTTATGACGACGGCATTCCAATCTCGGAAAAAGCCTTAAACACATTTAACCTCCAAATTATCCTACAAGTCAAAAACGAAGGTTCTCCTCTTACACTTGAAACCGTTTTTAAAAATAAAATGCGAAAAACAATACGCAGACCAGTATACAACGAAACTGTAATGATCGACATATTTAAAAGATACCTGGCCCCCAATAGACTTTCTGCAATAATGACAGACGACGACACTTTTAGAATTGTTCAAAACACTTACTCCAAATATTTTGCAAATGGCAAAACATTCAAACTTGTTCGATGTAAAATCTTATTAGAAGACATCCGAAACACTGACGATCAAGATAAGCTTGTGAATGACTACCACATCAATCACAATCATAGAGGCATTCAAGAAACATTTGAACACTTGAAACGGGAATATTTCTTCCCTCACATGAAAGAAAAAATAACCAAATGCATAAATCACTGCGATGTATGCCAAACGCTCAAATATGACAGAAGGCCTCGGAAACCTACATTTGAAACACCTGAAATACCGAAAACACCATTAGACATTGTCCACATTGACATATACTGCATAAATAAACGAAACATTCTCACCCTTATCGATAAATTTTCAAAATTCGGATCAGCGTACCTTTTAGATTCCAGAAATAGCATATCAATTTAAAAAAAAATTAAATATATAAGCCTACACGGGCCCCCCAAAAAAATCGTTTGTGACCAAGGTGCCGAATTCAGTGCGTCTATCATAAAGGATTTTTGTAAAATTAACAAAATTAATATACACTACACTTCGTTTCAACAAAGTACTAGTAATTCACCAGTAGAAAGACTACATTCAACGATGACAGAAATATATAGAATTATTATGCAAAAATATAGGGCATTAGAACAACCATTAGATAATGATGAAATACTATCCAAAGTAATCATGACATATAATAATTCCATACACACCGCGACAAAACTGACTCCGTTTGAATTATTCTATGGTAGAACACCCACATTTGAAAAAGATCTAAACTACAATACGCACCACGAATACCTGCAACGACTTAAAGAATTTCAGACCGAATTACACGAATCAATTAGGAAAAAACTGACTCACGACACAAACAAACGCATTGAGCGATTAAACCAAAATAGGGAAAACCCTGAAACCCTTTTAGAGAATGACGTCATATACAGAAAAGAATGTAGGAGAAACAAAATGACTCCTAGGTTCTCGAAAAGAATTGTTAAGCAAAACAACAGAGTAACTCTCCTAACACTTGACAATCAGAAACTCCATAAATCCAAAATAAAAAGACGACCAAAAACCTAAAACCCAGAAACAGACAGAAGAGAGGACTAATTAACGCTCTAGGCTCAACAATAAAATTTATAACTGGAAATATGGACTACGAAGACGCGGAAAGATTAAACAAGGACATTGATAGAAAGATTCGAAAACATAACTAACCATATAAACAAAGAACAAGATATTATTTCAGAATCCATAAAAAGTATACAAGAACAAACACGTAATTCACTAAACCCTACAATTAACACATTAACACATATTCAACAACTAAATCAGATAAACTATAATATCGATATACTCACACAGCATCTAAACAATATCGCAGAAGCAGTAATATTATCCAAACTAAATATCATCCCAAAACTAATATTAGACCCGATAGAACTTAATCAAATCCATAATACACTAGAAAACGTAATTAACGTAATCTCATTTGAACACATATTCGAATTGCTCGAGTTAGCCGCATATTATAATAACACTAATATTATATTTAACATAAAAATACCAATAATATCAAAGGAAGAATTTACATTCTATCATATTATTCCAATACCAATCAATAAAACTTCAGAAATTATAAGTGAAGAATATGCACTAATTAACGAAAATAACGTAATATTTCATAAAGAAAAATGTAAGCAAATAGAAAGTATATTTTATTGTAAAAATAATCATGAAACAGAATTTAATATGAATATAAACTGTATTAGCAATATAATAAATAAGATCGGAATCGCTTCTTGTCATTTAAGAGATGTAGGACAAAAAACTGACATCATTCACCCAGAACCCAATTTTATTATCATTATAAACCCTCCAACACAACATATTACTACAATTTGCAACAATATTACCAAACAATACACAATTAACAACACAACCCTAATTCAATTTATCAACTGCAAAATTGCCATCAATAACATATGGTACAATAACGAAAATAATGCACATTGGGACAATGGAATATTCATTGAAACGTCACTTTATTTAAATAATAATAATATTACAACTCTTTCAAACAAAAACGAGATAACACTCCCAAAACTTAATGATTACAGATTTCAAGACAAAAAAGTAATTGAAAACATACAGGCAAATACAGAAATACACGAGAAAGTTACTTATTCCGCCTTCGGGTTAGTAACAATTCTTATCATTATAGTAACAGTCGCAATAATAAGAAAACCAATGACAATAAAATACTCACTCGATCAGGTAATTAATGAAGTTCCGGCAACAAATCAGGCAAAACCCCTTTGGCCGTCACTTCATTTTAGGGAGGGAGGAGTTATGTCACCACAAACACCCCCACCAAAGCCACCAAGACATAACGACACACATACATAAATAACACACGAAACTAGTTCAAGCACCTCATATTAACAAAATGCAAAACAAACATAAATTGTAAATTATTAATTGCAAATGACAAGTTGCGAAATATAAAAATATCGTTCATTAACCCTTTTACTATTAATTGCTGACCATTAAAAATATTATTTTCAAAATCAAACCAATGTAAAATATTAATTGCAAGTGACAAGTTGCGAAATATAAAAATATCGTTCATTAACCCTTTCAATATTAATTGCTGACCATTAAAATATTATTCTCAAAATTGAACTAATAGAATAAGCACTTTTATATTTAGTTAATAAGTTTCATTGTAAAGTAAAAACAGAAAATAAAGTCAGTTTTTATTCGATTACAGAAATGAAAAGTTGTTTTTTTTTGTGACGATTAGGTTAGGACAATAACTCGCGCAATTGTTGATTCTACTTTGTTGCTAGATTTTTGTTGATTACAAATTCCGATTGAGAGTTGATTTCACTCAACGTTGAACTTTTTTGCTATTACAAATTTAGAATGTTTACAAGACGATTTGATTTTTGTTGATTACAAATTTTAGTGTATGAGTTAATCAAGCAAAAGCATGATTTTTGATGATCACTGGCGTACACGTAGTGATGTTAGAGTTATAACTTCTGATATTAAAAAAAAAAAATGATAAAAAATGGATAATAACTTCAATATGAGTGGTCCACATTTAACTTGAAGTTAGCATTAAAGTTAGTGTTTTCATCAGGTGGAGACTGCATTTTAGGGACGAAAAGCAAAACATACTTAAAATTTTACGGATATTTATTAAAAGAATAATAAAAACATGTAATAATAAAAATTAAATATTTAGAAAAGATAACATATATATATATATATATATATATATATATATATATATATATATATATATATATATATATATATATATATATATATATATATATATATATATATATATATATATATATATATATATATATACAGTATAGTTTCACTTAACCTTTTTCAAAAATATTAATTTGGCCACAATAACAACTTCTGTTCTTCCAATGAGATTTTGATTTGTTTTTATGGGAATTGTTAAAATTGCGAATTATTTTTGAGTTATAAAAAAATATATTAAGCGGTATTTCTAGTACTCAAATATTATATTCGATTTTAAGAATTATTTGTACATATCGCTCCTTTATTGCAACATAGTCATATCTCAAAAAATTAGCTTTTCGGGTTAACAATGCAGAATTGTTAACAGTGCTACCTTTTATATTGTGCTACATTTTATTTAAATTACCTTTAAACTGTCTCCTTTAGGAGATATTTTCTAAACATTTTTTCTAAGACTTGTATGGAAACCAAAAAGTTCAGTAAATACATATCGAACACACAATGTACTGTTCAAAAGCAACCAACACATGTTTTTATTTTCATAACAATTATGTGCGTCTCCAAAATTTTGTTCGATACCGATCACAAGCATACATGTTATTTTGTTGTAATACGTGCCACACACATACATAAACTTAATATACAGCCATAAGAGAAAAATGTAATCGTACATGTTCTTTTTTACCTTACCCTACAGTTAGACCCACCATGAAATTTATTTTCAATTCAGTATCAAGTTTTTTACACATACTGCTTGTCAAAATTTAAGAAAATTGAAAGCGGTGACGTAGGCTGCACGCAACTTCAAAGCAATTTTGTTTTCAAGATGCCGGTCTCAAAAAAAAAAAAAACAATTAAAAATAATACTTCCTTATAAATAAAAAAATTGATTTCTTATAATCAGCACAAATTTAATTTATTTTCTAACAAATTAACACAAAAAACTATGGCGGCAGAATTTTTAAACACAAAAATGAAAAATTTGTTCACTAAAATAGCTATCAGCTGTTTTCTTGCCTATAAATTTGAACACAGAGTTTTTTTGGAGACGCACATAATTGTTACTACTCGTCCACACGGGCAATCTGGGGGCTAATTCTGTCATTCGCTTACGAGCGAGTTTTTACTCGAATGTGCGAGTTTTTACACTTTTGGGATTATCTCATTCGATATCGTGTAAAAGGTTTCGAAATTTATAATGATGGCATTCGATAGCTAGTAACCATTCGAATGCAACCGTGCAACTTTTTACTCGTAAGCAAAAGTACTATCGACAACCAGCCAAGCAGAAAAACACAAAAGAAATGTAAATTAAAAATTTGTTTTGAATAGCAATAGTAGTTAAATTAAATTGAGAATTTTTGGTTCTTAAGGCTTTTTCAATTCATATGATGATGTGTATGACGTATATATACTGGTATATGTATATAAAGATGAGTATTGCTAAGAACACAAAAACTTACATATATGAGAACTCACATGTTATTATATTCAAGAATTTATTTTTTTTTTTTTTTAGAAATTCATATATACATACATATGCTTATACATAGTTAAATAGTTGTTTTTTACATACATATTTATTGAATTGTTATTTCTATTTACTTACTTTTTAATGTACAAACACGCATACATGACTGATTTAAATGAATTGTTATTGAGAATGTATGTATGTGTGTTTATTTAGTTTTTAATGTACAACAAGTATACAAAGTATGCGAATACATACAATTTTCGGCAGTGTTACAAAACACATTTTGTCGGTATTTTGCAACACTGAAGTGATAACTCGACTCGTTACGTAACGAGTCACATCATTAGAAATTTACACGATATCGAAATTATTTTCTACTCGATAGTAATTTCGATCACGAATGACAGAATTAGTCCTCTGATTGGCAATTATTGCCGTAGCAATTGCCAAAATCGATTGCCGACACAAGATATTTGCGTGTGGACCGCACGAATATGTGTTCAAACACATGTTCAGCATTTATTGCTAGAAGATATTGCTGAGCAATTATCTTTCAACATAAGCTGTCAAAATTCACTTATCATCACTGATGTTTATGAACATACAAAAATACGTCTCAATATACATATAAACAAATAAAAAGTGATTTTATCAACAGAAAAAATTTCATAATTTACATTTTTGAGTTCATAAAAAATAAGAAATGGAGTGCTCGGTGAATGATGCATTTAGAGCACTCATTTTTAAGAGAATAAAGCAAATATAACAATTACAATCAATTAAAACATGCGCAACCTTCCTTGACAAAATATATGAAATTATGTTTCAGATATTTACATGTTCGCCAACTAAAAGTATGTACAGCGTTGAACGTTAGCAATTTGATGACGTAATTTTGCCGGCGTTATTGCTAGTATTAAGACACAACAGATTGCCTGTGTGGTCGCGCTGTTATGAAAATAAAAATATGTGTTAGAGCGCTTTTACATTTGGACAGACGATGGGCAGACAGACGAAATTTGAGGGTGCTGTAACGAAAATTTTCGGTGGGGGAGAGTGTGTAGTACACGACTCTCTGTACTAGACATTTGTGGACATTTTTTCTTTCTCTTTTTAACTTTTCGCATTTTTTATGTTGTTGCTTCATATCATTATTCTCATCTCAACATCAACTTCATATAAACACACTAGCTGTGCTTAAAAAAACAACAACAACAAAAAAGAAAGAAAAGAGAAACGAAAATTTCTGTCTGTCTATTAATTTCTTAAATGTAAAAGGTTTAGGCAAGACCAAAAGAGAAATGAAAAAATGTCTGCCCATCGTCTGTCTAAATGTAAAAGCTGAGTTAGTTGCGTTGAGTTATGTTCCTTTACATTTATGTAGGAGATTTTTGTACAATGTGGGTATTTTTCTGAGGTCTGCGTACATGTTTTTTTTAACGCACACGAACACGATCATAATGTAAAGCTACGCTTGAACTTGGCATTCGTACATGTTGGTGTACGCAACTGAATATTACAACAAAATAACATGCATGCTTGTGATCGGTATCGAACAAAATTTGGAGACGCACATAATTGTTATGAAAATAAAAACATGTATGAGTTGCGTTGATTTACATATGCTCGTTTACATTTATGTACGAAATTTGTATACAGTGTGCATATTTTTTGAAGTCTGATGGAAACTAAAAATTTTGAAATGTGTTTTTCTCGAAACAAGCTTTTTTGCGTTATGACTATGGTGCAATAAAGGAGCGATATGTTTTGATACATATAATAAGTATGCACAAATGTTTGTATAAATGTACTATTCTTAGTAGTTTTTTTTTTTAGTTATCTTTGAAAAAATTATGAATTAGAACGCTGTTCCCCTACTAATGCATACAAGGCATGTTTATAATGACCAGAGGTGTCGCCTTTAATCCAGCTCTTTAAACTTTTGCCATACATACGCTCAAAGGCTGTCTTGATATCACCCATGTCAATCTGAAATTAATTAGTTTTTTACATCCTGAAAGATTAAAGTTTATTACATTCCAGCTTACTTCGCATCTTGTTATAACCACGCGTATTAATTGTTTATCATTTGTTCCAATCCCAGCCATGCTCTTGTGCAAACGAGATGCGAAATACTCAGCTTTATTCGTACAGCAGCGATAAATTGCTATGAGACCTTCCATAATATCACCCGAAAACTCCTTCTTTATGGCCTTTTCCAGGGAATGTCCAGTCATGTGCTCATATTCTTGGAAAATCTAAAAATAAAATCTCTATATTAATTTTCAAAAACTAGCAAATATGAAAGATATCATAAAAGGTTTGGAGTCTACTTTTTTTCATTTACACTTAATGATCAAACAGAATGTCTGCAACTCCAAGTAAAATTGCTGTCCAATGAATAAAGCCCAGAATTAATTTTACGGCAGTAACTTAATATATGCTTCTATTGTTCAAAAATTTTAAGTTTTTTGCTTTTTGTTTGCAAAATGAATGGAAATTATGAAAGTATGGTGGCATTATGTTTGTTCGTTTAACCAAAAATTTGTACAAATTCTTATTGTGTTTTACTGCATTTTACTGAATGCTGTTCGTTTAACCAAGTTTTTTAATTTATTTATTTAATAATTTATGCCTATGGAGAATAATTCCTTACAGGCAAATACTATATATGCGTGTACATTGTACACGCATATGAGTTAAAAAATAATTACAAAAATTAATAAAAAAAAGTAGAAAAAATAGCTAATTACTGGAGAAAAAAATGTATAAGCAAAAAAAAAATTTGTTAATTACTGGAATTTAATACTAAAATTATACTACGCTTAACAAAATTTAAGTTCATCGAAAAGTCAATAACGTGGTACAGTTCATTAAAACAACAACATAATCTACGGAAGGG
The DNA here is from genome assembly GCA_914767995.1 of Thecocarcelia acutangulata. Classification (NCBI taxonomy): domain Eukaryota; kingdom Metazoa; phylum Arthropoda; class Insecta; order Diptera; family Tachinidae; genus Thecocarcelia; species Thecocarcelia acutangulata. Next base: position 49,397,265 of record OU612095.1, on the reverse strand, counting down.
ATCTGCATTCGCATAATTCTGACGGTAATAAGGCACTGATAAAGGTTGATATTGACGAAGATTACGCTGGGGAACATCAAAATTTAGTTTGGGCACCAGATACTCCGAGCAGATATTGCCGTTAATCAATTTGAAGACAAAAATGACATTTAATATTTTTCTGCGACTTGTCAAAGAAGGCAGCTTTATTTGTTGCAGTCTGAACTCATAGGATGATAAGTTAGCTACAGTGTTCGGGTAGATATTGAGCAGGATGAAAAGAAGGAATTGTTTTTGGATAGACTCAATTCGATCTCTATGTACATTATAATAAGGGTCCCATATAATCGAACCATATTCCAGTATTGGCCTGATGTATACAATTGCTTCACAACAGTGGAGTCAGCAAATTCTTTAGACTAGCGCTTTACAAAGACAACGTAACATCAGTGAAGCACGGACAAATAAGTGAAACAAAAATCCAAGTCAACTGCGAAAATGATTATCGAAAACAAAAAAAAAAACAAAAACGAAAACTGCCGCTCTGGAAAAAGAGAAAAGATCTTTTTATACTTATAAACTTAAAAGTGCTAAAGGCCTTCAGGTTGTTATAAAAGGTATTGACCCTTATGTAGACATGGATGAGGTTAAGACTGCACTGCTAGATAAAGGCTTTAAAATAAAAAATGTGGTAAATATGCGGAACCGTGAAAAGATTCTTCAACCCATGTTTAGGGTTGAACTGGAACCAGGGAATGTTATTCTCAAAAAGAACGAAGCTCACCTAATTTATAACCTCAAATTTCTTCTTCGTCGTAGGGTTACCGTTGAAGAGACGCACAAGCGTTTAGGGCCCGTTCAATGCCTAAACTGCCAGGAATTTGGCCATACTAAGGTCTATTGTAAACGGTACATCACAGTGCAAAAAGTCAAAAACTGACTCAAGTGTTAAAAAATGCAGTAACTGTGGAGGCAACCATACTGCAAATTACAGGGGCTGCCCTGTCTATACCCACTTTAAGCAGTCAATGACAAATAAGCCATCAATTACCTTTAAGCAACCCCAGCAGTCAAACATCATTTCTGCAAACAATTATCCCAGTCAACCAGCCACATAATCATGCAAAACCCCAAATAAGTTTTATATGCTAGTGTGGTCAAAACCGATACACAGGAGCTTAATCCCCAAAATTCCGATCAAAATTTTAACAGTCTTGAGGTAACTCTGCAGACTCTTGTTCAATCCATAAACACATTTACGGTTTCTATGACTAACATGATGAAAATGCAATCCACTATTTTGCAGGCAATTTTAACAAATGAGCTGGTTTAAAATATGTTTCTGCAACGCAAACGGCATCCGCCAACACAAAAAAGAACTTGAGTACTTCCTTATGGAAAAGCAAATCGATATAATGATGATTGCTGAAACTCACTTAACAAGCAACAGTTATTTCAAAATTAATGGCTACACACTGTATGACACTAAAGATCCCCGTGGAAGGTCTTGTGGAGGCTCAGCAATAATAATAAAAAATAGAATTAAGCACTATTTTCTACATGAGACACGCGAGGAGTATCTCCAAGCAACAAATATATGCATTGAACATATGTAGTGTATGACACTAAAGATCCCCGTGGAAGGTCTTGTGGAGGCTCAGCAATTTTAATAAAAAATAGAATTAAGCACTATTTTCTACATGAGACACGCGAGCAGTATCTCCAAGCAACAAATATATGCATTGAACATATTCATGGAAAAATAGTTATATCATCAATTTACTCACCGCCCCGATTTTCAATAACAGAAAATCAGTATTCACATTTATTCAAATCACTTGGGTCTCGATTTTTACCGGCTGGTGACTATAACGCTAAGCACACTTTTTGATGATCACGTTTAATTTCCCCCAAAAGGCCGTGTGCTTTTTGACACAGTTTCCAAACTGGGCTTAGATGTGATTTCAAGCGGACATCCCACTTATTGGCCCTCAGACCGGCGAAAGATTCCAGATGTTATAGATTTTGGAGTTGCAAAAAATTTTTCTTTAGAGTGGATGCAAGTAGAGTCTTCATTAGATTTGTCATCGGACCACTCACCCACTATAAAATCCGTTTCGTTCCCCCAGGAGGTTGGCTCCCCGTATAGTGACTTGGCGTTCGCCATCACTAGAGTTAATTGGCTAAAATATAAGAAATATTTGAGTACTCATTATACAGAAAATATTGCCTTGAGAACCCCTGAGGATGTTGATATATCAATTAAAGATTTTTCTTAAGACCTTAAACTGGCCGTACAACATGCTACCACTACCCATACGAGTTTCAGAAATGAGAACAATAGAACTTATTGCGAACTTCAGCTGGCGATTGGGCAAGAAGCGATCCTGAAAAAGCGATGGTGTATATTAATCATTTGAAAAACGTTTTTATTGCAAATGATACAGTGGATGATGTTGCTGAATTTCCGCCATATGCTGTTAGACCGCCTGTGCTTTTGATCCTTAGTTTTCAAGATGTCGAAAAAGTTATAAATAAAGTAAACTCAAAAAAGCTCCAGGTTTTGATAAAATTATTGGCATAATGCTTGTACAGTTACCTCGTGTTGCTCATAGAATTCTTCTTTTTATTTTTAACGCTATTTTGCGCCTAGAATACTATCCGCAGAGTGGATGGTATCTATGGTTACTATGATACCCAAGCCAGAGAAGGATCCCACTAAAGTAGAGTCATATAGACCAATAAGTCTACTGCCAACAATTTCAAAACTTTTCGAAAAATTGTTAATGGCGAAGTTGACTCCAATATTGAATGCATCCCTGATCATCAATTTGGTTTTCGGGCTAAACACAGCATCATAGAACAGACGCATAGACTAGTTAATAATATAAGAAAGACTTTTGAGGAAAAAGTATTGCTCAGCTCTATTCATTGATGTTTCCCAAGCTTTTGATAAAGTGTAGCACGAGGGATTAATGCACAAAATAAAGTTGAACTTGTCTGCAAACACTCACAAGCTTCTGGAAAGCTATTTATGCGACCGGAATTTTGTTATCAGAGAAGGCCCAACTAAGCCAATCGAGGCAGGAGTTCCCCAAGGTAGCATTTTGGCACCCATTTTATATTTAATTTACGCTTCTGACATGCCAACCAGATCTGGTATTCACACTTCAACTTTTGCAGATGACACAGCATTCTGCAGCGTATATGAAAACCATCAAGTAGCTTCGCGAAATTTGCAGGAGTATATTTCAATATTAGAGATGTGGTTAAAACTTTGGAAAATTAAAGTTAATGAACAAAAGTGTACTCACGTTACATTTACACTGCGTAGATAAACATGTTCAGCTATCCAAATTAACAATTCATCTATTCCGCAGCAACATGAAGTCAAGTACCTTGGTATTCATCTCGACCGTAGGTTAACGTAGAAGCCTCACATTGACGCGAAAGTGATTCAGCTAAAATTAAATTGGCTTATGGGCAGACATTCTACATTGAAATTAGATTGCAAACTTTTGTTATACAACGCAATTTTAAAGCCTATATGGCGCTACGGAATTCAATTATGGGGCATCGCCTCAGCGTCAAACATTGAAAAAATTCAAAAGCGACAAAACAAAATTCTTCGAACAATTACTGCAGCACCATGAGTTTTCAAAGCATGCGACAATGCATATCAGCAAATTAGAACTTCGCCCAAACCCTCTTGCACGAAACATACTTAATTTTAGTGGTCACATTCGGTTGAGAAGAAGGAATACCGTTGCCACTATCAGAGCGTTAAGTAGGTGATTTTACCGATATAATATGCGCATAATAAAACTTTTTGTCTAGCATTGGCTGGACTTAGTTAATTTATTGTATTTAGTAATAAGATTTGAATACTTATTGTTAGTTAACATTGTGAAGATTCAATAAATAAATAAAAGCTAAAGAAAAAAAAAATCCGCGACAGAGTGGATAGGGTTTGAAGTTTGATGGAGAAGTTCGTTGAGGAAAATAAGAAATAGGGTAGGAGAAAGAATGGAGCCTTGCGCTACACCTGAATTAATCTTTAACTCGTTTGATGAGACCCCATCTGTAGAAACTCGTATAGTGCGGTCTCTGAGAAAGCTCCAAAAGCTTTAAGTTTTGCCAGTAGTGCACCATGCCACACTCCGTCAAACGCTTTGGAAATATCCAGAGCCACCATCTTTCACCGAAATGATGGATTTAGTAGCACCATTTCTCCGAAAGATATGCCATAAGATCGCCAGTTGAACGACCCTTTCGAAATCCATATTGACGATCACAAAGTAATTTATGCGACTCTAGATAACTCATAAGGTGACAGTTAACCATATCTTTCATTACTTTGGGCGGTAATTTCAGGGTTATTTGCCTTACCCTTTTTGGGAATTGGCGTTACATTAGCAACCTTCCAGCACAATGGAAACTTACCAACATGGTAAAGTATGCTAAAGAGGCGTGCTAAAGTGCGCGTAAGCGTAGAAGAGCACTGCTTCAAGACCAGTGCTGGAATGCCATCCGGTCCAGGAGTCTTATTTATGTCGAGGTTTTATGAAACCAAGGATACTACGTGCTTTGCCAACAGTTACCGAAATATGTCTAATAAAGTTAACCTTAGGATCTAGGATAACTCCAATATCCGAGATTAAATACACTCTTTCCTATTGCTGATTTCCCAGAGAATAATGCACGTGAACATAAGAACCTCTGTAGAAGGTAATATATTTACACTAATTGAAATTAAGCTGCATATAAAAGCTCACTACCATCAGAGCCTTCTGTAGTAGATTGTGATCAAAATATTTGTCATAACTTAAGAAGATCTTTACGTTTATTAATTTATTATGAACTACAAGCCTCCGTGGCCAAATTAGTTCAGAATTACAAATGGTTATTACAATTCAAACCAAAGTGCATCGAAATAGGTAGCAAGATGTGTACATGTTTTTGTTTCTTTTCCACCGTGTTCCGTGTTTTCTCTATATATGTACATATGTTCATTATTAATTTCTTTTCAACGCATTTCATTACCTTGTAGTATGGAAGGTGTTGGACTAAAATTTGCTTATCTGAGCAGTGTCGAAGGTATACACACTGGGCACTGATCAGTTTTAATTAATTTAACTCCAACATTCTAAATGCTACAATAGAGTTTGTTTTAGTCTTTCGTGTTGTTATTGTTACAGTTTAACCTCCACAAACACTACTCCCTCTTTCCACCTTAGCAATCTATTTTCCTAGTTCCAGTACAATGCACTGCATATGTAGGGGTCATCCCCTGAGTACTGGTCCAAGATAAAAAAAATTGCATAATATAAAAAATATTTACAATATTAATTATAAAAAATATATATAATTTAAACTGCTTAAGGCAGGGTATCATTAATGAAGTTTGCTTAAATAATGAAGAAAAATTGTTCAAATAACTATTGTTATTTCTATTGTAACAGCGAAAATCCTCATAAATACTACTTGAGCAAACTTTTGAACTGAGAAACAAATTTGTAAAAATTCCGTTCCTCATATGGAATAATTTTATTCCAAATTCGCGCTACTCTCACAACAAAAGATCTGCTCATCACTAAAGTGGAATGATGAGGACAGGTCAGCATATTAGTTCTTGAAGAACGTCCGAAAAAAATTTTTTCTAAAATGTATGAGGGTTTATTATATTTAATTATTTTATAAAACTGCAGCATAAGTCGCTGGTCGATAAAAGTTGAAAAGTCAGAGCCTAACGCTCTTACTACGTAAGAAGACATATGATCCCTGTAGTGTAGGCCATATATAAAACGAATAACTGTTGAAGCAAATTTTGAGCTTAGAAATATTTTGTTGAGATGTACCCGAAAACACTTCAACTCCATACAAGAGAAGAGGCAAACACAAAGAAAAAGCTACACGTTTTCTCACAGTTATCTTCAAGAAAATAGCCAAATGGTAAAATTTCTGCAGAGTGAAAGAAACTCTAGATATTATTGAGTTGACTTGATAGTGAAAGTCCAATTTGTTATCGATAACTAAGCCCAATACCTTGCGATACAAAACTAACTCAACAGGGTGATTACGAATGTGTATATACGGATGAAATGTGCTATTAGCGAAGCACATGGCGCTCGTCTTCGCAGGGTTCAAAGACAAATAATATCGGTCAGCCCACTCTGTAATAACTTGAAGGACACAATTGGTATTGGTAACAAGGTAATTTAAGCCCAGCCCTTTGTCCTCAGCATGAAGTTGTATATCATCAGCATATGTGTAACATTTACCAAATTTAATTACATTATACAGATCATTCATATACATCATAAACAGTAACGGTCCTAAAATAGATCCCTGAGGTACAACCCTATGCAATTCTAAAGTATTTGACTGCCGACCATTTATTTCAACAAACTGAAATCTGTTCACAAGGTAGGAATATAATAAAGAACAAGCAGAATTTCCAAATTTAAATTCATTGCACAGTTTCTGTTTGAGCAATTTAAAATTTAAAGAATCAAAGGCTTTGGTCAAATCTAGTGTTACCAAAACAGAAATAAAGGAACGATCCAAGTTTTGCCTTATATTATCTACAAACCGGTTGTGTTATATCCTCTCCTAAAGCCTGATTGATAAGGATTAATCATATTGTTAGACATTAAAAAATTTTGTATTCGAGACTTTATTAAACTCTCAAAGATGTTGGAGATGGCGGCCAAAACTTCAAAAAAAAAAAAAAAAAAAAAAAACGTTTTTTGTGTCACCGATTTAATTTATTTTTTTTATATATAAAAGTAAACACATAGGAACCTCGAAATCCAGAATAGGGTGATCAAAAACTCGCTTGTTTTAAGAGAAGCTGAAATTCAAAATGTTTTATAAAATTTTTGAACTTCAAGTGGGCATAACTTTTTTGGTTTTATATATTTCATTTCTTAACTTATAAAACAGTTTAAAAAAATCGTGCCTAACTTTGCTCGAGTCCCAGATTTGGGCATTGCAATAAAGGTCTAAAATATACCCAAATCCCGATGTTCAGTGGAACGCAACTTTTTTTCTGCGAAAAACTTCGTAAAATGACTTATAACGTGTTATGTTGTGTTACACGTGTTATGTTATATTACATGCTCATTTCTTAAATTTATATTTGTGGCTCTAGGAACTACAATGATTTTACTGCTTGCATGTCGGATATTTTAGGTATGGGAGTGCGGTATATCTGCATGTGTTGTGTGTGTATTTTTCTTCGAAGAAGTTTTATTAATGAAAAGGATATAATAAAAGACTGTTATTATAATGTATTAAATGCATTTTTGTAATTTAGGCCATTAAAAAATGTGTAGTTACAGATAAGTGGGGGTAGGTACATGAGTTGTTGTATTTGGACTGATATATTCGAGCTTTGTTATAACTTTATTGTGTACTCAGGTAGCTGCTGCTCATATAAAGGTTAAAATACGATAGACATATCAGGTTTTCTTGAAGCAGGTCTCTTTAATTCTCTTTTAAACCGGCCCGGTTGTTTAGACACAGACAGTTTGTGTTCAAGTTTTTAATGAGTTTTGAATATGAGAATGAAATAACAAATGGGAATTGAAGTAACTTGTCGGTACAAGCATGTCTGGACTCCTCTTCTTTCCTCTCTTTCCTTTAAACACATACCTGCTTCAAGAAAACTTGATGTGTATAAAAACAGACAAAATTAATAAAGATGATAAGTATTGTCAAAACGATGGCTAAGTTCAGTTATAACGATCTTGCTAAAATTTATTTTGAACAAAAACACAAAAACTATGTTATATTACACATTTTAAAAGACCATTATTTTGAGTTGTGCGCCCATTTAAAAAAAATTAATAAATTTTTAACGCGATTAAATAAAAGGTATAATGAATAATTTAGAAATGAGGAAAAAATGTTTAACTGCAACAAACAATGGCTTACCAAAAGCAGCAAATGTGGGCCCACCTCCCAGACCAGTTGAGGAGTGTAGTGAAAGGTCCCGAAGACGAAAGCTGCAAAGCATTAATGAAGAATTTTCTCAAGAAATAATTAAAGATACGTTTTTCCATCAACTAGAATCAACAAAAAATAAAACTAAAAAAATTGATGTAATAGAAAATGTAATGAAAGCGAGCCGCAAGCGTGTAAAAAGGATTTTAAAGAGCATTCCAACACAAACCGATGATAAAAAATTTATATCTGAAGAAGCATTTTCAATATTTCTGAACTTAAAGCTAGCAAAACATCAGTATATGGAGTTACGAAAGCAGAGAGTTGGAAACATTGCCCCATTTATCCGGAATATAGAGATTTGGTTTTAATTAAAAAAGATTGTTTAACAAAATTCTATAAACATTACAGATAGTTCAGCAGAGGAGGTATTGCAAGGCATATTAAATCATACTGCGGAAAGATTATTGAATACATTGGACGCAGATAATATTAAAAAGCTTGGTGACTGTAGCCTAACATTAACTTCTAAATGGGGATGCGATGAATCTTCTGGACAAAAACGATATAAGCAGTATAAATATCAGAAAAAATATCAGATTCTGACTTATTTATAATATCTTGTGTTCCCTTAAGACTAAAAACAAATAACATTAATTTTGAGCCATCTACTAGCAAAGAAACCGATATTGACATATGAAAAAACGAAATACCTTACTCAACAAAATATTGCAAACCAATTAAATTTGCTTTTAAGAAGGAACCGAAGAATGAAATATTAGAAGAAGTATCTACACGTAAACAACATAAACTTCAACCGATAACTTTCAGACATGTTCTGAGAAACGCAAATCGCTTAAATTTAGCGTTTTCGATTTGAAAACGCCAAATAGGTGTTCTGAGAAACGTATAACGGAAGAAGTTTGGTTTTGCGGTATATTGCAGTGAACCGATTGAATTTGCTAAAACTGAAGTTGCAAAAGGTAATAAAATTAATCACAATTAAAATTTGATATGTCTTCTTTTTATTTCAATAAAAAGTTGAAAGAATTTTACACATTTTCAATTAAAAAAACAAAATTAAAAAACTCTTCTTTTTGTTGTCAATTTTTGGTTCGTTTTATATAACTACCACATACATATATACGTACGTAAAACACATGTTGTATTTTTTCGGAAAAAAAAACTCTGAAACGCTAGTAAAAAGCGCATTCCTTAGAACACCTAAGAATCAATTAAGCGTTCTTCAGAACGCTTTGCGGCTTCAGAACGCGCGTTTCTCGGAACATGGCTATTTGTTACCTAACAATCAAGAGATTCAAATAAATTATCAAATGTTACGTACAATGATTGATGGAAAAGTTGCACAGGCCAAAACTAAAACAAAATCATCATCGAGCTGTGTTATTTGCAAAAAAAAAAACTGCAAGCCAATTAAGTCAACTTCCAACAGAACACTACTTTCCAAGAAGCCTATGTGTTTGGTTTGTCCCCACTCCATGCTAAAATTCGATTTATGGAACACATATTAAAGCTAAGCTATGATTTAGATTTTAAAGGAACAGTATGAAATAGTGACGAAAATAAAACCAAAAGAGAGGCAAAAAAGAAACACGTACAAGAAAAAGTATTTAGATTTGAGTTTACTGATCGATCAGCCAAAGCGAGAAGAAGGAAACACAAATGATGGCAACACAGCAAGAAAACTGTTTTCTCATCCTGAAACTGCTGCATCTATTACAAGACTAGACTTTAAATTAATAAAACGCTACAAAATCATACTGCAAGTAATATCATGCAATAAAAAAGGTAAATGCAAAAAAATTTGGTCAGTATGCTAATGAACCAGCGAAACTATACAACGAAAAATATGGTTGGAATAATATGCCATCGACAGTCCATAAAATACTATATCATGGGGAAAACATTATTCAACACAATATGCTGCCGATTGGAGATCTTTTTGAAGAAGCGCAAGAAAAAAGGAACAAAGATTATGAATATTTTCACGAGCAAAATACAAGAAAGATATCTAGATATAGTACCAATGAAGATTATAAATTTTCTCGCGAGCACAACACAAGAACGATATCTTGTGTCATGTAGTACCAATGAAGGCCTCTTTAATGTTTTATTGTGCACTTCTGATCCATATATCTCCAGCATTCGACAAAGATGGAATTCCACCCCCATGGAATTGGACAAAGACGCCAAGCAGCTCCTTGAAGATGAACAGAAGACATACTTAGATGAAATTTTCAGTAAGACAGTTAAATGAAAAATGTATTCTATGCAAACTAACATAAAAATAGAACAAAAAAGAACAATAAATATTGAAAATTTATAAAAGAAATTTTATTTTATTTGGAATAAAAAGATTTTCTTAGAACTCATGGTAAAGCCTTTTTTCGGATATGAATCTCCTACATATCTGTTATTGATTTAAGTTTAAAATATATTTAAATAATAAGTAAATAAATATATATACAAAATAAATATATTTAAATAATTCATTTAATACTAACATTTAAAGCTGTCGAACTTACATTTGTTAGTGAATTATGATCACTTAGGCTATTTTTCGAAATTTGACTAACAAGGGCCCAATGAGTAAATGTGGAGCGATTGTCCTAAAATTTCACAGGGATATCAACGACTAAAATAAAATTTATAACCCGTTGTACAAATGTACAAACCAAAAATTTAATTTAAAAAATTATAAAAGTTCATCAAAAATTCAATAAATTCATATTTACATCTCTGGGTACGGAGAATATTAAAATACAAAAATATGTATGTTAATAAATAAAATAAATACCGCTAGTTCTGAGACAGCAAACGCTGTACAAACAATGTGGGCAATTAACAAAATGCATATGTGATTCAATACGAGATGAATATAGATAGAAAATAATTAAATGCTCGGTGGCTTAGTGGTTAAAGCAGTAGATCATGATACGTCATGTCCCGAGTTCAAATCCCAGTGGGTGCTGATGAGTAGTGTAGCGACTACGAAACAGCTAGTTGTCCCCCAGCTAAAGATTTGATTATTATTTTTCTTGTCTTCTTCAATCAAAATTATTGATCACAGCAGATTTGTATTATAAAAAAATCCTTCTTAAGAAAAAAAAAAAACTTAAGAAAGAAAAAACCTGAACTATAACCCGTTGTACAAATGTACAAACCAAAAATTTAATTTATAAAATAAAATTTGTTTTGCTTAAAACGTTTTTGCTGTTTGACATATTTTTAAATAAAAAACATGTTGCTTTTTCTTTTTCCCGACGTTTCGTAGATTTTTTGTCTACATTTTCAAGGGAGCGTCTATTCATATAAATATAAAAACAATTTTTATAATCTAAATACATATACATATGTGTGATAATTACTTTAATTAATGTTGTTACATCTGAATTTTTAACAAAATTATTTTGATAAGGATTTCAAAACAGAAAATACAAAATTAAAAACTCAACGTTAATTTAACACAACTCTGTAATTAATATTAATGTTATCCGTGTCTTCTTTTAAGTTCATCGTTTTGTTTATGTTTTGTTGTATCCGTAAGCTCTCAATTGTAAATCTCTTTTTCGTATTGTTTTCTATGTCCAAAATTTTAACGTTATCAATATCAGCTGAGTGTCCACTTTGTAGAATGTGTTGTGCAAGTGCTGTTGTTTCCTATTTTCTTTCTATGTCCATTTTGTGTTCTCCCATTCTAGTTTTTAAGCTTCTTTTTGTGGTGCCAATATGCGATCACAGTTTTCGTTGTTTTTGACATTACATTTAATTTCATAAACAACGTTACTTTTTTGTTCCTTCTGTATTGTTGTTTTTGTTTTTGAGAATATTGTATTTATTGTTTGGTTTGGTTTGTATGCAAAGCATATATTTGTATGTTTAATTGTTTTCCTCAGATTTCTGTTATTGATCAGATTAGGTATGTACGTGACGCTGTAGAATTTTTTATTTATTAGGGCCGTCTTTTCATTTTGTGTGTTTTTATTGTTTTTTGTATTTTGAATGTCATTTACTAGCGATTTAATAACATTTGTTGGAAAACTATTTTTTCTCAATATTTTATAAATAAGCTCTGTGTTTTTTGAATGAAAACGTTCATTGCTGATACTTAATTCTCTTTTTATAAAACTTTTTGCCGTGTTCATTATTTGGCTTTTCGGTTGTGTTGTGTGGAAGTTCATAATCCGTCCAGACGCCATCTCTTTGGAATACCAATCAAAACATAATTTCTCGTTTTCCCTATATATTGACGAGTCTAGGTAGGGTAATTTTTTGTCATTTTCTATCTCCATAGTGAACTTGATTTTGGGGTGGTAGTCATTTAGATTCGTCAAAATTATATCCTTTTCACTGTCCTTTACGATAGCCAATACATCGTCTACATACTTCGTAATAAAATTTGTTTTGCTAAATATTATATCAATATTAATATATTTAAAACAATTATGATCTGCAAAATCGTATTCTAAATGGCCCATTGGAGAAGAGGGCTAAAGGTCAAAATAAAGTGGATCCGGGTGGACGGCTTAATTAAGTGTGTAATTTTTTAGTTCAGTTAACGTTACTATTTATAAAATGCAATGTTAAATCACTACATTCACACATTTATTTTTTTTTAATGCCGATAATACCTATTTTTTTTAAATAATTTTTCAACGATATATAAGTGTACTTTAATAAGGCCCGATTTTAAAGTTAACACATTAAATTGAAGCTTAAGATGTCTTCTATCCAACAAATAAAAATTCATTTAAACATTTCAACCCAGTCAAAAGTTATAGAATTTTGACCGCCAACTCACAAAATGTGCGTACATTAAGACATTGGAAAAATTAAAAACTTTAGGGAGATCACTAATAAATAAAGTAAAGAGAAGAGGTTCAAGATGACTTCCCTGGGGCACACCCGAACTGATGTCCACAAATTTTGAAAAAATGTTTTTGAATCAAACACATTGCTTACGATTTGATAAATAAGAATCAATCCACTTTAAGCATTGGTTTGAAAATCCCATTAGGTACAGTTTCTTTAATGGCAATTTATGGTTTACTTTATAAAACACCTTACTAAAATCAGTGCTCACTGACATCGTGAGTTTATATCCGTTGTACGAAACTGTACCGCTGCGGTATTACTTTGGTACAATCTTGGGCCTTATTATTATTATTATATTGTTTTTACTTTTATAGGTACCTTACCAATTTTAATTGCTGATAATTACGTTGACACAAAATCATATTAAACATGCTCTCGTCGGTACCAACACGTAATTCACCCGCCTTCAACAACTCACGAGCATCAGCTTGAGCGGCTTCACGGTCTGTTTGACCACTTTCATCACGAGCAGCAGTACAAAGAGAGACAAGTAAACGCTTAAAATTGCCAGAAGTTTCCGATTTCAATTCTGATTCCAAGTGAGCACCGTATACTAAAGAAAATATTAGAGTTTTAAAAATTTGTATTCAGCTTTGGTTTTGATTTACTCACATCGTAAATACTGATTTTTAATAGTGTGAATTTCAGAATTCGATAAAGTACACAAAATTTCAATCAAAACGTCTTCATCGGTGCCAATGCCGGCCATAGCATCATTCAATTCACAACAATAAAAATCGACAATAGGACGCAAAAGACCAACTAGAAGTTTTTCAAAGTTGCCACTGGTTTCAGATTTTATATCTTCTATGAGATCTTTGCCAAAATGAGTTTTGTACTGACGTTGTATTTCCTGCATAAAAAATCAAATGGTGGTTATGTAAAAAACGTTTTTTATTATTATGTAGTAATTTTTTTAAAGGTGTTGTGTATTTCTAGAGTTGCTAATTAATGGTGGAAAATGCACTGTAGTATATTTGTAAAGCGTCAAAAATAAAGTATATTTTCCTTAATATTGGTGCCTTATGAGTACAATGATTTGTTTAATATGTATAAGGATCATCGTTACGAGGAATAAGAGTATACGAGTATATTCATATGTTATACAATTTTATTACAACACAAAACACAATTTTGATTACATTTATTAAGCTTTTTTCAGGAATTTTTGACAAAAAGAAAAATATAATATTTATCTCTAAAACCGATATATCGAATCTGGAAACATTATTTTATATGTACGAGTATATTTGGGATTTATTAAACAACTATTTTATATTAATAAATTCGTTTAGATCCTATCACTTATCTATAAATGCAATTGTATCTACAACACAATTTGGGGCCTTTAGTTTTACCGGCAAATATTTACAAAAAGTTTTTCTATTTATTTGATTCTCCAATATTGTTGGTACTGAGACGCTGTATTTGGCGGCGTGCAGACGTGCATTTATCATACGGGAAGTTTCTGCGAGTAAATTTAAGTGGTTAAAAGTGCGTAAAAAAATTTGGAACTTGCACCAATCGATAGCGATTCGATTTTGTGGCGAATATCATAGTGAAATTTTCGTAAATCCGATGATCGGATAGAAAGTCATAGACGTTTTGGTGAACGTATATCTTATACCAAGTGTTTGTGTGGATGTGCGTGCACAACCAGAACACAAATACACAGGTCTTTGTTTTTTTTTTTTTTTTTTTTTTTTTTTTTTTTTTGTTGAAGCTGTATTGTAACTATACAGTTGCAAATAAATTTGCAACTTATAGGGTGCACAGCGTGGGCGGAGTAACGTAAACCTTATGCCCACGATGGTATTAACAGCATTTTTTGCGGCGCTGTGACTAACTGTACCGACCCATTCCTTTCGGATACGAAGTTGCCGCGTGGTTAACAACGAAATACCTCAAAAAAACTAAACTCATACAGTTAATTGGGGTAGACAGTTAACCCATGAGTGAGACGCAAAACACCCGAAGGCCAAAGAACAACGACAAGCCAGAAATAATTACGATGACGCGAGAGCTGTTCCTCAGCCCAGAGCTCCTTTACGACTGTTCTTGTTGAAGTTAAAAGTGCTTATAAGAGCAAATTTGTACGTAATTTGAACATTTTACAAATGTTAGTATGTATATCCCTCACCTGGGTAACTACCTTGACGTGGTGTGGGGGCTTAAGTGTATGCTGGACGTATATTCTCTTTCGAGGGCTTAATCATGGGAGTTCTGTTTCAGGCTCTAATGGTTGAGCCCGAGGAGAGGATAGGGTTTTTTAAGCCGGCCTACATACTAAATGTTACCCAAACCCTCAAACAGGGGTGTCATGCGACCCGTGCCCATCTGTTCTCTTTGCAGTCGGGGGTCAAGAGACTGTATTCGAACGGAGCTTTGCTGATACCTGGGCACCTCAGCAAATAGACCACGCCCTCTCCACGTTACAGGGGGCTATGACGTGGAGGAGATCCCCTTCCCCCACACTCGTGGGACCAAAATGAACTTTTCCAAAATTTACACCAATACCCAAACTGACATGACGACGACTATGGGCAAGACAACGGACTATGGCAACGATGGTACAAGGACCGAAACGCTGACTGCAGGGCTCTCAAGCTACATCTCTGATACCTTGCGGAAAGGCCAGTAAGGAAACTGCGAACTTGTTTTCGGGTAACCAAGCTGCACCTCAAGCAATAGATAAAAAGTCTCAAAGGCACACAAGTTCCGCGAGACGGGCCTATTTAAGTCGGCGTGCCGCCAGTAAGATCTAAGGGGAGCTGGGGAAGAAGCCAGCGGATGCCTTAACGGCAGAAGAGAAATCCCGGTTATCATGGGCAGGATCAATTTTAGCTGAACTGCAGAATTCGCCTCCCCTCGCATCTAAGGATGCACCTAAGCGGCAACGCTCTGAGGATGAGGCAGTGTTGCGGCACAACAGCCTGCAAATAAGCGTTTAAGACCCCAAAGGTTAATGGACAAATCATTTAGCGATGTCATAAAGGACAAGCTTGTGATGGCTGTCATTGACAGGGGAAACGCGGATTTTGCCATAACCCCTTCGAACTGGGTTATGGTGAAGAAAGAAGTGATGGGGTTAAACATGATCCGGAGAGTTCTTAAAGACAATCCGGGTCCGTACCCCAGGTGTGAGGAGACTGGCTGGTATCAGCGGCGTATAAAGCTTATGGCCTGTGCAGATGAGCGATCAGCAATGTTGCTTAAACAGGCAGTCGGTCATGTGGGCAAGCCATGGGAAGGTGCCAAGCTCGATGTGATTCCTCTCTCAGAGGTTCCACGTCGTCCTAGAGCTGTTGCCAAGATACCAGACATCTCTGGGTCTGCAGAGGAAATCTTGGAGGTCCTGAGAGGCGGAAATCCTGATATACCTACCCATGATTGGAAGGTAGTCAGGGTCTCCGAACCGAAGGGCAATTCGAGAAATGTCACCATCCTGCTGACTCAGGAGTCACTGGCGCCACTCCGCGCTAGAAAGGGGAAAATGTATTTCTGCTTCGATGCAGTCCTTCTCCGAGTATACCGGGGTGAAGACAAGGGCGGCCTGATTCGGGAGGATGTGGATCCTGGTGTGGAAAGCATGTCCGTTGAGGAGACTGCTAGCTTAACATCGTGCGAGGATGCCCTTTCCAACTCTGAGTTGGTAGGGGAGTTCTTCGGGCATGTTGACGAAGCAGTTGACGAGGACGCCCTCTTGGTATCTGATCAGGATGACCAAGAGGACGTCGACGTCACAATCGTGGATAATGAGGGGAAAAATGGTGAAGGTAACTCAAATTAACCTTCACCATTCGAAGGCAGCTTCGGCTGCATTGCTTCTCCGGATGGCGGAGAAAGCGGATGATGTTGTATTGGTTCAGGAACCCTGGCTGTGTAAGGGCAGGGTTTGTGGACTAAGAAGGGAAGGCTACAAGCTACTACATGTGGGCCAAGGTAGGATTAGGTCCTGTATAGTAGCGAGGAGCAATTTGAATATCACGCACATCACATGGTGTGGGGTAGCTCCGACACAAATGCAAGAGGTGAGTCGATTTTTGATTTCATACTATGCGCAAATTTAGACGTTGGGTCGGAACCTACTTTTGTTGTGGTAAATAGAAGAGAGGTTCTGGATATTACGCTAGTTAGTACTAGGCATGCTGATATGATCAAAGGATGGAAGGTGTCGAATGACTGTTCATTTTCTGATCACAGGTATATTGAGTTTGAAATAGGAATTCAGGAAATAGGGTTAGTCCCAAGAAGAAACAGGAAGAGGACGAATTGGGAGGAATAGGGTAGAGTTCCCTCGAACCTTCTTCCGAATCCTCCTACTATAAGAGGTTGTGAGGATATTGAGAGAGCTGTAGACTTACTAACTGAGTCTTTTGATACAGCTATCTCGGAACCGTGCAGACCTAGCGTGTGCCGAGGTAAGAGTAAACCACCATGGTGGAACTTAGAGATAGCGAGAGCTCGAAAAGAGTCTCGCAGACTTTTCAATGGGGCAAAACGACTGGGAGACTGGTCGGAGTACAAAGCCTCCGTAAACAGGTTTAAAAATATGATAAGAAATGCAAAGCAGAGGTCTTGGAGATCCTTCTGCAGTGGCGTAGAAGGAGCCTCTGAGACAAGTAGGCTTCGCAAAATCATATCGACCACGCAGTCCATACCAGGTTTCATTAAGAAACAATGTGGTAATTGGACAACCAGCGGCCAGGAGACCCTTGAGGTACTCATGGATACGCATTTTCCAGGCTGTACACCCTACACGGGGGCAGGTATGGCCGTTGAACGAAACAGACAAGGAGAAGTATGTTTCTCTGTCGATAGGAACCGGGTCCTTTGGGCGTTGAAGAGCTTTGGCCCATATAAATCACCGGGTCCGGATGGTATTATACCAGCACATTTGCAAAATAATGCGGATCTGATCATGCCATGGTTGATTCGGATTTTTACGGCCTGCCTTAAGTGGTCCTACATACCGAAATCCTGGCGTAGATGTGTAGTGGTTTTTATTCCTAAAGGTGGAAAGACTTCACACACAACTCCGAAGGATTACAGGCCCATAAGCCTGACATCCTTTTTCATAAAGACGTTGGAGCGGATGGTTGATCTACATCTCTACAAGAATGTCAATAAATCCGTGCCGTTTATCTGCATCTCAACATGCCTATACTAAGGGAAAATCCGTTGAGACTGCGTTGCAATCGCTCGTGGGGTATATAGAAAATTCTCTTGAACAAGGGGAGTATACATTGGTGGCCTTCCTTGACATAGAGGGAGCCTTTAATAATGTTGCGCCAAAAGTCATTACTATGGCTTTGGAAAGGCTGAACACTCGTCAGCCGATTATAAGTCTCATATGGAGTCTACTGACTGAAAGGGTCATAACATCTAGTATGGGACGGGCCACCATATGCAGAGTGGCAAACAGGGGTACTCCGCAGGGGGGAGTTTTATCTCCCTTCCTATGGAATTTTGCCCTAAACTCATTACTGGTGGAGTTAGACTTCATGCGTTTCAAGACTGTGGCATATGCCGATGATATTGCTGTGGCGGTGTCGGGTAAATATCCGGACACCCTCTCACAGTGTTTGAATTCCGCACTGAGGATCATAGATGGGTGGAGCACCCATAGTGGTCTCAGTGTGAATCCACAAAAAACGGAGCTTGTACTTTTCACCCGAAAATACAAGACTCCTCCTTTCGATCTGCCAACCCTAAAGGGCGTTGAGCTTAGTTTGGCAGATAGTGCCAAATACCTGGGAATCTATCTTGATTCAAAACTGTCTTGGAAGAAGAATGTCCAATTTAGAGCGGACAAGGCAGCTGTTGCCTTGTACCTATGTCGTAAGGCCATTGGGAAGACCTGGGAATTCTTGCTGGCTATTTAACATGGTAATAAAGCCCATATTAATGTATGGGCCGCTTGTTTGGTGAACGGTTTTAGAGAAAACCACCTATTGCAGATTCATAGAAAGGATACTGCGGTCATCTGCTTTGATGGTAACTGGTGCTTCTTGTACTACGCCAACTAAAGCACTAATTACGATGATGCATTGGCTGCCAGCTGATCTCATGGCGAAGGAAGTAGCCATGTGCTCGGCAATTAGGCTAAAAGCCAGTGAGATGTGGAAAGAAGCGACAGAAGGTCACGTTTCGATAATAGAAAGTATAACGAACCTCCCGGAGTATATTGATTACTGTGCACCAGCTCTAATGCCCGACAAGAGATTTGACGTGATCTCATCAAGGACGGCCTCGGCAGCGAACCAAATGGGTCGCCAGGAGGACGTGCTTGAAATTTTCACAGATGAATCCAAGTCGGACATGGGAGTTGGTGGTGGTATCTTTATGCCTCAGTATCAGAGGAGGATCAGTATTAAGCTATACGATGAGTGTAGCGTAATGCAGGCTGAAATTACAGCTATTTTGAGAGCAGCTAACTGGTTGAGGTACTATAGGGTATACGGGGTGAATATCCGAATCTGTACTGATAGTAAGGCTGCGTTAAATGCGCTTGT
This sequence comes from Thecocarcelia acutangulata, assembly GCA_914767995.1. NCBI lineage: Eukaryota > Metazoa > Arthropoda > Insecta > Diptera > Tachinidae > Thecocarcelia > Thecocarcelia acutangulata. The sequence continues at coordinate 49,377,928 of OU612095.1, read as the reverse complement.
GGGTGTCTATACGACGTCCAGGTTGGTTCAGGAATGCCGGATATCTCTTAATGAGATGGCGTGACATTCGAGCCTGGAGCTTTTCTGAGTACCGGGGCACAGTGGAGTGCCCGGAAATATTGTGGCGGATGAGCTGGCGAAAGCCGGAGCTCGTCTACAGAGAGGGGACATTGATACGATGGTAGGAGTCCCGCTTAACAGCTGTAAAAACCAAGTGCAGCGTCAACTTGTAAGGACTGCGCAGGACAGATGGTCTGGTGAGGTCACCTGACAAGGCTGACATGGCCTGCGCATGATCGTAGTAGAACTGCGGTCTTAAAGGGTTTTCCCCGTCAAAGGTTGCGTACCTTGGTGGCAGTTCTGACAAGACATTGTCTCATAGGGACGCATGCTAGGAGGTTAAATTTTCCATTTAATGATTTCTGCAGAAGTTGCGGGGATGAGGACGAGGAGGAAAGTGTTGAGCATTTCCTCTGTCGATGCCCGGCTCTCAGTTCTATGAGAGCGCTGTATTTAGGCGGACCGATGCTGCACGGGTTAGCAGATATATCGGAATGCCGAGTGAACGGACTGGATTCTGGAAGTGTAAGTCTCGTGGGCTGCACTTCTCCCTCAGGCAACACAACGGGACCAAAAGGACCCAAGTGGGCTGGTTTCATGAAACTGGCGGCCTGTACAACCTAACCTAACCTAGTATGTATATCATTTTGTATATACAGTGTGTACTTTGGGGAATTTGGTATTCCGAGGGGATTTTGGCGATTAATGAAGACGGGAATTCCCTAAAAACTCAAAATCGGTTCGGAACAGTTTCGACATAATTCCACTTTACGCATAAAGAGAACTGAAAAAAAAATAATAATAAAATAATTTTTTTTTTCTCATTCAATTATTTATTGAATCTTCACAAAGTGAACTAAGTATTCAAATCTTAATACTAAATACATAAAATTAATTAAGTCCAGCCAATGCTAGACAAAATGTTTTATTTTGCACGGTCAATATCGGTAAAATCACCTATTTAACGTTCTGATGGTGGCAAGGGTGTCCCTCCTTCTCAACCGAGAGTGGCCTTCAAAATTAAGTATATTGCGTGCAAGACGATTTGGATGAAGTTCCAATTTACTGATGTATGTACCTTGTTGCGTACTTTGAAAATTCGTCTTTTACAAGAGGAACACAGAGATCCTTATGAATTCGTGAGTTTTTTACATACCATGGAGCTGCGGTATCTGTTCGAAGAATTTTGTTTTGCCGCCTTTGAATTTTTTCGATGTTTGAAGTGGAGGCGGTGCCCCATAGTTGAATTCCATAGCACCATATAGGCTTTAGAATTGCGTTGTATAATAAAAGTTTGCAATCCAGCTTCAATGTCGAATTTCTGCACATAAGCCAATTCAGTTGCGCTGCTTTTAACTTTAACTGCATAACTTGTGAGACTTCCACGTTAACCTACGGTCGAGAAGAATACCAAGGTACTTGACTTCATTTTGCTGCGGAATAGGTGAATTGTTAATTTGGATAGCTAAACATGTTTGTCTACGCAGTGTGAATGTAACGTGAGTACACTTTTGTTCATTAACTTTAATTTTCCAACGTTTTAACCATATCTCTAATATTGATATATACTCCTGCAAATTTCGCGAAGCTACTTGATGGTTTTCATGTACGCTGCAGAATGCTGTGTCATCCGCAAAAGTTGAAGTGTGGATTCCGGATCTCGTAAATCAAATATAAAGTAGGTCCTAAAATGCTACCTTGAGGAACTCCTGCCTCGATTGGCTGTAAGGGGCTTATAAAATCGACTTCTCTGATAACAAACTTCCGGCCGCATAAGTAGCTTTCCAGAAGCTTGTGAGTGTTTGCAGGCAAGTTTAACTTTATTTTGTGCATCAAGCCGTCGTGCCACACTTTATCAAAAGCTTGGGAAATGTCAATGAATAAAAAGCTGAACAATACTTTTTGTCTTCAAAAGTCTGTCTTATGACGTTAACTAGTCTGTGCGTTTGTTCTATGGTGCTGTGTTTAGCCCGAAAGCCAAATTGATGATCAGGAATGCATCCCACATTGTTCAGCATTGGACTCAACTTTGCCATTAACAATTTTTCGAACAATTTTGAAATTGTTGGCAGTAGACTTATTGGTCTGTATGATTCTACTTTAGTGGGATCCTTCCCTGATTTGGGTATCATAGTAATCATGGACACCTTCCACTCTGCAGGATAATACTCGAGACGTAAAATAGCGTTAAAAATAAAAAGTAGAACTCTTCTAGCTACACGAGGTAATTGTTCAAGCATTTTACCAGTAATTTTATCAATACCTGGAGCTTTCCTGGGGTTTGTGTTACGAATAACATTTTCAACATCTTGAAAACAAAGTCTCAAAGATAGGCGGTCTAACAGCGTATGGCGGTAGTTCAGCTGAATTATTCGCTGTATCATTTGTGGTAAAAACATTTCTCAAATGATCGACATACAACATTCCCTTTTCAGAATCGCTTCTTGCCCAATCTCCAGTTGAAGTTCGCAAAGGTGGCTTACCTATTACGACCTTTTGTCGCTTTCCATAGACAATAGTCAGATTGAGGAGTACCATCAAGACCTTCCAGATAATTTTTGAGGGAAGCCATTCTTTGGGATTCAAGAAGATTTCTTAACTGAGTTATGCATTCCCGTAACCTAGTTTTAAGCTGGGAAGACCTGCGAAGTTGCCACTCTCTTCTAACTCTTCTTTTCTCTGACAGAAGTTGATCAATTTCAGATGAATAAGTTCTATTGCTCACATTTCTGGATCTTATGTGGCTAGTGGTAGCATGTTGTACGGCTTGATTAAGGTGTTCAGAAAATTCGTTAATCGATATATCAATATCCTCAGGCGTTCTCAAGGCAATGTTTTCCGTACAATGAGTACTCAAAAATTTTTTTATATTTTAACCAATTAACTCGAGAGACGGTCCACGCCAAGTCACAAAACGGGGAACCAACCCCTTGGGGGAATGAAACAGAAACTATAGTTGGTGAGTGATCTGATGACGAAGTCTATCTAGTCTGATCTGAAGTCTAATGAAGGTTCCACTTGCATGCATTCTGAGGGAAAATTTTTTGTAACTCCAAAATCTATAACGTCTGGGATCTTTCGTTGGTCTGACGGCCAATAAGTGGGGTGTCCACTTGAAATCACACCTAAGCCCATTTTGGAAACGGTCTCAAAAAGCACACGGCCTTTCGGGGTAATTAAACGTGATTCCCAAAAAGTGTGTTTAGCGTTATAGTCGCCAGCCGCTAAAAATCGAGGACCAAGTGATTTGAAAAAATTTGAGTATTGGCTTTCTGTTATTGAAAAGCGTGGCGGTGAGTAGATCGAGGAAATAACGATTTTTTCATGCAAATATTCCAGGCATATATTAGCTGCTTGGAGATACTCCTCACATGTCTCGTACATTAAAAAGTGTTTAATTCTGGATTTTATTAGAATTGCCGATCCTCCGCAAGATCTTCCGCGGGGATCTTTTGTGTCGTACAGTATGTAGCCATTAATTTTGAAAAAAACTGTTGGTTGTCAAATGAGTTTCAGCAATCAACATTATATCGATTTGCTTTTCCATAAGGAAGTGCTCAATTTCATTTTTGTGATGGCGGATGCCGTTTGCGTTCCAGAAACATATTTTTAACCAATTCATTTGTTTAAAATTGCCTGCAAAATGGTGGATTGCATTTTCAGCATTTCCTGCATCATGGTTGTCATGGAAACCGTAAGTGTATTTATGGTGTGAACTAGAGTCTGCAGAGTTGCCTCAAGATTGCTAAAATTTGGATCGGATTTTGGAGGCTTGGGCTCCTGATTCAAGTTTAGTTTATTGGGTTTTACCACATTTGCATAAGAAATTTGTTTGGGGGTTGGCACGATAATATGGCTGGCTGACTGACTCATCTGGGGAAAACTACTTTTAGAAATGATATTTGACTGCAGGGGTTGGTTAATGGGTATTGATGGACTGTATGTCATTGACCGCTTAAAGTGATTGTAGACAGGACAGCCCCTGTAATTTGCAGTATGATTACCTCCACAGTTACAGCACTTTTTAACACTTGCGTCAGCCTTTGGCTTATTGCACTGAGTTGTGCCGTGAAGTTCACCACACACAACGCAAACTGCGGGCAACTTACAATAGGCCTTAGTATGGCCAAATTCTTGGCAGTTATGCATTGAACGGGTCCTAGACGCTTATGTGGCTCCTCAACGGTAACCTTACGATGCAAAAGAAATTTAAGGTTGTAAATTGCATGAATTTCACCTTTTTTTAGGAGAACATCCCTGGGTTCTAGTTCAGCCCTAAACATGGGTTGAGGGATCTTTTCACGGTTCCTAATATTAACAACATTTTTTATTTTAAATCCTTTTTCTTCCAGTTCAGTCTTAATGTCATCCGTATCTACACAAGGGTCAACACCTTTAATAACTACCTGAAGGCCTTTAGCACTTTTAAGTTGATAGGTGTAAAAAGATCTTTTTTCCTTCTTTTTTACCTGGATTTTCGTTTCGTTGATGCTGCCATGCTTTACTGATGTAAAGTTGAAGGTGTCTTTTCCGATTGCCGTAATAAGTCGTTTCACCAGCTCATTAGAATTTACCGATATTGACGGTGCAAAATAAAACATTTTGGTCTAGCATTGGCTGGACTTAATTAATTTTATGTATTTAGTTTTAAGATTTGAATACTTATTGTTAGTTCACTTTGTGAAGATTCAATAAATAAATAAATGAAGAAAAAAAAAATTAGAAGTAGGCTCTCTCAAATAAATTGGTGGCGGTTTAAATGTTCTCTTAGATGTTGTTGGCTCATCTGTTTGGAGTATAGCAAATCTATTACCATCCGTTGCCAAAGTTCTATTATTATCTTTACAAATTTTTGGTTGAGATGATATTTGAGCTGATTTGGGGCTTCGCTGCCTTTTAACCACGGTTATGTACCTGTCAATGCCTACTTGTGTTTTCGGCTTATTAGCAATAATTAAACTGGAGGATGGTTTATCTTCAGTTGTAACAACAATATTTGGCGAACACGATCGCGGGCGTTTCCTATCTCTAAGAGACAGGAGATTTTCCAATGATTTTTTCACAGATTCTTCCTCTGAAATCCAAAGATTTTTTCTACCAGAGCTAAGCTCATTTTCAGAATTACATCTGATAGGTACACTCATGCAATTAATTGTTTCTGTTTTTTTAATTTACAAATTTATAACGGTAGTAAAAAAAAATGTCAAAAAGTTTTTCTTTTAATTAAAATCACTCTGTTCACCTATTACGGTATTTACTTATTCCCATTTTATTTTTTTTACTTTGCGATCAAAAACAAACACGTGTGTTCACTATCGAAGCTAAACAACGACTGAAAAATAATAAGAATAATTCGGGAACACTTAGTTTCCGAATTATGGACCTCTGAAGTTTTTATATACGTGTATATGTAATTGTGATATTTCATGACATTTTTTAAGGTATTTGTATTTCTACAAAATTTTTATCATTCAAAAGCTTTTGAATAGATACTATCCAAAGTAATTTGGGCAAAAAGCAAAATTTAGTTTTTCTTGAGTTTATTTAAAGTGCATATATAGGGTGTTTTTTTAAGCTAGATAGAACTTTAAATTGTAAAAAGTAACACAAAAAATTAAATTTTGATGAAACATTTTTTTCATTTGTTTCAGTATACTCTGACAAATCATCATGAATAGACTCACGCTTGAACAACGCAACGAAATTATCCAAATTTACTTTGAAAATCAGTTGGCAACTGACCCGTTGTTTTATCGCAAAATTGTGTTCAGCGATGAGGCGCATTTTTGGCTTAACGGGTTTGTTAATAAGCAAAATTGCCGCATATGGAGTGAGACCAATCCACAAGAGACCCTACAGACTCCATTACATCCAGAAAAATGCACTGTTTGGTGCGGTTTTCATGCTGGTGGCATCATCGGACCTTATTTCTTCAAAAATGAGGCCGGAGCTCGCGTTACGGTCAATGGAGATCGTTACCGCACCATGATCAATGATTTTTTGTTTGAAAATATGGATGACATTGATCCGGAGGAGATGTGGTTTCAACAGGATGGCGCTGCGTGCCATACGGCGAACGCAACCATCGACTTACTGAAATCAAAATTTGGCGATAAGTTGATTTCGAGAAATGGACCTGTCAATTGGCCTCCAAGGTCGTGCGATTTGACACCTCTCGATTATTTCCTGTGGGGCTACGTGAAGTCACTGGTTTATGCTGATAAACCAGCAACAATTGACGCCTTGGAGGCCAGCATTGTTCGTGTTGTTCGTGACATACGGCCAGCAGTGCTCGAAAAAGTGGCCCAAAATTGGACGTCCAGAATGCGCTTCGTCAAGAACAGCCGCGGTGCCCATATGCCCGAAATCATTTTCAAATGTTAATGTCACGTATTGACAAAAATTTTTGATTACAATTTAATTTTTTGTGTTATTTTTTACAATTTCAAGTTCTATCGGGCTTAAAAAAACACCCTATATATTTATTTATTTTTATACCCTTCACAAAAATGTAAAGGGTATATATAAGTTTGTGATTCCGTTTGTAATTTCTACAGTTTTTTTTTGCGACCCTATAAAGTATATATATTCTGAATCAGAATTAATGGAAAAGTCGATTAAGCGATGTCCGTCTGTCCGTCTGTCCGCTGTTGAAATACCGTTTCTGAGAAAACCATTAGACTTAGAAACTTTTTTCTTTCACCATTCTTTTACCCCATCGATTCAAGGGTTTGCTATTGAAATTCAGTAATATCGGTCCACGTATAGCTGAGATATATTCAAAATTCCGAAAAAAGCCATTTTTTTTTGCAGTTTTGTATGAAAATTTTTGAAAACAAAAGTTGTTCGTTTTGCTTCAAACTTCACACACTTATTAGGCATGGTGACTTAAAGACAAAAAATGTCGCATAGGCGAAGCTAAATAACTTTTTTTTGCTCAAAAGCAGTTCTGGTAATAAAATTAGGTTACATAAATATGGAAAATGAAAATTTCCGATATCGGTCCATATATACCCGAGATATAGCCTAGACCGGATTTTTCATGAATATGTCGCGTAAGCGAACTTAAACAACTTTTTTGTGCTCAAAAGCAGTTCTGGTAATGAAGTAGGGTCATATAAATATGAAAAATGAAAATTTTCGATATCGGTCCATATATACGCGAGATATAGCCTAGACCGGGGTTTTCATGAAAATGCCGCGTAAGCGAACTTAAAGATTAAAGCCCATTTTTTTGATTGAAACTTTATTAATTATCTCCCGTGTTTTGCGATAATAATAATTACAATCGTGGTTATGTTCGCATAAAAAAAAACTGGTGGTAAAAACAAGTAAGAGTGTGGTATATTCGGCTGGGCCGAATCTAAAATACCCTTCACAATAGTCACGTATATGTATAGTATATTTAAAAATGTGAACTAAATATGCTCGGTTATATATAAACCGACATCGGAATTTTCTATTTTCGTACTTAAGTAACCTTTTATAACGAGAATTGCTTTTCAGCAAAAAAAAAAAGAAAAACAAATTTAATGGAAAAATCGGTTAAGGCTATATCTCGGGTATACATAGACCGATATCGGAAATTTTCATTTTCCATATTTATATAATCTTATCTCATTACCAAAACTGCTTTTGAGCAAAAAAGTTGTTCACGTTCGCTTACGCGGCATTTTAATTACAACCTCGGCTAGACTATATCTCGGGTATGTATGGACCGTATCGGAAATTTTCATTTTCCATAATTATATACAATTATTACCTTACCAAAACTGCTTTTGAGCACAAAAAAGTTGTTTAAGCATTTTCATGAAAAACCCGGTCTAGGCTATATCTCGGCTATACTGATATCGGAAATTTTCATTTTCTAAATTTGTATAACCTTATTTCATTACCAGAACGGAGCACAAAAAAGTTTTTTAACTTCGCTTACGCGATATTTTCATGCAAAACCCGGTTTAGGCTATATCTCGGTTAGTAGTGATTTGTCCGTTGAGCAGTGTACACGTGTTATGTCCTTTCGCGTTTTGTATTTTTTTCCTATAATTTTCGTTTCTGTGCAGTGCTTTGTTTGTTTTTTTTTTTGTGCCAAATTAAAATTTCAACAAAAACAAAATATACACAGTTAAAAAATCAAATTAATAAAATAACAAAAATATACGAAAAAAAAACAATCACAACAGTTACAAAATCTCCAAAACAAATATAATTATTAATAAACAACAACAAACACAATAATCTATTCAATAACGAACAAAAACAGCCACTAAATTCTTTAAAAAAAAAAAACACAAATATAAATATTAAAAAAAAAAAAAAAAAACAACAAACACGGACTACCCAACAAACAAATCGTTTGCAATTACGGGGCAACAATAGTTTAACACTTAAACAAACCAGCCAAAATCACAATAATAAAAATAAAATAAATAATAATAATAATAATAATAAATAATAAAATTAATAATGAATAAACGTCCAGATCAGGGCTTTTATGACCTTCAGTCATTGTGTCGTCCCTCTTCACCATCAGTTTAAAAATAAAAAATAAAACAATTGTTTTTGCTGTGTTGAGGATGTCGGGTTAATTGTTGTTTGCTTTATAGTATCGAAGGTATACACACTGGGTGCTGTAAAGTCATTTAAGCGACAATAAATTCCGGCTTCGCCAGTACAGCAAAAGTAACAATTAACATTTGGACATTGATTTTCCATCGTAATGACAAGAAGGTTTACAATTGACTTTTGCAACATACGTGGGCTGAGAACGAATTTTTTCTCTGTTTATGCTCACACGTGTCTCCATCGGCCGGATATTTTCGCCTTATGTGAAACCCAGGTATCAGAGAATGCTGATCCACAGGATTTTCATATACCTGGGTATCAACTTCTATCCCTGTTTAATTTCCATCGGGGCCTTGTAGTTTACATACGCACTGAAGTTGTGTTCCAATGCCAGCAACCATTGAGTATGTATGATGCCGAATTTACCTGTCTTTGGGTTAAATTCAAAATCAGGTCACACCTCTTGCACTTCGGGTCTCTTTACAGAAGTCCAAACGCGGGGAGGGATACCATCTTCTCTGGTTTCGATACCCTGTCCGACTCTATATCGAAGATCCTGGAAGATTATCCGAGCAGTGAAATCGTTGTTGCTGGTGATTTCAATGTTCACAACTCATCCTGGCTTCGTCATTCGAGTCATACAACTCCAGAAGGCCAATATGTTGAGTTATTCGCTGCGCATAACCACCTAGCGCAATTAGTGAATGGTCCAACGCATATTCCATGTGTTGAAGGGCACCATCCAAACACACTTGACCTATTTCTGACTTCACACCCTGAAAAGTATGAAGTCAAAGTTAGTGCACCTCTCGGCAATTCGGATCATTGCACCATTTCTGCCTCCTTTTCGATCTCCGAACTTCGTAACGTTTCGAAATCAGCTACGAAACGTTCAATATTTATTTACGAAAAGGCGCGTTGGGCTGAGCTCAACCAATTTTATGAGCATTTTAATTGGAAACTCTGCTTTCTTGATAACGACATAAATGCTTCAGCAAAAATGGTAGAGAATATGATATTGCTAGGGATGAAATCATTCATCCCCTCCAAGCAGATTTCGGTTAAACCAAGAGTGAAATCCTGGTTTAATCAGACGTGCAAAAACGCAGTCAGATCCAGAGAGGAAGCATTCAGTAATTGGCGTTTAAACAAAAACCCAGACACTGATTTGCTACGCAAAAAGGCAAGATCTTCGTGTGCCAAGGTACTTAGGCGTGAAAAACTTCTTCACGAACAGCGCCTTCGGGCCAAGGTCCTTGCAGCTCCCCGGGGCAGTAAGACCTTTTGGTCTTTCGAGAGTAAAGAACAGTGCTAGTTCATCAATTCCAACTCTGTTAAAGAATGACCAAGCATTCATCGACCCGGTTGACAAAGCTAACCTGTTGGCTGAAATTTTTGCAAGCAATTCCTGCTTGCCGGAAAGCAGTCAACCACTTCCCGAGCTCGAAAGAGTATCTGTAACTATGCCAAAGATATTCTTCCGGGCACGAGCAGTTAAAAGGGTTTTGGCAGACCTCGACATAAACAAAACTCCTGGACCGGATGGCATTCCAGCACTGGTCTTGAAGCAGTGTTCTTCTACGCTTGCGCGTCCATTAGCACGCCTCTTCAGCATACTTTACCATTTTGGTGAGTTTCCATCGTGCTGGAAGGTTGCTAATGTAACACCAATACCCAAAAAGGGTGAGGCAAATAACCCTGAAAATTACCGCCCAATTGCAATTTGCTCTGCGCTTTCCAAAGTAATGGAAAGTATGGTTAATTACCATCTAATGGGATATCTAGAGTCGCACAATTTACTTTGTGATCGCCAATATGGATTTCGTAAGGGTCGCTCTACTGGCGATCTTATGGCATACCTTTCGGAGAAATGGTGCCACTCAATCCATCATTTCGGTGAAAGTAAGGTGGTGGCTCTAGATATTTCAAAAGCGTTTGACAGAGTGTGGCATGCTGCACTTCTAGCAAAACTTACTGCTTTTGGTGTCGGTGATGACTTCTCTCGGTTTATATCGAGCTTTCTCAGAGACCGCACTATACGAGTTGTTATAGATGGGGTCTCATCAAACGAGTTCAAGATTAATTCAGGGGTACCGCAAGGCTCCGTTCTTTCTCCTACCCTATTTTTAATTTTCCTTAACGACCTTCTCTATCAAACTTCCAACCCTATCCACTCTTTTGCGGATGACAGCAGCATTTGTCACTCGTACTCTTTTAGTTATAGGCCTAGCCTATCAGAGATCGCTGCCAAGAGGCTAAATATGAGTGATTCATTGAATAGTGATCTTCTGTTAATCTCCGAATGGGGTCGTAAAAACAGGGTCGCTTTTAACGCTCGTAAGACCCAGTGTTGCTTATTAACACACAAACAACCCACCGCAGATGCTGCTTCATCTGTACTCATGGATGGTATAAATATTGAGGAATCGGATGCTCTTGATATTCTTGGAATGAAGATACAGTGTGACGTTCGCTGGAATGAACATATTTTTCATGTCTCTAAAGAAGCATTCAAGTGCCTCGGTTTTTTGAAACGGTGTAAGATATACTTCACTCCATCCGATCTCCTTACTATTTATACCACCTACATTCGACCGAAAATGGAATAGAACTCTCATGTTTGGGCCGGTGCCTCAAAGTCTATTTTGGGGTTACTCGACCGTGTGCAGGAGAGGGCGAAGAAGCCCATTGGTGACAGTAGGGTATCCAACTCTATTAACTTACTAGAGCATCGACGCAGTGTGGGGTGCGTTACTCTGTTCTATCGCTACTACAATGGACTTTGCTCTGACGAGATTAGGGATCTTGTTCCCGAAACTCGCACATTTTTGCGTAGCACGCGTTCATCGTCCAGAGCTCATCCATTTGTGGTTGATTGCCCAGGGAATCGTACTACGCATTACAGAGAGAATTCGTTTTTCAGCCGTACGCTTCGTCTGTGGAACAAGTTGCCTGCAGACGTGTTTCCTGTCTGTTATAACGTTGGAAAGTTCAAGTCAAATGTTCACAAACACTACTCCCTCTTTCCCCCTCCTCACAACCTATTTTCCTAGTTCTGGTACAATGCACTGCATATGTAGGGGTCATCCCCTGAGTACTGGTCCAATATAAAAAAAAAAAAAAATATACTGACCAATATCGGAAATTTTCATTTTCAATATTTATATAACCTTATTTCATTACCAGAATTGCTTTTGAGCACAAAAAAGTTTTTTAACTTCGCTTACGCGATATTTTCATGCAAAACCCGGTTTAGGCTATATCTCGGTTATATACTGATCAATATCGGGAATTTTCATTTTCCATATTTAAATAACCTTATTTCGTTACCAGAACTGCTTTTGAACACAAAAAAGTTGTTTAAGTTCGCTTACGTGACATTTTCATGAAAAATCCGGCTTAGGCTATATCTCGGATATTTATTAATTTAAGTCTATGGACAAATTCCTTACAGACTACTTTAATATTTGAAAACAATAGATGATATTTTACAAAATGAGCATTATTGATTTAAAAATTATATAACATTGCGTTTAACGGTATTAATGTTAAGAGAAAAGTTAATAAAGTAATACATTTCATTGAAACAGCAACATAATTTCCTAGCTGGATCCAACATAGCATGATTAGTTCGGCATGCCCTAACATAAAGTAGATTAAAATAACGTAACGAGCGTTGAGGTACATTTAAAGTTACGTTACTCAATAAAAACTCAGATTGGATGTTACCATTTAAAAGATTCACCATAAAAGACACATTAAGCATCGTTCTTCGGCTTTTTAAAGTCGGTAAATTAATTTCAGCTAGTCTTGTTGAATATGATGGTAGTGGCAAGTAACCTCTATAAATGTTTCTTAGGCAGAAAATAAGAAATTGTTTTTGAACAGACTCGATACGATGATTGTGGATGTTATATATCGGGCCCCAAATAATGCTGCCGTATTCTAAAATTAGTCTAACGAGCGAGATGAAAAGACTTTTTGTGATAAAAGGATCATTAAATTCCTTCGCCCATCTTTTAATAAAAGCCAGTACACTGCGAGATTTGTTTACAGCAATCGTTATATGTTAAACAAAGTTAAGCTTCGCATCTAACAATATTCCTAAATACATTACAGAGTCCACAGATTGTAAATTACATCTATCGAGAACGTAGGAGTAAGCGCATTGATTTACTCTTGAGAATTGCTTAAATTCAATTCCATCAAATTAAAATGGCACCACTTATAAAAACTGTTCAGATCATTTTGTAAATGTTGCTGATCGATAGGATTTTTAATATTTACGAATAGTTTTACATCATCTGCATACATCGATATATTACAATGTTTAATTGCTTCAGGCAAATCATTAATAAAAAGAAGGAACAGAATCGGGCCAATGTGGCTATCCTGCGGGACAGGATAGCAGCGTTAAATTTTACAGATTGAGTTCTACCAAACAGATAAGACTTAATCCAACCCAAGAAATTACAGTTGAAACCCATTACATCTAATTTTTTTAGTAATAGCGCATGACTAACTTTGTCAAACGCTTTGCTGAAATCGGTGTAGATAACATCAGTATGCTGTCCGTCAGCAAACGCTTTATTAACTAACGTTGTTGAGAGTAGAATATTAGTCATAGTAGAAAATCCTTTCCGAAAGCCATCTTGAACTGGAGACAATAATACAGAGACTTGATGAGTAAGAAAGTCCATTATACATTTTTCAAACAGTTTAGGAATATCGCTTAATTTAGCTATACCTCTGTAATTACATACAAGTGATTTATTTCCGGACTTAAACAACGGGATTATGTAAGAGTCCTTCCAAACATTTGGAAAGTATCCAAGTTGTAAAGAAGCATTAAAGATGATGGATAAAGGTGTTGCCAAAGCAGCTGCGCAGTTTATCAAAACACAACTTGGTATGCCATCTGGACCACTGAATGATGATGACATCATTTTTTAGGCAGTTCAATATATGAGAGGTGGTAATAATGGATGAATTTATGTTTTGATTAAAAGTTATCTTATAAGGGTATGTATTGGTAGCATCATCCTGAGCATTAGAATATGTGGACGCAAAGAAGTCAGCAAACATATTACTAATTTCCACTTCGTCACTAGACTCAGAACTTAAGTGTTTCATGACTTTTGAAAAACCGGTACTCTTCCTTTTCGTGTTAACAAAGTTAAAAAATGATTTAGGATTATGAGCAAAATTCCATTTAACATTGCAGAGGTTACTGTTACACAGTTGTACGTTAAGAAAATTATATTCAGCCCTTGTAACTGAGTATTTTCTATAATGAAAAGCAGATCCGGTGATTTTAAGACTCTTAAAGTATTTGTTTTTCAGATTCTTCAGAGACGAAAGTTGTCTAGAGCTCCAAGGCGGGCCAGACTTTTTACGTGGTACATGCATGGGAATACATTCCTACATATAAGTCATTAAAGGTTTATAAAATATATTTACTAAACTGTCAATAGAGTATACCGGAGTATGCAGCAATTCAAGCCAGTTAGTAGTAAACAGGCGACTGTTCAATTCAATGTAATTAGCCCGATTAAAAAAGAAAACTTTTTCATTATTGGTAGAGTTTTCCTTTATTGGATTATCAATAAAAAAGTTGTAGCAAATTTCAATTGTGGGGTGGTATCGATCCTCAGACATGCTAACAGGGTCAATACGATGTACAATACATTCATTTGGCTCATTAACAAATACTAAATCTAGAAGTTTTCCATAAACGTTGTCAATACCATTTATTTGGTGAAGATATAAATCTGCTAAATTGTTAAAAAATTCATCTTCTATATCATCGCTTTGAATGGGAAAGTAATAATTATGTTCTGTTGAGAAGTCCCATGTAATACGGGGTAAATTAAAATCACCAAACCCAAAAATTAAATCGACGGGGCTAAGTTTCTTAGTGATATTAAAAATAATTGCTTCGATATGCTGCTTGTAGACCATAAAATCAGCATTTGGTGGGACGTATGAACAAGTAATAAAAATTTTAATATTCTTAACTTTTAATGACACTGCGATGAATTCAATATTAACAAGAAGGTTTAAATGGATTTCCTCCATTGGAAAAATGTTTAAGACAGCAATTAACACTCCCCCACCAGTTGTAGTTGTAATTCTATCACGACGAAAAATATGAGAGTCATCACAAAATATGTCCGAATTCAAAAAAGTATTATTCAACTGGGTTTCGGTGAAGACAATAACATGATAATTAAAATCGAAGCTTTGTACGTATAGTTTTGCTAGCTTTGATTTTATACCGCGAACGTTCTGGTAAACAATACTTAACTGATAATCAGAGCGGTTGTTCAGTTTTTTGGAGTAGTTACTTTAGGATGAAGACGAGCAATATTGCGGTTATTACCATTATATTCATATTCCCTAACTAAGACATGAAGAGGCCAGAAGACTGATCTACTATTTGTCTAAATAAGTCAAAATGTACTGAGATTTTAAATGATGTATGCTTCTCTGTTGCGAGTATGAAAATTTGTGGACTTTTATACCAGAGCTCCTTTTTATTTTAGATTTAATATAATAATCAATTTCCTCGGCTGTTGTATCTGATGCAAAACGGGATATGAATATATGCTTGTTTGGAGGAATCACTCGTAGACATCCATTCGTATTGTATTGTATATTCACACTAACTGGAGAATCTGCCGCACGATTGCCCAGCTGATGATGGTTTTTATTAGAGTGATCAATGCTCACTGATTCTTCAGAGTTAATAGGCTTAGATGATGCACCAGAGTTATCAAAAATTGTATTAGTAACTACGGGAGGCTCTCCTGTTATAACAGTAATGGACTTAGGACTCGTTAAACCAGGCTTTGAAGAAGAGGATGAAGAAGCATAATCAACGGAGGGAACGGCGAGCAATTCGTTTTTGTCTTTATTTATTTTAGACGATTTCCGATGTTTAGGTGAAGATTGAGGAGGAGACTTTAAATTGTCCAGTGATTTGTAATCATCGAATAGTTTACCATATGCAGAAATACTTGCAGCAAGGTTTCCGGCTTCATTTTGAATTTCATTATAATGAGATTTTTTCATGAAAATAATTAAGGCATATATTTGTAGCTTGGAGATATTCCTCACGTGTCCCGTTCATTAGATAGTGCTTAATTCTGGTCTTTATTAAAATTGCCGAACAGCCGCAAGATCTTCCAAGGGGATCTTTTGTGTCATATAATATGTAGCCATTAATTTTGAAATAACTGTTGCTTGTTAAGTGAGTTTCAGCAATCATCATTATATCGATCTGCTTTTCCATAAGGAAGTGCTCAAGTTCATTTTTGTGTTGGCGAATGCCGTTTGCGTTCCAGAAACATATTTTTAACCAATTCATTTTTTTAAAATAGTGGATTGCATTTTTAGCATTTCCTACATCATGTTTGTCATAGAAACGGTAAAAATGTTTATGGACTGAACAAGAGTCTGCAGAGTTGCCTCTAAATTACAAAAATTTGTGTCGCACTTTTGACGTTTGGGCTCCTGGTTTAAGATTTGGTCGGCTTTAAGGACATTAGCATATGAAAAATGTTTGGAGTTTTGCGTATTTGTATGGGTGGTTGAATCGATTACCTGGGGAAAATTGTTTTTACCAATGACATTTGGCTGCTGGGTTGCTGGAGAAACCGATGACTTATTTGTCATTGACCGCTTAAAGTGAGTATAGACAGGGCAACCTCTATAATTTTCAGTGTGGATACCTCCACAGTTACTGCATTTCTTAACACTTGCGTCAGCCTTTGGCTTGTTGCACTGAGTTGTGCCGTGAAGTTCGCCACATACAACACAAACAGCGGGCAAGTTACAGTAAGCCTTTGTGTGGCCAAATTCTTGGCAATTTAGACACTGAACGGGTCCTGAACGCGTATGTGGCTCCTCAACGGTAACCTCACGATGCAAAAGAAATTTAAGGTTATAAATTGGATGAATTTCACCTTTTTTCAGGACAACATCCCTGGGTTCTAGTTCAACCCTAAACATGGGTTGAGGGATTTTCTCACGGTTCCTGATGTTTACTACGGTTTTTATTTTAAAACCTTTATCTTCCAAACCGGCTTTGACGTCATCAATATCTACGCAAGAGTCAATACCTTTAATAATGACCTGAAGACCTTTAGCACTTTTGAGCTGGTATGTGTAAAATGATCTTTTCTCTTTTTCTAAAACATCAGACAATTCGATAATCGTTTTCATGATTTACTTGTATTTTAGTTTCACTGATGCTGCCGTGCTTCACTGATGTCACGTTTAAAGTATCTTTACCGATTGCCGTAATAAGTTGTTTCACCAGTTCACTAGAAGTTGGCTCTCTCAAATATATTGGTGGAGGCTTACATGTTTTTTTGGATGTTGTTGGCTCATCTGTCTGAAGGATAGCAAACCTATTACCATCCGTTATCGCAGTGGGTTTATCGTCTTTAGAAATTTTTGATTTTGAAGATATTTGTGCGGATTTAGGGCTTCGCTGACGTTTAACCACGGTTATATACCTATCCATTCATACTTGCGTTTTTGGTTTATCAATAATAGCTAAACTGGAAGGTGGTTTGTCTTCTGTAGTAACAACAATGTTTGGCGAACACGAACGCGTGCGTTTTTTATCTCTTAGAGACAGAAGATTATCCAATGATTTTTTCAGTGATTCTTCCTCAGAGATCCAGAGTTTTTTTCTAGTGGAGCTAAGCTCCCTTTCAGAATTGCATCTGCTAGATACACTCATGCAATTTTTTATTTTTTTTTTTTATTTATATTTTTTTTAATTTAAAAGTATATAAAAATAATTGTCATTAAGTTTTTCTTTTAAATAAATTCGTTCTTCCACTTATTGCGGTTTTGCAAGAAAACAAAATTTTAATGTATAGTTTTTTCCTACTGGGTAGGTAATCTTCACGCACAATAACAACAATAACAATGCACTGCCACCGCACTTGTTTTATTGAAATTGATTTTATTGTTTAGTTAATGAAATGTGAGGGATTTATTTTCCCGTTGTTTTTTAAAATAATTTGTTATTGTTTTTACAATTTAATACAATATATTATTGTTTTTATATGTAACTTTAAAAATATAATAGCACAATGATTTTTTAGTTTGTTTTTTGTTCACTTTTCAAAAACACGACCGTGCGGTTGAAGAATCACAGAGTGAATGATTTACTCACCACCACGATTTTCAATAACAGAAAGACAATATTCAATTTTTTTCAAATCACTTGGTCCTCGATTTTTAGCGGCTGGCGACTATAACGCTAAACACACTTTTTGGGGATCACGTTTAATTACCCCGAAAGGCCGTGTGCTTTTTGACACCATTTCCAAAATGGGCTTAGGTGTGATTTCAAGTGGGCACCCCACTTATTGGCCGTCAGACCAACGCAAGATCCCAGACGTTATAGACTTTGGAGTTACAATAAATTTTCCCTCAGAATGGATGCAAGTAGTGCCTTCATTAGACTTGTCCTCAGATCACTCACCAACTATAGTTTCTGTTTCGTTCCCCCAGGGGGTTGGTTCCCGTTTTGTGACTTGGCGTTGACTGTCACTCGAGTTAATTGGTTAAAATATAAAAAATATTTGAGTACACATTGTACGGAAAACATTGCCTTGAGAACGCCTGAGGATATTGATATGTCGATTAACGAATTTTCTGAACACCTTAATCTAGCCGTCCAATATGACACCACTAGCCATGTAAGATCCAGAAATGTGAGCAATATAATATATTCGTTTGAAATTGAACAACTTCTAACAGAAAAAAGAAGAGTTAGAAGAGAGTGGCAACTTCGCAGGTCTCCCCAGCTTAGAAGCAGGCTACGAGAGTGGATAACTCAGTTAAAAAATCTGCTTGAAATCCAAAGAATGGCTTCACTTAAAAATTATATGGAAGGTCTTGATGGTCCGACTATTCTCTATGGAAAGTCCGACTATTCTCTATGGAAAGCCACAAAAGGTCTGAAAAGACCCGTAATAGGTAAGCCACCTTTGCGAACTTCAACTGGAGATTAGGCAAGGAGCGATGCTGAAAAGGGAATGTTGTATGTCGATCATTTGAGAAATGTTTTTACCACAAATGATACAGCGAGTAATTCAGCTGAACTGCCGTCATACGCTGCTAGACCGCCTCTGCCTTTGAGACTTAGTTTTCAAGATGTTGAAAATGTTAAATTGTTAATGGTTGAGTCCAATATTGAACAATGTAGGATGCATCCCTGATCATTAATTTGGCTTTCGGGCTAAACACAGCACTGTAGAACAAACGCACAGTCTAGACAATATCATAAAACAGACGTTTGAGAAGAAGAAGTATTGTTCAGCTCTATTCATTGACATTTCTCAAGCTTTTGATAAAGTGTGGCACGAGGGCTTGCTACACAAAATAAAGTTGAACTTGCCTGCAAATACACACAAGCTTCTGGAAAGCTACTTATGTGGGGGCGGAAGTTTGTTAGCAGAGAAGGCGACTTTATGAGCCCAACTCAGCCAATTGAGGCAGGAGTTCCCCAAGGCAGCATACTGGGGCCTATTTTATATTTGATATACGCCTCTGACATGCCAACGACACCCGGAATCCACACTTCAACTTTTGCAGACGATACAGCATTCTGCAGCGTACATGAAAACCATCAAGTGGCTTCGCGAAATTTGCAGGAGTATATTTCAATATTAGAGATATGGTTAAAACTTTGGAAAATTAAAGTTAATGAACAAAAGTGTACTCACGTTACATTCACGCTGCGTAAACAAACATGTTCAGCCATCCAAATTAACAATTCACCTATTCCGCAGCAAAATGAAGTCAAGTACCGTGGTATTCATCGCGACCGTAGGTTGACGTGGAAATCTCACATAGATGCGAAAGTTACTCAGTTAAAGTTAAAAGCAGCGCAACTGAATTGGCTTATGGGCAGAAATTCGACATTGAAGCTGGATTGCAAACTTTTATTGTACAACGCTATTCTAAACTATTATTGTACAACGCTATTCCTATATGGTGCTATGGAATTCAACTATGGGGCGCCGCTTCCGCTTCAAACGTTGAAAAAATTCAAATGCGACAAAACAAAATTCTTCGAATAATTACCGCAGCTCCATGGTACGTAAAAAACTCACGAATTCATAAGGATCTCTGTGTTCCTCTTGTAAAAGACGAATTTTCAAAGTACGCGACAAGGTACATACATCAGTAAATTGGAACTTCATCCAAATCGTCTTGCACGCAATATACTTAATTTCGAAGGCCACTCTCGGTTGAGAAGGAGGGATACCCTTGACACCATCAGAACGTTAAATAGGTGATTTTACCGATATTGACCGTGCAAAATAAAACATTTTTGTCTAGCATTCACTTTGTGAAGATTCAATAAACAAATGAATGAAAAAAAAAAAATTATAATGAGATACTGTTCCTTGAAAAAACTATAGAAATTCACACCAATTTTTCTACACGCAGAACAGCACCAGTGAAGTCCATTATTTTTAGTTAGGGATTCAGCCACTAGCGTAGATAGATCACTACACTTGAAGTGACAGAGACCATGACAAAGCCAACAGGAAATGCTTTCGTCATTGTTTTTAATAGAACAATTTTTTATGAGGCACGACCTTATTAACAGATATACAGAATTTAAAAACAAAAGAGGCTGGCAATATTACAGCAAGAGTTTTATTTATGAATACTGTTTTTTTTTTAGTACGTTTAACTTTGGTCTTTCTTTTTTTTTTCTTTATTAGAATCAGAGAGCAGCAATAAAAAATATTGTTTTGATTTATTTATTACAAACGGATTTTAGTATATGTTGTTGTTTAAGTGGGTGTTGTTGTAATTTGTTTTTAAGTCTGTAAAGTTCATAAATTTATTAAACTCATGAATATCTTTTTTAGCTTGGACCAGTACTCAGCGGATGACCCCTACATATGCAGTGCATTGTACCAGAACTAGAAAAATAGGTTATGAGGAGGGGAAAAGAGGGAGTAGTGTTTGTGAACATTTGACTTGAACTTTCCAATGTTATAACAGACAGGAAACACGTCTGCAGGCAACTTATTCCATAGACGAAGCGTACGGCTAAAAAACGAATTTTCTCTGTAATGCGTAGTACGATTCCCCGGGCAATCGACCACAAATGGATGAGCTCTAGATGATGAGCGCGTGCTACGTAAAAATGTGCGAGTTTCGGGAACAAGATCCCTAATCTCGTCAGAGCAAAATCCATTGTAGTAACGATAGAACAGAGTAACGCACCCCACACTGCGTCGATGCTCCAGTGAGTCAATAGAGTTGGATACCCTACTGTCACCGATAAGCTTCTTCGCCCTCTCCTGCACACGGTCGAGTAACCCCAAAATAGACTTTGAGGCACCAGCCCAAACA
The DNA here is from genome assembly GCA_914767995.1 of Thecocarcelia acutangulata. Lineage (NCBI taxonomy): Eukaryota > Metazoa > Arthropoda > Insecta > Diptera > Tachinidae > Thecocarcelia > Thecocarcelia acutangulata. Next base: position 49,356,901 of record OU612095.1, on the reverse strand, counting down.
TGAGAGTTGTATTCCATTTTCGGTCGGATGTAGGTGGTATAAATAGTAAGGAGATCGTATGGAGTGAAGTACATTTTACACCGTTTCAAAAAACCGAGGCACTTGAATGCTTCTTTAGAGACATGAAAAATGTGTTCTGTCCAGCGAAAGTCACTCTGTATCTTCATTCCAAGAACTCCAACAGCATCCGATTCCTCAATATTTATACCATCCATGAGTACAGATGAAGCGGCACTTGTGGTCGTTTGTTTGTGTGTTAATAAACAACACTGGGTCTTTCGATTGTTACTAGCAACCCCGTTTTTCCGACCCCATTCGCAGATTAATAGAAGATAACTATTCAGTGAATCGTTCATATTTAGCCTCTTGGCAGCGATCTCTGATAGGCTGGGCCTATAACTAAAAAAGTACGAGTGGCAAATGCTGCTGTCACCCGCGAAAGAGTGGATAGGGTTGGAAGTTTGATAGAGAAGGCCGTTGAGAAAAATAAGAAATAGAGTAGTAGAAAGAACGGAACCTTGCGGTACCCATGAATTAATCTTGAACTCGTTTGATGAAACCCCATCTATAACAACTCGTATAGTGCGGTCTCTGAGAAAGCTCGATATAAACCGAGAAAAGTCATCACCGACGCCAAGTTTTGCCAGTAGTGCAGCGTGCTACACTGTCAAACGCTTTGGAAATATCTAGAGCCACCACCTTACTTTCACCGAAATGATGGATTGAGTGGCACCATTTCTGCGAAAGATATGCCATAAGATCGCCAGTAGAGCGACGCTTACGAAAGCCATATTGGTGATCACAAAGTAATTTGTGCGACTCTAGATATCCCATAAGATGGTAATTAACCATTCTTTCCATAACTTTGGAAAGCGCAGAGCAAATTGCAATTGGGCGGTTATTTTCAGGGATATTTGCCTCACCCTTTTTGGGTATTGGTGTTACATTAGCAACCTTCCAACACGATGGAAACTCACCAAAATGGTAAAGTATGCCGAAGAGGCGCACTAATGGACACGCAAGCGTAGAAGAACACTGCTTCAAGACCAGTGCTGGAATGTCATCCGGTCCAGGAGTCTTGCTAATGGCGAGGTCTGAAGAAAACCCTTTTAACTGCTCGCGCCCGGAATAATATCTTCGGCATAGTTACAGATACTCTTTCGAGCTCGGGAAGTGGTTGACTGCTTTCCGGCAAGCAGGAATTGCTTGCAAAAATTTCAGCCAACAGGTTAGCTTTGTCAACCGGGTCGATGAATGCTTGGCCATTCTCTAACAGAGTTCGAATTGATGAACTAGCACTGTTCTTTACTCTCTTAACGAAAGACCAAAAGGTCTTACTGCCCCGGGGAGATGCAAGGAACTTTTCACGTCTAAGTACCTTGGCACGCCTAAGTATCTTGCCTTTTTGCGTAGCAAATCAGTGTCTGGGGTTTTGTTTAAACGCCAGTTACTGAATGCTTCCTCTCTGGATCTGACTGCGTTTTTGCACATCTGATTAAACCAATACTTCACTCTTGTTTTAATCGAAATTTGCTTGGAGGGGATGAATGTTTTCATCCCTAGCAATATCATATTCTCGACCATATTCTCGATGCATTTAAAAATTTAATAATAGAATTTAGAGAAATAACGGAAAAATCTTTTGTTTTTACGGAAATTGTGTTTAAATATGTGATAGTTAAAATAAAACAGTAAATAAAGGAAAATCTTTTTGTTTTTACGGAATCTACATTTAAATTTCGGACAGTTAAAATAAAAGAATCAGTTATGTTCTCATCCGTTTTTATACAGTTTATGACTGAAGGGTTAAGATATCGTTGTGTAATCACATGTCGATGATAAGTCGGAAAGACAATTTTAAATTGATACGTTGAAGCTACATCTTTTTTTTTTTAATATTTAGTTTTTGAATGCATTTATGGGGGCTTCTACACTCAGTATTAATCCGTGAGGTGAACTCTCATCGGAATTTGTGGCTGTGGACAGCGTATTCAAGGGTGACTCCTGTGGCGGTATTCTGGACAAAGCGTCCGCAACTACATTCATTTTGCTGGGCTTATAAAACAATTCGTAATTGTATTCCTCCAAAATCGATTTCCACCTTTTCATTTTGCTATTGTGGTTTTTATTGCTAAGCGCATATGTTAACGGTTGATGATCTGTGTAGATCTTGACCGTGAACGACCCGTATAGGTAATTCCTGAGTGAGTTTAATACCCAAATGATGGCCAAGATCTCTTTCTCATTTGCGGCGTAATGTTCCTCCACCTTGTTAAGGGTCCTCGATATAAATGCAATGGGCTTATCGTCCTGAGACAGAACTGCGCCAATTGCAAAATTGGAGGCATCAGTTACTAGTTTGAAAACTTTCCCATAGTCTGGGTACACGAGAATAACGTCCTCAGACATGAGAGAATTCTTTACTTTGTTGAAGAATTCTACCGCTTCTTTGTTTAAGGCAATTTTTATATTTGCTGATTTATTTTT